>CM074856.1:132717500-134037500 GCA_037501455.1 Lantana camara | reverse complement strand
TTGTGTATGTGAATAGTAATTGGGGCACGATACATCGCGAGAGAGAGAGAGAGAGAGAGAGTTGAGTCTGCTGCGTTTTTGGCACGAAAAGCCAGAATCCGGGTATATAACTTGGGTCCTCGCGCACAAAACGAACGGTAGATGGGGCAAACGACGTCAGAATAGGGCAAACTCAGAGTTTACGGACTCGTCTCGATACCCCGAACGCGTTGAAGGGGTCGAAAAGGTCGAAAACTCGATCGAACGAGAAATGACCGAAAAACCCCTAAAAAGAGAAAATTACAAAGGGACCCCTAAACTCTAAAAGAGTTCAAAATAGGACCACGCAAAACACAAAATCGCATAATTAAACACGTAAAAAGGTTGAAATGAGGCGTACCTTATAAGTCGGACGAACGGGATGTTACACGTGTCCTTGGGGCACGTGTGTCTCGCGTGTATATTGTTTATGTATTATATAATTAATGTGATAATTATTTAATAGACTTTGGTTTAATTTTTGAATTAAAATGAAAGTCATATTTTGGAGAAATTAATCTATTTAATTAATTATGAATTAATTAATTAGATAAATAAGTTATTTATTTATTAATAAATAAAGTATAATATTATCCAAAAGGGTTTGAATATTTTAGCTCTCTTAAAAGTTGATTTGAATTAGAATTCAAAGTCAAGGTTGAGAATTACTTGATAATCAAGTAATAAGAGAGAGGGACCAAACCCTTAGTCCAAAAGGACTAGGTTCGGTCGCCCCTCTCTTGCTATATATAGGGGAGCTCGAGCTCCCCTTAGAGATTGATCGATTCTTCTTGGTTCATGTGTTGAACACCATCCTTTCTTCAAGATCAAATAAACCCTAGGTTAAGCCTAAACACTAACTAGAGAACTAGCATCCTTACTAGTTAGATTGTAGTCAAGTTGGTGGACTATCTCAAGAGAGCTTCAAGTTAGAAGTTTTAAAGATTCGAGCTTTACCAAGGAGAGGGGATCAAGCCGCGAAAAGAGCATTCTTGGGTAGCTTGAAACGCTTCAAGAAAGATTATTGAAAAGTAAGTTTCTTTGCCTTAAGAATTTGGATTCATGATTGCGAGTTTCGATCCTTTTGTTGGAAAATTTTAAAATTTCCGCTGCTTTCTGATTCCGTTTTTCCAACAACTTTATGAGAGACCGAAGATAAAATGAAACGGTTCTATCCAGAGTTGTTTTCTCTGGATGAGAATCTGGGGACCAGATTCTTTTAAGAGGGGGAGAGTTGTAATGCCCCGATTCCGGACGAGTAGGTAAGCACGCCACGTGTGCATTTGTGAGCGTTAGGAATTTATTATAATTCTTTAAATTATTGTTTTCTTACATTTCATCATAAGTATATGAATCATATATCATCGTATTTGCATGGAATTATATGAATTCATATCATTTGAGAATTTATTGCATGATTTGGAAAATAATTGTTATGTGAAATAATTTCCGAAAGTGATTTAATTGCCAAATTGTCCCTATGTGATCATTCTTTTAAATTCAGGGACTAGATTGCATAAACACTTCTTGGACCTAATTGGATTAATTGCCAAACCTTCATCCTTGATTGCATGACTTATATACTTTAGGGACTAAATTGCAATTTGATTATTTCATCAAAATCAAGAATGGTGAATCACGTAACATAGCTTCTTCATGCTTCCAAGTTCATTTTTCATCAAAATCATCCAACACTTTGCTTCCTTCCATTCTCGGTTCATCAAGAAAAAGAGGAAAATTTGGGAGTTATCATCTTCAAGCTAAAATTTCCAAGAAATCTCAAGTTTTGAAGCTCAAACATCCATTTTCATCACTTTCATCCATTTCTTTTCTTCAAGGTATATGCATGGGCTTGTACGAATGATTTCTTGATTAGGGGATGAAGCTAGGGTTAGAGATTCATGGAAGATATGAATTAATTATTGCTTGCTACATGAATATATGATTTCTCCATGGGTTAATGTATGAATTCTTGGAAAATTTAAGGTTATGGGGTGATTTGGTGTATGAGTTTGAACTTCATGATTCTTGATGATTATGTATAATTTAAGTGTCTACATGTAATATTATTGCACCTTGAATATGTATGCATCTTATTTTCCAGAAATCTTGCACTTTTATGATTGAAACTTGAGTTTTGGTGGCTTTATTGTTGTTGCCGAAGCTTTCCTCTGCTTCTGCTCTGTTTTTCAAGTTGCAGAAGCATGGGAACGGCCCTTCCCGCTTCAATGCATTATGGGAACGGTCGTTCCCATGCTTTAAATTAAAGCTAGCGAGCGAACATGGGAACGACTGTTCCTATTTTGGCCTGTGAGCCGGAAGGGCCGTTCCCAGTAAAAGCGCTATTTTAATTTTAAAAACGCAGGGACATTTTTGGAAGGGCATGGGAACGGTCCTTCCCATTTTGAACTGGAACCCAGAACGGCCGTTCCCAGGCCTGCGATAGAACAAAAGCTGCTGCATAAAAATGAAATTTAGATTTCAATTCCAATCATTTCTTTGATCCCAAATTGTTATTATATGATTGATTACATGCCAAAACAAGATATTTTCATGCTACATTGTACATTGCTCGTTATCTCGTTGCATTTTAGCCGTTCGTCATATTTGGTCCATTTTGAGTCAAGTCTCACGTATACACGTCTTGATTACATAGATTACGAGGCCGTGAACGAGGCTCAGGCACCCTAGAGTATATCCTTGTTATATTTTGTCTCACAGGTGAGGTTTTGTTCTAGTTACATAGCACCTATACAACCCTATGTGAAGTTTTCGGCCAAAACATATTATATTTATGTAGCATGCGAAGCGCAAAGATGCCACATCCCCGCACTATAGCTCAATCCACATATGAGATGTACGCCCCATACATGAACTAAACTATAGCGAATGGGAGACAATAAAAAAAACGAACACTATCTCTAACCCTCAATTATTACAACAATGCATAACAAAACAGAAGCATAACAATGTACATTCACTTCATGATCCCATTTTCCGTTTCATACCAACATGTCCCAAAACAATATTTCCATTTACATGCTCAAATTCTCAAGTATAAATCATAATATATATATAGGTACCAAACATTTCTTCAGAGCTATAATGTATTTATAATGTACATAAAACATAAGAAGGACAAGGCTAGACCCAAAAGAAGTAAAACTTGACTCAATCCCGCCTAGCACTCAACCTGCAATACCTGAAAATGTGAGGTGTCAGTCTATGAAAGACTGAGTGAGGGGTTTATGAATAAATATTAGTGCAATTAACATGCAAGTTATAATCCCGGGTAAAGCTTTTACAAATGAAACAATATAGGTTTGATAAAGGAATAATCTTCGCCCGAGAGTTCAACTATTCAATTTAACAATACAATCAATTACAATTCATTTCAATCAGTGGCCCGGCGAGTGAGGACAATTCTCCAACCTTTCTCCGACTGTGTACAATAATTCAATTATTCAATGATTATTTGACCAAGCAATCAATTATAGTGCACAATTCGCAATTTCAATCACTCCTTCTTCCTCCGGTTGATGGGGGATCGCAAGGCCCCGCCATCCAGTCTCATTGAGTATAGGGTTCATGATTCCCTAAACCCGGAACTCCTTCCTCTACTAATCTCCTAGTGGATTCAGGGGTCATCCCAAAATCGGTGAGGATAGTGCAAGAGTTACCCGTCAGCCCTTGCTTTCCCGGTTGGCTCAATACACTACCCTCGGGCCCAAAGTGAACATGCTTTACTCGCCAAAACACGATCAATCAATCAATACCGTTCAGTAACAGTGGTTTAGTATAACAATAGTCGTTCAGTGGTAAAACAATGGAGTTTGTAGAAAAGTATAATTATAAGTATACATTTTGGTCTAAAATTCACATAGGGTTATAGGGTTCTATATATATGGAAATAAACCTCACCTGTGACGACCAAAACAAGGATATAACTACGGTGCGTGCTCCTCATCAATGGGAAGAAAATCTATGCAATAAGGACAAGGGTTTGTGAGATACGACTCGTATGAACCATTTAAGACGCACGGCAATGTCCTAATAATAGGTCATGCAATAACAATTAAGGAATGTCAATTAAGAGCATGATTATCACTAAACCAAGTTTATAAATCATATAAGTCACATATGGGAGCCAGAGAATTGAAAAGAATGCGATATAAAAGGTTTTGGTGAAGTTTAGGAAAAACTAACAATTTTGGGAAATGCACACCCTGTAGAAAACCCGGAATAACTTGAGTTCTAGAAGTTAGAATTGAGTTTTGTTTATTGGGTATGAAACTAGACACCTATACCTTTCTACAGTATATAACACGTTTTCTAGTTCAAAGCGAGGTCAAAATGGCGTAGGTCCGAAGTTGGATAAAATGCAGATTCTGAAGGGGTCTCGGGTGCGACCAAAACCCTTCACAAAATGGTCGCGGTCGCGACCAAGTATTTTTGGCCAAATTTTCCTCCAATTTTCAAAATCTCGAAACATGCCCAAATTTTGGTCGCGGGCGCGACCAATTTTACACGTAAATTAGGTCGCGGGCGCGACCAAGTACGCAACAGTAGCAAAATAGGGGAAAAACAGGGGATTTCATGCCAAAACACCACAAAACATCATCTAAGGCCAAGTCAATCCATAACAATTAATTCAACATATCAAATACACATTATACTTCACTTATTCCTCAAACAACCCATGAACTATACATCAAAGCATCAAGAATTAATCATGAAAACCCCTTATATTTTCATGCCATCAACTTTCCATTTTCTTCAAGAATTCATGCAAGTGGGCAAGCTAAAGGATCAAGATCACGGTTCTAATCATGTATAAGCCAAGAATCATGCTATACTCATCAAACCCTCCATTATAAGTGATTCATGAATTCAAGCAAGATCTCCATATATACCTTAATATAAAGAAAGAAAGGATGAAATGGTGAGATGGTGATGATGCTCCAATTTATGTAACTATCCTCCTTGAATTCTAGCTTGAAATTGATGAAATCTTCCCTTCTCTTCTCTTGGTGTAAAAACCGTGATCTAGTAGGGTTGTGTGAGTGACTTTCTTTGATGAAATATAATGAATGAAATGAGAGATAAATATGACATTTATCAAAAGTCTTGCAAGAATTATGATGACTCAACCATTTTTTCACTTAAGCCCCTCAAATATATAATGTCATGTAATCAAGTATCACTTCATAGCATATAATTAATTAAGTCCAAAGAATGTATGCAATTAAGTCCTCACATTTAAATAAGGAACAATTAAAGTCATATATGAGCAATTAGTCATATTATCAATTAATTCATATGAATTTCACATTAACAACATTTTCATATAATTGTATGAATATATAGTGCATATAATATTAGGAAGATTAATATAATAACACATAACACATGAATGGAAAAACCGGGGTGTTACAGGAAAATCGGGGCGTTACAATTTATAAATATTTTTTCAAAAATATAAATGATTTCAAGCAAGCCATGATTGATCATGATTCAAGCATGTTTTGGTGAGTACTATGATTGCACTTTGGGCCCGAGGGTAGTGTACTGAGCCAACCGAGAAAGCAAGGGCTGACGGGTAACTCTTGCACTATCCTTACCACTTTGGGATCACCTCAGAAGCCACCAGGAGGTTTGCTGGTGGAAGAAATCCCATGCGTGGGAGTCATGTTCCCGACGTACATCATGTCATAGATGGTTGGGCCTTGCAAACCCACCATCACCCGGAGAAAGAAGGGGTCATAAAATTGCTACTTGATCGCACTAATTGAATTGCATGATCACATTTTAATTAATAAAGCAAGCATGTATTGTTCACGATTCGTGTAAACATTGGAGATCGCCCTCACTCGTTGGGCCACGTATTGAATTTAATTGATTAAATAATATGTTAAACTTGATAGTTGTAATCTCGGGTAAAGAATAGTTTATTCTTGAAATTATATTACTTTCAATTCCAAGTCTTTACCCGAGGCTATAACTTGCATGTGTTTGTGCTTATATATATCTTATGCCCCTCACTTAGTCTTTGGTAGACTCACACCCTCGCTTTTCAGGTACACACAGTCGTGCTAGGCGGGAGTCCAAGTGGTGTCTTTCATTCAACCGAGTCTAGCATCACATTTATCATGTTTTGGTTATTGTTATATTTTGGAGATTGGGCACGTTGTTATATGTTGATACCTATTAGTATTTATACTTTTGATGTATATGATGTAAATATGTCACCTATATTAGTAATGATCATATGATACTTCCGCTTTTGAATTCTCATACCTTGGATTTGAAGGAATTGGGGTCTAGTCCCGCCTAGCTAGATTATGTCTTGTATTGTCACCCGTTCGCTATATGTTTGGTTTATGTACGGACTATACATTTCGTATGTGGACCGAGTTATAGTTCGGGGGGATGTAGTTGATGGTTTCCGAATCCACCAAATAATATTCCTAAACTACCAAACACAATAAATTGTGTATAGTGGTAAAGGGTCGATCCCACAAAGATTGATTGGTTCTATTAATCTCCTAATAGCTAAGCAAACGACACACAAAAAATAATAAAAGGAGGGGAGGGGTTAACTTAGTTAAACTAAAGTGCAAGAAAGTAAATAACAAGCTAAAAATAAACTAATAACAAAGCATAAGCTTAAAGAGAATTAGGAAATATAACTCTAGCGAAGTTATTCTTATAGCTCATGCCATTGATTCGATCATTGATGCAATATTCAACTTTAATTCTTGATAGATTGGCTGCGGTGGACAACAAGCTCTGCACACCCTAGTCTTTTCTTATTTTTACAATGATTATGAGACGCTCATTAACCATCTTCTTATCACAAAAGCAGTCTTAAAGATACGATCCTAAGATTTAACTTCGTGACAGCATTAATCATGAAAAGGACACCAGTCCTAACCAACAAACTCAAGAAGCTTGGAATGTTTAAGTCATTGTACATGCATCTCATCACTATCAAGCAAACATGGCAGTAAACCTTCAATGATGTGTAACTCTTAGGCACATCTAACATGACAATTACGGATCAAGTTATTTGTGCAGTCAAATAGAACAAGCATCAAGATAATAATTGATCAGAAAATCATCTCAAAAACATGTCCAAACCATACACTCAAGATACATGCATATACCAAGAGATTAAAGCTACATGAACTCATTTAGATCTCACAAATCCAAAGCATGAATCAAAAAATAACTTAACTAGAAATAGAGATTTAGTTGCTGCTCATATTACAGAATATATAAGGCTAATAAACTGCTAAGGAACTGAAAATAAACTAACTAAATCAAGCTACAAAAGATATAATTAAGCACTTCATAATCTAGACATGAATTTCAACTAGAAAGAGGAAAGGAAGAGGAAATCTTGCTCTCAGCCGAAACAGGGGATTCAACCCCTGTTCTTGCTCTGCTACAGCAGCAACTGCTGCTATGTTTCTCCCCTTCAGCTCCCCCAAGCTTCAATGTGAACCTTTGCTCCAAAGTTTTGCTTATATCTTCAAGTTTTGCAAGTTGGGAACACACTTTAAGACAAAGATTCCTTTAGAAAGTCTAAGTGTGATAAATGCATGCCTTGAGACGAACAAATCTGAGATGGATCAGCTGTAAGTGGCTCAATTCATCAAAAAGGTAAGTTAGCTTCCACTGTTGACTGGGCTGTCTGCTGAGTCGCCCTTAGCTTATGGGATGATCATGGGTTAAGGTCATGGCTCAGTTCATTTTCTGCACTTGGCGATTCTGTTAGTCCAACTTTTGCATAATTCTTCATTTTAGCTCCATTAAGCCTTCAAAGCCATATTTAAGCCAAATTAAGTATATTTTCAGATAAATACAATGGGGAAAATTAAGACAATTAAGGCACAAATTACACATTAACAGTAGTGCCTTGGCGTATAGGGTGCTACATAGGTAGACAGATTACGCGGTGCCCTGGAGATCCCAGTGCTCGACTTTAACTCCTGTAGGTGGTGTACTAGAGTGAGCTTAAGAACTAAGACCCACTACTAAACATGATGCATATGAAATGCATGAAATAAATGAACAAGGAACATGTAACACAAGAGAGTAATACCATTTAAGGTATTCAAGAAAGGTAACACACAAAGGAATACGTTAAAGTGAGTTACTCTTAACGTGGGACTATGATCTTATTATAACCGAATAAGAATTAATCAAATTATGAATCCTATCGCAAAACCTTAGGTTATGAAACAAGTCTACAAAAGGAAACACATTTTGAAAACACATTTTAGACCCTGGATTTGAAAACCCTAGGTGAAAATGTCTATTAAGAAAGCACAAGTTTTTTTTCATTTTTACTATTCAAAAGCACTATTAAAAATTACTATTCAGGATTACTATTCATGATTACTATTCATAGATTACTATTTATGGGTTACTATTCACATGTCGGGTCTAACCCTTACTATAAACACACACACACACACGACATACACACAAATCACACGTACACACACACACGGCATGCACACATGCACACACCCTAATTCAATTATGATCTTGATTATAACCTATAGTTTCAAGTTCATGTTATTATAATCAAGTGTGATCTAGGTTAAAGGTATAACCTATAGTTAAGAGGTCTAATTAAGGCATAAGATCAAGTTATGAAATACTATTCTATCTTAGGTTATAACATGTGACACTATTAAAGAGTATAACATATGATCAAAGATCTATTCCATTAATCCATATCATATCATAAGCTCAATTCATAATTCATGAATCATATAACCATATAAGAACATGTCTCAATATAATTCATATCATGTCATGATCATAGAACATGCAACATGTAACAATTTAAATTCAATAACAACATGTAACATGTTATAACATAATTAATTGTAAATCACTATTCTATTCACTAGCATGCTTGAACATAATTCAAATTCCGTAATCATGCATCAATTCTCATAATATAACAACCATATCACATGATCATAGCATATACTAGAGCATTTCATAACATATTCAAGCATATACTACATAATTAAAACATATAAATGATAAGTCACATATTTGTCTAATTATTGAGATTGAATTGTTATATCTTGTCCCATAGTTTGATTTAAATTGTGGATATTGAATTGTGTTGTACGTTTCCTTGCAGAAAAATACAATTTGTGGAAATTGAGAGATTTTTGACTGTAATTGAAGCATGGAAAATCATACCGCGTGAGGGACCTTTATTTCTTGAAGAGAAGGCAATTCATATTTGCATTTGGGCCTTAATTTAGAAGCACCATGCAAAAACAATTGAAGTGGCCCATTATTCCAATCACTTTTGGCATTCAAACGGGATTAGAGGCAGCATTGAATTTGTGGGTTATTTGAATGGTTAAATAATTTGGCCATGAAGTCCAAGCCCATAGGTGCACTTTGATTGGAAGCTCACTAAGCCCACATAGTGGGGCACTTAGTAACGAAGTCAACAAAGAAATCTTTGGGCTTTGGTAAATTGAAATTTGATGACAATTAAAAGTTAGGGCCAACACATCTTCTGGAGTGAAAACTTCTAAATTGAGAAGAAGAAGTGGTGCACGTTTTTTCGGTTACATGATGGGCATTACATTGGGCATTATTTTCCCAAAATTAATTTGGAACGTGGGAGTTTGTGGCAGAGATGATTTGTGATCATGGCATTTAACGTGGGAAGAAAGTGGGGAAAAGTAATTGTCACCTTTTTGGCATTATTTAATGGGGAAATCATGCAGAAGAAGGGGAGACATAGAAAAAGGAAGAGAGGAACGCAGCAGCAACGGGAGGAAAAGACGAGAGAAGACTTCAAGTTTATTCTAGTTTTCTTCTTTCTTTATTCTTCGTTGAAACTATGTTTTCACCTTCAAGCTTTGTTTGCAATTACACTATGAATTTCTAAGTTTATTTAGTTGGAATTTTCTAAAGCATGCTTAGGGTTGTGTGAGACGAATTTATTGGTGATTTTATCAAGTTATCCGTTTTATCTCTATTTTTACGACATTGTGTTTGTTCTTATTCTTTGATTATATTAAGAGCTCAAATCTTAGAATAGGCAATTCACATATAGCTAGTTAACTTATTTGGTGGAGTTTAGCCGGATAATTAACGAAGTAGCAAACAATCACTAGGCCGTTAAGTTCGACTGATTTCGTGTTGTGGGATAGACGGTCTAACTAGGCGAAGTAGGAGTTTCTACCTAGTCGGTTAGGGTTAGTGTTTCTTTAGGGTGTAATGCAATTGCCCAATTGAATCTTAAAAGGAGTTTCTGCTAAGGTTATTGGTTAATTAGAAAACGATTATTAGGAGTTTCTTTTAGTCGTTATAAACAGTAAGAAGAAACGAGGGAGCCAGAGAGGACTTGGCGACTATAGCTAGCCTAACTTCAGATTCAATTACCCTGTCAGTAATCATGGTCTTATGCATGTGTAGGAGAATTCCAACTATTTTGTCATATATTGAATCAGTTAAGTGTTTTCTGCATTCTTTTAGTTTACTTAGCTAGTTAGTTCCGTTTTATTTCATTCTTTGGTTTAATTCGCTCAATTCAAACCCCCCCCCCCCCCCCCCCAATTTGTTACTTTATTTTCTTGGCATATAAAAAGTTATAATTTCATCCAATCCTTGTGGTTCGACTCCCTTTACCGTTATATTACAATTTATTTGTGTGCGATATTCGGGACTTTATTATTGGTGGCTTCGACACCCATCAATAAACATCTATTCAAACATATCATGAAAACCATATAATAAATGCATAAAATAAAATCCTATATGGCTTAGGGAAGACCCTAAGATCCAACCTAAACATAATAGAAACATACCATAACATAAAAACATAAACTAAACTAAAACATAACATAAAACTATAGCATAAAATAAATAAAAAAACTAACCTAGGGGGAGGGTAGGCTCACGAGCCAAGGGAAGAAAGGAGGGAGAGAGGAGTGCTTGTCAAAACAAGATTTTGAGCAAAGATTTTAATAGCATGAGGGGGGGTATTTATAGTTGTTGGGAAGCCCCTCACATTGGAAATAAAGTTAAGCTAAGGGTATGAGAGCAAAACTTGATGGCTTCTCTTGGAAGCTTTAGGAATCTTGAAGCTAAAATCGGGCTGCTGCGGGGTGTTTCGGTAATTTCATTGCCAAAGCTCAAGGATAAGTGACTGTAAGTTTGCTCATTCCGTTGGCATAAAAGTTAGCATCGAAACGCATATTCATACGTCGAAATCGGATTTACCATTTAAAAGATACATTAGTTCAAAGTATAGAAAGTTTGAACCCCAAACTTAAACACGAGTGAAAAACGACTCTCAGGAATGATTTTCAAGTCCAGAATATTTTGAAAAATCATAAAATAAATCGAGAAGCGTTTTGAGTCCAATATCGACTATAAAACGTTTTATCAATAAAAAGTTGAAAACGTAGAATGAATAGTGAATTCTCACGTACAAACGTTCGTTTCAAAATCTCAAGCTAGAGTTTGAATCAAGGATTGTAAAACATCTCAAGAATCTTGAAATAGCTCGAGTAATGCAAATCCAAAGAGAAAACATTTTTCGAATGAAAACCGTTCATAGAAGGAATAGTGAACTAGGGTTTTCGTAAACATTTTCAATAAAGCAAAGCTCAAAATAGATTTCCAAGTCAAGAATAATTTCAAAAGACTCGTCTCGACTCAAGGATCGATTTGACTGTAAACTTGGGTAGGAAAAGATGTCAAAATCAAAAGCTCATTTTCAGATGAATAGTAACTTTGGTCGGTAAGTTCCAAAAATACCCTTATAGTTCAAGAAAGACTCTCTAAGCTTGGGAAACAAGTTCAAACAATTGGGAAACATGTGTTGTGAACCTTTAGGGTTCAAGTAGCAATACGAACAAGGTGGGCTTGGTTTATGAATAGTAAACTTAGTCGAAGGTCAAGAATTCGCCCTTAGAACATGTCAGATCACATATAAGCACTTTGATCATGTTAGAATGCAATGTATGAAGGTTTTAAAGTTGGATCACGATCTATAAACGCTTTACCATTGCCCTAAGCTTACCGTTTTCATCCAGGCCCTGTTTTGGGCTGTTATAAGTACGAAAAGGGCGATATGTAATATAGGGAAACAATAATAGATTATTTATATGTGGCTATAAAGTATATATTCTTCAGAACCCAGGTTTTCCCAGGTTTCCGATAGAGTACAAATAGGGCGATATATAGTACGAAGAAGCAGATTTAAGATATTTAGTTAGCATTATGGAGTATAAATTCATGAAAACCAAGGATTTCATCTAGTTGATCAAGAGGCGTGATTCCATACAACTTTTTTTCTCTAGTACAAATAGGGTGATATGTAGTATAGGAAAACAATAATAGAGTTATATGTGACTAGAAAGTAGAAATTCTTCAAAACCCAGGTTTTGTGATCTCAAGCCACGTTTCAGATATAGTACTAATTATGCGATATGCAGCACAAAGAAGGAATAATAGAGTACTAATATCTTAAAATCAAGTACTCAATACAGACAATAAGGTTCACGCAATGAGTTGAATAATCTAAATACACAGATTTGCAGATCATGCAACTTTACGAATCAAGAGGCAGCTTGCAGCCACGTCAATTGTGACCCTTTTGCTTGCAACGTGAACATGCCAGATCTCTTTTAATAATTTTGATGGTATTTTCTTTTGTCTTCTATGTTCAGGTTAAACTCTCACATCAGACATTACCCATCATAAATTCTGTGACCTTTCTCGAAATAGTACCAGCATCAATCGAACCATCAATCTCAAATAAACTCTCACATCAGGTATTACCCATCATAAACTCTGTGACCTTTCTCGAAATAGTACCGGCATCAATCGAATCGTCAACCTCAAATATTGGAACCCATGTAGAACCTTTGACCCATGCCTTCGCAACATAATCGAACAAAACCCAAAATCAATTATTACAACATGAAAGTCAATCAAAAGAATGAAACATAGACACTGAATCCTATATTCATGTAATCAACCAAAAAATCAATCAATCTGAAAAAGGCTAAATTACAATACCCAACACCTTAGGAGAAACTAGAGAAATAGGAATACAAAATTATAGCCTGAGAAAATAGTGTTAACCCATTTTTTTGCACTTAGTAGAGGGACGAGCATCGGATAAGGGTTTATTTGAGAGTTGAATGGCATATCCAGCTTCTCTTAGAGTTAAAAACTTTAACTTTTCCATCCATGACCTAAATTAGAGAATATATGTTTCAATATTGTAATCAATACACATTTTATTACAAAACGAATAATAAGCAGCAATCTAGTAAAAACGAGCTGAATGTATAATAGCTAACTCAAATATAAACTAGACTTAATTTTTCTATTCTAATATACTACAGATGAGCCACTAACATGACAATGTTAATGATTTCTGTGAATTTACATAGAACACTAGAATAATCAAATAAATTAGAATTAAAAATAATATTACCAGAGCCTCCCTTCTTTTTTTAGTTTTTAGCAGCAACCATATCTCTCATTTGCTTTACCTCGTACTCTTCCTCAACTACTTGTATTCTTATGTCATCCCTGCACTAATTAACACCAAATTCCATGAGAAAGAACAAATTAAAGAACAACAAAAACCCATTTCAGAAATATCATTCAAGATGCATAATCAAGCAAAAACAAAACTCAAACAAAAAAAGATTAAATCTTTCTTTACCTTTTGTCAAATTTTGAGATTCGAGAAAGACGGGCCTGTAATTGGCACAAGACCCGAGCTCTGAGAGAACCACGAAATATAAAATCAACCCTAAGAAATAGAGAAAAAGAACGAAGTTGCTTGAGGTTAGAGACCCCGGGAGTGAAAACTCAGCCCTGGAGTTCGTCGTAGTGAGATTCCGGCGCCCGATTTTTGCCACCGATTCATTTGTATAACCAAAAACAAGCCCTATCGAGACGTATATAATAGAGGGAAGAAGAATGTCATTTCTTGAGGAAATAGCCCACCGTTACTGGCTATGAGTAGTCGCCAGTGAAATGGGGGGTGTAATGCTATGAGCCGTCACGGGCAAAATTGGAAAGAATTGTGTGGAAGAAGAACCCTAGCTAGACTCATTCTCTTTGGTATATAAAAAGTAATTCTTGAGGGTAAAATAGACAATTTAGGTGGCTAGGGAGTGATGGGAAATTATCAAACTCAACTAGATAGTTAGTAGAGGACCACACCCACAAAATACATAATAATAATGATAAATTGAAGCTTTAAACAAATGGGTTTTAGCAGTGGAAAGCAAGCACAACACAAGGGTTTTACCGGTGGAAAGCAAGCACAGCACAATAGTGGGCACTACAAAAAAACAGCTGATTTCAGACGAAATTTTCAAACGAAAATTTTCGTCTGTGAATTTCAGAAGAAATTCAGACGAAACTTGTAATATTCCCTTTCTATTATAAGATGCAAACGTTCCGGCGAAATTGCGAGGAAATACCGATGAACTAAAATTTTATTTTAAAAAATAATTATATTTTATAATTCAGATGAAATTTTACGATGAAATTTCGCATAAAATTGTAAATTATTTTCGACAACTGTTACTCAGACGAAAGTTGGTCTGAATTTCGTCTGAAAATGTTTGAGAATCTCAGACCAATTTTGTAACACCCCGAATTTTCAAATCGTTTAGGTATAAATTATGTGATAATTACGTGCGTATTTTGTTTATTTTAACTATGTTATTAATTTCTTTATTTCGTTTTATATTAAATTAGTGAAATAGTTAATTATTTGAAAATATTTGAATTTGAATTTATATGAATTTCGAACTATTTACGCTCGAATAACTTGTTTGCTTGTCGTTCCTACGTGAAATGAATTCGAAACTTCGTGTAAATTTAATATGATTGATTTCTTTGTGTCATGATTATGGTTTTATGCTCGTTTCATATTTTCGGATTCGTTTGATTGAGTTTTGGAATTTATTTTGTTTGTGGAATCCAAAACGGGGGCTAATGAGCAATTATTTATGATAACTTGAGCTAGGAAACTCGGATTCTAGTTTCGTCAACTTCGTTGAACTTGTATCAAAAATTCGAGTTTGATAAACTTAGCCTTATATTTTTCCAAAGTTATTTGAACCTCTGAAATTCAACCGAAATACGCAACTAAAGCCAAAACTGCCACATTTTACTAGATGAGCCATAACTCTTTCAAATCTTGACCAAATTGACTATGGTTTAAGCCTTTGGAACCCTAAATCAACCACCTAACCTGCCATTATCCTCACTAACCGAACCAAGGCCTTTCACTTAGAGAATTTCATCCATTTTTCCCCTGTTCCAGAAAATCCCGTAGCTCAAGCCAACCCTTGGAGATTCAAGCTCAAATCTCTTCCAAACCTCCATCAATCCACAAGCTAAGCTTAGGGATTTATTATGCATCCAATATGAGTCATTTTAATCCATTCATCTCTAATTTTGATCATGGTTTCATGAGTATATGGCTGATTTGGAGAAATATTTAGGTTTTGAGCATATAGGTTGATCTCTTTCATTTCTTGATGAATTTGATCGATTCCAAGCATGATTATGATTGTCTTGATCTCTTCTTTGTATTCATGGTGATGTATTAGCTGGTAGTTGAGGCATTCATGAGCTTTTATTAATGAAACTTTGAAGATATAGCATGAAAAGATCACTCTTGCCTTTATCTCTCGTTTCATCACTTTGGGAGCTTGTTTGGTTGATGTTTTGGAGTAGTTTCATTGTATATTTGTGTTCATAACATACCTAAACTTGTTGGTTGGAGATTGGCATAGCTTTGCTCTGTTTTTCATTGCATTTTGATGCTGTAACAGGCCGGTCGTGGCCGCGGCCGCGATTGAACCATGAAGAAAAATGGTAGCGGCCACGACATCTCTCACGTCCTTGTTGTTGTGTCTCTCAGGTCACGCCCGTGGCCTAAATCTTGTGCGTTTAGGGTCACGGCCAACACCCCAAAATTTCCATGTTTCGAGTTGTGGGATTAATTGCTTAAAACTCGGCCATTTGCATGGGTAGCGGCCGCTACCATGTCATGAAGGTAATGGGTCGTGGTCGTGACCCTTCTCATTTCTGCATGAATTTTCAACTTTTCAACGTGAATTGCATGGCTTCTTTGGCTTGTTTTTAGTTCATTCACTTCCTTATCATGTCATATAATGTGTTATATTGTATGTTGTGAAATCTTATGAGTTTTCGTTGAATATTTTCCGAGATATGCTTCAATGTATATTCTTTGGTCATAATGTGTGCATGCATGGATTATGCTCTTATATTTGAACCCTAAGTGCTATGTATTCTTTGTTTTGTGACTTGCATGATAAATACACATGCTATGCTACGTGTTACGGTCATTATTTGAATTCCTTGAATTAAATTGATATGATATACGTAAGATATGAACTTGATTGGGTTCAAACACTTCTTAGAATGAATGTATTGATCGTTTATATGTCTTTAAGACATTAATAGTGCACATGAACATGTTCATTACATAATATATTCTTTTATGCATTCATATCATGATTATTTCATTGCCGAGCGTCTTAATTGGTCATTTTGAGTCTCACTTCACCTTTCTTGCACAGATTTTAATCCCGTTGGAGACGAGGCCGGTCAGTGAGGCTTTTGTGTATTCTTTTGACGGTTTAAGGTGGGTTTCTCTTCTAAATAGATAAATTGACCCAATATATCTCCCTATGTGAAAAGTTTTAAGCCAAAGTAATATGATTATATATATATTGAGTCTTTTCTCGAGTAAATGATTGCAAACGTATAACCTTTCTTTTATGAATCCTACCTTATGTTTTGGCGAGATATGATTGTTATGATTCATATGCACGGGCCCTGGGACCTAATGCATGTGGCTATCCGGGGAGGCAAGGGCCGACGGTGAACCCATGTATTAGTCCCAACCAACTACGGTGATACCGGACCTCGCTAGGAGATTAGCGGGGAATGGGAGCTGAGTGCCCTTGAGGGATTCATGTACCCCTTTTGGCCTATGTATGGACCGATGGTCGGGTCCTGCAAACCCGTCCACCACTTGGAGGGAGAAGGTGTATATGTATGATTATGATCATGTATCTATGTGCACGAAAGATATGTATGAAAATCAATAAATTATGATATGATTACACGAGGAGAAGGTTGGAGATAATGCACGCCCCCTCGCAGGGCCTTGAGAACCCTATGATTAATTATGAATGAATATGATAGTTGTAAGCCCGTAGATGTCTTTCTTTGTCTCACCCACTTGGGAAATTTTCTAACAAACTTCTTACGGGTTTATAGCTTGCATGGATATGTTTAAAATTCTATGATATTTATATACTATGCCCGTTTCATACCCACCAATCCCTTTTGGACTGAACCCGGTTTGTTTTTCAGTGATTTTGTGCAGGTTATAGAGTGCTAGGCAGGAATACAAGTCGTCTAGGTCTTGCATTAGTGTTTAGCACTCTCAGTTTGTTACACTCGCATTCATGGTGTTATTTTGGATATATAATTTAGTATATGAATATTGTAATGGAGCGTATATGTTTTGAGCCGTGATGGCATGTATATATTGTATATGAATTCTATTTTGGAGCTTAAATGCTCATGGTATATATATGTGATCGGTTATTGCTTCCGCTTTAATACTTTGCTCTGATTTATGGTTTAAGGGTTAGTCCCGCCTAGCCTAAAGAGTGTGTGTGTGTCCCCGTTCACCGTGACTTAACTCGTATGTGGATTATCCATTTCATATGCGGGTCGGGTCCCGGTGCGGGGGATGTGGCACCTTACGCTCGGGTGTTACATCCTTAAGTGGTATCAGAGCTTCGGGTTGCAAAACCCGGGCTTTCATGTCGTGTGAGTCAGTTAGGACGTTCGGCTTTAGGAACAACTTGGCAATGTGATTGCATATGCATTCTTTACGTTCTTATGTACTCTATATTTTAATCTTGATTGAACTAATTTCATTCTCATGTATTAACTAAAAATAGCATGCACTTCAGTGTTTCTTGATCAGGATGCCTCCATGTAAACATCGTGAGAGATCACCGGGGCGACACCGACATCGTGATCGTTCTCTTACACCACAAGAACAACAACCGTAACCGCCTCCGATGGATATGGGAAACTTTATGGAAGCGGTTTTTAATTATGTGGAACATCGATGGGCACAAGCTGCACCACCACCACAACCAGCAGAGCAACCGGCTCCTTTACCAAACCACCGGGATTCACATGAGGTATTTCTGAGCTATAATCCCCCTCGGTTCTCAGAACACGTTTGGAAAGAATTTGTGGAGTTCGGCAGTTTACCACACAAGAAAGGGCTCAATTTGCCATATTTCAGCTTGATGGCGAGGCATACGATTGGTGGGAAAGAACGAGGGAGAAATTAGAGGTTGATGGGGAAGAAGTCACCTGGGAAGTTTTTAAAAGAGAGTTTGGGGAATGTTTTATGCCAGAAGTTGTTAGGGAAAGAAAGGATCAAGAATTTATGGAGTTGAAACAGGGCACTCGTTCGGTGGCCCAATATCTGGCTATTTTTAATAGGTTGGGAAAGTATGCTCCACATATTACTCGGGATGAGAAGAGGAAGGCGAAAAGGTTTATTGCCGGGTTGAGACAGGATTTGAGATATGGTCAGGCGGGGCATAATTTTATATCTTTCTCGGATACAGTACAAAGGGCTTTGGAGCAGAAAGAGGAGTATAGGAAGAAGGATTCAATTTTCAAAGAACCAATGGGACAGGGTAGAGGCTCAGCATCGGGATCGAGCATGAGATTCAATCCGGGCAAGAGGCCTATGACTTCAATAGCTTCTCCTCAGAAAGAGCATTTGAAGAAGCCTCGAACTGGAGGTCAGAATGTTCCTCAGGTTACACTAGCACCTCAGGCTTTGCCAGCTCCTACAGGAAATCGCCGAGATGTACCTCCATATACTCATTGCGGAGGACCAACTCATACTTATAACAATTGCCGAAGGAGGTTGGGATTATGCCTCATATGTGGGAAAAGTGATCATATGGTGGATGTTTGTCCTCATAAAGCTCCAGGGTTTTGAGGAGGTGCTCTGATACCTATGATCCAGGCACGTGCTTATGCCCTTGAGGGCGAGGAGCAGGAGGCAGAGGTGGATCCGACAGCCGTGGTGGAAGGTATCATATGCATTCACACCACAAACATTCATGCATTATTTGATCCGGGTGCTACTCATTCTTTTATATCTCGTACTTGACTCGTGATCTATGTGCTTCTCTGTGCCTACCTGTTACTTGTGCGAATTCTTGTTATTTTTTGAGTTCTCCGCTTGGAGGAAATTTACAGACGGATCAGGTTATTCGGGGTTGTTCGATTTTGATAGAAGGGAAAGATTATCCGGCCGATTTCATTGTGATGTCTATGAAGAGATATGGGGTAATCTTCGGTATAGATTGGTTATACCGGCACCGGGCCGAAGTGGATTGTTTTAAGAAGAAAATTAAGCTGGGGAAAGAGTTGATTGGAGAAGTGGGATTGAAAAATGTACCACTCTTAATCATTTATGGAAGCTCATAAGCTAATAAGAGAAGGGGCTATGCCATTCATTGCATATCTTCTCAATAAGCCGAAGGATCAAATTAAGTTTGAAGAGACTGCAGTTGTTAAGGAGTTTCCTGATGTGTTTCCGGAGAATTTGGGTTCTTTGCCACAGGATCGGGAAATTGAATTCGTTATTCATTTATATCCGGGATCAGAACCATACTCTAAGACTCCTTATAGAATGGCTCCGGCGGAGTTGAAGGAATTGAAGATTCAGCTTGAGGAATTACTTATGATTGGGTACATTCAGCCGAGTTCATCTCCGTGGGGTGCTCCAGTTCTCTTTGTTAAAAAGAGAGATGGAACGTTGAGGATGTGTATAGATTACCGGGAGCTTAATCGGAGGACTATCAAGAATAAATATCCGTTGGCCCACATCGAGGATTTGTTTGATATGTTGCAAGGTTCGGGGGTTTATTCGAAATTGGATTTAAGGCAGGGTTACTACCAGTTGAAAATTCGGGAAGAGGACATACCTAAGACAGGATTTAATATCGGGTATGGGAATTACGAGTTTGTAGTGATGCCTTTCGGTTTGACTAATGCCCCTGCAGCATTCATGGATATGATGCATCGGACTTTTCGGCCTTATTTGGATAAATTTGTGGTAATCTTCATCGATGACATTCTGGTCTATTCGAGGACTCCGGAAGATCATGCCAGGCATCTTAGATTGGTATTGGAGACGTTGAGAGAGCACCGGTTGTATGCGAAGTTTAGTAAGTGTGAGTTTTGGATCGACCGGGTTGTTTTTCTAGGTCATATTATCTCGAGTAAGGGTTTGGAAGTAGATCCTTCAAAGATCGAGACAGTTATACAGTGGCAGAGTCCGAAGAATGCTTCCGAGGTCAGAAGTTTCTTGGGTTTGGCTGGGTATTATCGAAGGTTTGTCAAAGATTTTTCAAAGATTGCAACTCCTTTAACTCGGTTGACAAAGAAGGAAGTCAAGTTTGATTAGAACGAGGTATGTTAGGCAAGTTTCCAACTCTTGAAGGAGAAGTTGACCACTGCACCGGTATTAGCATTCCCGATGGCACGGAATGATACATGGTTTATATGGACGCCTCGAAAGAAGGATTGAGATGTGTTTTAATGCAGAATGGTAAGGTGATAGCCTATGCCTCGAGGAAGTTGAAGGATCATGAACATAATTATCCTACTCACGATCTCGAGCTAGCGGCAGTGATCTTTGCTTTGGGAAAGTGGAGACACTACTTATATGGAATTCCTTTCGAGATCTTTTCTGACTACAAGAGTCTTCAATATTTGTTTTCTCAGAAGGAGTTAAACAAGAGACAAAGGCGTTGGATGGAGACTCTAGCGGATTATGAATGTACAATTCGATACCATCCAGGGAAAGCCAATGTGTTCGCGGATGCGCTTAGCAGGAAGGCTAGTGTGTCTAGTGTGAAAATGGAAGTTGAAGATGAATCTGAGTCTTTCAAGCTAAGAGCAAGCATTCGGAATATTACGGTACAACCAGATCTTCAATAGAGATTATTTGAGGCTCAGAGAAAGGATCCCGAGGTTCAGAAATTAGCTGAAAAAGCTAGAGTGGATCCCGAATGCCCGTTTGGATTTGATGATACGGACTCTTAAGGTTTAAGAACAGGGTTGTTATGCCGAATGAATTGAAGAGAATTATCTTGGAAGAAGCTCACAGATCAGGGTATTCGAAACATCCCGGAGGTAATAAGATGTATAAGAATTTGAAGAAATTCTATTGGTGGAACGGTCTTAAGAGGGATGTCATTAATTTTGTGAAGCATTATTTCACTTGCCAAATTGTAAAAGCAGAGCATCAGAAGCCATCGGGGCTACTTCAACCGTTACCTACCCTAGAAAATGGAAATGGCAACAAGTGGCCATGGATTTTGTGTCGGGTCTTCCTAGAGTAAAAGAGTGGTTTCGATGGAATCTGGGTGATCGTGGATCGATTGATGAAATCAGCACATTTTATGGCTATTCGGATGTCGGATAAGGTTAATAAGTTAGCTAAGAAATATGTTGATAAGATTGTCCGACTTCATGGTGTGACGGTCAGCATTGTATCAGATCGAGATCCGAGGTTTACTTCTAGGTTTTGGCAAGAATTGCAAAGGACTCTGGGAACAAGGCTTCAATTCAGCACAACTTTCCATCCTCAGACAGATAGGCAGTCGGAAAGGTTAATCAAATATTTAGAGGATATGTTGAGAGCATGTGCATTGGATTTCTCGAGTTCGTGGAATGAGCAGCTGTCTTTGATTGAATTCGCCTACAATAACAGTTTCCAAGCTTCGATAGGAATAGCACCCTATGAAGCTCTCTACGGATGAAAGTGTAGATCTCCTTTATTCTTCGATCTTGAGGAATGGAACTGGACTAAGCAAGAGGAGTGAAACGAGGGGAACAGAAGGAGAAGCCTTCTAAGGCCGTGCAAGCGGCAATTGATAAGGCTCAAATAATCCAACAAAGAATGAAAGCAGCTCAAGATAGACAGAATAGTTATGCGGATCGGCGGAGAAAAGATCTTAAGTTTGAAGTTGGTGATAGGGTATTTCTAAAAGCTTCGCCACGAAAGGGGTTTCCGAGGATTCGGCGTATCAGTTGAATCTACCTCCAAGCTTGACTAGAATCCACAATGTATTTCATGTCTCCCAACTTCGCAAATATTATCTGGATGAATCCGAGATCCTACCCCAGGAAGAGGTAGAAATTGAGCCTAATCTCACCTTCGTTCAGAAACCGGTTAAGATTTTAGATAGCAAATTTCAAGAATTAAGAAACCGGCAAATCCCACTCGTTAAGGTATTATGGTGAAGTGATAAGACGGAAGAGGCCACATGGGAAACGGAGGATAAGATGAGAAGGTTCCATCCTGAACTGTTTCCGGACAAACAGTGAATCCGAGGAAGGATTCTTTTTAAGGGGGGAGAGGTTGTAACGCCCCGACTTTTCAAATCGTTCAGGTATGAATAATGTGATAATTACGTGCGCATTTTATTTATTTAAATTACGTTATTAATTTCTTTATTTCGTATTATATTAAATTAGTGAAATAGTTAATTATTTGAAAATATTTGAATTTGAATTTATATGAATTTCAAACTATTTGCGCTTGAATAACTTGTTTGCTTGCCGTTCCTACGTGAAATGAATTTGAAACTTCGTGAAAATTTAATATGTTGGATTTATATGTGTCATGATTATGTTTTTATGCTCGTTTCATATTTTCGGATTCGTTTGATTGAGTTTTGGAATTTATTTTGTTTGTGGAATCCAAAGCGGGGGCTAATGAGCAATTAGCGCACCATTGGTTTCTCATGTGATAACTTGAGCTAGGAAACTCGGATTCGAGTTTCGTCAACTTCGTTAAGATTGTATCGAAAATTTGAGTTTGATGAACTTAGCCTTATATTTTTCCAAAGTTATTTGAGCCTCCGAAGTTGAACCGAAATACGCAACGAAAGCCAAAACTGCCACATTTTACTAGATGAGCCATAACTCTTTCAAATCTTGACCAAATTAACTATGGTTTAAGCCTTTGGAACCCTAATTCAACCAGCTAACCTGCCATTATCCTCCCTAACGGAACCAAGGCCTTTCACTTAGAGAATTTCAGTCATTTTTCCCCTGTTCCAGAAAATCCCGTAGATCAAGCCAACCCTTGGAGATTTAAGCTCAAATCTCTTCCAAACCGCCATCAATCCACAAGGTAAGTTCAGGGTTGTATTATGCATCCAATATGAGTCATTTTAATCCATTCATCCCTAATTTTGATCATGGTTTCATGAGTATAAGGCTGATTTGGAGAAATATTTAGGTTTTGAGCATATAGGTTGATCTCTTCCATTTCTTGATGAATTTGATTGATTCCAAGCATGATTATGATTGTCTTGATCTCTTATTTGCATTCATGGTGATGTATTAGCTGGTAGTTGAGGCATTCATGAGCTTTCATTAATGAAACTTTGAAGATATAGCATGAAAAGATCACTATTGCCTTCATCTCTCGTTTCATCACTTTGAGAGCTTGTTTGGTTGATGTTTTGGTGTAGTTTCATTGCATATTTGTGTTCATAACATACCTGGACTTGTTGGTTGGAGATTGGCATGGCTTTGCTCTGTTTTTTGTTGCATTTTGCTATTGTAACAGGCCGGTCGCGGCTGCGATCGAACCATGAAGGAAAATGGTAGCGGCTGCGACATCTCTCATGTCCTTGTTGTTGTGTCTCTCAGGTCACGCCCGCGACCTAAATCTTGTGCATTTCGGGTCATGGCCAACACCCCAAAATTGCCATGTTTCGAGTTGTGGGATTAATTGCTTAAAATTCGGCAATTTGCATTTGATGAAGGAAATGGGTCGCGGCCGCGACCCTTCTCATTTCTGCAGGAATTTTCAGCTTTTCAACGTGAATTGCATGGTTTCTGTAACATCCCGGATTCCGGGCCAAGAAGAATTCCTTCTAAAGTCCGTAGTCACTATTCATTCCTAAATGTAGAAATTTTTCAAGCCACATTTACCTATCCAATATTAGGCTCAAATGAATCCTTACAAAATTTTATGAATTTTGATAGCATTCTCAAACCTTAATTCTCATCGTAACTCCCGTAGTAACCAAAACCAGTCATAAAACCCTAGTTTTGCCCTAGTTGAGGGACTTCCGAATTCTAACATTTTCCTTATACAATATTATAGTTAAAACGATCCTTGAATTTTTTTATGAATTTTCATGCATTTACCAAAACTTGATTCCAACTGTAGCATATTTTATAGATATTTTCCCGTTTAAAAATTATTATTTTATTTTAAACAATTAGCATTCATTTAATATTCAAAATTTTACTTAAAACGTTTCTTCAAATTTTTCTCTAAGCTATGATAATTTTTCCAACCTTTAAACTTCGTCATAGCTTCGTTTACACAATTTTACCATGATTTTTATCATCTTTAACGTTCATGACTTGTAAACGAAAAATCTAAATATTCCACATTTATAAGCATAACGAAGTTTATTTTTCACTCGTTCTTTCATTAATTTACTACTTCAAGTTTTCATCTCTCGACTCTTGAATAAATTTTATACCATTTTATATTTATTTTTATTCAACATGACATCATCCATGACAACATAGGCCTTCTAGAAAGTTTAAATAAGTGAATATAATTTCTCCACAATTCCTATATAATTACCAAGCATATGTTTAAATTGAGAGGCAACCACATTTCTTATATAGCTACCAAGCATTTGTTTGAATTAGGAGACAACCACATCTCACCTAAACTCTTATAAATTGCTCTAAGACCCTTAATTCCTATCTATAAATACCCCCTAAACCTCACATTTCAAGAACATAGAAAAATCCTCTCATTTCTCTCCATTTTCGGCCCTCCTTCTCTCTATACATAAGGTGTATTTTTATTTTATTATTTCATGCCTTATATTATGTTCTTAATATATTATGAATTATAGCATGCTTAGATTTAATTAAATTATGCTTTAGGAATTTATTTTATGAAATATATGCTATTTATGCTAGTTTAGGAAAATATGATAATATATTTGAATTTTATTAAATGCATGAATTATGATATGATATAGTATATTCATATGTTTAAGAAGTCATGATCTTGTTTGATTAAATTCATGTCAAGAATAATTTATTTAGAATTATTTTTCATTGAGAATTAATATATTTTGCTATATTATGCTTCAAATTCTATGTTATAAATATGAATATGATCAAGTGTGTTACATACCCTCTTTGAATATTCAAATAGACATAAGAACATATTCTTAGTGTTCTTGGACATGTGTGTGTGTATGTATGAGTTTGATTTTATGTTATAAGGTGTTTAATTCATAAGAAATTGAATAGTAAATGTTTTCAATAGTAACTTTGACTTTTTGGTCAACATTTATTATGATAATTTCGAAAATTAATATTAAAATAATTATAAAATTAGTTTTGGAATTTTTAAAGAAAGATTTTATTCGAATTTTCCAAAAATCTTTAAATTGTGAATTATTTTCAAAATATAACCTGCATTGTCAAATTAAATTCTAAATTTCATTTCTAATGTTATAATTAGGATTATAATGTGATTAATAAATATTTAAATGGTTAAAGAAATCATGAAACCTGATTAATTACTTACTTTCCCTTAAACTGTTAAAATTATGGTTTACCGGGAATTTTTTAACGTGCTACAAAATGTGCACCTTATGTGATTATTTGATTAGAATATTATGTACCTCATGTGCTTATTTGACTGAAATAAGGAACCTAGTTCTAAGCCTATAGTATTTAATACTTTCAGGCGCACTGGAATCCACATTACAATGTCTGACTACAGGTATAGGTGAGGGTTAAAATGTTTTCAACTGGAATCATGCTATACATATGTATCTATATAAAAACTATTTCCAAGCCTACCCATCATATTGATTTACTACCCTATATACATATTATTGTACTACAATGTCCCTCTTAAGGGAAAAATACTTTCATGCCGGAATCAACGTTTTACTAGAACATTATATATTTCAAGTCCACTATATCAAAACATTGATTCCGGGTTATGCACGAAAAATATTGTTCTTGATTCATGTTATGGGCCCCAGCTATATCCGTAGCGAGCAATTACCCGGAAGGTATCGGGCCGAGGGTATTGTTGGTCCTGCGGACTGCCACCACCTCTTGGTAGTGGTTTAACTGGAGGTTAGTTACTCCACACCAAGGGATGAGGGAGAGATAGCTGCCTCCCGAATCGTGTTTGTGGTCTCTAGGGTTTGAGTCCCTATTGACATCAAGGAGTAATGAAGTTAATATCATTCTTGGTTTTATTTGAAGTATCGGTGTTTTGATCAACGCCGTTACTATTCTATCATGATTTAAGGAGTTACGGACGGAGAGGCCTAGCTTACGGGCATTAAAGTTCTTGTTACAAACGATTCATATTTCTACAAAGATTCCCAATTACCCCTACCCCTATTTCAACAATTATTATGAACCATTTCCAATTTGCTATATCCTATTGCTATTATTTTAGATCAATATCTTCAAGATCATATAAATATATATATACATATACATTTATCTATAAACTACTATACCCCCTTCACTTAGTCACTTTAACTAACCCTCTCGCCTATTTTAAAATGCATGATTTCAGGAATCAATGAACGACAACTAGAGGTATCTTGAAGCATTACAACAGTAGGTTGGATCTGATCCTAAGAGTACACTGTCTTGAGCCTACTCTCTGCAGAAACAAACTATCTCATACTTTTTCCTTGCATGTCAACCTGTTGTACTCTTTTGCAAACTACTTTGCTCAATAATGATAATCCTTGCTCATTGTACGTTATCCTCCCCGTTCATTGATAAAGTTGTATCTCTTTATCTTCCACTGCACTGTGACATATACTCCATTCATATATTATCCTGACCGTTCGCCGTAGTATTTCCTAAGTGTTGGGTCTAACCTCCACTCAGGGAGTATTGTGGTGCGGGGTTGTAGTGCTGGGGAGGCGCTACAGTTAAAGTGGTATTAGAGCCCCAGGTTACGAAAATCTAGGGTTCATCATTCATAGACTATCGTATGTACTCTCTTGTGTTTTGTGCTTAAATTGTGATCAATCACTGTTGGGGCGGCCGACCAGCATGTGATTTGTTATAATTGTAGTACTAAACCCTTCCTCGATAAAGTCAAGCATACAGTCTTAACCCACACCAAAATCCCAAGTTTTATCAAATCCTTCAGTACTCTTCAAAATTATCAAATTCTTGGTAGATTCGGTAACAAGATCTACATCTCCTTCTTCATACTAGTATTCCTAACTCATGGAAACACTTCACTTACACTTTCTAAATCGTTCAAACCTTAAGTTTTAGAATTGCTTCAAGATACCAGTAGGACCGGAAAAATAACATAATAACTTCCTGTGCCTTTATATGTCTTACCATTACTAAAGGTATTATGTGTATTAAGTGATCTTACCTGAAACTTTTATTCATATGATCATCTGCAAATCATTTTTTAACTATCATGCATTACATACTGTCTATAAAAATGATTGCAGCTCATGATACTTCCCCAAAAGTAACTATAAAAGGTACGCACTCTAAACACGCCAGTTGCTTGGCGCCATGCATAAATCTAATGTATCACAAATTATACGTGCATTTACATCTTTAATAATTTGTCTTTTCATAAGTAAGAATATAGACACTATCTAAAGTTATTATGGAACATAAGTAGAATCTGAGGACAGATTCTCTTTAAAGGGGGTGGATTGTAACATCCCGGATTTCGGGGCCAAGAAAAATTCCTTCTAAAGTCCGTAGTCACTATTCATTCCTAAACGTAGAAATTTTCCAAGCCACCTTTACCTATCCAATATTGGGCTCAAATGAATCCTTACACAATTTTATGAATTTTGATAGCATTCTCAAACCTTAATTCTCGTCGTAACTCCCGTAGTAACCAAAACCGGTCATAAAACCCTAGTTTTGCCCTAATGGAGGGACTTTCGAATTCTAACATTTTCCTTATACAATATTATAGTTAAAACGATCCTTGAATTTTTTTATGATTTTCATGCATTTACCAAAACTTGATTCCAACTGTAGCATATTTTATAAATATTTTCCCTTTTAAAAATTATTATTTTATTTTAAACAATTAGCTTTCATTTAATATTCAACATTTTACTTAAAACGTTTCTTGAATTTTTCTCTAAGCTATGATAATTTTTCCAACTTTTAAACTTCGTCATAGCTTCGTTTACATAATTTTACCATGATTTTTATCATCTTTAATGTTCATGACTTGTAAACGAAAAACCTAAATATTCCACATTTATAATCATAACGAAGCTTATTTTTCACTCGTTCTTTCATTAATTTACTACTTCAAGTTTTCATCTCTTGACTCTTGAATAAATTTTATACCATTTTATATTTATTTTTATTCAACATGACATCATCCATGACAACATAGGCCTTCTAGAAAGTTTAAATAAGTGAATATAATTTCTCCACAATTCCTACATAATTACCAAGCGTATGTTTAAATTGAGAGGCAACCACATTTCTTATATAGCTACCAAGCATTTGTTTGAATTAGGAGACATCCATATCTCCCCTAAACTCTTATAAATTGCTCTAAGACCCTTAACTCCTATCTATAAATACCCCCTAAACCTCACATTTTAAGAACATACAAAAATCCTCTCATTTCTCTCCATTTTCGGCCCTCCTTCTCTCTATACATAAGGTGTGTCTTTATTTTATTATTTCATGCTTTATATTATGTTCTTAATATATTATGAATTGTAGCATGCTTAGATTTAATTAAATTATGCTTTAGGAATTTATTTTATGAAATATATGCTATTTATGCTAGTTTAGGAAAAATATGATAATATATTTGAATTTTATTAAATGCATGAATTTTGATATGATATAATATATTCATATGTTTAAGTATTTATGATCTTGTTTTATTAAATTCATGTCAAGAATAATTTATTTAGAATTATTTTTCGTAGAGAATTAATATATTTTGCTATATTATGCTTCAAATTCTATGTTATAAATATGAATATGATCAAGTGTGTTACATACTGTAACAGCCCGAAACAGGGGCAAGTTGGAAATTACGAAAATACCCCTACAACCCTAGAATTTTCCTACATTCCCGAAAGTACTTTTACTATTCAATATTGTGATTAAAAGAATCCTCACATTATTTCGAGGATCTTGACACTCTCCGTGAACCATAATTCCCATCCTAACTCTAGTAGTATCAAAAATTGGAAAAACCCTAGCTTATAGTTCGGTCGTAAATAACTCTTTACTCATCTACCTTTCGATATTCAATATTATAGTCAAAACGATCCTTGAATTATTTTGTGAATTTTCATACATTTACCAAAATTTGATTCCAACCATAGCATATTTTATAAATATTTTCCTTTTTAAAAATTGTCATTTATTTTAAACAATTAGCTTTCATTTAATATTCAAAATTTTACTTAAAACGTTTGTTGAATTTTTCTCTAAAATATGATAATTTTTACAACCTTTAACCTTCGTCAAAGCTTCGTTTATATAATTTTCTTATGATTTTCATCATCTTTAATATTCATAATTTATAAACGAAAACTCTAAATATTCCACATTTATAATCAAAACGAAGCTTATTTTTCACTCGTTCTTTCATTAATTTACTACTTCAAGGTTTCACCTCTCGACTCTTGAATAAATTCTATACCATTTTATATTTATTTTTATTCAACATAAACCTTCTAGAAAGTTTAAATAAATGGACATATTTTCCCCACATGTCCTATCTAATTACCAACCATATGTCTAAAATATAATTCATCCACATTACCTAAGTAGCAACCAAGCATTTGTCTAGGATATGAAGCTTCCACATCTCCCCTAAACTCTTAGAAATTACAAGGTAAGCCCCTAAATCCCAAGTATAAATACCCCTCCAAGCTCATTTCCAAAACTACACCAAAATCACTCACTTTCTCTCCCTAGTTTGGCCACTCCTCTCTTCTCTAAGGTATGAGTCTTGTTATTTTACTATTTCATGCTTTATATTATGTTCTTAGTATGATAATGATAGTAACATGCTTAGATTTAATTAAATTATGCTTTAGGAATTTTATTTTATGAATATTCAAATAGGCTCAAGAACATGTTCATGTTGTTCTTGAACAATTTTAAGTGCACGTGTGATAGTGTGTGAGTGTGTGTGTTCGATTTTGTGTTATAAAGTGTTTAATTCATGAAAAATTGAATAGTAAATGTTTTAAATAGTAATTTTTACTTTTTGGTCAACCCATAGGCTGAATATTTCGAAAATATTATTAAAATAATTATAAAATTAGTTTTGGAATTTTTTAAATAAAGATTTTATCCAATTTTCCAAAAAATCGGTAAATTGTGAATTATTTTCAAAACATAACCTACAATGTCAAATTAAATTCTAAATTTCATTTCTAATGTTATAATTAAGATTATAATGTGATTAATAAATATTTAAGTGGTTAAAGAATTCATGAAACCTGATTAATTACTTAGTTTCCCTTAAACAGTTAAAATTAGAGTCTACCGGAATTCTCTAACAAGCTATAGTTTATGTGTTTACCTGATGTAATCCTTTTATGCATGAACATTATGTGTTTTATGTGCTTATTTAATTAAAATAAGGAACCTAATTCTAAGCCCATAGTAGTTAATACTTTCAGGCGCAGTGGAATCCACATTACAATATCTGACTACCAGTATAGGTGAGGGTTAAAATGTTTTCAACTGGAATCATGCCTATACATATGTATCTATATAAAAACTATTTCCAAGCCTATCTATTATTTTTATTCACTACCCTATATATATATTATTGTACTACAATGCCCCTCTTAAGGGAAAAATACTTTCATGCCGGAATCAACGTTTTACTAGGATATTATAAGTCCACTTTATCAAAACATTGATTCCGGGTTATGCAAGCAAAATATTATTTCTTGATTCATGTTATGGGCCACGGCATACAACCGTGTCGAGCAATTACCCAGAAGGTATCGGGCCGAGGGTATTATTGGTGACACGGACCACCACCACCTCTTGGTAGTGGTTTAACTGGAGGTTAGTTACTCCACGCCAAGGGATGAGTGAGAGATAGCTGCCTCCCGAATCATGTTCGTGGTCTCTAGGGTTTGATTCCCTATTGACATCAAGGAGTAGTGGAGTTAATATTCTTGGCTTTATTGAAGTATCGGAGCCTGATCAGCCGATACTATTTTACCAATTATTTAAGGAGTTATGGATGGAGAGGCCTAGCTTGCGGGTATTAATGTTCTTGTTACAAACGGTTCATATTTTTTACAAATATTCTAAACTACCCCTATCCCTGTTTTACAATTATTATGAACCATTTCCTAGTTGTTATATCCCATTGTTAATATTTCAGATCAAGATCTTCTTGATCATATACACACATATATATACATATATCAATAAGTTATTATCCCTCCCCCCCTTCACTTAGTCATTTTGACTAACCCTCTCACCTATTTTTAAAATGCATGATTTCAGAAATCAATGAACGACAACTAGAGGTATCTTGAAGCGCTACAACCGTAGGTTGAATCCGATCCTAAGAGTACATTGTCTTGAGCCTACTCTCTGTAGAAACAAACCATCTCATACTTTGTCCTTGCATGTCAACCTGTTGTACTCTTTTGCGAACTACTTTGATCAATAATGATAATCCTTGCTCATTATACGTTATCCTCCCCATTCATAGGTAAAGTTGAATCTCTTTATCTTCCGCTGCACTATGTCACATACTCCATTCATATATTATCCTGACCGTTCGCCGTAGTATTTCCTGAATGTTGGGTCTAACCTCCACTCAGGGAGTATTGTGGTGTGGGGTTGTAATGTTGGGAAGGCGCTACAATTAAAGTGGTATTAGAGCCCCAGGTTGCGGAAATCTGGGGTTCATGGTTCATAGAGTCTCATAAGTATTCTTGTATCTTTAGTACTTACATTGTGATCAATCACTGTCGGGGCGGACGACCAGCATGTGATTTGTTACAATTGTAGTACTAAACCCTTCCTTGATCAAGTCAAGTATACAGTCTTAATCCACACCAAAATCCCGAGTTCTATCAAATCCTTCAATTATCAAATTTTTGGTAGATTCGGTTGCAAGATCTACATCTCCTTCATCATACTAGTATTCCTAACTCATGGAAACACTTCACTTATGCCTTCTAATTCGTTCGAATCTTAAGTTATTAGAATTACTTCAAGATACCAGTAGGACCGAAAACTAACTTATTAATTTCCTGTGCCTTTATATATGCTTTATCTTCGCTAAAGATGTTGTGTCTCTTAATTGCTATTAATTGGAAATTGTAATTTTGTGATCATCTGCACATCATTCTCAACTACCATGTATTATATTAACTCTATAAGGGTGGTTGCAGTTTAAAATTGTCATCCCTAATGTTGTTAAAGGTATGCATTCTAAACACGCCAGTTACTGATCCTGGTGCCATGCATTCATTGCATCACTTATGTGCGCATTCAAATTTCTTACTTGAACAATTGCCTTATGTGTTTAAAAGTAAGTTCTCTTTTGGAAACCTGCTTATCATGGATAGCGGATACAAACATTACTTAAAGTTATTATGAAACATGAGGAGAATCTGAGGACAGATTCTTTTTAAGGGGGAAGGATTGTAACAGCCCGAAACAGGGGCAAGTTGGAAATTACGAAAATACCCCTACAACCCTAGAATTTTCCTACATTCCCGAAAGTGCTTTTACTATCCAATATTGTTGTAACATCCCGATCGTTCAGACTTTCAGGTATTCGATTATGTGCGCGATTTAATTATTTAATTATGTGATTATTTGATATTTATTAATTGTTTAAGTGCTTAATTGCTAATTATTTGTTTTAAGGAATTGATTTATTTAAACGTTTAACCTTCTATGCTTTGTATCTTGTTCGTTTTGCCTCTGGTTTCAATTCCGATTTTTGTGAATTTTTGTTATGTGTGAACTACGTGAGTTATGAACGTGTTTATGTGCTCGTTTTATATTTTGGGACTTGTTTGGTTTGTCCTTTTGATTCGTTTTTGGAGACGGAACTTATAGGGCTTTAAATGCTATTAGCGCGCCTTGGGTTCCGGGCAGCATATCTTGAGCTCGGGAATTCGGATTCGAATTCCGTCACCTCCGTTGGACTCGTTTCGATGATTCGGGTTCAATGGAATAAGCCTCACATTTTTCTAAGTTCATTAAGACCTCCGAACTTCGACCGAAACAAGCATCTCGCACCTAAAAGACATGTTTTGACCTAACCTAGCTTTGTGGGACCCTCTTAACTCAACTCAACCTTAACCTTGACTTTGTATCCATGAGTTAAGCTTTCCTCTCCCCCTTAACCTCTGAAAACCGAAACCAAACCCCCCCCCCCCCCTTCACGTTTTTCAGCAGCAAGAGAAGAAGGAAAGAGAAGGAAGAAAACCCTTGTTCCCTTTTGTTGATTTTGAGCTCAAATCATCTTCTTTCTTCATCATTTCTTAAAGGTAAGTATATTTTTGTGTTCTCCACCCTTCTTTGCATTTTTAATCCATTTTAATCTTGTTTTGCTTCAGATTTTGTAAGGGCTTGGGAGGTTGTATGAATAGGGACTTAGAATAAACTGAGTATTTGAGCTTATTTCTCTTCCTTTTTGATGCATAACACTTATTATGTGAGTTAGGAAGGATTTGTCTTTAGAAACCTTTTGGATTTGAGTTGAGTTTGGAGCTTAAAACTTGATTTTAAAATCTGCTCCTTTCTTTCTTTGTTGCTATCAGGATTTTTGAGCTTTTTGGTTGGTTCTTTCCATTCCATTTCATGCCTTATGACTTGGTTATGTAGTATTTGGATAGCTTGATATGTTTTCTATGTTTTTACAAGCTTTTAGCTCTTAATTCAACTCCTAACTTGGTGTTTTTGCTGCTGCTACTTTTGCTCATTTTGCTCCAGTTTTCTGCCAGCTTTGTTTTGATCATTGTGGCTGCGTTTTTATGGCTTGGATTGCATGAATTTGTGCTATTTTAATCCTCCTTTATGTGTTAAGTTGATGTTGGTTTGGTTGGCTTTGAGTTTTAGTGACTTTTGGGGCTGAAATTCAAGTTTTTTTTAGCTTCTGCCTCAAATCCATGGGGGTGGATTTTCTCTTTGAAAAAAAATCCACCGGGGTGGATTTGAGACAGACACTCCTGGGAGTTTCTAACCCAAAAATCCATGGGGGTGGATTTTCTCTTTGAAAAAAATCCACCGAGGTGGATTTAGGTCAGTGACTCCCTTTGCCCCAAACTTTGGTTTTCTTGTTTCGTTTCGCTTTCTTTTCGCTTTCCCAACCCTAGTTTGTTTTCCCTTGCTCTTCTAACATGTTATATTATGTGTCAAGCTTTATGTTATGAATTCTTGGCTCGTTTTATGATTTCCTTTGTGATATATGATCTTATATGCGATGTATGCTCTCATATGACCTAAGTTTGAATTCATTTCATTTCATTTGCATCATAAACATACATATGCATTTGCCGAGCGTATATTTGGTTCATATTGAGTCTAAGTGGATCCCTTGTTGTTTGTTTTGTCCAGTTGACCCTCCGGTTGATGACGAGGTTGATCTTTAGGCGTCTGTTTCACTTCCTTTTGTCACCACTACACGTCCGGAAGGTGAGGTTTTGTTCTTTTAGATATTATGACCTAAAACCCTAATTGCTTTGAATCCCACATGCGAGTTATGTATATTATACGTTAAATACGTGTATGATATGTACTTTGAGGGCTTGTTCCATTTGTTATAAGACTTTGAAAATGATTGGTATAGGTATATAAAATATTTTGCCTTCGATTTGAAAACCTTTGATTCGTGTGAGGGTGTACGCGAGAATTTGGCTTTGAAAGATAAACTTTGTTGGAAAATATGATTTTGAACTATGTTTGAGGGCCCGGAGAGTGGTATGGTATCTCGGGACAGCCGAGGGGTCGCCGGGCTCTTCCATCAATATTCTCTTTTGAGAGTCTCGCCTAACCTTAGGAGGTTGAGGAAGGGCGTTTCTCTTGAGCCGGCGGAAGTAATCGCCGAAGGTTCAAGGAAGTAATTAAACCTTGATTCGTGAGACTTTGATCGATAGTTAGGGCCGTCAACCCTTCTATCACCCGGAGAAGATGGTTTATGATTTTGCTATGAATTTATCTTTGTTTATGGAAGTTGGAGGATTAACTCATACACGCCGAGTTGTCGAAATTGTATGATCTATGAAACGGGAATGGATTCTTAAATACTTAAAATTGGTTGTTTTGGCCTTTGGCCTTTAACCCCCTTTTTCTATATATTTATTATCACGGGAAATGATTTAGCTTGCAAAAACCATCCCCGGTTCATGGATCTTTTTATGACTTTCGTTAAGTGCTTTGCTCTATACGTATTATTGGGTGCGTGTGTAGCCCCCTCACTAGTCATTAGGACTAACCCCCGTTGTTGTTTCTTTTCTTTTCCCTTCTTTGAGTTGCAGGTTTCGTTGGAGTTGAGCTAGGCGGCAAGTTTATCTTTTGGGTCTTACTTGTGTCTTAGCTCGGGTCTACATTTGCATTGTAGTGATTTATTTCCTAGTATTTTTGAATTAAAGAATTATGTATTATGAATTTGGAGAAGAATACTTTGATACTTGGATTATTTTTGGCCCGGGTTGGGCATTGTGTAATTGTGGTTGATCTTGTGAACTCCTAACTTTGTGATATGTATGTAGGTGATCTTGGGCTTTGATTAGGTGTTGTTTATTGCTTCCGCTATTCTTCTTTGCACTCTGATTGAGGGTTTAGGCCGCCTAGCTAGAGAGTGAGTTTGTTTGTCTCCCGTTCGCTATTGTTTAATGCGTGTACGGATTCTCTATTTCGTTACACGTGTCGGACTCTAGTGCTGGGGATGTGGCGCCTCTCGCACGGGGTGTTACAATTGTGATCAAAAGAATCCTCACATTATTTCGAGGATCTTGACACTCTCCGTGAACCATAATTCTCATCCTAACTCTAGTAGTATCAAAAATTGGAAAAACCCTAGCTTATAGTTCGGTCGTAAATAACTCTTTACTCATCTACCTTTCGATATTCAATATTATAGTCAAAACGATCCTTGAATTATTTTGTGAATTTTCATACATTTACCAAATTTTGATTCCAACCATAGCATATTTTATAAATATTTTCCTTTTTAAAAATTGTCATTTATTTTAAACAATTAGCTTTCATTTAATATTCAAAATTTTACTTAAAACGTTTGTTGAATTTTTCTCTAAAATATGATAATTTTTACAACCTTTAACCTTCGTCATAGCTTCGTTTATATAATTTTCTTATGATTTTCATCATCTTTAATATTCATAATTTATAAACGAAAACCCTAAATATTCCACATTTATAATCAAAACGAAGCTTATTTTTCACTCGTTCTTTCATTAATTTACTACTTCAAGGTTTCACCTCTCGACTCTTGAATAAATTCTATACCATTTTATATTTATTTTTATTCAACATAAACCTTCTAGAAAGTTTAAATAAATGGACATATTTTCCCCACATTTCCTATCTAATTACTAAGCATATGTCTAAAATATAATTCATCCACATTACCTAAGCAGCAACCAAGCATTTTTCTAGGATATGAAGCTTCCAAACCTCCCCTAAACTCTTAGAAATTGCGAGGTAAGCCCCTAAATCCCAAGTATAAATACCCCTCCAAGCTCATTTCCAAAACTACACCAAAATCACTCACTTTCTCTCCCTAGTTCGGCCACTCCTCTCTTCTCTAAGGTAAGAGTCTTGTTATTTTATTATTTCATGCTTTATATTATGTTCTTAGTATGATAATGATAGTAATATGCTTAGATTTAATTAAATTATGCTTTAGGAATTTTATTTTATGAAATATATGCTATTTATGCTAGTTTAGGAAAAATATGATAACATATATGCATTTTATTTAATTAAATGCATGAGTTATGATATGAATATGTGTTTAAATAATTATGATCTTGTTTTATTAAATTCATGTCTAGAATAATTTATTTAGAATTATTTTTCATAGAGAATTCATATATTTTGCTATATTATGCTTCAAATTCTATGTTATAAATATGAATATGATCAAGTGTGTTACATACCTTCTTTGAATATTCAAATAGGCTCAAGAACATGTTCATGTTGTTCTTGAACAATTTTAAGTGCACGTGTGATAGTGTGTGAGTGTGTGTGTTCGATTTTGTGTTATAAAGTGTTTAATTCATAAGAACTTGAATAGTAAATGTTTTAAATAGTAATTTTGACTTTTTGGTCAACCCATGGGCTGAATATTTCGAAAATATTATTAAAATTATTATAAAATTAGTTTTGGAATTTTTTAAATAAAGATTTTATCCAATTTTCCGAAAATCGAAAAATTATGAATTATTTTCAAAAAATAACCTACATTGTCAAATTAAATTCTAAATTTCATTTCTAATGTTATAATTAAGATTATAATGTGATTAATAAATATTTAAGTGGTTAAAGAATTCATGAAACCTGATTAATTACTTAATTTCCCTTAAACAGTTAAAATTAGAGTCTACCGAGAATTCTCTAACATGATATAGTTTATGTGTTTAACTGATGTAATCCTTTTATGCATGAACATTATGTCTTTTATGTGCTTATTTAATTAAAATAAGGAACCTAATTCTATGCCCATAGTAGTTAATACTTTCAGGCGCACTGGAATCCACATTACAATGTCTGACTACCAGTATAGGTGAGGGTTAAAATGTTTTCAACTAGAATCATGCCTACACATATGCATCTATATAAAAACTATTTCCAAGCCTACTATTATTTTTATTCACTACCCTATATATATATTATTGTACTACAATGCCCCTTTTAAGGGAAAAGTGCTTTCATGCCGGAATCGACGTTTTACTAGGACATTATAAGTTCACTTTATCAAAACATTGATTCCGGGTTATGCAAGCAAAATATTATTTCTTGATTCATGTTATGTGCCCCGGCGTGCAGCCGTGTCGAGCAATTACCCGGAAGGTATCGGGCCGAGGGTATTGTTGGTGACACGGACCGCCACCACCTCTTGATAGTGGTTTAACTAGAGGTTAGTTACTCCACGCCATGGGATGAGGGAGAGATAGCTGCCTCCCGAATCGTGTTCGTGGTGTAACGCCCCGATTTTCATTAAATAATTTCTTATGTTTCATTATAATTTTATAACTTATACTTTATTATACTTTCATGAAACTTCGCGAGTTTATATTCAATTTAGGATTTATTTCCTATCATGAAAACATTTCTACGTAAAATTATTACCGAAAGTGATTTAATTACCAAATTACCCTAAATGTTCATTTCTTTAAATTAAGGGACTAAATTGCATAGTTTTCTCTTGGATTTAATTTTTCAATTATCAAACAAAGCATACTTGATAGCATGAATTAAATTCTTGAGGGACTAGATTGCAAATTGAACATTTCATCAAAATCAAGGATGGTGAATCACGGTATAATTTCATCTCCAAGCTTCCAAGTTCATTTCATACAAAAATTCATCAACATATTTCCCTTTTATGCTCTCGGTTTCAAGAGGAACAAAGAGAGAAGAGATTTTCATCATTGGTATCAGGAATTTCCAAGAAATATTGCAAGAATTGAAGTTGATCATCTTCTCCATCTCTTTTCCTCATTTATTTCATTTCAAGGTTGGTATTTGCATGAGGTGATGATTCTTGATCATATATGGTTTAGCTAGGGTTTGAGAAGTAATTGCTAAATGAATTATTTGTGGATCAAGGGGATGATTATGTGATCATGGCATGAATTATTCATGAAATTGTTGGAAAAGTTAGCTTGAATGATCAAGTTTGATCATGAACATGAAATCGTGAATTCTTGATAGTTTTCCATGATTTATGTGTCTAAATGAAGTATTATTGCTTGTTGAAGATATATGCATCACAATTTCCAGGAATCATGAATTTGGTGATTGGAAACTTGAGTTTTTGATGTTGTTTGCTAATTCGCGTAGCTCTTCCCCTGTTCTGCTCTGTTTTGTAAGTTGCAGAAACTGGGAACGACCGTTCCCAGCCTCAAGGCATTGTGGGAACGGGCGTTCCCACTCTTTTAAACCAAAATAGGCGGCCGAGACTAGGAACGGCCGTTCCCATTTTGGCCTGAGTGCCGGATGGGCCGTTCCCAGCTTCAGCGTGTTTTAAAATAAGAAATCATGGGCACGTTTTGAAGGGCATTGGGAACGGCCCTTCCCATTTACAAAGGAAAGCCGGAACGGCCGTTCCCGTGTGTCTGACAGAACAAAATATTCTGCATAAAATTACATTTTTAGCCCCTCGATCTAACGACTTCTTTGACCCCGAATTGCTATTATATGATCCAATATGTACTGAAACAAGATGTTTTCATGCCACATTGTATTTCACTCGACATCTCGTTGCATTTCCGCCGTTCGTCATATTTGGTCCATTTTAGAGTCAAGTCTCACGTATACATGTATTCCTTGCACAGACTACCTTCTCGTGACGTGGAGCAGGGGCCGTAGGTCGTGTCTTGACTTGCATTTTGTCAGTAAAGGTGAGGTTTAGTTAGTAATTATCTAGAACCATATAACTTTTATGTGGATTTCAGCCAAATTACATATACATATATTTTATAATCGTTTTCCAAGAACAAGGGGTTTAATAACTATCCGTGTATCATGTTACAAGTCGTGTCCCTTGAGAGTAAATCGTGTTTCTTGAAACTAATCGTGTTCATGACAAGCAAGCCGTGTATCGTGTTATCGTGATTGCACCTTGATCGTGTTTGGTGGATTATCGTTTATCGTGTTTATGGGCCCGAGGATGAGTGTTTGAGCCAACCGGGAAAGCATAGGGCTGACGGGTAACTCACACACCTCTCTCACACCGTGGGGATGCCCCCTGAATCCACCAGGAGGTTTGGTGGAGGAAGGAGTCCCGTACGTGGGAGTCATGCTCCTGACGTGCAACGTGTTATCGTGGGTGGTTTGGGCCTTCCAAACCATACACCAATGGTGAAGGATGGATTTCATGTTATTGATCGTGTGCACCATAATGACTTGTATGATAACTTAATTAAAAGAAAGTGTAATTCTTGTTCACTGTCGAGGTTGGTTGGAGATCGTGCACGTCCCTCGCCAGGGCTACTGATAGATATTATAAACCTGATTATCGTGTTAAACTTGATAGTTGTAATCTCGGGCGAGTTCCACGTTATTTTCACACTTATATTATTATAATTACAAAACCTTACCCCTGATTATAACTTGCATGTTACTTGTGTTTATATATAATTATGCCCCTCACTCGGTCTTCACAGACTGACGCCTCCACCTTTCAGGTTTTGCTCGTGGGGTGCTAGGCGGGAGTCGGGTCGTGTCTTTTATCCAGCTGAGTCTAGCACAGCTATTCTTTCCATGTATTAGCATTTCAGAGTATCATGTTAATTGTTGTGAGCACTTATAGATGAATGTTAGTTGGAAGATGATAATGTATTGATATGATGAAACGATATTATTATGCTTCCGCTTATGAATTTCATGTATTGGATTTATTTCATTCGAGGATCTAGTCCCGCCTAACTAGCTTGTCGTTTATTGCATTGTCACCCGTTCGCTATAGTTTTGGTTCATGTACGGACTCTTCATTTCGTAGGTGGATCGAGACTATAGTGCGGGGGTGTGGCACCTCCACGTGTAAAGGGGTGCTACACGTGGTCTCTAGGGTTTGATTCCCTATTGACATCAAGGAGTAGTGGGGTTAATATTCTTGGCTTTATTGAAGTATCGGAGCCTGATCAGCCCGATACTATTTTACCAATTATTTAAGGAGTTATGGATAGAGAGGCCTAGCTTGCGGGCATTAATGTTCTTGTTGCAAACGGTTCATATTTGTTACAAATATTCCAAACTACCCCTATCCCTGTTTTACAATTATTATGAACCGTTTCCTATTTGTTATATCCTATTGTTAATATTTCAGATCAAGATCTTCTTGATCATATACACATATATATATATATACATATATCAATAAGTTATTATACCCCCTTCACTTAGTCATTTTGACTAACCCTCTCGCCTATTTTTAACATGCATGATTTCAGGAATCAATGAACGACAACTAGAGGTATCTTGAAGCACTACAACCGTAGGTTGAATCCGATCCTAAGAGTACATTGTCTTGAGCCTACTCTCTGTAGAAACAAACCATCTCATACTTTGTCCTTACATGTCAACCTGTTGTACTATTTTGCGAACTACTTTGATCAATAATGATAATCCTTGCTCATTATATGTTATCCTCCCCATTCATAGGTAAAGTTGAATCTCTTTATCTTTCGCTGCACTGTGTCACATACTCCATTCATATATTATCCTGACCGTTCACCGTAGTATTTCTTGAATGTTGGGTCTAACCTCCACTCAGGGAGTATTGCGGTGCGGGGTTGTAGTGTTGGGGAGGCGCTACACATACCCTCTTTGAATATTCAAATAGATATAAGAACATGTTCTTAGTTTTCTTGGACATGTGTGTGTGTGTGAGTTTGATTTTATGTTAAAATGTGTTTAATTCATAAGAAATTGAATAGTAAATGTTTTCAATAGTAACTTTGACTTTTTGGTCAACATTTATCGTGATAATTTCGAAAATTAATATTAAAATAATTATAAAATTAGTTTTGGAATTTTTAAAGAAAGATTTTATCCGAATTTTCCAAAAATCTGTAAATTGTGAGTTATTTTCAAAATATAACCTACGTTGTCAAATTAAATTCTAAATTTCATTTCTAATGTTATAATTAGGATTATAATGTGATTAATAAATATTTAAGTGGTTAAAGAATTCATGAAACCTGATTAATTACTTAATTTCCCTTAAACTGTTAAAATTATGGTTTACCGGGAATTTTTTAACGTGCTACAAAATGTGCACCTTATGTGATTATTTGATTAGAATATTATGTACCTCATGTGCTTATTTGACTAAAATAAGGAACCTAGTTCTAAGCCTATAGTAGTTAATACTTTCAGGCGTACTGGAATCCACATTACAATGTCTGACTACCGGTATAGGTGAGGGTTAAAATGTTTTCAACTGGAATCATGCTATACATTTGTATCTATATAAAAACTATTTCCAAGCCTACCCATCATATTGATTTACTGCACTATATACATATTATTATACTACAATGTCCCTCTTAAGGGAAAAATACTTTCATGCCGGAATCAACGTTTTACTAGAACATTATATATTTCAAGTCCACTTTATCAAAACATTGATTCCGGGTTATGCAAGCAAAATATTGTTCTTGATTCATGTTATGGGACCCGGCTATATCCGTAGCGAGCAATTACCCGAAAGGTATTGGGCCGAGGGTATTGTTGGTGTTGCGGACTGCCACCACCTCTTGGTAGTGGTTTAATTGGAGGTTAGTTACTCCACACCAAGGGATGAGGGAGAGATAGCTGCCTCCCGAATCGTGTTCGTGGTCTCTAGGGTTTGAGTCCCTATTGACATCAAGGATATCATTCTTGGTTTTATTGAAGTATCGGTGTCTTGATCAACACCGTTACTATTTTATCATGATTTAAGGAGTTACGGATGGAGAGGCCTAGCTTGCAGGCATTAAAGTTCTTATTACAAACGGTTCATATTTCTACAAAGATTCCCAACTACCCCTATCCCTATTTCAACAATTATTATGAACCGTTTCCTATTTGCTATATCCTATTGCTATTATTTTAGACCAAGATCTTCAAGAACATATAAATATATATATACATATACATGCATCTATAAACTACTATACCCTCTTCACTTAGTCACTTTAACTAACCCTCTCACCTATTTTAAAATGCATGATTTCAGGAATCAATGAACGACAACTAGAGGTATCTTGAAGCATTACAACCGTAGGTTGGATCCGATCTTAAGAGTACACTGTCTTGAGCCTACTCTCTGCAGAAACAAACTATCTCATACTTTATCCTTGCATGTTAACCTGTTGTACTCTTTTGTAAACTACTTTGCTCAATAATGATAATCCTTGCTCATTGTACGTTATCCTCCCCGTTCACTGATAAAGTTGAATCTCTTTATCTTCCGCTGCACTGTGACATATACTCCATTCATATATTATCCTGACCGTTCGCCGTAGTATTTCTTGAGTGTTGGGTCTAACCTCCACTCAGGGAGTATTGCGGTGCGGGGTTGTAGTGCTGGGGAGACGCTACAGCTTCTTTGGCTTGTTTTTAGTTCATTCAATTCCTTAACATGCTTTTTTGTATGTTATGAAATCTTATGAGTTTTTGTTGAATATTTTCCGAGATATGCTTCAATGTATATTCTTTGGTCATAATGTGTGCATGCATGGATTATGCTCTTATATTTGAACCCTAAGTGTTATGCATTCTTTATTTTGTGACTTGCATGATAAATACACATGTTGTGCTACGTGTTACAGTCATTATTTGAGTTCCTTGAATTAAATTGATATGAACTTGATTGGATTCAAACACTTCTTAGAATGAATGTATTGCTTGTGTATATATCTTTAAGACATTAATAGTGCACATGAACATGTTCATTACATAATATATTCTTTTATGCATTCATATCATGATTATTTCATTGCCGAGCATCTTAATTGGTCATTTTGAGTCTCACTTCACCTTTCTTGCACAGATTTTGATCCCGTTGGAGATGAGGCCGGTCAGTGAGGCTTTTGTGTCTTCTTTTGACGGTTTAAGGTGGGTTTCTCTTCTAATTAGATAAATTGACCCAATATATCTCCCTATGTGAAAAGTTTTAAGCCAAAGCAATATGATTATATATATATATTGAGTCTTTTCTCGAGTAAATGATTGCAAACGTATAACCTTTGTTTTATGAATCCTACCTTATGTTTTGGCGAGATATGATTGTTATGTTTGATATGCACGGGCCCTGGGACTTAATGCATGTGGCTATCCGGGGAGGCAAGGGCCGACGGTGAGCCCATGTATTAGTCCCAACCAACTACTGTGATATCGGACCTCGCTAAGAGATTAGAGGGGAATGGGAGCTGAGTGCCCTTGAGGGATTCATGTACCCCCTTTGTCCTATGTATGGACCGGTGGTCGGGTCCTGCAAACCCGTCCACCACTTGGAGGGAGAAGGAGTCTATATATGATTATGATCATGTATGTATGTGCACGAAAGATATGCATGAAAATCAATAAATTATGATATGATTACACGAGGAGAAGGTTGGAGATAATGCACGCCCCCTCGCCGGGCCTTGAGAACCCTATGATTAATTATGAATGAATATGATAGTTGTAAGCCCCTAGATGTCTTTCTTTGTCTCACCCACTTGGGAAATTTTCTAACAAACTTCTTACGGGTTTATAGCTTGCATGAATATGTTTAAAATTCTGCGATATTTATATACTATGCACGTTTCTTACCCACCAGTCCCTTTTGGACTGAACCCGGTTTGTTTTTCAGTGATTTTGTGCAGGTTATGGAGTGCTAGGCGGGAATACAAGTCGTCTAGGTCTTGCATTAGTGTTTAGCACTCTCAGTTTGTTACACTTGCATTCATGATGTTATTTTGGATATATGATTTAGTATATGAATATTGTTATGGAGCGTATATGTTTTGAGCCGTGATGGCGTGTATATATTGTATATGAATTCTATTTTGGAGCTTGAATGCTCATGGTATTTATATGTGATCGGTTACTGCTTCCGCTTTAATACTTTGCTCTGATTTATGGTTTAAGGGTTAGTCCCGCCTAGCCTAGAAGTGTGTGTGTGTCCCCGTTCACCGTGACTTAACTCGTATGTGGATTATCTATTTCATATGCGGGTCGGGTCCCGGTGCGGGGGATGTAGCACCTTGCGCTCGGGTGTTACAAATTTCCAATGAAATATCATGGTCTGAAAATATTTGAAATTGCGTCCTAATTCAGGCAAACTTGGTGGTCTGAAATGTTTGGAATTTTTTTAGCAAGCCACAGACGAATATTCGTCTGAGGTTTCGTAGGAAAATAACCCAACTAAAGTCAAATTTGCCTCTAAAAAATCAGGTAACACTCTCTCAGGCGATGAATTCCGACGATATATTTCATCGGAAAATTCATGCCCTAATTTGTTCCCAAAGTTTTAGGCCCGCCTATCCCTCCTTCATTTCATCCTTTTCCCTCCCTCGTTTGAGTCATTCCCTCCCTGAAAATCTGAGCCACCATAATTTCCCTAAAATCGTACCATAATCTTTTTCTTGAAAGGGTGTTATGAAGCTAGAAACAGCTCCGTTGTAACAATGGGCTTCGACGGGGCACATATGTAGAGCATGATTGTGGCGATAATTTGAAGAAAAGCTTGGTGGGGTTGAGATTTGTAGCTACCAGCGCAAGCTTTATGGCGAGAATTCGAAGTAAAGCTTGGTGGGGTTGTGATTTGTAGCTACCAACTCAAGTTAAGCTTTGTCAAGATTCATTCGATTGAGCTTTGAGGTGAGGTTTTCATATGGTATAGATAATATATATTCTTCTAGCTTAATTTCATGCTAGTTGTTTCATAGATTATGCTAAATAATATACATGCATTCACTAATGAGACCCAGATCTGTAAAAGTTGAAAGCCTGAGTTGAGATTTGCTCAATTTGTTCATACGCACTTGATATATACAGATTCTATTAGGTATGGATTTGCTGAATTTGTTCATACTTAGTTAGGTGTACTCTGTTCCATTTGAAGTTGGAAAAGAGTTTGTCAGATGAAATTGAAGACTCAACCATTTGTGGAAGCCTGAAATGAGTTTCTTTATATTTTTTGTGTATGAACAAAAGCTTTTTTCTTTAAAGATCTCAGCTTTATGACCCCTGAAGTTGATTTGAGTTGATTTGTTCTATTAACTGATTTGTTAGTTCTCCAAATATCTATAGGAATAGATAAATTTCCAAAATTAAATATTCTATTCTTTCTTTTAATATATATATATTTTTTTGTTCTTATACGGTGAAGGTTTGGATAGCTGCTCTGAAGGGAGTTGAATGTGGGAATGAAGAATGCATTGATGTTGCAATAAGCCAAATGAGTATAAGTCTTGCTCTTCTTTCTCGTGAAATTGCGTTGGTGATAGTATGCATAAATTACATGGAAGTCCCTTTAATTTCCCCCTGAATTGGATTAGATTTCTACTTAATTTGCTTTTATTTGGCTTTTGCAGAAACATGTTGATAAATGAGGGATTTGGCAGAATTATGAAGAAAAAGACGTTAAGTATTGAAAATGCCTGAGCCATGACCCCAATGCATGATCATCCCTGAGGCCAATGCACGTAAAGCAGACCATGGTCAACAAGTACGGCTGACTCCTCTTGTCGGGACAGGTGGCACAGATGCAACAGCTTGCTAACATGGCTGACATGCAAGAAAATTGATCCTGTATTTTTGAGTTTCAAGAAGCCTAATCATACTTATTGGGATTTGGAAGCTCTTTTGTCCCTTTGATCCTTGTAATAGATAGGCTTAAGGATTTTATATAAAAAACTAGTCAAGGGGGGACGGAGAGGGAAGTTGAGGAGGAACTGGAAAATAGCAGTAGCTAGTAGCAGAAAACAGCAGGGGATTTCTTCCTGAAAACTGTGATTTCCTTCAGTTTATAAGTTTAAAGTATTTTTGTTTTGGTTTCTATTTCAATTTAAGTTTATAATTCCGCCTATGATCAAAGTATTTATTGTCTATTTTGCATGATGACCCGTGGCTGAATATATTTATCTTAGCTAGGTTGTATCTTTGTTCTTTGCCAACATCTATGAGATCTAAGTGAATGAATACAATTTTGATCCTCGGTATTTATGCATGCTTTGAACGTATTTATATGAGTTGTTTTCAAATCATATTTCTGATCAATCGATGCCTAGATAACAACTTGATGAGGTTACACTGAAACTGGATACGTAATAGTCCTGTAGAGGTGTAAAAGAATCACACATCATTGAGAGTTTACCACCATGTTTACTCAATAAAATGGTGAGGCATGCGTAATATGATTTCATAAATCCAAGCTTCTTGAGATTTTGGATCATGATTAATGTCCTTTTGGTGCTCAATGCTATCACATAGTTAAATCCTAGATACTTGTTCGCGGGACTGCTATGTGGTAAGAATTTAATTGATGAGCTTCTCTTGATTAAGTTGAATTTAAGAAAGGATGATATGAGCAAGCTTCTTGTTTATTGTAAGTTAATCTACTGTTGATTAGATTTGATTTTTGCATCCAGGATTAGATACGGGCATGGAATAAAGTAACAACTTAGCTAAGATGTTTCTCATCATAATCAACCTTCACAACTCTCTTTATTTTCAGTCTTAAGTTATTTGAAGAAATCTGATTTTATGTTTTAGAATAGTTTGTTTTAATTACATAACACACACCCCCCCCCCCCCCCCCACTTAAGTCTCTTTTGAATATTCTCTTGGATACAAAGAATATAAATCTATCTAGTCCCTTGGGTTCGACCCTTTACTGCTATATTACAATTTTAATTTTCATACAAAAAGTAAAGGATTCAATTTGATGGATTCGGCAACCATCAAATTTTGGCGCCGTTGCCAGGGACTAGACTAAACTGTTTTGTATTCTTTGTATGACTAGGTCAGAACGTTCGAAGAAACTGATTCCATATGACCCAGAAATTGAGAGGACATTAAGACAAATCAGGAAGGAAAATATATTGAGGAGGTTGCAGACAGAAAGCTGTGATTTTCTGGAAACAGACCTCTTCCCCTGTTTGGTTAGATTATTTATTGTTACAGATAAAGGAAGCATAAGCGGTGGCCATCCCTTAAGCATGGCTACGCAACATCAAACACTTAGACAGTTGGCTGCACCGCCTGTAGCCCAGGAGCCACTATGCATTACTTTGCCTACTTTAAATACTGATTTTGAGTTAAACTCTGGTTTAATCCATTTACTTCCCATTTTCAGAGGCAAAGAAAATGAAGATCCAAATCAACATCTTAAGGAGTTTCATGTGGTTTGCTCCAGCATGAGGCCAAATGGAGTTACAGAAGAGCAGATCAAACTGAGAGCATTCCCATTTTCTCTGGCTGATGATGCAAAAGAATGGCTGTATTATTTACCACCAGGATCAATTACAATGTGGACAGCCATGGCTTCAGCCTTTCTAGAGAAATTCTTCCCAACATCTAGAGTTGTATCAACAAGGAGAAATAGTTTCTGTGAAGCAAAAGGAGTCTGAAACTCTCCATGATTATTGGGAGAGATTTAAGAAATTATTGGCTAGATGTCCACAGCATGGACATACAGAACAAGCCTTGATCCAGTATTTTTATGAAGGATTAATTCCTATGGAGAGGAGGATGATGGATGCGGCGAGTGGTGGTGCAATTGTCAATAAAACACCTAATGAGGCCAGGCAGTTAATTTCAACCATGGCTGCTAATTCTCAGCAATTTGGAAATCATCAAAATGTCACAAGGAAAGTGAATGAGGTAAACTCTGCTCTAATTGAAAGTCAATTAAATAAACTAACAACCTTAGTGCAGAATTTAGCTGTGGCAAACTCGACACCATCTTTGGTTTGTGGAATTTGTACAAGTCCCAATCACCATACAGATTTATGTCCAACACTCCAAGTGGATGGGACTGAAAATATGAGTGCAATGGCAGGAGGCTTCCAACAAAGGAAATATGATCCATATTCAAATACATATAATCCTGGATGGAAGGATCATCCTAATTTCAGTTATGCACAAAGGCCTCAATTGTTTCAAGGGCAACAAAATTTTCAGTCAAGGCCACCCGTACAAAGATCACCTCAAAATTTCCAACCACATCAGAATTTTCAGACACATCAATCAAATTTTCAACAACCTTCAAGCTCTAATTCAGGTACTTCTTTAGAAGATATGTTTAAAGTTTTTATGACCAACAACCAACAATTTCAGCAGGAAACGAGGGCAAGTATGCAGCAGTTCCAGTCTACTGTTCAAAATTTGGAAAACTAATTGGGACAGCTAGCAACTTCAGTCAGTAAGCTTGAAAATAAAGGAAAATTGCCATCTCAAACGATTGATCCAAGGCATAATGCTAGCGCTGTTACTCTGAGGAGTGGAAAGGAGCTTGAATTACCTGTAAGGAAGCAAAAAGCAGGACAAAGTAATGGAGAAACAGAGCAAAACAGAGTAAATATTGATACTGATGCAGATTCAGTAGGCAAGGGTGTAAGCCATGATCATGGCTTAGAAACAGAACAAAAAGCAGAACCTACTGCACTGCCTGAACCCATGGTGATCCCACCACCATTTCCTCAAAGGTTGACATCAATGAAGAAGGCCAAGGAAGAGAAAGAAATCCTGGACACCTTCAGAAAGGTTGAGTTAAATATTCCCCTCCTTGATGCCATAAAGCAGATACCAAGGTATGCTAAATTTCTTAAAGATCTTTGTACGAATAAAAAGAAATTGTTGGGAAATGAGAAAATTAGCATGGGTGAAAATGTATCAGCTGTACTTCAGAGGAAACTCCCACCTAAATGCAAGGACCAAGGTATGTTTGCTATTCCATATAGAATAGGAGACTTAGGCATAAATCATGCTATGTGTGATCTTGGTGCGTTAATAAATGTTATGCCTTTATCAGTTTATTCTTCTTTGAATATAGGTCCTTTAAAAGGAACTGGAGTTATTATACAGTTAGCTGATAGGTCAATAGTACATCCTGAAGGTGTGCTGGAAGATGTGCTTGTGCAGATTAATAACTTAGTATTTCCTGCAGATTTCTTTGTGGTCAACATGGAGGATGACAAGATATCCAAATCTTCAGATTTGCTGCTTGGAAGACCATTTTTTATCACAGCAAAAGCAAAGATTGATGTCTATAGTGGGAGGTTAATGCTGAAATTTGATGGAGATCTAATTAAATTCAATGTTTATGAAGCTATGAAATTTCCATCTGAAAATATCTCAAATGTTTCTTCTATAGACATCATAGACAATTTTGTACAAACTACTGCAAAGCTAGAGTTTTATGATGAACTTTATTTGGCCTTAGAGGACAGCATTTATATTTATCAATTAAAAGAATTAGAGGCTAAATATGAAGTAAAGGAAGATATCAATGATGTTGTTTATGCACTGGAATTTCTAGAATCTACCAAATTAAACATGACTTGGAATAAATTGACTACTTCCTATGTTAAAATACTTCCTTCTATTGTGCAGGCTCCAAAATTAGAACTCAAACCTCTGTCATCGCATCTGAAGTATGAATATTTGGGTAGTGATGAATCCTTACCAGTGATCATCTCTAATAAATTATCTGAGCTGGAAGAGGACAAACTGATAAGACTTGTGAGAGAATTTAAGACTGTTTTGGGATGGACAATCGCAGATATAAAAGGTTTGAGCCCTTCAACGTGTATGCATAAAATAATTCTAGAAGAGGATTGCAAACCAGTCAGACAAGCCCAAAGAAGACTGAATCCCCCAATGATGGAAGTAGTAAAGAAGGAAGTATTGAAACTCTTAGATGCTGGTGTAATCTATCCTATTTCAGACAGTGTGTGGGTAAGTCCAGTGCAGGTAGTTCCTAAAAAGACAGGTATAACAGTAATTGAAAATGCAACAGGTGAATTGATTCCAACTAGAGCGCAAAATGGTTGGCGTGTGTGTATGGATTATAGGAAATTGAATTCAGCCACCAAAAAGGATCATTTTCCTTTGCCATTTATTGATCAAATGTTGGAAAGACTTGCAGGAAAAATACACTACTGCTGTCTTGATGGATATTCAGGATTTTATCAAATTCTAGTGGCATCAGAAGATCAAGAGAAGACCACATTCACATGTCCTTTTGGAACATTTGCATTCAGACACATGCCTTTTGGACTGTGTAATGCACCAACTACTTTTCAAAGGTGTATGGTAAGCATCTTCTCTGAATATGTTGAAGATATAATAGAGGTTTTCATGGATGGTTTCACTGTCTATGGTAATTCCTTTGATGAATGCTTGAATAATTTGGCAAAAGTTCTAGAGAAATGCTTGGAAAATAACCTTGTTTTAAACTATGAAAAATGCCATTTTATGGTTGATCAAGGTTTAATTTTACGCCATATAGTGTCAGTTAGAGGCATTGAAGTTGATAAATCAAAAATAGATGTTATTGAATCCCTACCTTACCCCTCAACTGTGGGGGAGATTCGTTCTTTTCTTGGACATGCAGGTTTTTACAGAAGGTTCATAAAAGATTTCTCAAAAATAACCCAACCTTTGTGTAAATTATTGCAAAAGGAGGTAGAGTTTCAGTTTGACAAAGCTTGTAAGGAGGCATTTGATTTGCTAAAGGTGAAACTGACATCAGCACCCATAATTCAAGCACCTAACTGGAATCATCCTTTTGAACTAATGTGTGATGCCAGTGATTATGCAATAGGAGCTGTTTTGGGACAGAAGATAAATAAATCACCATATGTGATTTATTATGCATCGAGAATGTTGGATGCAGCTCAAATCAATTATACCACAACTGAAAAAGAACTTTTAGCCATTGTGTTTGCTTTAGACAAATTTCGTGCATATCTTCTAGGTACTAAAGTGATTATTTATTCTGATCACACAGCTTTGAAGTACCTATTAAAGAAAAAGGAAGCAAAACCAAGACTGATACGCTGGGTACTGTTGATGCAAGAGTTTGATATTGAAATCAGGGACAAAAGAGGATCAGAGAATTTTGTAGCTGATCATCTAAGCAGACTTTTGGTAAGTACAAGCTCACCACCAATTAAAGAAGAATTTCCAGATGAGCAATTGTTCCTGGTTACTGAAGGTAAGGCAAGATCATCCCTAACACCTAACCCCTGGTATGCAGACATAGTAAATTATTTGGCATCTAATGTCTTTCCAGAAAAATTATCCAGAACAGAGAAGGATAAAATCAAAAGTAATGCTAAATATTATGCATGGGATGAACCTTATTTGTGGAAGTATTGTGCATATCAAGTAATCAGAAGATGTGTGAATGATGAAGAAATCGATTCAGTTTTACAATTTTGTCATTCACATGCCTGCGGAGGTCACTTTGGACCAAAAAGAGCTGCAAGAAAAGTATTAGAATGTGGTCTTTATTGGCCAACACTGTTTCGAGATGCTTTTGTATTCTGCAAAGCATGTGAAAACTGTCAAAGAACAGGAAATTTAAGCTCAAGAAATCAAATGCCAATGTCCCCTATTTTAATTTGTGAAATATTTGATGTATGGGGCATAGATTTTATGGGGCCATTTCCTAATTCTTTTGGCAATTTTTACATCCTACTTACAGTTGATTATGTTTCTAAATGGATTGAAGCCAAAGCAACACGTACTAATGATGCTAAAACTGTTGTAGGTTTTGTAAAATCAAATATTTTCAACAGGTTTGGGACACCAAAAGCTATTATCAATGACGGAGGGACCCATTTCTGCAATAAAATTGTAGCATCCCTGCTAAAAAAATACAATGTTACCCACCGACCATCAACAGCATATCACCCACAAACTAGTGGACAAGCTGATGTTTCAAACCGTGAAGTAAAAAGTATTCTGGAAAAAACAGTAAATCCTAATAGGTAGGATTGGAGTTTAAGGCTTGATGATGCATTATGGGCTTATAGAACAGCCTATAAAACACCCATTGGTATGTCTCCATACAGGTTAGTGTTTGGAAAAGCTTGTCATTTACCTGTGGAAATAGAACATAAAGCTTTGTGGGCAATAAAATAGTGTAACATGAAGATAGATAAAGCTGAAGCTCATAGGAAGTTGCAACTGCAAGAATTAGAAGAACTAAGGAATGAAGCATATGAAAATACCAGACTATATAAAGAAAGGACCAAGAATTTTCATGATAAAATGATTTCCAGAAAAATATTTCAAATTGGGCAGAAAGTTCTATTGTTCCATTCTCGATTGAAACTTTTTCCTGAAAATTGAGGTCAAGATGGATAGGGCCATTTATTGTTACTAATGTTTTCCCTCATGGTGCAGTATCGATTAAGAGTGTAGACACAGGAAAAGCATTCAAAGTTAATGGCCATCGCTTAAAACCATTTTATGGAGGATTCAAAGATCACACAGTGGAGGAAGTCCCTTTGGACAACCCCATTCCCTTATCCTCATAATAACAGAATGATTGTCTAGCCTAGGACATTAAACAAGGGCGCTTGATGGGAGGCAACCCATTAATCCTAGACTAATCTATTTTGACACTCCAGTTCTCTTTCCTTTTTGACCAAGAGATAACTGTGATTTTTGATAAGAAACCATTCCTCTATTCATTTCAGGTAGTAACAGACATGCACAGTCAGGCACATGAACCCTTAATCATGATCATCCCTTAAATTCATTCCATAAGTCTCTTCCACACTTGGTGATATAAAACAAATTTGAAAAGATCAAAGTGTGTTATACGCTTTATTCCTTAAAAGTTTTATTAATTGGAAAAACTTTTTTTTTTTTAAAAATTAAGAACACACTTTTAAGGAAACGTTTCATCTTCAAACCCTCAGAAAATTTCAAATCAAAAATTACTTCTTCCTCCTTTTGCCAAGAGAACCCAACCATCTCACCACCTTCAACCACTGCAATCCTCGCCAGAACATGAAGACAAGATCTGAGAAGACCAATCCTCCATATAAATCATACAAAAAAAGGGTCACATAGAAGAGGCGGGCTCTGAAAGTTGCCCCTAAACCAGCGGAACTCGTACATGCAGAGGAGGTGGCGCCACCAATTAATACACCCTCACCACCCTCTGGGACTGCGCCGGAAACCCCAATTCCTCAAGAAGAAACAAACCCTAGCCCTTTTTCTCCTATTAACACAAACCCTACAACCCCTGAACCCCCTGTAATTGTGGTGGAAGACCAACAGCAATCCACGGAACCTACTTTGGGTTCAATATTGAAGCAAGTTAGGTGATCCTACGAGCCGAGGAAAAGAAAATTTCAACTTACAGATGAAGAAGATGAAGGAGGACCTTTTAACCCTCAAGAGCCTGAAGAAACACAACAAAAATCCAAGAAAAAGAGTGTGAAAAAGAAGGCCAAAAAGATGGAGAAAACTGAGAAGAAAAAGACCCCCCCCCCCCAAAAAAAACTGACTCTGAAGAATTGAGGACAGCAGAAACTCTTACACAAATGGAAGAACAAGAGAAAAACCAAAAAGAAATGGACGAGGAGGTTGAAGAAGGATACAAAATAGCCAAAGAGAGGTACGGTGAAGAAAGTACAAATACAGGGGCAGAACAAGAAACTAATGAAACTCCAGTCCAAGAAGAAGAACAAGTAGAAGTACCTATCCAGCCAACAAAGAAAATACATCTCCCCAGGAAGCAAAAAAGAAGCAGAGTACCAAAATCTAGGACCCCTGCCCCCGCAAGATTTCAAAATCTTGGAGGACACCTCAAATTCACTGCCAAAACAGAAAAAGTAAGGTACAATCAAGTTAAAGAACTTTCTATTGCTACTGCTAAAAAAATTGATGTACCTACACTTGAGAAATTTGAACTGATTGAACCTGTTTATGCCTTGCTTAATAACATAGAATGGAAAGAGTTTATGGAAATAGACACAGATATCTATTATGAACTCATAATGGAATTTTATTCAACTTTTAAATTCCTGAAAAAGCAAGCATGTAATTGGGATGAAGATGGTGTTATCACATTTAGACTACTAGGCAAAAGAATTAGTTATTCAATTGACCAATTCTGTGAAGTTTTGCAATTTGATTACTTTCCTATTGAAGAAGAAACTGATATAATATGCCTAGGAGATTTTCCCCAAGAATTTGATCCTGATGAAGCTTTTAAGCAATTAACTGATGGGAAATGTGATAAGTTTGATGATGCCAAGAGCATTTACATAAATGATCCTGCTGTAGTTTATGCTCATAGGTTATTATCAATGTTTTTCTCCCAAAGAACTGAAGGTTCAAGTACAATAACTAAATCTGAATTGTATTTTTTGTGGGCTATATGAAATAACTGGAAAGTAAATATAGGTTTTTGGGCTGCTGTGCACATTAATGACTGCATCAAATGGAACAGGCCACTTAAATTAGGGCACTTAATCACTCATATTGCTGTGCATGAAAAAATTCTTGACTTGAATGATCATGATCTTACTCTACATTCTAAAGTTTCTCCATTAGATGAACATGTATTGCTTAACATGAGAATACTCCAAAGAAAAGATGGAGTATTGTGCTTTCCTGGTGCAGGTACAGTCCCTGTTACAAAGAGAAAGAGTGAAGATGTCCAAACTGAGGCCACCACTAGCACTTCCAACACTGCACAGTTGGACAGAATTGAAACTCTCCTCACAATAGTCTTAGCCAAACTGGAAATATATGAAAAATCAGTAGAAAAGCTCCCAGCCATGGAGAATTCAATGGACATCATGGCAACCCACATAGCAGGAGTGGAAACAGACATTGAGGCCATTAAGAAAGGCCTCAACATTGGCACTCACTAAACCACATCCAGGGAAGTCCTCCTGTTTTAATTCTGTCTATAAACATTGAGGACAATGTGAAATAAGTGTGGGGGGTGGGGAGTAGAAATTTTTTTGCTTTTATTATTGTTTTGTTGTTTTGTTGACTGTTTAGGCCTGTAGCCTGCTTAGGTTGGTTTCTTTGAGAATTTTGACTAATTTTTGTGGCTATTGCTTAGCCAGTGTTTCTGCTGTGAGAAGCTGTGAACCTGATAACCCCAGGTGCAACATGTTTTGAATTGAGAGCTTTTGAACATGAAAAATAGGTTGAAGTAGCATGAATTTCCATGTCTGATTCTTGGAATTGATCAAATTTATAAGTTCTTTGGCTTTGATAGAGAATGTTTTTGAATTTGGATTAATGGATGAAAACTGAAATTGCATGCTTAAATTGGACCTTCATGTGTGAAAAAGTGTGTGATTTTTGGACTTTCTAAGGAATGTTATTGATGCTGAATGCTGTTTAATGTTAATTGAGGGATTATGTTATGAATAAGGCTTTTAAAGCCATTGCTCTCTGAATAAGGCTGTTTCAGCCATTTGCTTGATGCATTTTTGCTTGTTTCACTCCGCTGGTTACCTAAGGCTAAATACAAATCATAAATTGAAATAGCTTGCTAACATAGCTGTTTCAGCCATTTGCTTGATGCAACAGCTTGCTAACATAGCTGACATGCAAGAAAATTGATCCTGTATTTTTGAGTTTCAAGAAGCCTAATCATACTTATTGGGATTTGGAAGCTCTTTTGTCCCTTTGATCCTTGTAATAGATAGGCTTAAGGATTTTATATAAAAAACTAGTCAAGGGGGGACGGAGAGGGAACTTGAGGAGGAACTGGAAAATAGCAGTAGCTAGCAGCAGAAAACAGCAAGGGATTTCTTCCTGAAAACTTTGATTTCCTTCAGTTTATAAGTTTAAAGTATTTTTGTTTTGGTTTCTATTTTAATTTAAGTTTATAATTCCGCCTATGATCAAAGTATTTCTTGTCTATTTTGCATGATGATCCGTGGCTGAATATATTTATCTTAGTTAGGTTGTATCTTTGTTCTTTGCCAACATCTATGAGATCTAAGTGAATGAATGCAATTTTGATCCTCGGTATTTATGCATGCTTTGAACGTATTTATATGAGTTGTTTTCAAATCATCTTTCTGATCAATCGATGCCTAGATAACAACTTGATGAGGTTACACTGAAACTGGATACGTAATTGTCCTGTAGAGGTGTAAAAGAACCACACATCATTGAGAGTTTACCACCATGTTTACTCAATAAAATGGTGAGGCATGCGTAATATGATTTCATAAATCCAAGCTTCTTGAGATTTTGGATCATGATTAATGTCCTTTTGGTGCTCAATGCTATCACATAGTTAAATCCTAGATACTTGTTCGCGGGACTGCTATGTGGTAGGAATTTAATTGATGAGCTTCTCTTGATTAAGTTGAATTTAAGAAAGGATGATATGAGCAAGCTTCTTGTTTATTGTAAGTTAATCTACCGTTGATTAGATTTGATTTTTGCATCCAGGATTAGATATGGGCATGGAATGAAGTAACAACTTAGCTAAGATGTTTCTCATCATAATCAACCTTCACAACTCTCTTTATTTTCAGTCTTAAGTTATTTGAAGAAATCTGATTTTATGTTTTAGAATAGTTTGTTTTAATTACATAACACCTCCACCCCTCCCCCCCCCCCCCCCCTTTTAAGTCTCTTTTGAATATTCTCTTGGATACAAAGAATATAAATCTATCTAGTCCCTTGGGTTCGACCTTTTACTGCTATATTACAATTTAAATCTTCATACAGAAAGTAAAGGATTCAATTTGATGGATTCGGCAACCATCAGTTGGTTTCTATTGATACCTGAATTAAGCACAAGTAGTGGACATTTCTGGAATTTACACTGTTGATATTTTGGTTAGGTGAGCAAGAAAGTACATATTTTTGCAAAAACTACTGAAATTTAATTTGTTTTAAAGACTGAAACCTATTACATACATACATACATATATACATATATATATATATATATATATATATATATATATATATATATGTGTGCTTCAAAATAATGGAAAACTTGTGTTGAAGAGGATTGAAGTTAGTGTAGTATTATATTCTGAAAAGTTATTATTCTCAGCCACTATTCATTAGCTTTAGCAAATCAAGTAGGAATTTTTGATGATGAGGTGAAGGGATGTTGTGAGAAAGTTTTAAGCTTTCAGACTTTTTATGCAGATTTTGGTTATTAAAACATTTTTTTCTCGAATTTTTAAATCTAGAAAGCTTGTGATCTTTTTGTTGTTTCTTGATATTAGTTGTTATGTTTGCATATAAAAGCCTACTACTTATATGCTTATTTACATTATTATCAATTGAAAAACTAATAAGTTGTGCTTTTTTGCATGTTCAATCATATAATATCTTACTCCAACACATTAGCAAGCATTAATTTAAGCGGTCACCTGTCATCGGACATCAGCGGATTATTCGAAATGCAAATTAAGTAAGTTCCAAAATTTTGACATATATTCATGCTAGAAATTTTTGATATATATTTATGCTTCAAATTCTTTGACTTCAAATGTCAATTCCAAACTCATACAAACTCTTTTCTTGAAACTGTTTCAGTGGCATATACCCAACATACTAAGGTTTATCTATGTTAAATTGCATGTTCATCTGAGTCTTTTGATACCCGAAAATTTTTTCCAAAAGACATTGCTATCCCCTATTTTTTCCTGTTTTCTTATCTGAATTTATTTATGTTAAATTTAATGTGTGCATGTATAGAGTTTATGCATAAATGTGTTTTGTGTGAATACATGGTGACTGAAAGTAGTCCTTGTTCTTCTTCTACTGTTATGCAAGATCTGATTGCCAAACTTAATGTTGGATTGTAGTTTTTTTGCTATTGGATTTAAAGCTGCATCGCACTAAGGTGAGTTTAGATTGAATGCAATAATTTGACTAAAAAAAGTTAATCTTCAAGTAAAAAAGAGTAAATTGAATGCAAAATTTGAGGCCATTAAGAACACATACCAACCAGAGGTTTACATTCTGCCACTGTTGTTTGAAAAATTAACAAAATATGAAGTTACATTTATTTGATTGAAAACTGAAAGATGTATGTTTTTTGTTTGTGAATTTGCTTCTACTGAAATACATGAAGTGTGTGTGCAGTGTGGGTGATCTATTTGTTTGGGTATGTTATTATAGAAAAGTTTCCCTATGCATGATAGTTGAGAGAGAGTGTGGGATTGTGTAATATAAAAAGTCATGAGAAGTTGCTGGGCAGGAGATTTGTTTGTGTGATCCTTACATGGTGGATTCTTTCTTCAGTTCACCTTCTCTCTCTATATATAGATTCACTAAATCAGTACTGCACACACATCCTTCTTGCCCTTCCGTCATTATTTAATACTATTTATTTTAAAAAATGAAAACTAAAGATTGAAATTGAAAGTGGAAATTTAAGCTGCAGTTTTGTTTATATAGTTGCAATTGTTTGCATGAATTAATGTTATATATTCTGGTTTTGGAATTTAATGAACAGTTTTGTTAGGTTGAGATGAGGTATTGAATGTCAAATCCGGATTAGCGACTTAGGTGTAATATTTGTTTAAGTGGAGAGTATTTTGAATTTTGACAGCTTGTATGCAGTCTACAAAGTGGTCTTTAAAGTCTGCATTATTAACTGCTTTAATTTATAATTGTGTAGTTCTCATGATGGTTCATTGTTTCTACTTCAGCCTACAAAGTGGCCTTTTAAAGTCTGCACATAATCTTGAAGAGTAGTGAGATGGTTTGAAGGTAAGATCTTTCATGCTATTATTTTTTGAATCAGTTATTCAGTCGTGTTTTGATGGATTTCATTGATATTGTTGTTGTATATGTTTGCTAAGATAATGTTTCTACTGGTATATATTTACATGGTTGTATGTGGTTCATGTTTTCTGGGTATGTGACATTGGATAGGGTGTTTCATGCTGGTTTGACTATCTGATTGAAGTGGGCAAGTGTTTCATGTATCTCATGTTCTGATTGTATCTTATATATGATCTCATTACCATTTTTACTGCTTGAACTGACCTATTTGTACTGATATGCACACATATTACTAGTTGAACTGCTTGTATTTTTTTTTTTTTTCCTGACATGTACTGAGGTGTAACAATGTACCAATTATCAAATATACTTGGATTGCACTGGATGTTTGTTGAATCAATTTTCTATGTTTTTTGTAATAACTGTACTGATTGAGCTGGTTATAGTGTATTTGTTGATTGTACACAAGCATGACTTGTACCATCATGAACTGCTAGAGTCAATTCTGTCATTTGATGACTTTATCTGTTTATTTGTTCATTTGTTAGGCAACAATACTAGAAACATATTTTTCTAAATTGCATTACATGTGCTAGCTAGATGTTTGGATGGATCAAGGTTTGTCAAACATGGAAGCACAGACTTTCATATAACTATATAAACTCAACTGTATTTCAAATTTTTACACCTTGGATGTAGCGACTTGAAATGTAAATTCCGAATTCATACAAACTCTTTTCTTGAAACTGTTTTAGTGGCATATACCCATCATACTAAGGTTCATCTTTTTTAAATTTCGCGTTCATTCGAGTCAGTTTGATACCCGAAAAAAATTCCGAACGAAACTGTTGTCCCCTGTTTTACCCTATTTTCGTATTCATGGCAAGAAACATATTTTTGTAAATTGCATTACATCTGGTAGCTAGATTCTTGGATGGATCAAGGTTTGTCCATTTTTTTTCTTGTTGCTGCATTGGACTAATTAATACATAAATTACATAAAGATTGTAGCTTTATGAAATAGGCCAACCTTTGTTTCTCGTAAATTGTTGTTGAATTCCTGTAAATAGGCTTTCTTTATGAATTTGCTGAATTCGTAAAAACTAAACAATATATTGTTGTTTTGTTGTTCATATCTGACTGACAAGGTGAACTTTGGATTGTTAGTAAAAATCTGAACATTATGTTTTGAATTTTTGTTAAAAATCAAAACATGATGATTCTTTCATAAAAAAGGGGATGTGTAAGGGGAGGTTTCTGTAATTTGCAAAATTCCTAAGGGGAGGTTGCTGTAATTTGGCAACATCTTAAGTGTTGCTTGCCGTAAACAAATCCAAAGCCACATAATGCAACAACAATGATAGCATGAGTTTTACATACTTGCCTGTTGTGTTTATTATAAGTGTTGTGGCACAAATATTGGCTAACCTTTCACTGGACAAAGTCTTCTTTTAATCACGTATTTATAACCTTTCACTAGACAAACTATTCCTTTAATCACGTATTTCTAACCTTTCACTGGACATAGTCTTCTTTTAATAACGCATTTCTAACCTTTCACTGGACAAACTATTCCTTTAATCACGCATTTATAACCTTTCACTGGACAAAGTCTTCTTTTAATCACGCATTTATAACCTTTTCACTGGACAAACTATTCCTTTAATACGCATTTCTAACCTTTCACTGGACAAACTATTCCTTTGATCACGTATTTCTACCCTTTCACTGGACAAAGTCTTCCTTTAATCACGCATTTCTAACCTTTCATTGGACAAAGTCTTCCTTTAATCACGCATTTATAACCTTTCACTGGACAAACTATTCCTTTAATCACGCATTTCTACCATTTCACTGGACAAAGTCTTCTTTTAATCATGCATTTATAACCTTTTCACTGGACAAACTATTCCTTTAATCACGCATTTCTAACCTTTCACTAGACAAACTATTCCGTTAATCACACATTTCTACCCTTTCACTCTATTCCTTTAATCACGCATTTCTACCCTTTCATTGGATAAACTATTCCTTTAATCACGCATTTCTAACCTTTCACTGGACAAACTATTCCGTTAATCACGCATTTCTAACCTTTCACTGGACAAAGTCTTCTTTTAATCACGCATTTATAACCTTTCAATGGACAAACTATTCCTTTAATCACGCATTTCTACCTTTTCACTGGACAAAGTCTTCTTTAAATCACGGATTTCTACCCTTTCACTGGACAAAGTCTTCCTTTAATAACGCATTTCTAACCTTTCACATGACAAAGTCTTCTTTTAATCACGCATTTATAACCTTTCACTGGACAAACTATTCCTTTAATCACGCATTTCTAACCTTTCACAAAGTCTGCTTTTAATCACGCATTTATAACCTTTTCACTGGACAAACTATTCCTTTAATCACGTATTTCTACCCTTTCACTGGACAAACTATTCCTTTAATCATGCATTTCTATCCTTTCACTGGACAAAGTCTTCTTTTAATCACGCATTTCTAACCTTTCACTGGACAAAGTCTTCTTTTAATCACACATTTGTAACCTTTCGCTGGACAAACTATTCCTTTAATCACGCATTTCTACCCTTTCCCTGGACAAAGTCTTCTTTTAATCACGCATTTATAATCTTTCACTGGACAAAGTCTTCCTTTAATAACGCATTTCTAACCTTTCACTGGACAAGGTTTTCTTTTAATCACGCATTTATAACCTTTCACTGGACAAACTATTCCTTTAATGACGCATTTGTAACCTTTCGCTGGACAAAGTCTTCTTTTAATCACGTATTTATAACCTTCACTGGACAAACTATTCCTTTAATCACGTATTTCTAACCTAACCTTTCACTGGGCAAAGTCTGCCTTTAATCACCCATTTTTAACTTTTCCATTAGATCAAATTGAGAAAACAGCATCAAGCAATTTATTGACGTAGTTTCAAACAAATAGAAACAATCATAAAGGGGTGTATACGATTACAACAACAAATAAAGTTCCTTAAAAAAGTGTGAATAAAATCAATCCTCAACTCCAGAACACGCAATGGATCTGATCAATCCTCAACTTCAGAACGAACAGTGGTCAAGCATGAACCATCAGCGTAGGGGTTATATCTTCTCTTCCTGAGACAGAATGAGATTACTGACCAGAAATTAAATAGTGTTAATACAAAAATGAATAAATTAAAAATCCCATACCTTCTCTTCGACGCTTGCTTCCCACCTAAATAGGCAGGAGGCCAAATCGCCCTCAGCTCAACAATGTTGAGTTTGGCAAGTTCATGCAGTTGAATCATAGTCAGAATCTGCCCATCGCGTCACAAACTAACCCACAAACCTTTTTTATGGGGTGTGAGGTATTGTACCACGTAAGTATCAGAGTTGAAGTCTGACCACTCTTCACCAAGTTGCGCGTGAATCTCTTCCACTGACGCACTCTGCGGAATTGGAAATACCTTAATTTCGCCGTTAAACCAACAACTTCCTAGGATTTGCTTGTCTTGAGCTTCTTCAACGGCCAACGCCATCTTCAGAATACCAATACGAAGTATCAGTTTGCAGAGGATCAACAATTCGATTCGATACAAATTATCAGCAATTCAATTCGACACAAATTATCACTGAATTATACTGTCTAATTCACATAATTAACATTCAATTAACGCCAAGAATACTTTCAATTAACATCCATACGCTGAGAATACCTTATAGCAGTACAGGAAATAGGGCACGATAACTAAATCCACTCCCGTTGCCACCGCTTATCAAGATCCTGCTGTCTTTGTTGCCGTTGCCGTTGCCGTTGCCGCCGCGTACCTTTATCCTGCTATCGTCGCCGTTAGATCTCGTTGCCGACGAAGTGGAAATGTGGTTGCAGATTATGAGATGAATCTTTCCTAAAATGGGAATCCATTTTTTCAACGAGGGGAAAAAAGGGAGGCGGGGGGGGGGGGGGGGGGGTGGAAACAAGAAAAAGTGGGGGCAAAACAGATTTTCAGGGTTATGGGGGGTTTAGGAAAAATAACTTATGTATTGGTAACCTAAAACATACATTTTTTAAACTAGGGGGTTTAAGATAACTTTTGAGGATATTTGATCCTTTTAAATAACTCCCCCATTATATTATTACTTATTAATAAATAAAAATGATATCGCTTAATTGTACAACTAAAGAAAAAGAGAATATATATGTAATTGCTTGGCCGTGGGAATTCCGTCAGTTTTCCATCGGAAAACCGATGGAATTTTCCGTTGGTTTTTTTCAGTCGGTTTTCGGCTGTTTTCTTGTAGCGAGTTATCAATATTTATATTTATAAATAGATAGATTACAAATTCAAATCCCATTAGAATAATTTGTGGAAAGATATCAACATATATTTGGTGATTTTATTAATTAGAATGTCAATAAATATGTAAATCAAAAGGTTTTTGCGTTGCAATTATGTATTTGTTTCTTCAAAACGACTTATCATAGCAAATTTTGTTTTCTACTCAAATTAATTGATCCTGTGAGAAGTATTGTTTACTTGTCGCATAACTAATATATACTTTGACTTCGGACCAAAAAAAAAATATATATATATATATATATATATATATATACATTGACGAGAACAATTAAATAAATAAATAGTACTCTATATTTATCCTGTGAAGTTAATTAAATTTCGTAAAATCATTTTCTAATTAACATCATCCATGACAGATATTACTAATCTTTATAATATACATGATGTTGCTTTTTCGAACGAAAAAATAGCAAGAAAATAATGAAAACAACATATCTTGTGATTATGAGATCGATAGAAACTTAATTTAACATGTTATTTTCGCATTGGGTGTAATTGATGTGTTTAATATTAGGATAATATCTAGAATATTCCACTTCATTTTTCCACACCCATCATCTTCACGAAATTTCCTGGGCAATCGTCAATAGTTTTTGAATAATGTTTTATAAGTAATAATGTTCATCATTAACGATAAACCCCACTATAATATTATTAGAAAGTAGCTATCTTCGTTATTTGTTTTTATTTTTAGTTGCTTATAAGAATTTAGATGTTTTATTTAGACTTTAGAGCTATTTGACCTACAATTCCTTTTCTTGAAAGTCATTCCTAGGTCACCTAAAACATGATCCAAAACTTATAATATGACCCAAAATTATGCAGTTTTGAATTCAATTGTCATAAAAAATACACACTTTTATTTGGACTCGATGGATTAATCTTCCTTTAAATTTAGTCTAATCATATATATAATTCAGAACCCGCTATCCACGTATGTATACATGTGGATAGTCTCAAAAATTTTAAATATCTTAATAAATTTTCAATTCAATATTTATTATCTTGATTAAAAATCTACTTAATCAAATTTATTTATTTTTCAAATTCTGATACCTAGAAATATTTAAATTCAAAATACGTTAGTATAAAATTTAATGAGATTTTATCTAACAAATCACCTTTATCCAACAAAAAAATTAAATATTTTGTATATTGTAGTTATATATTCAAATTAAAATTAAATAAATCTTTATGCTTTTAGATAGGTTTGTTAGGAAAAGTATTCAAATTTTAAATTTTGGTGATAGACACTAAGTTTGTTACGAGAAATATTCAAATTTAAAATTCTGGTAATAAACACCATTAGTATTAAGGTTTTAATCGTCATGATTTTTTTGCAGGATCATGTTTTGTCAAGTCTTATTCTAATCAATTGTTTCTTTTCGATTTCAATCACCTGCTAATTATCTACATCTTTTCATATCTGTATAAGAAATTTTCTTTTTTTTATACAGGATCATTCTTTTCTCTCATGTAAGTCTTCTTCTAATCTTTCATTTCCATTCTAATAGAAAATTTACCTTTTTGCTAACTTCCTACCTCTTTTCAGATCTATATATGACTTTTCATACAGGACCATTCTTCTCTCGAGATAAGTTTTTCTTATTCTATTGAAGTGTTTCAATTTTTTCGATTGCAATTGTTTTGTTAGTTTGATAATCAATTATTTGTAGGTATTTAAATATATATCATCCATATTATATTTTTTTACTAATTTCTTACCTCTTTTCATATCCATTTAATTATTTTTAAATTATTAATTTAGTTTTTAATATTTGATCTTTTTAATGTTTTAAAACTTACATTTTTATAATACTGATGGGGTCAAAATACGATCGTCCCACGACAAGACACGTGGCATCACGAAATGATGACATCTGTCTCCCCAAGGATGCATCATCAGTTCACAAGCGCTGAACCCAACGAGCGCGGATCTTCTTCAGGAGTTAAGCCAACGAGCGCTATCACTCCAACGAGCGTCCTACACACCTAACGATGGGCTCGCTCACATGCCAAAGGAGCCCTCTTCGAGCGTCACACTCCCTCAGAGTGGTTTCCCTTTCGGCTCATCACTTGAACTGGAGCCCTCATCCCCCTCAGCGGATGTCTTAGCCTCCAATGCTCCAGGTTGTCACGAGCGCGCTCTCAAGCCCTCGTTACCAACCGCCCACATGGCTCTCTGACACAACGTACATGCCCGCGCACCTGCCACTGTTGCCAGCACTAACTTTTGGCCGCTTTTGCAGTAGATTCCTCCTAGGTTTCTCTCTCACAGCGCCACGTGTTAGGGCAACATTCGGCCAGGACCACTTGAGGCAAATGACCAAAGGGCCCTTGACCCTCAACTATAAATAACCCAAGTCATCTTCTACACTGTAAGCATTCTCTAAGCTTTCTTCATCACTGCAACTGTAACTGAGCTTACACTTATCTTCATACATTGAACTGACTTGAGCGTCGGAGAGCCAAACTGGGTATCACCCCCAGTTCCCCCAGCTTGGCCTTCTGACTCTTCTTGTGCTTGTCCCAACAGGTTGAACCCCTTTCTCTTTTTCCGGCGAAGCTCCGGTGGTTTCCTCCACAAAATACAAATCGTAAAGTGATCGGATTCGGACCCATCCATTCCCGGACCCATCATTTTTGGCGCCGTCTGTGGGAAACCAGTCTTCCATATTCTTCCTTTCTTTTTATTGGTAGAAAAACAAGCACATCTTCGTTTTCAACAGCCATGGTTGCAACGAGATCTGGAGCTGTGGGAGGAGGAGAAAACACCTCCCAAGATGCAAATATCGTTCTTCCCTCCACCGCCACTGGTGGAGCGCCGCCACCTTCCGTCGCCGCTGGTGGAGCACCTCCCGCCGCAGGAGTGACTCCACAGGCAGAATCTTCTGCACCACCACCTGCACCGCCGGTGATGCCCATTCCCACCACCGCAGGGGGAGTTTCTCTTTCAGTTCCCCCGCCGCTTGCACAGAATTCCTGGGTCCATCCCCAGATGAACCTTGGAATACAAGGTTACATGATGCCTCCGCCTGGCTACACTCTTACTCCGGCTATGATGGCGCCGCCGGTCCAGCCTTACCATGCCGGACAACTCCAGCTCCCGGTGGTGGTCCCCAGGGAGATTGAAGGAGTGGAATTACCTCCACTGACCACCCAACAATTACGGGCTCTTTACGCCCAATGTGAGGTTCAGGCGGCCCAGGGGGCATGGGAAAGATTCCATTCCATGTACTTTCCCTCTGGGCAGGCCACTCAGGTTGCAGCCCCTTTAGGCGGACAGCAGAACTTTCCCCTCAGGGAAGCCCAGGCTGTCCTAAGGGCACAACCACCACCACCACCAGCGAAAGAAGTGCCCCAGCAGGAGGGCAACGAGCGTGCCTCCGTGGGAAGGAACAAGGAGCCCACGGAGCGAGTGAACGAAAATGAAGGAGACTCTCATGTCTCCAGGAGGGGCTCACGAGCCCACAAGGACAAGCAAGTAGAAGTAAATCCTGACGTCCTCGCGGCTGTGCAAGACCAGCTACAGGGCCTCAAGGATATCGTGGGACAGCTCTCACGAGGGCGCTCAACTCAGATCTCCCATAGTCGGGATGAACGGGTTGACGCCAGGAGTACCCGCACCAAGGACCCTCCACCAAGGGTCCCCCGTCGAAAGGAGCCGGAGGAAAACTTCGGCACGTACGAATACCACCCATTGGCGAGGGGTTCACCCCTCGTCGAGGAAGTCCTGATGGCCCAAGCCGGAATGGCCAAAGTCCCCACATCCATCAACAGATACGACGGGACAACCGATCCAGCGGAGCACTTGGATCATTTTGTGCATCTCATGCACCTTTACGAGCATTCCAGCCATTACTGGGCGAAAGTGTTTGTCACTTCCCTGGTAGGGATGGCTCAAGAGTGGTATAAGCGCCTGCCACCGCGCTCGATCCACTCGTATGAAGAGCTAGCCGATGCCTTCCTCAACCACTTCAACTCTTTGAAGGCACCGGTCACTGCACCCACAGCGCTTTACAACGTGGTGCAAGGCAGGAGCGAATCACTGCGCTCGTTCTTCGCCCGCTTCAATAAGGAGATCTTGCAGGTGGAAAGGCCCTCGATGGATTTCTTGATCCCAGTTCTCTTCCAGGCTGTGGATCACAAGCAGTATGTGAGCAAAAAATTTGCTGACGCCATCGTGGAGAGAAGGCCTGGGACCCTCATGGGCCTAAGAGAAATAGCTGAGCCGTTCTTCGCGCTCGAAGATATGTATGGGACGAATGGTCCCCGTCATCACAGCCCGGCCCGGAACGAGCGACCTCATCACGAGCGGGGGCGGGATGTGGCAGTCAAGAAAGAGCGCCCTCAAGAGCGCAGGAGGTCGCCACCACCCCCTCGTCGATTTGAGCGCATTCCGCTCACCCGGCCAAATTCAGAAGTCTACAATCTCTCTGATAAGAAGCTCTTCAAAAGACCCATCAAAATGAGAGAAACAGACTCACTAAGGCGCTCGAATAAATACTGCGCCTTCCACAAGCAGAGAGGGCACGACACGGATGAGTGCCGACAGTTGGAGGCTGAAATCCAAAGGCTCGTTGCAGGGGGCCATTTGAAAGAATTTGTCCGGGTGCTCGAACGCTACGACGAACAATGCAACGAGCGCTCCGGAAGGAGAAGAAGGAGTCCTTCCCGGTCAAAGAGCCCAAGGGGTAGGGGGCCCCCGGAAAGCAGCAGTCGCCGAGGCAACAAAGGCAAAGCCCCTGAGCAAGAGAACGAGCCCTTTGCAGTCATAAATATGATTGCAGGAGGCTCATCAGGGGGGGATTCAAACGCCTCCCGACGGAGGCACATACGGAGCTACAACCAACGCCCAGCAGTGCCCAAGCCTATCTACGCTATCCAGAGATCAAGCGCTCCAAAATCAAGAGAAAATGATGTAATAGGCTTTGATGATAGGGATCTAGAACATATTGTAACGCCCCATGGGGAGGGTGTAACCTCAGATTGCCCCATGGTGGTTAGTTTAGATGTTCATAACCATGTTGTAAAAAGAGTATTGGTTGATAGTGGAAGCTCCGTTAATGTTTTGCCTTACTCTACATTCTTAAAAATGAAGGTTGATCTCCCGCTCGAGCCTCTTAAAACAGCCCTCATTGGCTTTGGAGGCTCAGAAGTTGTCCCCCGAGGGCAAATACGCCTGGCTACTTCATTCGGACGAGCCCCTCAGCGCAAAACGCTTTTGGTAACGTACGCGGTGGTGGAGATTGACATCCCGTACAACATCATAATCGGGCGCCCTGCCCTCGTGGATTTTAAAGCTATCATCTCCACCTACCACCAGAAGATTAAGTTTCCTACTTCCGAGGGCGTTGGAGAAGTGCTCTGCAATGTACGAGAGGCTTGGGAGTGTTACATGCTGTCCCTCAGAAAGCCTAAAGCGGAGAAAACCTTCCATGTCGGCTCCACCAAGAAGTCAGTGGATTTCCCCAATTTAGACGAGGACAGCCCAGCAAGGAAACGGGCGAAATTGAACAAGAAGAAGAATAAGAAGAAGAGGGGAGACAACGGGGAGAATCCCCTCGAAAATGTCCCCCCAGGGGTCGTTGGGGAATCGTCCTCAGGAGAAGATGAGCCGGAAGAGGGTGAACCAACATCTGGCGATCGTTTAACAGGAAAGAAGAGGGCGCTCGAACTTCCTCGCCCAGAGGTAAGGATCGAACCCTCGGAAAAATTCCTTACCATTGAGCTGGAACCTGGAAACAAAGATAAGACTACACAGATCGGCTCAAACCTCTCAGGGCCTTCTCAGATCATGATGATTGATTTTCTAAGGGGGAACAAGGATGTATTCGCGTGGAAAGCCTCTGATCTCACAGGGATTGACCCGAGCGTCATTGTCCATAGACTTAATGTGGATCCATCTTTCAAGCCTATCAAGCAGAAAAAACGGGATGTACATGGCTTTCGAAAGAAAATCATTGAAGAGGAAGTCAATAAGCTCTTGGAGGCTCAGTATATCGAGCCCATCTTGTATCCGGAGTGGCTGTGCAACGTAGTCCTGGTGCCCAAGAGCGCAAATAAATGGCGCATGTGCAATGATTTCACTGATCTCAACAAGGCTTGCCCTAAAGATCCTTACCCGCTGCCCCGGATTGATCAATTGGTGGATTCGACCGCTGGCTGCGAGCTCATGAGCATGATGGACGCTTTCCAGGGGTACTATCAGATCTTTATGGCCCCGGAAGACCGCCCCAAAACTTCGTTCGTCGTCCATATGGGGGTATATTGTTTCTTGGTCATGCCCTTTGGACTTAAGAACGCCGGAGCTACCTATCAGCGGCTCGTCAATAAGATGTTTGAAAGTGAAATTGGGAGGTCCATGGAGGTCTACGTGGATGATATGATTGTCAAAAGCGAGCGCCAGGATTCCCATTTGGAGGATCTCAAGCGCACGTTTTCAATTTTGCGCCAATATGGGATGAAGTTGAATCCCTCGAAATGCACCTTTGGTGTACAAGGGGGAAAGTTCTTGGGATACATGGTCAGTCAGAGGGGAATTGAGGCCAATCCGGAGAAGATCAAGGCCATCTTGGAAATTCCTTCCCCTCGAAATTTGCGGGAAGTACAGGTCTTGGTAGGCAAAATCATCTCGTTGAACAGGTTTATTTCACGCTCAGCAGACAGGAACCTTCCCTTCTTCAAAATCTTGAGGAACGCACGTAACTTTGCTTGGACAGAGGAATGCGAAAGGGCGCTGCAGGATATGAAGGCTTATTTATCGAGCGCTCCACTGCTGACTAAGCCTGTCGAAGGCGAAAGGTTATTCATGTATCTTTCTGTCTCTCCTGAAGCCACGAGCGCGGTTCTGGTCGCTGTACGGGAGCGGAAACATTTGCCTGTCTATTATCTGAGCAAAACCTTGCAAGGAGCCGAAAAGAAATATTTGGAGATTGAGAAATTTGCGTTCGCTCTTATTAACGCCTCAAGAAGGCTAAGGCCTTACTTTCAAGCGCATTCCATAACAGTTCTCACCGACCAACCCTTGAAACAAGTATTGTCCAAGCCGGACGTATCTGGCAGATTAATCAAGTGGGCCATCGAATTGAGCCAGTTTGACTTATGCTTCGAGCCCAGGACCGCGATACAGGCTCAGGTTATGGCGGATCTGTTGGTTGAACGTTTTGGTTTCGAACCCGCCGCTGCGGAGAATGAAGGGTTATGGGTACTGCACACGGACGGTTCCTCAACCTCTCAAGGGGGAGGAATAGGAGTGGCCCTCAGAAACCCCGATGGGATTGAACTGGACTTTGCGATCAAGCTGGATTTTCAAGTCACTAACAATGAAGCAGAATATGAAGCCCTCGTGCAAGGTTTGAACATAGCTTTTCAAAATGGAGCCTCCAGAATCACTGCTTATGTGGATTCACAGTTAATAGCGAGCCAGATCGAAGGAACATATGAGGCTCGAGAAACCACCATGATACAGTACTTAAAGAAAGCCAAAGAAATCATTGGGAAGTTCAAGGAATTTCATCTACTTCAGGTGCCGCGAGGAGAAAACGAGCGAGCGGACGCTCTGTCAAAGTTTGCGTCAGCTTTAGAGGGTACTTCTGAACGTTCTGTTACGTTCCTTAGGACTGAGGAACCTTTGATCAAAGAAAGAGTCGCCACCAAGATAATTGCCATGATTGATCCAAACGAGCCCTGCTGGCTTGATGATGTCATTATTTTCCTTAAGGATGGAATTCTTCCCACTGACAAGGTGGAAGCAAGGAAAGTCCGAAGTAAAGCCCCTCGTTTCGCTTTGGATACCGAGGGGAGGTTGTTCAAAAAATCATTTCAAGGGCCCCCAATGAGATGCCTGAGGCCCTCGCAAGCAAAGGAGACGCTCGAACACATACATAATGGAAGCTGTGGAAATCACTCTGGAGGGCGTATTTTGGCAAAAAAGGTTCTGAGAAGTGGGTTTTATTGGCCTACAGTTCTCCAGGATGCCATCGAATTTTCAAGGAAGTGCCCCAAATGCCAATTCCATTCAAATCTCCCTCAATTGCCAGCAGTACAGATGATCCCCATAGACGTCTCTTGGCCTTTTGACCAATGGGGAATAGACATTGTGGGCCCCTTGCCCATGGCTGCGGGACAAAGGAAGTTTGTCATTTTAGCCGTCGACTACTTCACCAAGTGGGCCGAGGCTGAGGCTGTTGCGAAAATCACTTTCAAGGTTGTGAGGGACTTCATTTGGAAAAACATCATTTGCAGGTACGGCATACCGAGGGTGCTCATTTCTGACAATGGATCCCAGTTCATAGCGGCAGACACACGAGAGTGGTGTTCTGAGTTGGGGATAGAACAGCGATTTACCTCTGTAGGACATCCACAATCCAATGGGCAAGCAGAAGTTACCAATAGGATTATCTTGCAACATCTGAAAACCATGCTGGAAAGCAAGAAAGGTGAATGGGCTGAGGAGCTACAAGGAGCGCTTTGGGCTTATCGCACCACCCCACGAGCGGCCACTGGAGAAACACCTTACGCGCTCGTTTATGGATCAGAAGCAATGATACCAGCGGAGATTGTAAATGAATCCGCTCGTGTCGGCTATTTCGAGCCTCAGCTCAACGATGGCAACAGGAGCTTGGAGTTGGACCTGCTGGATGAGAGGAGAGACCGAGCGTGGGCTAAGATCCACCACTATAAAGCCTCTGTGGCCCAACAGTACAACAAGCGTGTGAAGGAAAGAACTTTCCAGCTGGGAGATTTGGTCTTGAAGAAAGTGGAAGTATCCAAGCACGTGGGGAAATTGGACCCCAATTGGGAAGGCCCATTCAAGGTCGTACAACTCAGAGCTAACAACACTTACACCCTGGAGACACTTCAAGGTGAGCGCTTGCCTCGCCCTTGGAACGCATGTAACCTCCGGCGGTTTTATGTTTAAAAGCTCTTTACAAACTCTGATGTAACAGCCCTCTTTGATGGGTTCTATGTACTTCAAATCACAAGTAAAAGGTAACATAATCTTTTTAATTTCTTTAATATTCCTGTTTCTTTGGTTGCTTGAATGAATAAGTCCCACGGCCCTCGTCTTTGCGAGCGTGGTTGGCAACTCATTCCAATATGTATGCTGTTATCTCGTATGGGTTACGCTGGCCAGCACTCTACTCCGAATGGGGGGACGCCCTCATAAGGATAGACTGGTTACGCTCACAACCAAGCAGGTGAGTTGGAAGAAGATTGTGAAAAAATCCTAGTAGGCCTTGGCTGTTTCTTAAAACGCCTTGCGCTCGAAAACGGGATCTACTGCAGAAATAGTCCTAGTAGGCCTTGGTCGTTTCTTAAAACGCCTTGCGCTCGAAAAGGGGACTTCCTGCAGAACCAAGAAAACGACAAGAGCCAGAGCGCTCGAACGATGGCCTCAGAATTAAAAAGGAATTGCACAAGTCTTGAACGAGGGCAACCACTCAGTAAGACCCTCGCAAATACTCAAGACCTAGCAAAATCCCCCCAAGGGCGGAAAGAATGTCGCAAGTCTTGAACGAGGGCAACCACTCAGTAAGACCCTCGCACACACTCAAGGCTTAGCCAAATTCCCCCAAAGCAAAAGTTTATACAAGTCTTGAGCGTAGGGGCAATCTCACAGTAAGACCCTCACGATCGCTCAAGACTTAGACAGATTTTCAAGATAAATTTACAAAAGAAGAAATTCATACAAATCTTGAGCAGGGGGGCAATCCCACAGTAAGACCCCCACGATCGCTCAAGACTTAGACAAATTTACAAAGGAAGAAATTTATACAAGTCTTGAGCCGGGGGGCAACCACACTATAAGACCCTCACGACCGCTCAAGGCTTAGACAAATTTTCAAGAGCAAAAATAAAATTTATACAAGTCTTGAGCGTAGGGGCAATCTCACAATAAGACCCCCACGATCGCTCAAGACTTAGACAAATTTTCATTGCATCAAAGGAATAAAGCATTCACAGGAGTATACTACACAGTCTTATTATACGATTCATAAAGGAAATGAAGAACAAAGGTATGGAAAACGGAATCTTTATTCATTTGCAAAATGGAAGTATTACAAAACAAAAGGGCTCAAAGGCCCATGAAATTCTATTACAAGAAAAAGCAGAGAATCAGAAAAATACAAAGGAATGATGGAGGAAAAGTCTCAAGCAGCCGGGGCGACATCTTCATCAACAACCACCAGAATGGGGCCCTGAACTGGGCCGTGAATGGGACCCTCAGGCTCTTGCGGATCGTTGGGGGCATTGGCAGGAGCAGGCTCATTGGCATCTAGAGCGTTGGCATTTTCAGCGACTTGAGCTGGGGCATCCTCTATGAGCGGCGCTTGTGGCTCGTCTTCATGAGCATCAGATGGACCCACACCCCCTTCCCTGTGGGCATCGGCGTACTCATCCTGGATCAATTTCACCAGGAAGTCATACTCCATTTCCGCTATACTGTCTGCGGGGTCGTTGGGATCATCTTCTTCCTCCTCGCAGCGCTCATTGAACATGAGCCCCGTGCCCTCGGCCTCCTTCATGGCAGGATGGGTTAGCCCTTTGTGTATGCCCTGCTCGATGGCCAGGTTGAAGGCCTTCTGAGCCTCCTCCAAGCAATGCAGGGAAGCAGCAAAGTTGAAGGCTTTGGAGTGGCAAAATTTGATCAATGCCTCCTTGTTTGCACGCTCCATGCTCCGAGGCCACTCATTCATGGTATCGGCAAACTTCCTCTCTGCCTCCAGAGCCCTCGTTCTCCAACTTTCCCTCTCTGCCTCAGCCTTCTGGTGCCGCTCGTTGGCCTGTGCCAGTTCGTTACCCAAACGGATCCGAGCGCCATCAACCGCTAGAAAGTCCTCCTTCAGCTTTGACAGCTCCACTTCATTTTTGTTGTATAGACCCTTGAGGGTCTCATACTTGGCAATTTCAGCATCCAATTCCGCTTGGATGTGAGCCGGGTCCATCGAGCGGGCCATTTTCTTGTACTTGGCCTTGCGCTCGGCATATATGGAGGCTCGCATCTGCACATTCCGGAGCCGAGGAAGAACTTGCTGCGTAATCGAGGGGAAAAGTGTTAGCAAAAGAATGGTAAATTACAGAACAGAAGAATGCAAGGAACGAGGACTTACGGAAATCAGGGCGTGGGCTGCATCGAGCGTCACCTTCTCTACAGACTCACTGTAGAGATGCCTGTGATCTGCTGAGTACTGAGCCCGGCTGAACAAATCGTCAGTAATAGTCTGGGCGACCGAGCCCGGCCTCAGCAAAACCGGCCCGCCGTCGGGGGCGCCAGAAAAGTCTCTGTCCCCTCGGCGGGGGAACTCCCACATGTGTTCTTCCTCTGAAGAGGAAGTGTCCCCCTCGCCTCGGGGGCCCTCTACCACTCGTTTGCCCTTCCCTATGATCGCGGCGGAGTCAGGCATTCTCTTCCTCTTGCGGGAAGGTCTATTTGCGCTCGCGCTCGGGGAAGCCTCTCTTATCGTCAGGGCAGTCACTGGCCGCCTCGTTGTTTCTGCAGGAACGGGGAGTTGAACATCATCTCCTCTCTCCGTTCGCCTGTTCTCCCTGGGGACCAACCTACGTTCCCCTCGGCCACGAGGGGGTTGCACCTCAGGGTTGGTGCTTGAACTGGCACCCCCACGAGCGTCCCCTCTATCATTGCGGTTACGGGAACGTTGGGGCTCGCGCTGTTGGTTCCCCTGGGCGGCTTGATTCCTCTGAGCGTTGGCGAAACGAGCCGCTTGTCTAATTCCACCGGCCATTTCTAAGATAGCGGCTCCTGCAAAAATGAAAATACGAAGGTTATGAATCCTTGGACAAGAATTGTTAAGTGCAAATTACAAGTACAATAAAAGCAGTTAGTATTCATTCCTATCTAAGGTTAGTGCCCTAAGGATCTAACCGTCTCTCTCTATGTCACAAGCCGGAGGGTTGTCAAGGAAATGAGGGTCGTTGGTAAGACCACACAAGAACATGAGTTCCGCATCGTCTATCCAGTCCTTTGCTTGTATAAGGTGACCCTCGTCCCTTAGGGTTGTGGCCAGGGTTTTAGCCCAGTCTCGGGGGAGTGAGGGTGGCAAACGGCTCTTTGAGTACGAGCCCCATTCCGTGATCACCCCAAAGCCCTCTTCCGCTGGAGCCCTGACAAATATAAACTTTTCTTTCCAGTCAATGCCATAAGTGGTCGAGGGCGAATTGATCAGCTTCATGTGGGCCTTCGCTTGGACGTAATAAAAACCCGCTTCAGGAGAAGAGCGAGAGGAGCTGACCACTTGGAAAAGGGCATTGAAGTTCCGCAGATAGGGCTCGTAACCCATGGTCCTCATCAGAATTATGTAGCAGGTCAGGAGGGCCAAGCCGTTGGGCACTATCTGGGACGGACACAGGCCCAGGTCATTCAGCAAATGGGCCATTGAGATTGAGATGGGGAACCTCAGGCCTCCCGAGCTCACGGAATCCACGTATACCGCCATTTCCCCAGGAGGCGGATTATTTGCACGCTCGTGGTTTTGGGGAATTCTCCAAGTATATCGCTCGTCCCAGTAGATGGGGGCCATCATTGTCTTTACATCTCCCACAGTGACGGTGCTGGGAGTTTCATCAGGCGTGCGCTCGGTAGCCTGATAACCTGAGCCCTCCCCCTCGTTGGGTCCTTTGGATTTCTGGGTTTTCTTACTCTTGCCCTTGTCACGGGCCCTTCCTGAAGGCCCGGTTACGGCTTCCGCCACCGGAAGCGGATTTGCAACACGGGCCCTTTCTGAAGGCCCGGTTACGGCTTCCGCCACTGGAAGCGGATTCGCAACGGCCACTGTCACTCTATGGCGATGGGGATGTGTGGCACTTTGAGTTATGGGGAGAGTGACTCCTTGTCTTTCTGCCTCTATTACCAAATCCATCTCCTCAAAGAGAGGATCCACTCCGCCTGGGTTTCGGTCTTCCATAGCCATTACTGCCGCCCCCAACTCTTCATCTCTGAGGGAATTGTGAGAAGAAGAACTCTCGGTGGCCATCTCTTGAATTTCACGGGCAAATTCTTCAATGTGGTGGTCGGCCATGGCAGAAATTGGGGGTTTTGAAGGTTTTTCTGGGAGAAAGTTTAAGGTTCAGGAAGACGGGAATTTGAGGGATTACAAAATCCTAAGGTCCGAATCTACGGTTAGCAAAGTCAGAAATTCACACTGGAGATTTACCTTGAAAAGTTTCTGAAGAAAACTGGAGAAGAGGTTGAAGATGCTGGAGATGCGAGAGAATTTTTCTTGCAAAGGAGACTTGGAAAGTTTTGAATGCGTAAAGAATGACAAGATTTCAGAATCCCTTATTTATAGGGATGGGAGTTGGTACCGTTTTAGGCAATAAATTCAAAATGGCAATCATTTCCCGCCTAGGAAATCGCCCACTTTATGGAACCGGCACATGCTTCCCAATGCTCACGCGCCCCACGCGCACCCGCATTTAATGCTCTGACGTTTCAAGGGCTTCAGAATAGTACCAACATTTAATGCGGAAGTGATACGAACGGTCAATTGAAAAGACCGCATTAATGGCGCTTTCAGAGGAAAATTGCCCAACACGCCAAGCTTTACACGAGCGCTATGAACAAGAGATAGAGCGTGCCAAAATTCTACAGTCCTTATCAATAAGGACTACAGAATTGGGGGGCAAAATGATGGGGTCAAAATACGATCGTCCCACGACAAGACACGTGGCATCACGAAATGATGACATCTGTCTCCCCAAGGATGCATCATCAGTTCACAAGCGCTGAACCCAACGAGCGCGGATCTTCTTCAGGAGTTAAGCCAACGAGCGCTATCACTCCAACGAGCGTCCTACACACCTAACGATGGGCTCGCTCACATGCCAAAGGAGCCCTCTTCGAGCGTCACACTCCCTCAGAGTGGTTTCCCTTTCGGCTCATCACTTGAACTGGAGCCCTCATCCCCCTCAGCGGATGTCTTAGCCTCCAATGCTCCAGGTTGTCACGAGCGCGCTCTCAAGCCCTCGTTACCAACCGCCCACATGGCTCTCTGACACAACGTACATGCCCGCGCACCTGCCACTGTTGCCAGCACTAACTTTTGGCCGCTTTTGCAGTAGATTCCTCCTAGGTTTCTCTCTCACAGCGCCACGTGTTAGGGCAACATTCGGCCAGGACCACTTGAGGCAAATGACCAAAGGGCCCTTGACCCTCAACTATAAATAACCCAAGTCATCTTCTACACTGTAAGCATTCTCTAAGCTTTCTTCATCACTGCAACTGTAACTGAGCTTACACTTATCTTCATACATTGAACTGACTTGAGCGTCGGAGAGCCAAACTGGGTATCACCCCCAGTTCCCCCAGCTTGGCCTTCTGACTCTTCTTGTGCTTGTCCCAACAGGTTGAACCCCTTTCTCTTTTTCCGGCGAAGCTCCGGTGGTTTCCTCCACAAAATACAAATCGTAAAGTGATCGGATTCGGACCCATCCATTCCCGGACCCATCAAATATATTTATATTCATTCTCATTAAATTTATTTTTTAAAATTTTTAATTAATTTTGTTTGATTATACACGATAGAAAATTTTTATTATATTTTCATAAAATATATTCTATTTTGATAATTGTCAAATAATAATATGATATATTTTGATTTTACATGATATCTTTATATTTCTTTGCACATATAAATTTATTAATAAAATTCTTTCAAATTTAGTAACATATTTTATTTTTCTTTATACTTGTGGAAATTTATTGTACAATTTTAGAGTTTTATTTTTAATTATTTTAATTTTAAAAAATGTTATTTTCATATATTCTTAAATAAATATTTTATTATTTTATATAATTTACAATCATTTCTATTTTCTATTTAATAAATTTTTCTCTAATTTCAGTAATATTTCTTTAATATAATATTTTTATCTGCTATTTAAATATTTTAAATAAAATTTTGACTTAATAGTTATTATTTTAATAATATTTTAATTGATTTTTTGGTTATATTTTTATAAAAGTTTGGCCTGTACCTTGGCACGGATTTGTAACTAGTAATATAATAATTATAAAATATTTATCTTTTCCTTATAATACTTTGATCCAATTAGATATCATATTATCGAAAATGGCAAAATTACAAGTTTTCGGAAATGCCACCGCCCCAACAGCCATAATTTTTTTTTTTTTAAAATATCTTTTCGTTATAGTACTTTGATCCAATTAGATAGGAAGATGGTAACTTATCAGTTTAGTTGTCACATCACACGATGCTTTGTAAACCACTTCTTTAATACAAACAATAATTGTTTCAAAGCTTCGTATTATGGTTTATGCATTGTTTTGAGTTAGAACAGTAGTTCCATTTTTAAGTATTTTTTCATAGGCTTGATGGGAGAAGCTCCTAACCAATAAAGTTTAGGAACCATTAACTTAGGATAATTTGATTTTGAAGTTTGAGAACCATTGATTTAGGGGTCTCTTCACGCCAAATTTATTTGTGCCTAACTCAAATATGCAAGTGCAAAATGTTCAATTTTTCATTACACTAATTTGATTTGATTATACTATTTTAAAAGAGTCGGATTACTAGAATATGAATATTCAAAACTCGTATGTAGGGCTGTCAACGGGTCGAATTCGGACCGGATCTGAAAATTCCGGATCCGAATCCGATAAGGATATCCGATTACCGGATCCGAGTCCGAATCCTATAGGATTCGGATGCTTGAATGTTGAGTCCGCACAAAATCGGGTCGGATCCGATCCGATAAAAGATCCGGCCCGATTAACAATAAATTTTAAGATTTTTTAAGAAAAATTATATATATAAAAATAAATATAAACATATAATAATTATTATTTAATTAGTTAGTTATTATTTCTACATGTATTCATGTAATATTTGTTAATTTAAAATTATTAATGAAAGATTACATATTATTTTAAGATAAATATTGAAAGATATATTATTAATGCAATCATACATACATTGGAAGTTTAATTTTTAATTATTTTTATTAGTATTATTTATTAATAAAATAATTAATATAATAAAATATTATAAATAATCGGATTCGGATCTTTAACGGATCGGATTCTTTAATTCCATATTCGCTCCATTTATTTCGAATAATGGATATTTCTAATCGGATATGATCCATCGAACTTTTTTATCGGTCGAATGTACAAATAATCGGATCGGATTCAGATCGGATTCGGATTAAAATCCGACCCATTGACAGCCCTACTCGTATGAAAATATTTGCAAAAATTGTTCCACTGATTGTAAAAGAACAATCGTATGATAATATTTGCAAAAGATTGTTCCAACGATTGTAAAAGAAGTGCAAGCCCATAATCGGGTTGGGCCATCTCCAACGGGATGCATGGCAATGATCAAAACCTTCACAAAAGTACGCAGGTAAAGATAATAAATGCCTAGAATCATTAGGTGCCCAATAAAAGGATAAAATTAAAAAAACTGAGTAAATGAACAAGAAGTAATGAACATAAGAAATAACCACGGATAAAAAGTAGTAGGGACAAAATAACCACCGATAATAACCACAGATAAAAAGTAGTCGTGACAAAATAACCACCGATAAAAAGTAGTCAGGACAAACTTGCTGAACCACATTCACCGCATATCGCATATTTACTAGTCAGGACAAACTTGATGAACCACATTCTCCGCATATTTACCAATAATTATTCTTCCGGGCCGTTGGATTCTTCCTTCTCATCTCTTCTTCCTCCGCCCACCTGCTCACCTCTTCTTCCTCCTCATAAGAGGGCACATATGCCATTTGATACTTCCTGCTCATCTCTTTTTCCTCCTCTGGAGTGAAGTCATTCTTGATGTTGAAGATCTTGCGAATTTCCTCCGGAGTCTTTCCCCACATCCACCTGTTGGCAGTTTTGCATGTGAGATCGAGCAGGCTTTTAATGTTCAGGTAATCTGCAGCCTCAAAAGATTGAATGACGATGATGTTACAGAAGTAAAAGAAATGTCAGAACGCTGTGGAATACATGCCAGAAGGATCAAAAGAAAAGCTAATTCAACACAGATGTAAATCATTCATAGAACATTAATTTCCCCATGTAGCGAAGATCTCAAAGAGCAATCATATGAGTTATTAGAGTTACCGCATCTAAACCATTCATAGAACATTAATTTCCCCGTGTAAAGACTATCTCGAGACCAATCATATGAGTTAGTAGAGTTATAACCAATCAATCAAAACCATAATTATTAAATATGAGTTATTAGAGTTATAACCAATCAATCAAAACCATAAATATTAAACCTAAGATTAACAAGACAACTAAATATGTTAAAAAGAAAAAGACGCAGTAACATATGCAGCTATCTCAGAGCAGTATCCATAATCCTTTAAACAGAATCATATTCTATTGCAAAACGAAATCTACAATCAAAAGGGGCAAAACTAAACAGAGACAGGTTAGAGACGAAACACAATTAACAACAGCATCAGTAAATTAAACCCAAGGAAAAACCAATTAAACCAAATTTAAAGAGATTAGGATCATACCATGAGTAGATCAAACAGGGTAGCCTTATCAACCTTCATAAATTCAGTATCAAACGCCTTCAAATCATCATCCGGCGCCTTCTCCGCCACAGCCGCCAGAGCTCCGTCGACGGCGGCCTTCGCGGAGGCGTCAGCTTGTTTCTTGCAGTACTCGATCACCTTCGCCAGAATCTTCGAAGTGACATTAGGCAGAGGGATGCCGGTGACGGCGCAGTTAACCTCGATCATCTGCTTAATCGTCTGTGATTCAACGAAAACCGCTTCTTCGACCTCAAACGTCTTCCCGTCGGAACTCTTCAGAACAATCATCTTCGGCGCTGCAGCGGCTTCGGCTGACGACATCTTCTTTCCGATCGAATTAAACACTGAAAATCTCCGAAAACCCTAAGGGAGATTATTGAAGCAGCTTTACTTAGAACTGAGAATTCGATTACTGCGAGCCCTAATTTATAGGGAAAAAAAGCGTTTGAGGGAAGGTGTAGCGATTTAGGATTTGAGTTGAAATCGGATTAGAAAAGTTATTTGTATTTAGATCCTTTCCTTTTTCAGACTTGTTTCAAGAGTCCTTGTGGTTAAAAAAAAGTTCTAACTTTTACTCCCCTTTTTGGTCTAGAAGTATTATTAGCCTAGAATTATTATTATTATTATTATTTTTTTTTTCCGCACACATCTCAAGTGATTAGAGATTTGAAAGCGAGTTATTCAACCCTCAAACTACTTGACTAACTTGACTTATTAGCCTAGAATTAGAGAACTTATAAGTCTTACAGGATTTCCTTATTTAATTAATTCAAGTTTATAGTTTTATATAATTCTTATGTTATTTGTATTTTCCTTTTATCTTAAATAATTAGAATTTGTAATTAGTATTTACGATCATAATGTAGGATTTGGGTAAGGTTATGGAAATTTGGATCAAGTGGCTACTCATCATGCTTACATCATTCAATCTTCTAGCACACGGCACTTCAATCTCGCCACTCAACACTTGATCCCCCTAATTGACAGTTGTCTCCCACACTCTCAATTTTCAAACTTTGCGTAATTTTGTTGTTTTCTTTTTCTCTTTCTTCTCTCTCTTTTTTTTATATCTTTTCTTTTTCTCACTTTTTCTCATTCTTTTTCTTTCTCTTTACAATAATCTCTCAATTCAAACATAAGAACGGCCAAAAAGATCAAAAAATAGACATATACCATTAAAATCAAACGAGCAAGCCTTGGTGTAAAAAGTATCAAGGTGGTTTTTCTTTTGTTATGCATTGGCTTATAAAGTGGCTACAAAAATCTTTGCACAGCAATTAGGCTCAGCGGGGTCAACAGGATAACGTTATTTAGTGAAAAACGGCTAAAAAGAAAAGCTTATCATCCTTCGACAATGAATGCATACTTCACTTCCTTAATCTTTCATTAATTCAAAATTTCACCTCAATAGGACTAAAGTGCATCCTAATCAAATCTTAGACTCATTCGGAAATCATCAATTCATCTTTCTAAGCAAAGTACATTATCGCATTCAAAAGTGCTCAAAATATAAGGGCATACTTACACACCAAATCATCAAATCTCATGCCAATTTCCTCAAATCAAAAAGCCTAACTTATTCTAGCAACAATTCAACAATCAAACTTCAGGGAAAAAGTTCAAAACGAGGGAATTTTCGAAATTACTCAATTTTTAGCAAGTAAAAGTGTGAAACACATCTAATCATGCAGATATTCAACAAAACTCATAACAAGCATGCACTTCCTCACCCACACTTAAAATTTGCAATGTCCTCATGCAAACTAAAGAGATAAAGATCAAGAAAACTCCCTGAACAAATGAAGAACCGGCAACGTGCTAGCAAAGCTTCCAAAACCTGAAATATGTGCCTACAAAAACACGGATCAAGTGCACGGGCAATTGACAATCAACATGCATCTAACAATCAACACACAAGTCACAATTTCACTTAAAGAAGGGCACAATTGCATTAACAAAATTCATGGAGTTCAACATAAGAAAAAATCTAAGTGAAGTAAAATATCCAAACATATCACAAATATTCCTCAAAAACTAAATAATGTCTGGAAATAAGGGGAGAAAAAAAAAAGTAATAGCAGAATCAGGATGATGGGGGTCCTCCAAAATATTGATTAACACGGGCACTGAATTCTTCAAACTTAGCCTCCAACTGAGCCTCCCACGCATCTAACCGCTCATCTGTATAATGCACTAAATCAGGTGCGGTACTGCGAAGAATCCCAAATTCGTCATCTGGCCTATCCGGAATCCAAGCTAAAAGCTCCTTCTTGTCAGAAAAGTGCCCTAGAAAGCTGATTAGTCATAATCCATTTTGGGACTTTTCTCGTATCACAGACAATCTTTGAATAATATACGATTGATTAATATCATAGGCAAACACTTCTTTATATGCCAATACATGTTTTTGTGTGTTTCCATTATGTGCGCATGTATTAGAACTCCCCTAATCAATATGACTTATAGGACTCAACCATTTAGGAGAAGTGGTTCATGAGACGAGCCCTATATCACATAAGTCATTATTAGAAATTACTCCAAGTCGATGAGTTCTACAGACAGTGGGAGTGTCAACCTGACTCCTTTAAGGCTTACTTGTGGGATCACGCCCTTAAGAAGGACTACCTTGTTTCATGAAGGTGCAAAGTGTATAGTTGATACGTGCGTGATACGTGAGGTTACTTACTTCCATAAGTAAGTTCACTGAGGTGCCCCGTGTGAGAAGGTTCCTAAATGGGAAAGGAAGTTTCTATTTTAGGAAATGGAAACTTCCAGATTAGAAAATATCTCACGAGTCATTGATGTGATTAATTGATCCTTAGAGTTGAGGTTCCATGTCACTTTATGAGTTAACTCTGTAGTCTTAGGTATAAGCTTTAAAGGGTGTCGCCTTAGACAACTGATTCAAGGCTTATGCCGGGGCTACACAAGTGATTCATGAAAGTGAATGAGAATCAAGAAAGGACCTACACTTGCATTTGCAAGGTGATCTCTTATTGTGTAAGTAATTCATATGCCATATGGAGTCCTTGGCCAAGGCAATAGATCAAGACATCAAGAAAAGGGTTTCTTGGATTGAGATTAAATGGATATGAAATGAACTTAGCTTTAAGACCAGATTATTAGGGTTCTGATTATTCCCTTGCCCTAGATCTTGGTTGAGAGATAGTAAGTGGGAGGATTGTATCTCACATGAATCAACGACTTAAAGGTTCTATCGAATCAAGACACTTTTATTCAGCTAGGGTTGCTAGACTACGGTCGTTTGATCTGTGGACTGATTAATTAATTAGGGAATTAATTAATTAGGGCCACTGCTAATTGAATTAAGAACCTAGAGGGTCACACACAACAACCCGGTCACGTGGGTTAAGGCTTGAAATCGATTAAATGAGTTGATCGGATCAAGTGGGGGCCACACGCGTGAAACCACGCGTGTGGAAGGCGTGAATGATACGTGTCCCAATGGACACATGTAGTCACGTGTAAATATGTGTATATGTTAAATAATTAATGTGTTAATTATTTAATGGACTTTGATTTAATTTTGAATTAAAATTAAAGTCCTAATTTGGAGAAATAAAGTCTAATAAATAATTAATTATGAATTAATTAATTATTAATCTTCAAGTTATTTATTGTAAAATAAATAAAGTAAAATTAAAGGTCTAAAAGAGTTAGACTAGATTCTTGCTTTCCAAGTTGATCAAAATGAGACTTTTGGTCAAAGTAAGAGACTTGGTCTCCAAGCAAGATATCCCTTTCCAAAAGGAGTTTGGAATCCTTTTCCACAAAGGATAAGGGGTTCGAACCCTAGCCTTATAAATAGAAGGGTTCGAACCCCCTGGGAAGATGATACAAAATCTCTCCTTCTCCATACTCATACACTAACCCCTTAGTGCCTAAACACTGAATATAGAACTAGCATTCTCCCTATTCGGATCGTGGTCGCGGTTGGTGGACTATTTCTCCAGAGGGCTTTTATCGTGAAGTCTTGAAAGATTCGAAGGAACTTTTGGGGATCAAGCAAAATGACTACAAGGGTTGATGAAACGATTCTGAACCCAACAGAATAGGAGTGAAAAATTGAACCAAAGAAGATAGCGAAAACCGTTCGTCCATATCCTGAAGGATGAATTTTTCTACGAGGGTTTTATAGCGGACAGATTTCTACTTTAGCAAAACTGGTTTTCGAAGGGAGTTTAAATCATGCCTTTCTCGTTTCATGTTTCTTTCTTTATGTTATATCGTTAAGCACTTTCCCTAACATGATTTCAATCTAGGTTGGTGTGGATTGTTGTCCCTACAATGGATTCTGAAGTAGAAAGAGATTTTCGAGGGACGGGTTGCCATTACCGCATGAAGCACGTTTGAGGGTGGCTCAAAACGTGTCAAGAAAGCTACTACCTATGTAAGTTCTTGAATCTCTACGATTAGAAATAGAAATTGCAAGTCCGATCTTGCTTTTTGGGAAAATTTTTAAATTTCGCTACGTTTTCTGTTCGTGTTTTTCCCAACAAGTTGTATCAGAGCCACCTTGCAAGGTCTATTTCTAATCTATCTTTTAACTGAATTTTGAGAAATTGTTGAATCTGAGTTACAGTTAAGTATTCTTGAATTTGTTTCTTAATCTGAGCTTTTGAATCTGAGAGATTTCCTGATAAATTGAGAAAATCGTTTTCTGGAAAAATTTTAAAAAATCATTTTATTTTAGATTTATTAAAATCATGATTTTGATTCCCGAATCGAGACAAAAAAATTTTCTGAAGATTTTGCACGGAAAACTGTGCGGGACTGCCCGCACTCGTCCGGGACAGCCTGTGCGGGATCTCTCGCACACCCCTGTGCGGGACTGCCCGAACACCCCTGTGCGGGACCGTCCGCACCTGTCCATCCAGCCCTGTGCGGGATCGCCCGTACACCCCTGTGCGGGACTGCCCGCATGCGTTCGCCCAGACCTGTGCGGGATCGCCCGCACACCCCGTGCGGGACTATGTGGGATTGCCCGCACACCCATGTGCGGGACTGCCCGCACACGCCCGCACACCCCTGTGCGGGATCGCCCGCAAGCATCCGCCCAGTCTGTGCAGGATCTCCCGCACGCATGCTGGCGGATGTGACGCGACGCGAATTTTCATGTTTTTTGCCTAAATTTTGTTTTAAAAATTATTTTAAAATTATTTTTACTGAAAATATTTTATTTCTGAAATAAAATTTATAATTTGGGAATTTCGGGAATTAAAGTCAATTTTTATTTTTCGGGAAAAGTAATATTATTATTTTTGAAATAATAATTTTATAAAATTGTTAATTTTTGAATTAACTTGAATTTTGTCAGATTCTAACTTTTGATTTTGAAATTATTCTTGAACAAGGAACTGTTTTCAGATTACTTTGAGTTAGTTGAACTTAAAGTTAAAGGAATTTTAAATTTATTGGTAAATTTAAATTCTTGCAATTTTAGAATATTAGATGATCATGGGTTTAGTCTTGTAGATGTTTTAATTTATGCACATGGATGGTTTAAATTGGGATTGGAGCCCCATAATTGCATTTTTTCAATTGGGGTCGGTGCCCCACTTATGTGCGTACTGTTATGTGTTTATTATGTAGCTTTCCATATTGCTGTTTTTGAGGTCGGGGTGTGCCCCGTGTATTTGTCTATGGCCAATATGAAGATTGAGCCATATTATTTTATGCAAAGAGTATAGATTTTAGAAAGTTAGGTTTTTATTTTACTTTGGAGATTTGCACCCATGGAGTAAGATGGATCCACACAATAAAGTAACAAGGAGGCCATAAAGTGAAGACCCCTCAAAATGTTAGGAGGGTTTCTATTATTGTAATAGATAGGGCATCGTTTTATTTCCAATTCCCTTATGTGATTTAAACTGTTTTATGTGGCATGTATGTTAGAACTTGTGGTTGTGGAGTGGCTCCCACATGTCACGCATAAGATCGGAAAATCCATGATCATCTCATATTAGTATCATGCTAGGACATGTTATCTGCTAAGTGCTTGTGTGAAATGTATTTAAGTTGTACTTGCATTAATCAAGACTAATTAAATTGGATAACATATATGTTGGTGGGGTCGAACCGGAAAACTCTCCGGTTGGTTCGGAAAATTCCCATTAAATATTAAGCTCATTTCGAATAATAGGTGTTTAATTCGAGATGCAAATTTTGAATTAAATTCCTAGCATTCCATCAATAGGTTTTAAGTTCATTAAGTGAAGCTAGTTATTGTCCGCGAGTCGTGGGATAGCTAGTGGAGCTTATTAGTTCTTAGTTACCTAATTGGTCATTTTAAATGATCAATATTTCATGGTCAATTTTGGCAAGGGCGATATCCGCGAGTCGTGGGTCGTTCGAACTAAGTTTTGATCATGATCTTATCATTGATGGGTCTAACTTAACGCCTAAGTAAATATGGATGTCGCATAGTTGTGGGCTCATATTAAAAGATAGGTGATGCAAAAACAATTACTAAGAGTTATAAAGGTGTTAGAATTGGTATGTTGTACCTACCTAGGGTTTTACTTAGAATGTCCGTGAGTCGTGGGTTCGAGGTAAAATGCTTAGGATCTTAGTACCCATTGGGAAACGTGTTTCTCTTAGATCTTTGGGAATTATAGATCTTTGAAAAACAATGGGAGCTACATTAGATTAAAGACCTTATCTTATGTATATCGTTATTATTCAGCATGCTTACCTAGTTCTCTGCTTAGCATTTGGGTTGTAGTTCTGTGATTCTCTACAATATGAAATGCAAACCCATTCGTATCCATCCTTAAGTCAAACAAGTTGACTAAGTACTAACTAACTCTAAATGGCTTCGGATCCTAAAATTCATTTTACAATCCGGAAAGAGAAAGTGTTCTCTATAAGGCGAGATTTTCAATTATTCGACCCGGGCCAAAAGAGAAGCAATCTAAGGTCAATGGATTTTTCGAAACCACTTAAAAGCAATTGAACCACCTCATAAAAATGTTACAAGGTATAACATTATGAAGAAACAAGTGCACACGAACAAGGTCTAAAGATCTAATTTGAAGATCTTATGGTCTCGATCATCAACTGAGAAAAAAGTTCTCAATGCACTGATTACTTACATTGCTTCCACCACCATTTAAACCCTTTATGCTCAACTAGAATGATGCCATTGTAACATGGTTAATCTTTTAATGGATAATGGTTGAGAGCATCCTTAAGAAGGAATAAAAGCTTGTGATGTTTAATTCTTCTTCTAAACTCACTAAGTTAAAGGTTTGAAGGCCTAAAGAAGAAGAAACCTTAAGATCCCGATAGAAGGGCATGTAAGGGGTACGGCCAAAATATACTAGATATCAAATAGGATGCTTGCTTCTATGGCAGCAAATAAGGACTTTGAAAGGGAACTGCAAAGAGTATGAGTACTCTGAAATGTTACCTCGTTTAGTAATTCTACTAGGAATAGAATTCACTAGTCTTGAGTTGATTCTGCATAATCCGTTGTGCAAAGACTTAAAGCACTAATGTTCTGAACATACAACGAGATAACAAAAGTAAGTGAGATGACAAAGCTTCGAATTACTTTGGAATGTTGAGATATAAAAGGATTAGCAAGTTTGACATCTTAGGATCATTTTACGAAAATAAACCTAGAGGGTTAACTTCCTATGAATCCTATCTTAAGGGAAACGTTCCCGAAACATGGTTTAGGTAAAACGTGGAACGTGCCAAAATTATAGTGGATTTCGATCCATGCTGATGAGTGTAAGATGCTTAATGTAAGCACTAGATACAATCGTTAGTTTAATCATCATGAATGTTGAAGTGCAAATTCGAAACTTATATGAAATTCTCAGAATTTCAAAAGGAGGTTAGGAACTGTAACAGCCCAAAACAGGGCCTGGATAAAAATGGTAAACTAAGGGCATTGGTAAAGCGTTTATAGACCGTGATCCAACTTTATAAACCTTCATGCATTGCATTCTTACATGAACTTTGTGCTCATATGTGATCTGACATGTTTTAAGGGAGAATTCTTGACCTTTGATACAGTTTACTATTCATTTCCCAAGCCTATATTACCCAATGCTTCAATGGAACCCTATAGGTTCATATCACATGTTTTCCTATCCTTTGAACTTGTTTTCCAAGCTCCGGAAACCTTCTTGAACCATAAGGGCATTTTGGGAACTTACCGACCAAAGTTACTATTCATCTGAAAATGAGCTTTTGATTCTGATATCTTTCCTACCCAAGTTTACAGTCAAATCGATCCTTGAGTCGAAACGAGTCTATTGAAATCAATCTTGACTTGAAAATCTATTCCGAGCTTTGTTTTATTTGAAAACGTTTACAAAAACCCTAGTTCACTATTCCTTCTACGATCGGTTTTAATTCGGAAAATGTTTTCTCTTCGGATTTGCACTACTCGAGCTATTTCAAGATTTTTGAAATGTTTTACAACTCTTGATTCAAACCCTAGCTTGAAATTTTGAAGCGTACGTTTGTACGTAAGAATTCACTATTCATTCTACGTTTTCAACTTTCTATCGGTAAAACGTTTTATAGTCGATTTTGGACTCAAAACGCTTCTCGATTTATTTCTTGAATTTTGGAAACAATCCGGACTTGAAAATCATTCTAGAAAGTCGTTTTTCACTCATGTCGAGTTTCGAGCTCAAAACTTTTATTCATTAAAACTAATGTATCTTTCAAACGGTAAATCCGATTTCGACGAATGAATATGCGTTTCGAAGCTAATTTTCTTGCCGTCGGAATGGTTAAACTTCCAGCCACTTATCCTTGAGTCTTGGGGGACGAAATTACAGAAATACCCCCAGCAGTCCCATTTTAGCTTCAAGAACAAAGTTAGCTTCCAAGAGAAGTTTTACCATTTTGCTCTCCTACCCTTCCTTACATTTTATTTCCAAGGTGAGGGGCTTCCCAACACCTATAAATACCCCCCTCATGCCATTGAATTCCTTGCTCATATGTTGTGTTAACAACTACCTTTCTTCCTCCCTCTCTCCCCCTCTTGCCGTGAGGCACTCCCCCCCTTTGCTAGGTTAGTTGTTTTTATTTTATGTTATGTTTTTATGTTATGTTTTAGTTTAGTTTATGTTTTTATGTTATGGTATGTTTATATTATGTTTAGGTTGGGTCTTAGGGTCTTCCCTAAGCCATATAGGATTTTATTTTATGCATTTATTATATAGTTTTTATGATATGTTTGTTAGTAGTGAATTATGATTTAATTGTTTAGTATATGCTATGAAATGTTATGAATTGCTTTAGTATATGGTATGATCATGTTATGGAGCTATTATATGATGATAATTGATGCATGATTATGATATTTAATTTATGTTCAAGCATGTTATGCAATGGAATAGTAAAGTATGATCAATTATATTATAACTTGTTACATGTTACTATATGGTCTCAATTGATGAATGCTACATGATTAATGGTCTTGATATGCTATGACTTATGTCTATGATATGTTATTACATTGTTACAATGTTACATGACTCATATGTTATGACTTGAGCTTATGATATGATATGGATTAATGGAATAGTGCTTTGATTATATGTTATACACTTTGATAGTGTTACATGTTATAACCTAAGATAGAATAGTGTTTTATAACTTGATGTTATGCTTTAAATAGACCTCTTAACCATAGGTTATGCCTTTAACCTAGATCACACTTGCTTATTATAACATGAACTTGAAACTATAGGTTATAATCGAGATCATAATTGAATTAGGGTGTGTGTGTGCATACCGTGTGTGTGTGCATGAGTGTGTGTTTAGTGTGTGGGTTTGACCCGACCCTTTGACCCGACAAGTTAATAGTAACATGTGAACAGTAATTCGTGAATAGTAATATAGAATAGTAACTGTGAATAGTACTTTTGAATAGTAAAAGTGAATTAAAACTTGTGCTTTCTTAATAGACATTTGCACTTAGGGTTTTCAAATCCGGGGTCTAAAATGTGATTTCAAAATGTGTTTTCTTTCGAAGACTTGTTTTATAACCTAAGGTTTTGCGATAGGATTCATAATTTGATTAATTCCTAATCGATTATAGTAAGATCATAGTCCCACGTTAATGATAACTCACTTTAAGGATTCCTTTGTGTGTTATCCTTCTCTAATACCTTAAATGGTATTACTCTCTTGTCATTACATGTTCTGTACTTGTTTTATATGTTTATGTGCATCGTGATAGAAGTGTGTCTTAGCTCACCTTAGTACACACTTACAGGAGTTAAGGTTGAGCACTGGAATCCCCAGGGCACTGCATAATCTGTCCTACCTTTGTTACTGATAGGTGAGGTGAGGTTATAAATGTTTTCAACTGGAACCATGAATACTTAATGATTCAATTATTTTGAAACTCAAAGCCTAGTGCTTTACATTCTTGTTTTGAAATACCCTTTATAGGGATGATTCTTCAAAGAACCCAATCGTATTAGTTATTCATTGATCAAAGGCACATGTTTTCAAAGTAATGCATCAATGGTTCAATGTTTTCAAAGTAATGCATCAATGGTTCATGTTTTCAAAGTATTGCATCAATGGTTCAATGCATATGTTCAATGGTTCATACATTCGGATTTATTCTGGATGTCATCAATGGTGCAAGCAATCAATGGTTAATGGTATGGGCCCGGCGGTTATGTGTAGAGGTGATGCTCGGGAGGTGAGCGCCAACGACATCACTAATACCGGCCGCCACACTAGGCGATTGACACCGACTTTAATCAGGAGGTTTGGTTAAGTCAGGACAATTGTCGGGAATGGACCGCAAATCTATTCCCAAATCAATGGTTAATGGTCACCTAGGGGTCGCTCCCCGAAGTGAAACTTGGTGGAGGATGGTACATGTGTGTATGTGTTAGGGTGTTGTTGATCTCGGTCCGACACCCTATTAATGGTCATGTTTTCTGGAGTAAGGATGGAGAAGCCTAGCTTGCGGGCATCAATATTTTCATAAAGTTGGTTCATATCTTTCAAAGTTGTTCCCTACCCTTATCCCGTTTTATGAAAATCATATGAACCAAATCATAGCATATGTGTGCGCGTGTGACAGCATTCATGAAAGTGTTTTGAAAACTCTCATTTCTTATAGCATTGCATCAAAGGGTTTTATCACTTGAACTTATTCTTAAGTTCTTCATTAAAGCTTTGCATTAAAGGTTTTACCTTATGAACTTCACTTCAAACGTTTACTTTAAGTACTTTCTTTTAAAGATATCCCTCACTTAGTCACTTTGACTAACACCTCTACCTGTTTTCTGGCCTCATGGTTTCAGGTCTTGCAGCCGCAGTCTAGAGGTATCTTGAAGCTCTAGAGTGTTCATTTTGTTTGAGTCAGGACTTTACTTTATTAATCTATTTTGTGTCCTGCATATGTTATATGGCTGCATTGATACTTTACCTTATGCTTTTGTAATAATCCTTCTGCTACTTGGATACTGCTACAATTGCTATTATATGCTCCCGTGACAATGTTCAATTGATACAGTAATGTTAATAGTCTCTTCTGCTTAACGATCAGTACTTGCTTGTTTATATGCCATCACGCACATGTTTTGAAAAGTTTTAAAATACTCTGATTTTCCGCTGCATAAGCCACATAGTTAAATACTATTTGTTAATCGTTAATGGATATGCCGTTCGCTGGGGTATTTCTTGAGTGATGGCTCACACCATTACTTGAGGGGTGCTTCAGTGCGGGGGTTGGGGCGCCGCTCTCTACCAGCAAAGTGGGGGCGCTACAGCCTGAAGTGGTATCAGAGCGCCAGGTTAAGTAAGAAGAGACTTGACCTGGATTGCTCACATCAAGGAAGCTTGTTTGACGTTGCATGGTTCTATCTTCTGGCATTCATATCCGTGGTTCTTTGTATGGCCATGGCAGTTTAGCCACATCTCGATCCTAACCAGCAGCAGATGGATGAAAACTTTTTCAAGCAGTTCAAGGCTTCACGTACTGTGGTTGTTTCTCACCGAGGAGGTACTCACTTGGCGTCAACCAAAGAACAGAGGCAGGACTAGGAGCAGCCTAATGGAGGTAATGATGGATCTGATAGTGATGAGGCTGATCTAGCAGGGCATGGACAGGATTGTTTGGCGAAGGGGATATATAGCCTTGGTAGAAGATCTCCGAATTTTGGCACCACAGATGATGGATTTCAGACGACATGGAATCACAAGAGGTATTTTGCACTTGGTTTGGATGAATGGTAAGGCCTGAATGGGAGTCGACTCGATGGTATCGGGTCCTCCTTATTTTAAATTTTGTTTAAAAATGTGGCCTAATGTAGAAAATTTTTCCAAACCTTACACTTTTATGACACTTTACGGCTTTATAATGGATATCTGTTTACTGCTTTCCTTAACTGTCATTGCATGAGTCTTAGAGTTGCTTCAAGATACCATTAGGGCCGTTATAGGATCATGCTATTTCATTTATTGTTATCATACTTGATATGTTATACATGTTCATGAATTGTCAATGGTAATGGATAATGGATAATGGAATAATGGATCAATGTTGATATGTTGTTTATGCTTATAAGTTGCTCTTGCCTATGTGGTAATGTGATAATGGATTATCGTTGATATCTTACTATGGGAATGTGTTATTCTCATGATTATATGTGACTACGTGGAAATGTGAATACGTGGTTACCAATTATGTGAATCATCCTTACTGTCATGCATTATACACATGTCTAAATGCTTGAAACTTCAGTATCATCATGCCACCAAGAATAGCACCACGTAATCGCGTACCACAATCGCCACCCCAAAGAGAAGTCACGCCACAACGGGATCTTACACCGCCAAGGGATGTTACGCCACCACCTCCTAGAAGGGAGGAAGTTCCTGATTTAGTTGATGTGTTGCGACAATTCGTGAGGGCTTGCAATTCTCCTAATGGGAAAACACTAGAAAATTTTCTAAGAATGAACCCGCCTAAGTTTTATGGCGAACCCAACGACTTGAAGGCTGAAAATTGGTTAACTAGTCTCGAAAAGATCTTTGAAGCTATGGATATCAACCCTGAAGATCGTGAACGAGTTCAGTATGCTGCATTTCTGATGGAAGGAGCGGCGTTTAACTGGTGGAGGCATACTCAACACATGTGAATAGAGAACAACGTTGATGGAAATTGGACTGAGTTTGTGAAGGAGTTTCAGTAGAAATACACTCTTCAGGTAACACGTGATGCAAGAGAAGCTGAATTTATGAATTTGGTCCAAGGATCTATGAACGTGATGGAGTACGATGCTAAGTTTGTTAGGCTGATCAAGTATGCACCCCACATTCTGAGTGATGAATGTCGTAAGACTAAAAGGTTCATTGATGGTCTGAAACCTGAGCTCCGTTGGGCACTAGCTTTTGGATGACGAGACCTACACTAGAGCAGTTGATAGAGCATTGAAGGTCGAGGTAACCCATAAGGATATCCGGATGACCGTTAGTCGTCAAGAGCCTTCTAGCCCTAAGACTTTTCAAGGAACAAAGCGACTTGCCGGATCCTCCTTTCAGGGAAACGGGAAGAAACCAATGATGGCACTGCAACAACAACAAAGGGCACCTCAGCAGTATGAAACAACTCAGCCCACTCAAGAGGAGATAGTCTGTGACTACTGTAGCCGTAAAGGACACACTGAGGAAAATTGTCGTAAGAAGAATGGTCAGTGTTATTGGTGTGGTTCCCCTGAGCATATACGAGAACATTATCCTACCAGGATTAAAAGATTTGGGGTTCAAGACAAGGGTAAACCGGTGGTGGGTACGACGAGCACACCAGTGGTTAAAGGCAGAGCATATGCACTGGATGGTAATGAGGAGGTTGATCCTTCGTCTGATGTGGAAGGTACTGTGCACATTCTTAACACGCCAGTTAAGGTCTTATATGACCCTGGTGCCATGCATTTTCATTGCATCTAATTTATGTGCGCAATTATAGTTTCCACTTGAATAATTGTCATATGAAATTTGAAGTAAGTTCTCCTTTGGGGACTTACCTCGTTACGGATCAAGTATATAAACGCTGCCCTATATGCATTGGTAATTGCTACTACCCGTCAAATCTCATTGAGTTACCTATGACGAGATATGGAATCATCCTTGGAATGGATTGGTTGTTTAAGTACCATGTTAATTCGGATTGTTACAAGAAGGAAGTCATCTTCGAAGAGTTGAGAAAACAATTGGACGACATTTTGGTGTTCTTAAAGACACCAGAGGAGCACGCCGAGCATATCCGAATTGTGCTGAGCACTTTGCTGGATCACAAGCTAAATGCCAAGTTCAGCAAATGCGAGTTTTGGCTAGAAAGAGTTACATTTCTTGGACACATCATTTTCAGAACCGGAGTTAAAGTAGATCCACCAAAGTCGAAGCAGTGATGGAGTGAAAGACACCGAAGAAATGGTTTACTCGAATTGAGAAAGGTGGTAAATTAAACCCAAGATATGTTGGAGTCTTCCACATAATGGAACGAGTTGGAGAAACTACTTACAGATTGGATTTACCTGCAAGTCATACAACGATCCACAATGTATCCTATATATCTCAGTTTCGGAAGTGGTTTTGGATGAAAAAGAGATAGTACCAGTGGAAGAATTACCGACAGAACCAAACTTGACTTATATGTTAAACCGGTGAAGATCTTAGATACAAGGTTCCAAGAGTTAAGGAATAAGAAGATTCCTTTGGTAAAAGTCCTTTGGAAGGGACATGGTACAGAAGAGGCAATGTGGGAAACAGAGGATAAGATGCAGAAACATTACCCCGAACTGTTTGCAGAAGAATCTGAGGACAGATTCTCTTTAAGGAGGGGTGATTGTAACAACCCAAAACAGGGCCTGGATGAAAATGGTAAACTAAGGGCATTGGTAAAGCGTTTATAGACCGTGATCCAACTTTATAAACCTTCATGCATTGCATTCTTACATGAACTTTGTGCTCATATGTGATCTGACATGTTTTAAGGGGGAATTCTTGACCTTTGATACAGTTTACTATTCATTTCCCAAGCCTATATTACCCAATGCTTCAATGGAACCCTATAGGTTCATATCACATGTTTTCCTATCCTTTGAACTTGTTTTCCAAGCTCCGGAAACCTTTCTTGAACCATAAGGGCATTTTGGGAACTTACCGACCAAAGTTACTATTCATCTGAAAATGAGCTTTTGATTCTGATATCTTTCCTACCCAAGTTTACAGTCAAATCGATCCTTGAGTCGAAACGAATCTATTGAAATCAATCTTGACTTGAAAATCTATTCCGAGCTTTGTTTTATTTGAAAACGTTTACAAAAACCCTAGTTCACTATTCCTTCTACGATCGGTTTTAATTCGGAAAATGTTTTCTCTTCGGATTTGCACTACTCGAGCTATTTCAAGATTTTTGAAATGTTTTACAACTCTTGATTCAAACCCTAGCTTGAAATTTTGAAGCGTACGTTTGTACGTAAGAATTCACTATTCATTCTACGTTTTCAACTTTCTATCGGTAAAACGTTTTATAGTCGATTTTGGACTCAAAACGCTTCTCGATTTATTTCTTGAATTTTGGAAACAATCCGGACTTGAAAATCATTCTAGAAAGTCATTTTTCACTCATGTCGAGTTTCGAGCTCAAAACTTTTATTCATTAAAACTAATGTATCTTTCAAACGGTAAATCCGATTTCGACGAATGAATATGCGTTTCGAAGCTAATTTTCTTGCCGTCGGAATGGTTAAACTTCCAGCCACTTATCCTTGAGTCTTGGGGGACGAAATTACAGAAATACCCCCAGCAGTCCCATTTTAGCTTCAAGAACAAAGTTAGCTTCCAAGAGAAGTTTTACCATTTTGCTCTCCTACCCTTCCTTACATTTTATTTCCAAGGTGAGGGGCTTCCCAACACCTATAAATACCCCCCTCATGCCATTGAATTCCTTGCTCATATGTTGTGTTAACAACTACCTTTCTTCCTCCCTCTCTCCCCCTCTTGCCGTGAGGCACTCCCCCCCTTTGCTAGGTTAGTTGTTTTTATTTTATGTTATGTTTTTATGTTATGTTTTAGTTTATTTTATGTTTTTATGTTATGGTATGTTTATATTATGTTTAGGTTGGGTCTTAGGGTCTTCCCTAAGCCATATAGGATTTTATTTTATGCATTTATTATATAGTTTTTATGATATGTTTGTTAGTAGTGAATTATGATTTAATTGTTTAGTATATGCTATGAAATGTTATGAATTGCTTTATTATATGGTATGATCATGTTATGGAGCTATTATATGATGATAATTGATGCATGATTATGATATTTAATTTATGTTCAAGCATGTTATGCAATGGAATAGTAAAGTATGATCAATTATATTATAACTTGTTACATGTTACTATATGGTCTCAATTGATGAATGCTACATGATTAATGGTCTTGATATGCTATGACTTATGTCTATGATATGTTATTACATTGTTACAATGTTACATGACTCATATGTTATGACTTGAGCTTATGATATGATATGGATTAATGGAATAGTGCTTTGATTATATGTTATACACTTTGATAGTGTTACATGTTATAACCTAAGATAGAATAGTGTTTCATAACTTGATGTTATGCTTTAATTAGACCTCTTAACCATAGGTTATGCCTTTAACCTAGATCACACTTGCTTATTATAACATGAACTTGAAACTATAGGTTATAATCGAGATCATAATTGAATTAGGGTGTGTGTATGCATGCCGTGTGTGTGTGAGTGTGTTCGTGTGTGTGCATGAGTGTGTGTTTAGTGTGTGGGTTTGACCCGACCCTTTGACCCGACAAGTTAATAGTAACATGTGAACAGTAATTCGTGAATAGTAATCTGGAATAGTAATTGTGAATAGTACTTTTGAATAGTAAAAGTGAATTAAAACTTGTGCTTTCTTAATAGACATTTGCACTTAGGGTTTTCAAATCCGGGGTCTAAAATGTGATTTCAAAATGTGTTTTCTTTCGAGGACTTGTTTTATAACCTAAGGTTTTGCGATAGGATTCATAATTTGATTAATTCCTAATCGATTATAGTAAGATCATAGTCCCACGTTAATGATAACTCACTTTAAGGATTCCTTTGTGTGTTATCCTTCTCTAATACCTTAAATGGTATTACTCTCTTGTCATTACATGTTCTGTACTTGTTTTATATGTTTATGTGCATCGTGATAGAAGTGTGTCTTAGCTCACCTTAGTACACACTTACAGGAGTTAAGGTTGAGCACTGGAATCCCCAGGGCACTGCATAATCTATCCTACCTTTGTTACTGATAGGTGAGGTGAGGTTATAAATGTTTTCAACTGGAACCATGAATACTTAATGATTCAATTATTTTGAAACTCAAAGCCTAGTGCTTTACATTCTTGTTTTGAAATACCCTTTATAGGGATGATTCTTCAAAGAACCCAATCGTATTAGTTATTCATTGATCAAAGGCACATGTTTTCAAAGTAATGCATCAATGGTTCAATGTTTTCAAAGTAATGCATCAATGGTTCATGTTTTCAAAGTATTGCATCAATGGTTCAATGCATATGTTCAATGGTTCATACATTCGGATTTATTCTGGATGTCATCAATGGTGTAAGCAATCAATGGTTAATGGTATGGGCCCGGCGGTTATGTGTAGAGGTGATGCTCGGGAGGTGAGCGCCAACGACATCACTAATACCGGCCGCCACACTAGGCGATTGACACCGACTTTAATCAGGAGGTTTGGTTAAGTCAGGACAATTGTCGGGAATGGACCGCAAATCTATTCCCAAATCAATGGTTAATGGTCACCTAGGGGTCGCTCCCCGAAGTGAAACTTGGTGGAGGATGGTGCATGTGTGTATGTGTTAGGGTGTTGTTGATCTCGGTCCGACACCCTATTAATGGTCATGTTTTCTGGAGTAAGGATGGAGAAGCCTAGCTTGCGGGCATCAATATTTTCATAAAGTTGGTTCATATCTTTCAAAGTTGTTCCCTACCCTTATCCCGTTTTATGAAAATCATATGAACCAAATCATAGCATATGTGTGCGCGTGTGACAGCATTCATGAAAGTGTTTTGAAAACTCTCATTTCTTATAGCATTGCATCAAAGGGTTTTATCACTTGAACTTATTCTTAAGTTCTTCATTAAAGCTTTGCATTAAAGGTTTTACCTTATGAACTTCACTTCAAACGTTTACTTTAAGTACTTTCTTTTAAAGATATCCCTCACTTAGTCACTTTGACTAACACCTCTACCTGTTTTCTGGCCTCATGGTTTCAGGTCTTGCAGCCGCAGTCTAGAGGTATCTTGAAGCTCTAGAGTGTTCATTTTGTTTGAGTCAGGACTTTACTTTATTAATCTATTTTGTGTCCTGCATATGTTATATGGCTGCATTGATACTTTACCTTATGCTTTTGTAATAATCCTTCTGCTACTTGGATACTGCTACAATTGCTATTATATGCTCCCGTGACAATGTTCAATTGATACAGTAATGTTAATAGTCTCTTCTGCTTAACGATCAGTACTTGCTTGTTTATATGCCATCACGCACATGTTTTGAAAAGTTTTAAAATACTCTGATTTTCCGCTGCATAAGCCACATAGTTAAATACTATTTGTTAATCGTTAATGGATATGCCGTTCGCTGGGGTATTTCTTGAGTGATGGCTCATACCATTACTTGAGGGGTGCTTCAGTGCGGGGGTTGGGGCGCCGCTCTCTACCAGCAAAGTGGGGGCGCTACAGGAACCGAAGTAGTCATAAGTTATAGGTAAATCGATATGATCGAGATAGCCAATATCTTAGCAACTAATTCCTTAGTCAAAGAGATAATAGGATTATCTCTCGGTAAACTAATTTGAGAACACCTTAGTGTTTCCGAATGAGGGAATGAAACCTAATAGGATATGGTCCATTCTATAGTAAGCTTTACTGACGTATAATCATTCCAGGAATAAACTCCCAGAATGTGCAGTTAGAGATTTTGAATTTAGTACCTTCCAAAATCAGTCCTTTAGTTACACTATAAAATGTGGCACACTTAATTTCCTAATTATTCTTGTCCAAAAATCTAGTGGAATCCTCTTAAGTGAAGATGATAGTGGGAGATAAGCTTGAAACGAGTTCAAGTTTATATAACAATATAGGATATCATTTCAATGATTCCCTTGGACAAAGGTTGTTTGTCTCAAGGAATGTACCTTTTTTAAGGAATCGTTCCTATATAAGAAGAAAGGCAAGCAAGTAGACCTCAAAGAAATTTGAGGATAAATATCCACGCCACGTATAGAAGAAACGAGCCCATCTGATAAAACTTAGCCAAATTTTAGAGTATATACATGTGTGAAGTGCTTCTCTTAAGATGCGTTTAGAACGCGTTCCTAGATAGCCGAGGAATTACTTAAAGAAGAGACACTATCAGATTTGGAATCTGAGTAGTGTAAGCAAGCCTTGAAATCTGAGATGGATTCCATGTACTCAAACCAAGTTTTGACCTTGGTTGATCCACCTGATAGGATCAAGCTCATGGAGCTTCGAGTGAATGAAAGCATTACAACTTTCTTGACAGTTGAAATGCAAAAGTCCATTTGGATTGTGTTTACCACATCCTCATATTCTGACTATGAGATATGATAAATGAATATGAGAACTATCTTGTTCAATATGAGATTGAAAAAGACTAAAATAAGGTATTTCTATAAATCTCATATTCAGTGGGAGTATGCATAAGGTATGCAAATCCCTAAAGTCAATCTGTGGATTGATAAAGGCTTCTAGGAGTTAGACAATTCGATTCCATAGGATAGTCAAATCGTTTGACACAGATGGAAGTTGAATAAGTCTCAAAAGTTTACATATGAAAGTTAGCGATGTAAGAGTCAATTTTTGGTTCTTTAGAAGACGACATCCTTCTCATTAGCAATGTCAAGGATGACATGAAAGTTACCAATTCTTGTTTAAGAAACAATTTGCCATATGGAGTCCTTGGCCAAGGCAATAGATCAAGACATCAAGAAAAGGGTTTCTTGGATTCATATCAAATGGATATGAAATGCACTAAGCTTTAAGACCAGATTATTAGGGTTCTGATTATTCCCTTGCCCTAGATCTTGGTTGAGAGATAGTAAGTAGGAGGATTGTATCTCACATGAATCAATGACTTAAAGGTTCTGTCGAATCGAGACATTTTTATTCAGCTAGGGGTCAACCACCTATTGCTAGACTATGGTCGTTTGATCTGTGGACTGATTAATTAATTAGGGAATTAATTAATTAGTGTCACTGCTAATTGAATTAAGAACCTAGAGGGTCACACATAACAACCCGGTCACGTGGGTTAAGGCTTGAAATCGATTAAATGAGTTGATCGGATCAAGTGGGTGCCACACGCGTGAAACCACGTGTGTGGAAGGCGTGAATGACACGTGTCCCAATGGACACGTGTAATCACGTGTAAATATGTGTATATGTTAAATAATTAATGTGTTAATTATTTAATGGACTTTGATTTAATTTTCAATTAAAATTAAAGTTCTAATTTGGAGAAATAAAGTCTAATAAATAATTAATTATGAATTAATTAATTTTTAGTCCTCAAGTTATTTATTTTAAAATAAATAAAGTAAAATTAAAAGTCTAAAAGAGTTAGACTAGATTTTTTCTTTCCAAGTTGATCAAAATGAGACTTTTGGTCAAAGTAAGAGACTTAGCCTCCAAGCAAGATATCCCTTTTCAAAAGGAGTTTGGAATCCTTTTCCACAAAGGATAAGGGGTTCGAACCCTAGCCTTATAAATAGAGGGGTTCGAACCTCATGGGAAGATGATACAAAATTTCTCCTTCTTCATAATCATATACTAACCCCTTAGAGCCTAAACACCGAATATAGAAATAGCATCCTCCCTATTCGGATTGTGGTCACGGTTGGTGGACTATTTTTCTAGAGGGCTTTTATAATAAAGTCTTGAAAGATTCGAACGAACTTTTGGGGATCAAGCAAAACGACTACAAGAGCTGATGAAACGATTCTGAACCCAACAGAATAGGAGTGAAAAAATTGAACCAAAGAAGATGGCAAAAACCATTCGTCCATATCCTGAAGGATGAATTTTTCCACGAAGGTTTTATGGCTGGCAGATTTCTACTTCCGTAAAACTGGTTTTTGAAAGAAGTCTAAATCATGCCTTTCTTATTTCATGATTCTTTCTTTATGTTATATCGTTAAGCACTTTCCCTAACATGATTTAAATCTAGGTTGGTGTGGATTGTTGTCCCTACAATGGATTCTGAAGTAGAAAGAGATTTTCAAGGGACGGGTTGCCATTACCGCATGAAGCGCGTTTGAGGGCGGCTCAAAATGTGTCAAGAAAGTTACTACCTATGTAAGTTCTTGAATCTCTAAGTTTAGAAATAGAAATTGCAAGTCCGATCTTGCTTTTTAGGAAAAATTTTAAATTCCGCTACATTTTCTGTTCGTGTTTTTCCCAACACTCCTGCCTCTCTGAAAGCTCATCAAACCGGGCCTTACCCCAACTATACATCTGTCAGAGCTGATCTCCATCCCGAATTGGCTACCATGCAAATTACACTTCTTCAGCTATCCACTCTCCCAAGCAATAGCCAAGCTTACATGCTCCAAATCTGTGGACCAATATCATAGCCAAAATCTACGGGCAACGCTCCCCGGGGGCTCCAATTCATCTCCCGCATAAACTTAGTCACATATGCACCATGAGCAATCGTACCAGTAACACTCCCAGCAATCTCCTGAAGCTTCCATAAAAACTCAACCGTTCCATCAAACTTGATGCCTTCCTTCATCATGTACATTATCCCCAGCTCAGTCTCATTAATTTGGCTATCTCTTTCATATCTAGCACAAAATCCCGTAGCTAAAATCCTATGGACTAGCACCGAAACCAATGAGTCAAGATAACTGTCCTGTGTATTCCGGGGGGAATAATTAGGAACGTCTTCTGCAAAGGGAAGGATCTCCAGACTGCCTCTCTCTGAGCCTCACTCCATTTAGGCAATGAAGTAGTGGCATTAGCTGGGAAATGAAGAATCTCTCTTATCCGGCTCACATTCCATGCTCAAGTTTCCATATCATCTAGGGTAAAAGTCACGGTACTATCCACCGGATTGAAGTTCATTGTGGTGAAGAAAGCGGCCGTCATCTTGGCGTACACGAAATCCTTTCTAGCAAGGAACGGCAACCAACCTATGTTATCAAACAATCTTTTCACTTCGTCCCAAGCCTCAACTGCTCCATCCACATGTCCTTGAAGAACTTCGTAGACACAATGTTCCTTGTCAAATTTCTTTGAAAAGGATTACCCATAGCATTCACCATTACGTTGACCAATTCCAATGGTTGATGGTCCAACCGGGATGAAGTCGTGAAGGACTCCGGAACTCTAGTGCGCTTAGTGCGACCCATAGTACCTATATCAAACAAATATAGCAAGACAAAGCACACACAAATCAATCACAATTCATTGGACAATTTATCAAACACCTTGTGTGCATAAGCCTAGGGTGTGAGTTCTAACTCAAGGTTCTTCAATCTATCCCAACTCAAATTCACACTTGCTTATAATCTACAATTTAAGCTCAAAATACTCTCCTTTAACTTCGTAATTCAGACTCAAGACTAATTAGCAGTTCGGATTCTTCAAAAATTCAACCCAATTGAAGTTAAATTCACTTCAAGGCATAATCCAAATTCTAGCATACTTAATCTCTCAAAATTTATCAATTCAATCTCAAAGTATCTCCTACATGCAAATTCAATCCTAGGGTTCAATCTTAGATGCTAAAAATTAACCTTAACAATTCACCCTAAGAAAGGAGTTATCAACTTACCTTGATTCAAAAACTAAGAGAGAGTGTAAACTTGGCTGCAAATTGATAATGGTTGGTCAAGGGGACCTATTAAATCTCTTCTAAGGTAGAATGAGTGGGTGCAAGTGTATTTGTAGGCTTGGGGGAGAAATATCCAAAATTGGGTAGGAAAAGAATTAATTTAACCCTAAAAACTTGTTTTCTAAAGCAAGATTTCGTAAAATCAGACCGGTAACGAGCATTACCGGTTTTTGCCTTGAATTGGGTAACGGTCATTACCCCTATTGGCCCCAACGTTTGACTCTGTTAACGGGTGTTATTGAAAAACAACAACCTGGATTTAACGCCCGTTACTACACATTCCGCCCAAAACTAAAGTAAAACACAAACACAAACTGGAAGGTGCTTTATCACGTTAATCAACCGAAATTAACTCATAAAATTCAATCAAACCAAAATGCACCATTCTCGAAACACACATGTATATCCATGCATAGCAACAATTCATTCTCCTCACAAAAGAAATCATTCTCATGTACACGCATAGGAACAAAGTAAATGGACCTCAATATTGTTGACATTACAGCTCAAATCACGGTCCTTGCACCATCTAGACTTTGGCTTCCTAACAGAACATCAAGCGACCTGCAAAATGAGAGAGAAAACTCTAACCAAAGCGAGAAAAATGAGACCGAAAGAAAAAAAACAACGAAAACAAAAACAAAGGCAACAAAAAAAAAGAAGTTAGTTCTAAGTTATAGTTGTTAGCTTGACATTGAAAACCGGATTGGGGATTAACAATCCCCAAGCAACGAGTCACAAGGAGTGACCTCGTTCTTGTTACTCACAAAATCAGAGCTTGATCTCCAAGTATCTAATTCCAAAACATCCTTTATTCTCGATTTCCGCAGCTTTGGTTCTCCTTCCCAATCAACTGCATCTCTTTTCTCTGCGAATATGTTGTTCCGTTTGAGGTATCACTTATAACCTTAATCATGCAACACTTATCCGGAATCGTCGGTGGTGTCATGGAACCAAAATTCGTAAACTCCATTCTTCATCTCCTATTTTGAACGTGAGTCGTCCATTCTGAACATCTATGTCCGATTCAGCCGTGGCTAGAAACGGTCTTCCAAGGATCAAAGGCATCCTCTCTTCGCTCTCTATATCAAGAACTACAAAATCATTAGGAATGTGAAATTTTCCAACTTTTACAAAAATATCTTCCAGAACTCCGACCGGGTATTTCACCGATCTGTCCGCTACTTGGAGTGTCATATTAGTCGGTTTAAGCTCCTTCACTCCTAATTTCCTACAAGTAGATAAAGGGATTAAACTTACACTTGCTCCTAAATCACATAGAACATCATGAAATTGCAAGGAACCAATAGTAAGAGGAATTGAAAAACTCCCTGGATCTTTAAGCTTCGGGGGAAGCCTATGCTGAATAATAGCACTGCATTCCTCAGTAAGTATAACAATAGTGAACTTCTCAGACAGTGTTTTGCTTGAAATCAGTTCCTTTTCTAAGTTCTCCTTCTTAAAATCATCCTCCTCTTCAACTTTCTCAAGTACAACTTTCTTAACATCTGAACCTGCCAGTGACTTCGGAACTTCATTCTCTCTTTGACTCCTACAAATATGGCCGGACAATGCTCATTCGGATTGTTTTCGGTTTGACTTGGTAGTATTCCTGGGTCTCTCATATTCAAAGATTGGGCAAGCTGACTAATTTGAGTTTCCAAGGTCCTGGCCTGGATTACTACTTGATCTAATTGAGCTTCCAACTTCTGATGTCGGCCCATCGACACGGTTATGAATTTCTTAAGTGCAACCTCCCATCCTTGCTTTTGCTCCTGTTAAGGGGGTGCGACATTATAGGGGGCTGGTGGTCGTGGTTGAAATTGCTGCCTAGGCTGAAACTGTGGCCTAGGTTGAAGTGGTTGTTGGACATTCTAATTATTTGACCAAGAAAGGTGAGGGTAGTTCTTCCATCCTGGACTGTAGGTGTTTGAGTAGGGATCATTTGCTGGTTTGGAGTGGTTTGCATAATTCACCTACTCTTGGACATGTTCTCCTACATTGGTATGAGGGCACACATTAAACGCATGTGGTCCACTACAAATTTCGCACGTTACCTGAACTGGTCGGGATTGTATCCCAACTGTATTGACAGAAAGTTGATCTAACTTCTTGTTAAGGGCTTCAAGTTTGGCATTGATAGCGCTTAGGCCATCTAACTCTATGACTCCTCCTTGCACCTTCGCTGGTTGCGAATGGCTCCTCTCATGCACAAAAACATCGTTTTATGACATATTATCTAACAACTCAGTAGCAACTGCTTTAGATTTCGACAAGAAAGCTCTGCCAGCTGCGGTATCCATCGTTCCTCTAAAAGTAGGGGACATCCCATTATAAAAAGTCTGAATCAATAACCATCCGGGAATCCCGTGATGTGGACACTTCTTCTGTAAATCTTTAAATCTCTCCAATCTTCATAGAAAGACTCTCCATCTAACTATCTGAACCCTTGAATATCATTCCTGTACTTTGTGGCTTTGCTAAGTGGAAAGAACTTAGCTAAGAAAGCCTGAGATAATACTGCCCAAGTCTGAAGATTCGTTTGGGACAGTACTCAACCTTGCTTTAGCTCATTCCCTAAGTGAAAATGGAAAAAGCCTAACTCGGATAGCATCAGTAGTGACATTGTGAATCTTGAAGGTATCACACACTTCAAGAAAATATTCAAGATGTGATGTCGGATCCTCCAATGGTAATCCTAAAAACGGATTATTCTGTAGCAAGTTTATGATAGCTGGTTTGATCTCAAAGTTATTTGCTGCAATCGGGAGACGAGATACAGTCTTGATTGCTCCAGTCTGTGGCACGTTATAATTTCTAATGGCTGGTGGTGGTGGTGGGTCTGGTTCAGCCATCGGTAAAGTAATCGGTTTCTTCTCCTTCTTACACCTCCTCCTAACCGCACTCAGTGTTCTCTCGATTTTCAGATCGAATGGTACTAACTCCGGATTTTGAGATATTTGCATGCTCCGTAAATCTGCATGAAGGAAAAAAAGAAATCCTCAGTTCAATTCTACAGTGATCAACGATAGAGAGCACAAAGTAAAATAATGGTCTAAAGCACTAGATCAAAATATTTGAGTAATATTGATTTAAAACGCCTTCCCCGGCAACGGTGCCAAAAACTTGTTGTTAGGTTTTACTACAGTTAAAAACCAATCGTGCAAGTGTACACTAACATACGCGTAGCACAATAGGATCGTACCTACAGGGAAGGGAAATAAATCACTACTCTATATCCTTCTCTAATCTAAAGACCAAACGAAAATAATTGTTGTTATCTATTAATCTACTAAAACAGAAATTAACAATTAACTAGAAATAAATGCAAGTAATAATAAAACACACGTGAATTAACTTCAGTAAACTAAGCAGACAGGGGAAAAGTAATGAATCATACATTCAAGAGTTGATACGATACTCATTGGACAAGTGTAATTCTACAACCTAGTCACTTATATTTGTATTGCCCTCTCTCAAGGTGTAACCAAGTGCTTAATTAGTGTTCAGTATTGCTTTCGCAATCACCAATAGTTAATTAAACCATAGGAACAAGACTAGTGCAATTCAATATTCTAGCGACTTGACATGGAATAAGATTACTGTTGTATAAGCTAGAATCAAATCTCTTTGTATTCTACAACTTACAAGTTATGAAAACCATCTAAATTACCATCACTCTTTCGATCTATAGGAAATTATAACACATGCTAAGGGTGATCAGGCCATCACAAGTTCAATTAAACCAGTTTTCAAACTAAGAATTACCAGAAGTTATTCAAGTATCATATCAAACACTTATCATGCAATCATCATCACTCCCCCTAACCCTAGAGAATTAGCTACTCATAATTATGGCAAAACTCATAAAACTAAAGAAAATTGCATTAAAAGAAATCATATTAGTCAAATCTAAACAAAGTCTCAAAAACAAAAACATAAATATTCAGTAATATCTAAAAACGAATCTAACATGCAAAAACTAAACTTAAAGGAATTAGTTTGATAATCTAAAGTAACAATAAAACCGGAAACTATCTAAGAATTCAATCCTTTCGTCTTCTCGAATTCTCTGAAAAACTCTTTTGAAACTCCTTATCTTCTCTCCAGACCCTAGGTCAGGACTTGGAAGAAAAGCCTTCTGAGAAAGACTCCAAAACGCACTTAAGTAGCAACCCTAATCTTCTCTCGCCGACTCTTAGTAACGGCCGTTACCTCTCCATACGCATTTATTGTTAACGCTCGTTACTACTGAAATCGCAATAACGCTTTTATTAGTGGTGAAGGGCGTTACCACTTTCCTTCTGCACAAGGGTAACGGGCATTACCCTTCTTCTCTCTCCAAAAGCTTCACTCCTGTGTCTGTTAACGGGGGTTACTTAATTTGAATTCTTAAATGGTAACGGGGGGTTACCACTTTTTCCTCCAAAAATACGTGAATTTGCTTTACTTCGCCGTTTCTCAACTCCAACTCCTAAAACACCTAAATGGAGCAAAATAGACACATAAACGCATTAAACGGCACAAAAGATATACTCAAATTACGCTTAAAATCATGCAAATTCTATATTCAACAGGATGCGAACGGATGTCGGATTGTTAGATATCCATTTATAGCCTTACATGTAGCACTCCCAAGCCTCTTTTAGCTGACAATTTACTTCTCCGATTCCGTTAGGAGTTGGAAACTTCATCTTGCGGTGGAATGTCGAATAAATGACTTATTGCAAGAATGGGTCTTCCAAGAATCACGTTGAATGGAGTTTGACCTCGACTACTATGTATATCAATGGGACCGTGGCTCATTTTAGAGTACAGCCTAGGGAACTCGCCAACTTCACTTGACCAATTGGGTATAGTTCTGATCCAACAAAGCCGATGAGAGGGGTCTCGACAGCCTCGGGCTCGACATCCTTTCCACATAACTTGAAGGTGGAGAGTGCAATGAAATTTACTGAACTGCCACTATCCACCAACGCTCTTTTGACTTTAGTGTTGTAGATATCGACATCGATTACCATCGGGGCAATCTGGACACTTTCCATCCTCATCAATCACAACATTGTTAAAATCACGATCTGTGAAACCTAAGACCTCGCCTTTCTCTACCTGGAAGATATGTCGATAGCTGAACTGACGTCCTGCTTTCTTTCACGAGGTCTTGTTATCACCATTTGTTGCTCCTCCCGTCATCATGTTCACCACTCCTTGAGTGGGTATATTGTCATCAGGTGCCTACTTGGGGGATACACCAGCTTGTCGATCGTGACACGGGCTACACGAGCGAGGTCGGTGAGGGCTAGCGTGATAGGGCCCTGTCCCCTCACCTCTTGTGATTTCGATCTATAGATTTAACAAATTTTGACAATTTACCCCCTTCTACCAAGTGTTGGATCTCCTTCTCCAAACTAATGCACCCGTCCAACGAAGGCATAAAGGGTTGAGAGAGATAATAATCTTCATCTTTTGTAAAAGAAAAAAGAAAGTCCACCGGGAGACATTCATACATAAACCGCTCTACCGTATCATACCCATTCTATTGAGAAAATACACAGTACTTATCGGAACGAGAGTTTTACTCACTCTAAGCCATCAGATGTGGCTTTTTGAATATCTTTCAACCGACTATGTTTAGGATCTCAGAGTTATGTTTAGTGATCTCAACTCAAGGTCCCCCAGGAAGGGCTCCCGTTCGCCTTTCTCTATGCTCCTCCCGATTTGAGTTCCTTGATGGTCTATCCTGGTTACGCGCTCGCTTCATGCGCACTATGTCCTCCTATTCCATGTACTCACTTGCTATCCTTCGGAGTTGAATCATATCCTTAGGTTTTTTACGGACAACATCATCTCTGCACTCCGTACTGATCTTGGAGTTATTCAGCCCTTGGTAAACAGCTTGCTTCCGGAAATCGGCGGATGGGGTCTCAACCTTGGTCAGCTCAGTACAAAAACAAGTGAAGTACTCCCGTAGAGTTTCATCTAGACCCTGCTAGACATTCCAGAGATACATAGTGGGCAACTTAGTCACCTTCAAAGGGCTAAAATAGATTTTAAACTATTCACACAGGTCATTGAAGCTTCAAATCGAACCTGGAAGAAGCCGTTTAAACCAATCATAGCTGGTTCCCCAGAGCAAAGTGATAAAAAATTTACACTAGAAGTCCAAAGAGTGCTCATACAAGTGAATGATGTGTTCAAACGCTGTCAGGTGCTCCTCGGGATCACCCGTACCATCATAGTAGGGCACATTGGTTGGAACCTCAAGGTGTCACGCTCGGGCTATCAGAGTTTCATCATAAAGTGAAGAAGCTCGCTCAGCCCTTGATCTTCGAGGTCGTCTATTCCTCTGATGAGGGGAGAGTTCGATGGTCCCCTTTCGATCACCTCAGGCTAGACAACGTAAGTGTTTATCGACATCTCCTTTCCTAGATGTCGTGCGGGTCGGTGACGGGCTTTTTTCTAATCGCCAACCTGAGACCCTTCCATGATCTTGGTCAGGGCAGCGCGCAGGTTCTGGCTCTCCCCTTCAATCTAAGTGAGGCAATCATTCTCTCGCTTTCTCGTTCGAGTTTTAGTATGTTAAGCGGGATTGAGAGGATCCGATTCTTACTTGTCTTCTGCCATGGTCTATTTCCCATCTCGTCACTCGAATGGGACTTGGTCACCTTCATTCGGAGGTTGAAGAGGATCTCGCACTCAGAGAGGACCTCGCACTCGGCTCGATCCCGCTACCATTGGATTTATCTCGCTACGAACGGGTACGGGATCCGTTCGAACGGGTAGTTCCTTTTATAGTGGCCGGTTGGCCGTGCTTTCTATTTATCTCATCAGGACAGTAGGTGGAGCGATGGTGGTCTGGACTCCTCTAATCTGGGCTCATGCTTCTCCTTGAAGTCCACATAATGGGTTGAATAAAAATGGGTTTAGTAGTATTAAGTTTAAGCCTACCGGAATGTTAATCAAGGTTTGGCCCATTTAGACACCGAATGCTTGTATGAGTTATGTAGGTAGACTAATGCCCACGGTGGCTCCAGTGCGATTTCTCTTAAGTGCGAACGTCGACGGTAGGCAACGTGACACGTCGACGTTCGCTTGACTTGCTTGGGTTGAGGATAATCTCGACGGCAAGCTAGATCTTCGTATGCTGTGGCTACAGTTATCGCATCCGACCATTCTTTCAGACAGAACACAAAAGGTAAACATGAAAAAACTTGGGAAATTTTGTGGTTTTCCCATAAACTGAGCTAAACTGATGATGCCGAAAATTGGTTGCCTTAAATTGAATAGAACCGGTTCCAAATCTCCAGCAAATTAGCCAAGAGATGGGTTCTTTGACCTGCTAAGATCAACAACAACGTAAGAATACTAGGAGGGAGTTGTTTCCCATGTAGGCACTCCGACGCTCAAGACAGTGAGATTGTCTTGGGGAAAAAGATGGCCGAGAAATTGGACAGCATTTAAGTATGTAAATGTGCGCGTACCTGATTCTGGGGAGAAAAAGACTATTTTTACCATCCGAATTAGGTTTAGGCACGAGTATCGTGGGATCGTGCGTTAAGTGGTCAAGAGACGTGAGAACATGGGTAACCGCTATGGACGAGATGCCAAACGCGCTCCAACTCGACCTTGCATAATGAGGACCTTGCATAATGCAAACCTCGCCATGGGAACCTCAAAATACGGATCTCGCATAATCCGGACCTCGAAATGTTGAGCTCGCATAATTTAAACCTCAAAATGAGGACCTAGTATAATGGGGACCTCAAAATGGGAAAACACACATTAGGGATCCCGTAATAAGAGAACATGCTTTAGGAATGGGCGAGGAGTGCTTGAGCACAAAAAGAGGAACGCTAGGCTTGAGCTCCAAAAGGAAACGCTATGCTTGAGCGCTAGAGGGGAGTGTATTGTTTGTGTGCCAAAGAAGGAACGGGACCCTTAGTTTATTTTTTGGCACAATCATATACATATATATAATAGTTTGGGGTGAAAATATAGAATTTGAATAGCTTGGGGTAGGTTTGGAAATATAAACAAATAAAAAGGGTTTAAAAGCAATTATATGAACAGTCAAACGTTTTTTCTAATGGTCAAACGTTTATTTTGGATGAACGCAAATATGGGACGTAAAGTGAAAACATGACAACTGTTGGGACCAAAATCTAAAAAGGGTTACATTATGGGACGAAAATAATAATTTTCTTGTGGGAGAAATTTTGATTTACTCCCCAATGCTAAAAATTTTAGTACTAACTCCTCATTTTTTAATTTTAATTTTTACTCATTCTCCAAACACATTAATTATTTCCTTTTCCTTTTCTTGTTCTTTGTTTGTCCTTTTCTACTATTTTAATTTTAAATCTGATTATTTTAACATTTGCAAATAATACACTAATTTTAAATTTAAATTTAAAGTTTTGGTAAACTTTCATCTTCTCAAGCTTCATTTGGATGGAAAAGTATTAGAGTCCTTTCTCTGATTTTGGCGTTGGGTCATACATGGTTTTCTCATCTGGAATCAATAAATTCCACTTTAATATCTTCACAAAATTGTGCAGACATATAAGTATCTCCAACCTTGCAAACTCTTTTCCCAAGCACATTCGAGGCCCCCTAACGAATGGGACAAAAGATTACGGTGTAGGAAGACAATCCTCGAATCATGATGGATCGAACTTTTCGCTGTTTTAAAGAAGCTTGAATTTGTATGTGTCAATGGAGAGTTCCAATAGAATTGTTGCAGAGACAAAATTAAGGTCGCTTTATCTTAGTCTTGATTTTCCTGATGTTTAAGTATCACTAACACTGACCTCCCCTGTAATTATGTGTAATTACACAGACTTCCCTTTTTAGTTATAAAATTACGAGTACCTTTTCGGATTATTTAAAGAAACGTAAATTCTATTGAAATTTTTTTGTGTTATTATTGTCGTGCATGCATGTGAGCAATTTAAAATCTTTATTAAAATTAGATTTCTTTCTCGATCTTTTAGTGTCAATTACATGGATCTCCCCTGTGTTGAAGATGAATAGAGAAAATGATTTGGGAAATTTTTTGTTTCATTTCTTCAAAGAATCGTACATAGAATAACAACTTATATACAAGAAAGAGAGAACAGGAATAAATATCTACTCAAAGGAAGTAGGACCCTTCACCTATCAAGATCCTAATAACTACGCCAACTAAAACAGCTAAGGGAAAAGGGAAAATAAAAAACTGGAAAAAATAATTAACAAGTTTAACTAATTACAACACACCTCCCTCAAGGTGGATCGACATTAAGGTGATGTTTGATCACCTTCTGATCGACTCCAACGAGTTTAGGCACACTCTAAGCGAAGACATCGATGTTTTCTCTAAGGAACTGGATCAGCATGCATTGTTCTTTACCTGTGGGACCAATATCTATTTGAGTAACCTTATTTCTTTAGCCTGGAATGAGTTGTATGGTCTCGAGCCTCTCTGTAGCCTCGAGTTTCTTTTCGTCCTATTTTTTCCTTTTGCTAGCGTGTGAAGAGTACATCTTCTTGGAATGCTCGGGGTCGACAGGATCGGGATCTACCAACTCATCTTCGATCATGTGGTTGGTGGTAAGGACCGAAACTTGCTTCCCATTAGGTTGCTTAACTTTTTTCCATTGAAATCGAATAGCAAGTCCAAGTTGTGGGGATATCATACTGGGCTTCTCCGATACCTTCGGGATTAGGTAATTTGACTAGATGATGTTAAGTGAAGGTTACAGCTCGGAACTCAATGCACCCAAGGCATCCGAAGATTATGTTGTATGCGGAAGGCATATCCATGACCAAACACTAAATCTCTCGAGTGGCTCTTTTGGGTGGGGTTCCCATCGACATCACTAGTCGGATGCTTCCTTGTGTGTAGACTTCCGCTCCACCTAAACATGTGAAGGGTCTTCAATGGGATCGAGTTGCAATTGATCGTGTAAATTCATTCGAACTAGTGTGGAGTAAATGATAATATTGCTAGTGTTAGGAATAGTACCCTTAAAGCAGCTTTTGGCTTTACTATTTCCTTGTAATATCACAAATAGTCTTTGAATAATAAACGAGATGATTTTGCTCATAGGCATTCACTTCTTTATGTGCTTATTTATGTCTGTTTGGGTTGACTGTGTTTTTGCATGTATTGAACTCCCCTAATCCTATAAGGTCGTGAAGAACTTTGTTGTTATGGGAACGACACATGAAACAAGTTCTTAACTCCATAGGCGAGGATTAGAAACTTCTCCAAGTCGAGAGTCTGACAGACAGTGGGAGTGTCGGCCTTGACTCTACTGAGACTTGCTTATGTGATTATGTCCTTTTGAAGGATCATTCAGTTTCATGGAGTGATAAGTGCATACGATGATGCGTTCATAATACATGAGGGTGATTGTTACTAGAACTTCATCACTGAGATGTCCCGCGTGAGAACATTCCTAAATGAGAAAGGAAGTCTCCTAGAAACATCCAAAATAGGAAATATCTCACAGGTCAATAACGTGATTCATTAAACCTTAGACTTGAGATTCTGTAATGTCTCTTATGAGCTAACTCTGTAATCTTTGTTACAAGCTCAAAAGGGCGTCGCCATATAGACTCCTGAACCACGGCCTATGTTGGGATTACACAAGTGGCATATGTAGAATTAGTAGAATCGATAAAGGACCTACACTTGTTGCAAGAACAAGAATGATCTCTTACTGATTGAGTTGTTCGTAGTCCATTAAACTTAAACCCTTGGCCAAGGTGGATAAAAGATCCAGACATCAAGAAAATGGGGTTTTCTTGGATTGAGGTCTAAATGGATATGAAACAAACTTACCTTTAAAGATCAAAGAATATTTAGGCTCTGAGAATATTCCCATGCCTTAGTTCTTGATTGAGGGATGAAGTTGTAAGAGGATCGTATTTCACTGTATGTTATTGACTGAAAGGTTCTTCGATTCATTTTGTTATTCAGCTAAGGGTCACACATCCATTTCTAGGTTACGATAGTGTGATCTGTGTAGTGATTAATTAGTGAATTAATTAATTACTATCACTGCTAATCGAATAATGAACCTATAGGGTCACACACAAATGCCAGGACACGAGGGTTATGGCAGGATGTTAATATGATTAACAAAGGATCAAATTGTTGATCGAAACGGAGCAAGGGCCGCGTGAGTAGCAGCTGCGTGTCGGGCACACGTGGCTGCCACGTGTCACGCAGTCCACGTGGCTACCACGTGTCACGCACACGTGGCACATACAAATCTCCGGAGTGTAATTTTATTTCACGCGAATTCTTTTCTAGAATTAATTAATTAAATTATAATTAATTAATTTAAGTCTTTTAATTAATTTTGAATTAATTATTAAGATTTTATTTCCCAAGCTTAACCCAATAAATAATTAATTGAGAATTAATTAATTTATTGAATCTTGACGTTTAGCTTTAGGAAAGTTGAAAAGTCTAACTTCCTATTGTAGGAGAGAGAAAATAATTCTTGCTAGACTTGGAGAATAAGTTAGGAACTTATTTTCTCCAATTAAATAAATAATTAAATTAGTTAATTATTGAGCAAGAAAAGAAGTCTACTAGGTTTAGGAAAACCCTAGGGAGTTCGAACCCCCTTGTATAAATACAAGGGTGGGGCTTCTCTTATTCTTTAGACTAACACTCAAGAAGTGTTAAGTTTTTTGAGAAAAATAAAAGAAAAGTTTTCAAAGCAAAACCCTAGCCATTAACACAAGTTATATAACTAACATTCTCACTTGCTTGATCGTGTTCTAGGACTGGTGTGGATACGCTTTAGAGGATCGCTGCTTTGGGATCTATCGAGAACCGTTCGGGGGACATTCCGCTTGAAGGGTGTTCAGTAGGCGGTACTGACATCACTAGAAAGCTTCAATCAACGTAAGTTTCTAAACACCCTAGCTAAGGTACGATACGAGAATTGCAAGTCCATGATCAATCTTTTGGAAAAAATTTAAATTTCCGTTGCATTTCTACTCTAGTTTTCCAACAAGTGGTATCAGAGCCACCTTGCAACGTTCGTATTGTATCGTTACAGCTTTACGAATTTTGATTGAAAATTCTTGAATTTGGGTATATGTTGTGTATTCATGATTTTAGTTTGAAATACAAAATAGCCGGATCAAAACTGTTTCTAGAAAAATTTGTGAAAATCGTTTTCGGTTTAAATCTGGTTGGATTCAGATTTATTTGAACTATTTTAATTCGGAATTATATTGCTTAAATTTATCGAAATTACGAAATGAGATTCGGAGCGGGTTCACCCACGTGCGAAAGAGCACGGGATTAAGCGCACACGTACGGGCATGGGACGGCAAGTCGTCGCCCCGCATCACCGTTGCCCGTCGGGCACGCCTAGGCGTGCCTAGGCACTGCGCGTCGTTCCGTCCCCGTCCTCCTGGCAGCGCGCGCGAGTGGCGGGCGGGCCTGCACGCGAGGCGGGCGCGAGCACGCAGCAGCTGCGCGGTGCTTGCCGCCTGTCCCGCGCGCCTTTCGCGGGTCGTTCCGGACACGGTTTTCGTTTCATGTTTTTCCAATTTCGTAAAATCTCGAATTACGAAAATTTGATTTTATTTTAAAATTTGATATTAAAATTATAAAATTATTTATTTGAAATAATTATAAAATTTGGGATTTCATGAATTAAAGTCAAGTTCTTATTTTTTGGAGAAAATTACGAAAATCACTTTGAATGATTTATTTGATAAAAGTTAAAATTTTGAATTAATTGTTGTTTTTTCATAATTCGGTGAATTCGATTTTGAATAAATTGAATAATGAACTATATTCAAATTGCTTAAGTTAATTGTAACTTGAAGTCAAAGGAATTTTAAATTTAGTTGGTAAATTTAAATAATAGCGGAATCATGCTAGTTTAGGTGATCATGGGTTAGTCTTATGTATGTTTTAGATTCTGCACATGGATGATTTCAATCGGGGTCGGAGCCCCATAGCGCGTTTTCAATTGGGTTTGGAGCCCTACTTATGTGCGTACTGTTATGTGTTTATTATGTGGCTTTCCTTATTATTGTTTTTGGGCCGGAGTATGCCCCGTGTACTTGTCTATGGCCAATATGAAGATTGAGCCATGTTACTTTATGTAAAGAGAGTAGAACTTAGAAAGTGAGGTTTTTATTTTCATTTTGGAGATAAGCACCCATGGAAAACGAAGGATCCACAAGGAGCACTTGAAGGACAGTGGCCATAAGAAGACCCCTCAAAATGTTTAGGAGGGTTTCCATTAATGTAATAGATAAGGCTGTTTTTCCATTAAATTTTGTACCCCTGTGTGATATGAACTGTCTTATGTTGCATGAATGTTAGAACTCGTGATTTTGGAGTGGCTCCCGAAATCACATATAAGATAGGATACCCATGATCATCTCATAATTAGTATCATGCTAGGACATGTTTTCGGCTAATTGCTTCTGTGATGCACTTTGCGTGAAATTGCATTAAAAAAGACAATTAAAATTTGGATAACATTATATGTTGGTGAGGTCATTCAAAAATCCCTTTTAAATATTGAGCTAAATTCGAATAAATAGGCATTTTATCACGGTAATAAGATTCCTAGCATTCAATCAATAGGATTTAGGACTTAATAAGTAAACCTAATTCTTGTCTCACGAGTCGTTGGGTAATTAGCGGATCTTGTTAACTCTTAGTTTTCTAATTAATTATTTTTAAATAATTAATATTTCTTAACCATTTTAGAATGGCGATGTCTCATGAGTCGTGGGTCATTCCGGACTAAGTTTGGTTGAGATCTTATGATTGATGGGTCTAGCTCAACACTGAAGTAGATATGGATGTCTCACGAGTCGTGGGTCCATAGTCGAAAGATCAGTGATGCAAAACATTACTAGGAATTCAATAAGAGATCGAATTAGTAAATAGTACCTACCAAAGAATCTTAGATCTTTGGATGTCTCACGAGTCGTGGGTCCAAAACTAAGATTGGTTGGGATCCTAGTACCCACTGAGAAAATAAGTTTCTTCTAAAGTCGTTGGGATTTCTAGAGTTTCTATAAATAGTGGGAGAACATATTTCTAAAGACCTTGATAATATGTATAATCGTTATTATTCAGCATGCTCATGATTTCTCTGTTTTTCCATTTAGGTTGTAGTTCTGTGATTCTCTACAAACTAAAATGGCAACCAACAACCCTTTGGTATCCATCCTTGAATCAAACAAGTTGACGGGACCCAATTACTCTGATTGGCTTCGGAATCTAAAGATAGTTTTAGATTCTGAGAAGAGAAGATATGCTCTCTTCGAGGGAGAGCCTACCCCTGAGGGTGAGGCTCCGACTCGGGCCGAAAGAGATGCGATTGCGAAATGGTCTGAAGACAATCTTCAAGCCCGTTGCCTCATGTTGGCTAACATGTCTCCGGACATGCAAAGGCAACATGAGTCTATGGAATACGTTTGGGAGACTTATGACCATCTTGAGCAATTGTACCACCCAAAAGAGCGTGTTCTAAGGTACAACACCTCTAAGGAGCACTTTTATCTCCGAATGAAAGAAGGTACAAGTGTCCACGAACATGGGCTTAAGTTCCTCGCTTTGAACAAGAAGCTTTCTTCCATGGAGATGACTCTAAGCGAGGACCTCGCCGTGCACTTGTTGCTCGCATGGCATCCACCATCATTCAGTCCTTTCGTGTTGAACTTCAACATGGATCATGCTTATCCTAATGTCGTTGAGCTGATTAGTCAACTTGTGACTGCTGAAGTCACGATAAAGAAGGATAACAAAGTAATGATGGTCACATCCTCTTCTAAGCCTTCTAAAGGTAAAGGGAAGAAAGTTCCCAAGAAAAAGGGATCTCTTAAACCCGATGGAGGGGTTAAAAAGAGAAAGGTGAAGAAAAAAAGGGATCAGAGAGAGGACGTTTGCCACCACTTTGGCAAGAAAGGGCATTGGAAGAGGAACTGCCAAGAGTACAAGGATACTCTAAAGAAATGTGTGTTTATTGTTGAAGTTAATCTGTCTATTGATTCTAATTCTTGGGTTCTTGATACCGGCTATAGAGCTCATATCTGTAATGATGTACAGATGCTAAATGAGATTCAGCATCTTGAAGAAGGAGAATGCGTCTTGAAGGTTGGGAATGGATCACGCGTTAAAGCTCAAGCCATTGGGACGTGTAGATTAGATTTAGGTGTCTTTACTTTAGTTTTGAATAAAGTCCTTTATGTACTTTCTATTATTCGTAATATAATTTTCATTCCAATATTAGATTGTGAAAGATATGAGACTTTCTCCAGAGATGGAAAATTTTATCTTAAGAAGAATAAAGCTTCTTTTTTACTTGGTACATTATCTAATGGACTTTATACAACTAAAGACACCAAAATTTTGAATATACAACAAGCAAACAAACGTAAAATAGATGACAAGATCTCGGCTTCTTTATGGCACGCAGGTTTAGGCCATATTTCTAAAGATAGGATTGCTAAGTTAACTAATTTAGGATCATTCTATGATAATGAACTTAAAGAGTTGACTCATTGTGAATCATGTCTTAAAGGAAAAATGGCCAAGACTCCTTTTAATGGTAAAGTGGAACGTGTCAATTGGATTTAATCTATATTGATGTTTGTGGACCACTTAGTGTAAGTACTAGAAATAGTCATCAGTATTTCATAACCTTCATAGATGACTTTAGTCGTTTTGGTTATGTGTACTTAATGAAGTATAAATCCGAAGCCTTTGAGAAATTTTTGGAATTTCAGAAGGAGGTTGAGAACCAAATTGGTCACAAGATTAAGACATTTCAATCTGATCGAGGTGGCGAGTATCTAAGTGATGAATTTCTTAATCATCTCAGAGATAATGGAATTATCTCTCATGGACCCCTCCGGGAACTCCTCAATTAAATGGAGTTTCGGAAAAGAAGGAACAACACCCTACTTGATATGGTTCGTTCCATGATGAGTTTCACTGAATTGCAACCATCATTCTGGGGCTATGCCCTAGAATCAGCAGTTAAGATTCTGAATCTTGTTCCCTCTAAATCTGTACCCAAAACCCATATGAGATGTGGTTTGACAGTATAACCGGGAGATTGTTAGACTTCACGGGATTCCGATCAGTATAGTTTCAGACAGAGATCCACGGTTCACTTCGAGGTTGTGGCGTGAATTGCAAGAGGTTTTGGGTACCAAGCTCCAGTTTAGTACAGCTTTTCATCCTCAGACGGATGGTCAGTCCGAGAGATTAATAAGATATCTCGAGGATTGGCTCCGAGCTTGTTCTTTGGATTTTCAGTCTTCTTAGCATGATCAGCTACCATTGATTGAGTTTGCGTACAACAACAGTTTTCAGGCTTCGATTGGAAAGGCACCGTATGAGCTACTTTATAGACGGAAGTGTCGTTCTCCGTTGTTCTTTGACTTGGAAGAGTGGAAATGGACTAAGCAGGAAGGTGTTAAGAAAGGTGAGAAATTGGAAAAAGCTTCCAAGGCCGTTGAAGCTATGATTGAGAAAGTCCAATTAATAAAACAACGGATGAAATCAGCTCATGATAGACAAAAGAGCTACGCCGATCGTCGCAGAAGGGATCTCGAGTTTGAGGTTGGAGACCAGGTATTCTTGAAGGCGTCTCCACGTAAAGGATTTGCTCGGATTGGGAAAGGAGGTAAACTTAAACCTCGTTATTTAGGTCCTTATGAGATTTTGGAAAGAATTGGAGAAGTTGCTTACAGATTGGACCTACCACCGAGCCTCACGGGGATTCATAACGTATTTCACGTGTCTCAGCTGAGGAAATACTACCCCGATGAAACCGAGATCATTCCTGTTGAAGAAGTGGAATTGGAACCGAGTCTTACCTTTGTTCAGAAACCGGTTAAGATATTGGATAAGAAGTTTCAGGAATTAAGAAACCGGAAGATTCCCATGGTTAAGGTTCTTTGGAGAAGTGATAAGACCGAAGAAGCCACGTGGGAGACCGAAGACAAAATGAGACGGTTCCATCCAGAGTTGTTCCCTTCCGATCAGTGAATCTGGGGACCGGATTCTTTTAAGGAGGGAGGATTGTAACGCCCAAGTTTTCGGCATTTCAGGTATGATCGACACGTGTGCGTTTGAGAGTTAGATTTTAATTATTAATTGCTCATTTTTTTAATTTTTCATAACATGACATATTTTTATAAAATTATATTCTTGATATTTTATTGAAAATTCATATCATATTATATTTTTCGAATATATTGAACGTGATTGCAATGTGAATTATTTTCCCGAATGTGATTTATTTCTTTTGTGGCCTTAATTGCTCATTTTCATGAATTTGGGATCTAATTGCATTGGACTTGATTGATCATTTAATATTGGATTTGAACCTCATTGCGTAACTTACTAAATGGGAGGATTTAATTGCAAATTGGCCATCTCTTCTTCTCTCTTTAGCAGCATCACGTACCAAACCTTTCTTTCTTCATATAAACATATCATCTTTGCTCCATTTCTTCTCTTTCTTCAACCGAGACAACCCTACCAAGTTAAGAGGGAGATTTCATCTTGCAAGCATCAATTTTTGTGGGATTTGTGATATTTGAGGCATCATCAACATCATATCTTCTTCTCATCTCTCATTTCTTTCATTTGAGGTAATTATGGAGATTGATTGATTTTATTGAAAATATATGATATGTAGGGCTTTGTATTGGCTTGAGTAAATTGTGTATTTGTTGTTGGAAATATGTTTGTGATCATTAAGCTTAAGTTTGGTGCATATATCTTGAGTTTTATGGATTTGGAGCATGAGTGTTGAAATGGGTTTCAAATGATGATTTATTGATGATCTACCATTGAAATGAATGTTTAAATGAGTTGTTATTGATCTATTTGTATGTTAGCATAATTGTTGCATCAAATTTATGCATTACATCTTGGCTTGAAGCCATTTTTGGTGGATGATTGTTGTTATGCCATCGCTGCTCTGTTTCTGTTCTTCATTCAGCAGCTCTCGTATTTTGGGAACGGCCCTTCCCAACCCCAGTTTAAAACTGGAACGGCCGTTCCCATGATGCTGAGATATAAGGCCAGCGAGACTGGGAACGGCCGTTCCCATTTTGGCCTTTGAGCCGGAAGGGCCGTTCCCAGCTAAAACGTTTTCCCTTTTAAGAAAACGCTGGCTCGTTTCTGAGGGCCATGGGAACGGCCCTTCCCATTTTCAAAGGGAGGCCGGAACGGCCGTTCCCATAGCGTCTGCAGAGCAAAAAGCTACTGCATAAAATTGCATTTTCACCACCATCATCCAATCACTTCTTTGACCCCTAATTGCTATTATACGATTGATTACATGTCGAAACGCGATATTTTCATGGTACATTGTATTTTTCCCGTCATCTCGTTGCATTTCGCCGTTCGTCATATTTGGTACATTTTGAGTCGTGTTTCACGGTCATTTGTCTTTCTTGCACAGACCAGCTTCCTGGTGACGAGGAGCAGGCCCCGTGAGCTGTTTCCTTGGTTGTTTTTGGGTCGTTCAGGTGAGGTTTAATTTTAGATACATAGGACCCGTATAACCCTATGTGAAATTTTAAGCCAAAACCTATCTATATATTTATAGTTTTCAAATGAATTGGTTTTCAAAGGATTTATCGAACTATTGATTGATTGATTGATTGTTTTGGCGAGTATTGTATTGCACTGTGGGCCCGAGGGTAGTGACTCGAGCCAACCGGGAAAGCATGGGCTGACGGGTAACTCGAGAGCTATCCTCATCAAATTGGGATGACCCCTGAACCCTCTAGGAGATTAGGGGAGGAAGGAGTTCCGGGCTTAGGGATTCATGTACCCTCTGCCCAGATTGATTGGATGGTGGGGCCTTGCAATCCCACCATCACCCGGAGGAAGAAGGCGTTATTGAACTTGCTAATTGTGCACAGTAATAAATTGCTTGATCACCTAATAATTGATTGATTGATTGTACACAGTCGGTGTAAGGTTGGAGAATTGCCCCACTCGCCGGGCCACAATTGATTGTATTGAATTGATTGAATTGCAATTGAATTAGTTGTAACCTCGGGCGATAGAATCTTTTATTTTACTAATTTGTTTGTTTTTCCAAAATTATTACCCGAGATTATGACTTGCATGTATGTGCGCTTATATTTATTTATACCTCTCGCTCAGTCCGTGTTGGACTGACACCTCAACTTTTCAGTTGTTTTGCAGGGCGTGCTAGGTGGGAATTTAGAGTCTAGTGGTCTTTAAATTTGGGTCTAGCACACTTCATTCCCATATTTTGTTATGTATAGCTTGGGAGATTTTGTATCATGCCTTGATATGTATTTTGTTGGGAGATGATATTGTATTGATAGTTTAATTGTTGGTACCTATAAGTAAATAAATAAATATGGTACCTATATGTATCGAATGAATGTTATTGCTTCCGCTTTGTAATACTCTGACTTGATTGTTGGTTGGTTTTAAATTGAGGGTACCCGCCTAGCCTTGTGTCATTTTATTGTCTCCCGTTCGCTATAGCTTTGATTCATGTATGGATTATCCATTTCATATGTGGATCGGGGCTATAGTGCGGGGGATGTGGTGCCTAGCGTTCCGGGTGCTACATCCTATGGTGGTATCAGAGCCCGGTTGCAAAACCGGGTCTCTAGTGTCGTGTCTTGTGAGTCTAGGTCGCACGGCATAGGAACTAATTGTCAATCTGAGGGTCTTGCATTGTTATTTGATACTTGAACCTACTTGACTTACTTGAATTGGGGTGACTTGTTGAATTTTAATTTATGTGCAATTTGTGAATTATTTGCACACATTTGCACCTACTAATTGAACATGCATGATAGTGACTTGATTTCAGGATGGGTCGCGATAGACATCATCGTGATCGTTCTCCTAGACATCGACATCGTCGTCATCATCGCCGGGAGAGATCACCACCTCCTCCTCCACCTCCTCAAGCTCAGCCACAGGACTTTATGAACGCAGTGGTGGGTCTTATTGATCAGAGAGTTCGGGATTCCCCAGCACCGCCAGTTCCACCACCACAGCCAGGGGCACAGATTTCAGCTGTTTTTAGGGAGTTCCAGAACCAGCATCCTCCCAAGTTTTACAAAGGGAATGATATCCAGGCCGAGCAGTGGCTCAGGGAGATTGAAAGGATATGGGAGCTCATTCCTTGTGAGTCCCAGGAGAAGGCCCGTTGTACTATTTCTTTGATCCAGGGTGAGGCCTATTCTTGGTGGGAGAGTGCCCGGATTGTGCTAGAGGCTGCAGGCGAGGAAGTGAATTGGGAAGTATTTGTCAGAGAGTTCAGAAACAAGTTCATTCCTCCATCTTCTCGCGCTAGAAGATTGAAGGAATTTACAGAGCTTAAGCAGGGAAGCAGGTCGGTCTCAGAGTATATCGCCGAGTTTGAGAGATTGTCCCGCTATGCTCCTAATATAGCGAGTGATGATTTCCATAAGGCGATGCAGTTTGTTTAGGGCCTTAGACCGGATATTCATGTAGCGATTGAGGCGGTCAACACGAGCACCTGGGTGAAGGCTACCAAGAAGGCACTGTTGGTTGAGGATTCAGTGAATGCGAGGCGGTCTACTTACCGTTCAGGTTCAGGTTCGGGCTAAGGGTCCGGATCGGGGTTCAGAGGTTCTGGATCGGGTTTCAGAGGTGCCGGATCAGGGTATAAGGGTTCTGGCTCGGGTTTTGCTTCAGGCAAGAGGCCGATGGTTTATTTTTCTCCACCACCAGCTCCCCAGAGGCCAGGGAAGAAACCCCGACCAGCAGGACCAGTGATTCGAGCTCCAGTTGCTCCAGCTTTGCCACCACCACCCGAGAGGCCTCATTGTACCTTCTGTGGACAGAGGACCCACGTCTATGATAACTGCAGGAGGCGTCTGGGTTTATGACTACTTTGTGGGAGCGATGAGCATTTGGTAGACGGCTGTCCAGATCGCAGGATACCACCACCGGGAGCACCGAGACCACTGATTAGGGCTCGTGCTTATGCTTTGGAGAGTGAGCAGCAGGATGCTGATATTGATCCAGCCGCGGTAGTTGAAGGTACCATTTGCATACATGGCACGAACATTCATACGTTGTTTGATCCGGGAGCTACTCACTCCTTTCTTTCAAGTGCTATATCTGTTTCTTTGCCTTTGTCTGTTACTCGTTCTTCTGCATGTTATGTGGTTAGTACTCCGTTTGGTGGTAGTTTAGAATCTGATCGGGTGTTCAGAGAGGTTCCGGTGAGTATCGAGGGCCGAGTTTTCTTGTCAGATTTCATTGAGCTGCCGATGGCTTGCTATGGATCTATTCTGGGCATGGATTGGTTGTATAGACATTCTGCCACAGTTGATTGTAGAGCGAAGAAGGTTCAGTTGGGATCAGATTTGGTAGTGGGTTGGAGTTCCAAGACTGTACCGCTACTTTCTTTTTCTGAAGCTCATAAGTTGGTTCGAGAGGGAGCCACGGGTTTCATTGCTTATATTCTCAACAAACCTAAGGATCAGAGTCAGTTGGAAGAAACGGAAGTAGTGAAGGAGTTTCCCGAGGTCTTTCCTGAGGAATTGGATTTTTTACCTCCAGAACGGGAAATTGAGTTTGTGATCGACTTGTACCCTAATGTAGAGCCGTACTCCAAGACTCCGTATCGTATGGCTCCGGCCGAGTTGAAAGAGTTGAAGACTCAACTTGATGCGTTGTTGGAGATTGGGTACATTAGACCAAGTTCTTCTCCCTGGGATGCACCGGTTTTGTTCGTAAAGAAGAAGGATGGAACCTTGAGAATGTGTATAGACTATAGGGAGTTGAACCGGATGACGATCAAGAACAAGTATCCTCTTCCACATATCGAGGAGTTGTTTAACATACTTCAGGGATCGAAAGTCTATTCGAAATTGGATTTGAGACAAGGATACTACCAGCTGCGTATCCGAGCAGGGGATATTTCTAAGACAGGATTTAACACTCGGTACGGGCATTATGAGTTTGTTGTGATGCCGTTTGGTTTGACCAATGCCCCAGCAGCTTTTATGGATTTGATGCATAGGATTTTCAGGCCTTTTCTGGATAAGTTTGTGGTCATCTTCATTGATGATATCCTGGTTTTCTCGAAGTCTGCCGAGGAGCATGCAAGACACCTTCAGTTGGTATTGAGGACTTTGAAGGAGCATCAGTTGTTTGCCAAGTTCAGCAAGTGTGAGTTTTGGATTGACAGGGTGTCATTCTTGGGCCACGTGATTTCGGGCAATGGTTTGGAAGTCGATCCTTCCAAGATTGAGTCGGTTTTGAAGTGGGAGAAACCTAGGAATGCCTCTGAGATTAGGAGTTTCTTGGGATTAGCAGGTTATTACCGGAGGTTTCTTAAGGATTTCTCCAAGTTAGCAGCTCCTTTAACCCAGTTGACGAAGAAGAATGTGAAATTTGATTGGAATGAAAATTGTGAGAAGAGTTTCACTTTCTTGAAGGAGAAGTTAGTGTCTGCTCCAGTGTTAGCCCTTCCGGAAGGTTCTGAAGGTTATGCTGTTTATACGGATGCTTCTAAGGAAGGCTTGGGATGTGTGCTGACTCAGAAGGGTAAGGTAATTGCTTATGCATCCCGAAAGTTGAAAGAGCATGTGAAGAATTATCCAACACATGATCTTGAACTTGCTGCCGTAGTCTTTGCAGTTGGGAAGTGGAGACATTATTTGTACGGGGTGTCTTTTGAGATTTTCACTGACCACAAAAGCCTCCAGTATTTATTCACTCAGAAGGATTTGAATATGAGGCAGCGGCGTTGGATGGAAAGGTTGGAAGATTATGATTGCACAATCAAGTACCATCCCGGCAAAGCCAACGTGATCGCCGATGCACTTAGTAGGAAGGCTAGTGTGTCGAGCTTGGAAGTGGGTGAAAGTAGTGGAATCGAGCCAATTGTTTTAAAGGCTCGAGTTTCTAATATTTCGGTTCAGCCAGATTTGAAGCACAGGTTGTTTGAGGCTCAAAGTACGGATATGGAAGTTCAGAGATTGGTAGCTAAGGCAAGAGCTGATCCGGAGTGTCCATTCGGGTTCGATGAAACCGGTCTTCTTCGTTTCAAGAACCGAGTGGTTGTGCCCGAAGAGTTGAAACGGGTATTGCTCGAGGAAGCTCACAGATCGGCTTATTCTATCCACCCCGGAGAAAACAAGATGTATAAGGACTTAAGACAATATTATTGGTGGCGTGGATTGAAGAAGGATGTGGCCGAGTATGTGAAGCATTGTCTCACTTGTCAGAAAGTGAAGGCCGAGCATCAGAAACCGGGAGGTCTTCTTCAGCCGTTACCTATTCCTGAGTGGAAGTGGGAACAGGTGACGATGGATTTCGTGTCCGGATTACCTAAAGTGAAAGGTGGATTCGATGGGATTTGGGTGATTGTGGACCGTTTGACGAAGTCTGCACATTTTCTACCGATTCGGATGTCGTATAAGATTCGTAAGCTAGCCGAGCTTTATAACCGGGAGATTGTTAGACTTCACGGGATTCCGATCAGTATAGTTTCAGACAAAGATCCACGGTTCACTTCGAGGTTGTGGCGTGAATTGCAAGAGGTTTTGGGTACCAAGCTCCAGTTTAGTACAGCTTTTCATCCTCAGACGGATGGTCAGTCCGAGAGATTAATAAGATATCTCGAGGATTTGCTCCGAGCTTGTTCTTTGGATTTTCAGTCTTCTTGGCATGATCAGCTACCTTTGATTGAGTTTGCGTACAACAACAGTTTTCAGGCTTCGATTGGAATGGCACCGTATGAGCTACTTTATGGACGGAAGTGTCGTTCTCCGTAGTTCTTTGACTTGGAAGAGTGGAAATGGACTAAGTAGGAAGGTGTTAAGAAAGGTGAGAAATTGGAAAAACCTTCCAAGGCCATTGAAGCTATGATTGAGAAAGTCCAATTAATAAAACAACGGATGAAATCAGCTCATGATAGACAGAAGAGCTACGCCGATCGTCGCAGAAGGGATCTCGAGTTTGAGGTTGGAGACAGGGTATTCTTGAAGGCGTCTCCACGTAAAGGATTTGCTCGGATTGGGAAAGGAGGTAAACTTAAACCTCGTTATTTAGGTCCTTATGAGATTTTGGAAAGAATTGGAGAAGTTGCTTACAGATTGGACCTACCACCGAGCCTCACGGGGATTCATAACGTATTTCACGTGTCTCAGCTGAGGAAATACTACCCCGATGAAACTGAGATCATTCCTGTTGAAGAAGTGGAATTGGAACCGAGTCTTACCTTTGTTCAGAAACCGGTTAAGATATTGGATAAGAAGTTTCAGGAATTAAGAAACCGGAAGATTCCCACGGTTAAGGTTCTTTGGAGAAGTGATAAGACCGAAGAAGCCACGTGGCAGACCGAAGACAAAATGAGACGGTTCCATCCAGAGTTGTTCCCTTCCGATCAGTGAATCTGGGGACCAGATTCTTTTAAGGAGGGAGGATTGTAATGCCCCAGTTTTCGGCATTTCAGGTATGATCGACACGTGTGCGTTTGAGAGTTAGATTTTAATTATTAATTGCTCATTTTTTTAATTTTTCATAACATGACATATTTTTATAAAATTATATTCTTGATATTTTATTGAAAATTCATATCATATTATATTTTTCGGATATATTGAACGTGATTGCAATGTGAATTATTTTCCCGAATGTGATTTATTTCTTTTGTGGCCTTAATTGCTCATTTTCATGAATTTGGGATCTAATTGCATTGGACTTGACTGATCATTTAATATTGGATTTGAACCTCATTGCGTAACTTACTAAATGGGAGGATTTAATTGCAAATTGGCCATCTCTTCTTCTCTCTTTAGCAGCATCACGTACCAAACCTTTCTTTCTTCATACAAACATATCATCTTTGCTCCATTTCTTCTCCTTCTTCAACCGAGACAACCCTACCAAGTTAAGAGGGAGATTTCATCTTGAAAGCATCAATTTTTGTGGGATTTGTGATATTTGAGGCATCATCAAGATCATATCTTCTTCTCATCTCTCATTTCTTTCATTTGAGGTAATTATGGAGATTGATTGATTTTATTGAAAATATATGATATGTAGGGCTTTGTATTGGCTTGAGTAAATTGTGTATTTGTTGTTGGAAATATGTTTGTGATCATTAAGCTTAAGTTTGGTGCATATATCTTGAGTTTTATGGATTTGGAGCATGAGTGTTGAAATGGGTTTCAAATGATGATTTATTGATGATCTACCATTGAAATGAATGTTTAAATGAGTTGTTATTGATCTATTTGTATGTTAGCATAATTGTTGCATCAAATTTATGCATTACATCTTGGCTTGAAGCCATTTTTGGTGGATGATTGTTGTTATGCCATTGCTGCTCTGTTTCTGTTCTTCATTCAGCAGCTTTCGTATTTTGGGAACGGCCCTTCCCAACCCCAGTTTAAAACTGGAACGGCCGTTCCCATGATGCTGAGATATTAGGCCAGCGAGACTGGGAACGGCCGTTCCCATTTTGGCTTTTGAGCCGGAAGGGCCGTTCCCAGCTAAAATGTTTTCCCTTTTAAGAAAACGCTGGCTCGTTTCTGAGGGTCATGGGAACGGCCCTTCCCATTTTCAAAGGGAGGCCGGAACGGCCGTTCCCATAGCGTCTGCAGAGCAAAAAGCTACTGCATAAAATTGCATTTTCACCACCATCATCCAATCACTTCTTTGACCCCTAATTGCTATTATACGATTGATTACATGTCGAAACGCGATATTTTCATGGTACATTGTATTTTTCCCGTCATCTCGTTGCATTTCGCCGTTCGTCATATTTGGTACATTTTGAGTCGTGTTTCACGGTCATTTGTCTTTCTTGCACAGACCAGCTTCCTGGTGACGAGGAGCAGGCCCCGTGAGCTGTTTCCTTGGTTGTTTTTGGGTCGTTCAGGTGAGGTTTAATTTTAGATACATAGGACCCGTATAACCCAATGTGAAATTTTAAGCCAAAACCTATCTATATATTTATAGTTTTCAAATGAATTGGTTTTCAAAGGATTTATCGAACTATTGATTGATTGATTGATTGTTTTGGCGAGTATTGTATTGCACTGTAGGCCCGAGGGTAGTGACTCGAGCCAACCGGGAAAGCATGGGCTGACGGGTAACTCGAGAGCTATCCTCATCAAATTGGGATGACCCCTGAACCCTCTAGGAGATTAGGGGAGGAAGGAGTTCCGGGCTTAGGGATTCATGTACCCTCTGCCCAGATTGATTGGATGGTGGGGCCTTGCAATCCCACCACCACCCGGAGGAAGAAAGCGTTATTGAACTTGCTAATTGTGCACAGTAATAAATTGCTTGATCACCTAATAATTGATTGATTGATTGTACACAGTCGGTGTAAGGTTGGAGAATTGCCCCACTCGCCGGGCCACAATTGATTGTATTGAATTGATTGAATTGCAATTGAATTAGTTGTAACCTCGGGCGATAGAATCTTTTATTTTACTAATTTGTTTGTTTTTCCAAAATTATTACCCGAGATTATGACTTGCATGTATGTGCGCTTATATTTATTTATACCTCTCGCTCAGTCCGTGTTGGACTGACACCTCAACTTTTCAGTTGTTTTGCAGGGCGTGCTAGGCGGGAATTTAGAGTCTAGTGGTCTTTAAATTTGGGTCTAGCACACTTCATTCCCACATTTTGTTATGTATAGCTTGGGAGATTTTGTATCATGCCTTGATATCTATTTTGTTGGGAGATGATATTGTATTGATAGTGTAATTGTTGGTACCTATAAGTAAATAAATAAATATGGTACCTATATGTATCGAATGAATGTTAATGCTTCCGCTTTGTAATACTCTGACTTGATTGTTGGTTGGTTTTAAATTGAGGGTACCCGCCTAGCCTTGTGTCATTTTATTGTCTCCCGTTCGCTATAGCTTTGATTCATGTATAGATTATCCATTTCATATGTGGATCGGGGCTATAGTGCGGGGGATGTGGTGCCTAGCGTTCCGGGTGCTCAGATTATGTCCTTTTGAAGGATCACTCAGTTTCATGGAATGATAAGTGCATACGATGATGCGTTCATAATATATGAGGGTAATTGTTACTAGAACTTCATCACTGAGATGTCCCACGTGAGAACATTCCTAAATGGGAAAGGAAGTCTCCTAGAAACTTCCAGATTAGGAAATATCTCATAGGTCAATAACGTGATTAATTAATCCTTAGACATGAGATTCTGTAATGTCTCATATGAGCTAACTCTGTAATCTTTCATACAGGCTCAAAAGGGTGTCGCCATATAGACTCCTGAACCACGGCCTATGTTGGGATTACACAAGTGGCATATGTAGAATTAGTAGAATCGACAAAGGACCTACACTTGTTGCAAGAACAAGAATGATCTCTTACTGATTGAGTTGTTCGTAGTTCATTAAACTTAAACCCTTGGCCAAGGTGGATAAAAGATCAAGACATCAAGAAAATGGGGTTTTCTTGGATTGAGGTCTAAATGGATATGAAACAAACTTAACTTTAAAGATCAAAGAATATTTAGGCTCTGAGAATATTCCCATGCCTTAGTTCTTGATTGAGGGATGGAGTTGTAAGAGGATCGTATTTCACTGTATGTTATTGACTGAAAGGTTCTTCGATTCATTTCGTTATTCGGCTAAGGGTCACACATCCATTTCTAGGTTACGATAGTGTGATCTGTGAAGTGATTAATTAGTGAATTAATTAATTACTATCACTGCTAATCGAATAATGAACCTATAGGGTCACACACAAATGCCAAAACACGAGGGTTATGGTAGGATGTTAATATGATTAACAGAGGATCAAATTGTAGATCGAAACGGAGCAAGGGCCGCGTGAGTAGCAGCTGCGTGTCGGGCACACGTGGCTGCCACGTGTCACGTAGTCCACATGGCTACCACGTATCACGCACATGTGGCACATACGAATCTCTAGCGCGTAATTTTATTTCACGCGAATTCTTTTCTAGAATTAATTAATTAAATTGTAATTAATTAATTTAAGTCTTTTAATTAATTTTGAATTAATTATTAAGCTTTTATTTCTCAAGCTTAACCCAATAAATAATTAATTGAGAATTAATTAATTTATTGAATCTTGACTTTTAGCTTTAGAAAAGTTGAAAAGTCTAACTTCCTATTGTAGGAGAGAGAAAATAATTCTTGCTAGACTTGGAGAATAAGTTAGGAACTTATTTTCTCCAATTAAATAAATAATTAAATTAGTTAATTAGTGAGCAAGAAAGGAAGTCCACTAGGTTTAGAAAAACCCTAGGGAGTTCGAACCCCCTTGTAGAAATACAAGGGTGGGACTTCTCTTATTCTTTAGACTGACACTCAAGAAGTGTTAAGTTTTTTGTGAAAAATAAAAGAAAAGTTTTCAAAGCAAAACCCTAGCCATTAACACAAGTTATATAACTAACATTCTCACTTGCTTGATCGTGTTCTAGGACTGGTGTGGATACGCTTTAGAGGATCGCTGCTTTGGGATCTATCGAGAACCGTTCGGAGGACATTCCGCTTGAAGGGTGTTCAGTAGGCGGTACTGACATCACTAGAAAGCTTCAATCAACGTAAGTTTCTAAACACCCTAGCTAAGGTACGATACGAGAATTGCAAGTCCATGATCAATCTTTTGGAAAAATTTTAAATTTTCGCTGCGTTTCTACTTTAGTTTTCCAACAGCTAGATCTTCCATTATCAATCAAAGTTCGATTTACAACAAAGTTGGCTACATCGAGTGTAACTAACCTAAGACAACTGGGCGTATCGCCTGCTTGTTGGGGTACATCGAGTAGATCCTTATTTCTAAATATGATTTCTTAGTCTCACCGAGGGTTGAAGGGACATGCATGCATAATATCTCATGGTCCAAAAGCGTTTCGGCATGCTTCTCTTCGAGTTTTTTTCAGTGCAGTATTCGAGTCCCCGCCAGTTGGTCCCCCAGCGATCATGTCTATTCGATCTATATATGGTTGGTTGTGAGGATCTCCTTCTGTTGGCGATTTGGCCTGCTCTGTCGAGTTGGAGATTTGTCGACTTATATCTCTCGATTCTTTGCATGATCATCGATATTTTTAACAAATTCAAGAAGATGTCCGCTTTTGATCGAGCCAAAATCTGGAGTCAAGGCACTCAATCCTCTCCTGGTCAGATCACTTGAATTTATAGATCGAGGGGTCAGCTATGCAGTCGAGATCTAAGGAGAGAACAAAAATTGTGAGCTCAGGGCTAACTCCAGACTGTAAGGGGTGATCCCTGAGTTGGCACTCCGATGCTCAAGTCAGCACTCGAATTATTAAAGTCGAAAGGAAGTGCAGTAAATATGGTGGTTGAAAGTTGTTACGTAGGGTATAAGTGAGGGTATTTATACAGGTAAGAGCAATGATTATCTCGGTCGACGTGTGAGTACCTCAAGCTGATAGTTGTCCCACTAAGGTGGTGCATTTTATGCTTAGTCGGACACTTTTCACATGAGCAGTTAGTGGCCACATAGCCTTGTCGGTCGGAGAAGTGTCGAGGTGTATCATCGAACGATGGGAAAATCTTAATATTTATTTCCCTCGGAATTCCCTTGCAACTCCCTCAGAATTCGACCAGCAATACTATTCCCTTGAAAAATTTTGGAATTACTCCCAAGGAATTCCGAGGGAAATTTCCCTCAAAATCCTACCCTAATTTTGTTAAAATTCATTTTTCTGAGGAAATTTTATTTTTCATAAAACATTTCCGAGGGAATTCTGAGGGATTTTCCCTCGGAATCTTATTTTTATTTTTATTTTTTGAATTTTATTTCCCAGGGAACTCCCCTGGATTCCCACCGAAGTCTATAAATAAAATTTATTATATATTTTTATTTTAAATAAATACTATACCTATTATAAAATATTTGTTCATAATCCAAAATTTAAATATACATCAAATCTCAAATCTAAATATAAATATAATTAAATATATAATTTGAAAAGTCATAGAAATTGTTAACTTTTTTAGTTAGTTATCTAATTAGATTATATCCAGTCATGTAAAAAATTTGCTAAATACCCCAATACACTTGTTTACTTTATTAGCTAGGCTCTAAGGTAAATAGTCCAATTTTTCAAAATGTTTACTTCAATATATTAGAACCCATCATGTATAGGGTCAATTATCTTTTTTGTCCATACATTTTTTTAAAAATATCCATGCTATGCAAATAGTTAATCATAAGCATTGATAATAAATATAATTTATTAATTTAATATCGAACTAAAAAATATAACAATATTAAAAATATTGTGATAGACCATAGTAATTGTTAAAATAACTCACAAATAAAAACATCCTTTTTTTATGCAAAACATTTTATACTTGGCGATGCAGCATTAGTTAGAGCCTAGAGGTAGTTTTTGTTTTTTTTGTTTTTTTGTTTTTTTTTTTTTTTTTTTTTACAAAAATGAATTTAACCCTTGTGTAAAATTGAGGAAATAATGGAAAAGTAAGGGAGATAGTGTGGAAATAATAAATATTTTGGCGGATGAAGTGAGCAATTAATTGCAACTTTAAATCATGTAAATGCGTAAAATAATAATTTCACATATTCCCAAAAGAATGGGTTATTTAACAACTCCTCGAGGGAGTTGTTATATAGCATGTTATTTTCTATTGTGGTGTTGGGCTTTGATTATAACATTTCACTTTTAAACAAATAAAGTAAATACTAGAAAATGGGTGTTAGCTAAACAATTTTATAGATTCCTACATGAAACAAAACCTATCTATTGAAATGACAAAATATGAGTACAAAGATTTTCTACAAAAATAATAGATAATCAACATTAATTGTTAGTAACAATAAATATGATCACTATGATCACCATTCAAGCTGGCTCAGCTACCCAACTGTCATCTTAAAATAGAGGTGGAAGTTCCATTTGTTCAATGGAAATGTTCTTGAATCGCATCAAGTCCTGCAGCATAAGTCCAAGCAAAAGTTTATACACCTATTCTAAAGTAGTATATATTGTGTTACTTCACACATTCTGCTATGCCAACTGGAATTCAATATTTTATCCAATAAGGATATTCACACGATATCCCATATTATTAAAAAAATATTTACGACAACAATTAGATAAAATTTTCTTTAAAATTCATTTGACATGTATGTAGCGCCCGAGGCGGTGAGCCACCACATTCCCCTTACCTAGAGCCGAACCCACATATGAAATGGAAGTCCATACATGAGCCCAAGACTAAGCGAACGAGGACCTACGCACACACTAAGCCAGGTAGAGCTAAAAGGAACAAGAGTGCACGAAAAGCAATATACAAGGCGGAAGCATGCATTCAAAATTCAAAACATAAATCAACATGAAAGGGGTCAACTAAGCCTAGAAGTCTGTCCCGAAATGAAATACATGAAGAATTGCATTTACATACTTAAAAAATTCATACATCAAATTCAAATCATAATACAACCTTATGCTAAATGAAATGCGACTAGAGCTAGATAATTAGAAGAATCCGACCGACACTGCCCGAACCAAATCCTGCAAACTGAAAAGTTGAAAGGAGAAGATCGTCGGTCCACCGACTGAGTGAGGGGGCTAACGCACACCCACACACGTTTATATATATAGAACAAAACACGTATTAAATAAAAGACTATGAACCGGGAGTAGGGTTTTGCACACTAAAACCATTTTCAAAATAAACTTATACTTATCAAAACATAACAAGCTTAACATATTCGTATCATATCATAAGAGAGAGCTCCTATCCCGTTTCATAATCAACATACCAGAACATAATTTGTACCCGTAACATAATTTGTACCCGGCGAGTACGGGTTTCAAACCTTACTTCCATATCATACCAAACGTAAGCAAAACAGAAGTAAGCACAAATCAAACCATATCATTCAAATCTCGTATCCAACCCCCACATCTGGTAGTCTGCACGGGGGGTACGGGCCCACATTGTGCAACTCAATATACATGGGATAGCGAGTCCACATAGTACCTTCCCCGATTATTCACCGAGGGCTCAAAGCGCCACGCCTCCCTAACCACCAAGAGTCGCGCGTAAGTACTTCAAACGGGTACTTCGCGCGTACCCACAATTCCCGCGGGCCCAAATACAAACCAGAACCAAACACCTCATACCAACTTGCTACAAACATACCTATCATAATCATAACTTACATACTTATCAGAGAATACCTTACCTTACAACTTAGCATATGCCATAAACGTACCTCTCCGTGTCATCCTTAATCATATCATGTTGAAGAAGAACATAGCTTGCACGAAGACACACGGTTTAGAACATAGCTTTGTTGAAAAATATTTTCAAGCTTACGTATGCTCGTACATATAATTCCAAAATATTTAAGCTTATGACAAGGTCATAAACGTATCATATAAACATGTATCTATTATATAAATAAAATAGTATAATCGCATCCGGGTTTGAAAACGAGCACATAGGGTTATAGGTCTCATTAACTAAAAGAAAACAAACATAAACATCACCTTATATGAAAAGTGATCACAGACGAGTGTCGACGACCAAGAAAAAGCTAAATAGTGGATCCGACACTTCCCAAACCAATTAGATGCACGGCAACACATACGAATGCAAGTGGATATAATGCACTTCATAAACATTCATACTTAAGCATATTGAAGCAGTTATCATAATAGCTCACAAATAATTCATGATTTAAACCCATATCACACTAAATAAACTCATAACACATCATATTATAGCATTCATAAGCTTAAAATGCATAAAGAAGGTGAATAACACAAGAAAAGACTACACGTATCACTTAAGTATTATAAGTTCATAACTCAAAAAACTCGTACCAAATGAAGTCATAAATTAAATACAATATACATAGCACATAATAATAAGTATGCAGTACATATAAGTCATAAACAAGGCAAAAAAAATGAGAAAACAAAGTAAAGAAACAAGTATAAAATATATAGGCATACAAGGGGAATAGGGCGAGGGGTGTCACTCCTTCCAAGAGCAAAAGGAGTGACTCCCGTCAAGGGAGGTAGGCACAAAACACCCTTGATTGATGGGGGTTACCAGCTCTAAGTTCAAAAGAGGTGACCCCCATTACCACAAGTAGCAGTCCGAATAAAACGAAGATTGGGAAGTGTCACGTAGGGTGACGGGTGTCACCCTTGCTCCTTCTCCAAAACGAGAGCAGCCATGCATCTCAACAACAACAACACAACAGAAACAAAGTCAGCAACATCAAGCCATAATATCATACAAAAAATGCAGCAAAGATCAGCCCCAAACATCGTACATCAACCGGCAAGAAATTCACCAAAGTTCCACAAACCTTAACTGTTAATTTAATGCTTCAAACCTCTATCAAGACTAGCTCAAAATCTGAATTCCATGAACAAAAATGACCACATAAGGAAGGAGAATACAATCATACACTTATCTCTTGAATATGGTGGAGTTTAGTTGAGATTTGAGCTCAAAATCTCTACAAGGTGAATAGTGGCGGGAAAGAGATGAAATCTTCAAGTTTGCTGCACATTTCCTTTCCTTTCTTGCATTGGACAAATAAGGGATGGAGAATGATAGTATATTGACTTGGGGTGATACGGGGCTAAGAATCAAGTTAAAAGGTTAAATATTGAAAGAGTTATGTCAAAAATGGTACAAGGTGGTCATTTAGGCGCGAGGCTATATTTTGGTAAATTTTCGGAGTATCAAACGGGCTTAGAAAAACACAAAGCTTATTCCATTGGCTCTGAATTGGCAAAATAAATCCAACGAAAGTGACAGAATTTAAAACTGAATTCTCGAGTTCAAGTTATACCCTCCTGAACTTAAGGCCCGCTAAAACCCGTTAGGCCCTCAAGTCCCAAAATTCACGAAATGGTCTATGACATCAACGAACAAGTATAAACGAATAAAATAAATACATAAACAAGTTCATAGAAAATATATTTCAAGTATATCACGTTTTCACGAAGTTCAAAAAATAAATTCAAGTAACAGAAATCAAATACGAGAGTTAAACTTGAAATTTAAACAATTAGGGCATATAAATCACTTAAACAATTAAATCAATGCATAAATTAAATCAAAAGGGAAATTAAAATGTTGCTAAACCCTCTTGTGATGTCATATCTGGCTTGCCGAAGAAGCGGGGTGTCACAATCTCTCCCCTTTAAAAGAATCTGGTCCCTAGGGTTCACTGCCGAGCTTCAAGTTCAAGCAACTTTCCGTATTCATTCCATGTTCGAGGTTCACGACATCCCGACAAGGATTAGTACGATAAGGTCTTCATGCACAAGGGGTTTGATCAATTCTTGAAATCTTGATAGAGTAATTCCTCACCACTTGACCAGGGCTAGGAGCAATGTGAATGTTTCGCATGATAGGAGGGGTCCAAATTTGATTCATCACCCATCGTTTGACTCATTCCACCTACTTAAGAGCTCGGTAATACACGAATGGTGTAGTTACCGAACTTCCACCACTCGCACCTTCTAACTCAAGAAGTCTCTTTGGTGGAGTGCTAAACCACCACTTATTGCTTACTTCGGACGACCCTTGTAATCACGACCCTCGACTTACCGTGAAAACCATACACTCGTACTCTTGGAGTTACACACACACAAACAAAACACACAGCAATCATATAACGGTTAAGGATGAATGATGCAATGCCATGATTGAATTATGTACCGTTCACCACTACTTCAAAGTCCTTGACATTAATAGGATTGAGGAAAGAGGCAAGGTTGTCGCTGTATAGCTCGTGACCCGAATTCCTCAACCTTGGTTTTCTTAAACGAATCCTTAGCTTGATAATTCCATTCCTTCTCTCAACTCCGTCTCTAGATGACAAAACTTACCTCCAAGAAATTCTCCTTTCTCGTTTACAATCCCCTAATTGACATGAGGGATTGTTTCAATTCTTTTCCTTCTGAAATATTTCATATCCCATTTAATCTTAGATCACCCTAAGCTAGGTCAACAATTATCGTATCACGGTCTCTGGTAACCCTGAAGTCTCACAATCCGCTCCTTCTAGGACAACTCTAAACATGGTCTAATTTAAATCTTGGCTTCTCGACATCTCTATCTTGTATTTTGTGGTCCGAAATCATCAAGTAGTAGACTCTAGCGTTTACACCTTCGCAATCTCCATCATTCCACGATCCCTTAGATCTCTTTCATTTCCTCTTGATCTCTTCATGAACTATTTACCCCAAATTCCCATGCTCTACCTCATTCCTTTTTTCTTTTCGATATTCTTGAGTGATGAGTCGACTATCTCGCTTCCCCCAAAAATTTAGACTTCCAACTTTCTAGCTCCTCATCAAATCCCATTCCCTTTCATATAGTAATTATATCGATGATGAGTTTCTCATTGATGAGAATGCTCCTGTCGAAATAACCTTGGAATCATCGAGAGGGGAACCTACAATTTATTATCTTACTCAACCCAGTTCAATCCTCTCAATGCACCCTCTTGTTTGCCCATTGTCAAAGAGGCTCATTTAATGGTGTGAATATGTTGAGCAAGCTATCAAGAAGAGGCTAAACTTATGCATGCAAGGTTAGATTTACACATGCTATGCAGCACGTTATCACCAACTCAAGCAAGAAAGCAACAAGTAGTAGCAATGCTTAGCATAAATCACATTTAAATATAAAGATGCAATTATGATATGAATGCTCATGCTATGAATGCAATTATCTCCTGGGTGTTTTTTTGGCCTTCGCAGTTCTTATTCTTCTAATTTATGCTTTGGTGATCCACATCGATAGCATAGCCCCAATATTTTCCAACAATTGTCATGAGAGTGAGAATTTCTCCTACAATGAACACACGGCGGTTGCTTCATGGATGGGGATTTTTTTGCTTTCTTCTTTCCTTTTGATCCCGCTTGAGAGTCCTCTTAGTTCCTCTTCGATCCCAATCCTGAGCTATTTCCTGACTCAATTTTCCTTACCATACTCTTGAGATTCTTCCTAATTCCCTCCAAGATTTGAATTAGTTTCTTGGATTCCTTCAACTCCTTTTGGTTATTGTAAGGACATGAGTCGACCTTGTGGTCGGAAGCACCGTACCCGAAACAAGTTCTCAATCGCTCTCTACAAGTTTCATAGGGGTGGTTTGATCCTCCACAATTAATGCACAAGCCTTGTTCTTCGAAAAAAGTCGTGCTCCGTAAGAACAAAAGAGCCCTTCCACTAAATCGAGTCGTTTTGCCCCGTATCCTGGTAGATTGGTTAATGATGAGAGCATTTGGCGATTGTGAAGAGCCTTCATCTTTAGTTGGTCCCAATTTCGGCTAAGGGGCCATGGTCGTTGAGGTGAGTAGTTGATTGTTGTAAGAGATTAACCTACAATACACAAACTAGGTAAAAATACAATGTATGCGGTTAATAAATGATTATGACACGTCAATGGAACAACAAGCGCATGTAAAGTATTCAATAGTAATAATTAATAAATTAAAAGCAACAATTTTAAAACACATAGTTCAAGAAAATTCACATATCTTAATGCAATGCACACATTAGCACGTTGGTCCTATGTCATTCTACTTATACTTGACACGACACAACACTAAAACTCCGATTTTGCAACCCAGAGCTCTGATATCACTTTAGGATGTAGCGCCCGAGACGGGGAGCCACCACATCCCCCGCACCTAGACCCGAACACACATATGAAATGGAAGTCCATACATGAGCCTAAGACTAAGCGAACAGGGACCTACGCATGGGTTCAACTAAGCCTAGAAGCCTGTCTCAAAATGAAATACATGAAGAATTGCATATAAGTACTTACAAAATTAATACATCAAATTTAAATCATAATACAACCTTACGCAAAATGAAATGCTACTGGAGCTAGACAACTAAAAGAATCCGACCAACACACGGCCCGAACCAAAACCTGCAAACTGAAAAGTTGAAAGGAGAGGGTCAGTCCACCGACTAAGTGAGAGGGCTAACGCACACCCATATACGTATACAAATAGAGCAAAACATATTTAAATAAAAGACTATGAACCGGGAGTAGGGTTTTGCACACTAAAACCATTTTCGAAACAAACTTATACTTATCAAAACATAACGAGCTTAACATGTTCATATCATATCATAATAGAAAGCTCCTATCTTATTTCATAATCAACATAACAGAACATAATTCATAACCGGTGAGTACAGGTTTCCAACCTTACTTCCATATCATACCAAACGTAAGCAAAACAGAAATAAACACAAATTAAACCATATCATTCAAATCCCGTATCCAACCCCCACATCTGGTAGTCTACACGTAGGGTGCGAGCCCACATTGTGCAACTCAATATACGCGGGATAGCTAGTCCACATCGTACCTTCCCCGGTTATTCGCCGAGGGCTCAAATCACCACGTCTCCCCAACCCCCAAGAGTCGTGCGTAGATACTTCAAATGGGAATTATGCATAGGCCAAACCTGAGGCCCTTGCCAACCCAGGTAATCCTCACCACAATTCCGGAGGGCCTAAATACAAACCAGAACCAAACACTTCATACCAACTCGCTACAAACCTGCCTATCATAGTTATAACTTACGTACCTTATCAGAGCATACCTTACCTTGTAACTTAGCATATGCCATAAACGTACCTCTTCGTGTCATCCTAAATCATATCATGTTGAAGAAGAGCATAGCTTGCACGAAGACACACGGTTTGGAACATAGCTTTGTTGTAAAACATTTTCAAGCTTATGTATACTCCTACATATAATTCCAAAACATTTACGTGTATGACAAGGTCATAAACGTACCATATAAGCACGTATCTATTATATAAATATAATAGTATAATCGCATGCGGGCTTGAAAGCAAGCACATAGGGTTGTAGGTTGCATTAACTAAAAGAAAACAAACCTAAACCTCACCTTGTACCAAAAGTGCTCACGGACGAGCGTCGACGACCAAGAAGAAGCTAAATGGTGGATCCGACACTTCTCGAACCCAAGTTTGAAACAAACAAACACATTCTCAAGACCTAGACTCAATCATGAACCAATTAGACACACGGCGAAGAATACGAATGCAAGTGGATGCAATGCAAGTCATAAACATTCATACTTAGGCATATCAAAGCAATTATCATAATATCTGATAAACAATTCATGATTTAAACCTATATCACATTAAATAAACTCATAACACATCATATTATAGCATAACATAAGCATTCATAAGTTTAAGATGCATAAAGAAGGCAAACTATGCAAGAAAGGACTACACGTATCATTTAAGTCATATAAGTTCATAACTCAAAAAACTCGTATCAAATGAAGCCATAAATTTAATACAATACACATAGCACATAACATAACAAGTATAAAATACGTATAAGTTACAAATGAGGCAATGAAATGAGAAAACAAAGCAAAGAAACAAGTATAAAACACATACGCATACAAGGGAAAGGGGGTGACGGGTGTCACACCTTCTAAGAGAAAAAAGAGTGACTCTCGTCAAGGGAGGTAGGCACAAAACACCCTTGAGTGACGGGGGTCATTAGCTCTTAGTTCAAAAGGGGTGATCTCTGTTACCACAAGCAGCAGCCCAAAAAAACGAAGATTGGGATGTGTCACGCAGGGTGAAGGATGTCACCCTTGCTCCTTCTCCAAAACGGGAGCAACCATGGCTGCTCTCCCCTGTATCTCAACAATAACAACACAGGAGCAACAAAGGCAGCAACATCAAGCCATAATATCTGTAGCGCCTCCCCAGCACTACAACCCCGCACCGCAATACTCCCTGAGTGGAGGTTAGACCCAACACCCAGGAAATACTACGGAGAACGGTCAGGATAATATGAATGGAGTATGTGACACAGTGCAGCGGAAGATAAAGAGATTCAACTTTACCAATGAACGGGAAGAATAACGTACAATGAGCAAGGATTATCATTATTGATCAAAGTAGTTTGCAGAAGAGTACAACAGGTTGACATGCAAGGACAAAGTATGAGATGGTTTGTTTCTACAGAGAGTAGGTTCAAGACAGTGTACTCGTAGGATCGGATCCAACCTACGGTTGTAGTGCTTCAAGATACCTCTAGTTGTCGTTCATTGATTTCTGAAATCATGCATTTTAAAAATAGGCGAGAGGGTTAGTCAAAGTGACTAAGTGAAGGGGGGTATAATAACTTATATGTATATGTGTATATATATATATGTATATGATCAAGAAGATCTTGATCTGAAATAATAGCAATAGGATATAGCAAATAGGAAACGGTTCATAATAATTGTAAAACAGGGATAGGGGTAGTTTGGAATATTTGTAGAAATATGAACCGTTTGTAACAAGAACATTATTGCCCGCAAGCTAGGCCTTTCCACCCATAACTCCTTGAATAGTTGGTAAAATAGTATCGGGCTGATCAGGCTCCGATACTTCAATAAAACCAAGAATATTAACTCCACTACTCCTTGATGTCAATAGGGAATCAAACCCTAGAGACCACGAACTAGATTCGGGAGGCAGCTATCTCTCCCTCATCCCTTGGCGTGGAGTAACTAACCTCCAGTTAAACCACTACCAAGAGGTGGTGGCAGTCCGCAGCACCAATAATACCCTCGGCCCGATACCTTCCGGGTAATTGCTCGCTACGGCTACAGCCGGGGCCCATAACATGAATCAAGAACAATATTTTGCTTGCATAACCCGGAATCAATGTTTTGATAAAGTGGAGTTGAAATATATAATGTCTTAGTAAGACGTTGATTCCGGCATGAAAGTATTTTTCCCTTAAGAGGGACATTGTAGTACAATAATATGTATATAGGGCAGTAAATCAAAATGAGAGGTAGGCTTGAAAATAGTTTTTATATATAGATACATATGTATAGGCATGATTCCAGTTGAAAACGTTTTAACCCTCACCTATACCGGTAGACAGACATTGTAATGTGGATTCCAGTGTGCCTGAAAGTATTAACTACTATAGGCTTAGAACTAGGTTCTTAATGTTAATCAAATAAGCACATAAAACACATAATGTTCATGCATAAAAGGATTACATCAAGTAAATACATAAATTATGTCATGTTAAAGAATTCCCGGTAGACTCTAATTTTAACCGTTTAAGGGAAATTAAGTAATTAATCAGGTTTCATGAATTCTTTAACCACTTAAATATTTATTAATCATATTATAATCTTAATTATAACATTAGAAATGGAACTTAGAATTTAATTTGACAATGTAGGTTATATCTTGAAAATAATTCATAATTTACCGATTTTTTGGAAAATTCGGATAAAATCTTTATTTAAAAATTCCAAAACTAATTTTATAATTATTTTAATATTATTTTCGAAATTATCAGCTTATGGGTTGACCAAAAAGTCAAAATTACTATTTAAAACATTTACTAGTCAATTTCTTATGAATTAAACACTTTATAACACAAAATCGAACACACATACTCACACACTATCACATGTGCACTTAAAATTATTCAAGAACAACATGAACATGTTCTTGAGGCTATTTGAATATTCAAAGAGGGTGTGTAACATGTTCTATCACATTCATATTCATAACATAAGATTAAAGCATAATATAGCAAAATATATGAATTCTCTATGAAAAATAATTCTAAATAAATTATTCTTGACATGAATTTAATCAAACAAGATCATAATTATTTAAACACATATTCATATCATATCATATCATAACTCATGCATTTAATTAAATAAAATGTATATATCTTATCACATTTTTCCTAAACTAGCATAAATAGCATATATTCCATAAAATAAATTCCTAAAGCATAATTTAATTAAATCTAAGTATGCTATGACTATATTATACTAAGAACATAATATAAAGCATGAAATAATAAAAGAAAAACATACCTTAGAGAGAGAGAGTGGGGATGGCGTGAGGAAGGGAGAGAAAATAGTGATTTTTGTGTGTTGATTTGTGAGGTATAAATGAGGCTTAAGGGGGTATTTATAGGTAGTCATGAGGGGTTTTAGAGCAATTTCTATGAGTTTAAGGGAGATGTGGATGTCTCCTAATTCATACAAATGCTTGGTGATTATTTACGAGATGTGGTTAAATTACATGTTAAACAAATGCTAGGTAATTAACTATGTAATGTGGAAAAATTATATTCATGTAATTAATCCTTCTAGAAGATCATGTGGTCATGGATATGTCATCTTGAATAAAAATAAATGTAAAATAATATAAAATTTATTCAAGAGTTGAGAGGTAAAAGATTGAAGTAGTGAATTAATGAAAGAATGGGTGAAAAACGAGCTTCGTGTTGGTTATAAATGTGAGATATTTAGAGCTTTTGTTTATAAATTATAAATATTAAAGATGATGAAAATCATAGGAAAATTATATAAACGAAGCTATGATAGAGTTTAAAGATGGGAAAAATCATTATAATGTAGAGGAAAATTCAAGGATCGTTTCAAGTATAATTTCGACTATTGAATAAAAGCTAATTTGTTCAAAATAAAATGATGATTTTTGGAAAGGAAAATATTTATAAAATATGCTATGGTGAAATCGAGTTTTTAGTAAATGCATGAAAATTCATAAAATAATTTAAGGATCGCTTGGGTTATAATTTTGAATATCAAAAAGTAGATGAGTAGGGATTTATTGATGATCGAATCATAAGCTAGGGTTTTTGCCGGTTTTTGATACTACGGGAGTTAGGATGGGAATTATGGTTTACGGAGAGTATCACGATCCTCGAAATAATGTGAGGATTCTTTTGGTTAAAATATTGGGTAGTGAAAGTGTTTCGGGAAATGTAGGAATATTTTTGAGCTGTAGGGGTATTTTCGTAATTTTCAACTTGCCCCTGTTTCGGGCTGTTACAATATCACATAAAAATACAGCAAAGCTCAGCCCCAAACATCGTACATCAACCGGCAAGAAATTCACCAAAGTTCAACAAACCCTAACTATTCATCTCATGCTTCAAGCCTCTATCAAGACTAGCTCAAAATCTGAATTCCATGGACAAAAATAACCACATAAGGAAGGAGAATACAATTATACTATTACCTCTTGAATATGGTGGAGTTTAGATGAGATTTGAGCTCAAAATCCCTACAAGGTGAATAGTAGCGGGAAAGAGATGAAATCTCCAAGTTTGCTGCACATTTCCTTTCCTTTCTTGTGTTAGCCGAATATGAGGGATGGACGGGTGATAGTTATTGATTTGGGGTGATGTGGGGCCAAGAATCAAGTCAAATGGTTGAATATTGAAAGAGTTATGTCAAAAATGGTACAAGGTGGTCATTTAGGCTCGAGGCTATTTTTTGTTGAAATTTCGGAGTATCAAACCAGCTTAGAAAAATACCCATTAACTCCGAATCATAGAAACAAATCCAACGAAAGTTACAAAATTCAAATTCGAATTCCCGAGTTCAAGATATACCGTCCGGAACTCAAGGCACACTAAAACTAGTTAAGCCCTCAAGTCCCAAAATTCACGAAATGGTCTACGACCTCAACAAACAAGTATAGACGAATAAAATAAATACATAAACAAGTTCACAAACACGTATTTCAAGTATATCACATTTTCACGATGTTTGAAAAATAAATTCAAGTAATAGAAATCAAATACGAGAGCTAAATGTGAAATTTAAACAATTAGGGCATACAAATCACTTAAACAATTAAATCAACGCATAAATTAAATCAAAAGGGAAATTAAAATGTCGGTAAATCCTCTCGTGATGTCATACCTGACTTGTCAAAAAAGCAGGGTGTCACAGTATATGTCTTCGTTCGGCTAAAAAAAAAAAAAAGCAGAGAAATGAAGAAGTGACTGATGCAATAACTAACAACAATAAGTTCAAACATGTTTTTACTTGCTGTTAGTTTTAAGACAGGTAACTACTGTTTCTACTTAGTTTTCTTTCAATTTTGCCCAACTTTGTTTCCATCCATGCTTCATGATGATGGCCTTGGTTTCATTCAATTACTAACATGCATCAATAATAAAATAATAAAGGGAAAATTACATCTGACTACCCTACCAGATAGGGAAATTACAACGTAGTCCATCTTTATTCAAAAATTACAATTTAATCCCTAAATGCTATAAACCGTTTGTGATCCCTCTATTCCGTTAAAGTTCCGTTAGGGTTGACAAATTCATTCGTGCAATATACACGTTCCAACAAAATGATCCCTAGGTATTACACATATAACAATGTAGTCCTTAGGCACAAAGCCCAACCCTAATGGAACCCTAACAGAATTGAGGGACCACAAACGGTCCAAAACATTTAGGGATTAAATTGTAATTTTCAGATAAATATGGACTGCATTGTAATTATCCTATCTAGCAGGGTAGTTAGATGTAATTTTTCCAATAATAAAAGCGTAGCCATGCTTACTTTCTCTTGCACAAAGTCTTTAGTCTAGCGAAAGTGTTCTATCTTCAGCAAATGTTAAACCCGAAAATTATTAAGAGTAAATAATCAATTTCTAATGATCCCACAAAAACAGGAAGGGGGAAGCCCTGATCCTATAGCTACAAAGTATAACCAATTAAAAATCCATCATTCATTCAAGAACCAATAACAGATCTGCCACAAACAACTAAACTCATCCTAAAGCAAAAGAGCACACTCACCAGGCCATGGCTTCAGAAGATTGAGCAATTCACACTATAAATCCACAGAAATCCAAAAACCCAACACCAAAAATCAAGTGAATGCTTATAAATATACTTTTTTCAAAAAGTTGGAAATAGTAGTCAGAATTATAAGCAGAAATTGAACTTGATTATTAAGAAAGGGAAAAATAATAATAATTAGATTTAAGGAAGAGAGTTATCCATAACTAGCGATGCTATAATTGAAGCAAAATCCAGAATTAAATAAAATCATGAAAGCTAGAGTAGAAGATATTGAAATTAGTTAAAAATTCCAAATAAGTCGAATTCAAGTAAGCTCTCTCAAAATCATAAGATAATTGGATATTGCAACACTTTTACTCTCAATACTTGTTTTGCTTCGGTGTCCATTATCTTTGCCACTGTTATTAATTTCTGCACAGCGAGGATTGTAACCAGACTATAAACAAGGAGAAGTCTGACCTGTATTTGTGGCATACTCCTCCTTTCTCATTACCACATCAACATACTAAAGCCATATATATGGTTGTTCGTAAACCTAATTACTTGGTTATGACAGACGTTAAAATTGTAAAAAGTTATAGAAATTGAGAGTATCTGCCAAAAATTTACAGATCACTTCAAACAATAATGGAGAAATAACCCTAAAGTCAACAAAAAAGCACCGCTTGAACTGATTCTAACTTCTAACTTATTTCTGCTTATTTTAGACAGGGCTAGTGAAACAATAGCTTATGTATATGCTTGTCAGCCCTCTTAATATATTGGAAGACAACGTGACTAGTTAACTTTTCAGTATAGAGTAGATAACAAGAGACCTTGTACGTTGTGATGGCGTAGCTACCTAGTCTCATGTTTTTCAATCCATAGCAAGTATAATAATCACTTAATACTGTTTGAATTAGAAATTCAAGAAACAAATAGAGAACTTTTATGTAGCTGAAGATCCCCAGAAGCCGGGAATCAAGAAGTGATCACATGCATGATTCGTTGATTAATTAACAGCCCAAAATGGAAGCAAAAAAGTTGTGAAAACGTGCAGATTCGTTCAAAAGTATTCACCAATAGATTGTTTGAGGCAAGTTGCTTCATTGTAAACACAATCAAGATGAATGGAATTTACTTTAATAATGGAACTAATTACCGGGATTTTGTAAGTTAGATTAACTTCGGGGCGGTTTGTAATTATTCCTTAACAGTAACTCAACCTACAACTTAAGCAACACCGTGTTTCTTAACCCCATATGACTGTTTAAATGTGTGATAGTCAATTTTGAAATAAAATATGTATCACAGTGTAAAAATCTGTTTAACAAGCAAGTTCGGTGAAGAATATGAGTGTAACAATGGAAGGTGAAATCGTGAATGTCTCTCGTGGGATTAGCTGTAATTTCTTCTCTTTGTTACTGCCATTTCATTTCAGCAAAACTGCCCAAAGGCGAATGGAGGCTGATCTCACTTGTGCCGATTCTCTGCGTCTTCGCAGTTCTTCCGGTCTATACAACCATTGTCCTCTTGACAGTAGGAGCAGCAACCTTGTTCACGTGGCTCTCCGGTTTCAGGCTACTCCTCTTTGCTTTCAACAGGGGCCCTCTTGCATCCTTCAAGAACATTAATCTCCACATTTTCATTTCAATGGCTTCCCTCCTATTCAAAATTAAGCCCAAGGACTCATCCAAAAAATTAGAACCGGTTGATGGCGAAGCCAGGATCCTGGAATTAGGAGAACCTACTCTGATCCCTCATTTACATGTAGCTCCGCCACTGAATTGGTTTGCACTTTCTCTCGCCTCCGAAATCCCCGTTTTGGTGATAGTAGTCTAGATATTACACGAGTGCAATAAATACGCTCATAACCATGTCATTATGTTTCTCATGTATTGGTGTTTTGCATTCTTGTTCATAGAGATTGTGTGCGAATTATCTAGTGAAATAGTCTATCTCTTGTTAGGAATAGAGCTCGATCCCCCGTCCAACAAGCCGTATCTCTCAACCTCCCTTCAAGACTTCTGGGACAGGCACTGCGACCTAACTCTCAATCATATCATGTGGGAGACTGTATACACGCCGGTCCTGTCAGCCTCCTTAGTGGTTCTGGGCAGAGTTGCCACGGGGGCAGTGGTTGTGGTGGCAGCATTTCTCATCTCTGGTCTTATGCATGAACTCATGCTTTGGTACGTTACCCGGGAGGCCCCATCTCGAGAAATCAACATTTCATCTTGCACGGCATTTGTGTGGTGGTGTAGTTTGGATTGAAGGTGGTTTTAGAGGGGAAGGAGTTGCAGCTGCCAGTTTTTATGAGCAGGCTGTTGACTGTGGGGTTTGTAGTGGTGACGAGCTTTTGGATGCTTCGGCCGCCGTACCGATGTGAGGGCATTTGAGGAACTGCAATTGGCAAGGCATTTGTCCTCCAATTTTGGGTGTGGATTGGCTGCAAATGGGTTTGATTTTAATGGAAGTTTCTTATTTTGCTATTGATTATTGAAGTTGGAAATTAGTTCAGTATCTTTTGTTCATATGCCAAAGTCATATTTCTCGACCTTCATATTATCATTTGAACCCACTGATTCACAGTACGAGGAACTTCACGAAGATCGTAACTATGGTTATAAAAGATTAAGAAGCATAAATTTAAATACCATCATTTAAAATGTCAACCAACAAAGTACCAACACTTTCCCATTAGAGTTGAATAACCAAGGATAAGGTGTGTCCTAACTTTAAATGAAACCGGAACTCTATATTTGGTCCATCCAAAGTTGAATAACCTTGAGTTTCTGGTAATCTTGTTTTTTCGGGAGGGGAAAAAAACTATGGTTACATTTCCAAGATCTTTCAAAATCACGGAAACACAAATGACCATATCAACTTCGGGAGAAATAGGAAACGATAACGAGATGAGGTTTTGGATAGAAGAAGGAATGATCAGTAACTCCTTCCCCCAGTATGTCCACTTTTTGGCGGTCTTTCCAGATGCGAAGCATAGGGTACCTGCATAAGAGAATCAAAAGTTAGAATTTGCACTTGTTTTCGGAACAATCTTGCAACATTTATTAAAAGATTATAAGTATATGTACCTTCTGGAAGTGGGGGATGATCAAATGGAGAGCACAGAGATTTAGCTTGAACCCATTTCTCCCTTAGTGTGGGTCTTCACGTCCTTCTCCACCTCCTGTATTGCCTGCAAAAATTGTGATTTAGAATGTTTAAGCCCTTATATGTCACAATGGTATTTTATTTTCAGCATTATTGATACGGCGATATGTACAGTGATGAAGCTTCTTTGAGAGCTCTCAGCAGAATCTAGCTGCAGTTAAAATTGTCCCAAAAGTGAAACGCAAACAGTAGAAAAGAACTAATCTCTTACCTCTTCATCGCACCATGGCGCCAGAATCATCTTCTTTTGGCCAAGTGCTTCCGTGAATTCTTCCCAGGTATGGACAACTTGAATGCAGGTATCTCGTTTTTGCTTGGCCCATAGTTGTTAAAGGCGAACGCCTTGGTCGCCTCGGGCTAGAGGCGATGCCTTCTCTCCTTGTAGTGGGGTTTGTAGTGGTGACGAGCTTTTGGATGCTTCGGCCGCCGTACCGATGTGAGGGCATTTGAGGAACGGCAATTGGCAAGGCATTTGTCCTCCAACTTTGGCTAGAGAGCGACCATATGTTAACTTTTTGGTAAATTGTCCTAAGGGAAGCGTGTTCATAAAATCTATTGATGCTTCAGACTTTTCAAAGACGGGAGAAAAGATTTTTCAAGTTCTTGATGAGTTTGTAAAATATGTTGGGGAAGAGAATGTGGTTCAGGTAGTGACAGAAAATGCATCAAATATGAAGTTGGCGGGTAAGTTACTAAGTCTATAATTTAATAATTAATATAATTATTAACTTTAATATTTATATAATATATATTTAATTATTATTTTTTTTGTACGTAGGGAGATTTTTGGAGGCAGAGTATCCAAATTTGTTTGGACACCATGTGCAGCTCATTGTCTAGATTTGATGTCGGAGGACATGTTCAAAGAAAAAGAAATTCATGATGCTTACATCAAAGCTGTGAGGATGGGAAGTTATATCTACGGACGCGCAGTTTTAGTAACTTTGATGAGGAAGTTTACTAAATTAGAGTTGATTAGAGTAGGTGTGACTCGTTTTGCCACAGCGACTCTCACTCTTTTTCGGATGCATAAGTTGAAGAAGAAATTGAGGGCTTTGTTCATTTCGGAGTCTTGGACGACTAGTAGTTGGGCAAAAGAACAAAAAGGTGTACAAGCGGCGAAAACAGTGTTATCCGAGAGATTTTGGCAAAGTGTTCTAAAGGCTCTCAAATGTAGTTATCCTATTCATAAAGTTCTTCGGTTGGTTGATGGAGAGGTTAAGCCTGCTATGGGATACATTTATGAGGCAATTGATAGAGCAAAGGAGGCAATAGCAAAGAGCTTTCAAAACGACGAGGACAAATACAAGCGGTACTTTGAGATCATTGAAGCGCGATGGGAAATTCAACTCCATCATCCTCTACATGCGACTGGTCACTAATGTTTCGGAGGCTCTACACCTAATCTGAAAGATTTTGCGATCAAAATTCTCAACCTAACTTGTGGTTCATCTGGATGCAAAAGAAATTGGAGTGCATTTGAACATGTGAGTTTTAAAAAATTCTTATTTTTCAATTTTTTAAAATTTTTTTTTTTCATTAGTCATTACTTGGTTTGATGTTGCTCTTTACTTGACAGGTTCATAGTAAAAAGAGAAATAGGTTGGCTCAAAAAAAATTGAATGATTTGGTATATGTCAAGTATAATAGAGCATTGAGAAGAAGACAATCAACGAGATATGATTGATTGCGTATCCTTAGATAATATTGACAAGAGTAGTGAATGGTTGGTTGGTGTAGATGAAGTTGATACGGATAGTGAGATGTTTGATGAAAACTTAAGTTGGCGGGATATTTCACTAGCTAGTGGAGCTGAGAAACCAACATACAACACTAGATTGCGATCGACCTCATCGAGACCTTCCTCAACGAGACCTTCACTTGATTCTACCGTTTCTAAGTCGAGGCCAAGTTCATCTAGAAATGATCCTATAACCACCCTTGAACTTTTTTATGAAGTTGAAGAAAATCAAGATTTGGAAGTAGATGAGGATGAGGGTGAACCTCCTATTGATGCAAATGCAGAAGATGATTTTGATTTTGATTTTGATGTGGATGAAGGGGATGATTACTAACGGATATGAATATGATTATCAATAGTTTGACTCTAGAGAAAGAGGTTTTATTTATCAATTATAATTTATAATATATTTTTACAACATATTTGCATTACATATAATTTTTTTACTAATTTTTCTTTATTTTATCGGCTTGGTCTCCCGCCTCTCGCCTCGCCTTGAAAATACCCCCCTCTCATCTTTAAAAAAATGGCTTGGCCATGTCAAAGAGGCTTTGTTGGATGTTGTTTAGCATGTCATTCACTTTTTCAACCAAATCAGCCATGGGAATATCATTTTTAGCTGCATTATCTCGGCGTACGGCTCGGACCTGACATAATACCACACTGACAGAGTTGGAAATTTTGAAATAGTAACATATACTCTCTGATAAAGCATGAGATCTGCACCTTTGGCCTAACTTCCATTTTGGAATGTCAATTTTCTTTTTCTATTCATTTTAAAAATATTATCACCCCGTTCGCACTCCTTGAGCCTCTTCTACATTATCTCTTCTCACGTCTCTTATATTTGAACTTCTTTATTTCTTTCTCAATTTCTCTGATTCCTCTTCTCTCTACTCTCCTATCTCCCAAGTCTCAATATTCCAGAATTTTTCACTCTTTAATTTACTTTCTTATTCATATAATTTCATTTTATTTAAAATTACTTCTCTTTCATATATCATCAATTTAATAGATTATTAAAAACTTAGGTTCTTAAATGAATTCAAATAAAATATTATAAAAAAAAATATGATAGATAACAATGGATTGCAGATCATTCGTGGGATGGCAACCTAGAGAATATATATACAGACACAAACATAAAGCAGAATCTAGACTTGGCATACCTGATTATTGGCCAAGTCTTTGGGTCCAATTTCAATTCTAAGAGGGACACCTTTCAATTCCCAATGAGAATACTTCCATCCAGGTGAGTAGTTATCTCTAAAATCAGCCTCGGCGCGAATGCCAGCATCATTCAACGACCTCACAGTCGCTGCACATGCATCGAAGATGCCCTGAATGTTGGCATCCTTATATGGCACAGGAATCACAATTACTTGGATAGATGCCACTTTAGGAGGCAGTACGTACCAAGCCTTTATCATCGCCATGAACCATTATCATGACCCCGATCTGCCAATAATTTGTTATAAATGGAACACGTGTCAGAACATCAATTATAGTTGCACCAAAAAAAATTGAATCCTAAGAGCATTCTTGTCGTTTGTTTCAGGTAATATTACATCCAATAATAAAACTTTGCAACAGCACTCCAAAGCAAACAGGTACAATAACAAGACTACCACTCACAGTTCTAGTAGTATATGCCTAGGAGTTCTGCCACACCATAGCCTTCTCCCCTTTCTCATTCTCGAAGTTAATCTCAAACATTTTTGCAAAATTTTGACCCAGACAATGGGAAGTTATACCTTATACACCACGTCCAGTGTTTGGGACAAAGGCTTGCCACATCATGAAATAAACCATTGAGGAATATGCAAATAATTTCCTCCATAGGTACTTTACACATCAGATTATAATAACCTCAACAGTTGTTGTATATAGTCCACCAGCAAACTTCTCGTGCTCACTTTTTTCGCCTTTAATAACTGGAACAGCCAAGAATTCTTCGTATATGCGTCTATAGAGTTCCAAAATATCAAGCACCTGAAAAATATACAAGCACTATAGTGATTAGGAGTTACTTGAGGAATTAGCATGTTTTGATATTAAGAGTGACGATATTAAGAGTGACGTTTCATCTAGAAGAAAGAGAAACAAAAATTATACAATTGAAAAATACACAAGTACAATTATGTCAATTTGTACGAATTAACTTTCAGAATGTAACACTAATTCTATTCCCCATAGCCACAAGCATATGCATAGAAAATTGATAGCCTCATCAAAATGATCATTTTGGCATTGACATCCATAAGCCACCAAATTACCTCCCTATCTGCTTACTCTTTGGTTGCAAAAGCAGTATGTCCTTCCTGCCAAAGAAATTCACGACTCCTGCAAAATTACAAATTATCAAGTGTCAACAAGTAGACGTAAAATGTAGCTTTTTACGCAATCCAATTCATTCTTCTCACCAAAATATGAGCTATTCAGAAATTGATTCACAAACATTAATAACTAACAACATGACCGTACATTTAAAGACTAGATTTTACCTTTGAGAAAAACTGCTAAAGCCTGTCATACACCCTCTACAACTAACAATAGTATTAAACTGCCACAAGAAAAGATAGTGAAATAGAACCATCATTTAACCAAATAAGCACCTGATAAATGGAGTGGGATTGCTGAATTCCCATCTAACAACATTACACCATTGGTTAAGCCTTAAAGGTAAGTCACGGTGACCTCTAATCCACTTGGAAAAATACGGAAACATAACATTTTCACTAGTTGAACGGATTGCGATGGGCATCTCCAACTGAGATTCCCCCGACTTTGTAACCCATGTAACCTGCAAAAGATTTGGTACAAGTTATAAATGATAGTGGGAATGTGTATCAAACCCAACGCACGAACATAGGAACATAAAGAATCATTATGCAACTACAACAAAAAAGAAAAATATTGGTTGTCCGCCATAGTATAATCAAAATCATACTTCCTCTAATTCCCATTAGATAAGCTGATTACAACATCCAATTATGTGACTAAGAGGAAATCAACAACAATATACCGTATATTATAAATATAAATAAACCATCTCGCAGATCAAATTAAGTAAAAACAATAGTTCAATGAAGAGGACAAGATGTTCGCAAGAAAATATAAGCTACAAAAAGAAATTGTGATTAGTAGTTCGTTTGGGGAGTTCAATCTGACTAACTAGAATTGATACAAAAGGAATTTTCATTTTCAGGCACATGAACAAGAATCAAAAGCAATCTCACCTCAGGAGCAAATCACTCGATATGGTCATTCTCCTTTTGCAAGACGCCAGAGGATACAAACAAAGGGAAGTAGCAGTTTTTAATCATCATTTTCTTGATTTCAGCATCAAAAAAGGTCTGTAGTAGGAAATAAATTAGCAAGACGCAACGATGATCAAAAAATAAATCAAGGTTAAATGATACACAATAGAATCATTAGGGAATAAATGAATACTTCGCAACAAATTAGCTTTTTTCCATAAGCTCACAACATAAATAGGCATTCCATTAGTTAAAGATGCGATGAAATGGTGAAACCTTAAAGATTAACTACCTAAGTACCAAAAGGAACTAAAGATGATTTCAACGAACTTAACGTTTTGGTTAGTAGAAAATATCAAAACAAGCTTAATGCTTTTTGGTTATTAGGAAATATCAATTAATTGTCGCATTACACCATTGGAATGGGGAAATGACACGTCTGCTGCAACAAGAATCACTAATAGAAAATTAACAGAAAATTAACGACTGCAGTTTCCTATACAGAGATGAGGTCTCCAAACCATTATCGAAAAACCATTCAACTTATAAAACTCCATCACTCGACAAGCCAGTACGTTAATATTCAAATATATTTCAAAAGTGAAGTTATACTCACTTGCATGATCTCCCAAATTGACATCGCCCATGATCGCAGAATATAACAACCGGATATATCATAACACTCGATCATTTCCCCATTAACAACCACCTGCAAAAGGATAACCAAGATCTCTTAAACCAAAAGTTTGACCGTATTTTGTGTCCAAACCAATATAGAAACAATTTCATCAATTTCATAAGATAATCTTTTTGCTTCCAAACCAAATAATTTTCATCAATTTCATTGTGTTTCAGTACCTCAGAGTACCACTCTCCAAAGTTTTCATCCTTCTTATAAGAGAGACCCAGGCCGGTCTCTTTTTTCACTTTCTTCTTCTTTCCCACGGTCTCCTTTTTCGCTTTCGGTTTCACTTTCTTCGTCTTGCATTGCACAAATCAACCACATGACATAATCATTTTTCCGCATAAACCGCATGATATAAGAGGATTAGGTACATCTAAAAAGCACAAACAAGTCAAAACATGAATATAGATAATATAGATAAAAAAAAAATGTGATTCAAGCAAGCTTATTATTCTCACTGGGAGCCGCACGAGTAGGATCAGCCCTAGTACGATCAGTACGATCTTTACTGGCCATGGCAATTATATCTCCCAAATTCAGACTGTACATCTAAGTCCTACAAATAGGAAATGCATTAAGAAAATATACGCCAAATAATAGTTGTTACAACTAGTAGAATGAGTACAACCATTTCATAGTACTTAGATATACACAGCGCAGTCCAGCCAACAAAATTAAAGATTGGGCTATTTTTGCTGGCTCGGTCTCTATCTTTATGAAATTGGCTAACGAGCCCTCGAGCCATCCAAAATCTGGTTCGAGCAGGCTCGCAAGCCAGACTAGACTAATGTATTCTTGCAATTTTTTCTTTTTCTTTTCCCCCAAAATATGTGCAGAGGATCCATTCAAACATTATGCCTACATTTCAGAATTTTGCACAAAACAAAACATCAGTCAAAAGCCATATAAACAAATAACCATCTGATTCAACAAACTTAACACACCGATACATAAAAATCCATCAGTCATCACTCAAGAAAGAAATCAGACTTTTAAGGGCAAGAAAAGAAATCAAAATCAACAGAAATTTTATACTTCATCAAAGATATCTAGATTTTCGCATCAAATCCCATAAAAAGGGAGAGTCACAAGAGTTTAAAAAATAAAATTTCTAAGATCCAAATATTACAAATAAATTAAAGTCGAAAGAGAGGAGAAGGAGGCATGGGCAGAACTCTAAAGGAGGTGGCGGTGTGAGACGGCGGAAGAGAGGGGGCGCCGGGCGGTGGCCCGATACGACGAGACCACGAGAAAGGGGAGGTGGCGTGAGACAGCAAGAGAAGGGAGTTGGTGACGTGCTGGCGGGAGATGGTGGCGCTGGCTTCAGGTGTGGCTGGAACATGGAAGGGGGAAATAAAATTTGGGGTAGGGTTTTGTGATTATATATTTATATATTTTTTTAATTTAGGGTTGCGAGCCAATAAAGATAGGGGTCCGGCTTCGGTTCTCACATATGCATGTGCAATAAAATAATTATTAATATTTTAAAATTTATTAAATTGAGTTTTTTTGTGTTAATATAAATTTTATTATTATTTTTAGTAGAATTATAAATATCTTATAAATAAATAAAATAAAATAATGTTATAATTGTTGAAATATACCTAATGACCATTACAGGCCCAAATCTTAACTAGGGGTGTCAAAAGTCAACCCGACCCGAAAACCCAACCCGACCCACCCGACAAAATATCAGGTTAGGGTTGAGGGTTTTCGGGTCGGGTCGAAATCGGATCGGACCCGAAATGAACCCGGAGATGAAAGAGCAGGTTCGGGTGGGTTTCGGGTCGACCCGAATTGACCCGAAAAGGAAGTATATAAGGAAAAACCCTAACCCTAAACTCATTTTTCCCTTCTCCCTTTTACGATTCACAGCCAAGCAGCGGCTCTGCTCCCTTTCTCATCCACCCTTCATCGCCGTCATCTTCTCGCCATCGGCAACAGGTATCAACCTCTTCCTCTATTCTTCTTTTTCTTCTTCTTCTTCTTTCTTTTTAAATTTCTTCAAGTTTTCCTGTCTTCCTTTTTTTTTTTTTAGTTGGGATTTGAGGGCTTACTACGGTGCAGCCATCGGTGTACGTCGAGCATCAGGAGGCGGTCACCGGAATGATGTTAATGTCAAGCTTTTCATTTGTTCTTCTTCTTGTTTTTCTAATTTCTTTTATTTACTCTGAAGTTGTGTTCTTGTTCTTGCTTAATTTTCTCTTACAGATCCTTGGACTTCACGGTTGCTTGAAGCTCTCAACAGCAATCTTACCTTAGAATCTTGCTGAAATAAAAGACACAAGACAAAAAGAAAAGGTGAGCCTACAAAATCACAGATCTGAAGTCACTCTAAATATTTTTTCAGTTGATCATTATTGTAAAATGATATTGCAGTTGGCTGATGCCAAGGATGTATTGTTCCAGGTTTTTGAGGCTGCTATGGCAGCTGGAGCAAAAGAAGTTACTGTTTTTGCTGCAGCTTCTGAATCCTTTTCCAAATCAAACATAAACTGCAGCATTGAAGATAGTCTCACTAGGTATCGAGATGTTGCCAATGCTGCCAAAAACCATGGAATTCCCATTCGTGGGTATGCCTTAGTCCCTTATTTACAATATTTTAATATTTTGAGAACAAATTTAACTAGTGCTTCGTTTTTGAAAAATTGATGCTTAATTTTGTCAGATGTGTATCATGTGTTGTGGGTTGTCCAGTGGAAGGAGCGGTGCCTCCATCAAGAGTTGCATATGTTGCTGAAAAACTGGGTTGTGGCGAAATATCCCTTGGAGACACAATCGGTGTCGGTACTCCTGGTATAGCAAAATCGCTTGTAATTCCTCGAATTAGATAAGTGGTCTTATTTAGCCCAATTATACGTAGTGGTAAGATTCAGACATAAATTGTTTCTTGTTCTTTATCAGGTACTGTAGTCCCAATGCTTGAAGTTGTTCTTGATGTTGTTCCCATAGGGAAGCTTTCTGTACATTTCCATGACACATATGGACAAGCCCTATCAAACAAACTTCCCCTGGAATATCGTGTGATTTGGTGTAAGCATACTATTACTATAAGTTCCAATGCAAAATAATGTATCCATAAACAATTAGAGATGACACTGTTATAGTTCATGCATCATTGCATCTAATGTAAGGTAAACTATTTGACACGTGAGCCTTTTGTAATTTCTTAACTTTAGGGGAAGTTTTTGTAATTAAGCCATTCCTCAGGGTATGTCAGCCATAAATTTCCCTAAATTATGTCTCATTTTTAATTTTCTTCAACTTTAAACTCAAATATTCTTGCTTCCCATTTCAGAATTCTCCTAATTTATGAACTTCTAATGTTTCATGGTTCTCTCAACCCACATATCCCTGCACCTCAGTTTCCCAAATAGGGTCCTCGTAGCGTGAATGTTCTTTACTCTGTTCGAACTTAAGTGTCGATTCCTGTTCTTGGACTATATGTATTCCCATCGTTGTCCTTCACAGAACAACAAATAGATTTCTGATCCCATATTTATCATGACAGGTTTTGCAAAGTCCCCATAAATTTCCTGCGAGGACTGAACTCTCCTTTATTGCATTCTGACCCCGGTCGGGTCCGCAGAGTCTTGCCTCTGGAGCTTGTCAAGAGACTCAGACATCTACAACAATGAAAGCTAAGATAGTACGACCACTTATATTGATGATTAAAAGGTAAGTAATATTTCTTACATTTAATATTTGAATATCATTTTAAGAATCTATTTCTAATTAACTTGCCTATTATTTTTATATAGGATGACATAAGGAAGAGCTTCTTAGGTGGAAGAGAAGTGTTTGAGTTTAAATTTTTAGTGTTTTGAATTTATCTTTTGTGATGTTTGTTTCTTGGGAAAACTGTAATGGCTTTTCATTTGTGCTGTTTGTTTTATGGCTTTGCATTTGTGATGTTTGTTTCATGGGAGGCCTATAATGGCTTTGCATTTGTGGTGTTTGTTTGATGCCACCATTTAAAATGTATGTGTGCTCCATTTTTTGTTAGCCAATTCCCCCAGAATTGAATACCAGCATGCATGTGTGATTCTAGATGTGTGAGAATCTAATTACAGAATAGAAGAGAGTTTGGGGATCATTTCTATTTTGTATATTGCATTAGCACTAATAGCACAGCATCTGCAATTAAATTCAGATTGGGTCGGGTCATCTCGGGTGGGTCGGGTCGTTGGGTGACCTGAAAAAAATCAGGTCAACCCGAACCCAACCCGAACCTGATAGGTTCAGGTTAGGGTTGGGGGTTTCGGGTTCATTTCGGGTTCGGGTCAGGATTTTTTGTGTAATACCCTTATCCCATTCGGACACAGACATGCCTCGGACACGGCTCCGACACGTATTCGACATGCCGGATCCATTCCTAGCCAACCATTGTCACCAATTCCTCCTGATAATCACCTCCAGCCACCACCAATAGTTCCTTTCTACATGAGGCCAAAGCAGGGGAAACCAAAGAAATAAAAGAATGGGCTAAGCCCTAGCCCTCACGCCACCATCAAAGAAGAGAAAAAACAAAACTCAAATGCTCAATTAATGGGCCACATCTTTATTATTGGGCTGTTTTGTTTTTATTGAATTCATAACTATTAAAAAGTTTAAAATTTTTGGGCTAACAAAAGGGTCGACATAGTTTTAAAAGATAAATTAATATTTATAAAATATATTATTTATATATAAAATATAGCCTTGTCAGAGCCGTATCGAGTCCTAAAATTTTGAAAAAATTCATGTCGCCGTGTCCGTGCATCATAGTTTATAAGTAAAAGACAAACTGAAAAGTTAAAACAAATCATCATATGGAAAAAAAGAAAAAAAGGAGTAGTAGTATTATAGGGTTATGTGAAGAGAACGCAATAATATAGACATATTATTGATAGTGCCAAAATATTTCTAAGTGTCGAGGTCCGCAAATACGAGGCCCGCACCTTGCGAGGTATACAAATACGAGACCCGTACCCTGCGAGGTCCGCACTACGTAAGGCCGAATCAGAGTGCGTTTAGCATGTCGTGTGTAGCGGTTACCCACGTTTACACGTCTCTCCACTGTTGGAAAACAGGAATCAGAAAGTAGCGGAAATTTAAAAAATTTCTAACAAAAGGATCGAATACTCGCAATCGTGAATCCAAATTCGTAGAGAATAGAAACTTACTTTTCAATAATCTTTCTTGAAGCGTTTCAAGCCACCCAAGAACGCTCTTCTAGTGGCTTGATCCCCTCTCCTTGGTAAAGCTCAAAACTTTAAAAACTTCTTACTTGAAGCTCTCTAGAGATAGTCGCCCAACTTGACTACAATCTAACTAGTAAGGATGCTAGTTCTCTAGTTAGTGTTTAGGCTTAACCTAGGGTTTATTTTATTTTGGAGAAAGGATGGTGTTCAATACATGAACCAAAAGAATTGTCAAAATCCTCTAAGGGGAGCTCGAGCTCCCCTATATATAATATAGAGAGGGGCGGCCGAAACTTAGTCCTCATGGACTAAGGATTTGGTCCCTCTCTCTCTTATTACTTGATCATCAAGTAACTTCAAACTTTGACTTTGAATTCTAATTCAAATCAACATTTAAGAGAGCTAAAATATCCAAAACCCTTTTGGATAATATTATACTTTATTTGTTAATAAACAAATAACTTACTTATCTAATTAATTAATCCGTAATTAATTAAATAGATTATTTTTCTCCAAAATAAGACTTTCATTTTAATTCAAAAATTAAACCAAAGTCTATTAAATAATTAACACATTAACTATTTAATCTCATAAATATATACACGTGTGAGACATGTGTCCCAAGGACACGTGCCACTCACGTGACCCACACGTGTGATTCACACGTGTGGAACCCTCTCGGCATGATCAACTCGTTTAATCATTTTAAAACCTTAAATCATGTAACCAAGTTGTTGTGTGTGACCCTCTAGGTTCTCAATTCAATTAGCAGTGACCCTAATTAATTAATTCACTAATTAATTAATCAGTCCACAGATTAAACGACCATAGTCTAGCAACAGGTGTTTAACCTTAGCCGAATTGGAATGTCTCGATTCGATAGAACCTTTAAGTCATTGATTCATGTGAGATACAATCCTCCTACTTACTATCTCTCAACCAAGATCTAGGGTAAGGGAATAATCAGAACCCTAATAATCTGGTCTTAAAGCTAAGTGCATTTCATATCCATTTGATCTCAATCTAAGAAACCCTTTTCTTGATGTCTTGATATACTGCCTTGGCCAGGGACTCCATATGGCATATGAATGACTTACACAATAAGAGATCACCTTGCAGATGCAAGTGTACGTCCTTTCTTGATTCTCATTCACTTTCATGAATCACTTGTGCAGCCCCAGCATAAGCCTTGAATCAGTTATCTAAGGTGACACCCTTTAAATCTTATACCTAAGACTACAGAGTTAACTCATAAAGCGACATGGAAACTCAAGTCTGAGGATCAATTAATCACATCAATGACTCGTGAGATATTTCCTAACCTGGAAGTTTTCATTTCCTGAAATAGAAACTTCCTTTCCTATTTAGGAATCTTGTCACACGGGGCACCTTAGTGAACTTACTTATGGAAGTAAGCACCCTCATGAATCACGCATGTATCAACTATACACTTTGCACCTCCATAAAACAAGGTGGTCCTTCTTAAGGGCGTGATCCCACAAGCAAGCCTTAAAGGAGTCAGGTTAACACTACCACTGTCTATAAGACTCATCAGCTTGGAGTATTTTACTAATCATGACTCATGTGATATAGGGCTCGTTTCATGAACCATTTCACCTAAATGGTAGAGTCCTAAAGTCATCAGGATTAGGGGAGTTCTCATACATGCACAGCTAAAGTAAACGCATACCAAACAAGAGCATATAAAGAAGTGTTGCCTTAATTCGTTATTTTATTCAAAGATTGTCTGTGATTACAATAAGGATTAAGGAAAAGCACAAAGTGGATATACAAGCGGATTTCTAGGGAACTATTCCTAACAATCTCCCACTTGCCCGTCAAAGTCTTTCTAAAACTACTCTAAGTCCCATCTTCTGAAGATGACCTTTGAAAGCTTCTCGACTAAGGGGTTTAGTAAGTGGATCTGCCACGTTCTCTGCTGATGTGACCCTCTCAGTTTGCACATCTCCTCTTTTGATAATATCACGGATTAGGTGATACTTCCTCATAATGTGTTTGGTCCGTTGGTGAGATCTTGGTTCTCTTGCTTGAGCAACCGCCCAAGTGTTGTCACAAAACATAGTAATGGGGTCTTTTATGCTAGGAACAACATTCAACTCTTGAATGAAGTTTCTAATCCAAACACCTTCCTTAGCTGCATTATTAAAAGCTAAGTATTCGGCCTCAGTGGTCGAATCAACAGTGGTCGTTTGCTTGGAACTCTTCCAACTCACTGCTCCGCCGTTTAGGCAGAAAATGTATCCTGATATTGACTTAAAATCATCTAAGTCAGATGCAAAGCTTGCATCGCAGTATCCTTCAACAGTAAGATCTTTCTGACCTCCGTATACTAAAAATAAATCTCTAGTACTTTTCAAGTACTTAAGAATATTCTTCTCGGCAGCCCAGTGACCATCTCCAGGGTCAGATTGGAAACGACTTGTTACACTAAGTGCATAAGCCACATCCGGTCGAGTACATAACTTTGCATATATTATGCTACCTATTGCTGATGCATAAGGTGTATGAGTCATTCTTTCCTTCTTAAGGTTAGTCTTAGGACACATCTTCTTAGAAAGACATGTTCCTACACTTATAGAGTTGGGATTAATGCCCTGAAAATCCAATTATATTGTAAATATTTTGGATTAATAAAACTGAAATTATAGCAAGTTATGAGTATTTTACAAATTTAATAATTAATGACGTGTGATGGTATTTTTATAAGAAATGTGTTTCATAGGAAAAGACTTTAAAAACCAGAAATCACGTGTCATTAAAGTTCTAGTCGGTATGATAAGAAAATGGTCTTATCAAGACTATAATGTGTTTTATAAGATGATTAGTCTTTCGTAATCGGGAAATGGAGTTTCCAATTGTAACACGTTGATGATTTTCAATGAGATTGGAAACATCGAACTGGACCACTGAGATCGTTCATTTTATACTGCTATCTAAAACGAATAAAATCTCGGAAGCATTAGACTCTTAATCCTGGAGGTGTTTCTACTTTAGGCATGTAGTGTTAATCACTGTGATGTACTCAGAAGTGAGGTCTCGGTAACGGGTGGCCAAAATACTTTGTACGTTCGGTGATTGCATGAAATGTGCTAAAGAGAAATATTGATCGAGGAATCTGTAGCCTTGCTGGAAGGTTAAAGATATCCCTGAAATAGATTTGTAAAGTTCAATTAAAACTTTGGCCAAAGTACTTCATGTGTGCGTCACCGAAGTTGTATGTTGAATGTGTTTCATATACAGGGGATTTGGACTTAAGGCGAATCAAGAAATTTCAGATTAGAAGTGAAAGATAAATGATAGTAGTATTGATTTATTTTTCTTGGATATCTGTACAGATGAGTAAAATGCAAAATTATTCTATATCGAGAAATTCGTGAATAATTTAATTAATTTTAGAGTGCAACAATATTTATTTAGTGGAATTAAATATTGTTAAACGGTAATCAATTATTCTCATGGGATGATAATAGATTGACCCATTTGGAGCTAAGATTAATTAGTCCTGCAGGTCCCCCCGCAATCCCCAACGAAGATCAAAGAGAAAATATTAAAAGGAGAGAGAGAAATCATTTTTCAAAGCGTTTGAAAATAGCCAAGGAATTTATTTTGAGAAAATAAATTAAATTCCAAAGAGTTGGAAATGCCCAAATTTTATTTTGGAGAAAATAAAATTTTTGGAAAAAAAAATGATGATGATGTGGCAGAAGTGCTGACGTAGCAGTGCCACGTCAGCAGGTAAACGCCAAGTGGCGCTGACTGGGCGCCACCGTATGCGACACGTGGATGGCCAGGATCGCGCCGCGTCAGTGCGTGTCAACGGCCCAGATTGTGTTGACTGAAAAGTCAACGGGTCGTGGAAGTGGGCCATCGGGTCGGGTCATCGGTTAGGGTCCGGATAGGGTCGGGTCAAGAGTTGGCCGACCCGGGCACGTGGCAGAACGAGAGAGTGCCATGTAGCAGAGGTTCAGACCGTCTGAACCGACCGATTCTCTGTCGAACCGGTCCGAACCGCTGGACCGCCAGTCCGACCGGCCGAACCGGACACGTGGCAGGTGCTTGTGCCTGAGTGGGTGTCACACGCGCCAAGCACACAGCTGCCACTTGGGCGACGCGTGTGGCGTCTGCTGGGCGCGTGCTTCGTGCCGCTAGACTCGTGGCGGTGCGAGCTCCTGCGTGGCGTCATCGGATTCGTCGCCCGATCTTGGAGTGCACGGCAAAAGTCCGATTTTTGGACGAAAATGCCCTTAATTAGAGGCTATAAATAGGGCTAATGCTATTCATTTCATTTAGAAGATTTTAGCAGCAATTCTCAGCTTTAAAATGCCTCCCGGCTCTCTCTTTCTTAATTAGTTAATTAATCCTTAATTAAGGATTAATTAATTACTTAATTAGGTGGTTATATAATTAATATATAATCCACTTAATTATTAGAAAATAGGGATTTTCAGGTTTTAGAAAAATGGGTTTTTCTAGAAAAATATTTTCTCAAAGTGTTTAGCGAAATACTGTCGGAGCCCACACTCCAATTTCTTAATCGGGGATATTGCGGGGAAGCTCTGCCGGTTTCACGAGAAGATATCGAGGTGCTGAAAAAGTGCCGTTGATAGCCAATTTTGCAGTACGGTAATACTGTTGTGCTGCCAAAATTATTATTTGCATATTGTGATCATATGCTGTAACGCCCCAGCTTTCGGCATTTCAGGTATGAACGACACGTGTGTGTTTGAGAGTTGTAATTTAATTTTTAATTGTTCATTTCTCTAATTTTCATAGCATAACATAATTTTATAAAATTATATTCTTAACATTTTATTGAAAATTCATATCATATCTTATTTTTCGAAATTATCGAATGTGATTGTAATGTGAAATATTTTCTCGAACGTGATTTATTTCCTTTATGTCCTTAATTGATCATTTTCATGCATATGGGATCTAATTGAATTGGACCTAATTGATTATTTTAAAAGGGGATTTGGACTCAATTGCTTAACTTATCTTTTCAAAGGATCTAATTGCAAAATTGGCCAATTCTTTTCTCTTCTTGGGAGCATATCACGTACCATTTGCTTCTTCCTTCATACACAATATCATCTTTGCTCCATTTGCTTCCCATTTCAACCGAACCAAAAACCCTTGATTGGAGTTGGGAGATTTCATCACTTGAGCATCAATTTGTGTGGGATTTGTGATATTTGGAGCATCATCAACATCCTTTCATCATCTCTTCTTCCATTTCTTTCTCTTGAGGTAAATATGGTGAATGAATGATTTTATTGAAAATATGGTTTAACTAGGGCTTTGTTGTGCATTCAATGAATGGTGTATTGGTTGTTGGGAAATTTATTGTGGTCATTAAGTTCTTGTTTGATGCATATATCTTGTGGTTTATGGACTTGAAGCATGTTGGAGTGAATGGGTTTCAAATGAGTGAATATTGATGATCTAACTTGGGATCATATGTTTTTATGAGTTATTGTTGATCATTATACATGCTAGCATATTTATGGTGTCTAATATTTACATTGGAACATGGTTTGCATCCATTTTTGTGGTTGTTGATGCTTCTCCATGGCTGCTCTGTTTTTCTGCTCTGCATATTTTGCTCACGTATTCTGGGAACGGCCCTTCCCAGCTCCAGTTCAAAACTGGAACGGCCGTTCCCATGATGCTGAGACTCAGGCCAGCGAGACTGGGAACGGCCGTTCCCACTTTGGCCTGTGAGCCGGAACGGCCCTTCCCAGCCGAATGCGTTTTATATTTTAAAAACGCTGGCGCGCGTTTTCTGAGCCATGGGAACGGCCCTTCCCATTTTCAAGGGAAGGCCGGAACGGCCGTTCCCATAGTCCAGAAAGGGTGCGAAATTCACTGCATAAATTTAAAATTTCCGCGCCTCGTTCGGACGGCTTCTTTGACCCCTAATTGCTTTTATATGAATGAATACATGTTGAAACCAAATATTTTCATGGTACATTGCATTTTTCTTGTAGTCTCGTCACATTTTGCCGTTCGTCCTATTTGGTACATTTTGAGTCGTGTTTCACGGACAATTGTCTTTCTTGCACAGACCAGCTTCCTGGTGACGAGGAGCAGGCCCCGTGAGCTGTTTCCTTGGATTATTTTGGGTCGTTCAGGTGAGGTTTAATTTTAGATACATAGGACCCGTACAACCCTATGTGATATTTTAAGCCAAAACCTATAGTTATACTTATAGTTTTCAAATGATATTGATTTTCAAATGTTTTATCGATCTATTGAAAGAAATTGATTGATTGATTGATTGATTGGGCGAGTATTGTATTGCACTGTGGGCCCGAGGGTAGTGACTCGAGCCAACCGGGAAAGCAAGGGCTGACGGGTAACTCGAGAGCTATCCTCACCAAATTGGGATGACCCCTGAACCCCCTAGGAGATTAGGGCGGGAAAGGAGTTCCGGGCTTAGGGATTCATGTACCCTCTGCCCAGATTGATTGGATGGTGGGGCCTTGCAATCCCACCATCACCCGGAGGAAGAAGGCGTCATTGAAATTGCTAATTGTGCACATTAATGAATTGCTTGATCACCTAATCACCTAATAATTGATTGATTGATTGTACACAGTCGGTGTAAGGTTGGAGAATTGCCCCACTCGCCGGGCCACTATTGATTGAATTGAATTGATTGAATTGAAATTGGATCAGTTGTAACCTCGGGCGATAGTATCTCTTTTCACTATTAAACTGTATTGTTTTTCCAAAATTATTACCCGAGGTTATAGCTTGCATGTAGGTGCGCTTATATTTATTTATACCCCTCGCTCAGTCTGTGTTGGACTGACACCTCAACTTTTCAGTGTTTTGCAGGGCGTGCTAGGCGGGAATTTAGAGTCAGTTGGTCTTTAAATTTGGGTCTAGCACACTTCATTCCCACATTTTGATTGTATAGATGTTTGGGATATTTTGTATCGCCCTATTATCTATTTTGCTGACGGATGACATTGTATTGATAGTGTAAACGTTGGTATCTATACGTAAATAAATAAATATGGTACCTATACGTATCTATTGAATGTTATTGCTTCCGCTTTATATACTCTGTATTGCATATTGGTTGGTTTTAACTTGAGGGTACCCGCCTAGCCTTGAGTCATTTTATTGTCTCCCGTTCGCTGTAGCTTTGATTCATGTATGGATTGTCCCTTCCATAGGTGGATTGGGGCTATAGTGCGGGGGATGTGGTGCCTGGCGTTCCGGGTGCTACATATGCTAGATGATTTAAAATTATGTTATCAATGCCTGAATATATTAGAGTTATGCTGCCCGATTTATTCCGCTGTTTTATTAAAATATTTTTAAAATATTTTGATAACGAGGTTATGGTGAAAATTTTTGAATATTACGCTATACCGTCACTCTGCTTCGGGCCCGCCACACCAACATATAGGAATCTTCTTAACCTTTGCTGAATCCATATTGAATGTCTTCAATACTTTGTCAATGTAAATCGATTGTGATAGTCCTATTAACCTTCTAGATCTATCTTGATAGATTTTAATTCCAAGGATATAGGACGCATCACCAAGATCTTTCATCTCGAATTGGTTCGATAACCATAACTTAGTTACTTTCATTTTATCCTTTGAATTCCCAATAAGAAGGATGCCATCAACATAAAGCACTGAATTGCACTGAGGTCTTCAATTCCTTTCTATACACACATGATTCATTCGAGATCTGAACGAAGCCAAACGCTTTGACTGATTCATCAAATCGAATGTTCCAATTCCTAGAAGCCTCCTTCAATCCATAGATTGATCTTTGGAGTTTGCAAACCTTTTGCTCACTCCCACTGAATGTGAAACCTATGGGTTGCTCTATGTAAATGTCTTTATCAATGTTACCATTGAGAAAGGCAGTTTTTACATCCATTTGCCATATCTCATAGTCATAATACGCAGCAATGGCAAGCATGATCTGAATAGACTTTTGCATTGCAACTGGTGAAAAGGTTTCATCAAAGTCCGCGCCGGGTCTTTGAGTGAATCCTTTTGCAACCAGTCTTGCTTTGTAGCCTGTAATGCTTCCATCAACTCCAAGCTTTTTCTTAAAGATCCATTTGCAACCTATGAGTTTGACCCCATCAGGCAAATCTACCAAGGTCCAAACTTGGTTGGAGTTCATGGAATCCATTTCGGATTTCATGGCTTCTATCCACTGTTTAGAGTCAGAATATGAAAATGCCTCCTCATATGTTAGAGGATCATTATCCTTTTGAGAGATCTCATGGAAGAATCCATACCATCTCTCTGGCTGTCTAGGAGTGCGTTCAGAACGCCTTAGAGGAGGATTTACATGTGTATCGAAATTCATGATTGGTTGTGGTTGATCAGAAGGGGACGTTTCTTCAGTGGGTGGCATGGGGTCACTTTGTACTTCCTCTAATTCTATGATCTTGCCTTTCTTTTCTTTAAGGAACGGTTCCTCAAGAAAAGTAGAATTTTTGGAAACAAACACCTTTTGCTCAGATTGAACATAGAAGTAGTATCCTATGGATTCCTTAGGATAACCTGCAAAGTAGCATAAGTTAGAAGGAGATTCTAACTTATCTCCCACTGTCCTCTTCACTTAAGCAGGACAACCCCAAATTTTTAAGTAAGAATAACTGGGGATTTTACCATGCCACATTTCATAGGGCGTTTTAGGGATTGACTTAGAGGGAACCAGATTCAAAATTTTTACTGCACTTTCTAGGGCATAACCCCAAAAAGAAGGTGGTAAGTCAGTGAAACTCATCATGGAACGAACCATATCGAGTAGGGTTCGATTCCTTCTCTCAGAAACTCCATTGAGTTGAGGAGTTCCCGGAGGAGTCCACTGGGAGATAATTCCATTATCTTTTAGATGATTACGGAATTCTTCACTAACATACTCGCCTCCTCGATCAGACCGAAGTGCTTTGATCTTGTGACCAGTTTGGTTCTCAACCTCCTTTTGAAATTCTAGGAATTTCTCAAAAGCTTCAGATTTATACTTCATTGAGTATACATAACCATACCGACTTAAGTCATCAGTAAAGGTTATGAAATACTGATGATTGTTTCTTGTGCTTACACTAAGCGGTCCACAAACATCAGAATGGATCAAATCCAAGACCTTGGTGGTACGTTCCACAGTTCCTTTAAAAGGAACTTTAGACATCTTTCCTTTGAGACAGGATTCGCAAGAAGTTAACTCTTTGAGATCATTTTCAGAGAATGATCCTAAAGTGTTTATCTTGCTAATTATGTTCTTGCAAATGTGTCCTGATCAAGCGCGCCATAAGGGAGTTGAAACTTTGTCATCTCTCTTACGTTTAGTTTCTCGTTGTATATTCATAATATTGATATTTTGAGTTAGATAAAGTCCATTACTTAGAGTACCGATGTGAACGGAAGAGTTGTTCCGTTTGATAAAATATTTACCATTCTTATTATAAGTTTCATAACCCTCACAATCTAAAATTGGAATTGAAATTATATTACGAATAATGTTCGGTACATAAAGGACTTTGTTTAGAACTAACTCAAAACTACCAAAATCTAATCTAACTGTGCCTAAAGCTCGAGCTTCAACTTTTGAGCCATCACCGATCTTCAAAACACATTATCCTTCTCTGAGTTGATGGACTTCATTTAGCATCTGTACATCATTATAGATATGAGCTCCACAATCGGTATCAAGTACCCAAGAACTAGAATTAATAGAAAGATTTACTTCAACGAGAAACATACCTTTCTTTTGAGTAGCCTTGTACTCTGGGCAGTTTCTCCTCCAATGTTCCGTTTTGCCACAATGGAAGCAAACATCCTCTTTCTAATCACGCTTCTTCTTTTGGGCCTTCCCCTTTGAAATGCCACCTGTAGGCCTAAGAGGTTTCTTCTTCTTCTTTTGGGCTTTCTTGCCCTTACCTTTAGAAGGTCCAGAAGAGGAAGATGGAGCATTCACCATCAGAACCTTATTGTCCTTCTTGATCGTGCTTTCAGTAGTCACAAGCTGACTAATCAGCTAAGCTACAGTAGCACCAGCATGATTCATATTGAAGTTAAGGACAAATAGGTTGAATGATGGTGGGAGCGATGCTAGCAACAAGTCCACTGAAAGCTCATCTTTCAGTAGCATGTCCATGGAAGCAAGTTTCTCAGTAAGGGCGAGAAACTTGAGTCCATATTCATGGACACTTGAACCTTCCCTCATTCTCAAATGGAATAATTCCTTTGAAGTGTTATACCTTGTATCACGTTGATGAGGGTGGTAAAGTTGCTCCAAGTGGTCGTAAATCTCCCAAGCAAATTCCATGGCCTCATGTTGCCTTTGCAAGTCCAGAGACATGTTAGCCAACATAAGGCAACAGGCTTGGAGATTATCATCCTTCCATTTCTGGATCGCGTCCCGCTCGGCTCGAGTGGGAGCTTCCCCTTCGGGACTAGGCTCCCCTTCGAAGAGAACATAAGTTGTCTTCTCAGAATCTAAAATGATTTTCAGATTCCTCAGCCAATCAAAATAGTTGGGACCAGTCAACTTGTTTGACTCGAGGATCGATGCAAGAGGGTTTTTGGTTGCCATTTCAAAATACATAGAGAATCACAGAATCTACGACCTAAATGGTAAAACAGAGAACTAGTGAGCATGCTGAATTATAACGATATATAAAAGATAAGGTCTTTAATCTAATTTAGCTCCCACTATTTTTCAAAGATCTATAATTCCCAAATATCTAAGAGGAACACGTTTCCCAATGGGTACTAAGATCCTAAGCATTTTACCTCGAAACCACGACTCGCGGACATTCTAAGTAAAGCCTTAGGTAGGTACAACTTACCAATTCTAACACCTTTAGAACTCTTAGTAATTGTTTTTGCATCACCTATTTTCAATATGGACCCACGACTCGTGCAACATCTATTTACTTAGGCGTTAAGCTCGACCCATCAATCATAAGATCATGAATCATGATCAAAACTTAGTTCGAACGACCCACGACTTGTGGACATCGCCCTTGCCAAAATTGACCGCGAAATATTGATCATTTAAAATGATCAATTAGGTAACTAAGAACTAATAAGCTCTACTAACTATCCCACGACTCGCGGACAATAACTAGCTTCACTTACTAAACTTAAAACCTATTGATGGAATCCTAGGAATTTAATTCGAAATTTGCATCTCGAATTAAACACCTATTTATTCGAAATGAGCTTAATATTTAATGGAAAATTTTCGAATCAACCGGAGAGTTGTCCGGCTCGACCTTACCAACATATATGTTATCCAATTTAATTAGTCTTGATTAATGCAAGTACAACTTAAATGCATTTCACACAAGCACTTAGCATATAAAATATCCTAGCATGATACTAACATGAGATGATCATGGGTCTATCCTATTTTATGCTTGAAAAGTGGGAGCCACTCCACTATCACAATTCTAACATACATACCACATAAACAGTTTATATCACATGAGGGAAAGCAGTAACAAAATACGAGCCCTATCTCTATTATATTTTCAATTGAGATTCCCCTCCCTAACATTTTGAGGGGTCTTCACTTATGGCCTCCTTGTTACTTAAACGATCTATCTTACTCCATGGGTGCATTGTCTCCAAAATGAAAATAAAACCTCACCACCTATCTATACTCTCAAATTACAATAAAAGGAAAAAAGACATAAAGTAATAAGGCTCAATCTTCATATTGGTCTTAGACAATTACACGGGGCATACCACGGTCTCAAAAACAGTAATATGGAAAACCACATAATAAATCACATAACAGTACGCACATAAGTGAGGCTCCAACCTCAATTGAAAAACGCAACTATAGGGCTCTAACCCCAAATGTAAACCATCCATGTGAATAAATGTAAAGCATATAAAGACTAGTACCCATGATCACCTAACATGCTTTTGCGAGAATTTAAACTTAACCAATAAATTCAAATTCCCGTTTTAAGTCCTAATAACTTAAAACACGACTTGATGCCAGTCTTATTTATAAAAGTTTTCAACAAATCCCAAATTACCAAAGACTAATAAAATTCCAATTAATTTCTAAAAATTAATAATTTTATTAAAGATGTAGTTTCCCAAATTATAAACCGCTTCTATTTCTCAAAAAAAAATCCCAATTTTAAAATTAAAATAAATATTAATAAAACAAATTTTTAATAATAAAATTAAAATAAAAAATCGGGACTGGATTGCACGAAATACGAAAATGGATTACGAGAAAAATGGGGCCCATACGCGAAGAGGGATGTGCGCATCTGGGCGGGCGCCCTTCGCGATTGCGGGAGGGAGTGGGCGGGATGCCCTTGCCCGCGCCTAGCGGCGAGCGGTGGGGCGCGAAGCCCGCGCGCTGGATGACTTCGCGCGCGGGGTTTCGCGTGTTCGTAATCCAGGCTTTTCGTTTCGTGTTTTCGTACAAAAGCAAAACCAATCCAAGAAATCCAAAAATAGTTTATACAATTTTCAAAAACAAATTTTTACAAAACAGTTTTCAGAAACTTTCAGAAAAAATACAGTTTCGTAATTCAGGGTTCAGGCTTTCTAAAACAGTTACAAATACTCAATCGCATCAAGCCTAATAATTTCTACCAAATTCAGTTAAGTGGAGACGAATCAGAAACACGATTAATGAGGTGGCTCTGATACCACTTGTTGGAAAATAGGAATCAGAAAGCAGCAAAAATTTAAAAAATTTCCAACAAAAGGATCGAATACTTGCAATCGTGAATCCAAATTCGTAGAGATTAGAAACTTAGTTTTCAATAATCTTTCTTGAAACGTTTCAAGCCACCCAAGAATGCCCTTCTCGCGGCTTGATCCCCTCTCCTTGGTAAAGCTCGAAACTTTAAAAACTTCTTACTTGAAGCTCTCTAAAAATAGTCCACCAACTTGACTACAATCTAACTAGTAAGGATGCTAGTTCTCTAGTTAGTGTTTAGGCTTAACCTAGGATTTATTTTATCTTGGAGAAAGGATGGTGTTCAACACATGAACCAAAAGAATTGTCAAAATCCTCTAAGGGAGCTCGAGCTCCCCTATATATAATATAGAGAGGGGCGGCCGAAACTTAGTCCTCGTGGATTAAGGATTTGGTCCCTCTCTCTCTTATTACTTGATCATCAAGTAACTTCAAACTTTGATTTTGAATTCTAATTCAAATCAACTTTTAAGAGAGCTAAAATATCCAAAACCCTTTCGGATAATATTATACTATATTTATTAGTAAATAAATAACTTATTTATCTAATTAATTAATACGTAATTAATTAAATAGATTATTTTTCTCCAAAATAAGACTTTCCTTTTAATTCAAAAATTAAACCAAAGTCCATTAAATAATTAACACATTAATTATTTAATCTCATAAATATATACACGTGTGAGACACGTGTCCCAAGGACACGTGCCACTCAGGTGACCCACACGTGTGGAACCCTCTCGGTATGATCAACTCGTTTAATTATTTTAAACCCTTAACTCATGTAACCAAGTTATTGTGTGTGACCCTCTAGGTTCTCAATTCAATTAGCAGTGACCCTAATTAATTAATTCACTAATTAATTAATCAGTCCACAGATTAAATGACCATAGGCTAGCAACAGGTGTTTAACCCTTAGTTGAATTGGAATGTTTGGATTCGACAGAAGCTTTAAGTCATTGATTCATGTGGCATACAATCCTCCTACTTACTATATCTCAACCAAGACCTAGGGCAAGGGAATAATCAGAACCCCAATAATCTGGTCTTAAAGCTAAGTGCATTTCATATCCATTTGATCTCAATCCAAGAAACCCTTTTGTTGATGTCTTGATCTACTACCTTGGCCAAGGACTCCATATGGCATATGAATGATTTGTACAATAAGAGATCACCTTGCAGATGCAAGTGTAGGTCCTTTCTTGATTCTCATTTACTTTCATGAATCACTTGTACAGCCCAGCATAAGCCTTGAATCAGTTGTCTAAGGCGACACCCTTTAAAGCTTATACCTAAGACTACAGAGTTAACTCATAAAGCGACATGGAAACTCAAGGCTAAGGATCAATTAATCACATCAATGACTCGTGAGATATTTCCTAATCTGGAAGTTTCCATTTCTTGAAATAGAAACTTCCTTTCCCATTTAGGAATCTGCTCACACAGGGCACCTCAGTGAACTTCCTTATGGAAGTAAGCATCCTCATGTATCACGCACGTATCAACTATACACTTTGCACCTCCATGAAATATGGTGGTCTTTCTTAAGGGCGTAATCCCACAAGCAAGCCTTAGAGGAGTCAGGTTGACACTCCCACTGTCTGTAAGACTCATCGGCATGGAGTATTTTACTAATCATGACTTATGTGATATAGGGCTCGTTTCATGAACCATTTCACCTAAATGGTAGAGTCCTAAAGTCATCAGGATTAGGGGAGTTCTCATACATGCACAACTAAAGTAAACGCACACCAAACAAGAGCATATAAAGAAGTGTTGCCTTAATTCATTATTTTATTCAAAGATTGTCTGTGATTACAATAAGGAAGAGCACAAAGCGGATATACAATTGGCTTTCTAGGGCACTATTCCTAACATACACTACTCAACACACGATCCCACGCAACTCGTGCCTTAACCTAATTTGGATAGTATTAATAGTCTTTTCTCATCAAAATAAGATACGTACACTTTTACATACCGAACCTCTGCCCAAATTTTCGGTCAGCTTTCCACTTAAGGCAATCTCACTGCCTTGAGCGTCGGAGTGCCTATGCGGGAAACACCTCCCGCCTGGTATTCTCACTTTATTTTGATCTTAGCAGGTCAAAGAACCCACTCTTGGCTGATTTATTGGAGATTCGATACCAATTCCAATCAATTTTCAGCGAAACCAATTACCGAGCCAAATCCAATGATAGCGGATCGAGCCAAGTGTGAGACCCTATCCCACCCCTGAATGGTGATGACCAAGTCCCGTTCGCGCGGCGCAATGGGAAACAGACCATATTGGAAGATGGGGAGGAACAGGATCCTCTCAATCCCTCTCACTATTCTAAAACTCGAGCAGGGGAGAGAGAGAATGACCGCCTCACTCAGTTGGAAGAGGAGAACCAGAACTTAATGGCTGCCCTGAGCAAGATCGTAGAAGGATCTCAGGTTGGCGATCAAGAAGAAGTTTATCACCAACATGCACGATGTTGCGGTAAGAAAGTTCAACACCGACTTACACGGTATCGGGACGAGGAAGCTGTCGACAAGCCCCAACGTCGTCCAGTCTGAGGCGATCGGGAGAAGCCCATTGAACTCTCCCCTTGCCAGAGGAATAGACGACCTCGAAGATCAAGGGCTGAGCGAGCCTCACTACTTTACTAGGAGATATTGATGGCAAGAGCAGGAAATTCAAATGTTCCCACCAACGTTCCTCGCTATGATGGTACGGGTGATCCTGAGGAACACTTAACAGCCATCGAGCACATTATGCATTTATATGAGTATTCATTGGACTTTTGGTGTAAAATCTTCTTTATCTTGCTCTCAGGAACTGCTTATGATTGGTTCAAGCGGCTTCCCCCTAGCTCGATTCAAAGCATTGATGACTTGTACGAACAATTCGATTGCCATTTCAGCCCTTTGAAAGAGACCAAGTTGCCCACCATATATCTTTGGAATGTCGAGTAGGGTCCCCATAAAACTTTACGAGAATTCTTTGCTCGTTTTGGTGCTGAACTAACTAAAGTTGAAACTCCATCCACCGATTTCCTTAGGTAAGCATTTTACCAAGGGCTGAATAACTCCAAGATCAATACGGATTGTGGAGATGCAATTGCCCGTAAAAAACCTAAGGATATGGTTCAGTTTCGGAGGATAGCAAGTGAGTACATGGAGCAGGAAGACATGGCGTGTATGAAATGAGCACGTATCCAGGATAGACTATCAAGAAACTCAAATCGGGAGGAGCATAGAGAAAGGCGAGCGGGACCTCTCCCTAGGGGACCGCGAGTTGAGCTCACTAAACGTAACTCCGATATCCTGAATATAGCCGGTTCTAAGATGTTCAAAAAGTCGCGTCTCATGGCTCAGAGCGAGAAAAACTCTCATTCCGATATGTATTGTGATTTTCATTAACAGAACAGGCATGACACAGATGAGTGCATTAGTTTGGATAAAGAGATCTAATGTTTAGTAACCGGAGGTAAACTTTTAGAATTTGTTAAGTCAATGGATCGAAATCATAAGAGGCGAGGGGACAGGGCCCGTTTGCGCTCGCATAGCCCTAGCTGACCCCGCTGCCCATATCGAGATCAACGAGCTGATAAAGGCACCAAGCAAGTACCTGATGGTAATATGGCCACTCAAGGAGTGGTGAACATGATCGTAGGATGAGAGTGTCCACATTATCCAATGGTAATTGATTTCGACATCTACAACACCAAGGTCAAAAGGGCATTGGTAGATAGTGGCAGTTCAATAAATGTTTTGCCAGTCACCACCTTCAAGAAATTATGTGGCAAGGATGTCGAGCTCGAAGCTGTTGAGACCCCTCTTCTTGGGTTTGGCGGATCAGAGCTATATGCGATTGGCCAAGTGAAATTGGCGAGCTCCTTAGCTTGTGCTCAAAAAAGAGCCACGATCCCATTGATATACATGGTGGTTGATGTCAACCTCCCATACAACGTGATTCTTGGGAGACCCGCTCTTGCAAAGTTCAAAGCCAATCACTCCGCGTTCCACAAGAAGATGAAGTTTTCACCTCCCAATGGAATTGGAGAAGTGAATTGTCAATTGAAAGAGGCTTGGGAGTGCCACATACTCTCAACTGTGAAGCCTAAGCCGATTCATAAAACTCCAAAACCATTGGAAGCGGCTCATGAAGAGGAAGACGAAATGCCCGATATGGAGGGGATTCCTCACCCGAAAAAGCGCAAGTTAGAGGCTCGTTAGATTGAGCCCAAAGAAATAAGGCTGAAGCTAACCAGAGATTTCAAAGAGATCGAGCTCAGCCTAGGCGATAGTTCAAAAATAACTAAGGTTATAGCTCAGCTTAAAGGGAAAGAGCAAATCATGTTGATCGACTTCCTCTACAAAAATGTAGACATATTTACATGGAAACCATCAGACTTCAAAGGGATTGATCCAAATGTGATTGTGCATTGACTCAATGTCGATCGCTCTGCTAAGCCAGTTCGGCAAAAGGCAAGGAAATTGGGGAACGAACGAAATGCGATTATCGAAGAAGAAGTGAACAGATTACTCGATGTGGATTACATTGAGCCTATTCAATTCCCAGAGTGGCTATGCAATGTAGTCCTCGTCCCTAAGGTCTCCGGCAAATGGCGTATGTGTAACGACTTTAAGGATCTGAATAAGGCTTGCCCTAAAGATCCCTATCCACTCCCTCGTATAGATCAGTTGGTTGATTCCACAGCTGGATGCGAACTCATGATTATGATGGATGCATTCCAAGGCTATTATCAGATTTTTATGGCCCCTGCAGATTGGGAAAAAATGGCCTTTGTAGTTGTGAATAGAATATACTGCTTCAAGCTCATGTCGTTTGGCCTCAAGAACGCGGGCGGGATTTATCAAAGGTTGGTGAACCGGATGTTTGCTTCAGAGATCGGCGATACGATGGAGATGTATGTCGATGATATGATCACAAAAAGTGTTAAGGCATTCGATCACCTTAAACACCTCAGAGGAACCTTCTCAATTTTGAGGAGATACGGACTGAAGCTCAACGCGAGCAACTGTACGTTTGGCATTAAAGGATGAAAGTTCTTGGGCTATGTAGTAAGCCAACGTGGAATTGAGACGAACCCTGATAAGATCGAAGCCGTTCAAGCAATCCAACCTCCGGATTCAATCAAAAAGGTCCAAGTGCTCCTTGGGCGAATTGCTCAATAGGTTCATATCGCGCTCCGCTGATCGGAGCCTTCCGTTCATGAAAATTTTAAGGAATATGAAGCAATTTAAATGAACGAAGGAGTGCGATGAGGGGCTCGCCAGTCTCAAAGCGTACCTCGCATCAGCTCCTCTTCTAGCAAAGTCCAACAAGGGAGAAACATTGTTTGTCTACCTTGCGGTTTCGTAAGAAGCTATCAATTCAGTTGTGGTGGTCGTACGCTAACGGAAACATCTGCCCGTATACTATCTAAGTAAGGTGCTCCACAGACCAGAGTTAAACTATTTGGAAATTGAGAAGTTCGTGCTTCCTCTTGTACATGCTTTGAGAAAGTTGAAGCCTTACTTTCAATCCAACTCCATAGGATCGGACATTGAGACAAGTGCTGAGCAAGCCAGATATTTCAGGAAAGCTTGTAAAGTAGGCGATTGAACTTGGGCAATTCGAGGTCTTCTATCAACCAAGAGTTGCCTAACAAGCTCAGGTGTTAACGGATTTCTTGTCGGAACAAAGCGATCTTCCCAACGTGGTCGTTCCAACAGAGGTAGTACTTCCATGGACCCTCCATGTTGACGGATCGTCGACAAATGGAGGAGGTGGTGCAGGGATCTCACTAAGGAGTTTGGATGGACAAGAGCTTGACATCACTGTAAGGCTTGAAAGGCAAGCCACGAATAATGAAGCAGAATATGAAGCCTTCTTAGCCGGACTTGACATCGCATTCGAAAGGAAATACAACACATGGTGATATTTACTGACTTCCAACTCGTAGCAAGTCAAGTTGAGGGTTCATATGAGGCGAAGAAAGAAACTATGATCCAGTATTTGTGGAAGGTGAATGAACTTTGTGCTCGATTCAAAACTTTTAGCCTTTCACAAATTCCGAGGGAGAAAAATCAAAAAGCAGATGCCTTATCCAAATTCGCGAACAGTATGCAAGGCACCGCGGATTATGCCATCACTTTCTTGACTGTGACGGGTCCTGCTATCGCACCATTATCCAAATTCGCGAACAGTATGCAAGGCACCACGGATCATACCATCACTTTCTTGACTGTGACGGGTCCTGCTATCGCACCAGAGGGTTGCAAGGAAGTGCTCTCCCTCGACCCGGCCAAACTGTGTTGGCTTGACCCCTTGGTAATCTTTCTTAGAGACGGAGTACTCCCCATGGACCGAACTCAAGCCCGATAGACAAAGTAATGCTCCGCTCGGTTTACTTTGGATAATGAAGGAAGGCTTTTCCGCAAGTCATTCTTTGGTCCGGACCAGAGGTGCCTTCGCCCTTCATAAACTAAGGAAGTTCTCCAGCACATCCATTCAGGTCAGGAAGAAAGCACTTGTGGGAATCACGCAGGAGGAAGAGCACTTCCTAAGAAGATAGCCCGAGTAGGTTTTTTCTGGCCAACCATGCTCGCGAATGCTATTGATTACGCTCGTAAGTGCCCGTAGTTTCAAAAGTTTGGAAATGTGATTCACCAACCCGCTGCAGAGCTGGTGAGTCATAAGATTTCATGGCCCTTCGATCAGTGGGGAATCGTATTAGGAATAGTGCACTAGAAAGCCGATTCGACGTAATTTGCTTTGGGACTTTTCTTATATCACAGACAATCTTTGAATAATATACGATTGATTATCATTATAGGCAAACACTTCTTTATATGCCAATACGTGTTTTGTGTGTTTCCATTACGTGCGCATGTATGAGAACTCCTCTAATCCTGATGACTTTAGGACTCTACCATTTAGGTGAAATGGTTCATGAAACGAGCCCTATATCACATAAGTCATGATTAGTAAAATACTCCAAGCCGATGAGTCCTACCAATGGTGGGAGTGTCAACCTGACTCCTCTAAGGCTTGCTTGTGGGATCACGCCCTTAAGAAGGACCACCTTGTTTCATGGAGGTGCAAAGTGTATATTTGATAAGTTCGTGATACACGAGGGTGCTTACTTTAATAAGTAAGTTCACTGAGGTGCCCCGTGTGAGAAGATTCCTAAATGGGAAAGGAAGTTTCTATTTTCTTGAAATAGAAACTTCCAGATTAGGAAATATCTCACGAGTCATTGATGTGATTAATTGATCCTTAGACTTGAGGTTCCATGTCACTTTATGAGTTAACTCTGTAGTCTTAGGTATAAGCTTTAAAGTGTGTCGTCTTAGACAACTGATTCAAGGGTTATGCTGGGGTTACACAAGTGACTCATGAAAGTGAATGAGAATCAAGAAAGGACCTACACTTGCGTTTGTAAGGTGATCTCTTATTGTGTAAGTCATTCATATGCCATATGGAGTCCTTGGCCAAGGAAGTAGATCAAGACATCAAGAAAAGGGTTTCTTGGATTGAGATCAAATGGATATGAAATGCACTTAGCTTTAAGACCAGATTATTAGGGTTCTAATTATTCCCTTACCCTAGATCTTGGTTGAGAGATAATAAGTAGGAGGATTGTATCTCACATGAATCAATAACTTAAAGGTTCTGTCGAATCCGAACATTCCAATTCAGCTAGGGGTTAAACACCTGTTGCTAGACTATGGTCGTTTAATCTGTGGACTGATTAATTAATTAGTGAATTAATTAATTAGGGTCACTGCTAATTGAATTGAGAACCTAGAGGGTCACACACAACAACTTGGTTACATGAGTTAAGGCTTTAAAATGATTAAACGAGTTAATCGGGCCAAGAGGGTTCCACACGTGTGAACCACACGTGAGTGACACGTGTCTTTGTGACACGTGTCTCACACATGTGTAAATATATGTGTATATTTATTTATGTGTTAAATAATTAATGTGGTTAATTATTTAATAGACTTTGGTTTAATTTTGAATTAAAAAGAAAGTCTTATTTTGGAGAAAAATAATCTAGTTAATTAATTGTGAATTAATTAATTAGATAAAATAAGTTATTTATTTTAAATAAATAAAGTATAAAATTATCCAAAAATAGTTTGGATCTTTTAGCTCTCTTGAAAGTTGATTTGAATTTGAATTCAAAGTCAAAGTCAAAATTACTTGATGATCAAGTAATAGGAGAGAGGGACCAAATCCTTAGTCCATAAGGACTAGAATTTTCGGCCACTCCCCTCTTCTAAATAGGGGAGCTCGAGCAGCTCTTAGAGCTAATTGGCAATTCTTTTGGTTCATGTGTTGAACACCGTCCTTTCTCCAAGATAAACAAAACCCTAGGTTAAGCCTAAACACTAACTATAGAACTAGCATCCTTACTAGTTAGATATTAGTCAAGTTGGTGGACTATCTCTAGAGAGCTTCAAGTTAGAAGTTTTGAAGATTTGAGCTTTACCAAGAAGTGGGGATCAAGCAAAACGACCAGAAGGGATGATGAAACGATTCTGAACCCAACAGAAAACGAGTGAAAAAATCGAACCAAAGAAGATGGCGAAAACCGTTCGTCCATATCCTGAAGGATGAATTTTTTCACGAGGGTTTTATGGCTGGCAAATTTCTACTTTCGCAAAACTGGTTTTCGAAGGGAGTTTCAATCATGCTTTTCTCGTTTCATGTTTCTTTCTTTATGTTATATTGTTAAGAACTTCCCTAACATGACTTGAATCTAGGTTGGTGTGGATTATTATCCTTACAATGGAGTCTGAAGCAGAAAGAGACTTTCGAGGGACGGGTTGCCATTACCGCATGAAGCGCGTTTGAGGGAGGCTCAAAACGTGTCAAGAAAGCTACTACCCAAGTGAGTTTCTTGATCTCTATGAATTTGGATTCACGATTGCGAGTCTAAGATCCTTTTGTTGGAAAATTTTTTAAAATTTCCGCTGCTTTCTGATTCCTGTTTTCCTACAAATCGGCATCATCGGGCTATTTCCATCAGCAAAAGCTCAAAAATTATATGCTATTGTAGTAGTGGAATATTTCACTAAGCGGGCTGAAGTTGAACCCGTTGCAAAAATTACCGACTCTGTTGTTCAAGATTTCATATGGAAAAACATTATGTGCCGCTTCAGGGTACCCCCGGTTCTGATCTCGGATAATGGACTTCAATTCATTAGCAAACGAACGGTGGATTGCTATGGACTTGGTGTTGAGCAACGGTTCTCATCAATTGAAAATCTGCAGTCGAAAGGGGTAAGCCGAGGTAACCAGCCGAATCATCTTGAAGAACTTGAAAACCATCCTCGATGGGAAAGGCACTAAGAGGGCCGAGGAGCTCCCTCGCATCCTTTGGGCATATTGTACGTCTCCTCGAACCGCCATGAATGAGAGCCCCATCTCGCTCGTCTACGGCATCGAAGCGGTACTGCCTGTTGAGATCCTCCATAAGACCGCTCGAGTTGCTTACTTCGCACTGCTCACCGGTGAAGATAATAGGGCGCTTAAACTCGGTTGTCTCGAAGAAGAATGAGTTAGAGCTTAGCAGAACATGAAGCGCTATCAAGCAACGATGGCCAAGCACTATAATAAAGGAGTTAACATACGAAGCATCCAGGTCGGGGATCTGGTCCTCAGGAAGGTTGAAGTGTCAAACCACGTTGGCAAGCTCCAATCTAACTGGGAAAGTTCGTACAGGGAAAGGTAACGCCGTTACCGCTGTCGGTGAGATATTTTAGGGTTGATATTTACGTGCGTTTAGAAGTCTTGTTTTGGGAGGTCTTTGGACCAGTTCAGACCTAGCCTGAAGGAAGGGAACTGCTGGGCGTTTTCAAGAGTTTTTCAGAGAATTCAGACGGATTATTCGACAGTAATTCAATTTTCTAATTTCGTTGCTGCTTTATTATTTAAACAGATTCCTCCTATTTTTAGTTTCATATGTTAGATTTAATTTTCTTGAGTTTTAGAACGTTTATAAGTTTGATTTTTAGATGTTGTTTAGTTTGATGAACATGAATTCTTTTAATGCAATTTCCTTTAGTTTTATGAGTTTTGCTTCAATTATGAGTAGCTAATTCTCTAGGGTTAGGGGAGTGATGATGAATGCATGCTATATGTTCGATATAATGCTTGAATGACTTATGTAATTCTTAGTTTTGAACGCGGATTTAACTTGAATTGCAACGGTCTGGCCAACCTTAGCATGTTGCCTATAGATCAAAAGAGTGATGGTAATTTGGATTGTTTTCATAACTTTTGAGTTGTAGAATACAAAGAGATTTGGTTCTAGCTTATACAACAGTAATCTTATTCCATGCCGAGCCGCTAGAATATTGAATTGCACTAGTCTTATTCCTATGGTTTAAAACTATTGGTGATTGCGAGAGCAACATTGAACACTAATTAAGCACTTCGTTACACCTTGAGAGAGGGTAATACAAATATAGGTGACTAGGTTGTAGAGTTACACTTGTCGGATGAGTATTATATTGGTTCTTGACAGTATAATTCATTGCTTTCCCCTTGCCTGTTTAGTTTACTGAAGTTAATTTGTGTGTTGTAGTATTCCTTGCGTTTATTTCTAGTTAGTTGTTAATTTATGTTTTAGTAGATTAATAAATAACAAAAATAATTATTTTCGCTCGGACTTTAGATTAGAGAAGGATATAGAGTAGTGATTGATTTCCCTTTCCTGTAGGTACGATCCTATTGTGCTACGCGTATGTTAGTGTACACTTGCACGATTGGTTTTTAACTTATTGCAAAATCAAGACAATAAGTTTTTGGCACCGTTGCCGGGGAATGCGTTTTAAATCAATATTACTTAAATATTTTGATCTAGTGCTTTAGACCATTCTTCTATCTTGTGTCTGTAGTCTTTGTCATTGTGGAATTGAGGTAAGGACTTTCATTAACCTTGTGCAGATTCGATGGCCGAAGATCCTACCAACACAAGAGACGCCAGGAGGGGGGTTGGAAGATCCATCTCAAGATCCACCTCCTCTTGCGATCAGAGATTAAAATTTACCGAATGTAAGGGCGATCCAAACTTTAACTCTTCCCCTTATTGCAGCAAATAACTTTGAGATTAAGCTAGCTATCATAAATTTGCTACAAAATAATCCGTTTTCAGGATCACCACTGGAGGATCCGACTTCACATCTTGATTATTTTCTTAAGGTGTGTGATACTTTCAAGATCCATAATGTCACAACCGATGCCATCCGAGTTAGGCTTTTTCCCTTTTCGCTTAGGGAACGAGCTAAAGCATGGTTGAGTACTGTCCCAAACAAATCTTTTCTAAGTTGGCAGGCACTTTCTCAGGTTTTTCTAGCTAAATTTTCCCTCTCAGCAAAACTATGAAGTACAGGAATGAGATTCAAGGTTTCAGACAGTTTAATGGAGAGCCTTTCTATAAGGCTTCGGAGAGATTGAAAGATCTGCAGAAAAAGTGTCCACACTATGGGATTCTCGGTTGGTTGCTTATTCAGACATTTTATAATGGGATGCTCCCCACTTTTAGAGGAGCGATGGATGCCGCCGCTGGCGGAGCATTCTTGTCAAAGTCCGAGACAATTGCTATGAACTATTAGAGAATATGTCATAGAATGATGTTTTCGTATATGAAAGGAGCGATTCCCAACCGACCAAGGTGGCAGCAGGAGGCATAGAGCTTGATGGCCTAACCGTCATCAATGCCCAAATTGAAGCTCTTAATAACAAATTAGACCAACTTTCTGTGAATGCAATTGAAACACAAAAATCCAACCAGTGCAGGCAACTTGCGATATTTGTAGTGGCCCACATGTGTTTAACATATGTCCTTATTCCAATACAGGTGAGTTGGTGCAAGAGCAAGCGAGTTATACAAATAATGTCACCACCTACAACCCTAGTTGGGGGAACTACCCTCAACAACCCATACCACAAATCAGACCGTCATTTCAACTATGCCTAGTCCATACTCCAGGCCATTATCTGATGCTACCGAAACCTCCACCATACATTTCTTTTACTCAACCCTTTCCAGAACAGAAGCAAGGACGGGAGGCTGCACTTGAGAAATTCATAGGCATGTCTTTGAACAAATATCAGAAATTGGAAACTCAAGTAGAGCAGGTGGTGAATCAGAATAAGAATTTGGAGACTCAGATCGGTCAAATAGCCCAATCATTGAATACAAGAAACCAGGAGATAATGGCAGATCAAACCGACAACAATCATAAGGAACAATGTAAGGCCATAGCCTTAAGAAGTGGTAAGCGATACGAAGGACCAAAGATGCCTACAGATTCTGATAAAGACAACACTACCAGTAAGAAGGATGAAGAGGTAGCTAAAATCATGAAGGGAAGTGTAGAGAAGAATAAGGAAGAGCCCCCTTCAATTCCAGAGGTGAATGTGTCACCCTAGGAATATGCGCCAACGGTTCCCTTTCCCCAAAGATTGCAAAAGCAGAAATTGGAGAAACAGTTTGAGAAGTTCTTGAGCATCTTCAAGGAGCTACATATCAATATTCTTTTTGCAGAAGCATTAGTACAAATGCCGACCTATGTGAAGTTTCTGAAGGAGATCCTCTCTAACAAGAGTAAATTGGAGGAGTATGCCATGATTGCACTTACTGAGAAGTGCAGCGCTATTATTCAGCGTAAGCTTCCATCAAAGCTTAAGGATCCGGGGAGTTTTTCTATCCCTTGTACTATTGGCAATTTGACTTTCAATAAAGCTTTATGCGATCTTGGTGCTAGTGTGAGTTTAATGCCTTTATCTATTTGCAGGAAATTAGGCTTGGAGGATCTACAACTGACTACAGTTTCGCTGCAGTTAGCTGATCGATCAATCACATATCCCACTGGAATATTGGAGAATGCCCTTGTGAGGGTCAGAAATTTTTATCTTCTGGTGGATTTTCTTGTTCTTGATATAGAAGAGGACCGAGATATGCCATTGATTTTAGGAAGACCTTTCCTTGCCACATCCTGAGCATTGATTGATATGAAGAATTGATTGTTAACTTTAAGAGTGGGGAAAGAGCAAGTGGAGTTTAATTTGTTCAAAACCGTGAATGGACTACTAGTGGGAGAACAGTGTTTCATGGTAGATGATATTATTTCAGGTTCAGCACTGCAAGATGACCCCCTTGAATTATGTTTGCAGGGATTGGAAGGGAGGATAGATGGAGAGGAATTACTTGAAGAGATTGCTGCCTATTCGAGAGAACTTGAGCCAACTACATTCGTACCATTCCGACAAAGGTTTGTTTATGAGGAGTTGGGTACAGGTAAGCCCACTCCTCCCCCTTCAATCGTTAAGGCACCTACTTTGGAATTCAAACCCCTTCCCAATCATTTGAAGTATGCATTTATAGGTGAATCTGATACATTGCCTGTTGTTGTTTCTGCTGAATTATCTGAATTACAACTAGATGCTTTATTAAGAGTGTTGAGAGCTCATAAAAGAGCAATAGGATGGACTATTTCTGACATTAAGGGGATTAGCCCAGCTATTTGTATGCATAAAATTTTGATGGAAGATGAGCATAAACCCTCTATAGAACACTAACGCAGGTTAAATCCAAACATGAAAGAAGTTGTTAGGGCTAAGGTAATAAAACTGTTAGATGCCTTGATTATTTATCCCATCTCAGACAGTAAGTGGGTTAGTCCTGTTTGGGTTGTACCTAAGAAATGAGGGATAAATGTGGTTAAAAATGAGAATAATGTATTGATTCCTACTAGGACGGTCATGGGATGGAGAGTCTGCATCGATTACAGAAAATTGAACACTACGAAGAGGAAGGATCACTTTCCTCTTCCTATCGTTGATCAAATGTTAGAAATATTAGCCGGGCATGCATATTACTGTTTTTTGGATGGATACTCAGGTTATAATCAGATAGCTATAACTCCGAAAGACCAGGAAAAATGCACTTTTACTTGTCCTTATGGTACTTTCGCCTTTAGGATAATGCATTTTGGATTATGTAATGCCCCTTTTACGTTTCAAAGATGCATGATGGCTATTTTTTTTGATTTCATTGAGCGTACTATGGAAATATTTATGGATGATTTTTCTTTGTTTGGTTCCTCTTTTGAATCTTGTTTACAGAATTTAACTCAAGTTTTGCAGAGATGCGAAGGGACTAATCTAGTTTTGAATTGAGAGAAGTGCCACTTCATGTTGAAGGAAAGAATTGTGTTAATGTTAGGTCACAGGATTTCGGAGTGATGGTTGCCGAATCCACCAAATAAATCCTTTACTTACCGTGCAAAATATAAGATTGTAATATAGCAGTAAAGGGTCGAACCCAAGGGACTAGCAATTCTTATATATTCCAAAATGACCAAGGAAACAAACCATGAAAGAGTTCACAACAGGGGGGGTTTGTGTAATTAATCAAACTACAAACTAAACACTAAAACAAGGATAACAAGCAAGTGAAAGCTGATGCAAAGTGACTGAAATTAATTGATTTAAAGTGGGATTATCCTAGCCAAGTTGTTCTTAAAATTCATGCCATTGGTTCGATCATAGATTCAATATTCAACTCTAATTCATTGATAGACCGGCTATAGTGGTAACAAGCTCTACACACCTCATCCTTTCTTATTTTTACAATGATTATGAGACGCTCATTAACCATCTTCTTATCACAAAAGCAGTCTTATAGAAACGCTCTTAAGATTTAACCTTGTGATAGCATTGACCATGAAAAGGATACCGATCCTAACCAACAAACTCAAAGAAGCTTGGAATGTTTAAGTTATTACGCATGCATCTCATCATTCTCAAGTAAACATGGTGATAAACTATCAATGATGTGTGACTCTTCAAGCACATTTACAAGACAATTACGGATCAAGTATTTGTGCAGTCAATAAGAACAAGTTTCAAGATAACAATTGATCAGAAAATCATCCAAAAACGAGTTCAAACAATACACACAAGATACATGCATATACCAAGAATTTAGAGCTGCATAAACACAATTAGATCTCACAAAACCAAAGCATGAACCAAAGAAACAACTTTACTAGGATAAAAGAGAGATTAGCTGCTATACATGCTTGCAAAATAACCAAGTAACAACTGTTTCAGATCTGAAAATAACCTAGCACAGCTGATCTAAACAAGAGAGTTCAACTAGCTATGCAAATCTAAGCATTAACATAAGTGAAAAAGAGAATAAAGGGAAGAAATTGCTTGCTGATCATAACAGGGGAGAAGTCCCCTGTTTTGCTTCTGTTCTTCAGTTGCTACTGCTGCTACGTTCTTCCTTCTTCAAGAGAAAAGCTGACCCTCTTTCTTAACCAAAAGCCTTGGTTATATGCTTGGAAATCCAATCTTTGGCACACAAATCAAGGCTAAATACTCTTGGTATCCCAAGACCTGCTAATATTCTTATTGAGACGCCAAATACTGATAAAGCAGCTGCAAGTAGCTGAAGTTCGCCAAAAATAGAAAATCAGTCGCAACTTTTGACTTTGATGATGTGCCTGCTACGTCACCACTTAGTTCAAGGAATGATCATGGCTTCAGATCATGGCTCAGTTCATTTTCTGCACTTGGCGATTCTTTTAGTCCAGATTTGTATTGATGATCCATTTTAGCTCCAATAAACCTACAAAGCCATAATTAGGTTTAATTAAGCACATATCCAGTCAAATGTAGGGGAAAATTAAGACAAATTAAGCACTAATTACATACTAACAAATCCCCCCACACTGGAACTATGCTTGCCCTCAAGCAGTTGCAACTAGACTTCAAAAAGAGAGAGATATCATCCTCTAACCATTACAGCCCCACAATTTATCATTGAGAAAAGGTGAACACTAAAATGAGTTTGATAACAAGTCTCCACAGCCTTTCAAAATGGAAAAGGGCAAATTCTAAGTACCTTAACTTGCTAGAGTATGTTGAGGAATTTAGAGTTCATTTCATCATGCAGATTTTACCAAGTAGCAGTTACAATCATGTGATCAAAGTGTGTTCGATTCGGACTGTCTAAATTCAAAAGATTCATGAACTTAAAGTGAGGGTTTCACTTAACACCAAATTTCAAAGTGTTGTCTATTTCGGGTGTCATAATACCGCTTTGGCAATATATGACTATCCCTAGACTGCATAAAAATGCATCACTCATAGTCACCCGTTTTTCAGTTTATGATTTGTATTTAGCCTTACAGGTGACCAGCGGAGTGAAACGAGCAAAAATGCATCAAGCGAATGGCTGAGACAGCCTTATTCAGAGATAAATGGCTTTAAAAGCCTTATTCAGGAGCAAATGGCATTGCAGCCTTATTCAGAACCCTCAATAACATTCTTGACATTAATCATTCAGCCTCATTACTTTATTTTAGACAGCCCAAAAATTCCACAAATTTTCACACATGAAGTTTCAATTTAATGCATGCAAATTTTTGAAATTTTCATCCTTTAATCCAAATTCAAAAACATTCTCTAGCAAAGCCAAAATACTTTTAAGTTTGTTCAATTCCAAAAATCAAACATGGAAATTCATGCTACTTCAACCAATTTTTGATGTTCACAGGCTCTCAAATCCAAATATGTTGCATATGACCAGATTTTAACCTCTCAGAGACTGCACAAAATGCACAAAAAGACCTAAGGACCTGAGCAAAAAGAGCTAAAACTAACTAACAACTAACAAACTTGGCAGAAATAAAATGAGATCAACTAACACACAAATTCAATAAAAAAAACAGTCATTCAAACACAAATTCCATATTCATAAACCAGCAAAACAACATGCACAAATTCTTACTCCCCCCCACACTTATCTCACATTGTCCTCAATGTTAAATTAAAGAAAAGTTAAGAGTATGAGGACTCCCCTGAATGTATTTATTGAAACTGTCAGGGATTCATGAGGCTAAGGGATGATCATCCTGCGCGGTCTGGGTCCTGGAGCCCTATTTCTGCCAAAATCTGCAAACAAAACAAAAAGAGGTCCTTAGTCAAAAATCACAGTATTCTCTTGACAAAAACAAAGAGAAACTGTAACTAAGCAACAATAAATAAAAGGGATTGGGTTGCCTCCCAATAAGCGCCCTTGTTTAATGTCCTAGGCTAGACGGAGTCTTTGCATTTTTAATGCATTAGAGTGGGGTTGTCCAAGCTGACTTCCTCCACTGTATGAGCTTGGAATCCCTCATAAAATGGCTTGAGACGGTGTCCATTAACTTTAAAAACTTTTCCAGTCTCTAAGCTTTTGATAGCCACTGCACCATGAGGAAATATATCAGTTACAACAAAAGGTCCTATCCATCTAGACCTTAATTTACCAGGAAATAACTTTAAACGTGAATGAAATAATAAAACTTTTTGCCCAATTTGAAAAGTCTTCCTGGAAATCATCTTATCATGAAAGTTTTTGGTTTTTTCTTTGTAGATTTTTGCACTTTCATATGCTTCATTCCTCAATTCATCCAACTCTTGAAGTTGTAACTTCCTATGTATTTCGGCATCATCCATCTTCATGTTGCATTGCTTAATGGCCCATAATGCTTTGTGCTCCAATTCTACAGGTAAGTGACAAGGCTTTCCAAAGACTAGCCTATATGGTGACATGCCAATGGGAGTCTTATAGGCTGTTCTATAAGCCCATAAAGCATCATCAAGCTTTAAACTCCAGTCCTTCCTATTTGGATTTACAGTTTTCTCCAAGATGGATTTCACTTCACGGTTGGAGATTTCAGCTTGTCCACTTGTTTGTGGATGATAGGCAGTCGATGTCCTGTGTGTAACGTTGTATTTCTTAAGCAAAGCTGCAACCACTCTATTACAAAAATGGGTGCCACGGTCACTGATGATCGCTTTTGGAGTTCCAAACCTGCTAAAGATGTTAAACTTCATGAACCCTACAACAGTTTTAGCATCATTAGTCCTTGTGGCTTTTGCCTCAACCCATTTAGATACATAATCAACTGCAAGTAATATATAATTATTGCCAAAAGAACTAGGAAATGGACCCATAAAATCTATACCCCAAACATCAAATATTTCACAAATTAAAATGGGGGACAGTGGCATTTGATTTCTAGAACTCAAATTTCCAGTTTTTTGACAATTTTCACAAGATTTACAGAACATGAATGTATCTCGAAACAATGTAGGCCAATACAATCCGCATTCTAAAACCTTTCTTGCAGTTCTTTTTGGTCCAAAGTGACCTCCACATTCATAAGAATGACAGAATTTTAAAACAGAGTGTATTTCCTCTTCGCTTATGCATCTCCTAATCATTTGATCTGCACAAAACTTCCAAAGGTAAGGATCATCCCATACATAGTATTTAGCATCACTTTTTATCTTATCACGTTCAGACCTAGACAATTTATCAGGAAAAGTTTTAGATACCAGAAAGTTTACCATGTCTGCATACCAAGGGGCATGCGTTAGGCATGACCTTAGCTTACCATCAGCTATCGAAAACAGTTGCTCATCTGGAAATTCATCTTTTATGGGGTTGGAGTCTGCATCTGCTAGGATTCGACTCAGATGGTCGGCAATTAAGTTCTCTGATCCTTTCTTGTCTCTGATTTCAATATCAAACTCTTGCATCAATAGGATCCAACGTATCAACCTTGGTTTTGCTTCTTTTTTCTTCAAGAGGTACCTAAGTGCTGCATGATCAGAATAAACAAGCACTTTAGTACCTAACAAGTATGCACGAAATTTATCTAAAGCAAAAACAATAGCTAAAAGCTCCTTTTCAGTTGTGGTATAATTGATTTGAGCTGTATCCAACATCTTTGAAGCATAATAAATCACATGAGGTGATTTATTTATCTTTTGTCCAAGAACAGCTCCAATAGCATAGTCGCTTGCATCACACATCAGTTCAAAGGGATGATTCCAGTCAGGTGCTTGAATTATTGGGGCAGAAGTTAGCTTCATTTTCAGCAAGTCAAATGCTTCTTTGCAAGCTTCATCAAACTTGAATTCTACATCCTTTTGCAGCAGCTTGCATAGAGGTTGTGCAATCTTTGAAAAATCCTTTATGAACCTCCTATAGAACCCTGCATGTCCAAGAAAAGAACGAATCTCCCGCACACTTGTGGGGTAAGGCAAAGATTCTATAATATCAATTTTAGACTTGTCAACCTCGATACCTCTAATGGAAACAATATGTCCTAAAATCAGCCCTTGATCAACCATAAAATGGCATTTTTCATAATTCAAAACAAGATTGCTTTCAAGACATATTTCCAAAACTTTGGCCAAATTATTCAAGCATGCATCAAATGAATTCCCATAAACAGTAAAATCATCCATGAAGACTTCAATTATATCCTCAACATAATCTGAAAATATGTTCACCATACACCTCGGAAATGTGGCAGGGGCGTTGCAAAGTCCAAATGGCATACGTCGAAATGCAAATGTTCCAAATGGACATGTGAATGTAGTCTTCTCTTGATCTTCCGGAGCAACGGGAATTTGATAAAATCCAGAATATCCATCAAGACAACAATAATGTGTCTTTCCTGCAAGCCTTTCAAGCATTTGATCAATGAATGGCAAGGGAAAATGGTCCTTCTTGGTGGCTGCATTTAACCTTCTATAATCCATGCACACACGCCAACCATTTTGCACTCTCGTTGGTACCATTTCTCCAGCTGCATTCTCAATCACCGTTATACCTGTTTTCTTAGGAACAACTTGCACCGGACTCACCCATCGACTGTCCGAAATGGGATATATGATGTCGGCATCCAAGAGCTTGAGAATTTCATTCTTCACAACCTCCATCATTGGTGGATTCAATCTTCTTTGAGCTTCCCTACTTGGTTTGCAGTCCTCTTCCAAGATGATTTTGTGCATGCAAGTAGATGGACTCAAGCCTTTTATGTCTGCGATGGTCCATCCCAAGGCTGCCTTGAACTCTTTAAGAACTCGTATCAATTTCTCTTCCTCCAAAGTTGAGAGTTTATTTGAAATAATCACTGGAAGAGTTTCTTCATCACCTAAATATGCATATTTAAGGTGTGATGGCAGCGGTTTAAGTTCCAAATCAGGGGCCTGCACAATAGAGGGAAGTAATTTAGTATGAGAAGTAGTCAATTTATTGCAAGAGACATTGTGGTTAACAAGTTTGGGAGCTTCTAATGCATGAACAACATCAATAACATCTTCCTTTATTTCATACTTAGCTTCTAATTCCTTAAGTTGATCAACATATAGGTTGTCACCTAATGCTAAGTAAAGTTCATCATAATAATCCAATTTCGAGGTGGTTTCTGCCAGATTATCAATAACATCAATGGAAGAGACATTTGAAACATTTTCAGTAGGATATTTCATAGCTTCATAAACATTGAATTTAATGAGATCCCCATCAAACTCCATTGTTAATGTCCCATCGTGAACATCAATCTTCGCTCTCGCTGTGCTCAAAAATGGTCTCCCAAGCAGCAATTCTGAAGACTTTGAAATCTTATCATCTTCCATGTCAAGCACAAAGAAATCTGCAGGAAATACTAAGTTATTGACTTGGACAAGTACATCCTCCAACACTCCTTCCGGATGCACAATGGACCTATCCGCTAGCTGTATAATAACTCCTGTTCCCTTCAAAGGACCAATGTTTAGTGAAGAATAGATAGACAAAGGCATAACATTTATGGATGCACCTAAATCACACATAGCATGATTTATACCTAAGTTACCTATCTTGCATGGAATTGCAAACATACCTTGATCCTTACACTTAGGTGGGAGTTTTCTTTGAAGTACAGCTGATACATTTTCTCCTACACTCACTTTTTCATTCCCCAATAATTTTCTTTTATTTGTACAAAGATCTTTAAGAAATTTAGCATACCTTGGAATTTGTTTTATGGCATCAAGAAGCGGGATATTCAACTCAACCTTTCTGAATGTGTCCAGGATCTCTTTCTCTTCCTTGGCCTTCTTAGACTGTGCAAACCTTTGAGGAAAAGGTGGTGGAATCATCAGAGGTTTGGGCTGCACAGTAGGTTCTGCCTCCTGCTCTGTTTCTAAGCCATGATCATGGCTTACGCCCTTACCCCCTAACTCTGTTTCTGCATTAAAATTTGCTCTGTTTTGCTCTGTTATTCCACTGCCTTGCCCTGCTTTTTGCCTCCTCACAGGTAGTTCCAGCTCCTTTCCACTCCTTAGGGTAATAGCATTAGCATTTTGTCTGGAATCAATTGTTTGGGATGGCAACTTTCCCTTGTTTTCTAGCTTGCTAACTGAAGTTGCTAGCTGTCCCAACTGATTTTCCAAGTTTTGAACAGTGGACTGGAACTGCTGCATATTTGCCCTCGTTTCCTGCTGAAATTGTTGGTTGTTAGTCATAAAAGCCTTGAACATATCTTCTAAAGACGTACCTGAATTAGAGCTTGAAGGTTGTTGAAAACTTGGTTGTTGTGGCTGAAAATTCTGATGTTGCTGGAAGTTTTGAGGTGGTCCTTGTATGGGTGGCCTTGGCTGAAAATTTTGTTGTCCTTGAAACAATTGAGGCCTTGGTGCATAGCTGAAATTAGGATGATCTTTCCAGCCTGGATTGTATGTATTCGAATATGGATCATACTTTCTTTGTTGAAAACCTCCTCCTATTGCACTTACGTTTTCGGTTCCATCTACTTGGAGTGTTGGGCATAAATCTGTGTGGTGATCGGGACTCGTACAGATTCCACAAACCAAAGATGGTGTCGAGTTTGCCACAGCTAAATTCTGCACCAAAGTTGTTAATTTATTTAATTGACTTTCAATTGAAGTGGAGCTTACCTCATTTACCTTCCTCGGAATATCTTGGTGGTTGCCAAACTGTTGAGAATTAGCCGCCATGGTAGAAATTAGCTGCCTTGCTTCATTTGGAGTTTTGTTAACAATTGCACCACCACTTGCTGCATCCATCATTCGCCTCTCCATAGAAATTAAACCTTCATAAAAATATTGGATCAAAGCTTGCTCCGAGTGTCCATGTTGTGGACAACGTGCCAAGAGTTTCTTAAATCTTTCCCAATAATCATGGAGAGTTTCAGATTCTTTTTGTCTAACTGAGACTATCTCCCTTCTTGTGGAGACAACTCTAGATGTGGGGAAAAATTTCTCTAAGAAAGCCGAAGCCATAGCTGTCCAAGTTGTGATTGACCCTGGAGGTAAATAATATAGCCATTCTTTTGCATCATCAGCCAATGAGAACGGGAATGCTCTCAATTTAATCTGCTCCTCCGTAACTCCATTTGGCCTCATACTAGAGCAAACCACATGAAACTCTTTAAGGTGTTGATTTGGGTCTTCATTCTCCTTGCCTCTGAATGTGGGAAGTAGGTGAATCAGTCCTGACTTTAGCTCAAAGTCAGTTGTCAAGGTAGGCAATGTGATACACAATGGTTCTTGAGCTACAGGTGGTGCTGCCAGCTGCCTCAGTGTCTGATCTTCCGCGGCCATGCTTAAGGGATGACCACAGCTAACGCTTCTGGTGTCTGTGTCAGTGAATAAACTGACCAAACAGGGGAACTGATCTTCTTCAAGAAATCTGCTACTTTCAGCTTGTTGTCTGCGTATTCTAGCTTCTTTCTTGATTTGCCTTAATGTCCTTTCAATCTCAGGATCGTAAGGAACCAATTTCTTGGAATATTCAGACCTGGTCATACAAGAAAATAACAACAATTAAATCTAGTCCCCGGCAACGGCGCCAAAAACTTGATGGTTGCCGAATCCACCAAATAAATCCTTTACTTACCGTGCAAAATATAAGATTGTAATATAGCAGTAAAGGGTCGAACCCAAGGGACTAGCAATTCTTATATATTCCAAAATGACCAAGGAAACAAACCATGAAAGAGTTCACAACAGGGGGGGTTTGTGTAATTAATCAAACTACAAACTAAACACTAAAACAAGGATAACAAGCAAGTGAAAGCTGATGCAAAGTGACTGAAATTAATTGATTTAAAGTGGGATTATCCTAGCCAAGTTGTTCTTAAAATTCATGCCATTGGTTCGATCATAGATTCAATATTCAACTCTAATTCATTGATAGACCGGCTATAGTGGTAACAAGCTCTACACACCTCATCCTTTCTTATTTTTACAATGATTATGAGACGCTCATTAACCATCTTCTTATCACAAAAGCAGTCTTATAGAAACGCTCTTAAGATTTAACCTTGTGATAGCATTGACCATGAAAAGGATACCGATCCTAACCAACAAACTCAAAGAAGCTTGGAATGTTTAAGTTATTACGCATGCATCTCATCATTCTCAAGTAAACATGGTGATAAACTATCAATGATGTGTGACTCTTCAAGCACATTTACAAGACAATTACGGATCAAGTATTTGTGCAGTCAATAAGAACAAGTTTCAAGATAACAATTGATCAGAAAATCATCCAAAAACGAGTTCAAACAATACACACAAGATACATGCATATACCAAGAATTTAGAGCTGCATAAACACAATTAGATCTCACAAAACCAAAGCATGAACCAAAGAAACAACTTTACTAGGATAAAAGAGAGATTAGCTGCTATACATGCTTGCAAAATAACCAAGTAACAACTGTTTCAGATCTGAAAATAACCTAGCACAGCTGATCTAAACAAGAGAGTTCAACTAGCTATGCAAATCTAAGCATTAACATAAGTGAAAAAGAGAATAAAGGGAAGAAATTGCTTGCTGATCATAACAGGGGAGAAGTCCCCTGTTTTGCTTCTGTTCTTCAGCTGCTACTGCTGCTACGTTCTTCCTTCTTCAAGAGAAAAGCTGACCCTCTTTCTTAACCAAAAGCCTTGGTTATATGCTTGGAAATCCAATCTTTGGCACACAAATCAAGGCTAAATACTCTTGGTATCCCAAGACCTGCTAATATTCTTATTGAGACGCCAAATACTGATAAAGCAGCTGCAAGTAGCTGAAGTTCGCCAAAAATAGAAAATCAGTCGCAACTTTTGACTTTGATGATGTGCCTGCTACGTCACCACTTAGTTCAAGGGATGATCATGGCTTCAGATCATGGCTCAGTTCATTTTCTGCACTTGGCGATTCTTTTAGTCCAGATTTGTATTGATGATCCATTTTAGCTCCAATAAACCTACAAAGCCATAATTAGGTTTAATTAAGCACATATCCAGTCAAATGTAGGGGAAAATTAAGACAAATTAAGCACTAATTACATACTAACACGGAGAAAGGAATTGAAGTTGATAACGCCAAGATTGAAGTGATCGCGAAGTTGCCACCACCAACCAATGTTAATGGAGTTAGGAGTTTCCTTGGTCATGCCGGATTTTATCGCCGGTTTATTAAGGATTTCTCCAAAATCACCTAACCTCTTTGTAAGCTTTTACAGAAGGATGTTGAGTTTATCTTTGATAATGACTGTTTGATTGCTTTTGACAGGTTGAAGAAAAAACTTACTTCAGCACTTATTATGGTGGCACCAGACTGGCGTTTGCCATTTGAGCTAATGTGTGATGCTAGTGACTTAGCCATAGGAGCTTTCCTTGGCCAAAGAAGGGAGAAACGTTTACATGTTATTGCATATTCTACCAAAACACTCAATGATGCACAACTTAATTATGCCACCACTGAAAAAGAGTTGCTAGCTATTGTGCATGAGTTTGACAAGTTTCGTTCTTATTTGATAGGCTCAAAAACTGTAGTATACACTGATCATGCTGCCATTAAGTACCTTTTGTCCAAGAAAGATAGTAAACCGCGCCTCATTATGTGGATATTGTTACTCCAGGAGTTTGATTTGGAGATTAGAGATAAGAAGGGCACAGAGAACATGGTAGCTGACCACTTATATTGGAAATTGAGGAGATAGCCGAGGAGAAAGAAGAGTTTATAGTGGAGAATTTCCCGGATGAGCAATTGTTTAAGGTGGATTCAGGAGTACCGCGGTATGCAGATTTTGTGAACTACTTGTTTAGTAAAATTGTACCTCCCGGCTTAAGTTTCCACCAGAAGGGGAAGTTTCTTTTAGATGCAAAGTATTACTATTGGGAAGAGCCGCTGCTTTATAGACACTGCTCCAATCACCTGGTGAGGAAATGCGTACCACAGGATGAGATCGAGGCTTTATCATTGCCATTCCAGCCCTTACGGAGGTCACGCGGATTTTGGTGGCCTTCACTATTTAAGGATGCCCACGAGTTTGTAACTAAGTGTGATTCATGCCAGAGGATATATAATATTGAGAAGAGAGATGAGATGCCATTGAGGTATATTCTTGAGATTGAGCTTTTTGATGTCTGGGTCATTGATTTCATGGGTCTTTTTCCGTCATCCATGTGAAATAAGTACATTCTGGTGGGAGTTGATTACGTATCTAAGTGGGTTGAAGCCATAACATCGCCGACGAATGACTCGAAGGTTGTGTTGAGATTTCTGAGGAAGAATATTTTCAGTCGATTTAGCGTTCCTAGAGCCCTTGTCAACGACGGAGGGTCTCACTTCTGCAATGAACCTCTAGAGATTCTTTTGAAGAAGTATGGTGTTCATCATCGAGTGGCGACCCCGTATCATCCCCAGTCAAGTGGACAAGTTGAGATTTCCAATAGGGAAATTAAGCAGATTTTGGAAAAAACTGTGAGTAATTCAAGGAAGGATTGGGCATCTAAGTTGGATGATGTAATAAGGGCGTATAGGATGGCTTATAAGACATCTATCGGTACGTCCCCGTTTAACCTAGTCTATGAAAAACCGTACCATTTACCGTTGGAATTCGAGCACAAGGCATATTGGGCAATCAGGGCTATTAATTTTGATATGAAGCTAGCCGGCGAGAAGAGAGCTTTGCAATTGCATGAATTAGAAGAGTTCCGCCTCAATGCATATGAAAATGCTAAACTTTATAAGGAGAGAACGAAGAGATGGCATGATAAGCATATCTGGGTGAAAGAGTTTGAAGTAGGCCAACTGCTTTTGTTGTTCAATTCTACGTTGAAGCTCTTCCCTGGGAAATTGAAGTCTCGTTGGTCCGGTCCATTTCGTGTTATTAGAGTTATGTCAAGTGGGGCCGTGGAAATAGGAAATGAAGCTTCGGGCACGTTTGTAGTGAATGGCCGGAGGTTGAAGCCATATCTAGTTGGCAAGCCCATCGAAAAACACACTTCGCATGTGTCACTGACTCCTATGAACTAATCAGGATTGTCAAGTCAAGCTAACTACTATAACTTAGAACTATTTTTTCTTTTCTTTTCTTTTCCTTTCTTTCTTATCGTTCTTTCATCTCATTTTCTCGTGATTCTCTGTTTAACTCTCTCGTTTGCAGGTTAGTTGGCACGTTGTTCGGAGTCTGAAGTTAGAATGGATGCTTGAGCCATGATTTGAGCCTAAATGACAATATTGAGGTCCATTTATTTAGTTAGTTAATTTATGCGTGTCCATAAGCTTGAATTGCGTATGTAGCACAGGAACTGATGCGATTACTTGCAATATGTGTTAAGATGCTATGTGTTCTGCAATTGGTGTACTATGGTTTGACTGCATTTTGTGCGTTAATTACCGGGTTTAAGCACCCCCAACTGTGTTTAGGGTAAATCTAATATTTAGGGCGGATAAGTAGTTACGGGCGTTACCCCCATCTTAGGCAATTAGGTAACGCCCGTTAATGAGGTCAGGCCTCTTAGGATTGTTAGTAACGGGAGTTACACCATCTCAGTTATAAATTGATAATGCCCGTTAATAGGTACAGGTATGTGAGGTAGGGGGAGTAACGGGCGTTACACCCAGGAAGTATCAATTAGGTAACGCCCGTTACCTGTAAGAATTGCGGAAGCCTTAGAGCTGAGAAACACGTTTTTTTTTTTTTTTCAAGCTAAGGTTATTTCAAAACCTAAGTTCTCTCCCCCCCCCCTCCCCCCCCCCCCCCCCCCCCCCGCGAACACCAACACATACACACACGGAGTATAGCAGCGGCGTTTCTCTCACAACCGTAGCGCCACCACCGTGTCGCCGCCGCCAGCCACTTTCCGACACACCACCACCACACATCTGTTAGGAATAGTGCCCTGCAAAGCCGATTGTATATTCGCTTTGTGCTTTTCCTTATTGTAATCACAAACAATCTTTGAATAAAATAACGAATTAGGGCAACACTACTTTATATACTCTTGTTTGGTATGCGTTTACTTTAGCTGTGCATGTATGAGAACTCCCCTAATCCTGATGACTTTAGGACTCTACCATTTAGGTGAAATGGTTCATCAAATGATCCCTATATCACATAAGTCATGATTAGTAAAGTACTCCAAGCCGATGAGTCCTACAGACAGTGGGAGTGTCAACCTGACTCCTCTAAGGCTTGCTTGTGGGATCGCGCCCTTAAGAAGGACCACCTTGTTTCATGGAGGTGCAAAGTGTATAGGTGATACGCGCGTGATACATGAGGGTGCTTACTTCAATAAGTAAGTTCACTGAGGTGCCCCGTGTGAGAAGATTCCTAAATGGGAAAGGAAGTTTCTATTTCAGGAAATGGAAACTTCCAGATTAGGAAATATCTCACAAGTCATTGATGTGATTAATTGATCCTTAGACTTGAGGTTCCTTGTCACTTTATGAGTTAACTCTGTAGTCTTAGGTATAAGCTTTAAAGGGTGTCGTCTTAGATAACTAATTCAAGGCTTATGCTGGGGCTGCACAAGTGATTCATGAAAGTGAATGAGAATCAAGAAAGGACCTACACTTGCATTTGCAAGTTGATCTCTTATTGTATAAGTCATTCATATGCCATATGGAGTCCTTGGCCAAGGCAGTAGATCAAGACATGAAGAAAAGGGTTTCTTGGATTGAGATCAAATGGATATGAAATGCACTTAGCTTTAAGACTAGATTATTGGGGTTCAGATTTTTCCCTTGCCCTAGGTCTTGGTTGAGAGATAGTAAGTACGAGGATTGTATCTCACATGAATCAATGACTTAAAGGTTCTGTCGAATCCAAACATTCCAATTTAGCTAGGGGTTAAACACCTGTTGCTAGACTATGGTCGTTTAATCTGTGGACTGATTAATTAATTAGTGAATTAATTAATTGGGGTCACTGCTAATTGAATTGAGAACGTAAAGGGTCACACACAACAACTTGGTTATATGAGTTGAGGCTTTAAAATGATTAAAAGAGTTAATCGAGCCAAGAGGGTTCCACACGTGTATATATTGTATATATATTAAATAATTAAATGTGTTAATTATTTAATAGACTTTGGTTTAATTTTGAATTAAAAGAAAAGTCTTATTTTGGAGAAATTAATCTATTTAATTAATTATGAATTAATTAATTAGATAAATAAATAAGTTATTTATTTATTAATAAATAAATAAAGCATAATATTATCCAAAAGGAGTTTGGATATTTTTAGCTCGCTTAAAAATTGATTTCAATTAAAATTCAAAGTCAAAGTTCAAAATTACTTGATAATCAAGTAATAGGAGAGAGGGACCAAAATCCTTAGTCCATAAGGAATAGGATTTCGGTCGCCCCTCCCTTCCTATATATAGGGGAGCTCGAGCTCCCCTTAGAGAGTGATTGATTGAATTCTTTTGGTTCATGTGTTGAACACTATCCTTTCTCGAAGATAAAATAAACCCTAGGTTAAGCCTAAACACTAACTAGAGAACTAGTATCCTTACTAGTTAGATTGTAGTCAAGTTGGTGGACTATCTCTAGAGAGCTTCAAGTTAGAAGTTTTGAAGATTCGAGCTTTACCAAGGAGAGGGGATCAAGCCGCGAGAAGAGCATTCTTGGGTGGCTTGAAACGCTTCAAGAAAGATTATTGAAAAGTAAGTTTCTAATCTCTACGAATTTGGATTCACGATTGCGAGTTCAAGATCCTTTTGTTGGAAAATTTTAAATTTCCGCTGCTTTCTGATTCCTGTTTTTCAACAAGTGGTATCAGAGCCACCTCGTTAATCGTGTTTCTGATTCGTCTCAATTATTCTGAATTTGGTAGAAATTCTTAGGCTTAGATGCGAATTAGGTATTCTTGAGTTCTTTTAGAAAGCCTGAATTACGAAACTGTATTTTTCCTAAAAGTTTCTGAAAAACGTTTTCAAATTTTTGATTGAAATTATTCTGGATCAAATACATTTAAATCGTATTTTTTAAAATGTTGGATTGTTGTTGGTTTTGAACTGAAACACGAAACACGAAAATCGCGTTACGAAAACGCAAGCCTAGGCGTGCTAGGGCGTCGCACGCCCAGGCACACGCGACCGCCCGCCATCGCCGTGCGCCTGTCCTAGGCTCCCCCGGACTGGCCCGCCAGCCCCTCCTACAACCGCGGGGGAGAGTCCCGCACCACAGCCCCGCAACCGAGCGGGGCCTTCCTGTTGGAAACACGAATCAGAAAGCAGCGGAAATTTAAAAATTTTCCAACAAAAAGGATCTAGGACTCGCAATCGTGTAACCAAATTCGTAAAGATAAGAAACTTACTTCTCTTTTATTCTTTCTTGAAGCATTTCAAGCCACCCAAGAACGCTCTTCTTGCGGCTTGATCCCCTCTCCTTGATAAAGCTCGAATCTTCAAACTTCTAACTTGAAGCTCTCTAGAGATAGTCCACCAACTTGATCACAATCTAACTAGTAAGGATGCTAGTTCTCTAGTTAGTGTTTAGGCTTAACCTAGGGTTTATTTGATCTTGGAGAAAGGAAGGTGTTCAACACATGAACCAAAAAGAATTGCCAATTAGCTCTAAGGTGGAGCTCAAGCTCCCCTATTTATATTAAGGGAGGACCGAAAATCCTAGTCCTTATGGGCTAGGGTTTTGGTCTCTCTCTCTCCTATTACTTGATCATCAAGTAATTTGACTTTGACTTTGAATTCAAATTCAAATCAACTTTCAAGAGAGCTAAAAATATCCAAACTATTTTTGGATAATTTTATACTTTATTTATTTAAAATAAATAACTTATTTTTATCTAATTAATTAATTCATAATTAATTAACTAGATTATTTTCTCCAAAATTAGACTTTCTTTTTAATTCAAAATTAAACCAAAGTCTATTGAATAATTAACACATTAATTATTTAATCTCCAAATAAATATCCACGCACATGCACACGTGTCCATGAAGGACAAGTGTCACGCACGTGACCCACACGTGTGGTTTCACACGTATGGAACCCTTTGGCCCGATTAACTCGTTTAATCATTTTAAAGCCTCAACTCATGTAACCAAGTTGTTGTGTGTGACCCTCTAGGTTCTAAATTCAATTAGCAGTGACCCTAATTAATTAATTAATCAGTTCACAGATTAAACGACCATAGTCTAGCAACAAGTGTTTAACCCCTAGCTGAATTGGAATGTTCGGATTCGACAGAACCTTTAAGTCATTGATTCATGTGAGATACAATCCTCCTACTTACTATCTCTCAACCAAGATCTAGGGTAAGGGAATAATCAAAACCCTAATAATCCGGTCTTAAAGCTAAGTGCATTTCATATCCATTTGATCTCAATCCAAGAAACCCTTTTCTTGATATCTTGATCTACTGCCTTGGCCAAGGACTCCATATGGCATATGAATGACTAACACAATAAGAGATCACCTTGCAAATGCAAGTGTAGGTCCTTTCTTGATTCTCATTCACTTTTATGAATCACTTGTGCAGCCCCAGTATAAGCCTTGCATCAGTTATCTAAGGCGACACCCTTTAAAGCTTATACCTAAGACTACAGAGTTAACTCATAAAGCGACAAGGAACCTCAAGTCTAAGGATTTATTAATCACATCAATGACTCGTGAGATATTTCCTAATCTGGAAGTTTCCATTTCCTGAAATAGAAACTTCCTTTCCCATTTACGAATCTTCTCACACGGGGCACCTCAGTGAACTTACTTATTAAAGTAAGCACCCTCATGTATCGCGCACGTATCAACTATACACTTTGCACCTCCATGAAACAAGGTGGTCCTTCTTAAGGGCGTGATCCCATAAGCAAGCCTTAGAGGAGTCAGGTTGACACTCCCACTGTCGGTAGGACTCATCGGCTTGGAGTATTTTACTAATCATGACTTATGTGATATAGGGCTCATTTCATGAACCATTTAACCTAAATGGTAGAGTCCTAAAGTCATCAGGATTAGGGGAGTTCTCATACATGCACAGATAAAGTAATCGCATACCAAAGCAAGAGCATATAAAGAAGTGTTGCCTTTATTCGTTATATCATTCAAAGATTGTCTGCGATTACAATAAGGAAAAGCACAAAGCGGATATACAATCGGCTTTCTAGGGCACTATTCCTAACAATCTCCCACTTGCCCGTCAAAGCCATTCTAAAGCTACTCTAAGTCCCATCTTCTGAAGATGACCTTGGAAAGCTTCAAGACTAAGGGGTTTAGTAAGTGGATCTGTCACGTTCTCTGCTGATGTGACCCTCTCAATTTGCACATCTCCTCTTTTGACAATATCACGGATTAGGTGACACTTTCTCATAATGTGCTTGGTTCGTTGCTGAGATCTTGGTTCTCTTGCTTGAGCAACCGTCCCAGTGTTGTCACAAAACACAATAATGGGGTCTTTCATGCTAGGAACAACATTCAACTCTTGAATGAAGTTTCTAATCCAAACACCTTCCTTGGCTGCATCATTTGCAGCCAAGTATTCGGCCTCAGTGGTCAAATCGGCAGTGGTAGTTTGCTTGGAACTCTTCCAACTCACTGCTCCGCCGTTTAGGCAGAAAAGGTATCCTGACATTGACTTAAAATCATCTAGGTCAGATGCAAAGCTTGCATCGCAATATCCTTCGACAGTAAGATCTTTCTGACCTCCGTAAAGTAAGAATAAATCTTTAGTACTTTTCAAGTACATAAGAATATTCTTCACGGTAGCCCAGTGACCATCTCCAGGGTCAGATTGGAAACGACTTGTTACACTAAGTGCATAAGCCACATCCGGTCGAGTACATAACATTGCATACATTATGCTACCTATTGCTGATGCATAAGGTGTATGAGTCATTCTTTCCTTCTCAAGGTTGGTCTTAGGACACATCTTCTTTGAAAGACATGTTCCTACACTCATAGGAAGGTTCTTAACCTTTGCTGACTCCATATTGAATCTCTTCAATACTTTGTCAATGTACATCGACTGTGATAGCCCTATTAACCTTCTAGATCTATCTCGATAGATTTTAATTCCAAGGATATAGGACGCATCACCTAGATCTTTCATCTCGAATTGGTTCGATAACCATAACTTAGTCACTTTCATGTCATTCTTCGAATTCCTAATAAGAAGGATGTCATCAACGTAAAGCAGTAAGAATTGCACTGAGGTCTCCAATTCCTTTCTATACACACAAGATTCATTCGAAATTTGGATAAAGCCAAAAGCTTTGACTGATTCATCAAATCGAATGTTCCAATTCCTAGGAGCCTGTTTCAATCCAGAGATTGATCTTTGGAGTTTGCAAACCTTTTGCTCACTCCCACTGAATGTGAAACCTATGGGTTGCTCCATATAAATGTCTTTATCAATGTCACCATTGAGAAAGGCAGTTTTTACATCCATTTGCCATATCTCATAGTCATAATATGCAGCAATGGCAAGCATGATCCGAATAGACTTTTGCATTGTAACTGGTGAGAAGGTTTCATCAAGTCCACGCCAGGTCTTTGAGTGAATCCTTTTGCAACCAGCCTTGCTTTATAGGCTGTAATGCTTCCATCAACTCCAAACTTTCTCTTAAAGATCCATTTGCAACCTATAGGTTTGACCCCATCAGGCAAATCTACCAAGGTCCAAATTTGGTTGGAGTTCATGGAGTCCATTTCGGATTTCATAGCTTCTTTCCACTGTTCAGAGTCAGAATCTGAAAGTGCCTCCTCATATGTTAAAGGATCATTATCCTTTTGAGAGATTTCATGGAAGAATCCATACCATCTCTCCGGCTGTCTAGGAGTGCATTCAGAACGCCTTAGAGGAGGATTTTCGTGTGTATCGAAATTCGTGATTGGTTGTGGTTGGACAGAAGGGGACGTTTCTTCAGTGGGTGGTGTGGGATCACTTTGTAATTCCTCTAATTCTATGATCTTGCCTTTCTTTTCTTTAAGGAATGGTTCTTCCAGAAAAGTGGCATTTCTGGAAACAAACACCTTTTGCTCAGATTGATCATAGAAGTAGTATCCTATGGATTCCTTAGGATAACCTACAAAGTAGCATAAGTTAGAACGAGATTCTAACTTATCTCCCACTGTCCTCTTCACGTAAGCAGGACAACCCCAAATTCTTAAGTAAGAATAACTAGGGATTTTACCATGCCACATTTCATAGGGCGTTTTAGGGACTGACTTAGAGGGAACTAGATTCAAAATCTTTGCTGCACTTTCTAGGGCATAACCCCAGAAAGAAAGTGGTAAGTCAGTGAAACTCATCATGGAACGAACCATATCAAGTAGGGTTCGATTCCTTCTCTCAGAAACTCCATTAAGCTGAGGAGTTCCCGGAGGAGTCCACTGAGAGATAATCCCATTATCTTTAAGATGACTAAGGAATTCTTCACTAAGATATTCGCCTCCTCGATCAGATCGAATTGCTTTGATCTTGTGACCAATTTGGTTCTCAACCTCCTTTTGAAATTCTAAGAATTTCTCAAAAGCTTCAGACTTATACTTCATTAAGTATACATAACCATATCGACTAAAGTCATCGGTAAAGGTTATAAAATACTAATGATTGTTTCTAGTGCTTACACTAAGCGGTCCACAAACATCAGAATGGATCAAATCCAAGACCTTAGTGGCACGTTCCACAGTCACATTAAAAGGAACTTTGGACATCTTTCCTTTGAGACAGGATTCGCAAGAAGTTAACTCTTTGAGATCATTTTCAGAGAATGATCCTAAAGTGTTTATCTTGCTAATTCTGTTCTTGGAAATGTGTCCTAATCTAGCGTGCCATAAGAGAGTTGAAACTTTGTCATCTCTCTTACGTTTTGTTTCTCGTTGTATATTCATAATATTGATATTCTGAGTTAGATAAAGTCCATTACTTAGAGTACCGATGTGAACGGAAGAGTTGTTCCGTTTGATAAAGTATTTACCATTCTTAATATAAGTTTCATAACCTTCACAATCTAATATTGGAACTGAAATTATATTACGAATAATGCTCGGTACATAAAGGACTTTATTTAAGACTAACTCAAAACTACCTAAATCTAAACTAATTGTGCCTAAAGCTTGAGCTTCAACATTTGAGCCATCGGCGATCCTCAAGACACATTCTCCTTCTTTGAGTTGTTGGACTTCACTTAGCATCTGTACATCATTACAGATGTGAGTTCCACAACCGGTATCAAGTACCCAAGAACTAGAATTAATAGAAAGATTTATTTCAACGAGAAAGATACCTTTCTTTAGAGTAGTCTTGTACTTTGGGCAGTTTCTCCTCCAATGTCCCGCTTTGCCACAATGGAAGCAAACATCCTCTTTCTGATCACGCTTCTTCTTTTGGGCCTACCCCTTCGAAACACCACCAGTGGGCCTAAGGGGTTTCTTCTTCTTCTTTTGGGCTTTCTTGCCCTTACCTTTAGAAGGCCCAGAAGAGGAAGATGGAGCATTCACCATCAAAACCTTATTGTCCTTCTTAATCGTGCTTTTAGCAGTCACTAATCAGCTCAGCTACAGTAGCACCAGCATGATTCATATTGAAGTTAAGGACAAATGGGTTGAATGATGGTGGGAGCGAAGCTAGCAACAAATCCACTGAAAGCTCATCTTTCAGTGGCATGTCCATGGAGGCAAGTTTCTCAGTAAGGGTAAGAAACTTGAGTCCATATTCATGGACACTTGAACCTTCCCTCATTCTCAAGTGGAACAATTCCTTTGAAGTGTTATACCTTGTAACACGTTCATGAGGGCGGTAAAGTTGCTCTAAGTGGTCGTAAATCTCCCAAGCGAATTCCATGGCCGCATGTTGCCTTTGCAAGTCCGGAGACATGTTAGCCAACATAAGGCAACGGGCTTGGAGATTATCATCCTTCCACTTCTGAATCGCATCCCGCTCGGCTCTAGTGGGAGCCTCCCCTTCGGGACTAGGCTCCCCTTCGAAGAGAACATAAGTTCTCTTCTCAGAATCTAAAATGATTTTTAGATTCCTCAGCCAATCAGAATAGTTGGGACCAGTCAACTTGTTTGACTCGAGGATCGATACAGGAGGGTTTTTGGTTGCCATTTCAAAACACGTAGAGAATCACAGAATCTACGACCTAAATGGTAAAATAGAGAACTAGTGAGCATGCTGAATTATAACGATATACAAAAGATAAGGTCTTTAATCTAATGTAGCTCCCACTGTTTTTCAAAGATCTATAATTCCCAAAGATCTAAGAGGAACACGTTTCCCAATGGGTACTAAGATCCTAGGCATTTTACCTCGAACCCACGACTCGCGGACATTCTAAGTAAGAACCCTAGGTAGGTACAACTTACCAATTCTAACACCTTTAGAACTCTTAGTAATTGGTTTTGGCATCACCTATCTTTCAATATGGACCCACGACTCGTGCGACATCCATATTTACTTAGGTGTTAAGCTAGACCCATCAATCATAAGATCATGATCAAAACTTAGTTCAAACGACCCACGACTCGCGGACATCGCCCTTGCCAAAATTGACCACGAAATATTGACCATTTAAAATGATCAATTAGGTAACTAAGAACTAATAAGCTCCACTAGCTATCCCACGACTCGCGGACAATAACTAGCTTCACTTACTAAACTTAAAACCTATTGATGGAATGCTAGGAGTTTAATTCAAAATTTGCATCTCCAATTAAATACCTATTTGTTCGAAATTAGCTTAATATTTAATGGGAATTTTCGAATCAACCGGAGAGTTGTCCGGTTTGACCTCACCAACATATATGTTATCCAATTTTATTAGTCTTGATTAATGCAAGTACACTTAAATGCATTTCAAACAAGCACATAAACAGATAACATGTCCTAGCATGATACTAACATATAGTGATCATGGGTTCTACCTATCTTATGCGTGATATGTGGGAGCCACTCCACAATCACAAGTTCTAACGTACATGCCACATAAACAGTTTAAATCACATAAGGGAAAGCGGTAACAAAATACGAGCCCTATCTCTATTACATTTAACAATTGAGATTCCCCTCCCTAACATTTTGAGGGGTCTTCACTTATGGCCTCCTTGTTACTTGAATGTGGTCCATCTTACTCCATGGGTGCATTATCTCCAAAATGAAAATAAAACCTCACCACCTATCTCTACTCTCAAATTACAATAAAAAGAAAAAGACATAAAGTAATAAGGCTCAATCTTTATATTGGCCTTAGACAATTACACGGGGTATACCCCGGCCTCAAAAACAGTAATATGGAAAGCCACATAATAAATCACATAACTGTACGCACATAAGTGAGGCTCCAACCTCAATTAAAAAACGCAACTATAGGGCTCCAACCCCAATTTAAACCATTCATGTGCATAAATTAAAACCATACATAGATCTAAACCCATGATCACCTAACATGCATAAATTGCAAGAATTTAAATTTAACCAATAAATTAAAATTCTCGCTTTAAGCTCTAATAGCTTAAAACACGACTTAGATGCAATTCTTGTTCAAGAGCCTTTTGTATAAAACCCGAAAAACTATAAACTAATAAAATTCCAATTACTTTATGAAAATTAATAATTTTATTCTTTCAATATTTTCATAAAATAAAGTTTGCAATTTTCCCAAAATTTAAATCGTTTAATTTTTCAAAATCCCAATTTAAACAATTATTTTAAAAATAATTCAAATTTAATAAAACAAAATTTTTCAGAAAATTAAATTGGGATTGGATTAGACTAAACACGAAAAACGAGACAGCCACGAATCGGAGTGCCCGCCATGCCCGCCCAACGTCCCAGGCCGCCCGTACGCTTCTCGCGCGCATCGCGCGCAGGCGCCTAGGCCATCAGGCCGGCGCTGCGCGGACACCCTCCCCCGTGGATGCGGGAGGCGATGGCGAAAGTGTTAGGAATAGTGCCTTAGAAAGCCGATTGTATATCCGCTTTGTGTTTTTCCTTATTGTAATCACAGACAATTTTTGAATGATATAACGAATAAAGGCAACACTTCTTTATATGCTCTTGCTTTGGTATGCGATTACTTTATCTGTACATGTATGAGAACTCCCCTAATCCTGATGACTTTAGGACTCTACCACTTAGGTGAAATGGTTCATGAAATGAGCCCTATATCACATAAGTCATGATTAGTAAAATACTCCAAGCCGATGAGTCCTACCGACAGTGGGAGTGTCAACCTGACTCCTCTAAGGCTTGCTTATGGGATCACGCCCTTAAGAAGGACCACCTTGTTTCATGGAGGTGCAAAGTGTATAGTTGATACGTGCGCGATACATGAGGGTGCTTACTTTAATAAGTAAGTTCACTGAGGTGCCCCGTGTGAGAAGATTCGTAAATGGGAAAGGAAGTTTCTATTTCAGGAAATGGAAACTTCAAGATTAGGAAATATCTCACGAGTCAATGATGTGATTAATTGATCCTTAGACTTGAGGTTCCTTGTCGCTTTATGAGTTAACTCTGTAGTCTTAGGTATAAGCTTTAAGGGGTGTCGCCTTAGACAACTGATTCAAGGCTTATGCTGGGGCTGCACAAGTGATTCATGAAAGTGAATGAGAATCAAGAAAGGACCTACACTTGCATTTGCAAGGTGATCTCTTATTGTGTTAGTCATTCATATGCCATATGGAGTCCTTGGTCAAGGCAGTAGATCAAGATATCAAGAAAAGGGTTTCTTGGATTGAGATCAAATGGATATGAAATGCACTTAGCTTTAAGACCGGATTATTAGGGTTTTGATTATTCCCTTACCCTAGATCTTGGTTGAGAGATAGTAAGTAGGAGGATTGTATCTTACATGAATCAATGACTTAAAGGTTCTGTCGAATCCGAACATTCCAATTCAGCTAGGGGTTAAACACCTGTTGCTAGACTATGGTCGTTTAATCTGTGAACTGATTAATCAATTAGGGAATTAATTAATTAGGGTCACTGCTAATTGAAGTGAGAACCTAGAGGGTCACACACAACAACTTGGTTACATGAGTTGAGGCTTTAAAATGATTAAACGAGTTAATCGGGCCAAAGGGTTCCACACGTGTGAAACCACACGTGTGGGTCACGTGCATGACACGTGTCCTTCATGGACACGTGTGCATGTGCGTGGATATTTATTTGGAGATTAAATAATTAATGTGTTAATTATTTAATAGACTTTGGTTTAATTTTGAATTAAAAAGAAAGTCTAATTTTGGAGAAAATAATCTAGTTAATTAATTATGAATTAATTAATTAGATAAAAATAAGTTATTTATTTTAAATAAATAAAGTATAAAATTATCCAAAAATAGTTTGGATATTTTTAGCTCTCTTGAAAGTTGATTTGAATTTGAATTCAAAGTCAAAGTCAAATTACTTGATGATCAACTAATAGGAGAGAGAGAGACCAAAACCCTAGCCCATAAGGACTAGGATTTTTGGTCCTCCCTTAATATAAATAGGGGAGCTCGAGCTCCCCCTTAGAGCTAATTGACAATTCTTTTTGGTTCATGTGTTGAACACCTTCCTTTCTCTAAGATCAAATAAACCCTAGGCTAAGCCTAAACACTAACTAGAAAACTAGCATCCTTACTAGTTAGATTGTGATCAAGTTGGTGGACTATCTCTAGAGAGCTTCAAGTTAGAAGTTTGAAGATTCGAGCTTTACCAAGGAGAGGGGATCAAGCCGCGAGAAGAGCGTTCTTGGGTGGCTTGAAACGCTTCAAGAAAGAATAAGAGAAAAGTAAGTTTCTTATCTTTACGAATTTGGTTACACGATTGCGAGTCCTAGATCCTTTTTGTTGGAAAATTTTTAAATTTCCGCAGCTTTCTGATTCGTGTTTCCAACAAGTGGTATCAGAGCCGCCTCGTTAATCGTGTTTCTGATTCGTCTCAATTATTCTGAATTTGGTAGAAATTCTTAGGCTTGATGCGATTGAGTATTTGTAATTGTTTTAGAAAGCCTGAATTACGAAACTGTATTTTTTCCTGAAAGTTTCTGAAAATTAGTTTTACAAAATTTTAATTTTGAAAACTATTTTAGATTTGAAACTGTATAAATTGTTTTGAATTTCTTAGATTGGTTTTGCTTTTGAACGAAAACACGAAACGAAAATACGGAATACGATGAACACGCGAAACCCTGCGCGCGAAGGAGTCGCGCGCGCGGGCTTTGTGCGCACCGCCCTCCTGTCCTAGGCGCGCGCAGGGGGTCCCGCCCAGCACCTCCCCGCACGCCGTGCGGGAGCCTTCCGGGCGCGCCGCCCAGGGTGGCCAAGACTGGCTGCCCGTCGCCCGCAATCTTCCGGCAGGAGCTGCTATGCGGCGTGCGCGTCTGCTATGCGCGCGCGCGCGCTTTCGACGTGCAGCCCCTTTTCGCGTGCGGGCCCCGTTTTCGTGATCCAGTTTTCGTTTATCGTGCAATCCAGTCCCAATTTTTTATTTTAATTTGAAAATTTTATTTTTTAATATTTATTTTTAATTTTTGAATAAAACTTAAAATTGGGATTTTTTAGAAATAGAAACGGTTTATATTTTGGGAAATTGCATTCTTGATAAAATTATTAATTTTTCAGAAATTAATTGGAATTTTATTTGTTTTGGTAATTTGGGATTTATTGAAAACTTTTATAAACAAGACTCGCATCAAGTCGTGTTTTAAGTCATTAGGACTTGAAACGAGAATTTTAATTTATTGGCTAAATTTAAATTCTCGCAAAAGCATGTTAGGTGATCATGGGTTTAGATCTATGTATGGTTTTAATTTATGCACATGGATGGTTTAAATTGGGGTTGGAGCCCTATAGTTGCGTTTTTCAATTGAGGTTGGAGACTCACATATGTGCGTACTGTTATGTGATTTATTATGTGGCTTTCCATATTACTGTTTTTTAGGCTGGGGTATGCCTCGTGTAATTGTCTAAGGCCAATATGAAGATTGAGCCTTATTACTTTATGTCTTTTTCTTTTTATTGTAATTTGAGAGTAGAGATAGGTGGTGAGGTTTTATTTTCATTTTGGAGATAATGCACCCATGGAGTAAGATGGACCACATTCAAGTAACAAGGAGGCCATAAGTGAAGACCCCTCAAAATGTTAGGGAGGGGAATCTCAATTGTTAAATGTAATAGAGATAGGGCTCGTATTTTGTTACCGCTTTCCCTTATGTGATTTAAACTGTTTATGTGGCATGTATGTTAGAACTTGTGATTGTGGAGTGGCTCCCACATATCACGCATAAGATAGGTAGAACCCATGATCACTACATGTTAGTATCATGCTAGGACATGTTATCTGTTTATGTGCTTGTTTGAAATGCATTTAAGTGTACTTGCATTAATCAAGACTAATAAAATTGGATAACATATATGTTGGTGAGGTCGAACCGGACAACTCTCCGGTTGATTCGAAAATTCTCATTAAATATTAAGCTAATTTCGAACAAATAGGTATTTAATTGGAGATGCAAATTTTGAATTAAACTCCTAGCATTCCATCAATAGGTTTTAAGTTTAGTAAGTGAAGCTAGTTATTGTCCGCGAGTCGTGGGATAGCTAGTGGAGCTTATTAGTTCTTAGTTACCTAATTGATCATTTTAAATGGTCAATATTTCGTGGTCAATTTTGGCAAGGGCGATGTCCGCGAGTCGTGGGTCGTTTGAACTAAGTTTTGATCATGATCTTATGATTGATGGGTCTAGCTTAACACCTAAGTAAATATGGATGTCGCACGAGTCGTGGGTCCATATTGAAAGATAGGTGATGCCAAAACCAATTACTAAGAGTTCTAAAGGTGTTAGAATTGGTAAGTTGTACCTACCTAGGGTTCTTACTTAGAATGTCCGCGAGTCGTGGGTTCGAGGTAAAATGCCTGGGATCTTAGTACCCATTGGGAAACGTGTTCCTCTTAGATCTTTGGGAATTATAGATCTTTGAAAAACAGTGGGAGCTACATTAGATTAAAGACCTTATCTTTTGTATATCGTTATAATTCAGCATGCTCACTAGTTCTCTGTTTTACCATTTAGGTCGTAGATTCTGTGATTCTCTACGTGTTTTGAAATGGTAACCAAAAACCCTCCTGTATCGATCCTCGAGTCAAACAAGTTGACTGGTCCCAACTATTCTGATTGGCTGAGGAATCTAAAAATCATTTTAGATTCTGAGAAGAGAACTTATGTTCTCTTCGAAGGGGAGCCTAGTCCCGAAGGGGAGGCTCCCACTCGAGCCGAGCAGGATGCGATTCAGAAGTGGAAGGATGATAATCTCCAAGCCCGTTGCCTTATGTTGGCTAACATGTCTCCGGACTTGCAAAGGCAACATGCGGCCATGGAATTCGCTTGGGAGATTTACGACCACTTAGAGCAACTTTACCGCCCTCATAAACGTGTTACAAGGTATAACACTTCAAAGGAATTGTTCCACTTGAGAATGAGGGAAGGTTCAAGTGTCCATGAATATGGACTCAAGTTTCTTGCCCTTACTGAGAAACTTGCCTCCATGGACATGCTACTGAAAGATGAGCTTTCAGTGGATTTGTTGCTAGCTTCGCTCCCACCATCATTCAACTCATTTGTCCTTAACTTCAATATGAATCATGCTGGTGCTATTGTAGCTGAGCTGATTAGTCAGCTTGTGACTGCTGAAAGCATGATCAGGAAGGACAATAAGGTTCTGATGGTGAATGCTCCATCTTCCTCTTCTGGGCCTTCTAAAGGTAAGGGCAAGAAAGCCCAAAAGAAGAAGAAGAAACCCCATTTTCGTGATCCGTTTCCGTATTTCGTGCAATCCAGTCCCAATTTTTATTTTAATTTTAAAACTTTATTTTATGATTATTTCTTTTAATTTTTGAATAAAACTTAAAATTGGGATTTTTGAGAAATAGAAACGGTTTATATTTTGGGAAACTACATCTTTGATAAAATTATTAATTTTCAAAAATTAATTGGAATTTTATTAGTTTAATGTTTTTCGGGTTTTATTGAAAAGGCTCTTGAACAAGAATTGCATCTAAGTCGTGTTTTAAGTCATTAGGACTTGAAACGAGAATTTTAATTTATTGGCTAAATTTAAATTCTCGCAAAAGCATGTTAGGTGATCATGGGTTTAGATCTATGTATGGTTTTAATTTATGCACATGGATGGTTTAAATTGGGGTTGGAGCCCTATAGTTGCGTTTTTCAATTGAGGTTGGAGCCTCACTTATGTGCGTACTGTTATGTGATTTATTATGTGGCTTTCCATATTACTGTTTTTGAGGCCGGGGTATGCCCTGTGTAATTGTCGAAGGCCAATATGAAGATTGAGCCTTATTACTTTATGTCTTTTTCTTTTAATTTGAGAGTAGAGATAGGTGGTGAGGTTTTATTTTTATTTTGGAGACAATGCACCCATGGAGTAAGATGGACCACATTCAAGTAACAAGGAGGCCATAAGTGAAGACCCCTCAAAATGTTAGGGAGGGAATCTCAATTGAAAATGTAATAGAGATAGGGCTCGTATTTTATTACCGTTTTCCCTTATGTGATATAAACTGTTTATGTGGCATGTATGTTAGAATTGTGATAGTGGAGTGGCTCCCACTTATCACGCATAAGATAGTATAGACCCATGATCATCTAATGTTAGTATCATGCTAGGACATGTTATCTGTTTATGTGCTTGTTTGGAATGCATTTAAGTTGTACTTGCATTAATCAAGACTAATAAAATTGGATAACATATATGTTGGTGAGGTCGAACCGGGTAACTCTCCGGTTAATTCGAAAATTCCCATTAAATATTAAGCTAATTTCGAATAACTAGGTGTTTAATTCGAGGTGCAAATTTTGTATTAAATTCCTAGCATTCCATCAATAGGTTTTTAGTTTAGTAAGTGAAACTAATTATTGTCCGCGAGTCGTGGGATAGCTAGTAGAGCTTATTAGTTCTTAGTTACCTAATTGATCATTTTAAATGATCAATATTTCGTGGTCAATTTTGACAAGGGCGATGTCCGCGAGTCGTGGGTCGTTCGAACTAAGTTTTGATCATGATCTTATGATTGATGGGTCTAGCCTATGTTTTGAAACCCGGACCGGACATCAAATCGGGACCTCTTACTGGTTACTGGTTTTACTGGTTCGACCGGTCGGACCATCGGTCGAACCGGTATGACGTCATAATTACGTAATAATAATATTTAATTATATATATTTATATAATATCATAAATATTAATTAAAAATAACTAGATAAGCTAATTAATATGGAAAATTAAATATAATTTTAAATTACTTTGAACTATTTATTAATTTTCAAACAATATCACTAATAATAATATTTCAAATTATAAATCTACAAATATATAGATAAATTATCTAACTAAATAGAAAAATAATCAATATTTAGCAAATTAACAATATAGATAAAAGATTAATTTAACAAATATTATACTTTAAAGAATAAAAAAATATCACATGTAATATATTTTTATAGATAGATATCATTAAAAGTAAAATACTACACTTTATTTTATGTGCTTAAATTAAATTTTACAATATATTGCAATATTTATATTTATAATAATATTTTCTAAAATTCAATTTTTAAATATAATCTATAGATTTAATGATTTTATTTTTTAAGGGTTCCCATCAAGTTAACCATTAAAAAGGGAATATTTTCTTTTCCAATGAAAAACTAATATGAATCTCCTACATAATAACTACTAATATTTGATTTGAACAATATGTACCAACAAATAAGATGTCCCAACTGGTTGAAGCATTGATTGGCAATCTCAGGGATGCAGATTCGATTTCTGCGTTTCTCACAAAATTGGGATTTTTTAAATTTTCAACCAGAAAAACCGGTCCGTTAAACGGGCCGGTCCGGTTCGTTAAGCGGGTTTGGTCCGGTTTCTACCGGTTCAAACTGGTCCGACCAATGACTGGGTTTAAGGGTATAGCCGGACCGGAGAGGCGGTCGGTCACCGATCGAACCGGTCCGACCGGCCGGTCCGGTCCGGGTTTCAAAACATAGGGTCTAGCTTAATACCTACGGATGTCGCACAAGTCGTGGGTCCATATTGAAAGATAGGTGATGCAAAAACAATTACTAAGAGTTCTAAAGGTGTTAGAATTGGTAAGTTGTACCTACCTAGGTTTTACTTAGAATGTCAACGAGTCGTGGGTTCGAGGTGAAATGCTTAGGATCTTAGTACCCATTGGGAAACGTGTTCCTCTTAGATCTTTGGGAATTATAGATCTTTGAAAAACAGTGGGAGCTACATTAGATTAAAGACCTTATCTTTTGTATATCGTTATAATTCAGCATGCTCACTAGTTCTCTGTTTTACCATTTGGGTACTTGATACAGGTTGTGGAGCTCATATCTGTAATGATGTACGGATGCTAAATGAAGTCCAATAACTCAGAGAAGGAGAATGTGTCTTGAAGATCGGCGATTGCTCAAATGTTGAAGCTCGAGCTTTAGGCACAATTAGATTAGATTTAGGTAGTTTTAAGTTAGTCTTAAATAAAGTCATTTATGTACCGAGCACTATGCGTAATATAATTTCAGTTCTAATTTTAGATTGTGAATGTTATGAAACTTATATTAAGAATGGTAATACTTTATCAAACGGAACAACTCTTCCGTTCACATCGGTACTCTAAGTAATGGACTTTATCTAACTCAGAATATCAATATTATGAATATACAACGAGAAACTAAACGTAAGAGAGATGACAAAGTTTCAGCTCCCTTATGGCACGCTAGATTAGGATATATTTCCAAGAACATAATTAGCAAGATAGACACTTTAGGATCATTCTCTGAAAATGATCTCAAAGAGTTGACTTCTTGCGAATCCTGTCTCAAGGGAAAGATGTCCAAAATTCCTTTTAAAGGAACTGTGGAACGTGCCACTAAGGTTTTGGATTTGATCCATTCTGATGTTTGTGGACCGCTTAGTGTAAGCACTAGAAATAATCATCAGTATTTCATAACCTTTACCGATGACTTTAGTCGATATGGTTATGTATACTTAATGAAGTATAAATCTGAAGCTTTTGAGAAATTCCTAGAATTTCAAAAGGAGGTTGAGAACCAAACTGGTCACAAGATCAAAGCACTTCGATCTGATCGAGGAGGCGACTATCTTAGTGAAGAATTCCTTAATCATCTCAAAGATAATGGGATTATCTCTCAGTGGACTCCCCCGGTAACTCCTCAACTTAATGGAGTTTCTGAGAGAAGGAACCGAACTCTACTCGATATTGTTCGTTCCATGATGAGTTTCACTGACTTACCACCTTCCTTCTGGGGTTATGCCCTAGAAAGTGCAGCAAAGATTTTGAATCTAGTTCCCTCTAAGTCAGTCCCTAAAACGCCCTATGAAATGTGGCATGGTAAAATCCCTAGCTATTCTTACTTAAGAATTTGGGGTTGTCCTGCTTACGTGAAGAGGACAGTGGAAGATAAGTTAGAATCTCGTTCTAACTTATGCTACTTTGTAGGTTATCCTAAGGAATCCATAGGATACTACTTCTATGATCAAGTCTGAACAAAAGGTGTTTGTTTCTAGAAATGCTACTTTTCTTGAGGAACCGTTCCTTAAAGAAAAGAAAGGCAAGATCATAGAATTAGAGGAAGTACAAAGTGACCCCACGCCACCCATTGAAGAAACGTCCCCTTCTGATCAACTACAACCAATCAAGAATTTCGATACACACGTAAATCCTCCTCTAAGGCGTTCTGAACACACTCCTAGACAACCGGAGAGATGGTATGGATTCTTCCATGAAATCACTCAAAAGGATAATGATCTTTTATCATATGAGGAGGCACTTTCAGATTCTGACTCTGAACAGTGGATAGAAGCCATGAAATCCGAAATGGATTCCATGAACTCCAACCAAGTTTGGACCTTGGTAGATTTGCCTGATGGGGTCAAACCCATAGGTTGCAAATGGATCTTTAAGAGAAAGCTTGGAGTTGATGGAAGCATTGCAGCCTACAAAGCAAGACTGGTTGCAAAAGGATTCACTCAAAGATTCGGCGTGGACTTTGATGAAACTTTTTCATCAGTTGCAATGCAAAAGTCTATTCGGATCATGCTTGTCATTGATGCATACTATGACTATGAGATATGGCAAATGGATGTGAAAACTGCCTTTCTCAATGGTGACATTGATAAAGACATTTATATGGAGCAACCCATAGGTTTCACATTCAGTGGGAGTGAGCAAAAGGTTTGCAAACTCCAAAGATCAATCTATGGATTGAAACAGGCTTCTAGGAATTGGAACATTCGATTTGATGAATCAGTCAAAGCGTTTGGCTTTATTCAAATTTCGAATGAATCATGTGTGTATAGAAAGGAATTGGAGACCTCAGTGCAATTCTTAGTACTTTATGTAGATGACATCCTCCTTATTGGGAATTCAAAAGATGACATGAAAGTAAGTAAGTTATGGTTATCGAACCAATTCGAGATGAAAGATCTTTGTGATGCGTCCTATATCCTTGGAATTAAAATCTATCGAGATAGATCTAGAAGGTTAATAGGACTATCACAGTCGATGTACATTGACAAAGTATTGAAGAGATTCAATATGGAGTCAGCAAAGGTTAAGAACCTTCCTATGAGTGTATGAACATGTCTTTCTAAGAAGATGTGTCCTAAGACTAACCTTGAGAAGAAAAGTATAACTCATACGCCTTATGCATCACCAATAGGTAGCATAATGTATGCAATGTTATGTACTCGACCGGATGTGGCTTATGCACTTAGTGTAACAAGTCGGTTCTAATCTGACCCTGGAGATGGTCACCGGGCTGTCGTGAAGAATATTCTTAAGTACTTGAAAAGTACTAAAGATTTATTCTTAGTTTACGAAGGTCAGAAAGATCTTACTGTCGAAGGATACTGCGATGCAAGCTTTGCATTTGACTTAGATGATTTTAAGTCAATGTCAGGATATATTTTCTGCCTAAACGGCGGATCAGTGAGTTGGAAGAGTTCCAAGCAAACGACCACTGCAGATTCGACCACTGAGGCTGAATACTTAGCTGCAAATGATGCAGCTAAGGAAGGTGTTTGGATTAGAAACTTCATTCAAGAGTTGAATGTTGTTCCTAGCATGAAAGACCTCATTACTGTATTTTGTGACAACACTGGGGCGGTTGCTCAAGCAAGAGAACCAAGATCTCACCAACGAACCAAGCACATTATGAGGAAGTATCACCTAATCCATGATATTATCAAAAGAGGAGATGTGCAAATTGAGAGGGTCACATCAGCAGAGAACGTAGCAGATCCACTTACTAAACCCCTTAGTCGAGAAGCTTTCGAAGGTCATCTTAAGAATATGGGACTTAGAGTAGCTTTAGAATGGCTTTGACGGGCAAGTGGGAGATTGTTAGGAATAATGCCCTAGAAAGCCGATTGAATATCCGCTTTGTACTTTTCCTTATTGTAATCACAGACAATCTTTGAATGAAATAACGAATTGAGGCAACACTTCTTTATATGCTCTTATTTGGTATACGTTTACTTTATCTGTGCATGTATGAGAACTCCGCTAATCCTGATGACTTTAGGACTCTACCATTTAGGTGAAATGGTTCATGAAACGAGCCCTATATCACATAAGTCATGATTAGTAAAATACTCCAAGCCGATGAGTCCTACCGACAGTAGGAGTGTCAACCTGACTCCTCTAAGGCTTGCTTGTGGGATCACGCCCTTAAGAAGGACCACCTTATTTCATGGAGGTGCAAAGTGTATAGTTGATACGTGCGTGATACATGAGGGTGCTTACTTTAGTAAGTAAGTTCACTGAGGTGCCCCGTGTGAGAAAATTCCTAAATTGGAAAGGAAGTTTCTATTTCAGGAAATAGAAACTTCCAGATTAGGAAATATCTCACGAGTCATTGATGTGATTAATTGATCCTTAGACTTGAGATTCCATGTCACTTTATGAGTTAACTTTGTAGTCTTAGGTATAAGCTTTAAAGGGTGTCGACTTAGACAACTGATTCAAGGCTTAAGCTGGGGCTGCACAAGTGATTCATGAAAGTGGATGAGAATCAAGAAAGGACCTACACTTGCATTTGCAAGGTGATCTCTTATTGTGTAAGTCATTCATATGTCATATGGAGTCCTTGGCCAAGGCAGTAGATCAAGACATCAAGAAAAGGGTTTCTTGGATTGAGATCAAATGGATATGAAATGTACTTTGCTTTAAGACCTGATTATTAGGGTTCTGATTATTCCCTTACCCTAGATCTTGGTTGAGAGATAGTAAGTAGGAGGATTGTATCTCACATGAATCAATAACTTAAAGGTTATGTCGAATCCGAACATTCCAATTCAGCTAGGGGTTAAACACCTGTTGCTAGACTATGGTCGTTTAATCTGTGGACTAGTTAATTAATTAGTGAATTAATTAATTAGGGTCACTGCTAATTGAATTGAGAACCTAGAAGGTCACACAATAACTTGGTTACATGAGTTAAGGCTTTAAAATGATTAAACGAGTTAATCGGGCCAAGAGGATTCCACACGTGTGAAACCACACGTGTGGGTCACGTGAGGAGCACGTGTCCTTGGGACACGTATCTCACACGTGTATATATATATATATATATATATATATATATATATATTAAATAATTAAATGTGTTAATTATTTAATAGACTTTGGTTTAATTTTGAATTAAAAAGAAAGTCTTATTTTGGAGAAAATTAATCTAGTTAATTAATTATGAATTAATTAATTAGATAAAATAAGTTATTTATTTATTTAATAAATAAAGTATAAAATTATCCAAAAGGAGTTTGGATATTTTTAGCTCTCTTAAAAGTTGATTTGAATTAGAATTTAAGGTCAAAGTCAAAATTACTTGATGATCAAGTAATAGGAGAGAGGGACCAAAATCCTTAGCCCATAAGGACTAGGGATTTTCGGCCACTCCCTTTCCAATATATAGGGGAGTTCATGCTTCCCTTAGACAGTGATTGAATTCTTTTGGTTCATGTGTTGAACACCTTCCTTTCTCCAATATAAATTAAACCCTAGGTTAAGCCTAAACACTAACTAGAGAATTAGCATCCTTACTAGTTAGATTGTAGTCAAGTTGGTGTACTATCTCAAGAGAGCTTCAAGTTAGAAGTTTTGAAGGTTCAAGCTTTACCAAGGAGAGGGGATCAAGCCGCGAGAAGAGCGTTCTTGGGTGGTTTGAAACGCTTCAAGAAAGATTATTGAAAAGTAAGTTTCTAATCTCTACGAATTTGGATACACGATTGCGAGTTCAAGATCCTTTTGTTGGAAAATTTTTAAATTTCCGCTGCTTTCTGATTCCAGTTTTCCAACACCATTGCCATCCCAAAAAGTGTTCACTCGAAGCTTACCATCCAATCCTGTTATCCTGTCAGCAAGTTTCTTACCTTTATAGTTTATACCATCGGTCTTCAGCTAAAGAGACTCTGCCTTTCGCCAGGGACCAAATTATTTGCTCCTCAGCTTTAGCTCTAATTGCCCCCATCCTTCGCCATATTGTTGAGCTATGAGTAGAGATTTGAGCCCTATTAGGATGAATCATGTCGCAGTATTTACAACGCATAAACTCCACCCATATTGTGTTTGTTGTTCTAAATTTTCACCATAGCTTGTAAGAGAAAGCTTCCACTAAGTCATCCAATTTCCTGACCCCTAGTCCTCCTTCGTTTGTCGGAAAACATGCTTTGTTCCACGAAGCCCAATGAATTGTTTTGCTTTGTTTCTTGCTTCCCCAGAAAAATCTATTAAAAATTCAATGGATCCGAAGCAAAACAAATTTCGGTCTGTAAAGTATAAGTAGGAATAGCATATAAAACCGCTTTGATGAGTTGCAATCTCCCACGTAGGATAGGTTGACGCATTCCCATCCTTGGAATTTTGTTCTAATTTTATCAATCAGACCCTATAGAGAGGCGCTCCAAGATAGGTTATAGGGAGGTTTTCCCTCTTATAACCAAACACCAACTGAACTTGATTCGCCGTATCATTTGAATCACTCCCAACTATATAGGAACTCCCATTCACGTTCACTTTTTGCCCCGAGCACTCCTCATAGGTATTCAGGATGTCATGGACTTGTTCGAAGGATTGGTACCTACTGTTTGTGAGTATTATCGTATCATCAGCATAAGAGAGGTGGGTAATTGGCATCTTGGCAGTCCCACTGTATCTACTAGCTGGATCCTCCATAGCTAACCTGTTCAGCAAAAGAGATAAAAGATCAGCCGCTATTAAAAATAAGGAGGGCGACAAAGGATCGCCTTGTCTTAACCCTCTCAAGGAATGGAAAAAGCCGCACTAAATTTGTTATGAGATTTGATTGGATGACTTTATCTAGAGGAAAAATCTCATTATCATAAAAAAAAAAAAAAAGACATATTTGTTATGCAGACCTACCAAATTCAATAACTAATTTTCTTTTTATGATGAATTATCAAAATGCATAAAGATTTTAGATATCAATAGAATCCGAACTTGGATTTCTTATTAAAATAACTAATTTGTATTTGGACCCGTGAGACCCGTTTATCAATTTTTGGTTCGTTTAACCCGCTTTTATCTGATTAACTCATTTTTTATCCGCTTAACTCATTTTTGGTTTGCATTCATATTGTTAAATTCGTGAATTAAGAAATCGTAAGTTGTTTTAAAACGAAAAATGCACACAAATTCGTTAGTATAGAAAAATAAAATTTTAAATCGTTTTAAAATGAGATATGCGCACAAATTTTTCAATACGAAATTTGTGTTTCTCTTCTTAAGAAACATATATAGATATTCGTGTTTTGTGTGTTTCTCTTCTTAAAAAAATATATATTGATATTCGTGTACACAACAACGATAACGTCAAACAGAAGCATAGTGTCATGTTGTCCAATTATTATAGTACTATCACAGTAATCTATTACTGAGTATGAGTTATTGATAGACATGCACTTTTATGTAAACTCTTAAACTTTTATTAATTTACTTCATTTTTTAATGTTACAATTTAATTTTAATGTATAAAATATTTAATAAATATTTAGTCGTAATATTGAGGTTGATTTAAATGTGTACTGATATTATACTATATTTCTCGTGAAAGAAGTTTCCCAATTTTGCTAATAACTATAGTTGAGAAATTAGTTAGAAATGTATTTGTAAATTCTAACGAAATACATTATTTTCTCTTTAATAAATAAATTAAAAGTCAGAAATATTTATTCACTAAGGACAAACATCATCACCACCACCATCATAATCACAGCAGCATTACCAGAAAAGCCTCTTCTTGCCTATGTTCTGCCGCTTATCAGTCAAAGACGTCAAACTAAGCAACCACTACGAAGATCCCATCTCCGCCACCGCCGCCGCCGACCCGTCCTCCCCGAAAGTCAGATGCATCGGCCAAGTCAAGAGGAACAACCGTGTCATCGGCTTCCCACCGCCCACCACCACCGCCGCCGGCCACCACAAACACGCCAAGCCCAAACCCCTGTTTTCCAACGAAACCCTCTTCTCCAAAACCATCGCCGCCGCCGCGAATGCCACCACCACCGCCGGAGGCAGCGGAAGAAACGGACCCAGAAGTTCAAGAACCTACAAGGAGATGTGTGCGAGTAATTCAAGAAAACCAAGGAAGTTCAATTGCGATAATCATTTCAGTTGTCCACTTCCGGTGGTGGATATAGCTGAAATGGATCCGCCGTTGCCGGTGGTGAAGAGGGTGGCTCCGCCGGGGGTCGGCCGCTATGAGGTGAATATATGGAAGAGGAGATTCAACAGAGAGGGGCTGAAAAGCTTGCAAATTGAACAGATTCATTCGCCTAAAAGCAGATTTGAAACACTTCCAATTACAACAGTATGATAAATAATTCAAATTTCAGAATAAATCATGTAAATGAATTCAAAATTTTCTTTTAAAAAATCAAAAATCCGGGTCGGGTCCGGGTCCAGACCCGTTAAGGACCCGGAAACTTGCTGGTCTATTTACCGGGTCCAGACCCGACCCGAGACCCGATGGTCAGGGTCTGATTCGGGTCTCGCAGGCGGTCCGGGTCCAGAACCGGTGGACCCGGCCCATTTGCCATCCCTAGACCCGGTGAAGTGGACAACGATGGAGATTGTACAACAGTTGGAGAAAGCCCGTGATGACTGTGTGAAGGACAACGAGATGACTAGAAAGATGTTTGAGGAATACAAGAAGAACCAAATTTGCTGTTGTTGTCGTAACAAGAAAAATGAAGAAGAAAAACTGCATGAAAGTTGCTGAAAACAAATTGAAATCTTTCTGTATTGGTTCCGTAGTTGACATTTATATTGTTTTTTATTCAAGTCGCTAATTTTCCAACTATTTTCAATAAAATTTGAATTTGTTATTTATTCTTTCATGGAAAGATGTTTACTACTGGAGTGAAATCAAGACATTGGGGTTGGGCTTGTAAATCAATTCATAAAGCTTTCAAGTCCAACCAATCGTGATTCAAACTCATTTTAGTTGCGGTAGTGCATTTTGTATTAATCAATTATGTTATGGCCGGAGTCCAACTCATGACGACCTGATTGAATTGGAAGAAGTTGTAGGTATTATTGTAGGCCAATCAATTGGAAAGCCGGGTGGCCAATTAACATTAAAAAATTTCATAATGAAAGTGTATTCACGGGGAAATACGGAAACAGAAACAATGGCGAACCCCTCAAATGAAAAAACCAAATTCAATAGATAAAAAAATTCTACCATAATTATTATTATTTCTTCTACTTTGCAACAACCTGAATTCACTCATCGCACATCATTTTCTCCAATATATTTACTTTAGAAGTGCATTACAGCATGTGAATAATCAATGAAAACTTTTTAATTAACTATGTATAGGAAGTGCGGTGTATTAAAGCATGTATACAAGATAAAATTGAGGTGAATTTTTAATTTTAGCGCACTGTTCATCGCCGTAGTTTAAAAATGGTGTACTTTTGCAGGATATTTTAATTCTGGTGTAAGATGCTTTTTGGAAAAACGTCTTCACTGTTCATCTTATGAAGATGTTTTTCAGGAAAACGTCTTCATCAAAAATTTTCGTTGACCAATTTATTTGGTCTGACTATGGATCGCTGTTGAAGACGTTTTTCAAAAAGACGTCTTCACTAATGAAGACGTCTTTTTGAAAAACGTCTTCAACAGGCAGCGAATTTAATTACAGAGAATCCGGGTTCTCTGCAGCATAGAACCCCAATTTCAAACACAGCACGGTAGAGGGGCGAAAAAAAAGGAACGTGAAGAAATCCTGGTGTGACGACGCGAGAGAAGGGTCTTGCCGACGAGATTGGGTCCTTTTCCCCGCGGGAAAGGGTATTTTTCCGGTTGAGACGCGATATTCTTTTGGCAAGGTCAGTTTCTCATGAATGAAATTTTTGTTTTGTTCAATGTGTAACTTCCCATTTGTTTCGGCTCTTAGATTTGCTCTATTGTGATGGTAGTGTGATTAACGTAGGTAGCTCAATTGTTGGTTAACTTCCAAGTTGTTGGTTAAAGTAGGTAGCTCAATTTGTTTCAGTCCATAAATCCATTTTGCCGAAAAACTGAATAAGAGTATGAAGTATGATACCAATTTACCAATATGAGAATTTGAAGTGCTGGTTACTACTGCATTGTCAAAATTTTCAGAATATTAACTCTGCCCAAAGATGAAATGTCGTGGCTCCTTGCATTTTCAGAATATAAACTATTTGTAGGTCTTGTCGGATAATGAACGCATGGATTTGAGTTAAATGCTTGATGATTTTGCTTGTATGTATAAGGAATGCCAGTTTCAAAGGTTGTGGGGTATAATTTTGTTTTATGTTGTCTATGAAGGGAGTTTGTTGGGCAACAAGAGGAGTAATCATAACTTAGTATAGGGGAAATAAGCTAAAATCTTTGAAGTAAACAAGACGAGTAATCATAACTTAGTATAGGGGAAACAAGAGGAGTTTGTCTGTGATTGATGCAGTGCCTATGATCATCAAGAATACGAAAGAAAAGTCAGGAAAATTGAATATTTATAAGAAATTTACAAAATACAAGATGACAAGTACGGGAAATGACAAAAAATGGAAGCTATCCCAAATAATGGTTTCATAGACAGTGCACAAAGGTATATGGACTGAATTTGTATTGTTTGGCTTAGACATTCCACCAAACATCTTAGAAGTTATTTAAATTTTGAAATATGTGGTTTTAATTTTGTAAAAGGTATATGGCCTGAATTTGTATTGCTTGACCTTGATGATTTTAATTTGATCTAACGTTTAATCTGACTTTGTATTATCACACCGGGAGTACATTATATTTTGTTGATTTTGTTGTTGTTTCCATGTAGGACTGATGGATCGTTTATATGGACCTGTCAATCCTAGCGTGTTGTACGCACAAGAATCTCATAGGAGCAACAATTTAATGGACATTACATCTGGGGCGTTGGATTTCTGCTTGCAAGTCCGTAATGGGAAGCCTGGATTTTACGCGAAGGAAAGTAATAGTTTCTATTTGGAAATGCACGATCGTGTCCTGCATTTCCTTTACGAGATGGGATTCTACGGGTTATACAGGGTTGGGGAGATGGAGGTGGACCACTCGTTGATCACCCCGTTAGTAGAGAGGTGGAAGCCGGAGACTCACACCTTTCATCTGACTGTAGGGGAGGCACGCTTCAGGACGTTGCCATTTTGTGGGGACTGCCTATAAATGGGAGGGCAGTTATTGGCGATGACGTGGAGGATATTGATTGGGTGGATACTTGTGTAAGACATCTAGGGTACGCGGCTAACTTACAAGGTGGGAAATTGAGAATGAAACAGCTTCGATCTTTTATGCAACAACATCCAATCGGGGATGGTAGTTCGGAGCAAGAAGTACTTAGATGGGCCTGTTGCACAATCCTGCTGACGATGGGAACAATGATGTGGCCAGACGGTGCCGGTGGCACTGTCTCATTGGTTTACTTGTTTAATCTTGGGTACAAGCCAAGACCTTCGGAACCCCAAGTGGAGTTTGTTGAGGATGTGAAAGAGATGTTGCAAGAGGTAAGAAGTTATAGTTGGGGCAGCGCGGTATTGGCCGCATTATACCGGGCTCTTTGCAATGCAATAAAGAGGGATACGATGAATATTGGGGGCGCATTGCAGCTGCTTCAGGTTAAGTTTATTGTAATTTTATTTTTATTTTTATATTTTATGGTTTGTGGGAGGGTTATTGATAAATTTTTGTTTTTATCTTTGAAAGAACTGAATAGCATTAACGTTGTGGTTCATAGGTTTGGGATAACAAATCAACGTTAAGAGTCCAATTTAACGACGGGCGTGGCATTGGAGTGACCCGTGATTATTGGACTTGGTATGAGCAGATTACTAGGAGATTAATCACGCCGCCAATGTTTCTCAACGATATCACCAATCCAGAGGATGTCCAGAAGTTCGATGGATTCCACCCCCCTGATGTGCATTTCGCGTATAGCGTGGTACGGGTAGGGATGCAAACGAGCCGAGCCGGCTCGCGAGCCTGATGAGCAAGCTCGAGCCAAGCCCGAATCCAAGCTCTTTTGTGTGTGGCTCGTGGCTCGCGAGCCAATATATTTAATTAAAAAAATAATATTTTAATTTATATATATATATATTATTTTTTTATAAAATTAATAAAAAAATAATATATTTATTATAAATATGTATATATATTTAAATAATATATATTATTATATATAAAAATATATTAAATTATTAAAAAAAACTATTTTTAAATTAAAAATAATATCCCCCCTCGAGCCTCGAGCCGAGCCGAGCCAGGCTCAAGCCTTGGTCGAGCCGAGCTCGAGCCATGAAAAAAGGCCAAGGCTCGGCTCGGCTCGGCTCGTTTGCATCCCTAGGTACGGGAGTTATGTGTTAGGCTATCTTTTAATTCAATCTCGATCACCCTAATTTTGGCGTAATTGTTGAACCTCGTTCGTGACATGCAGGATGACATGGCGGCACGGATGTTGGAAAATTCACTGAGGATATCCGACTACAACGATCTAACTGTTTTCCAGTCATACCGCCAAAATATGATGCATGACACGCAGCAGTTTCTCCCATTGCTCACGCTCAACTGCATTCAATCCTGCCATTACGATTCAAACTAAAACAATAGAAAAAGGAGAAGGGATACTTTGGTACACTCTGAAATTTGCAGAGATCACAAAAGGTTTATTATATAGAACCCTATATCCCTCCATTAATGCATTCAATCTTCTGCCCTTTTCACTGTAGCACGCGAAAGTTGCATCATTCACCCTGCAGCAACAGTACCAAAGACGCTTTCTGAAAAACCTTCTCCGGTGAAAACGTTTTCAATAATTCAATCTTCTGCCAACTGTAGCACGTGATAGTTGCATCATTGACCCTGCACCAAAGCTGCAGCAGCAGCACCTAAGACGTTTATCCAAAAAACGTCTTCGCTATTGAAGACGTTTTTCGGAAAAACGTCTTCAAGTGATAAAGACGTTTTCCCGAAAAACATCTTCACTAGAGAAGACGTTTTTTGGAAAACCGTCTTCATCATTCACCGTCCTCGGCCCAAATAAATTCGGTCAACGCGATATTCTGATGAAGACGTTTTCCTGAAAAAACGTCTTCATAAGATGAACAGTGAAGACGTTTTTCCAAAAAGCGTCTTACACCAGAATTAAAATATTCTGAAAAAGTACATCATTTTTAAACTAGGTGGATGAACAGTACACTAAAGTTAAAATTTCACCTAAAATTGATACTTGTATGAACTACCACAAGATCGTATACAAAATACAATTACCACCCCTTGAATTACATACTAAAAAACCTCACCCTTTTCTGCTTACATAAAACTGAGCAGATCAAATAGAAGCTAATCCTTCTTCTATTAACCCCCAAAGGAAAAAGGTTTCAATCTTTACTATGTGATCAACATGATTCTTGCAGCATGAACCATGCATGTCTTTGAACTAATGATATACACTTAGAATCCACCTAATCTTGAGTTTCAACTACATGAGCTTGAGATGATTCTACTGAATCTCAAAACGGAATATCGCTGAAATTTTCAAAATATTCCTTACTTTCCAAGTCGAAGTTTCTCTTCCTTGGAGTTAAAGCAGCAGCATCATCGACCTGATTACGCCTGGACGACATGTTGTAATTTTGATGTTAGAGAAGCCTTGAGTATAGAGTAATGAAACCAGCAAGATTAATCATCTTACCAAGTAGTCATCAAGAAGGGATCTTTTCGCAATTCTTGGAATTTCTACCACTTTCTCAGTGTATGGTGTTCATTCCTTTCATATCCTCGAGACAACGAGCGCCTTACGAATCGATCTTCTCGGATGCTTCGTGGTCTAGTCTCAATGGATCTGTAGAAGACAAAATATTTTACTAAGTTGCATGCCAGAATGTAGAAATATGGGATAATTACACTAGCATATCCCAATATTCATAATTACACAAATTTCCCCTAAGGTTTGAGAAATTACAAAAACATACCCTGAAATTACCAAAAGCGTATCTGTTGACTGTTGTAGTCATGCATTTATAAGTCAAATATTGACTTGTAAGTATCAAAGGAAAATAGGATATTCATTAACATTATAGATGACTTCATCAAAATTTATCGTTCCACATATATATAAAGAAAAATCTTCGATATGGGATGTTTCTGTAATTTCTCAAACCTCAGGGGAAGTTTGTGTAATTACGCCAACTTCAAAGTATTAGTGCAGTTATCTCTATATATTAAGTTGGCTTACATTCTAAAGACAACACGGTATTTTTTTCCAGCATCCGCTTCTTCAAGAATGACGAGGCAACAGATGAAAATCGAGCTTGAAATTTTTTGTTATCTTCTGTTGCATTCCTGCAAGTTAAAAATATTCATGTATAAAGAAAAACTGGGAAACAAAGGTTGGTGCAGTCATGCGGTAATATTGATAATAAACTGAACTAACTTGATAAGGGAATCAACCGAATCGATCTTTCTCTTGAACATATCTAAAAGGGATTCTTCTGTAACTCGTCTTTGTTCTGCAATTTCTGTCAACTCTGCTATGCTGCACATTCAAGTTTCAAGATCAACGAATTGGTACTAATCGAAAACATAGTGTAAATATCATGATATTCATCATTACTTTACTTAATTTCTCACCCTATTTTATAAAATTTATTAATAATTATACAGTGCATACCAGCATTGAAGCCCTTCTTCAAGAATGCTCTTTCCAACTTCTACAACAACAGAGTCTCCCACATAATTGCCTCCTGTTCTATCAATATAATCACTCCACTTTTCTTCAGCATCGGAAGCTAAAGTTTGCACGTCGGTTATCTCCTGATTTAGCCTTTCGGATTTTTACAGGAAATATCTAGTATGTCATCGACTGCTGCTTCAATCTGAAAAACACAGAAATGGTTAATTTTGTCACAAAAAATAATCTTTCATTCTCAATTCTATAACTCAGAAATAAAAGAACCAAATAGAATTAGTAAATTACCATTTTTTTCTTTCTAGAAGTCGAACTAGCTAAAATTTTTGCCATTTGTCGTAATAAAAGCCTTTCTTCACCAAGAGCAAATTCCTGCATAATGTTTACACACAATTTAGAGAACAACAAGTACTTGTACGAATTTAAGCTACTGAGAATCTTAATAAACTACCTTAAACTTCTTCGTGAAGGCACTCATTTTCTGCTCAGTGATGGTTCTAGAATCTTCTTCCATGAGTCTCACCTTCGAAATATAAATCCTTAAAAGTCTTGAAAAAATTAAGAATGCCATGGGAAATAGACTTGGTTGTCTGGTAAGTTCGGACGTGATTCTGATGAAAAAAGGTCATATTAATATAATAATATCAACATGATACAAATACAAAGGGACGATGCAAGGCTCCTAGTTCTACCTCCTGCTCCTGCTTTATTAATGCATCAATTCTCGATCCAAGATTATTAAGGCAACTTTTAAACCATTACACATGTTATCAGCATCTGATGAACTTTTCTGAATAAGCTGCAAGCAAAATACCCTTGTAATAAAATGGAGTTTTCTTTAAAAAAAGTACAATAATTATAATTCGTTGCGGAAAAAATAAATAAATAAATAAAAACTCACATTCATAATGCAAGAAGAATGATTAGATAACTCAGAACTCAATCTAGTGAGAGATGAATCAGAATATTGATATAGTTCATCGGCCGATACATCCAAACGTTTAATCCCATAACCATACAAATCTCTTTGGTTTTGGATATGTTTGAGCACCTCATCCATTGCCTACAATAAAAACATTATGTGATATTCAAATTTAAGACAACAATAGACATTTATCAAACAAGTTTCTTAAGTTATCGTGTTTTTTGAAGTTAAGAAGGATTGTGTACTGTCTTGAATTTCTTTCCAGTTCTGTTCTTGCGTTGCAACTGAAGCTGATACGGCTTTATCTAACTCTTCAAGCTGTTGAGCTAACTGAGAGTAGAAATTCTGAATATGGTTTCTGTTTCTGTCTTCTAGGTGATTCTTCTGTTGTGTTCGGACACGAACCAAAAACAAATCATTTAACTGAAAATATTCTCTCTCTCTTTTTTTTTTTTTTTTTTAAAATATATAAATGTCGATTTTCTTGAAAACAAATCAATTTTGGCGAACAAGGTCGAGATATCCAATGCAGCACCCTCAAGGTCGGACCGAAGTTCGAGTGTTCTCTCTCTCAGTGATTTTCCTGCATGTTAAATAAACAGGTTCATAGATTATTTCAAGAATTTTAGGGAACTTCAGATAATGCAATAATCATAGTACCAGAAGAAAGCATGTCGAATATCATGGTCTCCTTATCTTTATTGATCTCTTTCTCGTGTCGATATTGATCTTCCAGATCAAACAAAGATTGTCGAGTCGTTGCTAGCTCTCTCTGGAGTAACATAAGGTCAGCATTTTATTTTATTTTCTTTCATTTTAGTAAGTACAGTATAATAAAAACAGGAATCAAGTTCGATTTACCTCTGTGCTATCAAGTTTATCTTTTAAATCGGCAGTCAACTGTTGCTGATACATGTAAAGTTCTTGTAGCTCCATCAGTTGCTGCTCAGAGAAGTAGTTAAATAAAAACCAATTATTTACATTGAAAATACACAGTAAAATACATGAACTAATTAAGGTGAAAATTAATTTATTGCCTTCTAGGAGGTATATAGTTGAATATAACCCTTATGGGATCAAAATAAACATTAGGAACAAATACCGTATACTGAAGTGTGGCATAATTACACAAATTTCCCTCTGGGGGTTTGAAATTCTCAAAAACTTCCCCTGGCATACCTGAAGTTAAACCTAATGCATGTTATGACAATTATAAATTTAAACACAAATTTTTAATCAGTAGTATCAAGAGCTTGGTATTCATACGAAAATATAGATGATATTATCAAAATTCATCAATCCAGATCTAATGTGAATTCTTAGATAGGGGAGATTTTGTAATTTGTCAAAGCTCAGGAAAAGTTTGTATAATTAAGCCAAACATGAGGGTAAGTTAGTGTAATTATCCCTAAAAATATAACTACAAATAAAACTATGTCAAATGGAATATATTTAGGCTATCCACCTTCCTCGTTTCCTCTTCACTATCATGGTGATCGTCCCCAGGTGCATAATGATCATTCTCGTCCCTAATCGCATGCAGTTCTGGGGAACAAAATGGGAACATAGTGTATTATAAATCACTTATCAAACGAAATAAAATGTGTATTTCGTTTGTCTAGCTCACACGAACTTCTAAACGAAACATTAATCCAAAAATGAACCCCCCATACCTTGTTTGAGGTGGCTTATTTGAGTGTACAGATCTTTTATCAATGAAGATTTCATCACCTTTCGATTCACCTGCAAAGTCGTACAAATGGAACGATGAGCTCCAGACATAAGCATACACGTATACATATACAAATACATATAGACATATCGGTACAAAAAAGCACACACACACCTCGGGCTTGTTCTTGATGCTCTTAGCACGAAACGCGTAATCAAGAGTGCTGAGCGTTTCATCCTGAGAGAGAAGGGAAGGTGAAATGGTAGCAATTATGCATGTTTTTGTTTTACCACCAAGTGAATCTCGTAATAACCTTGTCAACTTGCTATCCCTGATGTCCAAAAGATTATTACCTTAAGCAAAATTCTCAAAAACAAATAATAAATCAAAGTAATGCTGCATTCACAGGCAGACTAATATATAGATCATTGCCTGTATGGAACATGCACAGAATTCTCAGCCAAACCGTTGATAACACGACCTAACGTGAGCAAGCTTTTATTGAATTCACCAGCATCCCTTGCTCTTACCTACAAAATTTAAAAATATATACAAAATATAAATGAAGAATAAGTTTCAAATCCTTTTATAAGAAACAATATCTGGTGATCGGAGTACGATAAACATTTTTTTTTCATAACTTTTTTATCAGTTGAGGGAAAGCACAACCAAAATGAATATTATTTGCTTTTACCGAAATCGAAAGACCAAACACAGCACAACAACAAGGAAACAAAAAAGTATCATCTGTGTTTCACCTCTCTTGCACCCGATCGTAGGATATTCTCAGATCCAGCAAGGTCGACAAGAGTCAATTTGGCACACTTGATCACCTCCAATCCGTCAGAATCACACTCCTTGATTTGAACTGTGATTGAAAATATTGAATGAGAACGGTTGCTTTGTTTGTTGAGTAAGGTATCTGCAGTATGTTTCTTAGCAGACCCTTTATCCAAAATTGTGTATACTTCTTGCATGGAGGATACTATCTCTTCCTCCAAGCCTCTAACAAATACAGAGCCTTTTCCGTCTTCCATAAGAAATAAGGGCCTGTTTGGCTTCTCACCTGATGGACTGAATAATGATCTTTCAGCAGCTAAAAGATTGGTTATTCTTCGTTGTAGAGCTCGAGATATGTGGCTTTCATTATGTAATCAGCTTTTTCACTCTCCAAAATATGGAAAATTTGCCGGACTGCTCGTGGAATAACTCCAGCATCCTTGTGGAATTTAAATTTCCCATTCTACAAATAGAAATGAAAAACAAAGTATTTATCTTTTCTAAATTATATGGAAACAATAAATTAATCTGTTTTAATCAGTAAATGAAAATCGAAGTTTAAACGGAGTTTATGTTCTCCTCAATGAAGTTTTGCATTTGCATATGATTAATCTGTATTATTGAGTAAAAATATGAAATTTGACGTGTACAATGAAATTTGATCAAACTTGAGGGAAAATTTCAAGAAAATTTTGATAATGTGAGCATTCAAGAGTAGTTTCCAAAGCTCACTAAACCTCATACCGTGCTCAATGGAGCGGGTGACAGCGGAGGTGTGTGTATTATTGAAATAGGGGAGATTTGTGTAATTACACATAACGAAAGGGGAGGGCAGTGTAATCATTTATGAATCTTAGAAACAGTATGAAACCTTCTCGTTTCTTCCTTCACCTTCCATTGTGTAAGTTTTTCCAGTTCCAGTCTGTCCATAAGCAAAAATGGTCCAATTGTAACCCTCAAGAACTTCATTAACAATGGGACCGACAACAACGCCATGGTACAATTCCTTCTGCTGCGAATTCGGACAGAACACCTAAAACACCACCCAACCACCTCAAAAAAAAAAAAATCAAGAAACCACATAACAACAGATACATTTCCATGGCATCATTACTCAAACAAACCTTGTCGAACACAAAAGTCTTATCTACATGTTTCTGCGTTACAGCCACCTCCCGCCTGACCTCGTCGCACGAAATCACCACTGGCTTCCGGGCTTTAATTTCATCCTCATTCAGCGGCCTAATTTGAATCAAAACACAAAAATTTGAAACCATTTCAAAAGATAAACATCACCGGCTGCTCGATCGCAGATCTCTTGCGGGGCTTTCCGTGGACCAGAGAGTTCGAGGCATTAATATTCTTTGCTGATTCGATTTTGAACCACTATCCATCCCTCTCTCCCTCTCAGCTCTTTTTAGCTCAAGTTTCATTTTCCCGAGGAACAATAACCTCCTGGTAAAACATCAAGATTCAAGAGAAACAGCAATAAAGACACAAACTTTGATGAAAATAGAAAGGGAATCTTGGTAAAATCACACAACTATTTGAACAAATCTTGGATATACATATACATATATATATATATATGCCGGCAATCGGCTAAATGCAGGAGAAAAAGACTGTTGCAGATGTTATAATTAGATCACATATATTGATATATATATATATATACATGAAAAATTAAAAAGAAAAGAAAAGAAATACCTGAGAAAATGTAGGGGGTTTTGTGGGGGTTTGAGGCGGCCAAGAATGTGTATAATTTGCAAGAATTTGTTTGGGGAAGAAGGGGAAATGGTGCAAATACAATCGGTTACAAATTACAATAGTTTTATTAAAGCGAGGTGTTTTGTTTGGTGAAGTAATTGAAGGTCAGTCGTTACCACTCCAGAGGAATTAAAGCTACATAAAAGAGGTGCTCTTATGATTACTTTAAGATGCCATTTTACCTTTTTCCTGCCATATATATTCCTTACTTTCTTCGGTTGGCTACCCACTTTTATGACTATGTCTCAGTGTTTTTGCCCTTTGGTAATTGTCAATTATCATTATAATTATTAATTACTTATCATTACATACTTCTCCAAAGCGTGGAAAGTCTGAAGGCAATTAGGGGTGTGATTGATGGGAAGAAAATTATCCACTTGGGAGGGAAGGTTAGAATTTCAAATCATGACTTCGAGTGTGATAAGTTTAAATTTTGTGATCGGCTAAATTTTATGGTCGATTATATCATTATTAACTTAAATATAATTTTGAGTCTTAAAATATGTGATTAATCACTATAGTTGATCTTATAGTCAGTGGACTAAATTAGCTAATTGAGTGTAGAAGGCCTAATCTAAACCCTAAAGAAAGTACCAAAGGCACCACTTTAACTGCTACAAATGTACAATTGGATCCAAATTAACACAATTTATTAAGGAATTTTAAACAATTTCATTAATATATTGCCATAAATTTATTTAAATTCAGATACTTTTATGCAATAAAAGTAGTAGGCAACGCTCAACCAGGATTGATTTAACTAGTTAAAAGATTCGAATTCGAATCCTTCTGTTTACCTGAAATTTGACGGGTTGCGTTTAATTTTTTTTTTTTTTAAGTGACATCTCAGGCAACCCATTATCTCATACTGCTTTAACATGTGATTTAGCAATAACCTAGAATCATATTCGTTATACTCTGATCTTTTGCAGTAATTTGGTTCATATATATATATATATATCAAAAAGAAACCCTTCTTTTTCTTTTTGGGCCACATTCTCAAGAATGTACAGCAAATTGTACCCAAAAAAAGTAAAAAGCGTGACAATACTGAGTTCAATCCTTTGCTCAACAAGAACAGATCAAATGAAATTCAAAGTTAAATTGCATGAAAAACTACTCTCTGCCTAAGGACGGAACTGCATATTTCAAGCATAGCCCACAAAGGATTTTATAAAACTTCTTATACGGATACAACACGATATGAATACGACGATACGAAAAAAAATATTTGATATTTTTTATGTGAAAAATATCGAATATGATATCCGATATAACACGATATGGTAAAATAATATTTGAAAATTTTCAAACATCATAGATGAAAAGTAAGGATTAACTTTGAAATCACTTAGGGGTAAATGATAATATTGAATAGTGAAGGGGTGAAAGTGCAATTAAGAAGGTACTGTTAGCTTTAGGGCTATGGAGAAGAGGAGCAGTGGTAGGTTGCAATAGGAGCAGCTTTAGTTGTTGAGAGTTAATGCTTCTTTACCCCACCCACATACGATATGTGTGTCCACATGTATATATATATATATATTTATATATATATATATATATTTAATTATAATATAAAATATAATATCTCAATTTAAATAGATTACGTTATAATTAAACTTAAATATAAAATAATTATTTATATATATAAAATTAATTATTTTGTACGAGATAATTTTTAAGCTATATTAGAATATCATATAATTTTTTATTATAAAATAAGAAAAAATTATATTTTTATTCTAGTATTGATCAAAACGAACTCAATGTTAAGGTTGGAATTCGAATACGAATTCTCAAGCTCAAGGTAGCCACAAATAGCAAAAAACACCCTAATTAAAATTAGGTCCTTAAGGAGCAATTGTTGGACAATTGAATTCAAGAACAATTTAAATAATTTCTAAGACGCACGAAATTAAATAGAGTTACACGTTGACACGTAGGCATGCGATTCACTTAAATCACATAAATACTGAATTAAACTCTCACGTGACCTCGTAACTGGCTTGCCGGAAAACTGGGGTGTTACAATTTATATCCATCTGTATATTTTTTATCAGTTCACAAATTCTTTTATAGTATTCTCTTGGCATTTTGTACTTATAAATTGTGTCAAACAAAGTTTAGGTAAAAACAAAATGATAATTCTTCAATTATTAATTGACGGATATATTGTAACTGTCTATATGCATCTAAAATATTAAATACCATAGCTCTAAATGTCTCTTTATTCATATTATTCATTTATCCAGTTTAATTTTCTCGTTCATAAACTTGTTATATAACTATTATAATTTTATTTATAAAATTTAGTTTTTTATTTGTTTTTGCAGAATCTTCATCACAATCTATTTGATTTATATTATGTTTTTCTATATGTTCTCTTCTTAGCATTCTCATTCTTGCATTTAAGAATTGTTTTACAAAATGTCTAAAGGGAAAATTACAAAAAAAAGGATACCAACTCACCTAAACTAGCGTTTTAGGGACTTTTTTTTTTTCGGCGACAAAAATGGACATTAACTCAAAAAAACTGGCATTTTCAGGAAAATTTCGCCGGAGTATGCTGACGGGGCACCGGAAGACGTTATTTTAATGACATGGACTTGTAATTAATATACACATCATATTTTAATGCCACGTCGTTCACAAGTGGCATCCTACTAGATTAATCTTTATTTAAAAAATTAAACAATTCCGGCCCCCTGTTTTGTCAATTTGAATTGCTGAACATTGAAGAGACTCTCGAAATTCCACCATAAACCAAAAGGCAAAACCCTTGTTCATTTCGCCATTGCAAAAACACCAACTCAAATCAAGGAAAACCGAAAGCTTACCTAGGAAGATTTAGCCGTGTTGTGGCTGTTTGAAGTCCGATATGGTGAGGGTTCGCACAAAAGGACTGGAGAACATACCTCCGCCCCCATATCGTAAGTCCTGCCTTTCTCAAAGTGTTCCTTTTGTTAATTATTTTGTGTGGGTTTTTGTGGATTCGAGGAAAGGTTCTTGGTTTCTCAGAATGTCGCTTTTAACACCTTGTCTTTTACTGTTATGAACCCTACTTGGAGGATTCTTTATTCTAAGATGGTCCCCTTTGTTTGTTTCTTGTCCATGGTTGTTTACATCTTTGTCCCTCACTAAAGAGTGTGCTTGTGGTTGGTGTGGTGTAAATGCTTAAGTGAACCCTAATTTTTGTGTTTCTTTAAACTGATGCAGATCCCGATTCGACAAGCATCACTGTGGCCATTTATTATGGGGGAGAGGTCGATGTCCAAAAATACGTGGGCGGGAAAGTAAGGAAGGTTGATTATGTGGACGTGGAGACATTGAAATTAGCTAATTTAGAAGAATTTGTCCAATACCTTGTCAAACCGAGTGAGTTTACGAGGTTTTACACTGGTGTAGCAGGTGGGTTCAAGCTACTTTTGAATGATAATGAGTTGAGAGAATATGGGCACAGGTATTTGAAAAAGAAGTATGAGTATTTTATAATCCTTGATGTACTGCCTCTGGAAAATGATGATGAATTACCTAAGGATGATAGAAATGAAAACAATGATGATATTGTTCCTGAAAAAACTGAAGATGTTGTACCTAATAATAGAAGGAAAGAAAGAGAATCATCAATTGAATTCTGTGCTAGGGCTGAGAATACAGATGAATGGATTTCAGAATATAATAGAAGATACCCTGGGCCTGGTAGTAATGCTGATGATTGTGAGTTTAGCGGTGATGATGGTGAGTTTAATACTGATGATTCGGATGGTGATTATTGTAGTGAGCAGAATGAAATTCTTAGTGATGATGATTCCTTATTTGACAGCACTGTTACTAAAGAAGTTGAACCTGCTTATGTGGTGGAATTTGTTGAAGACTTAGATGGTGAATGTGTGGTATTTATGAACTTTGATGTTGTTCCCAACTCCTCTGATGATGAAGATTTTGTAGGTCCTGTAGATGCTGACACTTCATTAGATGACTTGTTATTTGATGATAATATCAGTGTTGGTGCTGAGTTTGCCCAAGAAGAAAATGACAGTGGTGAGAGTGAGTCACATGCAAGTTCTTTCATGCAAAATGTGGTAGGCAGTGAGGAAGAGAAATTAGACGTGGATAGGGTGTCTGCTGATGAGGCTGAGGTTAATAGCTTACCCACATACAACTAGGGATGCAAACGAGACGAGCCAGCTCGCGAGCTTTGCGAGCTGGCTCGCAAAAGGCTGGCGCTCAGGTTCGAATCCAAGCCCGAGCCATCCACTCCTTAGCTCGTGGCTCGCGAGCCACTATATATTTAAATTAAAAAAATATTATATATATATATATATATATATATACCCCATATACCTTTTCCCCACCTTTACATATATACAGATACACATACATACTTTACATAGATACAGATACACATACATATTTATACATGTATGTGTATATATCTATATATATATATATATATATTCAAACCCTAAATAAACCTATCCCATTAACCCCACAAAAATCTATTCTTCAACACTCTTCCAGCCTCCTCTTCTTCCAGCCGCCTCTTCTGTTAAAGTCACCACCAACAAAATCTCTTCAACAAAACGCCACCACCACGGGAAGCAGCTACCACCAGCTTCAACGAGACGCCACCACCACCACCACGGGAAGCCGCCACCACCAGCTTCAACAAGACGCCACCACCACAGGAAGCCACTACCACCATCGTACCATGCTATAGGAGCGCCACCGCCGGCAACACCTTGAAGACGCCACTGCCCAGGGTCTTCAATCGGTGTCTTGACCAAATTTCTTTCAATTCTTTTTTTCTCCTTTATTTAAATCTAGATCTGATTCAGATCTGTATTGTTTAGCATTCCTTTTCCATTTTTTTGGTTATTTACTTGATTTTCTTCTTTCAATTTTCTTGGTTTGTTGTACTTGTACTTAATGATTCTTGAATTGTAAGTGGGTGATTGTATTTTAGCAATTTTCAAGGGTTTTTTTTTTTCTGCGTTTCTTGTTCTCCAGCAGCTTTCATGAGATTTTTGCTACTGCCTGTTTGGGGCTCGCAAGCCGAGCCGAACCGTAGTGCGAGCCAAGCCCGAGTCGACTTCTTTATGGCTCGTTGGCTCGCGAGCCAAGCCCGAGCCAGGGTTTTGAGGCACGAGCCCGAGTCCGAATCATGAAAAAACATGAAAGCTCGGCTCGGCTCGTTTGCATCCCTACATACAACAATCTAGACATATTTGATCCCACATTTTACCTAGGACAACCATTCCTCAATAAAGCCACTTTCAAAAAAGCTGTGACATCTTATGCCATAAAAACAAGGAGAAGCTTACCATTTACCAAAAGTTGTCAGGAGAGGTGCTATGTTAGATGTGCGGTGAAGGATTGTCCGTTTAAGCTTAATGCAATGAGGGTGCCTGGTGAGAAGCACTTGAGGGAAATTAATTTAGAGCATTCTTGTGCAGAATCATATCATGTTCAGAATGTTAAAACACCATGGCTAGCTGCTAGATATGTATCAGATTTCAAATCAGATCCCAAAAGGAATGTTGAAGGCTGGAGAATAGATGTCCAATACAAGCTTGCTGTGAATGTGTCCACCTCACAAGCCTATAGGGCAAAGAGAAAGGCATTAGAGATGCTTCAAGGGGACACAGATTTTCAGTACACAAAACTCTGGGACTATGCAAATGAGTTGAGCAAGACAAATGTAGGCTCAACAATCATTTTAGGGACGAATGATTCTGAAGGGCAACCAAGATTCTCAAAATTTTATGTTTGCTTCAAAGCAATGAAAGTTGGATTCAAGAGTTGCTGGCCAGTGCTGGGTGTTGATGGATGCCACTTGAAAGGCCCACATGGGGGAGTACTTCTTACAGCTGTTGGATTTGACCCAAACAATAATTTCTTCCCGGTTGCATATGCAGTTGTTTCCATTGAAAATAAGGAGAACTGGAGTTGGTTCTTTTCTGTTCTGAAAATAGATTTGGAGATGGGAAGTGGTGAAGGTTTCACATTTATGTCTGACAAGCAGAAGGGACTAATCCATGCTTTGCCAGAGGTCTTTCCTGCATCTGAGATTAGGTTCTGTGTCAGGCACCTCATATTGAACCTTAATGCTGCTGGTCATAAGGGTCTTGATTTGACCAACTCTGTGTGGAAAGCAGCTAAATCGAACACAATGGGTGAATTTAGAACAGCTATGAGACAAATGAGAGAGAAACATCCAGCAGCTTATGAGTGGTTCAAAGACAAACACCCTTCACAATGGTCCAAAAGCCACTTTTTAGAGCATTGTAAATGTGATGTGCTTTTAAATAACTGTTGTGAATCATTCAACAGTTCAATTCTACCAGCTAGGAAAGAGCCTATCATTACTATGCTTGAGTGGATGAGAGAATACCTTATGAAATATTTGCAAAAATGCAGAGAGGAGTCAGACAAATGGGAAGGTTAGTAATTTGTTAACTTATTCAAGTTAGTTTGATGATTTCTGTTCATTTGTGTTTCTCTCATATTTACTTTGGTCTGTAGGATTGTTATGCCCAAATATAGAGGACATCATTGTTGAGCATGGCAAAAAGGTTGGTGGTTGCAGGCCGATCAAAGCATCTAGGAGTGATTTTCAGGTACAAGCAATGGATGGAGGCCAATACGCAGTTTCACTTGATGAGAGGACCTGTTCTTGCAGGAGATGGCAATTAACAGGTATACCATGTAGACATGCATTAAGTGCACTATATAACGAGAAAAAAGATGGCCTGGACATGGTTGACGAGTACTACACAGTGGAGACTTACAGACAAGTGTACTCTGGGGTGATTGTCCCAATACGTAGTCAAGAGATCTGGGGAGAAACAATGTTTATACCTCCACTTCCTCCAAACTTTGGAAGAAAACCTGGAAGGCCAACAAAGTTAAGAAGAAGAGGAATTGATGAGGTAGACCGTAAGGGTAAGAAAAAATTAAAGAACACAGGGACTCAAAAACTTAGAAGATTTCAGACAACCATTCATTGTGGCATCTGTCATGGGGCTGGTCACAATGCCTTGTTTTGCCCCTAACTACCTGCAAGTGCACAACGAAAAAGAGAGAGATTGTTTGACAATGCAAGGAACTCTCCTGAGGCAGGTGCTGGACCTTCTGGGGTTGATAAAGAGCATGAGGCTGAAAATATTGACTTGGTTGCTGACATTACTGAGGTATTTACAAGCTATATGTTAAATATTATTACCATGTTGTCACCAAAAAATGGGATTTAACATTATCTCTGAAACAGATTGGGCCTGAATTATTACCACCACAGACTCAAAGTCACATCACAGATGATGCAATTGAAGAAACTGAAGAGTACATTAATGAAATGTACAAATATGATGATGTTCCCAACTCTTCCGGACCATCAATGTTCGAACAATTGGAGCTGGGAAACCAGGGCAAGTCTAGAAAACCCAGGAAAAGAGCACTTCAAACAGTCAAGGAGATACAAGCTTCAATGTTAACTGAAATATCCAGGAAAAAAGAGGATGCAAACAAGAAGAAGGGTGTGAAACTAAGAGTGCCCCCAACTTTCACAGAGACTGATCTCTTTATGTCACAATCAAGTGTTTGTGGTCCACTGCCGGATAAGAACATCATCATTTAGGGAAAAAAGAAGTTCTTGGATCTCTCAGCCTCCTCTAACCTTGGTTCTCAGTGACTTGGCTGTGCTTTAAGTGATTAAAAATTTGTTTCTTTTGTCTGTGCAAAAACACTTGTTCATGTTGCACATGGGATGGTAGTTTATTATGTTTATTTTGAATGTGGGTTAGATGTTGGTTAAATGCTGTAAGAAGGATGACAAACAATGATCTCTTGATGATGATATGTAAATGCAGCAACTTTTTATCTGGACACATTTCTTCGTCACAGCTGCTAATATTTTTCATTACCACTTCGAATACATGGATACAAACATGATGTCACACTTCCAAAATTGACATTCAACGGCTTACAAAGCACACATATTTTACCACACCTACACCTAGCATAACCCATAAAAGATAAGCTTCACAACAATTGCAAGATAGGTCACAAGAAAAAAAACTGCAAATTTCAATTTCAATTTCTTCATCTTCTCCTCATTCTCCACAAGTGCAGCTTCAAGTTTGTTTAGCTTCTTCAACAGTCCAGGGATGATGACCTTGGCTCGCTCACACATTTCCCCATCGTACCATCGGAAATAGCGGCATTACTGTGACCATGTTAAGATAATTTTAGGAAGAGCTACGTACATAGTACATAAAAACTCAAGCAACCGAACCTGATCAGGGCAACTGTAGAACCTTCTCCCAGGATTAGTCGGCTTCCATGAGGTGATAACAGCTGCGTGCTTTCCACAAAAACACAACATATTATCTGGATCCAGGAAGTAAGAGCTTCTGGAGGTAGCCATTAAATCGACGGGTTTTCCAAACTTTTCTTCAGACACTCAAGTGAAGGGATGAAGTGGTCTTCTGTTTGCTGTACCTAAGGTTTTTAAAGTGAAGAAAAGGACGAATCTTGGTCAAAAAAAATAGAGATGGACTCTTGGCTTTGGTGGGAAAATTTCCCTCCAAATTGAAAACGTGTTTTGGAGTTGAAGAATTGTCAATCAAATACATAAAGGTGAGTCAGCATACACTTGGATGTCAATTTTAAATTAATAATGACATGGTTGCTTATGATTTCGAACAGGTCAGCAAAAACGGCCTCGTCAGCATACTCCGGCGAAATTTTCCTGAAAATGCCAGTTTTTTTGAGTTAATGTCCATTTTTGTCGTCGGAAAAAAAAAGTCCCTAAAACGCTAGTTTAGGTGAGTTGGTATCCTTTTTTTGTAATTTTCCCATGTCTAAAATATCTATTAGATGTATCTTCATCAAAACATTTACAAAAATTACATGCAAAATAGTTCTTTACTAAAATCACCATTTGAATTATCATCCATGGTACATAAAATTTTTTGAATTTTATTTTTAATTTTAAAGGAAGTATATATATATATAATCCTTTTGTTAAAAGGTTTGAGTTGAAAATATAATTTATAAAAATTATAGTGCTTAATTGAAAAAAAAATTATTTTATTGTATACAAGTTGTTGATGAGATCATCAACTTATAATTTATTAAATCCTCTACTTTATGAAATATTTTTGGAATAAATACCATTTTAGAAAATGTCTCCTCCATTTTCATTTCCCTTTCTTTCTTTGCCTTTGGTCTCGAGACCACCACCATTACACACCACCTTCCTTGCCTTCAACCTCCGGCACCCAGATTTCACACCACCATCGCCGACCCGTCTTCACTCCGACCACAGCTTAGGCCGCCAGACACCAGATCTCTCCTTCCCTCTCCGAGCTGGTCTTGCGGCAACTTCCAGCTGTGCCACCACCTTTCCTGATGCTCTCAAGGCCGAAACAGAGGCAAGAAAAGCACAACTCAGTCACAGCTTCCTCTCCTCCCCAGCCGTGCCGCATCTCGAGCCACCACCCACTGCCGCCTTCCACCAAATCTCCAGTTTCTAACACCGACGATCGCGTTCTCTTTTGTCTTTCCAAGCTTTGGTAATTGTCGGACATTCCTCTTTTCCTTTTCAGAACCACATACGAATTTTGTATTTAATGGACATTAGTTCTACTTCTACACTTGTTGTATATGCAAAATTCATTGATTGCAGATTATGATGCTCGGTTGCGTCTTTTGTGTCTTGAAGATTTTGCTTATTACTGTGGAGCATATTAATTGAATTAGAAGCTGATGACGTATGAATTTGAATTGAGAAGTCAATGGATTGAACCCTTGCCATTTAATATTAATATTGTGATTTGGTATGATTTTGGTTGGGTTGAGACTAAACGAAATTCCTACTCGAATTAATTGTTCTATACGGGTACTGTGTAAATTTAATTGGACTTATAATTGTAATTTTAGTGCTGTGGAATTGGTATTTCATTTATTAATACCTAATTTGAACTATTCTCTGATAATTGAATTATGCATGAGCATATTTTATTAAAAACTTGATCTTGTTATGCAACTCTAGAAACTAGTTGATGGTATTGTCTTGAAGTCTGAATTGTATTGCAAATGAGGACTTATGTTACATTAACTAAGATGGAATTTAAATCGGTTAGTATGAGGTTTGATCAGTTAATAATCCTAATAAATGTTATAACTAAAATCTTGGATTAAGAATCAACCCCTAATAATGGATTATAAATGTCTTGTATGATTCTGTCATGATGTAAGAACTTTTGAATAATACAATTTCTATAACGATGTATAGACAGCAAACCAAGTGAAAGGGATGTTTCAAATTTGGTCAAAAAATATGAAAAAGGAAGTGTGTTTTGTCTTACAAATAACGGTTTGTGACATCAAAACATCAATTTTTTGTATTTTCTAATACACCCTTATTATTATTAGGAACATGTTTATTGTTTAAGGGTATTATGGAAATTTTCTTATTAGAAGTTTAGCAATATGAATTTGAAGAGCTCCATCAACTCCTTAACTTCTTCAGTTCTCCCACTCATATAACTTCAGGCCGTATCAAATTCTTTTCTCTAAAGAAAATTTGCATGCGAACTCAAGATAGCATTAGACGGAGAGAAATCGCAAGTGTTACCCAATCACAATGTAACACTTTGCCCCTTCTCTGAAGACTGGAGATTTTTATTGTAATGTTGCACAATCTGATAGTTATTTACGATATTTTGATTGTTTTCTACCTCTTTTGTGTAGTCACCCTTTATTTAGGATACATTAACTTAAAAATTATTCTAATGGATAATCCTACACCTTTGCATTTTTTTTGAAAAAATTATTCTAATGGGTTATCTCTACCTTCGCATATTTCACATAAAGGCAAGATGAAGGTACTTTAGGGAATATTTAAAAATTAAAATTCTTGCTGTTATAGAGCATGCATCTTACAATGTGAGAATTTTAATTTCGGTAAGTTCTGGGAAGAAGTTCAGAGTAACTTCTTCAACACGTTGTTTCTTTGTAAAATCCTAATGACATTTTTCCCCCTTCAAATAGTGTTACCTTTTGGGGGCTATTCACAGTGTGGTTGAATATGTTTTCTATATCAGTCTTTGAGTTATTTGATCAATATACTTCTTTCGGGTCTGTTTTATGTGATATATTTAAGAGTTAATTGATCAAGACACTAATGTGGTGATCGTGAATTACAACTTCTTAATGGAAATTAAATGGGAATTATAATTTTGCAATAATTATTTGATTATTTTGAGAGAAAACGACCTAATAGTTCAAATGTTCTGGCCAAAAAATCAATGTTAATCAGGACTTATTTTTTTTTATGAATCTGTGATTTTGAAACCTTAGTAAACATTCGTAAGGAAGACCTCTGGCAAATTCTGCCGTACTGCGGTGAGTTTTTTTTTTTTTTTTAAACTTATCCTTAATTTGAATTTAAGGTATGGATGGTGTCCCCTTTTGTTTTCATACGGAGACTCACCCGCCGTGTGGTATAATTTACGATGATTTAATTATAAAATTAAATTCTATTTTTAAGTTCTTTTTCAAGATACTTCTTTTGGCTTTGTTTTCTGTGATATTATTTGATCAAGATACATACTCATGTGGTACAAAACCGCTCTTATTTAAATTTTAAAATAGGCAAATTAAAATCATTTATGCAATTTTTTTTTTCATATTTCTTCTTTATTCACATCATAATTTATTATATAAGTAATTAATTAGATTATAATTTTTTTTTCTTCTCACCGTGACTGTGTTCACAGATGACTAGTTTAAAAAGTCAGGGGTAAAATAGTCCAAAGAGAAGCAGGCAAGAGGGACGTATTCCGTTGAAGATGCAGCTTGGGATCACTTCCACGCCAGCCTTGTCACATTCCTGCGTTTTCTGTCCTCCCCTGCGGTTCTTGCAGTTCCCCAGCGGTTCGCTTTCAGTTTTCCACGCACCTCTGCTTGAACGATTGAACTTCCGATTTGGTTGTAACGAGAGGAATGCGCTTTAGCATTTCACTGCACAGACCGTATTTGATAATATAGAGAAATTTATTTGCCAAAGTCCCCACGAAGTCGTCTTGAAGAAGCCTGCTCAATTTTTTATTTATCATTATTTTTTTTGGGATATACACTTTATTTTCCTCACACAGGTGTATCACGCACTCCCTTACTCCAAAAAACTTGTACTGAGATTTTGTCCAATATGTCTGGAAGAGGAGGACGCAGGGGTGGTGGGGGGAGAGGACAACCTTCGCCTTCCGCCGGCCGCGGGCAACGCGGCGGTGCTCCCGCTCGCGGTGGAGGCCGCAGTGTTAATGTTCCGCAGACGGCTCCGACGCATCCTGCTCAAGGATTGAGCGATGAAATGGAGGAAAAACTTCGGTTGCACGCTTCGTCTTCATCCCAGGCACCACCGGGGACTGCATCGGAAGTTGTAGCAGCGACTCAGCCAGCGATGCCGGCGAGGCCGGGTAACGGTATCATGGGAAGGAAGGTTTTAGTGAATGCCAATCATTTTCTCGTGAAAGTGGCTTACCGAGATCTACATCTATATCATGTCAGTGTTAGCTACGTTTTGTTTAAAAATTGATTTCCTGCTCGCCACCGTTTCTTATGTGCTTGGTTACCATATATGTTCGCAAAGCTATTTCCCATGCCTATGTTTTATATATGGTACAAAACAGATCATACATGCTTGGTTCTATGTTTCTTATGTTTTAAAAAAATTAATGCACGTCTCTGTTGACGTTTAAGAACAAACATGTTGTTTTTCTGAATAGATGCATAGTCACCAATAGATATTGTTTGTTTTTCTTGTTATTTGTTGGCAACAAATGGCATTTCTATGATTTGACTTTTGGTTTGTTTTATGTATTTAGGTGTCTATTTCTCCAAAGGTGTCCTCAACAAAAGTATGCAGACAAATTATGAAGGAGCTCGAAAAATCTTTTCACGCATCACAACTGGGCAAGCTGAAGTTCGCTTATGATGGAAGGGAAAGTTGCTACACAGCAGGACCACTGCCTTTCCCCTCAAAGGATTTTGTTGTCAAGCTGGTTGATGGTGATGGGTGAGGTGTTCCTAACCATGCAAAAACCTTTTATGTGGATATCTTTCACTGTAGGGAATCAGTAATCTTAACTCAAAACCTCTTGTTGTCTATATGCAGGAGGGAGCGAAAGTTCACGGTCTTGATAAAATTTGCTTCAAAGGTTGCCGGCAATCACCTTTCCGAGTTCTTGCAACGTAGACAGCTGGATGTCCCAGAAGAAATTCTAGAATCTCTCAATATTTTTCTTCGGGAGAAGCTATCTAACAGTTGTTAGTTGTCTTTTAAGCATCTCAGTTATGTTTTTGTATTTTATGTACTCACCTTATTTTTGATTTACAGCTATCACGTTGTTGGGAGGTCTTTCGTTGAACGAAAGTTGGGGAATTTTGGGAAACTTGGTGATGGCTTAGAGTATTGGACAGGGTTCTACCAGAGCCTTAGTCCAACGCAGATGGGCCTCTCCTTAAATATTGGTATGACTTTATGTGTGCTTTGTTTAGTTAAGAGTATTTGTTAGCTGTAAATTGTCATAGTACTATTACGAAGGTCAAAAGAATAAAGTGCAATTAAAATGACTTAAAAGACAAAGAGACACAGTGCCTAGAAAGATAAATGGCCACTGATTTGGTTGGAACTAGAAGAAAGTACCATTGTTCCTTTAATAAAGGACTTGAGTTCTTCTTGGTTCAAAAATCCAGGTTGAGGATTAGACTATAACTCATATCGCAATACATCTTCTGTGGAAACCCAACCTACCAAGTGGAGATCTCATGCAGAGGTTCAATGTGGTATAAACAAGTTGTCGGATGTATTGGTTACACCTAACTTAAAAGGGGTACTTAGTGTATGTGTCTATCCTCTGGTACTTACCTGGTAGGTGTTGAAGCTGCAAATAAAACTAAGAGTTATACTCTGAATGAGGTCAAAATCTATTTTATGATGAGACATTAGCAGTGTGTCTTTGGAGATCCCAACTAATTGAATATCATTGTGAGGCCGCGATTAGAGAAAACGGGTTATTCCTTGAAAATATTCATGAACAGGACATGACACATGGCCGTAACGTGTCAACCCTAAAGATTACTAAAACTCTTTGTAATATGTTGTTCCCTATGGCTCTGTCATTCCCAAGGTGCAAATTCAAGGTGAAACATTCCATTTGTCCCTGTGATAGGAAAGTTGAATAACTAAGGTAGCGGTTCAAACCAAAAGGTACCGATCTACTGAAAGCATGTTGCTATAATTCTGATGGCCTTTATACTCTGGATTTGTGGGGGATTGTTGGAATTTGACATTATGTTACATGTATGAATTTATTCTTGGAGGGATACCAAATTCCTTGGTAGGAATCCATAGAATAAAGTCCATAAATCTAAGGTTAAATAAATTAGAAGCAATAAAGATTGGAACTTCGTGGTATATTATATTGCACATGATATATTATAATATTTGTACTTTATATGCAATTAAGGATTGTATATTAAGTTGTACACTAAGTATTGCATATTGGTAAGTATAAATATGAGATTTATTGCTGGATATTTATTTTGATATTGAAATAACCAGACAGTTACAAATAGTAATTGTGTAACATTAATACAATGAACCTAGACTGGCATCTGGTCTAAAACGCACCAGACATTTTTGTAACTTATTTCAGCATTATGGCTGTCTTAATTGTAAGGTTTATGACCTTCCATAAACAAGACAATTAATGATCATTTGAGTCATGGCTTCTCCCCTATAAATACTAAGTTCCAGACCACAAAATGAGAGAGAAATAGAGAGACAAGTATGCAAAATGTGGTGCACTAGGAAGAGTTAAAAGTTTAGATAGATTTCTAGTTTGGTACTGAAAAATACACTCTGGTACGAAATACACATGCACCGGTACTTGTGAGTTCAGTCAAGAAAATATACTTCCACATACATAAGACGTTTTCTGAAGTACCAACCAGACACCACACTCTCTCATAAGAGCCCTGATTAGTAGTCGAAGTGAGATTCTTCTGAGATCGTGCGTATCTATGATTCCGAAATCTCTGAACTATCTTATCCTGGAAGGAGCTTCGCGAAAACCCAACGCATCGGTAGTGGGGCACTTCTTTAAGGCAAGACGGCTTTTGTCGTCGATTCAGTTATATCACACGATAAGTCTCTCAGTTTACCTCTTATGATATTGTTCTGATCTTTGTTGTCATATATTCTGGTACATATCTGGTATATATGGATCTGCACTCTACTGGAACTTACAATATGCCAAGTATGCAAGATCTGATTATTCCACTAGTATATTGGACATATATGTTGCTGGTATTTATATCTCCATAGGTATGTTTCAGCATGTTCCTGGTACTTATGTTTGGAATCACATGTCTTGTTGTACATCATGTGTATATTACAAAATCTGATTATCTATGTTATATTTGGTAATCTGGTATTACCACTAAGCTGTTTTCCAACCGTTGGTGTGGGTTGAGAACCTCTTTTAAAGAAATATAGAATGAGAGAAATATTTAAATAAGTTTGATCCTTCATTGGATCATAAAAGCTCACCTTTCTAAGTTTTTTTCCTTCTCTGTTATTTGTTATTAAAATCTTATTCATTACTAAAATCCATTTTTGGATAACGAACTAATTACTAACAAATTTTATGAAAGGGATGTAAATTGACACTATGATTTTGATGGTTTCACTTATCGGGTATCACTTTTACTGCAAAGTCTATTATATAATGCCATAAAAGTTAATAGGAAATGCTGACACCTCCTATTGAATTCAGTTTGATAATAAAATGCGGTAAAAAAAATTAACATGAAGTGAATTTTTGGTAAACAACTCCTATTAATTTCACTTTAATATATAAGGTTAATATTTTTTTATATTATTATTTTTTTTTCAGAGTAAAGGGTAACGAAACGCACTAATTAAGTTACATGCATCGCAGTTATTCAAGTGGGACTGCAACTGGAAATTTTAGTCCAATTAGCCGAATTTAACCAATTATAAAGACAAATATATTGCACGATTTATTTGAATGATCACATTTTTAAAATTTTCATAAATTCCATATTCATTTATTTAGTTCCACACTAACTTTTACAAATCGTTAAAGTACATATATGGTTTTATCACTATGTAAATGAGATATCAAAATTTACTATTATAATAGATTTATTAAAATTTTAAATTATTTTCGGTGACGATGAAATCCTAATAATAAATTATGCGCCTGGTCTTGGAATTGTTACATGTTCTACATGACGGGTTAGTAGTTAGTACAAGACCTTTTTTTTTTCAAATCATTCAAATTTATTATTGAAAACTTATACTAACTTATCTGTGTCCGTGGTGTTGGGGTGGGCTGGTGTGGGATGATAATGGAATTGGTAAATTTCATCTCATTTTCTTGTGCTACTAATTGGAAGATCGTGCTCTAGATCAAGTGATCAAAAAGCCTTATTGGAAGAGCGTGCTCTAGATGAAGTGATCAAGAAGCCTTGTCCACCTCGTGTCCAGGGTCACGACGACAATTATAGAAAAGTGAGTCTTATTAATGAGGTGACCTCCTTCAATACTTATTTGGTACCTATTAATTGGGGAATGGAATGCTCTAAAAAACAGTGGGATTTGAAAAAATTTACCAAGTTTTTCAAATTACACTGACCGTTTCGGCCGCTTAATATTACACTAACCTCCCCTATCCAAGATATCGGAATATTACACTCACCTCCCCTCCCACGAATGAGCAACTTACCTATGACCCGTAAGGGAGGTTTGCTTGCTCTCTTTTCAAAGTTTTTCTTGAGTGATTCTTTGTTTCTTCTTTGTGGTTTGCAAATTGAAATTATATAAAGTTTATTTAAGCTAGTATTTCTTAATCTGCTTACCTTGATTGCTTATCTATCTTAGTATTTAATGACACTGCTGTCAAATGGAAATTTTGAACATGTTGTAGCAAGTTCATGTAAAAATTTGATACATTATTGCAGTGACTAAACAATAATAGTGGGACCATTATCTGAGTTCAATTACTTTCAGTTAATCCTTTTTCCTCTCTGCAGGTAACAGTGGTGTCAAACAATGGGTTGTCAAACTGCGACGCTAAACTATTGTGAGCTGAACGATATCCATTCTCCACACTTTACTGTATACAAGTCCCTCCTCTACTCTTATGCCCAATTGCATATCTCACATCTTAGTGAGAGTCGTTTCTGCTTTTCCATTCATATTTCTGGGTTTAATTTTCTTAGTGGTACTCTGAAATTTTCAGGTGCCAAAGGATGTCAAAAGCTATTACACGAATGTCATGGAGGTGGATGAACACCCAATTGTCACCCAGTCGTTTGGCTCCTTGCAAGATGATTGTCAGCCTACTTGATGTCACCTGAAGAATGGAGAAAATAAAAGCAGCAAAAAGCACTCGACATATGCTTTACTTTGTTTCACTGGAGAGAATGATCAACGGAAATTGTACCTGATATTATTATTTGTATCTCTTCAAGTAACCTTGTTTCTTTCCCTGGCGAGAAGGACTTGCAGGTATGAAATCTATAGCTTGTCTCTCTATTTAGGAGTATGTTACTCTAGGTGCATGTGGTGTTTTAAAGTTACTTGGTTTCTTTTGTCCATTCGTTTTTCTGCTTTGTAAAGTCTTATAGTATGAGCCCTATCTTTAGCTTTAAGCCTGTGCGCCTGATCTATGTGGCGGATGGAAGTATGAATCTAGTCGTAGCCATGGTTAATATAATTATCTGCTATTATTATTCAGTGCTCAGGACACATCACATCTATCCCTAATTTTCTGTTACAGGCACTCACATTTTACCAATTGCTTCATGGGCTAGTTCAACAATAGAATATTATATCCCACATAGTTAACCTGGTCAGTAGCATCTCCTTGCTTGAGAAACATGTCCATCATTTCCATCCTATTGCTTAAGAAACATGGTTACCATGTGACCATTCTTTCTTGCAGTTTATGTTTTTGGCTATCGAAATATTTGATGTTGTTTATGCACGACTCACGGCGTGACTTAGCCAATTCTTTTGCTAATGAAAGAGTGTTGTTCTCATTAGATGCTGAACAGATTCAATCATTGTACTTTGCCTAAGAACACATGTGAAATATTGGAGGAAAAAAGAAGTTTGTCATAACTTGTTCTTAGAAGGCAAATTAAGAAAATATCAATACTCGTCTCTGTTTCGTAGTGTGTTATTGGTAAACGTGGAGCTAGAAGTTAGTGGAGAGATCAATGATTGTCATCTTGCAAATATTTCTTTGGTTTTCATCATTTACCTGTTGTCTAATTCTCTAGATTGCATTCTTTCTATTGTTGTATTTAATTAAGATGCAGCACGGTGTTCCTTTATTTCAGCTTATGCTGGCTCCGACAAACAATCAGCTTCTGTCATGAAAACTTACGAGGCATCAGATCAGTGAGTTCAAGTTTTGTTTATTCTTTGTGTCATCATGCTTTCAAAGTTTTCGAAAGTAACAGTTCCACATATAGATCGTGACTCAAGGTTCCAATGTGTTATAGCAATTGTTTGTAGGTATGTAAAAGTGTTAAATATTGGGGAAAACATGGTGTTTGGGGAATCTTTTTCTTATTGACCGTAATCAGTGGCGACTCCAGCGTTGTCCATCACTGGGGTCGAAAAAATTATTTTTAGGACATTACTAAATAAATGTTTATAATTTGGTGTTAAATTTTTATATAGATTAATAATAATTTTAAAATATTCAAATAAATAAATTATTTTTTTATAATATAGGATGAGGTAGAATATATATATAATGATGAAATGGGTGTTTGCAAATTATACTCCACTTAGAAGTTAAAACATATGAGTTAAAGTTGTAAAATTTTTGTAATAGTAAAATCAGTGGATGTTTGGGAAAAAAAAAGTGAAAAGTAGAAAAATTAAGAATTACTGGATGGTGGAGACTGGAGTGTTTGCAATAGTAAAATCAGTGGATGGTGGAGACTGGAGTGTTTGCAGAGACAAGATGAGAATTACTTTTAATCTTTATCAAGTTAAATATATATCACTAAATTTTTTTAAGATCATTTTGGGCAATTTAATATGATTTGAATAATATATAAATATAAAAATAGTTTAAAATTATTTATAACAATTATGTATAAAGAATGAAATCATGTGAAACATAGATAATGAAAAATAACATAGAAGGACTTAAAAATAAATAAATCCATAAGAATTAATAAAAGAGAAAAATAAACTTACCTAATAATTAGATATTTTTTTTGTAGATTTTTAATTGAAAGGAGAATAAATAGTTATAGGCTAGATTCTATTTAAACATAAAAAGAAATTACAAACACCTTCAAAATCAATAAGAATTTATTTTTAGAGTTTACAAACACCCTCAAAATTAATAAGTATTTATGTTTAGAGTTTACAAACACTATTGAAATTTGTTTATTCATTTTAAGGGTCAATTACAATTTACTTATTTTATTATGGGGTCAAATAATTATAATTTGATATATTAACAAAATATTATAAATTACATATATAAATAAATAATTGAACAAAAAAAAAAAAAAAAAATTGAGTGGGGTCAAGTGACCCCACTTACCCTCATGTGGCGTCGCCCATGAACATAATACGTACATATAATAGGGTTACAATATATATATAAGAAGAGTCCCGTCTAAATATGGTAAATCAACCAATAGGGATATATATAAATCCCTAAATAATCGCCTAACTAACAGTTTTCCTAAACTTCCCCTCAAGTCGAGTATCGGATCGACGATCCTCAACTTGCTCAACACTTCACAAAGAATCCTTCCATTTACCGCCTTGGTCAAGATATCTGCCAACTGATCTTCGGACCACACGAATGTATATCAATCACTCGTTCCTCCAATTTCTCCTTAATAAAGTGTCTGTCCACTTCCACGTGCTTGGTACGATCATGTTGTACAGGGTTCTTTGATATGCTAATGGCTGCCCGATTGTCACACCTCAGCTTGCAGGCCCCTGCTGCAGGAAAGCCAATTTTTGCGAGCAACTTTCTCAGCCACAACACTTCAGTTAGTCCATACACAATGCCACGAAATTCTGCCTCTGCTCGAGAGAGCCACCGCCTTCTACTTTTCTACTTCTCCAAGTCAACAAATTTCCTCCAACTAAGGTAAAATACCCGGAAGTGGACCTCCTGTCTATCGAATTTCTAGCATAATCTGCATCGGTATAGGATTCGATGTCTAAGTGTCCATGTTTTTGATACAGGACACCTCTCCCCGGATGCCCCTTCAAGTATCTACATAACCTCAGTGCTGCATCAATATGTTCCTTCTGAGGCCGGTGCATAAATTGACTGAGCACCCCCACTGCATAAGCTATATCCAGCCAAGTATGAGCTCAATAAATCAGCTTCCCAACTAAGTCCTCTCTCCCGTCTATTATTTGCAGTCCATGATTGACCACCATTGGAGCGTCCATTGGATTACACTCTAGGAGTCCTATCTCAGCGAGAAGGTCAAGAACAAACTTCTGTTGGGATATGAAGATGCCATGTCTCGATCTGAGTACCTCTATCCCAAGGAAATACTTCACTTCCCCTAAGTCCTTCATTTTAAATTGTCGAAACAAGTTTTCCCAAGTTGAGCTATCTCCTCTGAGTCGTCCCCCGTAATAATCATGTTGTCTACATAAATTATTAGGCAGGTGACTTTCTCATTTCCTCTCTTTAAGAACGGGGTATGATCTGAGTTGCTCTGATGATATCCGTATCGGTTCATGGCAACCATGAATCTCCCAAACTAGGCTCGAGGTGACTGCTTCAAGCCATATTGAGCGTTCTTTAACCTGCACACTTTACCTCCACCATATCCCTCAGAAAAACCTGGTGGAGGCTCCATATATACTTCTTCTATCAGATTGCCGTGTAGAAAGGCATTTTTTTACGTCAAACTGATGTAGTGACCAGCCTCGATTCGCTGCTATCGAGAACTAGACTCTGATAATGTCTATCTTCGCCACTGGAGAGAATGTTTCAAAGTAATCTACACTACATGTTTGTGTATATCCTTTGGCCACTAGTTTGGCTTTATATCTTTCCACACTTTCATCTGCTCTATGCTTAATTGTGTGTACCCATCGACACCCTAGTGCCTCCATTTCATCTTTCATAGCACGAGCCCATCTATCATCCTTCAGTGCTTCTTCCACTTTACTAGGTGCTGATTCTGAATAAACTGAGGTTGCATATGCTCTGGCCTGAAGTGAGAGATTTCCTCTAGCTAAGTCAGCTATTGGATATTTCGGGCTTCTGTTACCAAGTTCAGGCTCATATCTCTTCAGGGGCACCTCTCTATTGGCCCAGGGGTGTAATACATATATGTTCTCCTGAATATTTGTCTGTCTCTGTGGCAATATCTCGTTCTCTACCTGAGCTTCCTCACTCTCTGCACTGCTAGACTCAGCAACAGGAATAGGACTAACAGAACTGACAGAATCACTAACTGAATCACTATTACATACCTCAGGATCATTGGTTGGAGTGATCGAGTCAGTTTGAGAGCATGTGAAGGGTTGTACTGAGAGAGAGGCAGGCTCGGTGGTCCCGCCTACCTGTTCTGTTGGGACTATGTCTGGCCAGGAGTGTGACACCCAACCCAGCTGGTCTTGTTCACTACTAGAAAAATAGCCTGTAATGACGCCCTATTATGTCGCTTTTATTTTGCCGTCTCCAAAAATGACCTGTTGTGACGCTTTTTCATTAACTGGCATTTTATGTTTATTTTAATTTACATATTGAATATATATTGAATATATTATTAAATGAATTGAAATTGTTAAGGCATTTTTGCACTTAGCGTCACAATAGGGTGAAGATATTAAGGCGCTATACTAAAAGCGTCCTAATATCTTGTATTATAGTGACGCTTGTTTTTAAAAACGCCTTAATATAGTTAAATATAAACATCTCTTATTCTTGTTTTCAGCTGAAAAAACGGAGGGAAACATTTTTAGGCGAAAAAGGAGGGAAGAAATAAGGGGAAGAAAATCGGGAAGGAAGCTTCACTTTCCAATTTCAGCTTCAATTTGAACACTACACTTTCCAATCTTGCTAGATTTTCACCAAAGAGAAGAAATTGTACAATCACCGAATCGGAAGAAGTCCGTCTTTTAGGTTTCGAGAATTTCTGCGCTTTTACCTCCGGAACTAGCCTCCACCGACGATGTTGTGGACCTCCGGCACCAGCCTCCACCGCCGGCCGCATCCTTAAAGTGAGTATGAAACCCTAAACCTGATTTTCCCCTTTCTGCGTTTTCACATCTGGAGGACTGATTCTCTCCTTGCTCGAAGTACCTTTCATATATTAGTTACCTTTCGTAACTAATATTAGTTTAGATTGGGAAATTTGTGAACATATTAATATTCGGTTATTTGATTATGTTTATTTAATTATGTTGTCAATTAAATTACAACAATATAATAGAATAACAATAATTACGCAAATTCTATTTAAATATTAATATATGTTTAAATGACACTTTATTTCGTGAGAATACATTCTATTATGACGCTGTACGCCGTCGAAATAAAATCTATGGTGACGTTGAATTGCATTGCGACATACTTATTGTGATGCTATATTCCGCCCGATAAACTTTTACATGACGTCTCATTGCTTTGTCATAACATCTATTAATATGCTTAAAAGCATTTCAATAAATTATATTAGGACGCTTCCAAGCGTCATAATACATCGTATTAGGACGCCTTATGGTGTCATAATATAATTTATTGGGACGCTTTACGCGTACAGTAATATGGTTAAACGCATTATAATAAATTATATTAGGGCGCTTCTAAGCGTCATAATATCCTGTATCAAGATGCTTCATTGTTGGAAAAACGGAATCAGAAAGCAGCGAAAATTTAAAAATTTTCCAACAGAAGGATTGAAACTCGCAATCATGAATCCAAATTCGTAAGGTAAAGAAACTTAAATTTCAATAATCTTTCTTGAAGCGTTTCAAGCCACGTGGCTTGATCCCCTCTCCTTGGTAAAGCTCGAATCTTTAAAAACTTCTAACTTGAAGCTCTCTAGAGATAGTCCACCAACTTGACTACAACCTAACTAGTAAGGATGCTAGTTCTCTAGTTAGTGTTTAGGCTTAACCTAGGGTTTATTTGATCTTGGAGAAAAGATGGTATTCAACACATGAACCAAGAAGAATTCGATCACTCTCTAAGGGGAGCTCAAGCTCCCTTATATATAGCAAGAGGGGGGCCGGTCGAAACTTAGTCCTTTTGGACTAAGGATTTGATCCCTCTCTCTTATTACTTGATCATCAAGTAATTCCAAACTTTGACTTTGAATTCTAATTCAAATCAACTTTTAAGAGAGATAAAATATCCAAAATCCTTTTGGATAATATTATACTTTATTCATTAATAAATAAATAACTTATTTATCTAATTAACTAATTCATAATTAATTAAATAGATTAATTTCTCCAAAATAAAACTTTCATTTTAATTCAAAAATTAAACCAAAGTCTATTAAATAATTAACACATTAATTATTTAATAGGCAATATACACGTGTGACACCGTGTCCCCAAGGACACGTGCCAATCACGTGAACCACACGTGTGTTTCACACGTGTGGAACCCTCTTGGTATGATCAACTCGTTTAATCATTTTAAAACCTTAACTCATGTAACCAAGTTGTTGTGTGTGACCCTCTAGGTTCTCAATTCAATTAGCAGTGACCCTAATTAATTAATTCATTAAGTAATTAATCAGTCCACAGATAAAACGACCATAGTCTAGCAACAGGTGTTTAACCCCTAGCTGAATTGGAATGTCTCGATTCGACAGAACCCTTAAGTCATTGATTCATGTGAGATACAATCCTCCTAGTTACTATCTCTCAACCAAGATCTAGGGCAAGGGAATAATCAGAACCCTAATAATCTGGTCTTAAAGCTAAGTGCATTTCATATCCATTTGATCTCAATCCAAGAAACCCTTTTCTTGATGTCTTGATCTATTGCCTTGGCCAAGGACTCCATATGGCATATGAATGACTTACACAATAAGAGATCACCTTGCAAATGCAAGTGTAGGTCCTTTCTTGATCCTCATTCACTTTCATGAATCACTTGTGCAGCCCCAACATAAGCCTTGGATCAGTTGTCTAAGGTGACACCCTTTAAAGCTTATACCTAAGACTACAGAGTTAACTCATAAAGTGACATGGAACCTCAAGTCAAAGGATCAATTAATCACATCAATGACTCATGAGATATTTCCTAATCTGGAAGTTCCCATTTCCTGAAATAGAAACTTCCTTTCCCATTTAGGAATCTTCTCACACGGGGCACCTCAGTGAACTTACTTATGGAAGTAAGCACCCTCATGTATCATGCAAGTATCAACTATACACTTTGCACTTCCATGAAACAAGGTGGTCCTTCTTAAGGGCGTGATCCCACAAGCAAGCCTTAAAGGAGTCAGGTTGACACTCCCACTGTCTGTAGGACTCATCAGCTTGGAGTATTTTACTAATCATGACTTATGTGATATAGGGCTCGTTTCATGAACCATTTTACCTAAATGGTAGAGTCCTCAAGTCATTAGGATTAGGGGAGTTCTCATACATGCACAGCTAAAGTAAACGCATACCAAACAAGAGCATATAAAGAAGTGTTGCCTTAATTCGTTATTTTATTCAAAGATTGTCTGTGAATACAATAAGGAAAAGTACAAAACGGATATACAATCGGCTTTTTAGGGCACTATTCCTAACAATCTCCCACTTGCCCGTCAAAGCCATTCTAAAGCTACTCTAAGTCCTATCTTCTGAAGATGACCTTCGAAAGCTTCTCGACTAAGGGGTTTAGTAAGTGGATCTGCCATGTTCTCTGCTGATGCGACCCTCTCAATTTGTGCATCTCCTCTTTTGATAATATCACGGATTAGGTGATACTTCCTCATAATGTGCTTGATTCGTTGGTGAGATCTTGGTTCTCTTGCTTGAGCAACCGCCCCAGTGTTGTCACAAAACAAAGTAATGGGGTCTTTCATGCTAGGAACAACATTCAACTCTTGAATGAAGTTTCTAATCCAAACACCTTCCTTAGCTGTATCATTTGCAGCTAAGTATTCGGCCTCAGTGGTCGAATCTGCAGTGGTCGTTTTCTTGGAACTCTTCCAACTCACTGCTCCGCTATTTAGGTAGAAAATGTATCCTGACATTGACTTAAAATCATCTAAGTCAGATGCAAAGCTTGCACGCAGTATCCTTCGACAGTAAGATCTTCCTGACCTCCATAAACTAAGAATAAATCTTTAGTACTTTTCAAGTACTTAAGAATATTCTTCACGGCAGCCCAGTGACCATCTCCAGGGTCAGATTGGAAATGACTTGTTACACTAAGTGCATAAGCCACATCCGGTCGAGTACATAACATCGCATACATTATGCTACCTATTGCTGATGCATAAGGTGTGTGAGTCATTCTTTCCTTCTCAAGGTTAGTCTTAGGACACATCTTCTTAGAAAGACATGTTCCTACACTCATAGGAAAGTTCTTAACCTTTGTCGACTCCATATTGAATCTCTTCAATACTTTGTCAATGTACATCGACTGTGACAGTCCTATCAACCTTTTAGATCTATCTCGATAGATTTTAATTCCAAGGATGTAGGATGCATCACCAAGATCTTTCATCTCGAATTGGTTCGATAACCATAACTTAGTTACTTTCATGTCGTCCTTTGAATTCCCAATAAGAAGGATGTCATCAACATAAAGTACTAAGAATTGCATTGAGGTCTCCAATTCCTTTCTATACACACAAGATTCATTCGAGATCTGAATGAAGCCAAATGCTTTCACTGATTCATCAAATCGAATGCTCCAATTCCTAGAAGCCTGTTTTAATCCATAGATTAATATTTGGAGTTTGCAAACCTTTTGCTCACTCCCACTGAATGTGAAGCCTATAGGTTGCTCCATATAAATGTCTTTATCAATGTTACCATTGAGAAAGACAGTTTTCAAATCCATTTGCCATATCTCATAGTCATAATATGTAGCAATGACAAGCATGATCCGAATAGACTTTTGCATTGCAACTGGTGAAAAAGTTTCATCAAAGTCCACACCAGGTCTTTGAGTGAATCCTTTTGCAACCAGTCTTGCTTTGTAGGCTGCAATGCTTCCATCAACTCCAAGCTTTCTCTTAAAGATCCATTTACAACCTATGGGTTTGACCCCATCAGGCAAATCTACCAAGGTCCAAACTTGGTTGGAGTTCATGAAATCTATTTCGGATTTCATAGCTTCTATCCACTGTTCAGAGTCAGAATCTGAAAGTGCCTCCTCATATATTAGAGGATCATTATACTTTTGAGAGATCTCATGGAAGAGTCCATACCATCTCTCCGGTTGTCTAGGAGTGCGTTCAGAACGCCTTTGAAAAGAATTTACGTGTGTATCGAAATTCGTGATTGGTTGTGGTTGATCAGAAGGGGATGTTTCTTCAGTGGGTGGCGTGGGGTCACTTTGCACTTCCTCTAATTCTATGATCTTGCCTTTCTTTTCTTTAAGGAACGGTTCCTCAAGAAAAGTAGTATTTCTGGAAACAAACACCTTTTGCCCAGATTGATCATAGAAGTAGTATCCTATGGATTCCTTAGGATAACCTACAAAGTAGCATAAGTTAGAACGAGATTCTAACTTATCTCCCACTGTCCTCTTCATGTAAGCAGGATAACCCCAAATTCTTAAGTAAGAATAACTAGGGATTTTACCATGCCACACTTCATAGGGCGTTTTACGGACTGACTTAGAGGGAACTAGATTCAGAATCTTTGCTGCATTTTCTAGGGTATAACCCCAGAAAGAAGGTGGTAAGTCAGTGAAACTCATCATGGAACGAACTATATCGAGTAGAGTTCGATTCTTTCTCTCAGAAACTCCATTGAGTTGAGGAGTTCCCAGGGGAGTCCACTGAGAGATAATCCCATTATCTTTGAGATGATTAAGGAATTCTTCACTAAGATACACACCTCCTCGATCAAATCGAAGTGCTTTGATCTTGTGACCAGTTTGGTTCTCAACCTCCTTTTGAAATTCTAGAAATTTCTCAAAAGCTTCAGATTTATACTTCATTAAGTATACATAACCATACCGACTAAGGTCATCGGTAAAGGTTATGAAATACTGATGACCGTTTCTTGTGCTTACACTAAGCGGTCCACAAACATCAGAATGGATCAAATCCAAGACCTTTAGTGGCACGTTCCACAGTTCCTTTAAAAGAAACTTTGGACATCTTTCCTTTAAGACAGGTTTCACAAGAAATTAACTCTTTGAGATCATTTTCAGAGAATGATCCTAAAGTGTTTATCTTGCTAATTTTGTTCTTGAAAATATGTCCTAATCTAGCGTGCCATAAGGGAGCTGAAACTTTGTCATCTCTCTTACATTTAGTTTCTCATTGTATATTCATAATATTGATATTTTGAGTTAGATAAAGTCCATTACTTAGAGTACCGATGTGAACGGAAGAGTTGTTCCGTTTGATAAAATATTTACCATTCTTAATATAAGTTTCATAACCTTCACAATCTAAAATTGGAACTGAAATTATATTACGAATAATGTTCGGTACATAAAGGACTTTATTTAAAACCAACTCAAAACTACCTAAATCTAATCTAATTGTGCCTAAAGCTCGAGCTTCAACTTTTGAGCCATCGCAGATCTTCAAGACACATTCTCCTTCTCTGAGTTGTTGAACTTCATTTAGCATCTGTACATCATTACAGATATGAGCTCCACAACTGGTATCAAGTACCCAAGAACTAGAATTAATAGAAAGATTTACTTCAACGAGAAACATACCTTTCTTTAGAGTAGCGTTGTACTCTGGGCAGTTTCTCCTCCAATGTCCCGCTTTGCCACAATGGAAGCAAACATCCTCTTTCTGATCACGCTTTTTCTTTTGGGCCTTTCCCTTCGAAATGCCACCAGCGGGCCTAAGGGGTTTCTTCTTCTTATTCTTTTGGGCTTTCTTGCCCTTACCTTTAGAAGGCCCGGAAGAGGAAGATGGAGCATTCACCATCAGAACCTTATTGTCCTTCTTTCAGCAGTCACAAGCTGACTAATCAGCTCAATTACAGTAGCACCAGCATGATTCATATTGAAGTTAAGGACAAATGGGTTGAATGATGGTGGGAGTGAGGTTAGCAACAAGTCTACTGAAAGCTCATCTTTCAGTGGCATGTCCTTGGAAGCAAGTTTCTCAGTAAGGGCGAGAAACTTGAGCCCATATTCATGGACACTTGAACCTTCCCTCATTCTCAAATGGAACAATTCCTTTGAACTGTTATACCTTGTAACACGTTCATGAGGGCGGTAAAGTTGCTCTAAGTGGTCGTAAATCTCCCAAGCAAATTCTATGGCCTCATGTTGCCTTTGTAAGTCCGGAGACATGTTAGCCAACATAAGGCAACAGGCTTGGAGACTATCATCCTTCCACTTCTGGATCGCATCCCGCTCAGCCCGAGTGGGAGCGTCCCCTTCGGGACTAGGCTCCCCTTCGAAGAGAACATAAGTTCTTTTCTCAGAATCTAAAATGATTTTCAGATTCCTCAGCCAATCAGAATAGTTGGGACCAATCAACTTGTTTCAATCGAGGATCGATACAAGAGGATTTTTGGTTGCCATTTCAAAACACGTAGAGAATCACAGAATCTACGGCCTAAATGGTAAAACAGAGAACTAGTGAGCATGCTGAATTATAACGATATACAAAAGATAAGGTCTTTAATCTAATGTAGCTCCCACTGTTTTTCAAAGATCTATAATTCCCAAAGATCTAAGAGGAACACGTTTCCCAATGAGTACTAAGATCCTAAGCATTTTACCTCGAACCCACGACTCGCGGACATTCTAAGTAAAACCCTAGGTAGGTACAACTTACCAATTCTAACACCTTTAGAATTCTTAGTAATTGTTTTTGCATCACCTATCTTTCAATGTGGACCCACGAATCGTGCGACATCCATATTTACTTAGGCGTTAAGCTAGACCCATCAATTATAATATCATGATCAAAACTTAGTTCGAACGACCCACGACTCGCGGATATCGCCCTTGCCAAAATTGACCACAAAATATTGATCATTTAAAATGATCCATTAGGTAACGAAGAACTAATAAGCTCCACTAGCTATCCTACGACTCGCGGACAATAACTAGCTTCACTTACTAAACTTAAAAACCTATTGATGGAATGCTAGGAATTTAATTCAAAATTTGCATCTCGAATTAAACACCTATTATTCAAAATGAGCTTAATATTTAATAGGAATTTTCGAACCAACCGGAGAGTTGTCCGGTTCGACCTCACCAACATATATGTTATCCAATTTAATTAGTCTTAATTAATGCAAGTAGAACTTAAATGCATTTCACACAAGCACTTAGCAGATAACATGTCCTAGCATGATACTAACATGAGATGATCATGGGTTCTACCTATCTTATGCGTGATACGTGGGAGCCACTCCGCAATCACAAGTTCTAACATACATGCCACATAAACAGTTTATATCACATAAGGGAAAACAGTAACAAAATACGAGCCCTATCTCTATTACATTTTCAATTGAGATTCCTCTCCCTAACGTTTTGAGGGGTCTTCACTTATGGCCTCCTTGTTACTTGAATGTGGTCCATCTTACTCCGTGGGTGCATTGTGTCCAAAATGAAAATAAAATCTTACCACCTATTCTACTCTCCAAAAAATGAAAAAGTACTGAAAAGTAATAAGACTCAATCTTCATATTGGCCTTAGACAATTACACGGGGCATACCCCGGCCTCAAAACAGTAATATGGAAACCCACATAATAAATCACATAACAGTACGCACAAAAGTGAGGCTCCAACCTCAATTGAAAAACGCAACTATAGGGCTCCAACCCCAAATGTAAACCATCCATGTGCATAAATGTAAAACCATATATAAGTATAAACCCATGATCACCTAGCATGCAAAATTGCAAGAATTTAAATTTAACCAATAAATTAAAATTCACGCTTTAAGCTCTAATAGCTTAAAACACGACTTAGATGCAATTCTTGTTCAAGAGTCTTTTCTATAAAACCCGAAAAATAATAAACTAATAAAATTCCATTAATTTCTGAAAATTAATGATTTTTATTCTTTCAATATTTTTACAAAATAAAGTTTGCAATTTTTCCAAAATTTAAATCGCTAAAATTTTACAACTCCCAATATAAACAATTATTTCAACAATAACTTTTCATTTAAATAAAACAAATTTTTTAGAAAAATTAAATCGGGATTGGATTGGACTAAACAAGAAAATCAAGATCACGAAAGGATCGGCCCGGAACGGACTGCACGCTCGTCCGAGACCATGCCCGGCAGCCGCGCAGCATCGCACGCATGGACGGGCGCGGATGGCGAGCATCCTCGCGCGCGTTGCGCCAGCCGCTGGGCGGGAAGGGCGGGCGTAGCCGGCAGGTTCCCGCGCTGTTGCGGGAGGGATGTGAGGGCACACCTAGGCGTGGGCCTAGTCGCGGGCGAGCAGCATCGACGGGCAGTCCCGCGCGGTTGTGGGACTGCTGGGCGGACGGGCGCACGGGCGTAGGCGTGCTACGCCTTAGCACGTCTAGGCTCGCGTTTTCATAACGCGATTTCGTGTTTCGTATTTTAGTTAAAAAACCAACAACAATCCAAAATTTTAAAACACGATTTAAATATATTTGATCCAAAATAATTTCAATCAAATTTTCGAAAACGTTTTTCAGAAAATTTTAGGAAAAATACAGTTTCGTAATTCAGGCTTTCTAAAAGAACTCAAGAATACTCAATTCGCATCTAAGCCTAAGAATTTCTACCAAATTCAGTTAAGTGGAGACTAGGGATGGCAACGAGCCGAGCCTTGGCCTTTTTTGCAGGCTCGAGCTCGGCTCGACCAAGGCTCGAGACAAGCTCGGCCATAAATATTATTTTTAATAAAAAAATTAGTTTTTATAATAATTTAATATATTTTTATATATAATAATATATATTAAATGAATATATATAATAAATATATTATTTATTTATTTATTTTTTATAAAATTTAATAAATATATATGATGAGGCCTGAAAATCACTCTCGAATCAGAGCCGTCCACGTGGCAGCACACCGCTGACTAATGCCCTGACGCTCGCCTTGGTGGGCTCACGGGCCTTCATGCCGCTCAATTGCCAGCTAATGTCATCCATCAGTCAGCGGATGACCATTCGGACCAAGGGCCCTAACCAACGGGTTGGACGCTCGGATAGCGGCCCTCAAGGTTAACATTCACAGGGAAGCACCCACATGAGGGCCCCACTAGTACGCTCGGTATTCCGACGCTCAAGGGTCATATATCGCGAGGAGGCCATCCATGCATTCTTCGAGCGTCACCAACGTTCGGGCATGTCCATGCCCCGTTTCGTTGGATCCGAACCTCGGCAGAAAGAATCTTAGGCCCATCCCCCGCGTAACCCTCGTCAACAACCTCTGACACAAAAGTACTGTGCACCGCGCACCTGACACGCCGCCACCCTTTTCAGGGATGTCATTCTCACTCCACCAGAGTCTGACGCGTATTAGGGCAACACAGGTTTGGGACCACATGGTCAATTTACCCCTCTGCCCCCATCCCTAACATATAAATAGGGGAGAAGCCATGCATTCTCTCCCAAGTGATCATCTGCACAAAAATCGCATACATTGTTCTGGGCATTTTCCACTACACTTCTCAAGCTTTTCACTCACCACAGTAACTCTACCTTAGTAGCTTGCACTCTTGGTGTTATCCTAGCTGGAAGAACCCACGCTCAAAAGGAAACCCAGATCCTGAGGCCCTCACGCCTGTGATGGTCTTTCCCTTTTCTTACAAATTCTAAAGTGTGGTTGCATTAGGAAACTCAGATTCTTTGCACCATCATTTTTGGCGCCGTCTGTGGGAAACCATCACCACCATCTTTGGTATAGCCATTTTCTTCCGCTGAAAGCTAGTTGAAAAGTAACACCCAAGTCTTGAATCATGGTTACTGCCACAAGATCTGGAACTTTAGGGAACAGGGGAGGTCTTCCTCCCACCAACGGAGAAAACGCTGAGAGCCCTGTTCTCGCCGGAGGGGTACCGCCCCTTGCGGCCGGAAACGTTGATACCACTGCACCCCTCCCAGCTGGGAATGAAGCGGGAGGATCAGGTTCCAATCCTCCCCCCCCAACTTTCGCCTCAAATGTCCCTGCCTCCCATCTTGGCGTTTATCCTATGGCCATGCCGCCGCCAGGATACGCGCTCACGCAGCCCGGAGTAATGCCCAGAACAACGCCGGGAATGATACCTTTAGTCCCTCCATATCAGGTGGGGACACTGAACCTCCCTCTAGCAGTGCCAAGGGAAATACAGGGGGTGGAGATGCCCCAGCTCACTACGCAACAACTTCAGGCGTTGTACGCGCAGTGCGAGAGCCAGGCTGTACAGAATGCATGGGAACACTTCACTATGGCTTATTTCCCTTCATACGTGGGCGCTCGGATAGCCCCACCCTTGGGCGGGCTCCCGGCACATCCTTTGACAATGGCCCAAAATGCTCTACGGGCACAGCAACCTCCCCCACCTGCTCCGAATCAGGAAGATGCAGCCCCACCGAGGGTCCAGCAAGAACGACCCGTCGATGGAGATGACAGGGCCCCTCGAAATGAGGTGGCCGGAAATGATGAAGAGGTCCAGTCAAGGGCCACCAGGAGGGCGAACCGCAGAAATGTCGGTGACCCTCAGCTAGCAGCGGTGCAAGACCAAATTCGAGGGCTACAAAACGTGGTAGAGCAGCTCTCTCGAGCACGGTCTCACGCCCCCCGTGAGGGGGACGAGAGGTCCAAGGCCAGGGACGCTCGACGACCACGCAGCCCCATTTCTCACCGAAGAAGAGAGGCCAGCTATGAAGATCCCGATGAGCGGGACTACAGGATCATGGCGGGTGATTCCCCTCTCGTCGAGGAAGTCCTAATGACCCGCGCAGGGAAGGGTAAAATCCCCTCATCAGTCAACAGATACGATGGAACTACGGATCCATCCGAGCACCTGGACCATTTCGTGCACCTGATGCACCTCTATGACCATCCAGACAACTACTGGGCCAAGGTGTTTGTCACTTCCCTCACAGGAATGGCCCAAGAATGGTACAAAAAGCTCCCCCCACGTTCAATCCGAGGGTACTATGACCTAACGGATGCTTTTGTCAGCCACTTCAACTCGCTGAAAGCACCAGCCCCGGCCGCGACCGCTCTCTATAGCTTGGTCCAAGGGCCTAACGAGACTCTGAGGTCCTTCATGGGAAGGTTCAATAAGGAAATTCTGCTGGTGGAAAAGCCCTCGATGGACTTTTTGAGGCACGTGCTGTTCGGTGCCATCAACATGAAGCATTACGTCAGTAAAGAGTTTGTGGAGGAAGTGGCCAAGAAAAAGCCGCGCTCGTTGATGGAAATTCGGGAGATTGCAGACTCTTTCTTTACCCTCGAGGATATGTATATAGCGAGGGAGCGGAAGATGGCAAATGCCCCTCGCCCCACCAGAAACCCCGAGGACAAAGTGGAACCCCACCGGAGTCATCGCCGCAGCCCAATACCCGCTCGCCGTCATTCCTCTCCTCCGCGGAGGCTCGAGCGTGTCCCCCTCAATCGCCCAATTGCCGAAGTATATTCTCTGGCGGACCAGAAGCTGTTTAAAAGGCCGCCCAAGCTGAGGGAGACCGAGGCACAGAAGCGCTCGGGAAAATACTGCGCTTTCCACAAGCAGAAGGGGCATGACACTAATGAATGCCGCCACCTGGAGAAGGAAATCCAGCGGCTGATTACTGGGGGGCACCTCAAAGAGTTTGTGAAGGTGCTAGAAGGGTACGATGAACATTGCGCGGGACGGGCGCTCGAAAGAAGGAGAAGCCGTTCACGCTCCCTAAGCCCTCGTCGCCAGCGCCCTGAGACCAGCGAGCGCAATAAAGGGAAGGGGGTGGATATGGACAACCAGCCCTTTGCGGTCATTCACATGATCGCAGGTGGACCCTCGGGAGGTGACTCCAATGCCTCCCGCCGCCGCCATGTACGGAGCTATAACCAAAGGCCGACACTCCCTCGCTCAGTGCTCTCCGTGGACAGCTCATCGCGCTCAAAGGAGGATGGTGTTATAGGGTTTACCGAAAAAGATCTTGAGCACATTGTAACACCCCATGGGATGGGAAGAACCTCTGACTGTCCCATGGTGGTTAGTTTAGACGTTCATAACCACACTGTAAAGAGGGTTTTATTTGATAATGGAAGCTCTGTGAACGTTCTCCCGTACTCAACGTTTCAACAAATGAATATAACAAACATCCCCCTCGAACCCCTCAGAACTGCCCTCGTAGGGTTTGGAGGTTCCGAGATCGTCCCTCGTGGACAAATTCGCTTGGCCACCTCTTTTGGTCGCGCCCCACAGCGAAAAACTTTGAGCGTTCTCTACACCATCGTCGAGGTGGATCTGCCTTACAACATCATCATTGGGCGTCCAGCCCTCGTGGATTTCAAGGCTGTAATTTCCACCTATCACCAAAAAGTCAAGTTCCCAACCCCCGAGGGTACCGGCGAAATTCTATGTAACGTCAAAGAAGCTTGGGAATGCTACATACTCTCGCTTCGAAGCCATAAACCCAAACAGTCCATTCAACCTGGGTCTACTAAGAAGTCCGTTGATTTCCCAGAGTTAAACGAAGATGGCCCCGAGCGTAAAAGAGCCAAGCTATACCGGAAGAAGAATAAAAAGAGGACCCCAGGAGACGTTCAGTGCTCGGGAAAAGGGCCACCGGGGGCCGTTGAGGGTTCTTCGTCAGAAAACGAGGGGGATGAGCCCAAGGATACGCTCACGGGAAAGAAACGAGCGTTGGAAGCACCGAGGCCGGAGGTTCGGATTGAACCCACAGAGGAGTTTTTGACCGTCGAATTGGAGCCTGGGAATCCGGATAAAACAACCCAGATTGGCTCAAGCCTGGATGGGCCTTCGCAAGTCTTGATGATCGACTTCCTAAGGGAGAATCTAGACGTTTTTGCGTGGAAAGCTTCTGACCTCACCGGGATAGATCCGAGCGTCATTGTCCACAGGCTGAACGTGGATCCAACTTTCAAGCCCATCAAACAGAAGAAGAGGGACGTTCATGGATTCAGGAAGCGGGTCATCGAAGAAGAGGTTGGCAAGTTGCTTGACGCTCAGTACATAGAAGAAATCCAATATCCCGAGTGGCTCTGTAATGTGGTGCTTGTCCCAAAAAGTGCCAATAAGTGGCGTATGTGCAACGACTTTACGGACCTCAACAAAGCGTGCCCCAAAGACCATTATCCGCTTCCGAGGATAGATCAGTTGGTAGATTCCACAGCTGGATGCGAACTCATGAGTATGATGGACGCCTTTCAAGGATATTATCAAATCTTTATGGCGCCCGAGGATCGCCCCAAAACTTCGTTTATTGTGCATTTGGGTGTTTATTGTTTCAAAGTCATGCCATTTGGACTCAAAAACGCGGGAGCGACTTATCAGCGATTAGTCAATAGGATGTTCGAGCGCGAGATTGGAAAATCTATGGAGGTATATGTGGATGATATGATAGTCAAGAGTGAGCGCCAACACTCCCATCTAGAGGATCTCAAACAGGCTTTCGATATTCTTCGACGCTACGGAATGAAGTTGAATCCTTCAAAATGCACTTTTGGCGTTCGAGGCGGTAAGTTTCTGGGATACATGGTCAGTCAACGAGGCATAGAGGCGAACCCCGAGAAGATCAAAGCAATCCTGGATATACCCTCCCCTCGCAATCTGAGAGAGGTCCAGGTACTCGTGGGAAAGATCATTTCGTTAAACAGGTTCATTTCCCGCTCAGCAGACCGGAATTTACCCTTCTTCAAAATTTTGCGCAACGCTCGGAATTTTACCTGGAACGAGGATTGCGAAAAAGCCCTGCAGGACATGAAACAGTACCTGTCGAGCGCTCCTTTGTTAACCAAGCCAATCCCGGGGGAGAACTTGTTTGTCTATCTGTCGGTCTCTTTAGAAGCAACGAGCGCTGTCCTCGTAGCAATCCGCGAGCGTAAGCATATGCCGGTGTATTACTTGAGCAAGACTCTGCAAGGAGCCGAGAAAAGATACATGGAAATTGAGAAATTTGCCTTTGCGCTCGTTAATGCATCCCGGAGGCTGAGGCCATACTTTCAGGCTCACTCCATCACAGTGCTAACAGATCAACCACTCAAGCAAGTCCTCTCCAAGCCGGATGTTTCGGGAAGGTTAATTAAATGGGCAATTGAACTCAGTCAGTTTGATATTTCCTTCGAGCCCCGTACGGCCATACAGGCTCAGGCAGTAGCCGATTTGTTGGTCGAACGTTTCAATTTGAAAACTGAGCCGCAGGCGGACGATGGTTTATGGCTTTTGCACACGGATGGCTCCTCGACCTCACAAGGGGGCGGTGCCGGGGTGACCCTCAGGGATCCCCTAGGAGCAGAAGTTGACTACGCAATAAAGCTGGCGTTTCAAGTCACCAACAACGAAGCTGAATATGAGGCCCTCATCCAAGGGCTCAGGATTGCGCTCCAGAATGGGGCCACTCGTGTCACAGCATACGTTGATTCGCAGTTGATCGCGAGTCAAATCGACGGTAGTTATGAGGCTCGAGAAGCCACCATGGCACGGTATCTATTGAGCGCCAAGGAGGAGATAGCCAAGTTCAAGGAATTCCATCTTTCGCAAGTTCCGAGGGCAGAAAACGAACGCGCTGACGCTCTTTCGAAGTTTGCGTCCGCTCTGGACGGCCACAGTGAACGCGTAGTTACATTTCTGAGAACGGAGGAACCACTGATAAGTAAAGACGAACCCTCGAAAGAAGTGCACATGATTGACCCCTCCGAGCCTTGCTGGCTTGACGAGATTGTCAGATTCCTCCGGGATGGAACATGCCCGAGCGACAAAGTTGAGGCTCGGAAGCTCAAATGTAAAGCCCCTCGCTTCTCATTAGATGTCGAGGGTAGGTTATTCAAGCGATCCTTCCTAGGACCACCATTGAGATGTTTGAGACCCTCGCAGGCTAAAGAAGTTTTAGAGCATGTACATAATGGGAGTTGTGGGAACCACTCAGGCGGACGAATCTTGGCAAAGAAAATCTTAAGGAGTGGGTTCTATTGGCCCTCAGTATTGCAGGATGCCATTCAATATTCCAAGAAATGTCCCAAGTGCCAGTTCCATTCCAACACTCCTCAGCTGCCGGCAGCTCAAATGATTCCTATCGATGTTTCCTGGCCCTTTGATCAATGGGGCATTGATATCGTGGGACCTCTCCCAATGGCGGTCGGGCAAAAGAAGTTCGTAATACTCGCTGTGGATTATTTCACCAAGTGGGCTGAGGCAGAAGCGGTCGCTAAGATAACGTTCAAAGTGGTGAGGGATTTCATTTGGAAAAATATCATCTGCAGATACGGCATCCCGAGGGTACTCATCTCAGATAACGGTTCCCAGTTTATCGCTGCGGACACGCGGGATTGGTGCTATGAATTAGGGATCGAGCAACGATTCACTTCCGTGGGCCACCCTCAAGCTAATGGTCAGGCTGAAGTGACCAACCGAACCATACTCCAGCACTTGAAAACGATGCTCGAGAGTAAGAAAGGAGAATGGGCTGAAGAGCTTCAGGGAGCTCTATGGGCTTACCGTACTACTCCGCGAGCGGCAACGGGGGAAACCCCTTATTCCCTCGTGTACGGCTCCGAGGCCATGATACCTGCGGAAATTGCACAAGAATCCGCACGCGTAGCCTATTTCGAGCGTACAGTCAACAACGCCAATAGAGCACTCGAGTTAGATTTGCTGGATGAAAGGAGGGATTCTGCGTGGGCACGTATTCACAAATACAAGGCAACCGTCGCTCGCCAGTACAATAAACGTGTTAAAGAAAGGACTTTCCAGCTAGGGGACTTGGTCCTCAAAAAAGTTGAAGTCTCAAAACACGTAGGCAAGTTGGACCCTAATTGGGAAGGCCCCTTCAAAGTCATTCAAGTACGAGCGAATAACACCTACTTGCTAGAAACTTTGCAAGGCGAGCGTCTTCCTAGGCCTTGGAATGCACGTAACCTTAGAAGGTTCTACGTGTAAACTTCAACCTCTTTGTAATGGCCCGTCCGCGGCAGGAAATGTTTTTCTTTGATGAAAAGCGCGTTGTAATAATTCCCAAGAATGCATTTATATAACAGTAAGTATTTAATTCTTTGTTTTTGTTATCCATTTGTCTTCTTGTTTGATCAAGTGATTCGAGCGCCAAAAGGCCTACTCCGTGTTGAGCATTCTTCACGTTGAACGGTCTACGCAATACGTCAATCGTTTCAAAAACTACACTATCCAGGTGTTGATGTCCATCCACCTATAACAGTTTGAGCGACTTGTAAGAATAAATCCTAAAAATGAGCGCGTCGGACAATGGGGAGCGCAACGCTCAACATACGCCGTCTGAGTGCTCACCGCTCCAGCACGTGCCCGCAATGACCCCATCTGACCCTCATCCAATTGGGTAAGAGCACGCTCGTAAATAGTGGAGGCCACTAACGCTACGGCTACGCTCGTTTCAACCCTTACTAAGCCAATCCTACAGGCCAAACGTCTACAGCCAACACTCAACTGAACCTTTATGAATTTCCTAAGTTCAAATTCAAGCCTCAAGGAGAATACAGCCAGGGAATATTCATAAGGATCACCCTCGCGCCTGTATTTCCTCAAAGGTTTTCTAAGTCCAAATGCACAGTTCATTTCTGCTGTGGCCAGGGAACCCTCCTAAGGGTCACCCTCGCGCCCATAAGCAATAAGCCAACCGCCTGACGTAGCGAGCATCTAAACTTAATATGCATGGTGATGAGTGCCAGAGGACCGTCGTAAAAGACACTCTGGCCTACTTACCCACTTATCTCGAACGCTCGCGCAACAGACATCAATATAAAGCGGTGAGTGCAAGGGAATAACGTCATCCATTATTTAAAAACAAGTAAGATAACATTCAGACATTCGAGCATTGAAGAAGAGATGCAAACATATCAGAAAGCGACATAAAGGATCCAATGTACTCTGGAACTAAAAGAAGGATTAAATACAAGAATAAAAATTGTTCATAAAGGAGAAGAGGCATTCGAACGGATAAGAACAAGAATATGGTAGCCATGGGAGCTTCATTGGGCCGGAGCGTCAGGTTCGGGAGGAGCGGTTGAAAGGGGAACTGGGGCCAACACGTTAGCGTCGGAAGTTTGGGCCTCGCCAGGTTCCTCTGCGTCCGTCACGTCCATAAGGGTACCCTCATCTTCTATCAGGAGAGGCTCAGGATCCCTCCGGTTAGCGGCAATAAACTCCCTCTGCAGTGTTTCCACCAACTCCTGATACTCAGGCTCCGCCAGAGTGTCCGCGGGATCCTCCTCCTGGACCATGGGCTCGCCGTTCTCGTCAAGATCCATGCGCAGACGAGTGTCGAATCGAGCGCTTTCCGGAGCCAGTCCGAACCTCACCATCTGCCCAATCGCTTTGTGGAAGAAGCGTCGAGCATTGTCGAAGCATTGGATATTGGCCGCGAACACAAAGGCCTTAGAGCGCACGAACTTCTTCACCGCCTCCCAAGATACCCTCGCCTCCAAGCCCTGTATTTTGCCCTGCAAATCAGCAAGGGTCTTGTTGGCGACCTCGTTCTGGCGAGTGCTCTCTGCTAATTGCTCACCCAGTTCCACATTTTGAGTCCTCAACTGGTCTCGCTCCTCCTTCAGCTTCTTGTGACGCTCATCCAGTGTAAGATAGGCCTCGTCCGTCTTCCGGAGGTTCTCCCTCGCCTGATCCAAATCACGTTGGGCTGTGGTCAGTTGAGCATGGAGGTTGTTGTAATCCTCTTGCAGTTGAACCGGGTCAGAGACGCGCAGCAATTTCTTGTACTTGGCCTTATGATTGGAGTATGCTTGCGCTCGGCCCTGCAAATTCTTCAGCCTCGGGATTACCTCCTGGGAAACAGTAAACGTGGGTCATAATCCAAGCGTGGAAGAAGAAAGGGAAAGTTGGTAAAAGGGAGTACACACGTACCGTCATAAGAACGTGGCATGCATCATCAGCAACGCGAGCGGCGTCATGATTGTTCAACTTGTCATGGTCGCCGGAAAACTGGAGTTTCCCAACGATGTCGGAGACAAGGTTGACGGAGTAAGCGTTCTTTTTTAAGAGCACGGGGCCCTCAGTCCGCTGCCGCTTGTAACGGGAGTCACCCTTGCAGCCTATCTTCCAGAATTCTTCATCCTCGGAAGATGAAGTGTCACTGCCCTCGCCACGGTGGCCCACGACCACCTCTTTCCCCTTGCCGGAAATAGGGAGGGAATCCGGCATCCTCTTCCTCTTACCAAGACGATCAGCCCGGAGGGTTTCATGGATGCGAACGGGCTCCCCCGAGCGGTTCCGGGATCCGCTCGAACTCAGAGAGATAGGGCCCACGGGGGCCGCCGGCGGAGGAGTGGCCTCATGGGTGCCCTCCAGGGTCAGGTCCTCGATAGGGCCCCTGGGAGGAACCTCATTTCCCGCGCCCCCGCGAGCGTTGCCTTGCCCTCGGCCAGCTGCTCGACGATTTACCCTCGGCCTCGGGGCATTTGGTGGGCGGTTCTGCTGCGTCTGCTGCTGTTGAGGATCCGCGGCGGGCCCTTGAGCACCCAACATCCGTGAAAGGGCCTCAGCATTCATCCCTCGTGAGAGTATTTGGATACCTGCAAATGAAGAGGAACGAGCGTCAGAAGAGCGGTTGTTTGAACTGTATAAACAAGGAAATAGGGATAACTGCCAGTCAGAGAACTATTCTAAAGGTTAGAGATGTTAGTTCCTAGAATCTAACCGTCGAGGGCCATGATGTCAGTAGGCGGGTGGAGTATCATTTCAGGGGGGCAGGATAATCCGTATCGGAACAACACTCCTTCATTCTTCACTAAGGTCTCCGCCTCAATCCACTTCTTTTCAGCCCTCATCTCGAGCGCCAACCCCATCGCCCACTCCTCAAAATCCTTGTTCCTCATCCTCTCCCTAATCAGTGGACCCTCACCATGAACCAGCCATTGCCGGTGAACTCCGAAAATTCCCCCGGGAGCCCCCACGAAAAAATATTTTTCCTTCCAGTGCTCGCCATATGAGGAAGATGGAGAATTTATCATCTTAAAGCCTGATTTGGCCTGAGCGTAGTAAAATCCATCTGTGGGCGACGAGCGTGGTGAGCGGGCCGCTTGGATCAAGCTATCAAAATTGATGATCGAGGGTGCTTTGCCCAGGGCCTTCATCGTTATTATGAACGTGTTGATTAGGGCTATGCCATTGGGGAGAATTTGTGAAGGGCAAAGCCCTAAGTGTTGGTAGATGTTGGCGGCCTCGCGAGCGATGGGAAACCTCAGACCCCCAGCAAGAACGGCGTCCCAGTATACAGTCAGCATCCCGGGCGATGGTCGATTGGCTCTTTCTCCCTCCTCCGGGAGCCTCATGGGAAACACGGCTTCATCCCAATATGCCTTCGCCCTCAACTCATCCAAGTCACCGAGGGTCAGAATACTCTCAATTTCATCCGGAGACCTGTCAGTCTGATGGCGGTTGTCTTGCCTTACTCGGGTGACAGGCTCCTTGCCTCTCCTGTGACGCCTCCTGGAAGGTTCAGCCTCGAATGGACGCCCGGATGGTCCCGCTTCACCCTCGGGAGCCGCCATCGCTACTGTGATCCTGTGATCTTGGGGTCTCACAGCACTGTTCAAAACTGGGAGGGCTCTTTCCCCTTGTCTCATCATCTCCATCACATTGTCCATCTCCTCAAAAGGATCTTCCTGCTCACCGAGAACACGCTCGTCCATCCCTTGAACAACAGCGTTCACCTCCTCCTCGCCGGCGTCAACTGGGGCCTGGGCCACCGATATTGCCATGGGGATAGCTTCACCTCCTGGGGGCGCCCTAATTAGAGGAACAGCTACCGGGACATCGCCGTGAGGGGAGGAGCTCCCCACCGACATCTCCTCAATTTCCCTTACATAATCATCGGCTTGATTTCCGGCCATGGTCAATTTTCAATTTTTCGGAAATGGGATTTCTCACAGAAAGATTAAGGGAGGATAAAGCTTCCAAGAACAAATTCAATGGTGGATAGTGGTTTCTCCTTCAGGGGTTTGCCTCACACAACCTAAATCTAATGTTAGTACGGGGAAAATCAGAAGAAGAATCAGGAATTTTTTTACCTAAGATGTGGAGAAGAAGAAATTCGCCGGAGCAAAGGACTCTTGCTATGGATATGCTTGAAGGAAGTCTGAATGCGTGAAAAAGCTTCCAAGGCCCTGCAAACCCTTATTTATAGGGGAGATGGAGCATGGATTAGGGTTGAAAATTCAAAAATGCAATCATTTCCCACCTGGGAAACCCCCCACTTTTGGTAACCGCCTCACGTCTCCCGGAGTCCACGCGCCCACGTTCCCACTCAGCATTAAATGTGGACTTGACAGCATTTAATGCGATGTCAGTTTGTGTCCGTTACAGAAGGCCAGCAGTCTCCTCGAGGGTAATGCCCCGTCCCTCGGATATTTGAAATTCAGGATTCCTCCGTTATAAATTCTACAGTACGCTCGATGCGATACTACAGAATTTGGGGGGCAAAATGATGAGGCCTGAAAATCACTCTCGAATCAGAGCCGTCCACGTGGCAGCACACCGCTGACTAATGCCCTGACGCTCGCCTTGGTGGGCTCACGGGCCTTCATGCCGCTCAATTGCCAGCTAATGTCATCCATCAGTCAGCGGATGACCATTCGGACCAAGGGCCCTAACCAACGGGTTGGACGCTCGGATAGCGGCCCTCAAGGTTAACATTCACAGGGAAGCACCCACATGAGGGCCCCACTAGTACGCTCGGTATTCCGACGCTCAAGGGTCATATATCGCGAGGAGGCCATCCATGCATTCTTCGAGCGTCACCAACGTTCGGGCATGTCCATGCCCCGTTTCGTTGGATCCGAACCTCGGCAGAAAGAATCTTAGGCCCATCCCCCGCGTAACCCTCGTCAACAACCTCTGACACAAAAGTACTGTGCACCGCGCACCTGACACGCCGCCACCCTTTTCAGGGATGTCATTCTCACTCCACCAGAGTCTGACGCGTATTAGGGCAACACAGGTTTGGGACCACATGGTCAATTTACCCCTCTGCCCCCATCCCTAACATATAAATAGGGGAGAAGCCATGCATTCTCTCCCAAGTGATCATCTGCACAAAAATCGCATACATTGTTCTGGGCATTTTCCACTACACTTCTCAAGCTTTTCACTCACCACAGTAACTCTACCTTAGTAGCTTGCACTCTTGGTGTTATCCTAGCTGGAAGAACCCACGCTCAAAAGGAAACCCAGATCCTGAGGCCCTCACGCCTGTGATGGTCTTTCCCTTTTCTTACAAATTCTAAAGTGTGGTTGCATTAGGAAACTCAGATTCTTTGCACCATCAATATATATAATATTATATATTTTTAAAATATTTATATATATAAAAATTAAAAAAATTAATTTTTTAAATATATGGGTTCGCGAGCTGGCTCGCAAGCCACAAGCCAAGACTCAAAGGGTTCGGGTTCTGGCTCGGCTCGGCTCTCGAGCTGACTCGGCTCGTTGCCATCCCTAGTGGAGACGAATCAGAAAAACGATTAACGAGGTGGCTCTGATACCACTTGTTGGAAAAACGGAATCAGAAAGCAGCGGAAATTTAAAAATTTTCCAACAAAAGGATCGAAACTCTCAATCATGAATCCAAATTCGTAAGGTAAAAAAACTTACTTTTCAATAATCTTTCTTGAAGCGTTTCAAGCCACCCAAGAACGCTCTTCTCGCGGCTTGATCCCCTCTCCTTGGTAAAGCTCGAATCTTTAAAAACTTCTAACTTGAAGCTCTCTAGAGATAGTCCACCAACTTGACTCCAATCTTACTAGTAAGGATGCTAGTTCTCTAATTAGTGTTTAGGTTTAACCTAGGGTTTATTTCATCTTGGAGAAAGGATGGTGTTCAATCATTAACCAAGAAGAATTCGATCACTCTCTAAGGGGAGCTCGAGCTCCCTTATATATAGCAAGAGAGGGGACGGTCGAAACTTAGTCCTTTTAGACTTAGGATTTGGTCCCTCTCTCTTATTCTTGATCATCAAGTAATTCCAAACTTTGACTTTGAATTCTAATTCAAATCAACTTTTAAGAGAGCTAAAATATCCAAAACCCTTTTGGATAATATTATACTTTATTTATTAATAAATAAATAACTTATTTATCTAATTAATTATTCATAATTAATTAAATAGATTAATTTCTCCAAAATACGACTTTCATTTTAATTCAAAAATTAAACCAAAGTCTATTAAATAATTAACACTTTAATTATTTAATACATAGGCAATATATACATGTGACACAAGTGTCCCCAAGGACACGTGCCAATCACGTAAACCACACGTGTGTTTCACACGTGTGGAACCCTCTTGGTATGATCAACTCGTTTAATCATTTTAAAGCCTTAACTCATGTAACCAAGTTGTTGTGTGTGACCCTCTAGGTTCTCAATTCAATTAGCAGTGACCCTAATTAATTAATCAGTCCACAAATTAAACGACCATAGTCTAGCAACAGGTGTTTAACCCCTAGCTGAATTGGAATGTCTCCTACTCACTATCTCTCAACCAAGAACCCTAATAATCTGGTCTTAAAGCTAAGCGCATTTCATATCCATTTGATCTTAATCCAAGAAACCCTTTTCTTGATGTCTTGATCTATTGCCTTGGCCAAGGGCTCCATATGGCATATGAATGACTTACACTATAAGAGATCACCTTGCAAATGCAAGTGTAGGTCCTTTCTTGATCCTCATTCACTTTCATGAATCACTTGTGCAGCCCCAGCATAAGCCTTGAATCAGTTGTCTAAGGTGACACCCTTTAAAACTTATACCTATGACTACAGAGTTAACTCATAAAGTGACATGGAACCTCAAGTCAAAGGATCAATTAATCATATCAATGACTCGTGAGATATTTCCTAATCTGGAAGTTTTCATTTCCTGAAATAAAAACTTCCTTTCCCATTTAGGAATCTTCTCACACGGGGCACCTCAGTGAACTTACTTATGGAAGTAAGCACCCTCATGTATCACGCACGTATCAACTATACACTTTACACCTCCATGAAACAAGGTGGTTCTTCTTAAGGGCGTGATCCCACAAGCAAGCCTTAAAAGAGTCAGGTTGACACTCCCACTGTCTGTAGGACTCATCAGCTTGGAGCATTTATTAATCATGATTTACGTGATATAGGGCTCGTTTCATGAACCATTTCACCTAAATGGTAGAGTCCTAAAGTCATCAGGATTAGGGGAGTTCTCATACATGCACAGCTAAAGTAAACGCATACCAAACAAGAGCATATAAAGAAGTGTTGCCTCAATTCGTTATTTTATTCAAAGATTGTCTGTGATTACAATAAGGAAAAGTACAAAGCGGATATACAATCGACTTTCTAGGGCATTATTCCTAACATTCATTGCATCATAACAAAGTTTTTAGGGACGCTACACGCGTCATAATAATATATATTGGGACGCTGTAATACGACGGTCAGTGTTGACATCACACACTCTTTAACGACACCATATGGCGTCACTATAAAGTCTATTATGACGCTTTTAAGTGTCATTTTACTAGTTAGTTAAGGTAGTTATGGATTAATTTATGACGCAATAAAGCGTCATAATATACACCTTCTAATGACACATTGTAAGTGTCATGTCATAAGCGTCACAACACACCTGTTGTCACGCTAAAACAGGTGACGCTTTTACTTGGAGTCACAATATCGAAAGCGTCACAATAACCCGTTTATAGTGACGCTTTCTAGCATCGCAAAAACCCCTTTTTCTGGTAGTGGTTGTTGCTGACTGCTGATATCCCCCTGAGCACTGGGTTGGGAATAGTAATACTCGGTCTCAAGAAAGTCACAATCCATGGTAGTGTACAGACGACGAGTAGGAGTATGATAAGACCTATAACCCTTCTAGTTAACCCCATACCCCACAAAGACACATTTCAGCGCACCCGGGTCAAGTTTGGTTCGATCAGACTTAGGAGCATGAACAAACACAGAGCTACCAAAAACCCGAGGAGGTAGGGTTAGTGTAGATGGTACACTAACCTGGGTACTAAAGTGTTTGAGTGGGGTGACAAAGTTTAGGGCTTTAGTGGGAAGTCGGTTCGCAAGATATACTGATGTAGTCACTGCTTCCAGCCAAAAAGATTTGGGACAGTGAGATTCAAGTAACATGGCGTGGGATATCTCAAGAAGTTAACGGTTTTTCTTTTCCGCCACCCCATTTTGTTGGGGGGTATTTGGACATGACATCTGATGTATAAGGCTATTATCCCTAAAAAACTGTTTGAGTGTTATGTTGACATACTCCCCCCATTATCAGACCTAAGAACCTGGATGTGAGTTTTAAATTGAGTACGAACCATGTGAAAAACTCCACGAATTTAGAGGGTACATCAGATTTATGTTTAAGAAAATAAATCCACGTCATCTTAGAGCAGTCATCAACAAACAATACAATGTACTTAAAACCATGACTAGAATTGCAATTACCCATAACCGGGGCCGGTCCCCAAACATCGGAGTGAACCAAGGAAAAAATAGCCTTAGTTTTAGTGTTTGATAAAGCAAAATGTTGTCTGTGACTTTTAGAAACCATACAAGTCTCACACGAGAACCTATCACTATTCTGAAAAAACTTAGGAAATAATAACTAAAGATACCCTGGTGATGGGTGTCCCAAACGTCAGTGCCACAACCACTTCTGACGTTCCACTGTCCCGTGAGCAAGCGATACAGTTCCTTGGTGAGCCACCTCATTGACAAAGTATAGACCCCCACTTCCAATACTAATGTATCGGTTTATTGCATGGATTTGTAGGGCCATTTTAGTTAAATTCTAGCAGTTTTAAGAACTTATAATGCGATTTATGCTCCCTATTAGGTACCTTTCACCTTGGAGTTGAAAAGACGAAGTAGAAGCAAAACCATGCAATAAAGGGCGAAAAACGAGAAATTCTAGGGGACACGCCCGTGTCCCCGTAGAAAAGTAAACTGAGACACACCCGTGTCTCAGTACAGAAGTGGCCGACGGATTCCAGATGGTGACACGCCCGTGTCACCTACGTAGAGCAATTTTCTGCACGCCCGTGTCTCGGTACAGAGAGGCCTGGGAACTTTTGCACCCCCGTGTCGTCGAGAAGAACAATTCTTGACACCCCCCGTGTCAAGAAGAAAAGCGCGGATACGTTTTTAATATGTGACACGGGCGTGTCACATTTTTTGGCATGAACTATGCAAGCCCGTATCGCGGGGCGGTTTTGGATTTTTGACTTCTATTTAAACACGGTTTTGAGGCGGAAGAAGGGAGCTTTTTGGACGGTTAGCTTCCAAGAGTTCAAGAACACCTGGAGAATGAAGGAACACGAAGACAAAGCGTTGAAGATTCATTCCAATCACAAGACTTTATCAATTTGGTTTTATTTACTGCTTTCCGATCAAACTAATTCCTCAAGTTTTGGTTTTCAATTCTCTCTAGTTAGTTTCTCGCTTTAGATTCATTTTCGGATAATTAGGTTAGAATTTCAGAAATATTAATTCCGTTTTGATGTTTATGTTAGACATGAATATTTTGAATGCAATGCTTTTGATCTTAATGAGTTTTGAGCAAATTATGAGGAACTAATCTCCTAGGGTTAGGGGGTAAAGATTATGCATCTAAGGTGTTTGAATTAATGCTCGAGTTAATTGGTGTGATTCTTTGTTAGGAAAACGGTATTGAGTAGATTGGGAATGGATTGGCCATCCATGAACATAAGGTAAATTATCCGATAATCGAGAGATTAAGGATAATTGAGATTGTTTTCCAACACTTAGACGTTTGGGCTTAAAGAAATTTAACCTTAATTTCTACAACACGTATTTAGAATTCCATGCCAAGCCGCTAGGTTTTAACTACACTAATCTTGCTTTATTCGATTAATTTGGTTACTAAGTGATTGTGAGAACAACACTAGGCTTAATTAATTAGAAATCTAGTCTTTGAGAAAAGCTAGGTATAAAATTGTGATTAGGTTGAAGAATCATACATCCGTACTTGAGTATTGATTTGATTACAAAAGGGCATATGATTTACTCCCCGACCTGTTTTAATTAAGTGGTTTAATCTTGTTTTTATTTGTTAGCTCATGTGATAGATTACTTATTGCTTAAGTTTAATTTCGTCATAGTAGTATAGTGCAACATTGTCAATCTTATTCGGTCTCTAGATTAGAAATAGTCATAGAAGTGGTTGTTGAGTTCCCTTCCCTGTGGATACGATACCTTAAGTGTTGCAATCGGATTTAGAACTTACACTTGGGTTCAAGATTTGTCTATCAAGTTTTTGGCGCCGTTGCCGGGGAAGGCGTTCAATTCAATATTACTTAATTGACTTTTTCTGGTGCTTTAGACCACCCTTTCTGCTTGATTTCTTTTTGAAGTGCGTTGAATTTGACCACGGGTTTTTCTCAATTGCAGGTACCTAGTGCATGCTACGATCGAAGGGCTTGGAATCTTTGCCTTACGATCCTGAAATTGAGAGGACTTGTCGGGCGAATCGAACGAAGCGAAGAAAGGAAAAGAAGCAGGAAGTAAACCAAATTCCAATGGCACAACCCATTAACGAGCAACCAACCACACTCCAGGATTATGCCATCCCTAACATTGGCTTAATCCAGAACAACGTGATTCGCCCCAACATGGAGGCGAACAACTTTGAGATCAAGACTGGGTTCATCAACCTCTTACAACAGAATCCGTTTGGGGGTTTACCACATGAAGATCCCGCATCACATTTATCCTACTTTTTGGACGTTTGCTCGACTTTTAAGATCCATAATGCTTCAGATGACGCGATCAGAGTTAGGCTTTTTCCTTTCTCTTTAAGGGACAAAGCCCGGACATGGATTTCGACCTTGTCAAATGAGACACTTCAGACATGGGCAGACCTCTCTAAGGCCTTTTTAGCCAAGTTCTACCCTCCTAGTAAGACCATGAGGTACAGAGACGAAATAACGAGCTTCAGGCTCTATGATGGGGAAACGTTGTACGAAGGATGGGAAAGATATAAGGAATTGCAAAGGAAATGCCCACATCACCGTGTTCCAAGATGGCAACTGGTACAAATCTTTTACAACGGAATGACATAAAACATGAAAATCATGGTCGATGCAGCAGCGGGAGGAGCATTTATGGCACTGTCCGAAGAAGTAGGAATGCAACTTCTGAATAAGATGGCAGCAAATAGCAGTTGGACAAAGGAGAGGAGCAATCCTCCTCCACCGAAACCTGAGGCAGGCATACTCACCACTGACACTGTGACAGCTTTCAATGCCAAGTTCGAAGCATTGAACCAGAAGCTAGACCGACTTGTAATTTCTACAGCACGAAACACAGTGGCACAGTCTAACGCCTTACAGGTAATATGCGAAATTTGTGGTGGTCCCCATTCGTTTGATATTTGTCCTTCTACCAATGCAGGTGCATAGGTTGTTGTTGGTCAGGAGCAAGTAAATTACGTGTAGAATCAAAAACTAGCAAATGACCCATACTCGAACACCTACAACCCAGGTTGGAAGAATCATCCGCACTTCTCGTGGTCAAACAATCAGAATGTTCAAAACCAAAACCCAAACCAGAGACCACAGTTCCAACCAAGACAACAGGGACCACATCCACCACATCCACCACATCAAAATCAGCAGAGATTCGCACCCCCTCCGCAACCACCGCAAGAACAGAAGCCGGGGTGGGAGGCGGCCCTTGAGAAGTTCATCAATGTCTCGAATGATAGGTATCAGAAACTCGAATCTCAGGTAGAACAGGTGCTGGTTCAAAATAAAAATTTGGAAGTGCAGGTGGGCCAGTTGGCTAATACAATCAATGTTAGAGCCCAAGGTATGTTTCCAAGCAAACCTGAGGAGAATCCGAAAGAACATTGCAAGGCCATTACACTACGAAGTGGCACAACTTACAAGGGGCCTGCAATACCGGTGGAGACCGAAGTGAGAAGAGAAAAGGACACCGTTTTGGAATCTGAGAAAGTAGCCGAGCCAGAAAAAGAGGAGAAGGAAGTACAAATGAGTGAGCTCCCTTCCAAGCCAAAGACACCAGTGGCACCCAAGCCTTACGTGCCACCACTCCCTTTCCCGCAGAGATTTCAAAAGCAAAGATTGGAGAAATAATTCGAGAAGTTCTTGAATATCTTCAAGGAACTACATATTAACATCCCCTTTGCCGAGACCCTAGCTCAGATGCCCACATACGTCAAATTCTTGAAGGAGATCCTCTCCAACAAGAGAAAATTGGAGGACTATGCCACTATAGCACTTACTGAAGAGTGCAGCGCCATTCTACAACATAAGCTTCCTCCAAGCTTAAGGATCCAGGGAGTTTTTCAATTCCTTGCACAATTGGCAATATGTCCTTTAATAAAGCTTCATGTGATCTTGGTGCTAGTGTGAGTCTAATGCCATTATCTGTTTGCTGGAAACTTGGACTGAATTCATTGAAGCCAACTACCGTTTCCCTGCAGCTAGCTGATCGATCAGTCAAGTACCCCACGGGAATCCTGGAAAATGTTTTAGTCAGAGTTGGGAAGTTCTACCTGTCGGTAGACTTCATAGTATTGGAAATGGAGGAAGATCTAAACATGCCGCTCATCTTAGGGAGGCCTTTCCTAGCCACAGCAGGAGCCTTAATTGATGTGAAGAGTGGTATTCTAACTCTTTGTGTGGGGGATGAACAGGTGGAGTTTAATCTGTTCAAGGCAATGAAAGGACCGGTGATCGAAGAACAATGCAACATGGTGGAAATTGGAGCACAGACACCGATGTCCATAAGCAACGAGGACCCTCTCGAACTCTGTCTAAGAGGACGTACGGACCACATTGATGGGGAAGACATATTAGAAGAATTGGCCGCCTATGCGAAGGCACTCGAAGCCACCCCCTACGTACCATTCCGAAAGAGGTTTGTATATGAAGAGTTGGGTACAGGTAAGCCCACTCTTCGCCCTTTTGTTGAGAAAGCTCCCAAGTTAGAACTGAAACCCCTCCCCGCTCATTTGAGATATGCTTATTTGGGTGAATCTGAAACATTGCCTGTTATAGTTGCCTCTGATTTAATTGATTCACATCATGATGCCTTGTTGTGGGTTTTGAGAGAACACAAACGAGCGATAGGTTGGACTATTTCTGACATCAAGGGGATTAGCCCATCTATTTGCATGCATAAAATTCTTATGGAAGATAACCATAAACCCTCCGTAGAACATCAGCGTAGATTGAACCCAAACATGAAAGAGGTAGTTAGGGCTGAGGTACTGAAACTGTTAGATGCCGGGATAATTTACCCTATCTCGGATAGCAAGTGGGTTAGCCCTGTGCAGGTAGTGCCCAAGAAAGGGGGGATGACTGTAATTAAAAATGAGAAGAATGAGTTAATACCAACTAGGACAGTCACGGGCTGGAGAGTTTGTATTGATTATAGGAAGTTGAACAATGCCACTCGTAAAGATCACTTCCCACTTCCCTTTATTGATCAGATGTTAGAGAGGTTAGCCGGACATTCTTATTACTGTTTTCTGGATGGGTATTCAGGGTATAACCAAATTGCTATAGCTCCAGAGGATCAGGAAAAATGTACGTTTACTTGCCCTTATGGTACTTTTGCGTATAGGCGTATGCCTTTTGGGTTATGTAATGCCCCGACTACTTTTCAACGATGCATGATGGCCATTTTCTCTGACTTTATAGAACGCACAATGGAAATCTTTATGGATGACTTTTCTGTGTTTGGTTCTTCTTTCGATTCATGCTTGCATAATCTTGCTCAAGTTTTGCAGCGATGTGAAGAAACTAACCTTGTGCTAAATTGGGAAAAGTGCCACTTCATGGTAAAGGAAGGGATAGTGTTAGGTCACAAAGTTTCAGAGAAAGGCATTGAGGTGGATAGGGCCAAGATTGATGTGATCGCAAAATTGCCTCCACCTACCAATATCAAGGGAGTGAGGAGTTTCCTTGGTCATGCCGGTTTCTATCGCCGGTTCATCAAGGACTTTTCAAAAATTACCTTACCTTTATGCAAGTTACTACAAAAAGATACTGAATTCATGTTTAATGATGATTGTTTACTTGCATTTGATAGGTTAAAGAAAGAGCTTACCTCGGCACCAATTATGGTTGCACCGGATTGGACTATACCGTTTGAGCTAATGTGCGATGCGAGCGATTTGGCCATTGGGGCTGTTCTTGGCCAACGAAGGGAGAAACGTTTACACGTTATCGCATATTCTAGCAAAACTTTAAATGATGCACAATTAAATTACGCCACTACTGAGAAAGAATTATTAGCTATTGTGCATGCTTTTGACAAGTTTCGGTCTTATTTGATAAGTTCGAAGACAATCGTCTACACGGACCACGCAGCAATCAAGTACCTCCTTTCGAAGAAGGATTCAAAGCCCCGTTTGATTAGATGGATTCTTTTGCTCCAGGAGTTCGATCTTGAAATTCGTGACAAGAAAGGGACGGAGAATTTAGTTGCAGATCACTTGTCAAGGTTAGAGGTCGGGGAAAAGGAGGATGAGTACGAGGAGGAGATTACTGAGAATTTCCCTGACGAGGAGTTGTTTGCAACCGATGCAATAGTTCCTTGGTACACAGATATCGTGAATCACATGGTTTGCAAGGCTCTACCACCCGGCGTGAATTTCCATCAGAAACAGAGATTCTTGTCAGAAGCGAAACGTTATTATTGAGAAGAGCCATATGTATATAAGCACTGTTCGGATGGGTTAGTGCGGAGGTGTGTTCCGGAGGTTGAAGCTGATGAAGTGCTTGAGAGATGTCATGCGAGCTTATATGGAGGGCACTCAAGTGGTCGAAAGACAGCAGCTAAGGTATTACAGTCTGGGTTTTGGTGGCCAACGTTGTTTAAGGATGCTTACAAATTTTCCAAGGAATGTGATAATTGTCAGAGATCCGGGAACATTAGTAAAAGAGATGAGATGCCCATGAAGTATATTTTAGAAGTTGAATTGTTTGATGTTTGGGGATCGATTTCATGGGACCTTTCCCACCATCGAATGGAAATCAGTATATCTTGGTGGCGGTGGATTATGTATCCAAGTGGGCCGAAGCCGTGGCAACTCCGACCAATGACTCGAAGGTGGTGATTAAGTTCTTGCAAAAGAACATTTTCAATAGGTTCGGAGTTCCACAGGCATTAATCAGTGATAGAGGTACGCACTTTTGCAACAAGCCCTTGGAAGCTTTGTTGAAGAAATACGGGGTCCAGCATCGGGTAACTACTGCGTATCATCCCCAAGCAAGTGGGCAAGCTGAGGTCACGAATAGGGAGTTGAAGTGGATTTTGGAGAAGGTAGTGAGCCCCTCTAGGAAAGATTGGTCCTCGAAGTTGGATGACGCGTTATGGGCTTACAGGACAGCGTTTAAGACACCTATAGGAACTTCTCCGTATCAGTTGGTTTATGGTAAAGCATGTCACCTTCCAGTCGAGATCGAGTATAAGTCGTACTGGGCCATTAAAGCTATAAATTTCGATCTCAAGAGAGCCGGAGAGAAAAGGATACTTGACTTACAAGAGTTGGAAGAATTAAGGTTAGAAGCTTACGAAAATGCTCGGATTTATAAGGAGAGAACGAAGAAGTGGCATGATAAGCATATTCGGGTTAAGGAGTTTGTCGAGGGTCAATTGGTGTTGTTGTACAATTCTAGATTGAAGCTCTTTCCCGGAAAACTTAAGTCAAGGTGGTCAGGTCCGTTCAGAGTGGTAAAAGTTTTGGTGAATGGAGCGGTGGAGATAGGCAATGAAGGCTCACCATCGTTTGTGGTGAATGGACAAAGACTCAAGCCATATCTTGCCGGAGATCGAATTGGCGAACACGTCTCGTGCGTGTTAACAGCTCCAGCGCCTTAGACCTGAGTCATGAAGTCAAGCTAACGACTATAACTTAGAACTATTTTTCTTTCCCTTTTCTTCTTTTCTTTTCCCTCTCGTTAGTTAGTAAAGTTTGTGATTGATAGATACCTCTGTCTTGTGTTTCAGGTGATTAGGTTCGAATCTATTAGATGGAGTACGAAGGTCTGGGATTATAATAGTGAGGTTCTTTTGTGGTTTTAAATTTCGAATGGGTGTATAAGTATTGTGTGTATTTTTATTTAAAAGGACGCGATATGGTGCTTAACTTGGTGTACTAAGGTCTTACTTTGCAGAATTTGAGCTAATAGGTGTGAATTTAGCGGATGCAAACACCAAGGAACGTTTTGTGCAGAGTGACGGTCGAAATTTCTAAGTTTGGGGGAGACACGGGCGTGTCTCCCATAAAGAGAAATACATGACACCCCCGTGCCTAGGTACAGACTTGTCAGCCGAGAGGAGACACGGGCGTGTCGAGTTCCCTAAGTAAAAATCGACACCCCCGTGTCAGAGTACAGAGTTCACCAGGTGAGGGGTGACACGCCCGTGTCATCCATCTAGTGCACTTACCGACACGGGCGTGTCACGACGACAGGCTTTAAAGATATCGCGGGTTCCTCATTTTTTGTCATTTCAAACAAAACAAACCCCCGTCTCTTCTCTCATCTATCTCTTCCCCCATTCCCACACGGCACAAGCACCACCACCATTGTTCTTAGGTCATAATCCGGCAGGACAACACACACATTACACTTTACATCCTATATTAATCGGGTATGTCTTCTCTTCTCTTGGGTGCTTTAAATTCATGGAATTAATTGAGAAGGGTTAGACCATAGTTCTATGAAGCATGCTTATGTTGTGTATTCCTTGAAATTCTTGACTCTATTTCAAGTTTTGGCATGCTTAGAATTAGGATTTGGCATGAATCTGCAAATTTTTGGTCTTTGAGAAGATGAACCCTAATTTCGTATTGAAGCATGTTAGATTTAATTTCTATGAATTCTTGCTCCTTAGTCAAGTTTTGTGCATGCTAGAGTTAGGTGTTTGATTTGTAATGGAAAATTTGGCCCTTGCTCTTACACATTGTCACGAATTTTGCAAAGTTTGGAGGATTGTTGTGGGCGGTTATGTACACGTTTGTGGATGAAATTGAGTCCCTATGAGCTTTAAACGAATTTGGTAGTATTGAGGGCTAAGTCTAGGTATCGGGTGATGAAATGTCATGCTTTATTTGATGAAATCCTAGGCTTCCTACTTGTGCTTACAAGGTGTTCGATAAAATGCCCCTTTGAACTTGAATTGATTTTGTTGTTGATATGGGGGTATTTTTGTGCAGGAAGTATGGGACGCAACAAAAGACCCGCCCCTCTACAACTCACCTCATCATCCGGCCCAACCGGCCGCCAACCACGGGATTCCGTGAATGTCACTTTGGAAGGGCTTGGGAACCCTTATAACAGGAATACCACACGTAATATCATGCCCACCAAGTTCCCGCATCCCGCTACACTTCGGAGATTAGGAGTCTGGGAGGAGATTGAGGCTTTATTCGACCACATAGGGTGGAAGACGTTTATGATGGTTCCGGCTAATACATATCCGGAGTTGACAACCGCTTTCTTTACCACTATGACTTGGGACCAGGTCAAGACCAAGCTCAATTTCACTTTAGATGGGGAGGAAGCCGAATCATTAAATTTAGACGAGATTCGAGATGCCTTAGGGTTTCTTTGTTGCGAGATGACAACGTTGCCCAATTGGTCTACGGAGGACAGAGAGGCGGTGTGGCGTTCATTCCTTCTCAAAGCTGGTGCCCCGGCGTACAACCCGCGAAATACTAAGGCCACCTGGATTGATAGCTTAGTCTGGCGATTGGTGCATAGACTCCTGGCTGTGGGAATCTGTGCTAGGCATGAGAGTGATGGCAATATAAACGGGTTTGAGTTGGCCATTATGTATTTTATGAAGGAGGGAGTGCAGTTTGATGCCACGACCGAGTTCATGTACAAGCTAAAGGAGGTGGCAGGTAGGGCGTCAGGAACTATAGGCCATGGAGCCTATGTGACGAAGCTAGCCAAGGAGGTAGGGTGGCTTGCAGAGGACACGGAGCCTTTATCCAACTTTCCCTATGTTGAAGAGCAGACGTTCATCAAGATGGATCTATTCATCCGATGGTCTGCCGGGAGCTTAAAGGATAGGGTTTTACCCTGGTATCCGGAAAGGGAGAGGAACCGGTTTGAGCGGATGTACAGGTGGGGTGTGGCCAAGTATGATGACCTCACTCTCGATCAGCAAAGGAGGCTTGCACAGATACCGGACCGGGAGGAAGCCGGGCGAGGAGCACCGATGCCAATGGTCCAAGATGACGAGGAAGAGATCCCCGCTTACATGCGGGATTATATGGCATCCCAGAATGCGCGGATGGATAGTTTTGTAGAGAATGTGGACTCCCGGCTTGATGCCTTGCAGCTCCACATTGATGGACAGTTCGAGAATCTCCACGCATACCTTGCCAAACAATTTGGAGGTGTCGGAGCGAGTAGCTCAAGCCAGCCCCCACATTACCCGCCACCTTATCCTTGATTGGGTTCTTTTCTAGCTTTCTGTTTTACTTGCTTTGGTCTGTATAATGATCTAATTCACCACTTTAACCTAACTATTTGCACTGTGCTAACTATTCTTATGGTTATAGTAGGTACTTGACGATAGGGCTTTCTTGTTAATTGCATGTTGATTATCATTCGCTCTGTTTAGCTTATGATCCGTGTTTTAGTCGTTTAAGTGTAGGTTAGGGTTGATGAATAACTTGTTGCCGGGTTCTTCGCTGTATTGAGGGAGTTTTCTTTTTGCCTTCTTTCCTTTTTCTTTTATGCATGAGGACATTGCATGGTTTAAATTTGGGGGAGAGGGGCAAAAAGTTTTGGATTGTATTGTTAATATTTCGCATAGGAAGATGCATTGGGGGATTGACTGACTTGATATTGTGATATCTTTGAAAAAAAAAAAAAATGATTGCTGAAAATAAGCCAAAATTTTAAATTTTTCGATGAGGTTTGATTGTTGAAATTTTGCCAAAGTAAGTTAGGCTAGTCAAATGCATGAAGTTAGGTGTGAGTATTGATACCTTGGAATGATGGGATATCCTTATTTTTGTGCACAATTGAACAAGGTCATGTACTTAGGTTAGGATGCTGAGTTAGTAATTCTTGAATAATACTGAGAAGTGGATTAGGGTGCATTTAGTCCTATTGAGGCGAAATTTTGAATTGACGAAGAATTAGGGAAATGACTTAGGCATTCATGTCGGAGGTAGCCTCGCTATTGAGCCATTTGTACTAAAGAACGAAATCCTATTGACCCCGCTGAGCCTAAGTGTTGTGCCATTAAATTTTTGTAGCCGCATTATAAGCCACAGGCACAGCACCATAAACCTCCCCTTGAGTAACACTTTGCTCACTCGTTTGAATCGATTGAAGATGCTGTTAAATTCCTGATAAGAAACCAAGAGAAGAAATAAGAGATAATCTTAGATGCTGAAAGAAAAGAAGAATTCAAAAGGAAGTAGTAAAAGAACGAGTTGTGTAAGCAACAAGTAGACAAAAAAAAAAAAAAAAAAGAAGAAGAAAAGAAAATATTATTGAGAAAAACATTTAGTAGATTTGAAACAGAAGAAACTTTTAGACTGTCTGCAGGTGACAAACTTAGACAAGGTCTAAGTTTGGGGGAGTTTGACGGGGAAATACAAAGATGGCAACCGAGAAGATTTGAATGGGTGAGCTAGGTGTGTTGAGTCACTACTATACTAAAATTCCATAACCTTAACCCCGAGCCTACATTACAAGCCTCGAAAGACCTTCCGATCCTTAATTGTGAGTTAATTCCATTAGTGGGGATAGGTGCGAAGAATGTTTTCCGAAGTCTATCATTGGTACTTAGGAAGGAATCATTAGTTTGGTGTTCTAACCATTGTACATTATTTTGTTCGAATTCACACACTACACGAGGATATTTGATTCGTACCATTGTGTTGATTCTTGTGCTTGATTGAAATGTGTTTGATAGGCTAGACTGCTTTAGTGGAATTCTGAAAATTGCCTCATAGAGAGATTGATTATGAGGTTGGTTTGATGTAATTTTCTCGAGTGCTCGAGGACGAGCAATATTCAAGTTTGGAGGAATTTGATGTATCGGTTTATTGCATGGATTTGTAGGGCCATTTTAGTCAAATTCTAGCAGTTTTAAGAACTTGTAATGCGATTTATGGTCCCTATTAGGTACCTTTCACCTTGGAGTTGAAAAGACGAAGTAGAAGCAAAACTATGCAATAAAGGGCGAAAAACGAGAAATTCTAGGGGACACGCCCGTGTCCCCGTAGAAGAGTAAACTGAGACACACCCGTGTCTCAGTACAGAAGTGGCCGACGGATTCCAGATGGTGACACGCCCGTGTCACCTACGTAGAGCAATTTTCTGCACGCCCGTGTCTCGGTACAGAGAGGCCTGGGAACTTTTGCACCCCCGTGTCGTCGAGAAGAACGATTCTTGACACCCCCCGTGTCAAGAAGAAAAGCGCGGATACGTTTTTAGCCCGTGTCACATTTTTTGGCATGAACTCTGCACGCCCGTGTCGCGGGGCGGTTTTGGATTTTTGACTTCTATTTAAACACGGTTTTGAGGCGGAAGAAGGGAGCTTTTTGGACGGTTAGCTTCCGAGAGTTCAAGAACACCTGGAGAAGGAAGGAACACGAAGACATAGCGTTGAAGATTCATTCCAATCACAAGACTTTATCAATTTGGTTTTATTTACTGCTTTCCGATCAAACTAATTCCTCAAGTTTTGGTTTTCAATTCTCTCTAGTTAGTTTCTCGCTTTAGATTCGTTTCCGGATAATTAGGTTAGAATTTCAGAAATATTAATTCCGTTTTGATGTTTATGTTAGACATGAATATTTTGAATGCAATTCTTTTTATCTTAATGAGTTTTGAGCAAATTATGAGGAACTAATCTCCTAGGGTTAGGGGGTAAAGATTATGCATCTAAGGTGTTTGAATTAATGCTCGAGTTAATTGGTGTGATTCTTTGTTAGGAAAACGGTATTGAGTAGATTGGGAATGGATTGGCCATCCATGAACATAAGGTAAATTATCCGATAATCGAGAGATTAAGGATAATTGAGATTGTTTTCCAACACTTAGACGTTTGGGCTTAAAGAAATTTAACCCTAATTTCTACAACACGTATTTAGAATTCCATGCCAAGCCGCTAGGTTTTAACTACACTAATCTTGCTTTATTCGATTAATTTGGTTACTAAGTGATTGTGAGAACAACACTTGGCTTAATTAATTAGACATCTAGTCTTTGAGAAAAGCTAGGTATAAAATTGTGATTAGGTTGAAGAATCATACATCCGTACTTGAGTATTGATTTGATTACAAAAGGGCATATGATTTACTCCCCGACCTGTTTTAATTAAGTGGTTTAATCTTGTTTTTATTTGTTAGCTCGTGTGATAGATTACTTATTGCTTAAGTTTAATTTCGTCATAGTAGTATAGTGCAACATTGTCAATCTTATTCGGTCTCTAGATTAGAAATAGTCATAGAAGTGGTTGTTGAGTTCCCTTCCCTGTGGATACGATACCTTAAGTGCTGCAATCGGATTTAGAACTTACACTTGGGTTCAAGATTTGTCTATCAAATACCATGCTCAATCACTCTCGCCGACTGAATATCCTGTAACAGACAAAAAGTAGGATACATCAACACAATACAGTTCAGTTCTTTAGTGACATGACTTATAGACAACAATTTACAGGATAAGTCAGATATACAAAGACAGTGATCTAAATTTAAAGTGGGAGATAGAACAATTTTTCCTACTCCTCGAACCGGGAAAACTCCACCGGTTGCATTCTGAATAGTTGTTTTCTTAGGCATAGAGATGTCCACAAAATCTATCCGATCATATGTCATGGTGTAGGTGGCCCCGCAATCAATAACCCAGCGTGGGTCCCTTTCTATCCTGTTGGTCGTACGCGCACCTGTCTGATTATCATATTTTGAAACAAAGCATTTTGCTTCATTATTTAAATCATACGGTCCATCAAAACTTGGGGAATTATCAATCACTGAAGCAAAACATTTTCTTTCATTAATTAAAGCACATGGGCTGTTGCATTTTTCTTCATTAATTAAAGCTAGGGGTGGCAAAATGGGTTGGACCCATTCCATTATAAGTGGGTTGGATTGGTTTGGTTTTGGTGAAATTTCAATTGGGTTGGTTTGAGTTGGGTCAATAATGGGCTAAGAGAGAATTGGGTTCTTTATGGGTTAGGTTGGGTTGATATTGGTTTTGATTTGAGTTTGTAATGGTTTAAGCTCAATTGTGTAATTTTAATGTTTTATTACTATTATACATTTCCCATAAATTAAATATTATATTTATATAACATAAACTTTTTAATATAATTACACACTTTTTACACACTAACACACATTTTCACACAGTAACACATATTTTACATACATTTTCACACACTAATACATATTTACATGCACTAATATAATTTTACACATATTTTCGCACACGAGCACGATTTTGGACCCATTTGACCTATTTTCAACATATTCTGTCAATTTTATTCCCGTTTGGCCTATTTTGGATCAATTTCTTTCGTTTTTCAACCTGTTCGATCTATTTTAGACTCGTTTGGCCCGTTTTGGACCTGTTTCACCCAATTTTTGACCCATTTGATCTTTTTTGGACTTGTTTGGCCAATTTTAGGCCCGTTTCACTTGTTTTTCGACATGTTCAACCTATATTGGAATCGTTTGACCCGTTTTGCACTATTTTTACCTATTTTTTGACTTATTCAACCTATTTTAGACTTATTTGGCCCATTTTGGGCCTGTTTCATCAATTTTCAACCCGTTTGATCTATTTTAAACTCATTTAGCTCGTTTTAGGCCTGTTTCACTCGTTTGACCCATTTTGGGTTTATTTCACTCGTTTTTCGACATGTTCAATTTTTTTAGACTCGTTTGACACATTTCACCTATTTTTCGAGTCATTCACCCTATTTTTGACCCGCTTCATTTTTTTTGGGTTTGTTTCACCTATTTTTCAAGTCATTCAACCTATTTTGGACTCGTTTGACATATTTTGGGCCTTTTTAACTCATTTTTTGACCTGTTCAATTGTTTCTTAACCTATTCGACGTAGTTTGGATCCATTTTACCCAGTTAGGATCAATTTGAACCGTTTAAATTTATTAACCTATTTTTGATATCTTTGACCCATTTGGATACATTTTATCAATTTTGGATCAATTTGACCCGTTGGATCCATTTTACCTATTTCGAATCAATTTGACCCGTTTGGATCCATTAAACCCATTTTGATCCATTTTATTCATTTTCGATCCATCGACCCGTTTGGATCATCCATTTTACCCATTTTGGATCAATTTGACCTGTTTGGATCCGTTAAACCCAGTTGGATCAATTTTATTCATTTTGGATGAATCGATCCGTTTGAATCCATTTTACCCATTTTGGATCAATTTGACCCGTTTGGATCCACTAAACCCATTTGGATCCATTTTATTCATTTTGGATCCATCGACCCGTTTGGATCCAATTTGGATCAATTTGACCCGTTTGGATTTATTTTATTAATTTTGGATCCATCGACCCGTTTGGATCTATTTTATCTGTTTTGGATCAATTTGACCCGTTTGGATCTATTAAACCCATTTAGATCCATTTTATTCATTTTAGATTCATCGACCCGTTTGAATCCATTAGACTCATTTGGATGCGTCAACCCGTTTGGATCCATTATACCCATTTTAGATCCATTGGACCCAAAAAATGGGTGAAACATATCAAAATTAGTTAAACAAGCCATAAATAGGTCGGACAGGTCAGAAAAGGGTGAAACAAGACTAAAATGGGTAAAACGAGTCATAAATAGGTCGAACGAGTCGAAAAACGAGTGAACCGGGCCCAAAATGGATCAAAACATACCAAAATGGGTTAAACGAGTCATAAATAAGTTGGGCGGGTCGAAAAACGGATGAAACAAACCCAAAATGGGTTAAATGAATCTAACATGGGTCGAATGGGTCGAAAAATGGGTGAAACGGTCCAAAATGGGTCAAACAAATCATAAATAGGTCGAACAAGTTAAAAAACGGGTAAAACGGGCCCAAAACGGGTCAAACGAGTCTAACATAGATCGAATAGGTCGTAAAATGGGAGAAATGAGTCCAAAACGGGTCAAAGAGTCGTAAATATGTCGAACCGATCGAAAAATGGATGAAACGGACCCAAAATGGGTCAAACGTGTCATAAATAGATTGAACAGATTGAAATATGGATGAAATTGGCCCAAAACGGGTCAAACAAGTCTAAAATAAGTCGAACAGGTTGAAAAACGGGTGGATCGGCCCAAAACGGGTCAAACAAGTCATAAATAGGTTGAACAAGTTGAAAAACGGGTGAAACAAACCCAAAACGGGTCAAAAGAGTCTAAAATAGGTCAAACATGTCAAAAAAGGGTGAAACGGGCCCCAAAACGGGTCAAACGAGCCATCAATAGGTCGAACAAGTCGAAAAACGTCATGAGACATCCGAGAGCATCATTCATCTAGAGTTTTTATATTTTTTGTTTATTTTATGTTTTCGTATTTTAGAACTATGAATAGCTAATTTCCTTAGTACTTAACTAGGATTTTGTAATTTAGTTTTGACATCATGAGACCTAAATTGCTTTTATAATTCAGTTTAATTCAAGTATTTATTAGTTCTCCGAGTGTCGTGTTTATTGTGATTTATTTGCTTAAGTGATTACGGTCGGATCATCTAAGTAGGTTTATTGCATATCGCCAATCTTGATTGGGTGAAGTTTATGTAGTGCTTGATAGATAATTAGTGCTACATTAATGAGAAGGATTGGTTGCAGTTCTCAACTTGTTAAGGGAGTTAATAATCGGGTTTAAATCTTGCACGTGTCGTGACTAGGTTAATTCGGGTTAGTGTTTTCTTGATTCTTAATGTTGTTGATTCATTAAATCCTGTCGAGTGTCTCTGGGGGTTGTGAATTGATTAGGGAATAATTGTCGAGTGTCTCTAGATTATTCTACTATTTAAGAGAAAACGAGGCGGAGTTGAGTGTCTCTATCTGCTACAGCTAATCTACTTGAATAAATTGAGTTTATCTTTGCGTCCATGATTGATGTCTTAACTGAATTATAATTCCTAGCTAGGTATTAATTTCCCATTGATTTATCAAAACCAACTCCCAACGTGATTTATTGTTTTCTTCTAGTCTATTAATTTTAATTGCTTTATTAGTTTAATTTAATTAGTTTAGTTAAATCCAAACCCCCCACTTTTACTTGTTAATTCTTGTGAGTTTTCCTGTGATTTTAATTGAATTAATTTCTCCCAATCTTTGTGGTTCGACCCGTTTGCACTATACTCTATTTAGTTGTAAATCGGATTATAATTTTTTTTGACGGATTTGACACCTGTCAAATTTTGGTGCCGTTGCCGGGGATTGGTACTAATCGAATTTGATTCCTTTTTATGAACAGGAGCATTCGCGGAGTTGACGAGCCAATTTTCGATCCCGATATCGAAAAAACCGTAAAATCGTTAAGGAAACAAGCCAAAACACGCAAGAACCTAGGGGGAAAATTCCAATCTGATCCTATTTAAAGAGTCCAGCACTGATTCGGAACATCCAGAAGATGAAAAGACAGGTTTGACCTCAAGATTTGACCATACCTTAACGATGGCAGTACAACCGGTAGGCATAACCATACGCGATCTGGCGCGTCCTGCTACGGCACAACAGCCCCTCTGCATCACTTTTCCAGAGGTGGGTGCTGGATTTGAGCTAAAGACGGGCACAATTCATCTACTCCCCGTCTTTCACGGTCTAGAAAACGAAAACCCTCACCAACACCTGAGCAAGTTCCACACGGTTTGCTGCTCTACCAAGCCGCATGGGGTTACCAAGGACCAAATCAAACAGCGAGCTTTCCCGTTCTCCTTGCAAGACGCTGCCAAAGCTTGGCTTTATTCTCTTCTATCGGGAACCATTACCACTTGGGCACAAATGCGGGGAGAAGTTCTTGGATAAGTATTTTCCAGCATCACGAGAGATTGACCTACATCGGGAGATTGTTGCAATCAAGTAAAAAGAGTACGAGAGTCTTCATGAGTATTGGGAACGTTACAAGAAATTGCTTGCACTTTGCCCACAGTATGGTTTCCCAGAAAACACTATCATCCATTACTTTTATGGAGGTCTGATGCCAGCTGATATGAAGATGTTGGATGCTGCATGTGGTGGAACCATTATGGACAAGACTACAGCAGAATTGAAAGACATGATCGAGAAAGCCTCAGCTCATGCTTCAAAGTTCTATACCGCCGAGTCCACCTCTCGGAATACTAATGCGGTCAATTCTTCCTCCCTAGATGAAATTAAAAATATGTTAAATGTTTTGGTTTTTAATCTTGGTGCAGGTAACCCACAAGTTGCACAGGTTTGTCAACTTTTCGCAAGCGCAATGCATCCCACAGATGCTTGCCCTACTCTCCGAGAGGGAACTGTAGAGAATGCCAAGTATGGCAGGCTACCAACAAAATTTTAACCCATACTCAAACACGTTCAACCCCGGTTGGAAAAATCACCCTAATTTGAGCTATGCCCCAAAACCTCAACCTCCGAACATCCAGAATTTTGTGCCTAGACCTCAGTAGCCCCAACAACAAAACCCACCTGTTAACCCGCAAGCAATCCAGATGAATAATATAAGTCAACCATCCAAAAATTGGGCTCCTCAGTTAAAAACTTGGAAACCCAATTAGGACAGATATCGCTGCTGCGATAAGTAGGCTAGAAAGTCGAGGAAAATTACCCTCGCAAACCGAGGATCCGAGGCATAATGTTAGTGCCATTAAGCTCAAAAATGGCAAAGAACTCCCGCCACCACTAGATAAGGACAAGGGACGAAAATTTGGGTCTTCAGGCGAACAGGCAGAGGGTACGACTTTTGGGTATGACCATACCTTAAACTTACACCGTGAAAGCGAGTCGGAACTGGTCGTGAAACCTAAACCCCTGGTGGTCCCGCCTCCATTCCCTCAACATTTAGCAGAAACGAATAAATAGAAAGAAGAAAAGAGTATTCTCGACACGTTTTGTAAAGTTGAGGTGAATATTCCCTTGTTGGATGCAATCCAACAAATCCCCAGTATGCCAAATTCCTCAAGGAGCTCTGCACAAATAAGAGGAAACTGTTAGGTAATGAAAAGGTAAGTGTGGGGGAAAACGTATCTGCTGTTTTACAAAAGAAACTCCCCCCGAATTGCCATGATCAAGGTATGTTTTCAATTCCGTGCAAAATTGGCAATTTGGGAATTAAAAAGGCCATGTGTGATTTAGGTGCTTCTATTAATGTTATGCCTTTATCTGTTTATAATGCACTTAATCTTGGTCCCTTGAAAGGTACAGGTGTTATCATACAATTGGCGGACCGTTCTATCGCATACCCTGGAAGGTGTTTTAGAAGATGTCCTCGTTCAAGTTAACGATTTAGCTTTTCCGGCTGATTTCTTTGTGTTGGACATGGAGGATATTTATTCTGAGAAATCCTCTGATATCCTTTTGGGCCGTCCCTTTTTTAGTACTGCTAATGCTACAATCGATGTTAAAAAAGACTTGTTGACTCTAGAATTTGATGGTGATATTGTGAAGTTTAATGTTTATGAGTCAAGTAAAACTCCTAATAAATTTTCTAGTGTTTTTAGCATTGATGTGATAGAAAACCTGACTCATGAGAGTTATGAGAGGAACAATGTAGAGGAACTAAGTCTTGAAAATTTTGAGAGTAAAGCGAAACATATTGGGTTGTCTGTTGATCCTTGTGGGATGGTTTTATATTAGAGGCTTTTAAATCTATGAATAGGGATGTTCGGATTCTTGATATGCCTAGTGCTATAACTAAACCAAATTCCTTCGTGTTTCAGGCACCTATTTTGAAATTCAAGAACTTTGTGAATAATCTGGATATGCTTTAAAGGAGGAGGAAAATAAGAAGATTCAAAGCTGATACCCGATGATTTCTGTAATGAGCAGTTTTTCGAAGTGTACGACCTTAAGGTTTGGTCATACCTTACCATCATGTGCTGGTATGCAGATATTCTCGACTACTTAACCACTATTTTCTTTAGATCTCACATATTTTTTGAGTTCAGGAACCCAAGAGTCATTGTGAAGGATCATGGAAAATTTGTTTGTAAGTGGTTGACGAAGTCTGTGCTGAGGAAGTGTCGTGTTGAGAACCTCTACGAATCATCATCCCCAATCTAGAGAGCGCAATGGATTAGAAGATTCATCACTACATAGTCGAGGGGATTTATATGGAGGTTCTGCCTCCATTTGATTTGTTTGATACTCTTGGTTGTCTTGTCGACATGCTTTCTTTGCCCAAATTTTGCCGATTTGCTGCTGCTACACTGCTGATGCTTCTGTACAGGTTTGACCGTAAGGTTTAACCGTACCTTACACTCATACTATTTTTGTGGGAAAAAAAAAAAGCCCCCAGAGCCTCACTTCAGGGAAGTCCTCTTTTATCATGATTTCTTTTATGCCTTGAGAACAATGCATGACTTAAATGTGGGGGGAGGGATAAGCCTATTTACTGTTTGGACTTACGTGCTTGAATTCAATTTTTTTTTGCGTTAACTATTTTTACTTGTTGTTTACTTGAATTTGAGGATGTTAGAAATCTTGAATAATTTGCTCCCATTTTGAACGTGTTTGCTTAAGCTTGAGCTTGGAGTTTTTACTAGAACTTATTAGGTAATTGGGTACATGAAAGATTGTGTGAAATTTGAATAATTAGTATGACTTCATGCCCTTATTTCTCGCGCACTAATTGAACAGTTTATGTACTTTGCTTAGATAAGTTAGTTATATTTTTCACTAAAGTTCTGAAAGTTGATGAGAACACATTTTAACTCCCTTCGAGGCGAAATAGATTGGTTGACAAGTAATTCGGGAGATGACTTAGCCATTCGTTGTCGGTGTTTTTGGCCTTTATATGATTTTCACTAAATAACATTCCCAGATTGACCCCGCTGAGCCTTAGTATTGTGCAAAATTTCTTTCTTAGCCACGTTACAAGCCGAATGCACAATATAATTTCCTACCCTTATTTTTATTTACTCCTTGCTTACTCATTTTCTTTTTGGGGATTGTATTGTTGATGTCTAGACTCCTTTTCCTTGGTTTGAAGTGTGAAAGTTTCATTGTGTTGAAAGAAAAAAATGAGAGTGGTGAAACAAAAGAAAGAAGAAAAAAAAGAGTCAGAAAGAAAAGAAAAATGAGCTGAAAAAAATTAAACTAAAAAAATAGGGAAAAAAAAAAGAGAGAAAAAAAAAAAGCGAAGTGTGAAAGGAGAAAGAAAAACAAAAGAGAGAAAGTAATAAGTCTAGTTGAAAATTCAATAAAGGGATGGGAATTCATTGTGAAAAAGGGAGTCTTTTGGGGAGAAATAAAAGGGAAACACTTGGGGATTTATTTTAAATGTGTAAGCTTGGTGTTTTAGCCATTGGTTTACTTTTTCCTACCTCGACCCAAGCCTACATTACAAGCTCGAAAGACCTATCGATTCCGAGTTATTAGTTGATCAAATTAGTGGAGATTGGAGTGAATGGTGTATTCGAATTTGATAATTGGTTCTTGTGTGAAAAATATTAACTTATTTGTCTAATCTTGATTTTTGTACTAATTAATTGAATTTCGTGTGATTAAGTAATATGTTTAATGTGCTAGATTCGTTTAGGCAAAAATTCAAGGATCGCTTTGGCGAATTGTGTTTAATGGGAGTGATGTTTCATTGTTTTTATTTCCCCTCGAGGACGAGTGAATGGACAAGTGTGGGGGGATTTGATAGAGTGCATAATTCCATATATTTCGTGTGTTTAATGGCTACGTTTTTAGTGCTTAATTTTGATGTAAATTGGTGTTGTGATGTATTTTCGTGTTTTAAGTGCAACGGGGCCAATATTATTATTTTAGAGATATATGGGGCCAAAAAGGAGAAATCTTGGTTGCATTGTTGTTGTGAATAGTGAGCCGAGAGTTGTTAGAGTAAAATAAGTCCAGGCGTGTGTTGATTAATAAATTAATAGCAAAGATGGACTTGGTTGCTTAGTGGGCTAGGAATTTGGGAGTTATTGAAATTCAAGTCAGGCCTATTAAAGATAATTAAGCAGCAAATCGTTGATCATGTGTGGGAATTGAGTCCAATTTGGATTTGGACTTTTGAAGAAGCCCACTTTGGAGCAAAACTTGTGCAGCAAGTGACGTGAATTGGAGTCCCTTTGGGACTTGGATTTGAGAATGGCTTGAAGATATTTCTTGGGCGTGCTATATATTCACAAGAGCTGGAGACTTTTACACAACACTTTTCACACATCTTTTCTCCACGCACAACTGGGAGATGGAGAAGAAGGCACGCAGCAGGAGTGGCTTGGAGACATCCGAGAGCATCATTCATCTAGAGTTTTTATATTTTTTTGTTTATTTTATGTTTTCGTATTTTAGAACTATGAGTAGCTAATTTCCTTTGTACTTAGCTAGGATTTTATAATTTAGTTTTGACATCATGAGTCCTAATTTGCTTTTATAATTCAGTTTAATTCAAGTATTTATTAATTCTCAGAGTGTCGTGTTTATTGTGATTTATTTGCTTAAGTGATTACGGCCGGATCATCTAAGTAGTTTTATTGCATATCACCAATCTTGATTGCATGAAGTTTATGTAGGACTTGATAGATAATTAGTGGTACATTAACGAGAAGGATTGGTTGCAGACTTGCAGTTCTTAACTTGTTAAGGGAGTTAATAATCCGGTTTCTCTTGCACGTGTTGTGACTAGGTTAATTCGGGTTAGTGTTTTCTTGATTCTTAATACTGTTGATTCATTAAATCCTGTCGAGTGTCTCTAGGGGTTGTGAATTGATTAGGGAATAATTGTCGAGTGTCTCTAGATTATTCTACTATTTAAGTGAAAATAAGGCGAAGTCGAGTGTCTCTATCTGCTATAGCTAATCTACTTGAATAAATTGAGTTTATCTTTGCGTACATGATTGATGTCTTAAATGAATTATAATTCTTAACTAGGTATTGATTTCCCATTGATTTATCAAAACCAACTCCCAACGTGATTTATTGTTTTCTTCTAGTTTATTAATTTTAATTGCTTTATTAGTTTAATTTAATTAGTTTAGTTAAATCCAAACCCCCCAACTTTTACTTGTTAATTCTTGTGAGTTTTCCTGTGATTTTAATTGAATTAATTTCTCTCAATCTTTGTGGTTCGACCCGTTTGCACTATACTCTATTTAGTCGTAAATCGAATTAGGGTTAATTACATCTAGACCCCTTCCGAGTTTAGTATATTACAATTTGACCCCTGTTAGTCATTTTATTACAGTTTGACCCCTTCTAAAATTTTGAAATTACTAAACGGTGAAGAAAAGATACGATTTCATTAAATATTTCACTTTATATTCCAAATAATTGTGAAATAACCATTATATTCAAAATAATTGTGAAATAATTGTTTGTTTAACCATTTATTTATTCTAAAAAGACGTGATTTTTTTTCCTACTTTTATAAAATATGATCTTAGAACCAAACATAATAGTCATTTCACAATTATTTGGAATATAACGCAATTATTTGGAATATAAAGTGAAATATTTAACGGAATCGTATCTTTTCTTTACCGTTTAGTAATTTCGAAATTTTAGAAGGGGACAAACTGTAATAAAATGACTAACAGGGGTCTAATTGTAATATACTAAACTCGGAAGGGGTCTAGATATAATTAACCCATCGAATTATAATTTATTTTGATCATCCCTAATTAAAGCACACGGTCCAGCAACACTTGGAGAATTATTAATCATAGAAGCTGAAGGGTAAAACTGTAATTTAGCACCATTGGAAAGAAATTTTTGTCTTTCTCTAATCATCATCACATGTACCACAGGATCAATGCATGGCCCAAAAAGAGAGACAAAGAGAATAAGTTAGAATCAAATCTCTGGTCCACGTGGTAACCTCAAGCAAGACAACAAAGAAAAATATTTTCAAGTGCTGCACTTGAGTATTAGCACACAACCTAAGAACCTCGATGATGATTCAGTTTAAAGTAGGTGTCACGATAATACTGGTATAACAAAAACAACAATAACAACACCACCAATAATAAACTAATTATGTACGAGTTATATGCTTATCCGCTTAGAGGATACATGGAGACTGATCTCGTAAGATGCAATAAATGTCGATAAAAAGATCTTAAAGCACTCAAATAACAAGCTAGAGGACCCTGTAAGAAAATAAGAGAGGAAAAAGAGTATCATTCCCAAGATAAAAGAATGTTAAGGTGATGCAGAAATGCATATGATTTACGGATACAATTAGACAATCTAAAAGTACTCACATATGAATCTTTTAATGTTATTTTGAATTTTTTAAAATAAATTTCAAGATTTTTTTTCTCACTGTTTATTCTTCGAAGTCTTTCACGTCACCATTAGGAAGAAGCTCGTATTCTACTTCGTCTTTACTGTTACCTGATAAAAGAGTAAAACATTTTATTCAGTAATAACAAGAAGGTACAAAAGGAAAAATGGGAAGTTTTTCAAAAAGCATTTCGAAAAATGAATGTTCTCAATCAACCCACCCTTTTCATCCAATCTCTTTGCAGCCTCCTTTAGCAGGAAAAGAAAGTAGATGCGAGGATCAGGTATTGAAGTTATTTCTTAATATTAAGAATTAAGATTCAAAAACGGGAAAATTTCACACAGGTCCCCTATGTAAGTCGAAAGTATCAAATAAAACCTCGACAAAAAAAAAGTGCGTTAAAAAACCTCATGTTTTTCGAAAGGTTTACGAAAAACCCTGAAACCAACATGTGAAGTGCACGCGTGCTGACTGCAAGTATAACTTGGTTTTTGGCCACTATTTGAGAGTAAAATATCGTTTTTGCCCCCAAGCATAAAATGTCGTTGTTGCCTCTTATTTTGAAAATAACCCTCACGCATCAGAGTTGTCTTCTCCCCCAAGCTCACTGTAATGGCGGATTCGAAGAGAGGAGGTAAGAAACTGAAATCGGAGCTTGAAGTCCAATACCCACCCACACCTCATTGTAATTGCGGGATGAAGGGTGTTATTAAGGTAGTTGAATCTTGGAACAAACCCACCAAGGGGCTTTTGTATTACTCTTGTAGCTCAGCGAAATGTGGATTTTTCCGGTGGGTATACCCGATTCAAGCTAAATGGGACGTCGGAGCTGAAGAAGGATGCCGGGTGAAAGGGTCTGATGATTGTGAGGATGAATGCGAAGGACCCAGTGCTTCTAGGGTTTCTGAAATTGGGGCTTCTTCAGTTAAGATGAAAGAGACCCCAAATTTGAATCTTGTTGTTATATGTATGGGTCTTTTGTTGTTGTTGGTTATTTTAATTATGAAATGATATATGTATCTGTACAATTGATCTTTGTGTTCATGCTTCTCTCTTTTTCTGGGTTAAACACTGATGTATTCTTCAATTTTTGCAATTAAATGAAGAATTTCGGCTTGATCTATGTTTGATTGATCTTTGTTTGAAATATATACCAGATACCTTGTGTTTTCCCAATTATGCAATTATATCCTTGTGTTTTGTAAATTTTTCAAGAAAAACCCTGCAGACAATATTCCTCGTGCACTGTAAATTTCCTTGAATTATGTAATAAAGTTCAAATGGAATCTGAGAAAGTATTTTACTCATCAACAACAACAACCAGTCAAAGATATATTAAATTCACAGCAATGGCATTCTCAAAAGTAGGTACAATTATGTCTGTATGTACCAAGCAAAAGCAAATTGTCTATTAACTATTACACACTGCCTAAGTGGGGATACATACACCCACAATACCAAGCTTGGACCACAATTCACATTGTCCAACAAAACAAAAGACAAGTCATTATTTGTCCCACCAAAATAAAGTCTTTGACATCTAGATCTAGATCTACAACTGGAAACAGGAGGATTGGTCATTCATGGCTTCCAAGGAACTTGGTTTCTTCTTGCTTGTGCTCTCCCTCGTACATTACGAAGCGCCTCTTCTTCAGTTGGCCTTTTATTCCAGGCCCTACGCTGCTGTGGTTGGGTATTTTGAGCACTTGGCTCACCCATTCCACCTGCTTCAGCAGCTGCCGACAGTGGAGTAGCAACTTCAGGAATAGTTGTTTGTGTAGATGAAGCCACCGGGGATGTCTGAGCAGCTGAAGGAGTTGATTGTAGAGTCATGGGAGGTGGCATCCTTGGCATTCTGGGAGTTGGTACCTGGGATGCTGAATTTGGTGGAGCAACTGGAGTAGTTGGTTGGAGAGGTGATCCGGTGGAGTTTTGAGCAGCAGCCCTTGCAGCAGCTCTTGCCCGAATGGATCGTTCCAATTGTTGTCTTATGTTAAAGACTCTTCTCCTCCCTCTCCGGCCTCGAACCTACATCATTACAGGTATTTACTGACATAATTCTTAATATAATGTAATTTAATTGTGTTGAATAGTTTGAGGTAGTACGTTTGTTCTTGCATTTGCATTGGAAGTTTCAGCTTGGAATTGTGCACCAGTTGTAGCAGTTCTCCTCATCCTCCTTTGTTTTGGAACCTACAAAATAAGAGATTTTAGCTACCTTTGTCAGATAATATTAAAGTGTTAGATAATTGAAAAAGTTTTAGAGTACTACAGTTGGTCTCCTAGTTGCAGTGTCCAGACTTGAAAGTCCAACCTGTCAAGCAAAAGAACCCAAAAAATTGGATAAGCACATAAGTAGGCTATGCATTACAACAAATATAAAAAATTAAATAGGATTTACCGTATAAAATCTTGAATTAGGATGTGGATTGGCCGTGCAGGTTTTCACATTGTGCCCCAATTGAAAACACCTACTGCAAGTATGAGTTAAACCTTTTCTTGTGCTAGTAACAGCCTCACTTGCATTCCTTCTTCTTGCTTTCTTAGGCCGTCCCATTTTAGGTTTGTACTCTGGACCCTTTAAAGGTTCTTGGCCGGTTCTGATGTAATGCTTTCTCCCAGGAACTCCATGAACTACGTGTTTGTAGGCATCCTTGTACGCAACCTTCTTATAACAATCATCAATATAACCCTCAGGCTGCTCCCTTTGGTAAGTTATGCAAGGGTAAGCATGACAACAAGGATAACCGTTCAACTGAAAGGCTCCACATGTACAGGTACGCTCATCAAGTTTGACAATGAATTGGTCTTCAACTGTCTGAACCTCATATTCATTTCCTCCAGCCCATTGAGGAATGCAATTGTTGGCTAATGTTACATTCCTATTCAGCTTTTTCAACATGTTTGGGCATATCTCACCATCGTATGTCCCCATACCAATTCTTTTTATAGCAAATCTATTCAAAATCCTCAGTCTTATCCACTCAAACATACGCACAACAGCCAACTCTCTTGCAGGTAGAATAAGATTATTCCATGATTCACAAATGTTATTGACTAAGACATCGGACTTACATGTTTTTCTAAAAAATGCTCTGGACCAGCATTCTGGATTAAGGGCAATGAGCCAATCATATGCACTGCTCTGCCCTTCATCCTGACTTGAATCCATATCCTTGAGTTGCTGCATAATATCTCTCCATTCCTCCTTATTGGCAGCAGCTGCAGCTTTCCAAAATAATGTTTTCAATTCCTGCCCCTTATATCTAACACTGAAGTTTTGATATAGATGTCTCAAACAGTACCTACATAGTAAGCACAATAAGAACAGAGATAACATAATAACAATAAAAATTAAAAAAGAATTTTGCTTGCTGTCAGGGTTTTCAATGGCAGTTTAAAATAACTCAGGGTTTTCATAGATGTTACATAATAACAACAAAGTTAGATAGGATGAATTACCTATGCTCACACTCAGGGGCCAGATCATCTAAAGCATCTAGGAGTCCCTTTTGTCTATCACTGATGAAGGTCCATTTACCACCTTCTTGTCTACCCAAATCACCCAATAAAATTTCAAGAAACCATTTCCAAGTGTTGCTATTCTCACTTCTTACATAGGCAACAGCTACAGGAAAAAGATTATCATTCCCATCTTTACCAACAGCAGATAGAAGCTGACCTCCATGTACTGTTTTAATAAAACAACCATCCAGACCTATTAAGGGTCTACATCCCTCAAGAAACCCTTGCTTCATTGCTGCAAGGCTGTAGTACATCCTGTCAAATCTTGGAGGACTTGAATCTTCTATTTGTTGCACCAAAACAGTACTCCCAGGATTTTTGGTCCTAACAGTTTCACAATAGTCCCAAAGCATCCCAAATTCAGCCTCATTCTCACCTCTAAGTTTGTCCATGGCTATCTTTTTGGCTCTTTGTGCCACAGATGGTGTGATCTCTACACCAACAACCCTTTGCACAATGTTCTGGAGTGTTGCAATCTTGACATCTGGGTGATCCCTTATGGTTTGCTCCATCCTTGTTGCAATATAAGATGCTCGGGCCCTGAAATTAGTCCTTCCTCTAACACAAGTATGCTGCCCTTTCATTGTCTTCACCTCGAACAGGGGAGAATTCTGCTTGAAAGAAGCATGAATTCTCCACTTGCAACCTTCTCCTGCACAGCATGCTGTAACTCTTGACCTCTCACATTTCACAAAATCCAACACAAATCCTTTGTGAATACTCCAATCTACCAACACTTCTTTGTATTTCTCACAACCTGAAAAGCAAAGACCAACATGGAATTTGAGGCTGCCAATGTCATCCCCATCCCTAAACATGGACACCCTTCTTCTTTCATTGTCTGATTGTGGAGGTTCATCAAAATTTTCATCAGCATCTAGCTCACTGTACCAATTTCCTTCAGCAACATTAGCAGCAACATCTTCTTCAACATTAACCTCAGATCTTTTCTGCCTAGCCAATCTTTTCTTCTTCTTCATTTCTGCTAACTTCTTCTTCTTAGCCACCCTACTACAATCTCTCTGAACAAAGATATCATCTTCTTGAGACCCTTCAATGTCACTGTAACAATCTGAAAGAGGATCTGCTGAGCTCTCATCATCACTTGGCTCAGTTTCAGTCTCATATAAACTCCCATCATCACTGTCACCAGGTGATTCATCTGGATCACCTAAAAATATAACGACAAAACAACCATACATTTCATTCAAACATTACTAAGATCAGCATACATTAGTAAGATTAGTACATCATACACACACCATACAATTTGATACATAACATTCTTACCTGAGTTATGCTCCATTCTATATTTTCCTTTCCTTTGAGCTTCCATTTGTTGTCTAAATTCTTCTTCCATCTCAGGACAATGATCCATATCAGGTTCAGTGTCAGCTTCATTTCCTTCATCAAGCCTACTGTCATTATAAGCTACATGATCAGCTTCATTCTCTTCTTGTTCATCAGCTTCATGTTCAGATTCCATACCGACATCAATACCATCATCCTTATCACCTTCATGTTGATCTTCAACTACAAAAGTAAACATCATGATCACATGAGATGTCTCTCATAAAGGAATTGTATGTAAAACTTCCATACATACCTCTAACATTGTACATATCTACTGCTTCAGTTGCATTTACATCTTCATGGTCAAACTGGAATGAAGAAGAATCCTCAACCTCTGGAGTAGTTTGAGTAGCTTGAGCTCTTGATGAAGAAGGATCTGTGGCATGAATTTCCTCTCTTGCAGGTATCCCACCCTCTTGTGTAACTCCCTCTTCAGGCAATTGTTCTTCTTGAATAACATCATCCTGTATTTCTTCTTGTTCAAGCACTGCTTGAATAACATCATCCTCTTCAGGGTCCATGTTATTTCTAATGAGAAGAATGGCTTGTCCTTGGTCTGCAGCAACAACCCTATGAGTAATATCACTTCCATCAACATCTAGAGCACATAAAGGGGGTGGGGCCTTTACAGCATACACAGTGACCTCAGTTTGATCACTACAATCCTCTTGCATTTGAACAAACGCCCAAGGATTATCTAGTGGCCTCAACCCATATGTCACGTCAAATCCAGGCTCCAAGTAGAAAAATTGTACGAGAAGCCCTCGACCTCCGCAAAACCGATAGTAGTCAATTAATTTACTCTCAGAAAAGAAATCAAGGCTGACAGGGCGACTCCGGCATCTCCTTCCCCCAACATACCTCATAGCCCCGTCTGGTAACTCCTCCAAATCACCCTCAAGCCACAAGTTTACATAATGCATCCTCATTCTGGAAAAAAAAAAAAGGTCAAAAAGAGACCCACTGTGTATCTGTAAAAACAAGCCCCAAACAAGCCACTGTAAATGTGTAAAAAAGACCCACTGTAAATCTGTAAAAACAAGCCCCAAACGCTAGCACATTCACGTTCAGACAACCCTTGCACACCATTTTTCTCAATGAAGCAAAACAAGGAATTCACAGCAAAAGATTTTCAAGAAGACATACCTCAATGTGCACTGACAACCAGCGAAAATTACGAACCGACCCACGAGAAGGTCCTAAGAAGCTTTATTCACCAGATTCGACCAACAATTTCACAATGTTGTACGCATTTCATCGAAAATTTGTTGTGTGTTGTATGTTAGGGTTTTTTCTTCCGCCAAATTTTCCCTCCTTCAAGCAATGCGAAAATGGATGAACTTTTTGAAATGAGATGTATTGAACATGTCTGAAATATAGTGCAAGGGCATTATTGGGTTTTCACATTTTTTCGTTGACCAATTGGGACTAGGGGGCGGTGAGTGTATGTTTAAAAATACAGGGTTTTTTAAAGTAGTTTTTTTTTGTCGGGGTTTTCTTTGATACTTTCGATTAACATGGGGTTTTGGGGGATGTTAGCTCATTCAAAAACTGGTAAATTAAATGGATTCATTCCATTACCAGGAACAGCCTTTGGTATACAGGAATACATTGATAGAATAAGTCAAAAGGTCGATGAAACACATATAGAAAACAGAAGAAAATTTCTACCTTATCCAATCACCTTTTTACTTCCTCCAACTCCTCTTCCAGTACTGCTGACTCCGTTTCTGCATTCTCAGCTTTACATTCTGTCCTCTCAAACTGAGAAAAAAAAAATTATCAAAATTTAAGATAACAAAATAACCGTGCAACACAGTTTTAAAAATAAGGCAAACTAAGGTAGTAATATCAGCACTTATTCAAGAAAGTGTATGCTTTCGATTCACTTTTCAGTTGATTCAGCCTGACACTTGATTCGATTCTCACAAATATTACTACCGGGTGATCCTCTTGACTTGAACCATCAAATTATTGAAATTTTTAGTAAGAAACAAAGAGAACCCCGTACCTCCATTACATGGTCTGGATCTTTACCACCAAGAGTCAATCATATTCAGGAGAATCTCAAGGTGTTTTTCCTATAATCAAGTATAAACACACCTTATGGTATAAAAGCAAATTCAATAGAAAATAGATGTGAAAGAATAATGATAAAGATATGTTATAATCAACAAATGTTGCAACTACATCTGGTCGAGTCGATTTCGTGTCCTTCTGCCTAAGTCGAAAAGGTTGACCTGATCACTTAGAATTTATAACGTGGAAGCCCTCGAAATAGAGTTGATCTGTGAGATGGAAGAACAAACGTGAGCTAAAAGACCGACAAAGGACTGGTAGTTAAGAGCTGTTCGAGTTGACTTAGGTGCAATAAATGTGCTTGGTAAATAGCATTTATGAGGGAGTATTTATACCTGAAAGGTAATGATGATTTTCTATAGCATTTATGAGGGAGTATTTATACCTGAGGGGTAATGATGATTTTCTGTACCTGTTACAGGTGCATTTAATGCGCGCCAGAGGCAGTACGGCTGGTACAGTTCGCATTTAATGCAGAAGGCGGCTTAGGGGACCCACTAAGCGGGACCGGCACGACATCGACCTGTCTGGAAGAGATCGAATTGTATCCGACTTGGAAAGACCCTGGTCGGGTTAACTCCGACTTAGTACCTGGTCGGTTGGCCCGACAAACCCCTACTGGCCTGCATGACATTTCCGACTAGTCAGCTCTGGGGCCTGGTGACACGTGTCAAGTAGCCCGTGGGACGCGTGTCATCCACGTGGAGGGACAGATATGGGCCACGTCACAAGCCCCCTGAAAGGTGGACGTCATGGTGACGTGGCGGCGACCTTTCAAACTTAGAGAAGTGGGCCCAGGCGTAATCATGGCGACGATTCACCTTCGATTTTCCCGCCCAAAGTTCCCTTATAAATAACCCCTTAAGATTTGTCATTTGTTACCTTCTGACTTCAGAGCTTTTCGAGTACTTCAGAGCCTTTCGAGTTAAGCAAGCGAAAATTCCGGTTCGACTTTGAGAGACAGCGGACTTTTTTGGTAAGCCATCTTAACTCGAACTCTTCTTCCTTTCTTGCATTTTTAGATTCTTGTAGATTTTTCTTCTTTTCCCTCGAGTGTGTTCGTAATCGAGTGAGAATAACCCCATCTCGAATCACGTTCAACTCGTTCCCTGACAAAACCCTTAACCCTTATTTCGAGGAAAAGGCGGAACCAAAGGGAATTAAGTTGAACTTTATAGAGTTCGAGCAGTGGGATGTCATCTTCGACCTCAACTAGTTTTGATTTGTCGGATAAGATTCCGGGTCCTAGGACTGAATTGAGCTCAGGTACCTCGAGCTTAAATGAAGAGGAATCTGTTCATTCCCAAGTAGCTTCCGATGAGTAGGTGGACGTAGTGGAGGTGTCGAAAGACTCTCGAGAAAGACATTCGACCTCTCCTGCTGGGCCGGTCACGTCGGCAGAGCCGATTACTATTGTTGCCCCTAGGGGATGAGAATTTACCCGGAGGGGTCGTACCGAGTGGATGAGGTGGGGCCCTCGACGTCGGGCCGATATGGTTTGAGGGACGAGGATGAAGAGGAGGAATTTGTCCCGGCGGGAGCCCTCTCTCCAACATATTTTCTAGATAAAGATCCTCGCCAGGTGCCATGAAAAATCTCGCCCAAGATGTTTGAGGACTTGAGGGATTTATTATTTGGCGAAGCCCCCGAGTACGATGGATACAGTGTAATTCGACTGGGCACAAACGACAGACTAACAGACCTCCTGGTAAAGTTTATAGCAGTGACTTGAAAGATGGTGAAGTCAGGCTTCAGAGTGCCCATCGATGATGATGTTGCAGAGCTGCTGAACTACCTCAACCTTAGCCCGATCCAGCTGATGCCCAATGCTTATGCCATGGAACGGAATCCGAGTCTTGATGAGGTACTTCGGCCTTCCGATACGAGGGGTGTGCCAAGATCTGCTCAAAGCATCTGTATCGACTGAGAAGTCGGGCTCAGGCCCCGGGTTTGTCCAGCTAGCCTTTAAACAAAATCATAAGCTGCTGACTTCCTTAACCACCTCGAACGGGCAGGGATGGAAAGAGCAATTTGTATACGTTGAGAGCCCAACTGGTTGGCCGAATCTCTTTAATCGACTGTGGAACTAGAAACCGGAGGCGAAACTTTCGATTGGTGAGCCTAGGTGGTCGAGTACCTTTCTCCGGGACATGAAAATGATCGGGATGCTCGACTGTAAGAAGCTGATCCAGGAGAGGAACTTGGTGAACTTTGGTTTGGCCCCAGGGACTCCGAGTCGCTCCTTCGACCCGGGTATAGAGAATGGGACGAGTCGACAGTGAGTCGCCATAACGTGTTTCTGTAGTTTTATTCAACTGCTTGCTCTAAAATCATTCGAGTCGACTCTGAATTTTATCTTGGTTTTGAAGATAAATCAATCATGAGTTCCAGATTGGCTATGATGCAGGCCGATATAAAGGAGGAAGAAATGGCCCAGGAGCAAAGCTCGGGGTGCAGAAGTGGTGGCTCTCCACAAGACAATGGATGCCATTTTACCACAATTGCCTACTCGAGATGGCGTAGGTCTGACCCCCCAAGCCAACCCCCGTCCCTCGGCACAAAAGAGAAAGCAGAAGGAGATGTTGGTTGGGGAAACCGACCGCAGAAAAGGCACAGGAAAGAGAAAGAGCCTAGGCCAGAGGTCTCGAGGCCGGTGAAGACCGGGAGGGGAGCAGACCAAACCGGGGGAACTAATGTATCCAAAGAATAACATCTACTGGGTCGCTTCCGTCGACCCCTTCCCAAACCCCGAAAACTCCAGCTCCCTTTTCGTCGGAGGCCCTTTGATCCACCGACAATGCATTCCACGCCCCCGAGGAAGATATCTCTGTTTTCTTCAAGATGATGAAGATTTCGGACCCCCACCTTCCGGCCGGCCTGAGCTTAAACAATTCAGATGGTCAGCCTCATCGGGGTTGGCTCCTCGCCCCTGGACAACAGGGCAGTGGGGGCCCTTTACTATAGCTGCCAGACCGTCATTGACCATCAGACCCGGTGGGAGCTAAGCGACATCGAGCTGGAGATGTCGGCGGCTATCAGGGCGATTGGGATGAGTGGTGTTTCCCATCTCACTTAAATTTGGCATCTTACTGATCGAAAACTAATCCTCGCTTTAAATTTATAACTCACTCAAGACCTCTTTCATATAAGTCGACGGGCCCAGGTTTACAAGAAAGGGAGGGCTCGGCTGGAGTCTAAGGTGGGGATCGAATCAGAGGTCCAGGAAATGAGGAAAAAACTGCTCGAGACGGAGATAGAGCAGAAAAATTTAAGCGCACAACTGAAGACAATGCAACTGGCTCAATCCAAGGCCTAGCAGACCGCTCAAGAAACTCAGCGCCACCTGGATGATGCAAACAAAAAGTTGGCCGACGCTGACGACAAGATTGATCAGCAGGTCGGCAAGTTGGTTGACATGCACCGGAAAGGGAGAAAGTCTGAGAAGTTAGGGGTGCCCAAATGGCGATCGACCAGTGCAAGAAGGTCCTCGACCAAGTGGTGGCCGAGTCGAAAAGATATGGTGCGTACCGCTTCATAAAGTCCCCAGCCTACAAAAGGTCGACCGCTACTTTTGGCATCGATGATCTGAAGGAGGGCTTCGAGCTATGCCTTGCCCAATACCGGTCTGAGGGTCACATTCCTACCGATTACAATACCAAGAAAATTGGTATTCGTTACCCTAAACCCCGACCCCCACCTGCGGAAGCCCAAGCTCAAGAGCCAGAGATCGACTGAGCCAGCCATGACTTCGAATTTTCCGTTGACCTGGCGCGGCAAATGTATAGGAACAGGGTGGAGGATCCAAGCAAAATACCCTATGGGGCAACCCTGAAGTGTTAAACCATGCAAGAATCTTCCCCGAGCTCTTTGGAGAGAAGCCTATTGCCGAGCCTCTACTGGAATACAAAATTGTAAGGGGCGTTACAAAGAATGGGCTACAAAATTATAACGCCCGTTACCTACTCTACCCATGCCTCCTGACACTATTAACGGGTGTTATCTTAAAATACTAAGAAAAGTGTAATGACCGTTACAACTAAACTCGCCCAAAAGCTTAATTTGAACACAAACACAAATTGGATGGCGCTTAATCACGTTTATTAACAAAAATTAACTCATAAAAAGCAATCAAACCACAGTGCACCCATCGCAACGACAGATAAACACACCTTAAAGCACACATTACCATTTGTAGCATCAATTCATTCTCACACTAGCAATCCAAGCGCATGCACACACAACAAAAAAACAACTAAATAAATAGACCTCAACATTGACACTTAGGCTCAAATCACGGTCCATGCATCTATTCGAACTTCAGACTCCGAACATTGTGCCAACTATCCTGCAAACGAGAGTGATAAACAGAGAATCACGAGAAAACAAGATGAAAGAATGACAAGAAGGAAAAGAAAAGAAAAGAAAAGAAAAGAAAATTTTGTTCTAAGTTATAGTCGTTAGCTTGACTGGGCAATCCTGATTAGTTCACAAGATTCAGTGACACACGCGAAGTGTGTTTTTCAATAGGCTCGCCAACTAAATATGGCTTTAATCTCTGTCCATTCATTATAAACGTACCCGAACCTTCATTTCCTATCTCCACGGCTCCACTTGATATCACCCTAATAACACGAAACGGAACGAACCAACGGGACTTCAATTTCCCTGGGAAGAGCTTTAACCTAGAGTTAAATAATAACACTAGTTGGCCTACTTCAAACTCTTTCACTCGGATATACTTATCATGCCATCTCTTCATTCTCTCTTTATAAAGTTTGGCATTCTCATACGCATTGAGTAGGAATTCCTCTAATTCATGCAATTGCAAAGCTCTCTTCTCCCCGACTAGCTTCATATCAAAATTAATGGCCTTGATTGCCCAATATGCCTTATGCTCGAATTCCAACGGCAAATAGCACGGTTTCCCATAGACTAGATTAAATGGGGAAGTATCGATAGGTGTCTTATAAGCCGTCCTATACGCCCATAGTACATCATCCAACTTAGATGCCCAATCCTTCCTCGAGCCGCTTACAGTTTTTTTCCAAAATCTGCTTAATCTCCCTATTGGAAATTTTAACTTGCTCACTCGATTGGGGATGATACGGGGTTGCCACTTGATGATGAACTCCATACTTCTTCAAAAGAATCTCTAGAGGCTTATTGCAGAAGTGAGAGACTCCGTCAATAACAAGAGATCGAGGAACTCTAAATCGACTGAAAATATTCTTTCTCGGAAATTTTAACACCACCTTGGAGTTATTCGTCGGTGATGCTATGGCTTCAACCCACTTAGATACGTAATCAACTCCCACCAGAATGTACTTATTTCTATTGGATGACGGAAAAGGACCCATGAAATCAATGCCCAATACATCAAAAATCTCAATCTCAAGAATATACCTCAGTGGCATCTCATCTCTCTTTCCAATATTACCTATCCTCTGGCATGAATCACACTTAGTCACAAACTCATGGGCATCCTTAAATAATGAAGGCCACCAAAATCCAGATTGTAACGCCTTTGCAGCAGTCTTACTCGCACTAGCATGACCTCCATAAGGGCTGGAATGGCAACGATAAAGCACCTCCTCGATCTCATCTTGTGGTACGCATCTCCTCACCAGGTGATCGGAGCAGTGTCTATAAAGCAATGGCTCTTCCCAATAGTAATACTTTTCATCTGAAAGAAACTTCCTCTTCTGGTGGAAACTTAAGTCGGGAGGTACAATTTTACTAACCAAGTAGTTCACAAAATCTGCATACCACGGTACTCCCGAATCCACCTTAAACAATTGCTCATCTGGGAAATTCTCCACTATAACCTGTGCTTTCTCCTCGGTTGTCTACTCAATTTCCAATCGCGACAAGTGGTCAACTACCACGTTCTCTGTGCCCTTCTTGTCTCTAATCTCCAAATCAAACTCCTGGAGTAACAATATCCACCTAATGAGGCACGGTTTACTATCTTTCTTAGACAAAAGGTATTTAATGGCAGCATGATCAGTGTATACCACAGTTTTTGAACCTATCAAATAAGAACGAAACTTGTCAAATGCATGTACATTAGCTAGCAATTCTTTTTCAATGGTGGCATAATTAAGTTGTGCATCATTGAGTGTTTTGCTAGAATATGTAATAACATGTAAACGTTTTTCCCTTCTTTGGGCAAGAACAGCTCCTATGGTCAAGTCACTAACATCACACATTAGCTCAAATGGCAAACTCCAATCTGGTGCCACCATAATGGGTGCTGAGGTAAGTTCTTTCTTCAACCTGTCAAAAGCAATCAAACAGTCATTATCAAAGATAAACTCAGCATCCTTTGGTAAAAGCTTACAAAGAGGTAAGGTGATTTTGGAGAAATCCTCAATAAATCGGCGATAAAATCCGGTATGACCAAGGAAACTCCTAACTCCCTTAACATTAGTTGGTGGTGGCAACTTCGCGATCACTTCAATCTTGGCCTTATCAACTTCAATTCATTTCTCCAAAATCCTGTGGCCTAACACAATTCCTTCCTTCACCATGAAGTGGCACTTCTTCCAATTCAGAACTAGATTAGTCTCTTCGCATCTCTGCAGAACTTGAGTTAAATTCTGTAAACAAGATTCAAATGAGGAACCAAACACAGAAAAATCATCCATAAATATTTCCATGGTACGCTCAATGAAATAAAAAAAAATGGTCATCATGCATCATTGAAATGTAGCAGGGGAATTACACAATCCAAAAGGCATTCTCCTAAAGGCGAAAGTACTATAAGGACAAGTAAAAGTGCATTTTTCCTGGTCTTCCGGAGCTATAGCTATCTGATTATAACCTGAGTATCCGTTCAGAAAACAGTAATATGCATGCCCGGCTAGTCTTTCTAACATTTGATCAACAAAATGAAGGGGAAAGTGATCTTTCCTTGTCGTAGTGTTTAGTTTCCTATAATCAATGTAGACTCTCCATCTTGTAACTGTCCTAGTAGGAATCAATTCATTATTCTCATTTTTTACTACAGTCATCCCTCCTTTCTTGCGCACGACCTGAACAGGACTAACTCACTTACTGTCTGAGATGGGAAAAATAATCCCCGACATCTAACAGTTTTATTACCTCAGCCCTAACAACTTCTTTCATGTTTGGGTTTAACCTGCGTTGGTTTTCTATAGAGGGTTTATGCTCATCTTCCATCAAAATTTTATGCATGCAAATAGCTGGGCTAATCCCCTTAATGTCGGAAATAGTCCATCCTATTGCTCTTTTATGAGCTTTCAACACCCTTAATAAAGCATCTAGTTGTAATTTAGATAATTCAGCAGAAACAACAACAGGTAGTGTATCGGATTCACCTAAAAATGCATATTTCAAATGATTAGGGAGGCGTTTCGATTCCAAGATAGGTGCCTTAACAATCGAGGGGGGGAGTGGGCTTACCTGTACCCAACTCCTCATAAGCAAACCTTTGCCGGAAGGGTACGAATGGAGTTGCCTCAAGTTCTCCCGAATAGGCAGTAATTTCTTCAAGTAGCTCCTCTCCATCTATTCTCTCTTCCAGTCCCTGCAAACATAATTCAATGGAGTCATCTTGCAGTGCTGAAATTGAAATAATATCATCTACATGAAACACTGTTCTCCCACGACTGGTCCCTTCATGGTTTTGAACAGGTTAAACTCCATTTGTAATGTCCCACATCGGAAGTGAGGGGAACGAAGTCTCCCCTTATAAGGGGAGATGGATACCTCACCCTGTGAACGCGTTCTGCGCTACGGCTGGGTTCTCCAGTGGGCACAAGAACAAAGCCGTGAGCGTGGTCTAATCCGGTTCCCACCCAAAGCGGATAATATTCACAGGAAGATGGTTCTCGGCTGTTACATATGGTATCAGAGTCTGGGCCCGCCGGTGTGCCAGCGAGGACGCTGGGCCCTTATAGGGGGGTGGATATAATATCCCACATCGGAAGTGAGGGGAACGAAGTCTCCCCTTATAAGAGGAGATGGATACCTCACCCTGTGGACGCGTTCTGCGCTACGGTTGGGCTCTCCATTGGGCGCAGGAACAAAGCCGTGAGGGTGGTCTAATCCGATTCCCACCCAAAGCAGACAATATTCACAGGAAGGTGGTTCTGGGTTGTTACAAGCAAAGACTTCTCTGTAATCAACTCCAAACTCTTGCTTATAACCTTTGACCACTAACCGTGTTTTGTGTTTATCAACTTCACCATCTTAATTTAATTTTATCTTGTACAACCACTTTACGCCGATGGTCTTTTGTCCTTTCGGAAGCTCTGTCAACTCCCAAGTGTTGTTTCTCTCAATAGCCTCAATTTCAGCATCTTTCGATTCTTTCACCGCTTCTTCGAAGGCTACAGGATCACAATCTGAGAATAGAGCAAAATGAGTAATTAATTCCTCATTATTAGCAACACCTTATACCTCATAATCTCTCATCCATATAGGTCTCTATTTGACTCATTGAGGCCGTTGCTCATCAATAGCTTCAGCTATTGTATTGCTCTCATTAACTGATGATGGTTCTCTATCCATCGGTTGTTCTAACTCTCCATTTTATCCATCAAGGTCCACTTCTATTTGCTGTCCGGATTTGTTGTTTTCATCCCATTTCTAGAACTTCTCTTCATCAAACATCACATCATGACTAATGATAATTTTCTTGGTGATAGGATTGTACAATTTGTACGCTTTTGAATGACCGCTAACACCAAGAAAAATGCATTTTTCTCCTTTATTGTCAAGTTTCTTTCGCTTTTGATCTGGGATGTGTGCATAAGCTATACACCCGAAGATCCTAAAATGAAAAACACTTGGTACATTCCCATTACAAGCTTCTTCCAGCGTTATGTTTCGAACGGCAAGCGTGGGACTTCTATTCAATAGATGGATAACTGTTTCAGGCCAAAAACTCTTAGGAACACTGCTTCTTGATAAAATACTCCTCACCATGTTCAAAATTGTATGAATTTTCCTCTCCAAAATGCTATTTTGTTGAGGCATATAAGCTGCAGTAAGTTGCCTTTGAATTCCATGTTCCTCACAGAAATTTACAAATTCTCGTGAGTTGTATTCTCCGCCACGATCACTCCTAAGAATTTTTATTGACATGCCTGATTCTTTTTCAGCCCTCAACTTAAAGGTTTTGAAGGCTATAAATGCTTCGGACTTCTCCTGCAAAAAATAAACCCAACTTTTTTTACTGTAATCATCAATAAGTGTTAAAAAATAATGTTTACCCCCATTTGATGTCGGATTGATGGGTCCACAGATATCGGTGTGAACTAACTCCAGAATCTTTTTTACTCTCCAAGATTTTCCTTTAGGAAAATAGTCTCTATGTTGTTTGCCAACAACAAAATCTTCACAAATCTCTGAGGGAATCTGAATATGCGGTAGTCCCCTAACCATATTCTTTTGTTGTAGAAGCTTTAATCCACCAAAGTTCAGATGGCCATAGCGAAAATGTCACAGCCATGTCTCATCCTTCAAATTAGCTGAGAAACATGGTTGAATGGCGTTGTTTAGATACAGCGGAAACATTCGATTTGTCGTCATGTTAATCTCTGCAATTAATCCCAGCTTCTCATCTTGAATACGACAAACTCCATTTTTGATAGAAATTTCGTATCCTTTCTCTTGGAGATGACCAATGCTGAGCAAATTAGTTTTTAGATCTGGAACAAAGAAATCATTAGAAATAATCTGATTAGATTTTTCTTTTATTTCAATTGTTACATTTCCTTTGCCCATGACAGAAACTTTAGAGTTGCCACTAAAAGTCGTAGTGTTGTGAAATGATTCATCCAAGTCCGAGAAAACAGACTTATCTCCACACATGTGGTTGCTGCAACCTGTATCCAAGTACCACAAATTTTGGTGGTTTCCATCATTTGAATGACACGCCATTAGGAGGGAAATCTCTTCTTCATTTTCTGCGAAATTTGATCTTTCTCCAAGTTGCTTGTTTAAATTGGTCCTACATTCATACTTGTAGTGACCGTTCCTGTGACACCTAAAACACTCGATTTTTTATTTGTCTGCTGACCTTGGATTGAAATTTGATGAATGTTGATTGTTACGACCTCTTCCTCTTCCATAAGAATTCTGATATGGCTGTCTTCGACCCTTATATACTTTTCCCCTCCACTATCTTTCTTGCTTGGTGTAGAAAAGTGATTGTTTGTTGAGGCCTATAGTGCTTGCTCCTCTTGCTCTTTTTGGTTCATTTTTTGTTCATGGACCAATAATGAACTTTGTAGTTCATCGATCGAAAGAGAGTCTATGTCATTTGATTCCTCGATAGAGCAAACAACATAGTTGAATTTCGGAGTCATTGAGCACAGAACTTTCTCAATGATCGTCACATCTTCCATTTTCTCACTATTGATGCGCATCTTATTTAAGATTGCCATCGTTCTTGAGAAGAAATCTGAAACCGACTCTTCGTTCTTTATCCATAACGTCTCGAAACTTATTCGAAGGGCCTGGAGTTGCGTGCATTTCACCTTTGCATTCCCTGCATATTTCTTCTTCATGGAATCCCATATTTGCTTGGAGGTGTCTTTGCAAAGAATTATCTCCAAGATTGATCTGTCAGTGGCTTGAAAGAGGTAATTTTTGGCCTTGAGATCTTTCAGCTTCATTGCTTCGAGTTCGGTCTTCTGTCCATCAGTGAGTTGGACTCCATTTCCATATACTGGTATCCCAGAATCAAGGACCTGCCAAAACTCCTTTGATCTCAAAAGATTTTCCGTCAACATGCTCCAATGATCATAGTGACCATCAAAGCGTGGAATGGCTGCTTTAACAAATGTTGCTGCAGATGCCATGATTTCACTATTGTTTTCTCACTCAAAAAACTCTCACCTTTCTTGCTCACCAAGTGGCTCTTGATACCACTGTTACAAAAAGGATAATGCCAGAAAGAAAGGAAAATAAGATGACTCAGAATACTTCGTTTATTGACTTGAGAAAAACTTACAAAGACTCCTATATTATAAAGAAGACTCCTAACAAACCATCAGAAAAATAAGTCCACTAAACCACTACTTTTAACGTTCAGAAACAAGACTAATTCAATGAATCTAACAAACTCCTAAAAGACTTGTTAATTAACAAACCTCCAAATCCTATGAAAATAGGATTATTAATTTATTTCCGAGTTTATTGCACCAAAAACCCTGTGATATACCTAATTAGCATTCAGAACCCTGTGATTTGAAAATTCTTAAAGTGAAACCTGTGATTGTAATAAATTAGCACTCAATTAGAATTTCAAACCCTACAGCCGTAGTTGTAGGGTTTTGAGTGCTAACTTTAATACAATCACAGGGTTTTCAGTGCTAATTTTTATAATCACAGGATTCTCTTTGAGAATTTTCAAATCACAGGGTTCGCAGTGCTAATTAGGCATAACACATGGGGTATCCAAACAAAAAATCCATGTATTTCCTAACAAAAACACCCCAGTGTTTAGGGTGCAAATAAAGATTAACCCAGAATTAAAATAGGCTCGTAGAAAAGCCCTTCTGGATCAAGTCCCAACCGATCATTTTTAAGAAATTTTTTCGTAAAAGCAAAATTTAGAAGGTTAGACTTAGAAGTCAGGTTCCGAGGGTGCAATTGCAAACGAGTTCAACTGTATTGGCTCCTTGTTCTTGATTTCGTGATTGACGAGCCAAAAATTTGTGATTCAAAAACTGAGGAAACTGTAAATTTTGTGAAATTGTTGTTGCTTCTTTAAAATATAATAATAGAAAATACTGAACTCCTTAATTAGTTTCTATTTATAATATCCATTGCAAGTCTTAACGCCTCAAAAATTAGAAATCTAATAAGCTCGCGAGTTGTTTAAAACTAAAAATAAAGTTCGATCTTGATGGGCTCTTCTGCTCAAAATCAAAGTCACAATCAAATTTTTTCGAGTCGAGTTCCCCGCCCCTTTCCTTTCTTGTGTGTGTATTTAACTCGAGCTTAACAGGTTCGGGTTCTTCTACTCAAAATCAAAATCATAACCAAATTTTTCGAGTTCGAGTCAAGTTTCCCTTCCCTCCTTTCTTGTGTGTATTTATTTGCTCATATCAGACATCCAGATACTAATTGCTTACGATGAGGATTGAGGAATAAAATCTCTTGCAACAAACTTGCTAAGTAATCAAATTATCCACTCCTTTATTCTTATAATTTTTGACAAAATGATCTGGATTTTACTTTTAAGACTCAAGAATTTGATACATTTTAAATTCCACATATAAAATGGAAGAAAATTTGTGACAAATTAAGTATGTTGGATTGATACAGAACAGAGGTCCCTTTACTTTCCTGTTGAAGAAAAACTAAATGTGATGACAGTCTGTTATTTTTCATGTGAGGGGCTGGTCCAGTTTTTATATTTTTCATCCTCCTTTTACTTTCTTCTAAAGGACAACATGCTCAATAGTAGTAGCAAACTAAAGGAAAAGTACTAGTGCACCTTAGGCTAGGGTATCGGGTTCAATATAATTTAATTGTCTATTTGAAGTAATTATGTGTCCAACAACTAAGGTCTAAGACTTCTACTTTCTCCACCAATGTTGCATATTCAAGACCAAATATAAGGCGTCTAATTAATCTAATATAACGTCGAACCAATAAATGACACAACTTGGTAGTATTTAATCAGGGATATTAATCATTTTACTTGAATTAAAATTTAAACTTCGTTTCATAGTGTCAGAGTAACTCATATCTCGTCCGCATGGCGTAATTCAGTGGGTTCCTTAAGGACAGATTTGCTACAAGGTGCAAGGTTCAATTCCCACAAGTTGCAACGTGGAAACTTTATTCTTGAGCCCAATATGAGCTTTGAGAGTGGATTCCTTATAAAGTTGTGGGAGACACACCTCCCCTTTTAGCGGACCACTGATTACCTGATTTACCTCCTTCCACTTGCTTCATTGGGCCGGGATGTGGGGAATTCTTAAAGTTGGGGATTCAACCTTTGCTACAATAGTAACTCATATCTCGTTAGCTAATTTTAGAATAAGTTAGACAAAACACATACTATACTAAACATAGTATCAAAATAATACTGCACATTGCCTTATAATATTCAGATGATTCTCACCTTATCAGTTTGGACGACTCACTATTGACTTATGAAGAAATTGAGGAAGAAGAAGGAAGCGGCGCAGTGTTTAGGGTTTCAATATTTCTGAATAATGAAAGTAATTGATGCAGTAACCTCAATACAAGGATAGATATATACACAACACGCGTCCAACAGCTATAAGTGGAGCGTATAAAATAAAACCCTAGTCAAAGGAAAAACACGACTATACAAAGCGTGAAAAGAAAGGAAACGAAGAAAAGAAAAAAAAAAAAAAAGAAATCAACAGCCTCCCTCAAGTTGGAGCTTCATTGAAGAGAAAGCCCAACTTGCAAAGTATGCGTCGAAACAACGATCCACCCAAAGATTTTGTAAACATATTAGCTAATTGCTGAGAAGTATGAACATGTTGAAGAGTAATGAAACCCTGCTTGTAAAGATTACGGACAACGTGGCAATCAATCTCCAAGTGCTTAGTTCGCTCGTGAAACACGGGATTTTCCGTAATATGAATTGCTGCTTTATTATCGCACCAAACTTCAATAGGCAGAGAAACTGGTATATCCAAGTCCTTAAGTAAATAGCTCAACCACTGCAACTCTGCTACCGTGGCTCCTAAGCTTCTGTATTCGGCCTCACACGAGGACTTGCTCACCGTTGGTTGTTTCTTTGATTTCCAAGACACCAACGAACCCCCTAGCAAAATACAAAAGCCTGTCAGATACCGTCTAGTAACAGAACAAGTAGCCTAATCCGCATCACTATAAGTAGTGATATTAAAAGAACCACTTGTAGGAAAGAAAAGTCCAGCAGTGCTAGTCCCTGCTAGATAACGTAACACATGCATTGCTACATCCCAGTGTTCCTGCAAGGGGTTAGAAACAAACTGACTAAGTTGCTGTACTGAGAAACTCAAATCTGGACGAGTTAAATTTAAATACAATAATCGTCCAATCAAACGTCTGTATTTAGCTGGATCCGGATAAGGAACCCCATCACCATGTGCAAGTTTAAAATTGACAGACAAAGGAGTAGAAGCAGCCCTTGTTTTAGTTAAGCTAGCATCCTGCAACAGATCAGAAATGTATTTCTTCTGGGTAATTACCATACCATTGGAGCATCTAAATATCTCAATACCCAGGAAATATTTGGCATTACCCAAATCTTTAATGGTGAACTCATCATTCAAATACCTTTTTATATCCAGTATAACATTGTCATCTGATCCAGATATCAAAACATCATCAACATAAACGACTAACATTATAAAACAGGAGTCCTTGGCAAAAGTAAATAAGCAGTGGTCATGTGAAGATTGAACAAATCCATAAGTAAGTAACTTGTTGGTAAATTCAAGGTTCCATTGTCTGGAAGCCTGTTTTAATCCATATAAGGATTTCTTTAACTTACAAACCTGACCAGGTTTAGCTTTACTATACCCCTCAGGAGGCAACAGATACACATCCTCATCAAGATGCCCATGTAGGAAAGCATTGTTAATATCAAGTTGATATAGACCCCAGCACTTAATAGAAACAATAGCAAGAAAGACTCTGACAGTGACAAGCTTGGCAACTGGAGAGAAGCTATCATAGTAATCAATTCCAAAAGTTTGATTGAAACCTTTAGCTACAAGCCTAGCTTTGTACCTTTCTACAGAACCATCAGTGTTAAATTTAGTTTTAAAAACCCATTTTGACCCTATAGCTTTCTTCCCAGGTGGTAAATCAGTGACTTGCCAAGTTTCATTAATTTCAAGCGCCTGAATCTCTTTATTCATAGCTTCTATCCACTCAGGATATCTAATGGCTTGCTTATAAGTGATAGGTTCAGGAATGGAAGCTATTTTAGACATGAAAGCAACATACTCAGGTGTATAAGGAACCTTTTGATCAACACACACTTGATTATTTACAGAGTTATCAATAGAACTAGAAAAACCAGCACTACAAACATAATCTTTCATCCAAGCCGGTGATTTTCTAGTTCTAACACTCTCTCTGATATGTGTCTCAGAAACCCTAGTAGGATCAATATCTGAATTCTCATGATCATTACCAGGAATGTTGGAAACCTCCACACTTTCATCAATTATTTCAACATTACTAGTATCATCAGAGGCATCAGTATTAGGGATAAAATCAGTAATGTGAATGTTAGTGGCAGGACTGTTATCATCAATTAAATCATTATAAGGAAAATAATTTTCAAAAAACTTGACATCCCTAGAGACAAGCACAACTTTATTATCAAGATCATACAACTTGTAACCTTTAGTCCCACTAGCATAACCTAACATTACACATCTAAGTGCTCTAGAAGAGAACTTATGCTTATTAGGCTTATTGTCCACAGCATAACAGAGACATCCAAAAGTTTTAAGATACTCATAAGAAGGACTGGCATTCATGAGTTTAAAGTAAGGGGTATCCCAATTAATAATTCTGCTAGGCAGCCTATTAATGATGTAAGTGGCATTCAGAATGGCATCACCCCAGAATTCAAGTGGCATTTTAGACTGAAACATTAGTGCCCTAGCAATTTGCAATCAATGTTTGTGTTTTATCTCCACAACCCCATTCTGTTGTGGAGTGTAAACACAAGTAGTTTGATGTGTGATACCAAGATCTTGGAAGAGAGTTTTGCAATTGGAATTTACAAACTCACTTCCATTATCACTTCTTATAACTTTAACTATTTTCCCATATTGTGTTTTGACAAATTTCAAGAAATTTTTGAGAATAGAATAAGTATGATCCTTATATGGCATTAGAAAAGTCCAAACACACCTAGTATAATCATCAACAATAGTGAGAAAATAGTTACAATTTGAATGGGTTCTAACTTTAAAAGGGCCCCAAAGATCTATGTGAATGAGATCAAAGGGCCCTTGAGAAGAAATGGTACTTACAGGAAAGGGCAGTCTATGTTGCTTGGATCTCTGGCACACATCACAGACAACACTATTAGAGTTAGCATGAATAGGAAAATTTAAATGTTTCAAAACAGTGTCAGAGGCATGTCCAAGCCTCTTATGCCAGATATAAAAATCCTGAGTTTTGACAGATACAGATTTATCACCCCTGCCACAGTTTGCAGAGATTTTATCTAAGCCTCCCTTAAGGGAGTTACAAGTAGAGTCATAAAACTGCAAGTTTGCAGAAACAACAGTTACAGGAGGAATATCAAAATGTTTAGCATCAAAAATGTAAAGGCAGTTATAACTCTGTCCAGAAGCAATAATCTCTTTAGATTTTTGGACCTGTAACATCCAATGAGTTTTAGAGAAAATGAACTCACAGTTAGTATTAGCAGTAACCTTGTTAACTGAAATCAGATTAAATTTGAAAGTAGGTATGTAGAGGACATTTTCTAAAGTAAGTTTCTCAGAGAGGATAACAGTCCCAATAAACTTAACAGTATGAAAAGTTCCATCAGGCAAATATACAGATATATTTTGTTCAGGCAGATGATAAGTATGAAACATGTCAATCTTGGAACAAACATGGCTAGTGGCTCCTGAGTCAACAATCCAGTGAAAGGATGTCAACTTATTTGCACAGGCAGAAGCATAGTTCCAAGTGATACCTGAAAATTCAGATGTGAAGTGCGCCTGCTCTGAGCCTCCAGAGTGCTTTTCTTTGAAGAATTTTATCAGTTCCTCTCTAATAAGCTAAGACATATTTGGACCAGAAACATTAGCAGCAGAGTGGGACTGATCAGGAACCAGATCCATTGGGGTTTCAGCCAAGGAATTTACAAAGCCTTTAAAAGTACGTTTAGAAGAGCCAGCCCCAGTGGATCTGCTTTCCTTGTAAGCCTTGTACCAATCAGGCTCACCAGTCAGCTTAAAACAAGTATCAGTGTTATGTGTGTTGTTGTTGTAGATGGTACAATGTCTATCAGCTTTATCTTTCCTCTTATTAAACCCCCTTTCCATACCAGACCCTCTGTTTACAGACTTAGCAAATAACACAGAACTATTTGAGGTATCAGTGAAAGAGATATGAACATCTCTCTGAGACTCGACCCTAGAAATAATCGAGTAAGCTTTATTAGCACTTGGAAGGGGGTCCATCACAAGAATCTAGTTTCTAACAGCATTATAAGAGTCGTTTAATCCCATAAGGAACTGAATTAACATGTCAGAGGACTGAGAATCACTGATATACTTAGACACAACACACGTATTCCCAGAGGTGCACATAGGCGGAACAGTCAGGTTACCAAGTTCATCCCAGAGAGTCTTAAGGCGATTGAAATATGAAGCTAGGGATAGATTACCTTGTGAGATGGAACTAAGATCTCGTTTGAGTTGATAGAGTAGAGGACCATTACATTGCCCATACCTCTGTTCGAGATCCTCCCATAACTCTCTAGAAGTGGTGGCGTAGAGGAAGCTCTGGTGGATTTCCAGCTCCAATGAGTTCAGGAGCCAAGCCTTGACCGTACTGTCTACACGTTTCCAGGACTTGTATGTAGGATCTTCAGGAGAAGGCTGATCTAAACTTCCATCAACAAATCCAAGCTTCATCTTGGATTCAAGTGCGATCTTCATAGATCTCCTCCAAGTAAGGTAGTTTTTACCGTCAAAAGTGACGGTAACCACTGATAGCAGGGATGAGTCGCTATTGGATATAGTGAGCGATTCATCCTGAGACGATGAAGGCGATTGAATGACGGATTTGTTCTATTCCATAGAGAAAATAGAGAGAGAAACGAAATAAAGTGGTAAAAAAAAAAAAGGCAGATCTGAGAGCAATAAGTAGAGATCTGAAGAATAGTAACTCAGAAGCGAGAATCAGGCAAAGAGCAGTAAGCACAGATCTGAGGAATGGTGACTCAGATCTAAGCGAGGAAAACACAGGATCTGGAGCAACCCGCTCTAGATACCATGAAGAAATTGAGGAAGAAGAAGGAAGCGGCGCAGTGTTTAGGGTTTCAATATTTCTGAATAATGAAAGTAATTGATGCAGTAACCTCAATACAAGCATAGATATATACACAACACGCGTCCAACGGCTATAAGTGGAGCGTATAAAATAAAACCCTAGTCAAAGGAAAAACACGACTATACAAAGCGTGAAAAGAAAGGAAAGGAAGAAAAGAAAAAAAAGAAAAAGAAATCAACAACTTATGATGAATTAGATTAAATACATATAACCACGAAAAGTTCGAATGGAACATGTTCGATTTTCTTTTTCCATCTTGCAAATTCTATTATTCTCTACACAAAAATTGAGGAATAGAATTCTTGGATGATCCTAAGTTCCTAACAAAAGAAAATTGAAGACAACTCACACCATGAAATTATAATTGAGCTTTTGAGTTGATGATGACCATATTTAAGTGGGCTAAAGGGCTAGCTAAATACACATATTAAGAAACATGATGAAATGATGGATGTACTACTTTTCAACTAAATGCACTTAAAAAAGTGTACTTTAAGTCACATGGGCTGATGCCTTTCAAGCTTTCTAACCACCATTATTTTTGTTAATCAATCCAACATTAAGTACCAAACCCCAACTAACCTCTCTTTGTACTAATCTCCTTCTTTATTTCTTTAATTTCTTTAAATATTATTAGGAAATTTTAATTAATTCTTGCATCATGAGTCAGCATGGAAATAAGATCCATTTTAAAATAATTAAATAAAATTTGTTGGTAAGTCAATTAATCTAAAACTTCGTACAATCATATTGTCACGGTTATGTCTGTTGATGGTCCCATTAATTAATGAATGACTCAGCTTAATTCTACTTAACTCAAAACATTGGCAATTTGCTACGGACAATTGGTTTATAGTAATTTACTGTTATTGGAAATTTGTCGGTTAAATCCGGTGTCAGAGTATCCTAAGTATTTTTGGCTGTCATTTAATGGCAATTAGATTATATAATATGGTTTATTTTTAATTAATTTTCAGAATTATGTTAATTACAAGAAATATTGGGGCTTTAATAAAAAAATTAATCTCTCCGACTGTATACCTTCAGTAATTTTTGTATTTCTCTTTTAAAAATGTTTTTTAATTGTTGTCGGCTTTCCGTTGAGATGATCAATGACTTATCGATGAACAGGGATGGAGGCACGGGAGGCAGGAGTGGCTTCCATCATCCTAAATTTTGAAAAAAATTTATTTCAATCTATATATTTTAGAGCATTTTTATTTTTTCTATCTAATTAAAGATTTTACTCCTTTAGTTTAAAAAAAATTACAATTTCACCACTTTTAAAAATAATATTATTTATATTTTTTTATATTAAAAATTTTCGTTCTGTTATCATAAATACTGATTCCGTTCCTATCGAAGGAGTACCTCCAATCAAAAAATTTTATCGTTTTCCAATGTATTCTATAGTTTTTTTTTTTAAATACACACCCCCAAATAGAGAGAGATTCAAATATGTTCTTATAATGTTTCTTCGTTATCATTCAATTATAATGATTAAGATTTGCAAATTTAATTGAAATTTTTTAAATTTAATAATTAAAAGGATTAATAGTGGAGTAGTAAACACACGTGCACTATGTTAATTAGTAACAGAGATATTTGGGAAGGTATCGAAATATGGTAAGTGTGTCTATATGTAAGGATGAGGGACAAGAGTTCATGCACTCACAAGCCACGACAAATAATTGGCAGGGATTTTGTACATGGGAAACATCAAATTTAACCTTATATTAGCAAATATATTTTTTATATTTAGAAATTTGTTAGCTTGTCAACTTTGTTACATGTGAAATATTCAAATTATATTATGTAAAATCATGGCATAATTATTAATTTTGTAATATTAAGGCAAGCTATATTTTCAAGTTTGGAACGTATTGTATAATGCATATTTATGCACTTATAATAAAAACATGCATGGGTCTTGAAATACATGGATATATAGTAAACTTGAATAATCGGCATAAAAACAAAGAAATGGAATGTGGGCAGATAAAGACTAATTGAGACGGACTGACTATTGACGATACAAATACGATAATATTAATTAATTTTAAAATCATAATAAATATCCAACATAATAATATAAAAACAAAATAATATTTTTATAAGTATTTTTTGCCCAAAGAAAAAAAGTTCTTTAAAAAAGAAATTTAAGGCTCATATAAACAGGAATATATGATCTTGATACTCAACTTAAGAAGTTCGCATTTACTTTCTGTTGATTTCGTTTTTTGGAAAAAAAAAAAAAGAGTGAGAAATATAAATTTAAAAAAAATTCCCTGCAGCGTACTATATAGTGATTAAACAATGTAACCTACCCTTTTCTCCCTAATTAAGTTGGCTTCTGTACAGTTTTCTGCAGTGTTGGGTACAAGTGCAGTAATTGATAAATCAGGGGGGAAAAAAAGAACAGATAGAAAGGGAAAAAAAAACTCTTAAAGCCCAATTTGGGTTTATGTACAAATAATTATTTCATAACTGTTAAATCAAAATTGGATAATATAGCAAAACAGGGTGTCAAACATGATGTGATGAACAAACACTTTTAAAATATCATTTTATCGAGTCGCATCGTGTTGTAACGGATATCATATTCGACACTCTTAAGTCTTTAAGTAAAAATTTAAAGAAAAAATCTGTATCGCCGTATTTATTGTTAGCAAGGGAAACTGGGGATTTGGTCAATCACGTAATTGTAGCATAATTATTCTGTAATTATTTAGTTTCCTTTCTTAGCCTAGCTCTTATGTTATTTAGTTGTTCAATTCCTTGTAGTAGAGTGTACAGATTTACAGCAATAAAGAAAATCTTTCCCAACTCCATGAATTCTCTTAAAGTTATCATGGTATCAGAGCGGGCGACGACCCATTAACGGATCCGAACCTTGCTCATCACTTACCCATACCTCAATCGGCCATGGCCGAAGAACACAGCAGCAGTAATCGTTCCGGCATGGAATCACAGCCCGATTCCATAGCTGCGCAACTAGCCGGCCTACTCAGCAATCTGCAACCCCAAACCGAAAGTAATCAAAATCACATGCCACAACCAGTTTCAATCAACGTCAAACTCAGTCAATTTAACTACTCCCTTTGGTCACGGTTAATGAAACTCGCGATCGGAGGGAGAGGAAAGCTCAGCCATATCACCGGGAATCCGCCACCACCAGCAACGGACTCTCCGGCGTACCCCAAGTGGGAGCAAACGGACCTCATTGTCTGTACATGGCTCCTAGACAATATGGAGCCTGATTTGGTCAGCCTCTTCGCCGAATACCCCTCGGTAAAGGCTCTATGGGATGGCCTCAACTCAACTTACAGCCAGAGCAGCGACGGGCTTCAGATCTTTGATCTTACGATCAGAGCTAACAGTTTGAAACAAGGGAATGATAGCATCGAAAAGTACTATACCAACCTCCAAAGAATCTGGAGAGAAATAGAACTCCGACAACCGAATCCAATGTCCTGCGAACGAGACATCACCGTCTTCAATCGCCTCAGATCAGAGACCCAACTATTTCAATTCCTCGCCGGGATTGACGACAGGTACGACTCAGAGAGGCGGGACCTACTGAAAGAAGATCCGCTGCCCACCGTCGAGAAGGCCTATGCCACCATACGGCGAGAGGGCAATCGGCATGAAATCATGGGCTCACGGAGTTCATCATTGGCGTCTGATACAGGAATCGGGGCTGGGTTGGCCGTCGGAAGACAGGGACAAAGCAGAGCAGGATTTGGCCGCGGATGGAAGCCGGACTCGCGAACGGGTGGGCCACCCAGGCCGTCGCCGGCGGCACCACGCCGGAATCACAACAGCAGCGACAGCAGTTGTGTGTGATCACTGTAAACGCAACGGGCACTCCATAGATGGATGCTTCGAGATAATAGGATGGCCGGACGGTTAGAAGAGCCGCCGCCGCGACAACGCGACGGCGTCGTATGGCGCAGCATCGGTCGCCTCCGGCGGTGGCAACGGGTCGGAGTCGGAGAGCAGAAATGGAGAAGGGGAGAAATCTGGAGCAATTACAGCGGCGGATGGGAAAGAAAGGCTGGGATCCGCCAATTTAGGTATAGGGCAAGGGCGAAAATTACCATCCTGCCCCTCACCTTTTTATTCTTTTAATAGTTCAGCCCCTCTTTGTAAAGTCACCCCAACCTTTATTCAGTCTTGCAATTTAGCCCCTAAAATTTGTTGTAGTAGTAATGGGCTCCCTAGTTCACAAAATTGTAAAGGGAAACCCATTATAAATGAAATCGAGACAGGTACAGCCCTCCAGGCTAGCACATGCCGTGCTTCACCAAAGCCCCGGTGGATCTTTGACTGTGGGGCCACAGATACGATGACTCATGATCGCTCCGATCTCGTTGATTTCACGGCCCCACCTAAAGATGGAATCCTGAATGCAAGCGGTGGTATATGCCAAGTTCAGGGAGCAGGAACTGTCACTCTGTCCCCGGAATTGACATTAAAAAATTATCTCTATGTCCCGAGCCTATCATACAAGTTGCTTTCCATAAGTCAAGTTACGAAACAATTAAACTGCATGTTGCTGATGTTTCCCTCATTCTGTTTGTTACAGGATATTCGTTCGGGGAAGGTGATTGGGCGTGGTACTGAGGAACGCGGATTGTACTACGTAGACGAGGTAGCTCAACAGGGAACTGCAGCGCTTGCTCACGGGACAGTGAACCGCCAACAGTGGTTGTGGCACCGCCGGTTGGGACATGCCTCGTCAGGGTACCTTCAGTTGTTATTCCCTCAGTTTTTTCCTAAAGATAGTCATTTCTCCTGTGAAACTTGTGCTCTAGCTAAGAGTCATAGACAACCTTTTCCTGTTTCTAGCACTAGATCAAAAACTGTTTTTTCTCTAGTTCATTCTGATGTATGGGGACCTACTCCAAACACCGATTCTAGTTATGAATTTAAGTATTTTGTTCTGTTTATTGATGATTGTTCTCGGATGACATGGGTTTATCTTTTAAAGAACAAAGTTGAAGTACCTTCAAAATTCATTGAATTCTTTAATATGGTACGTACACAGTTTCAAACACATATTCAGATACTTAGATCAGATAATGGGGGGGGGGGAATATGTAAACTCAACTCTTAAACAGTTTTTCCATAACCACGGGTTGATTCACCAAACCTCCTGTTCAAATACTCCTCAGCAAAACGGCGTAGCTGAACGCCGAAACCGACAACTCCTAGAAATGTCCAGGGCCTTGCTCATCGAGTCTCACTGTCCCCAGTCTATGTGGCCTGAAGCTATCGCTTCCTCAGTTTACTTAGTTTACCGGTTACCGTCTAAACCACTTAACTTTCAAACCCCTCTACAGTGTCTCACCAGTCAGGTTAAGATTCCGTCCGTTCTCACCCTGTCTCCTCGGGTATTCGGGTGTTCTGTGTTTGTTCATCTCCCTAAGACCACCCGTACCAAACTTGACCCCTGTTCCGTTAAATGTGTCTTTGTCGGGTATAGGATTCATCAGAAGGGTTATAGGTGCTTCGATCCCGTGGCCCATCGTATGTATACCACCATGGACTGTGACTTTGTTGAGACAGAGTATTATTTCTCATCCCCACTTAGTGGTCAGGGGGAGATTCGACAGCAGGATCCACTCAGTGGGGTGCCACCACTGTCTTGGCCAGACACATACCCAACAGAGCAAGTAGGCGGAACCACCGAGCCACCACCTCATGCGGTACAATCAGCTGTTCCATCCGCAGAACTCATCACCCCGACGAATACTCCTGAGGTTAGTAACCAGAACTCGAGTAGTTTCATATCTGGTATTCCCTATGATCCTAACAGTGCAGGAACCAGTGACGAACAGGGGGAGATTGAGGTACAGGGGGAGGATAATAGGGGTGATACAGGTAGATATGTGTTGCCACCACGGAGCACCAGAGGAGTTCCACCGAAACGGTACGAGCCCGAACACACAGGAAGAAATCCGAAATATCTAGTTGCGAATGTGGTCAGACGAAATCTAGCGCCACAAGCCCGGGCCTACACCACAGCCATTCACTCTATTCGACTCCCGAGTAAAGTAGAAGAAGCTCTTCAAGATGAGAAGTGGGTATGGGCTATGGAAGCGGAAATGGAAGCACTGGAAAAAAATAGGACATGGGAAAAATGCGTCATGCCTAAAGGAAAAAGAACAGTAGGGTGTCGTTGGGTCTTCACTGTAAAACATCGGGCAGATGGAAGCATTGAAAGGTACAAAGCAAGGTTGGTGGCGAAAGGATACACACAGACCTACGGAATCGATTACTCAGAGACTTTCTCCCCTGTAGCCAAGATAGATACCATCAGGGTATTATTCTCAGTAGCAGCTAACAGAGATTGGGAACTCCACCAATTCGATGTTAAGAACGCGTTCCTTCATGGGGATCTCCAAGAAGAAGTCTACATGGAACCCCCTCCAGGGTTTACAGGGAAGTTTGGTAGCGAAGAAGTGTGCAGGTTAAGAAAAGCTTTATATGGGTTGAAACAGTCACCCCGGGCTTGGTTTGGGAGGTTCTCAACAGCAATGAAGAAGTATGGTTATCATCAGAGTAACTCAGACCATACTCTTTTTATTAAAAGAAGAGAGGGACGTGTGACGTGTTTGATTATTTACGTTGATGATATGATCATTACAGGAGATGACACAGAGGAGATTTCCCAGCTGAAAGAAAATCTTTTCAGGGAATTCGAGATGAAAGATTTGGGACAGCTGAAATATTTTCTTGGGATAGAGGTACTGAGATCGAAGAGGGGTATATACATCTGTCAGCGGAAGTTTGTTCTAGATCTACTAGCAGAGACCGGGTTATTGGAGTGTCGCCCTGTGGATACTCCAATGGTAGTAAACCATGGATTGCGAAGTGTTGAGGGGTCTGGGGAAGCGGACAGGCTGCAGTATCAACACTTGGTAGGGAAGCTTATTTACCTATCTCACACACGACCTGATATAGCCTATCCTGTTGGGGTGTTAAGCCAGTTTATGCACCAACCGCAAAAGGAACATATGGATGCCGCGATAAGAGTATGTCGATACTTGAAAGGGTGTCCGGGGAGAGGTGTTCTGTTTCAGAGGAACGGCCACTTAAGGATCGAGGCTTATACAGATGCGGATTGGGCAGGAAGCCCAGGAGATCGGAGGTCAACATCAGGCTATTTTACTCTGGTTGGTGGAAATTTAGTGACATGGAAAAGTAAGAAGCAGAAGGTAGTGGCACTCTCGAGTGCTGAAGCAGAGTTTCGAGGAATTGCTCGGGGTGTAGCAGAAGTACTTTGGTTGAGGAAGTTACTTGGGGAAATTGGTCTCTTGAGTGAAGAAGCGTGTAACTTGATGTGTGATAACCGTGCAGCGATTAGCATATCTGAGAATCCCGTACAGCATGATCGAACAAAACACGTTGAGGTCGACAGACACTTCATCAAGGAGAAGATCGAGGAAGGAGTCATTAAGTTACCATACGTGAGGACGGAAGACCAACTTGCAGACATTCTTACCAAAGCCGTCAATGGTAGGATATTTGGGGAAGTTCTCGACAAGTTGCACGTTAGAGATCCCACTGTACAACTTGAGGGGGAGTGTTAGCAAGGGAAACTGGGGATTTGGTCAATCACGTAATTGTAGCATAATTATTCTGTAATTATTTAGTTTCCTTTCTTAGCCTAGCTCTTATGTTATTTAGTTGTTCAATTCCTTGTAGTAGAGTGTACAGATTTACAGCAATAAAGAAAATCTTTCCCAACTCCATGAATTCTCTTAAAGTTATCATTCATATCATGTTATGTCCATATTACTATATCCGTATCTGTGTACCATATGTGATATCAGATATGTTGTTGGACTATTACAGCAAACGATCGTAATTAATAACCTTAAATTTCCTTAAAAAGAACGAGAAATTCACACCTGAACCTCAACATGAAGATAATTATGTATTTCTTAACTGTATAATTATGATATCTATCAAACCATCTATAACAGCGTAGAAAGAAAATCACTAATATAATCATTGTCTATAATTGAAACTAGTAACCATGCATACTCATTGCCTGTGCAAGTAAAATAATAATTATTATTTAGATATATATTAAATTAAATTCTTCATGTTAATATTTATATAGTAATTCTCTTAAGTATAATTATAATTTATGATAAATAATGACTTAAATATAATAAAATAATATCACATTAGTATAAAATGATAATTAAAATAGAAATTTAAAAATATGGGGAAAAAGATAAAAAAAAAATATAATAGAAAAAATTAGAATTAACTTAGAAAGAAAAAAAAAAAGTAAAGAGATAAATTAAAAAGCAATACTGTGTGAGAGTGGGGAAAAAACAAATAAAAAGGAAAAGAATTTTAGAATGAAGAGAAAGCGGTTAATGAAGTAGTGGAAAAAAATAAATAGAAAATAAATTATTTTTAGAGTTCAAGAGACCAAACTTGGATCTCTTGCTTAATAGATAGTATAGATAAATTTATTATCAGCAATGTATGTGAGCCCTAGAATAGGGACAATCTTATACATAGAACATTAAACACCAAATTATCAAAATTATTTCTAACCAACATAATATAAATTGGAGGAAAAAACAACTTATCCCTTTCATTATGATCGTTTTTTTAATTTGTTATTCAAATTTTCAAAGATTTCAAAATTTCATATATACATTGTAAAAAAATTTAGATTGTTATCTCGGCTATTTAGGTGTAAACATATGTTTCATTTCCGGCAAAAAAAAATAATTTCCAGAAAAAATTAGCTACTTGTTAACACCTAAACAATTGAGATGACAATTTGAACTTTTTTTTTTTTTTTTTTGCAAACTACATATGATAACTGAAAAATTTTATAATGTATAAATAACAATTTGAAAATTTTAAAAATTTAGATGAAAAGTTGAAAAAACGACTATGGTACAGAGGATATGTTCGTTTTTTCCTCAATAAGTTATAATTATGTTATCCCAATTATTCCCAACACTCCCTTTCCTTTAGTTTTTATCATCTAAAATAGATTGTTGCTTTAATCCAAACACTTATACAGGTAAATCCAATTATTGTTTGACAAGTTCAAGTTCAAGTTCAAGAGGCTTTGTTATATTATTCTTTATTAGGTAAATCAGTAAATGGTAGGTTAACTGCCTCCAGTCACTGTTTTTAGCAGCAGAAGAATGTCATCACCTTACCCTAGTCCTACAATACTTGCTATGAGACTTTTGCTTATGTCTTTAATGACTCTTTATGGCTATTGTCCCTATTTCTCACTTCTACATGATTTCATGATTTGCATACTATATACTTGTTAGGTCAACAAGTTTCCTTGTAGACTATGGGATGCACACCTCTATTTTAACGAATCGTTGAGTTCCTGATTTAGTATCTCCCATTTATTTCGTCGAGCAGGATATGAGGGATCTTAAGAGTTGAGGATTCAACTTTTTACTACAAGATCAACAAGTTTCTAAGTTCTAACATATTATTCATGGGTTGTTCAAATTTTTACTACAAGGTCAACAAGTTTCTAAGTTCTAACATATTATTCGTAGGTTGTTCAAAAATATTATTTTCTTGTACTACATTTATATATTTAAATTTCGATTCAATAATCCACTAAGCCCAGTAAAAATTCTAAGAGAGATTGATTTAAAAGATTAGTTACCAAAATCCAAACATTTATACAAGGAAAATTACATCCATCTATGTGTTTTGAAATTCAAGAAAACTACAAAATCTTTGTTATTTTGATTTCTTTAATATTTAGACAATTATTAAATATATTTTTATTTTTATTTTTGGGTTACTAAATTTTTTTTATTTTATTTTGCACTCTAATTTTAATTTAAGGTGGTCAATACAATTTTTTCTATTTGTATGTAAGGTCAAAAAACTATTTTTAAAATAATAAAACTTAAAAATATATAAATATGTAATTAATTTTTTTTAGTGGACTCAAATAATCCAGTAAAGTAACCGGTACTAGTCACTCTATAACAAAAATGGCTGTTTGGAAATTGTGGTCATTATACGGTAAATATGCAAGTTGAGATATTTAATATCTACTCATTTAGTCATTTTGGTTTCTAATGGTTTCAATTTTTATTTCTTAGTATATTTTGTATTAACATATCTTCTAGGCTCTAGCAGCATTCTCAGTGCATAGAGATTTAGTCAGAATCTCGGCACGTCGCCGCTAAACCGCACTCTTTCTTCACGTTGATGAGCGGTGCGCCTCTGCTACCGGAGCCGGTGGTTTGGCTGCCCCTTGCGGCGTCATCCTCCACCGCCGGCAGCCTTTCCTCCTCTGTCATCGTCGACTGCCCAATTTTTTATCTCCCACACCGTAGCGTTACACTCGCCACCACCAGCGGCGACGTCGACCCCTCCGCCCTCCACCGCAAAATCGCTGCCCACGAAATGTGGGCGTGTCTATCTCTTCCCTCAGGACCCGAATCGCAAGTCCTATGGAATTATTTCAGAGAGAAACGGAATCACAAATATTTCTTTCTTGGATGCAGAAATCGCAAAGCTATCATGGCCTTATAGATTTGCATTGGTTGGGAAATTATCGCAGGGTTATCCGATTATGGCTTGATTACACAGGCTTATGATGGGAATGGATCTCTCAGGTGAGTTTAAAATTGGCTTATTGAATATCAAGCATGTTTTAATTAGACTAAGTTGCCATGAGGATTTTACGAAACTCTGGAAGCAAAAGATAATTATTTTAGACGGGTTTCTGATGAGGTTATTCAAGTGGACTCCTACCTTTAACACAAAGGTGGAATCGTCTGTAGCTCCGGTTTCGGTTAGATTTCTAGATTTTCCAAGTCAATTTTTTAAATCAGAGTCGGTTTTTTATGTTGCGAAACAAATTGGAGAGCCTTTGTGTTTTGACGAATGCACTTTTGATGTGAAAAGTGTTAGGAATAGTGCCCTAGAAAGCCGATTGTATATCCGCTTTGTACTTTTCCTTATTGTAATCACAGACAATCTTTGAATGAAATAACGAATTGAGGCAACACTTCTTTATATGCTCTTGTTTGGTATGCGTTTACTTTATCTGTGCATGTATGAGAACTCCCCTAATCCTGATGACTTTAGGACTCTACCATTTAGGTGAAATGGTTCATGAAATGAGCCCTATTTCACATAAGTCATGATTAGTAAAATACTCCAAGCCGATGAGTCACCGACTGTAGCACTCCGGAGCGGTGGGCACCACATCCCCCGCACTAAAGCCAAGCACATGTAACGAAACGGACTCCGCACACATGCCCAACTCCAGCGAACGGGTGACCAAACGAAAACCAACCTAAGCCAGGTGAACTAGACCCTTACATCAGAGTGCACAAATAAAACATGAATGCGGAAGCGATACATAAGAGTCATATTATATATTTACGTATAGGTACCAATACATAAAGTATAATTATAGATACCGACTATCTACTTATAATACATATAGGTACCAACATTTCATAATATTTATATACAAACCCCTTACGGGTCAAAAGAATAATCATAATCCATACATAGCGTATCCAAAAGTGACGTAAAGTAAGTACAAAACATAATTAAAAATGCGTGAGACTCGAGCTATCCACAAGTAAGACAACTCGACAAACTTGTCGCCTAGCTCAAGACTCCAAAAGCAACTACCTGCAACTTAAAAGAAAAGGGGAAGAGAAAAGAAACAACGAGGGTTAGTCCTAACGACTAGTGAGGGGTCAATCGGGTTATGTTATTTAGTGAAAATCAATAAAAAGGCTAAAAACACCGACAAGAATGCCTAAGTCATCTCCCGAATAATTCGTCAACCAATCTATTTCGCCTCGAAGGGAGTTAAATGTTAGGAATAGTGCCCTAGAAAGCCGATCGTATATCCGCTTTGTGCTTTTCCTTATTGTAATCACAGACAATCTTTGAATGAAATAACGAATTGAGGCAACACTTCTTTATATGCTCTTGTTTGGTGTGCGTTTACTTTAGCTGTGCATGTATGAGAACTCCCCTAATCCTGATGACTTTAGGACTCTACCATTTAGGTGAAATGGTTCATGAAACGAGCCCTATATCACATAAGTCATGATTAGTAAAATACTCCAAGCCGATGAGTCCTACAGACAGTGGGAGTGTCAACCTGGCTCCTCTAAGGCTTGCTTGTGGGATCACGCCCTTAAGAAGGACCACCTTGTTTCATGAAGGTGCAAAGTGTATAGTTGATACGTGCGTGATACATGAGGGTGCTTACTTTAATAAGTAAGTTCACTGAGGTGCCCCGTGTGAGAACATTCCTAAATGGGAAAGGAAGTTTCTATTTCAGGAAATAGAAACTTCCAGATTAGGAAATATCTCACGAGTCATTGATGTGATTAATTGATCCTTAAGACTTGAGGTTCCTTGTCACTTTATGAATTAACTCTGTAGTCTTAGGTATAAGCTTTAAAGGGTGTCGCCTTAGACAACTGATTCAAGGCTTATGCTGGGGCTGCACAAGTGATTCATGAAAGTGAATGAGAATCAAGAAAGGACCTACACTTGCATTTCCAAGGTGATCTCTTATTGTGTAAGTCATTCATATGCCATATGGAGTCCTTAGCCCAGGCAGTAGATCAAGACATCAAGAAAAGGGTTTCTTGGATTGAGATCAAATGGATATGAAATGCACTTAGCTTTAATACCGGATTATTAGGGTTCTGATTATTCCCTTACCCTAGATCTTGGTTGAGAGATAGTAAGTAGGAGGATTGTATCTCACATGAATCAATGACTTAAAGGTTCTGTCGAATCCGAACATTCCAATTCAGCTAGGGGTTAAACACCTGTTACTAGACTATGGTCGTTTAATCTGTGGACTGATTAATTAATTAGTGAATTAATTAATTAGGGTCACTGCTAATTGAATTGAGAACCTAGAGGGTCACAGACAACAACTTGGTTACATGAGTTGAGGCTTTAAAATGATTAAACGAGTTAATCGGGCAAAAAAAAGGGGCTCCACACGTGTGAAACCACACGTGTGGGTCACGTGACTATATATGTATATCGTATATATATATATATATATATATATATATATATATATATATATATATTAAATAATTAAATGTGTTAATTATTTAATAGACTTTGGTTTAATTTTGAATTAAAAGGAAAGTCTAATTTTGGAGAAAATAATTTTGTTAATTAATTATGAATTAATTAATTAGAAAAAAAATAAGTTATTTATTTAAATAAAGTATAAAATTATCCAAACATAGTTTGGATATTTTAGCTCTCTTGAAAGTTGATTTGAATTAGAATTCAAAGTCAAAGTCAAAATACTTGATGATCAAGTAATAGGAGAGAGAGAGGGACCAAAACCCTAGTCCATAAGGACTAGGAATTTCGGCCACTCCCCTCTTATAAATAGGGGAGCTCGAGCTCCCCTTAGAGCTAATTGGCAATTCTTTTGGTTCATGTGTTGAACACCATCCTTTCTCCAAGATAAACGAAACCCTAGGTTAAGCCTAAACACTAACTAGAGAACTAGCATCCTTACTAGTTAGATTGTAGCCAAGTTGGTGGACTTGCTGGGATGCGGGCCCAGAACAGTAGCAGTCCGGGACCACATTTTAAAATTTTTATTATAATACAAGTATTAAAATATTTCTAAAACATTTTAATACAAAGCGGAAGACTTAGCCGGATCTACTCAAGTATATACATGCAATTGATAATAAATTTTAAATCATTTAAGCAGATAAATATCTAACATGCAATTAACACTTAAGAGCACATAATTTATCATGCTTAAAATAAAATAACTGTAAAATATTACCGTACTGCAAACATGGCTATCTAACGGCATTTTTCCAGCTCCTTGCCCACTCGTGAGACCGGCAGAGCTTCCCTGCAATGACCCCAGGGACACCCTCGGAGCGTGGGCTCCGAAAGTATTTCTCTAAATACTTAGAGAAAATAAAATTTAAACTAAAAACCCTTTTCAGGGTTTATTCTCCCGAAATTAGGCGTTTATATATAAACACCTAATTAAAATTAATTCCGAAATAAATCGGAATTAACTAGGAGAAGATGGGACGATTTCAAAGCCAAGAATTAGCCAAAATCATCCCAAAGTGTTATGTGAGAAATGAGGACCCAAGGCTCCTATTTATAGGGGGAAAACCGAGGGCATTTCGGTCATTTTGGATTCAAAAGCAAGGGTAAAATGGTAATTTCACATCCCACTTGCGTGTACAACTTGGACACGAAAACCAAGGTAACCACGTCGTAGATCTCAGAGCCACGAGTTCAACGCCGCCGAGAACGCGGCAAACGGAGTTCACACGCGCCCTCACGCGCCGCCACAAGGCGGCGCGTGACTTTCACTCTCGGCTAGGGTTCCAAACCCTTGAACCGGTCCGGTCCGACACGTGGCCGATCCTGGTGATGCCACGTGTCCGGTCCGGTTCAACCCTATCCGTTTGGTCCGATCCGTTGACCCGGATCCGGACCCGTTTGACCGACCCAATTCAGACAAATCTGAATCGTTCCTTTCCGATGACGTGGCGCGATCTGAGCCATCCACGTGTCGAACACGTGGCCTGCCACGCGGCTGCCCAGTCAGCACCACATGGACCCACTTGCTGACGTGGCATGCCACGTCAGCTGCCACGTCATCACCGATTTTTTTTTTTTTTTTTTTTTTTTTTTCGATGAAAATTTTATTTTCTCCAAAATAAAATTCCGGGCATTTCCAACTCTTTGGAACTTGATTTATTTTCTTAAAATAAATCGCTTGGCTATTTTCAAACACTTTGAAAATTCATTTCTCTTTCTCCTTTTATTATTTTCTCTTTGGGTTTTTAATTGGGGCTTGCAGAGGGACCTGCAGGACTAATTAATTTTAGCTCCAAACGGATTAATATATTATCATCCCATGATAATAATTAATTACCGTTTAACAATATTTAATTCCACTAAATAAATATTATTGCACTCTAAAATTAATTAAATTATTCACGAATTTCTCGATCTAGAATAATTTCGCATTTTACTCCTCCGTGTAGATATCCATGAAAAATAAATTGCAACTACTATAATTTATTTTTCATCTCTAATTTGAAATTTATTGATTCGCCTTAAGTTCAAATTCTCTGTATGTGAAACACATTCAACATACAACTTCGGTGACGTTATCACGCGAAGTGCTTTGGCCAAAGTCTTAATTCGAACTTTTGCAAATCTATTTCAAGGATATCTCTTACCTTCCAGCAAGGCCACAGATTCCTCGATCAATATAACTCTTTAGCACATTTCATGCTGTCACCGAATCATACAAAGTATTTTGGCCACCCGTTACCGAGACCTCACTTCGAGTATGTTACAGTGACTAACACTACATGCCTAAAGCCGAAATATTATCAGGATTAAGAGTACAATGCTTCCTGAGATTTTATTTATTTTAGATAGCAGTATAAAATAAATAATCTCAGTGGTCCAGTTCGATGTTTCCAATCCTATTGAAAATCATCAACGTGTTATAATTGGAATCACCATTCCCTATGACGAAAGACTAATCATCTTATATAACCACGTTATAGTCTTGATAAGAACATATTCTTATCTTACCAACTAGAACTTTAATGACACGTGATTTCGGTATTCAAAGTCTTTTCCTATGAAACACATTTCATATGAGAATACCACCACACGTCATTAATTATTAATATATGAAATACTCATAACTTGCTGTAAATTCAGTTTAATTAATTCAACAAATTGAATTTTCAGGGCACTATTCCCAACAGGACTATCTCTAGAGAGCTTCAAGTTAGAAGTTTGAAGATTCGAGCTTTACCAAGGAGAGGTGTAGCACCCCTTAACACGTGGAGGTACCACACCCCCGCACTATAGGTCAATCCACATACGAAACGGTCAATCCGTACATGAACTAACCTATAGCGAACGGGTGACAATGCAGTACACGACAAGTTAGGCGGGATACTCGAACATGCGACATGATAAAGCGGAAGCATAAATAGAACATTATCGACTATTTCCATTTATCCAATCATGACATTTCTCATCTTCCAAATAAAATATATTCTAGCTTACATATCAATACATTATCATCTCCTAAAATAAATAACATAAAACCATAAACATGATTTTCTCGAACAATAATAACCAATCAAATAAATGCACCGTGTTTGACTCAACTCTAACAACTGGACTCAACTCACTTCCCGCCTAGCACGCACCTGCAATAACCTGAAAGGTGGAGATGTCAGTCTGTGAAGACCGAGTGAGGGGTTTACATATATATTAGCGCAGATAACATGCAAGTTATACTCTCGGGTAAAGATTTGTAAAAGATAAATATACAAGCTCAATAATAATATGGCTTCGCCCGAGAATACAACTATCAATATTAAATACTTGTTCTTTCATGCAATCGATGAACATGCTTGCTTGCTTATTAATCATTAGGTGATCATGCAATTCAATTATCTTGCAATCGTGCGATATTGTAATCAATTAGCACATTCATGGAAGGGAAATCATACAATCAATACATGGCTTGCTTGTAACACGATAGGGTTTGTTCCTCTTGTGGTTGGACGGACAACCACCAGCTCTAAGACTAGCCCAACGCCCTCGCTAAGGAGAACCTGGCCAGGAGAACACGGGTACACGATAAGGTTTTGTTCTTCTTGTGGTTGGACGGACAACCACCAGCCTGAAGGCCAGCCCAGCGCCCTCACTAAGAAGGACCTGGCCAAGAGAACACACGTACACAATATGGCTTTGTTCTTCTTGTGGTTGGACGGACAACCACCAGCCTGAAGGCCAGCCCAGCGCCCTCACTGAGAAGGACCTGGCCAAGAGAACACACGTACACGATAGGGTATTGTTCTTCCTGTGGTTGGACGGACAACCACCAGCTCTAGGACCAGCCCAGCACCCTCACTAAGGAGAGTCTGGCCAGGAGAACGCACGTACTTGTTTTGATGAACATGGCATGCTTGATTTGTGAACACTAACATAACCTACTTGCATGATTCATGAACAATAACATACTTGAAATGATAAGTGATTTCATGAAATTATAACTATAAATACCTTTGGCCAAAAATCACGTAAAGGTTATACGGGTTCTATATAACTAGAAACTAAACCTCACCTGACAGGCGACACACGACTCGTGAATACGTGAACTTGCTTATGATCCACAATCTCCGCCCTGGAGAATAACTGGACAAGAAACGGGACAATACATGTGCATGAGACCACAATTCAAGCATATTATTCCATAATAATGACGCACGGCATGATCATACACGAGACATCGAGCAATACACAATGTAGCATGATAACATGTTGTTTCGACATATAATCAATCATATAATAGCAATTTGGGGTCAAATAAGCCATCGGATCGACGTCCCAAAATTCCATTTTTATGCAGAAAGTTTCTGCACTACCAGAGAGCTGAGAACGGCCGTTCCAGGGTTCAGTTCAAAGTGGGAGTGGCCGTTCCCGCTGTCGGGCTCCCCGAAGATGGGAACGGTTGTTCCCTTCTGTGAGACAAAGTGGGAACGGGCGTTCCCGTCCTCGCCGCCTGACACATTGTTCAAACAATGGGAACGGTCGTTCCCCATTTACAAAGGGAACGGGAAGGGCCGTTCCCGTTACGCAGACAGTCCAGAAACAGGGGAGAAGAACAGGGGAGCTACGGACCAAGCTCCCAAAGCTCCCAAAACACTCATAATCCCTCCTATATATTATAATTCATATGAGGAAACATATATACATGCTCAAAATGCAATAAAACACAATATAAACACATAATCCATGCTTTAATCATCACAATCACCCACTTCAAGCTCATCATTGAGTTTAGCATATAACTTCAAATTCTTCAAGAATTCAAATATAAATTCAAGTTAAAAGCATGAAATCATACTCCTAACATCAAATAATCAAGTTAGCAAGCTTAAACACTAACCCTAGCTTCATGCATAATTATCAAGAAATCATATATATGCTCATATATACCTTGAATATGAAAAAGAAGGAAGAAGATGATTCAACTAGATGATTGAGCTCCCAAAACATGGAATTTCATGGAAAACTTGATGAATTTAATGGAATCTCCTCTCCCTTTCTTGATGTTTTTGGCTCGGTAGAAAGGAGAAAGAATGGATGATGATTCTTGATGAAATGAAATGAAAAGCAAGGGAGAGATGCATATACCGATATATTTGGGAAAATATGTAATATTTATGATTAAATCCTCCAACTCCATAAGTCATGCAATTGAGTATATCAAGTTTGGAAAATGATCAATTGGGTCCAAAAGATTTTCATGCAATTAAGTCCTTAAAGAAAAGGAAATGAGCAATTAAGGACAATTATGCAATTAATACAAATTGGACAATTAATTCATGTAACAATTAAATTCAATATATAACATAATTCCCAAGTTGGCATATATTTCATATATTTTCACGTAATCATGTTGAAACACAATTTATAAAATTAATATAGCACGTATAAGTTAAATAAAAGAAAAATAATAAGATAAAGTCCTAATGCTCGAAACCCACACGTGTCAAGCGTACCTGACTGTCTGAAAATCAGGGCGTTACAACTCTCTCCCCCTTAAGAGAATCCGTCCTCGGATTCCATGTCCTGAATTCCTGGAATTTTAATTGGCTCTTACGTGTTCATCCACGCGGGTTAGCTACTCCCCGTCAGGGATTAGTTCGAAAGAGGTCTTCGATCCACAATGTCCTCCCATGTGTGAATTCACGACCCTCAACTTTCCGGAATTTAACACTTGAAAGAAAATCTAACCTTCCACTAAAACAAGTTGACAAGTAGTTGAAAATAATGAGAGTGCCCCGTCTCTTAAACAGTTAACGAGAGAACCCCGTCTCCCGAGCAAGTAGCAAGAGAACCCCGTCTGTTGATAACCCCGAGAGAATCCCCGTCTCTCACGCACACGAAATAAAAGTTCAAGCGAGCACTTAGATAAAATTTGCAAGTAACATACAAGAATTAAATAAAATTATTACTTCTGCAACTATTAGTTCACATAAGCAATTATTAATAAGCAAGGAATCATGTACAAGAGTAATAAAATAATAGTATACAAGTACAAGAATAACAAGATAATGATAACAATAAAATAATGGTGCACGTGGTATGCATGATTGAGTGTACCGTTCACCGAGGATTGAAGTTCTGGTGTTGAAATAACTCGGATGAATACTTGATTCTTTAGTTGAGATTTCTCTTGCTCGGTACCGTTACCGTTCAACATTCCCATTTCTGATAACCGTCTCCGTCTTTGTATTATTTTCTAACATAATCCGTAAATCATCATTAATCGCCGCGTCTTCAAACTCGTTTTAATCCTAGATTTGTCGGTTGAACCCTTCCGTTTTGGAACTGAAATATACCCTCGATTTCTTGTCCTGAAGGGATTGTGTATTCGAGCTTAAAAGACTGACTTTGTGTTTCAAGCAAACTCTTGTCCAACAAACAGAGAGAACCGGTTTTACCATTTTCTCGACCTTCGTAATCAAAGTAAAACATCTTCCCGAAGCAAAGATCCTGACTCTTTTGTTTGAAACCTGAAAGTAGCACTTCTATTCCCTTAGAAGATAGCACGACGGATATTACTACAGCATAATCAAGGTTGTCATCCCGTGAGAGTAATTCAGCACACACACTTGCATAGAAACCGAAAGAATCAGGTCCTAGTGAAACATCTTCCTTTGATCCTTTTAATCTGATAACATACCCCACAATTCCACAAAATATCTTGAAAGAGAGGATCAATCAGTCTTTCATCTTTCTGAAGTGTTCATGGTAAACTGGTATATTTATGGAGGCGACGGCGACAACACGGATGAGAACACGGTGTGCTATTACTGGTATCTCTAGGGTATAAGTAATAACTTCGTAAGAAAACTCTTGTCAGAGTTAACCTACTAAAACTGAAGATTACTTCCGAGCATTACCCAACTGAATCCTTTCTATTTACTAAGTCAAATGATATCCTGAGACTATCGGAGAACTGCGGACGGTGTACTCACTTTCAGGAAGATAATAATGGAACAAAGGTACTGTCGATGATGGGACTTTCTTTGTATGAGAGGGAGAAAGTTTAGATTATTGACAACCTCCTTCACATGATTCGGATACAGGATTCCTGGAAGAATTAATTCTCTGAAAATTCCCACTTCCTCGAGTGTTATCTAACTTCAGATTTGAACTTATTTTCAGACCGGCTCTCCCCCTTAAGAAAATTAGAAATTTTCTTATCCTTTCCCACTTGCAAGCTTCTCTGCTGACTCAATTCCCATAACCTTTTCCTTGTTCTACTTGTTATTAATCAAGATTTTGATTGATGATCCTTTTCTAATTCTTTCTGCTATCAACATACTCAACTTGAAGCTCCCTGACTATCACCACTTTGGTTTGATGTTAAAATTCTTCAACATCCGACATTCACCTAATGCTTTCCAGCGAATTGGCGTTTACAAGTTCGGCACCATAGTCCGAGACAAGAAAGTTACTTTCTTAATTCCAAACGCATCTCCAAATGACTGATTAATTTCTGAAGGTTGAAGGACCCACTGAACATTTATCTGCTTGGATTTATCAACCTTTCCTCATTCCAAAATTTTCCAAATATCTCTATCGTACCTGCTCTTACTAGCTTCTAGACCACCAAATTCTCACAACTTCCAATATTGCTAAACTTCAATCTGAATCCAATAAGCCGGTTACAACATGAGACCCAAAAGGTTCAGAGACCTTTCCTTTTAAATTCGAGTCGGTAGAAATAGGAACAGGGCTTGTGTAAAGCATAGGTAGAACCTATTAACAGTAAACACTAAATAATGCATGATGGTTAAAGTGTTACGGTCTACCTTTCGCATAATTTAAAATGCAACACGTTAGAGCAATTATATCACTTTGAAGGTATACATATAAATAAAGAAATGTAAAGAAAGTAAATAATTTGATCATGTATCCAACGCATCAAGTAGGAAATTTCAAATACAATTAGAACGACATTTATAATTGAAAAACAATTTAATTAACAATTATGATGCACGTGCTTATGAATGCATTGAAGAACCTGGCATCGTAGAAATGTTAAACTCAATTCCGGTGTCCCTTCCTTGTTGACCAAATTGCAACTTGGTTCGAACGGTTGATCGATCTCTTAAATCTTCAAAATCCTCCAGCCTTGATTAATACATTTCCCAAAACCTATCACTCACAACTTGCTTTTGAAAATAAATGCATGTGGGTAAGACCTGCTCATGTCATATAGTTGTCACATAGTTGATGTCAATAATGAAAATTTAATATAATTGCAACAAATAATTCATAAATGTTCGAACAAAGCACGTTGCTCCCATAAACTTCCAGCAAATTCAAGATCAATTAATTGGCGATTAATAATACAAATCAACACAGTACACAAGTTATCAACAATTCAATCAAATAATAGCATAATTCAAGTACTTCACGGATTTCAAGTAAGTCAACAAGTTCAAATAAAATGCAGGACTCTCAAATTGTCAAGTAATTCCTATGCCGTACGACCTAGACCTGACACGACACGACACTAGAACCTCGGTTTTACAACCGGGCTCTGATACCACCTTAGATGTAGCACCCCTTAACACGTAGAGGTACCACACCCCCGCACTATAGGTCAATCCACATACGAAACGGTCAATCCGTACATGAACCAACCTATAGCGAACGGGTGACAATGCAGTACACGACAAGCTAGGCGGGATACTCGAACATGCGATATAATAAAGGGGAAGCATAAACAGAACATTATCGACTATTTCCATTTATCCAATCATGACATTTCTCATCTTCCAAATAAAATATATTCTAGCTTACATATCAATACATTATCATCTCCTAAAATAAATAACATATAACCATAAACATGATTTTCTCGAACAATAATAACCAATCAAATAAATGCACCGTGTTTGACTCAACTCTAACAACTGGACTCGACTCACTTCCCGCCTAGCACGCACCTGCAATAACCTGAAAGGTGGAGGTGTCAGTCTGTGAAGACCGAGTGAGGGATTTACATATATATTAGCGCAGATAACATGCAAGTTATACTCTCGGGTAAAGATTTGTAAAAGATAAATATACAAGCTCAATAATAATATGGCTTCGCCCGAGAATACAACTATCAATATTAAATACTTGTTCTTTCATGCAATCGATGAACATGCTTGCTTGCTTATTAATCATTAGGTGATCATGCAATTCAATTATCTTGCAATCGTGCGATATTGTAATCAATTAGCACATTCATGGAAGGGAAATCATGTAATCAATACATGGCTTGCTTGTAACACGATAGGGTTTGTTCCTCCTGTGGTTGGACGGACAACCACCAGCTCTAAGACTAGCCCAACGCCCTCGCTAAGGAGAACCTGGCCAGGAGAACACAGGTACACAATATGGCTTTGTTCTTCTTGTGGTTGGACGGACAACCACCAGCCTGAAGGCCAGCCCAGCGCCCTCACTAAGAAGGACCTGGCCAAGAGAACACACGTACACGATAGGGTATTGTTCTTCCTGTGGTTGGACGGACAACCACCAGCTCTAGGACCAGCCCAGCACCCTCACGAAGGAGAGTCTGGCCAGGAGAACGCACGTACTTGCTTTCATGAACATGGCATGCTTGATTTGTGAACACTAACATAACCTACTTGCATGATTCATGAACAATAACATACTTGAAATGATAAGTGATTTCATGAAATTATAACTATAAATACCTTTGGCCAAAAATCACGTAAAGGTTATACAGGTTCTATATAACTAGAAATTAAACCTCACCTGACAGGCGACACACGACTTGTGAATACGTGAACGTGCTTATGATCCACAATCTCCGCCCTGGAGAATAACTGGACAAGAAACGGGACAATACATGTGCATGAGACCACAATTCAAGCATATTATTCCATATTAATGATGCACGGCATGATCATACACGAGACATCGAGCAATACACAATGTAGCATGATAACATGTTGTTTCGATATATAATCAATCATATAATAGCAATTTGGGGTCAAATAAGCCATCGGATCGACCGTTCCAGGGTTCAGTTCAAAGTGGGAATGGTCGTTCCCGCTGTCGGGCTCCCCGAAGATGGGAACGGCCGTTCCCTTCTGTGAGACAAAGTGGGAACGGGCGTTCCCGTCCTCGCCGCCTGACACATTGTTCAAACAATGGGAACGGCCGTTCCCCATTTACAAAGGGAACGGGAAGGGTCGTTCACGTTACGCAGACAGTCCAGAAACAGGAGAGCTACAGACCAAGCTCGCAAAGCTCCCAAAACACTCATAATCCCTCCCATATATTATAATTCATAGGAGGAAACATATATACATGCTTAAAATGCAATAAAACACAATATAAACACATAATCCATGCTTTAATCATCACAATCACCCACTTCAAGCTCATCATTGAGTTTAGCATATAACTTCAAATTCTTCAAGAATTCAAACATAAATTCAAGTTAAAAGCATGAAATCATACTCCTAACATCAAATAATCAAGTTAGCAAGCTTAAACACTAACCCTAGCTTCATGCATAGTTATCAAGAAATCATATATATGCTCATATATACCTTGAATATGAAAAAGAAGGAAGAAGATGATGCAACTAGATGATTGAGCTCCCAAAACATGGAATTTCATGGAAAACTTGATGAATTTAATGGAATCTTCTCTCCCTTTCTTGATATTTTTGGCTCGGTAGAAAGGAGAAAGAATGGATGATGATTCTTGATGAAATGAAATGAAGAGCAAGGGAGAGATGCATATACCGATATATTTGGGAAAATATGTAATATTTATGATTAAATCCTCCAACTCCATAAGTCATGCAATTGAGTATATCAAGTTTGGAAAATGATCAATTGGGTCCAAAAGATTTTCATGCAATTAAGTCGTTAAAGAAAAGGAAATGAGCAATTAAGGACAATTATGCAATTAATACAAATTGGACAATTAATTCATGTAACAATTAAATTCAATATATAACATAATTCCCAAGTTGGCATATATTTCATATATTTTCACGTAATCATGTTGAAACACAATTTATAAAATTAATATAGCACGTACAAGTTAAATAAAAGAAAAATAATAAGATAAAGTCCTAACGCTCGAAACCCACACGTGTCGAGCGTACCTGACTGTCTGAAAATCGGGGCGTTACAAGAGGGGATCAAGCCGCGAGAAAAGCGTTCTTGGGTGGCTTGAAACGCTTCAAGAAAGAATAAAAGAAAAGTAAGTTTCTTAACTCTACGAATTTGGATACACGATTGCGAGTCCAAGATCCTTTTGTTGGAAAAATTTTTAAATTCCACTGCTTTCTGAGTCGTATTTTCCAACATTAAAGTGCACTCTAATCAATTTTCAGAACTTTATTGAAAAACATAACTAACCTATCTAAGCAAAGTACATAAACTGTTCAATTAGTGCGCGAGAAATAAGGGTATAACAAAGTACTAATTAATCAAACTTCACACAATCTTTCATGTATTCAATCGCCTAATAGGTTCTAGCAAAATTCAAGGCTCAAGCTTAAGCAAACACATTCAAAATAGGAATAAATTATTCACAATTTCTAACATCCTCAAATTCAAGTAAACAACAAGTCAAAACAGTTGACGCAGGAAAAAAAAAATCGAATTTAAGCACGTAAGCCAAATAGTAAATAGGCTTATCCCTCCCCTCACACTTAAATCATGCATTGTCCTCAAGGCATAAGAAAATCGAGAGAAAAGAGGATTTCCTGAAGTGCGGATCTGGGGGCTTTTTTTTTTCCGCAAAAATAGTATGAGCATGGGGTACGGCCACACCTAGGGGTCAAACCTGGAAGACAACCAAGAGCATCAATCCAATCAAATGGAGATAGAACCTCCATATAAATCCCCTCGACTATGTGGTGATGAATCTTCAAATCCATTACGCCCTCTAGATTGGGGATGATCATTCGTAGAGGTTCTCAACATAATTCGACACTTCCTCAGCACAGACTTCGTCAATCACTTATAAAAAAAAATTTCATGATCCTTCACAATGACTCTTGGGTTCTTGTACTCAAAAAATATGTGAGATCTGAAGAAAATAGTGGTTAAGTAGTCGAGAATATATACATACCAGATCGTGACATTAAGGTATGACCGCATCTTAAGGTCGTACACCTCGAAAAACTGCTCATTCCATAAATCATCGTGTATCAGCTTTGAATCTGCATATTCTCCCCCTCCCTTGAAGGCATACTCCAGATTATTCAAAAAGTTCTTGAATTTCAAAATAGGTGCCTGAAACACGAAAGAATTTAGTTCAGTTATAGCGTTAGGCACATCAAGCATCAGAGCATCCCTATTCATAGATTTAAAAGCCTCTAATGGTAAAACCATCCCACAAGGATCAACCGACAACCCAATATGTTTTGGCTTAATCTCAAGATTTTCAACAAGACTTAGTTCCTCTACATTGTTCATCTTATAATCCTCATTAGTCAGACTTTCTATCACATCAATGCTAAAAACACTAGAGAATTTATTAGGACCTTTACTTGACTCATAAACATTAAACTTCTCGAACATCATCATCAAATTCTAGAGTTAATAGGTTTTTTTTTTACGTCTATTTTAGCATTAGCAGTACTAAAAAATGGACGACCCAAAAGGATATCAGAGGATTTCTCAGAATAATTATCCTCTATGTCCAACACGAAGAAATCAGCCGGGAAGGCTAAATTGTTGACTTTAACGAGGACATCTTCCAAAACACCTTCCGGGTATGTGATAGAATGGTCCGCCAATTGTATGATAACACCTATACCTTTCAAGGGACCAAGATTAAGTGCATTATAAACAGATAAAGGCATAACATTAATAGATGCACCTAAATCAGACATGGCCCTTTTAATTCCCAAATTACCAATTTTACATGGTATTGAAAACATACCTTGATCATGGCACTTGGGGGGAAGTTTCTTTTGTAAAACGGCGGACACGTTTTCCACCATACTTACCTTTTCATTGCCTAATAGTTTTCTCTTATTCGTGCAGAGCTCTTTGAGGAATTTCACATACCTGGGAATTTGTTGGATTGCATCCAACAACGGAATATTTACCTCAACTTTGCGAAACGTGTCGAGAATACTCTTCTCTTCTTTCTGCTTCTTCGTTTCTGCTAAACGTTGAGGGAATGGAGACGGGCCCACCAGGGGCTTAGGTTTTACGACAAGTTCTGCCTCGCTGTCGTGGTGTGAGTCTAAGGTATGGTCATACTTAGAAGTCGCACCACCTATCTGATCGCCTTTGGACCCAGATTTCCATCCCTGATCTTTTTCCACTGGTGGAGGCAGTTCCTTGCCGCTTCGAAGCGTGATGGCGCTGACATTCTTCCTGAGGTCTTCCATTTACGAGGGTAGTTTACCTTGGTTCTCCATCCTACTCAAGGCTGCAGCGATCTGCCCTAGCTGGGTTTCCAAGTTCTTAACCGTAGAGCCTAGGTTCTGAATGGTGGACTCTAGGTTGTTGAAACGGATAGCTTGGGGATTAAGGTTTTGTTGTGAGTTTTGTTGTTGAGGCTGCGAGGGTCTGGGTACAAAATTCTGGAAGTTTGGTGGAGGTTTTTGTGGTATTCCTGCACTCATGTTAGATGCTAAAGTAGATATCATATTCTTGAGTTCATCAAACTGGGAAGAACTTACCTCTTTTACCTGCCTCGTCATGTCGGACTTGGCATAGTATTTTTGTGAGGCCCTAGAAATTCTGCTAATTAGTTCCGTCAGTTCTGCAGGTGTTTTGATCATAATGGAACCACCACTCGAAGCATCCAACTGCCTTTTGTCGGCAGGCATCAGGCCTCTGTAAAAGTTATGAACAACTGAATTTTTCGGCAGGTTGTGATGTGGGCACATTGCAAGCAAATTGCGGTATCGCTCCCAATACTCATGCAAGGATTCATGTTCCTTTTGCTTAATGGTAATTAACTCCTGAAGGAGATCCAGGTATCGCTCAGCTGGGAAGAACCTATCCAAGCATTTGTCGTGCATCTGCTACCAAGTAGTAATGGTTGCTGAAGGTAGAGAGTACAACCATTTTTCTGCTGCATCTTGTAGAGAGAACGGGAAGGCACGGAGCTTGATTTGGTCCTCGGTAACTCCATGAGGCTTTGTTGAGCAGTAGACCGTGTAGAACTTGCTCAGATGTTGGTAAGGGTTTTTGTTTTCCAGACCGCGAAAGATGGGGAGTAGGTGGATTGTTCCCGTCTTTAGCTCGAAGCCAGCACCCACCTCTGGAAAAGTGATACAGAGGGGCTGCTGTGTGGCAGCAGGGCGCACCAGATCCTCCATGGTACGACGTTCTACTACTGCCAACGTTAAGGTACGGTCAAACCCTTCTGTTCGTCTTCTGGATGTTCCGACTCAATGCTGGACTCTTCAGATTGGTTCAGATTGGATTTTTCTGCTAGCTTCGTGCGTGTTTTGGTCCGTTTCCTTAACGATTTTGCGGTTTTTTCGATTTCGGGATCGAAAATCGGCTCGTCAACTCCACGAATGCTCCTGATCATAAAAAGAATTAAATTTGATTAGCACCAATCCCCGGCAACGGCGCCAAAATTTGACAGGTGTCGAATCCGTCAAAATAAATTATAATCCGGTTTACGACTAAAATAGAGTATAGTGCAAACGGGTCGAATCCACAGAGATTGGTTGAAAATAATTCTAATTAATCACAGGAAAATTCACTAAAATTAACAAGTAAAATTAGGGGGGGTTTGGATTTAATTAAACTAACTAAATTAACTAACAATTAAATTAAACTAAAGGAAAAACAATAAATCACTTAGAAGTTGGGTTTTGATAAATCAGTAGGAAAAGCAATACCTAGCTAAGAATCACAATTTAGTTTAGAACATCAATCATAGACGCAAAGATAAATTCAAATATTCAAGTAGATTGGCTATAACAGATAGAGACACTCGACTCCGTTTCGTTTTCTCTTAAATCGTAGAATAATCTAGAGACACTCGACAATTATTCCCTAATTAATTCACAACCCGTAAAGACACTCGACAGGATTTAATGAATCGACAACATTAAGAATCAAGAAAACACTAACCCGAATTAACCAAGTTACGACACGTACAAGATTTAAACCCGATTATTAACTCCCTTAACAAGTTGAGGACTGCAACCAATCCTTCTTGTTAATGTAACACTAGTTATCTATCAAGCACTACATAAACTTCATGCAATCAAGATTGGCGATATGCAATAAACCTACTTAGATGATCCCCGTAATCACTTAAGCAAATAAATCACAATAACACGACACTCGGAGAATTAATAAATACTTGAAATTAAATTGAATTATAAAAGCAAATTAGGTCTCATGATGTCAAAACCAAATTATAAAATCCTAGCTAAGTACTAAAGAAATTTAGCTTCTCATAGTTCTAAAATACGAAAATATAAAATAAACGAAAAGCATAAAAAAACTCTAGATGAATGTTTCGCCGCTCTCGGGAGCCGTCCAAGCCGCTGCTCTCCAACTCCCGGAATTGCTGCATGAAAGTGTGTGAAAGTTGTGTCCAAAATACTCCCCAAGGCGTATAAATAGCCACCGAAAATCAAAGAATCCTTGTCTAAATTGGAGACAGATTGCTGCCCAAACTCATGCCCGCTTGCTGACCAAGTTCTTCCTCCAAATAGACTTCTTAATTAGTTCTCCTAAGTGATCATGCACATGGCCCAACATTCCAGGCCCAAATGTCCAACAAACAACTCCCACATAAACTCTTTCAATTATTCCTACAAGATTCTCGGTCCTCCACATTCCAGCCCACAAATAAAGCATCCACTTTGGAAAAGAATTGTGTAGCATCCAGGATCCACACACACGATGATCAGCAATAAAACATCACAAATTGGCCCACTATTTCTCAATTCAACACAAAACGATTCATACACACTTATAATTAGGGCTGTAAATGGATATCCGAAAATCCGATATCCGTTCGCATCCGAATTCGTTTAAAGAGGATATTATCCGTATCCGTTCAAAGAGGATATTGTCCGTATCCGATTATAGACATCCGAATTATAAACGGATAAGGATATGGTAATGACACATCCGATCCGTTTAACATCCGATCCGTTTATATATCCGTTAGATATATCCGTTATCCGTATCCGATAACATATATATCTATATATTTTTTATCCCTTGATAAAACATATATTAATTTACACATTATATAATTATTTGAGAATTATAAAAAAAAAATAACAATAAACGTATATCATATTATTTGTAATAATAAACTCCATTAATTATTCTAAACATATATTATAAATTATATATTATACTTATGAGTTAATGTGTATAGATTTAATAGATTTATAGTTAGTTATATTAATATTTAATTGTGTTATGAAATTTCAATCAATTAATTTTTATTAAAAAATATATGTAAAACAGATAAACGGATTCGAATTCGAATTTCGGATAACTCACTAATCGGATATCCTCACGGATACGGATAATCCGATATTCGGATAATATCCGTCGAATTCGGATACGGATATCATTTTCATTATCCGCCGGATAACGGATACGGATTCGGATAGCGGATATGCTAAACGGATTCGGATTCGGATACTGCACATCCGCTCCGTTTATTATCCGTTTACACCCCTACTTATAATCACAAAATTGATCAAGGCACCAATTTATATCAAATAAAAACACTAAAAACGAGGCCATAAAAACACAAATATTAGAGAATAATGCATGCTAACAACTTACAAGTTGCTCGAACTCACAGCACCGGTTCGCAGACCATACTAAATAAACAAAATAATAGAAAATTGGTAAAATTGTAGAAGAATTTGATAAAATGGTAACAAATTAGATATATGAATCACGATAAGAAATAAAATGTGTATATTAGAATTTAAATTCCAGAATTTTATAAATATATCTCTCGAGATATGATGATATATTTGAACCTAAATCTCAAAATTTTATAAATATAATCATCAGAATACGACGAGCAAGTCAAGCGTCACAATAATTAATTGGATTGAATTTAATAAGTTTGGACTAAACCTTTCTAATCTAAACGATAAATATTCCACATATATAAATGAGTATATGTTTTTCATTAAATTCAATTTACTGACCACATCAAAAAGTCAAATTTACCCTTGCGCGAGTCCACAAACTTCCGAGTCAACCATTTAGGGTTTACCGCGGCAGCTTCGTATATAATATACACTAGCCATTCTGGCACACTCTATGCGTGTGCAAATAACAAAATTATAATTATTTAAATATATATTAAATTAAAATTTTTATGTTTATATTTGTTTTTAATATGATTAAAGTTTAAAAACTAATACAAAATAGAAATTAGAAAATATGAGAAAAAATAAAAATATATAATAGAACAAAGTGGTTAGTCTCTTAAAAATATTTAAAATATAAATTAAAAAATATTTAAAAAAAAATAAAAGAATATAAAAGAAGAAAATATAAGTAAGTTGAGAGAAGAGTGGATTTGAAACACGTTCCGTATAGGATAAAAAAAAAATTAATTAATTAAATAAAAAAAGAAATTAGAGACCAATCCAAGAGACCACACTTGGGTCTCGTGCTTAATAATAGAGTAAGATTCAGCAGCTTTTCTGCAAATTTAGGGCTTTTCTGCGTACATTCATCTGCGGCTGTTGGTTTTGATTCATACAGAGGGAAATGGGGCACTCTAACGTTTGGAACTCTCATCCTAAGAACTACGGCCCGGGATCCCGCACCTGGTAAATCGATTTCTCAATTTGCATTTGAGTTTCATAATTTTGTTGTAATTTTTACTGGTTTGGGTCGTTGTTTGTTGTTTTTGGTTGCATGATTCTGCTTTTTGTTTCGTTTTTTGGTTGATGTTTGGCGTTGGGTTGAATTGGTTGATGCTGTTGAGGTTTTTATTTGGTAAATTAATTGAAGTCCTGAGTGAACTGTGGTGTGATTGTCTGTGTTAATGTTTTCTGTTTCGTTGTATTGGCTAATGTTGAGAAAATTTTGCTAAGTTAATTAGTATGTATCTAGTATGTATCTGTTTGTTTGTCAAGTTCTCACTGTTTATGCATCTCCCACTGAAGTCGATGCTAGAAATTTGGTTGTAGATATATTCTAAGTTAGAACTCTGAGTTAATTGATTTAAGATTCATGAATCTTCTCTTGTGCATTCACACATACATACATATAGTTGTCATCCTATGATGAATGTCAAGCATAAGCCAGATTTTCTTTGGTGCACCCTTTTGCATTTTTCCATGTGAATCTGTTTGTGACATCAGCTTGTTGATTTTGTAGTGGTTGCTTTGCTGGAAGCTGAAACTTTGTCATCTTTGATGAATATATCATACTAGCATCTTAGTTCCCTAATGAAATTGATTCTGTCATTGTATATTCTGAATTTGTACAAGAGAAAGATTCTCTCTTTTATTTCACCGTATGCAATTCACTAAATTTCTCCATATTTGAGTAGATTGTACTCTGTTTCTAGATTTCTTTACTCATGTATAAGCATATTAGTGTTTGCCTTTGCCTGAATTTGTGGCCACCTCTTAAATTCTCTAATAATTTGGCAAAAAATCTCGCAGCCGTGTGTGTGGCAACCCCCATGGAATAATCAGAAAGTACGGTCTGATGTGCTGCAGACAGTGCTTTCGCAGCAATGCTAAGGAAATCGGTTTTATCAAGGTAATTTTTTCCTCTGCGTTTATCTTCACAGCCATGCTCTTTCCTTTAATGTTGCTTTGTGATTTCTATCGTTTCAAGCTTGATTGGTTGTGCTAAATCTTGCTGCATTTTCCCTTGCAGTACCGCTGATAACTATGCGCCACCATCATACACATACACCTTACTCTTCTTCCTTGGTGGGAGCCTTTTGAATATTCCTAGTTTTAATATACTCTTTTAGGCATCACTTGCCATTTCCCAGCAAATGTTTGTAATGACAATCATCAATCTATGAAGAACGTTGAATTTTGATTTGCCAACCGCGCGGAGATTATATTTTGTTATATATGATATATCTGTTGTTTTTGAATGCAGTGTTATCTCTGGATAATGTTCATGCTTTAACACATTTCTTTTATTTTTTTCAAACACGCACACCCTCACGTGGAATTTGAACTTGAGTCATTGTCCGGGAGAAAATCACTTGGACCAACCATGTTGGTTGGTTTTTGAAAATAGCTATAAAATGTGAACTTATTTTATTTTCGTTATGGTAATTACACAATCTTCATTACTGGCATTTTATCATTTAATTTTTATGGTTCATCTAAAGTTTTGTTGAGCTTACTTAGTGAAATTGGATACTACAAAATTAAAATACATCTTATAAGATTTTAGAGCTTATATCTTCTTTAAAAATTAAGGAGTTAATATTTGTTTTCACCCCAAATTTTGGGAAATTTTGCACTTTAATACTTACTCTTTTAATTTTTATAATTTAGTATTTAACCTTTGAATTATATTGCATTTAAGTGTCATTGACCAATAAGAAAATAACACGTGTATCCAACCAATCAATGAAAAATGACACGTCGATATTGGACATTTAAGTGTAATAAAATTTCAAGGTTGGATACTAAAGTAAAAAATTCAATGGGAAATTCCCGAAAAATCCCCAAATTGGGACTCAAATTCCTCTTTGCTTTTCATTTTCAAAAAAATTTCTCTTCACTTTCCAGATGAGAATCAAAATTCCCTTTTACTCCCCATTTTTCGTAAACGTTGTATAAAAACTCAAGGATCATGTAACTAAATCCCCAGATGATGTATATTTTTCGCAATATGATGTATATACATGATATTACGAAAAATATATAACATTGGGGATTTAAATACTTGATTTTTGAATTTTTATACCACGTTTACAAAAAATGGGGAGTAAAAAGGAATTATGATTCTCGTCTGGGGAGTGAAGAGGAATAATTTTGAAAATGGGGAGCAAACAGAAATTTTTTCAACTCATGGGGAGTTTTCAAAGAAGATTCCAAAATTCAAAGGTTGGATACCAAAATATAAAATACCCCAGTATTTAGGGTGCAAATAAAGATTAACCCAAAATTAAAATAGGCTCGTAGAAAAGCCCTTCTGGACCAAGTCCCAAGTCCCGACTGATCATTTTTAAGAAATTTTTTCTTAAAAGCAAAATTAGAAGGTTAGACTTAAAAGTCAGGTTCCAGGCGTGCAATTGCAAACGAGTTCAACTGTATTGGATTTGGCTCCTTGTTCTTGATTTCGTGCTTGACGAGCCAAAAAATTGTGATTCAAAAACCGAGGAAACTGTAAATTTTGTGAAATTATTGTTGCTTCTTTAAAATATAATAATAGAAAATACTGAACTCTTTAGTTTCTATTTATAATATCCATTGCAAGTCGTAACGCCTTGAAAAAATTAGAAATCTAATAAGCTTGCGACTTGTTTAAAACTAAAAACCAAGTTTGATCTTCCCAGATTCATTGGCGTCTTCCCAAATCTAGTGGATTTCTCTGGTTTACAGCCGTTTTTCTTATCTGTTTTTTCTTTTCGTTATGTTTTATTTCGTTTCTTCCCTATGGAAGCTTTATCTCTTGCGTATGGAAGTTTTGTCCTTTCCTTATGGAATTTTAGTTTTATCTTTTTCTGTGTTTTTTCCGTGCAACTTTCTGGCCGAGTTATCTGCTGTAGGCCAACCTATTTGTTCTCAATCCGAAGGAAAAGCGGCTACGGATCTTCAGCCCGAGCAGATCGAGATCCACTTGAAAGGAACAATCATCAAAGAGTTCTTTTCTTTTATTAATTGTGATGCTAATATAATAGCTCACAAATCTGTTGAAATTGCGGATTCGACCTACGTTAATATTTATATTGTTGTTTGTTGTATTTTTCTCGTTGTTTATCATGATTTGCTATAATATTCCCTTTTGAAGGTTTTGGTTGTCAAAAAAAAGTTTGATCTTGATGGGCTCTTCTACTCAAAATCAAAGTCACAATCAAATTTTTTCAAGTCGAGTTCCCCACCCCTTTCCTTTCTTGTGTGTGTATTTAACTCGAGCTTAACAGGTTCGGGTTCTTCTACTCAAAATCAAAATCAAAATCACAATCAAAATTTTCGAGTTCGAGTCAAGTTTCCCTTCCCCTCCTTTCTTGTGTCTATTTATTTGCTTATCTCAGACATCCAGATACTATTTGCTTACGATGAGGATTGAGGAATAAATTCTCTTGCAACAAACTTGCTAAGTAATCATATTATCCACTCCTTTATTCTTATAATTTTTGACAAAATGATCTGGATTTTACTTTTAAGACTCAAGAATTTGATACATTTTAAATTAGATATAAAATGGAAGAAAATTTGTGACAAATTAAGTATGTTGGATTGATAAAGAACAGAGGTCCCTTTACTTTCCTGTTGAAGAAAAACTAAATGTGATGACAGTCTGTTATTTTTCACGTGAGGGGCTGGTCCAGTTTTTCTATTTTTCATCCTCCTTTTACTTTCTTCTAAAGGACAACATGCACAATAGTAGTAGCAAACTAAAGGAAAAGAACTAGTGCACCTTAGGCTAGGGTATCGGGTTCAATATAATTTAATTGTCTATTTGAAGTAATTATGTGTCCAACAATTAAGGTCTAAGACTTCTACTTTCTCTACCAATGTTGCATATTCAAGACCAAATATAAGGCGTCTAACTAATCTAATATAACGTCGAACCAATAAATGACACTACTTGGTAGTATTTAATCAGGTATATTAATCATTTTACTTGAATTAAAATTTAAACTTCATTTTATAGTATCAGAGTAACTCAGATCTCGTCCGCATGGCGTAATTCAGTGGGTTCCTTAATGACAGATTTGCTACAAGGTGCAAGGTTCAATTCCCACAAGTTGTAACGTGGAAACTTTATTCTTGAATCCAATATGAGCTTTGAGAGTGGACTCCTTATAGAGTTGTGAGAGACACACTTCCCCTTTAGCGGACCGCTGATTACCTGATTTACCTCCTTCCACTTGTTTCATTGGGCCGGGATATGGGGAGCCCTTAAAGTTGGGACTCAACCTTTGCTACAATAGTATCTCATATCTCGTTAGCTAATTTTAGAATGAGTTAGACAAAACACATACTACACTAAACATAACATAGTATCAAAATAATACTGCACATTGTCTTATAATATTCAGATGATTCTCACCTTATCAGTCTGGACGACTCACTATTGACTTACGATGAATTAGATTAAATACATATAACCACGAAAAGTTGGAATGGAGCATGTCCGATTTTCTTTTTCCATATGCAAATTCCATTATTCTCTACACAAAAATTGAGGAATAGAATTCTTGGATGATCCTAAGTTCCTAACAAAAGAAAATTGAAGACAACTCAGAACATGAAATCATGATTGAGCTTTTGAGTTGATGATGACCATATTTAAGTGGGCTAAAGGGCTAGCTAATTACACATATTAAGAAACATGGTGAAATGATGGATGTGCTACTTTTCAACTAAATGCACTTAAAAAAGTGTACTTTAAGTCACATGGGCTGATGCCTTTCAAGCTTTCTAACCACCATTATTTTTGTTAATCAATCCAACATTAATTACCAAACCCCAACTAGCCTCTCTTTGTACTAATCTCCTTCTTTATTTCTTTAATTTCTTTAAATATTATTAGGAAATTTTAATTAATTCTTGCATCATGAGTCAGCATGGAAATAGGATCCATTTTAAAATAATTAAATAAAATTTGTTGGTAAGTCAATTGATCTAAAACGTCGTACAATCATATTGTCACGGCTATGTCTGTTGATGGTCCCATTAATTAATGAATGACTCAGCTTAATTCTACTTAACTCAAAACATTGGCAATTTGCTACGGACGATTGGTTTATAGTAATTTACTTTAATTGGAAATTTGTCGGTTAAATCCGGTGTCAGAGTATCCTAAGTATTTTTGGCTGTCATTTAATGGCAATTGGATTATATATTATCGTTTATTTTTAATTAATTTTCAGAATTATGTTAATTACAAGAAAGATTGGGGCTTTAATAAAAAATTTAATCTCTCCGACGGTAAACCTTCAGTAGTTTTTGTATTTCTCTTTTAAAAATGTTTTTTAATTGTTGTCGGCTTTCCGTTGAAATGATCAATGACTTACGATGGAGGCACGGGAGGCAGGAGTGGCTTCCATCACCCTAAATTTTGAAAAAAAATTATTTCAATCTATATATTTTAGAACATTTTTATTTTTTCTTTCTAACTAAAGATTTTACTCCTGTAGTTTAAAAAAAAAAAAAATACAATTTCACCACTTTTAAAAATAATATTATTTATATTTTTGATATTAAAAATTTTCGTCTTGTTATCGTAAATACTGGTTCCGTTCCTATTGAAGGAGTACCTCCAATCAAAAATTTTTGTCGTTTTCCATTGTATTCTATAGTTTTTTTTTAAGTATACACCCCCAAATAGAGAGATATTCAAATATATTCTTATAATGTTTCTTCGTTATCATTCAATTATAATGATTAAGATTTGCAAATTTAATTGAAAATTTTAAAATTTAATAATTAAAAGGATTAATAGTATTAGTGGAGTAGTAAACACACGTGCACTATGTTAATTAGTAACAGAGATATTTGGGAAGGTATCAAATATGGTAAGTGTGTCTGTATGTATGGAAGAGGGACAAGAGTTCATGCACTCACAAGCCACGACAAATTATTGGCAGGGATTTTGTATATGGGAAACATCAAATTTAACCTTATATTAACAAATATATTTTTTATATTTTGAAATTTGTTAGCTTGTCAACTTTGTTACATGTGAAATATTCAAATTATATTATGTAAAATCATGGCATAATTATTAATTTTGTAATATTAAGGCAAGCTATATCTTCAAGTTTGGAACACATTGTATAATGCATATTTATGCACTCATAATAAAAACATGCATGGGTCTTGAAATACATGGATATATAGTAAACTTGAATAATCGGCATAAAAACAAAGAAATGGAATGTGGGCAGATAAAGACTGATTGAGACGGATTGACTATTGACGATACGAATACGATAATATTAATTAATTTTAAAATCATAATAAATATCCAACATAATAATATTTTTATAAGTATTTTTTGCTCAAACAAAAAAAGTTCTTTACAAAAGAAATTTATGGCTCATATAAACAGGAATATATGATCTTGATACTCAACTTAAGAAGTTGGCATTTACTTTCTGTTGATTTCTTTTTTTGGAGAAAAAAAAAAAAAAAGAGTGAGAAATATAAATTTAAAAAAATCCCCTGCAGCGTACTATATAGTGATTAAACAATGTAACCTACCCTTTTCTCCCTAATTAAGTTGGCTTCTGTACAGTTTTCTGCAGTGTTGGGTACAAGTGCAGTAATTGATAAATCAGGGGAAAAAAAAAAACAGAACAGATAGAAAGGGAAAAAAAAAAAAAAAAACTCTTAAAGCACAATTTGGGTTTATCATTATGTACAAATAATTATTTCATAACTGTTAAATCAAAATTGGATAATATAGCAAAACAGGGTGTCAAACATGATGTGATGAACAAACACTTTTAAAATATCATTTTATCGAGTCACATCGTGTTGTATCGGATATCATATTCGACACTCTTAAGTCTTTAAGTAAAAATTTTTAAAAAAAATATGTATCGCCGTATTCATACCGTGTTATGTCCATATTACTATATCCGTATTTGTGTATCATATGTGATATCAGATATGTTGCTAGACTATTACAACAAATGATCGTAATTAATAACCTTAAATTTCCTTAAAAAGGACGAGAAATTCACACCTGAACCTCAACATGCAGATAATTATGTATTTCTTAACTGTATAATTATGATATCTATCTAACCATCTATAACAGCGTAGAAAGAAAATCACTAATATAATCATTGTCTATAATTGAAACTAGTAACCGTGCACATCCATTCCCTGTGCAAGTAAAATAATAATTATTATTTAAATATATATTAAATTAAATTTTTCATGTTAATATTTATTTAGTAATTCTCTTAAGTATAATTATAATTTATGATAAATAAATGACTATAAATATAATAAAATAATATCACATTAGTATAAAATGATAGTTAAAACATAAATTTAAAAATATGGGGAAAAAGATTAAAAAAAAATATAATAGAAAAAAATAGAATTAAATTAGAAAGAAAAAAAAAGTAAAGAGATAAATTAAAAAGCAATACTGTGTGAGAGTGAAAAAAAAAACAAATAAAAAGGAAAAGAATTTTATAATGAAGAGAAAACGGTTAATTTTCTTTTTGGTCCAGAAGAACAAACCAAAAAATAAACCTGCAACTAAATGATCTTCATCCTGCTAAGAGAAAACGGTTAATGAAGTAGTGGAAAAAAAATAAATAGAAAATAAATTATTTTTAGAGTCTAAGAGATCAAACTTGTATCTCTTGTTTAATAGATAGTATAGATAAATTTATTATCAGCAATGTATGTGAGCCCTAGAATAGGGACAATCTTATACATAGAACATTAAACACCAAATTATCAAAATTATTTCTTACCAACATAATATAAATCGGAGGAAAAAACAACTTATCCCTTGCATTATCATCATTTTTTTAATTTGTTATTCAAATTTTCAAATGTTTCAAATTATCATATATACTTTGTAAAAAAATTTAGATTGTTATCTTGACTATTTAGGTGTAAACATATGTTTCATTTCTGGAAAAAAAAAAATAATTTCCATAAAAAATGAGCTACTTGTTAACACCTAAATAATTGAGATGACAAGTTGAACTTTTTTTTTTTTTTTGGTAAACTACATAGGATAATCTGAAAATTTTTATAATATATAGATGACAATTTGAAATATTTAAAAATTTAGATGAAAATTTGAAAAAACGAAGGATATGTTCGTTTTTTCCTCAATAATTTATAATTTTGTTATCCCAATTATTCCCAACACTCCCTTTCCTTTAGTTTTTATCATCTAAAATAGATTGTTGCTTTAATCCAAACATTTACACAGGTAAATCCAATTATTGTTTGACAAGTTCAAGTTCAAGAGGCTTTGTTATATTATTCTTTATTAGGTAAATCAGTAAATGATAGGTTAACTGCCTCCAGTCTGTTTTTAGCAGCAGAAGAATGTCATCGGTCATCACCTTACCCTACAATACTTGCTATGAGACTTTTGCTTGTGTCTTTAATGACTCTTTATGGCTATTGTCCCTATTTCTCACTTCTACATGATTTCATGATTTGCATACTATACACTTGTTAGGTCAACAAGTTTCCTTGTAGACTATGGGATGTACACCTCTGTTTTAATGGATCGTTGAGTTCTTGATTTAGTATCTCTCATTTACTTCGTCGAGCAGGATATGAGGGATCTTAAGAGTTGAGGATTCAACTTTTTACTACAAGGTCAATAAATTTCTAAGTTCTAACATATTATTCATGGGTTGTTCAAAAATATTATTTTCTTGTACTGCATTTATATATTTAAATTTCGATTCAATAATCCACTAAGCCCCGTAAAAATTCTAAGAGAGATTGATTTAAAAGATTAGTTACGAAAATCCAAACATTTATACAAGGAAAATTACATCCATCTATGTGTTTTGAAATTCAAGAAAACTACAAAATCTTTGTTATTTAGATTTCTTTAATATTTAGACAATTATTAAATAAATTTTTATCTTTATTTTTGGGTTACAATTTTTTTTTTTTAATTTTGCACTCTAATTTTAATTTAAGGTGGTCAATACAATTTTTTCTATTTGTATGTAAGGTCAAAAAACTATTTTTAAAATAATAAAACTTAAAAAAAAATAAAATATATAAATATGTAATTAATTTTTTTTAGTGGACTCAAATAATCCGGTAAAGTAACCGGTACTAGTCACTCTATAACAAAAATGGCTGTTTGGAAATTGTGGTCATTATATGGTAAATATGCAAGTTTTTTTTTTGAAAGCAGAAACAATATTATTACACAAAAGAAACGTCTGATACTACAAAATCCGAAATATGATCAGGGATATCGAAGTCCCCTTCTTGAAGAGTTGAGGCGTTCCTGGCTAGACTGTGTGCTACGTTATTTAATATCTACTCATTTAGTCATTTTGGTTTCTAATAGTTTCAATTTTTATTTCTTAGTATATTTTGTATTAACATCTCTTCTAGGCTCTAGCAGCCTTCTCAGTGCATAGAGATTTAGTCAGAATTTCGGAGCGTCGCTGCTAAACCGCACTCTTTCTTCACGTTGATGAGCGGTGCGCCGCTGCTACCGGAGCCGGTGGTTTGGCCGCCCCTCGCGGCGTCATCCTCCACCGCCGGCAGCCTTGCCTCCTCTGTCATCGTCGATTGCCCAATTTTTTATCTCCCACACCGCAGCGTTACACTAGCCACCACCCGCGGCGACGTCGACCCCTCCGCCATCCACCGCAAAACCGCTACCCACGAAATGTGGGTGTGTCTATCTCTTCCCTCGGAAGTCCTATGGAATTGTTTCAGAGAGAAACGGAATCACAAATATTTCTTTCTTGGATGCAGAAATCGCAAAGCTATCATGGCCTTATAGATTTGCATTGGTTGGGAAATTATCGCAGGGTTATCCGATGATGGCTCGATTACACGAGCTTGTGATGGGAATGGATCTCTCAGGTGAGTTTAAAATTGGCTTATTGAATATCAAGCATGTTTTAATTAGACTAAGTTGCCATGAGGATTTTACGAAACTCTGGAAGCAAAAGATAATTGTTTTAGACGGGTTTCTGATGAGGTTATTCAAGTGGACTCCTACCTTTAACACGAAGGTGGAATCGTCTGTAGCTCCGGTTTCAGTTAGATTTCCAGATTTTCCAAGTCAATTTTTTAAATCAGAGTCGGTTTTTGATGTTACGAAACAAATTGGAGAGCCTTTGTGTTTTGACGAAGGCACTTTTGATGTGAAAAGACCATCAGTGATACGCACTTGTATTGAAGTTGATTTGCTACAGTCATTTAAGAAGCGTTTGAGTCTTACGTAACATGGAATGACCTGGATCCAACCGATTGTGTACGAAAGACTTCCTCCGTATTGCAAAAAATGTGCGCATATAGGGCATGAGGACAAAGATTGCTATAGTGGATCGGAAGAAGTCCCGGATTTATGTGAAAAAATTAATGAAATACGTGCTGGAGCACACCGTGAAGGTGGAGATGATGGGGGTGCGCCACGGGGGGCGCCGGTGGTGGGGCGAATAACAACGTCGACAAGGGTAAAATTGGGGACATCACGACGAACGATGGTGTTAGGGTTGGAGATGCAAATTCTAACCCTAATGCAGTTGGGGGCCAATAGTTTGTTTGGATTCTAAAAAACAATCAGGCTAGTCAACTGCAGCCCGAGATTCCTCTGCCCAATCTGGAACTGGAAGAGTATGCTTTTTTGGACCCTTTGAAAACGGATTTGGGCAACAAGAAACTCGCGAGTATTGTTCAGGAAATTGTCAATCAGGAAGGATTATTAAACAAATCTGAAAAACAGTCTTCAGAGATGGGCCAAATTGAGTCCTCTTCATCGATCCAAGAAGATGACCCTGATCCATTTAATCTTGAGCCCTTACTGAACAAGCCAACCCCTCAACGACAAGAGTCCGCCATGGTCCACAATATTCGTCGGATCCGCGAGCAAGGGAAAGAATGGGATCGGGAGGAAAAACAGAGAAGACAGGAGAACCTCAGGATAGAAGAACAGTTTTTTTCCGAAAATAAATCTAGTCAGCTTGTAGACGAAGAATCCTTAAATGAGGATGAGGTTCACAATCTGGAACAGAAAGATTCGATTGTGGATAGAATCATTGAGCCGGATTTTCCCGTAAACCAGAAAAAGAAAAAGACTCGAAATCGCACAAAGTCTGGCAAAAAGCAGAAATACGAGGAAAAGTTCAAGTCTCAAGATGACCATTCTATTATTAGAGAGCTTTTTGAAATAATCCCGAAAAAGACGTCGCATCAACCTGAGTCCGTCGTAGATTTGACCATTTGTGCTGAAAATAAGTCGGGAAAAAAAGATTTTTAGTATTCAGCTGACACTACTAGTCATAAAAAATGCGTATATCCCAAGAGATACAAGAAGAACGAGTTCACAGAGGATGATCCAGAGACAATCAAACAAATGGCTCTCTTTAGACTAGGGATGTAATCGAGCCGAGCCTTGACCTTTTTTCTGGACTGGGCTCGGCTCGGCTCGAGCTAGCCCAAAAATATATATTTTTAATTAAAATTAATTATTTTAAATAATTAAATATATAAATTAGTATATATATATAATATTATATATAAAAATTGATATATTTTTATTTTTAAATTAAATATATACGCTCACGAGCCTAAAAAGGCTTGGGTCCGAGCTCGGCTCGGCTCGAGAAAGCTCGCGAGCTGGCTCGCTTGTTTACATCCCTACTTTAGACGCTCAAATTCGTTTAATAAAAATATGGAGAAAACATCGTTGTTTCAAAATCTTAGTGAAAGTTCTAGAGTTTTGAAGAGATCCTTATCCGAAGAAGCTCACTTCGATTGGCCGGTAACTTATAAAGATGGAGATAGCGAAGAAATTGATGAAAATACCTTTGTTCTAGATGTTTTGTTTTAGAGGAAATAGTACTTTCTTTTATTTGTTTTTTTTTTGGATCTTTGGTTGTGTTTACTTTTTACTGATTTTTTTTTGAGGTGGGGTCCTCTATAAAATCCCCTTTATTATTTTTTTAAAAAAATCTTCCAGGCTCTAGTAAAAATGTTGAATTCCCAACTCTAAGGACCCTTCATATTTCGATCCGATAAATTAAATAGAAAAAAAATAAATTAAGTAGTTATCGGTTCATTAAGGGGAGGTGCATCTCCCATAAATCTAGAAGAGGCCATCCTACTATATTTATGTTCATGTATTGTAAATTTGCAACAATGAAAGTGGTTAAATAATCATCGACACTTACATCACCTTTTCTATTTCATTAAAGCACATAGAAGTTAAATCTGTACAGTAAATTGGTATTAATTTTTCACAAAATTGGAACTATAATTAATTTCATCATTTTTTTAACAAGTGAAATGTGGTCCAGTAGCAGTAGGAGGTTTATAGTGGAGTTAAGATAGCCCCATCAATACCCACTAAATACCCATATGTAAACCCAAAAAGACGGTCATTTCCCCAGTTAAAAATTGCATGCTCTCAATTAAAAAAACAATTTCTTCCTTAAACAAATCAATAAATATTCATTAAAAATTGTTTTCTTGACTAATTAACCACTTAAAAAAAGTATTTATTTGATTAAGGTTAGCGTAACGTCTCTCCAAAGTTTCACTAAGTGAGAGTGAATGTACGAAATAACTTCATACCCCCAAATCTCATCCCCCTTTGCACTAACTCTCTCTCTCTCAGTTCTTGCAGGGAAAAAAATTACTACTTTTTCCTCAGATTTACACACCAAAGTTATCTGAGCTACAATACAGAAGTTTTGGGGTTATTCGGAGGAATTTTGCCAACAAATGTGGAATCTTTCGAGGACCCATTACGGTTTCATGAGCTACTGTGGAGGTTCTTGATCTTGCTTGCAGTTTCAAATGCTGATGCCAAAAGGGTTTCCTCAAAATTCGATTTTTCCGTGAAGAATTTATACAATGTGAGAGGTGAATTTCCACCACTCAGTGTGTGTGTGAGTGATTGGTTATGATGGTGGCTGCTGTATCGGGAGCAGCTTCGACGCCCGGCGCACAAAACCCCAAAACCGCCGCCGGGCAAGAGGAGCTTTCTAGAAGACCGCCATTGTTGCCGTCGGAGAAGGATAACAGTAATGGGGTTTCGAGTAATCAAAGGAAACCCAAATCCAGAGTCGTCTCGTCTAGATACATGTCCCCTTCTGCTTCAACTTCAACTTCGAATTCATCCTCAGTTTCCTCGTCGTCTTCCTCTTCAAGAAGGTACCCATCTCCTTTAATCTCCAGAAACTCAACCCCTGTGAAAAATGCACCTTCTTTAGCCTCTAAGAGGTCTGTCTCCGCCGACCGAAGGCGGCCCTCCGCCGTAAGACCCTTAATTCCCGATCTTGATTTTAAGAATAGTAACACTTCCGAGGTTTCCGCCGCCACGAAGCTTCTTGTAACTTCTACGCGGAGTTTGTCGGTTTCTTTCCAGGGGGAAACTTTCTCATTGCCCATTAGTAAGACGAAAGTGACACCTTCTTCCCCGAATTTGAGTAGTGTGAGGAAAGGCACGCCGGAGCGGCGGCGGAGTAGCACCACCCCCTTAAGAGGGAAGGTGGATGTGGGTGGAGATCAGGTGGATAATTCTAAGCCGTCGGATCAACACCATCGATGGCCGGCGAGGAATCGGGCGGTTAATCCTTTATCCAGGAGTTTGAATTGCAGCAGCAGTGGAGATGAGGGGAGCAAGCTAATTGGATCTGGAAATGCAATCCGAGCCCTTCAGCAATCCATGATTGATGATAGAAGGCCTTCCCTTGATGGAAGATTGAGTCTTGATTTGGGGAGCTCTGATCTCCTGAAATCGGTGCAAAGAACGCCGGATGGAAATTCTGTTAATTCTGCACCGTCTGATCTCACCGGCTCTGATACTGACAGTGTTTCTTCAGGCAGCACTTCTGGAGTCCATGAAAGTAATGGGTCAACCCGTTTTCAAAATGGTCCCCGTGGAATTGCTGTCTCGGCCCGGTTTTGGCAGGAGACAAATAGCCGTTTGAGGAGACTTCAAGATCCCGGTTCGCCCCTTTCGCCCAGTCCTGGTTCGAAACTGATTGTGCCACCGAAATTGAGGAAATATTCTAGTGATGTTCCTATTTCGTCACCGCGAACAATGCAATCATCCCCCGTCCGTGGGTACAATAGAACAGCATCGCCTAGTAAGGCGATGTTGACGCCGGGGGTGGGGTCCAGTCCTTCACGGGCAGGTTATCATAGCCCGTCTAGGATAAGAAATGCTGTCAGCACTATTAGCAATAGTTTTAATGAAACGCCTTCGGTTCTTAGCTTTGCTGTTGATGTGAGGAGAGGGAAAGTTGGCGAGAACCGGATTGTTGATGCACATTTGTTGAGACTTCTCTATAATAGGCATTTGCAGTGGCGGTTTGTGAATGCAAGAACTGAAGGGGTGTTGATGGTGCAGAAACATGGTGGCGAGGTGAGATTTGTTTCTTTCTTTGTTTTTTTGGCTATTTATATATTTTTGTTTGAAATGTTGGTAAGGTTAATTTTGGCTCGTTTTTTCCGTTCATTGTGGTTTTGGTTTTGTGTTCATGTTGGGGGAATGTCTTTTTGGATGTTGATAATAAGATTCCCATTTAATCTTGATACCTTCTATGAATTATGGCATGAACTTGCGAGTTTGATTGAGCAAATTTAGTTGAACTTTTTTAGTTGAGAAGTTTATTTTCAATTAACCATTACAAATTTACAATAATTAGTATGATTAGAGATGATTTTGTTGCTAGATCATGTAATCTTATGAAGTAGGTTAGCATACTACAGATTATCTAGTCTGTTAGAGTTGGGTGATCATTAGACACAAAGATATGTTTAGACTTTAGACTTGAAATTTAAGTGTACTTGTGATGAATAAATTTAGCTACATGAACGGATATTCGATGTAATTCTTGAAATTAAGAAAAAACGATGGAGATTTTATAAGGTAGTTAATAGAAGGCCTTTGACCTTCAATTTCAGAAATTTGAGTTTGATTTTCTATTAAATTGAAATCTTTCCACACTTTCTCATATCATAATCGGCATAATAAGTAAGACCAACATAAAATCAAATTCAAGATTTTAAATATAGAGGTTTAAATTTCTGATTTCTCTTTGCAAAGACCTTTAATTAGGACTATCATAAACAGTACGCCGTATCATTTTCAAAGGGATTTGAGTTTTCTCTGTTTTTATTTTTTCTTGTGTATATATGGATTCGTAGTTATGCATCTTCTTTGTGTTCTATTTTTCTCTAGTTAGCTTATATTTTACTTTTATTGTTGTCAGGAAGTCTCCCATGCTAGATTCTTATTAGTTGTGCCAAGATGTTGATAGTAACATAAACCAAACGCTCGTTGTTATTCTTATTATTATAATTATGCCATTTGGCCAATTTACTTTTTAGTATTTAACGGTTTCCTCTTCTCCATACTATTTGGCAAAGCTTTTACATGAATGTATTATTTTGCCTTAAGATATTCATGAATTGAACTCTCCATTTCAACCAGAAAAATCTATGGAATGCATGGATAACGATCTCAGATCTACGAGACACTGTCACCAAAAAAAGGCACAGATTGCAGTTGATGAGGCAGAAGTTGAAACTAGCTTCCATTCTAAAAGGACATGTACGTTCTCCTTTTCGTCATATAGAATTATTTTATAAACCTCTATTGCTAAATTGAATTTTGTAGAATTTTATTTTAGAAATTACAAAATTTTCCATCTGCCCCAATATGACGAGCAAGTGAAGTTGTATTTTATTGATAATAAAAGATTATACTTGTATTTTATTGATAATAAAAGATTATACTTGTATTTTATTGATAATAAAAGATTATACTTTACGAGTTATTATCAATGAAGGTTTATTATATTTTTATCTTTGTAGATGTCTTTTTTAGAAGATTGGGCATCCTTGGAGAAAGACCACTCGATTTCTTTGGTTGGAGCTATTGAAGCTCTGAAAGCCAGCACTCTTCGTCTACCGGTTGTTGGTGGAGCAATTGTAAGTGCCTTTTGAGCAATTTTTAAAGTTTGAAACTAATCCTCTCCTTGCAATTTGACCAATGTCAAATTCTCATGTATTCATATATATTTTTCTTTTGAATTTTGATAGGCTGATGTCCAGAGCCTGAAGGATGCTATTAGTTCTGCCGTTGATGTTATGCAGGCAATGGGATCATCAATATGTTCCCTCTTACCAATGGTAATGCCATGAATTTTCTTTTCTTTTCTCTGTTTTATTATTATAAATTTTCTTGCAGCTATAAACATAGGAAATATCTTATATGGAGCAATATTTATTAAATCCTGAAGTTTTGTCGAAGGGGTTTTGCATTCATGTCTACTGTGTAGGGGGCTGGTAGGGGTTGAGCAATATTTTATACATAGTTTTAAAGTTCATGTAGAGTGGTGACATATACAAAGTTTTCGTCTTTAGGATTTGCACGTAAATGTGTGAAATGGAGCTGGTAGGGGCAGTTGCCCATCTTATATGTTACTGGAAATTTAAAGGTTCCTCCTACCTGCAAACCCCTTAAATGAAAAGACGGTTTCTATCTTTTATATTTTGTAAAATGCCCCCAAATTTCAGAACTTTGGTCCGCATGTCAATTTCCACATGAAGTAGATGCTGAACTACAAGTACTATGCAGGTGGAGGAAGTGAATTCTTTAGTGACGGGACTTGCCAAAGTGATAGCCAAAGAACGAGCTTTACTTGAACAATGCACGGATTTCATTTCCTTGTTAGCAGCCATGCAGGTATTTTGGAAGCCTCTCTCTCCCTCTCTCTTTTAATACCGGGGACAAAACATACCATGAGGTTTGGCCTAATTGCATAATCTTCCCCTTATGTTCGAGAAATTGCAAAAAATTACACTATTGTAGGATTTACGTTACATCTGGATCGGTAAAATCATTTCTAATTTTTAATATTTTGCCCTTGAACTAGCTAGCCAATATTTGACTTTATCATTATAATAGAATGCTTTTGGCCAAGCTTTAGGATAGGTGGGGCGAAGTTTTTGTAATTTCTCTAACCTTAGGGGCAGGGGAAGTTTGTGTAATTAGACAAAACCCTCAGGGTATTTGATGCAAGTTACTATCCCTTATCATTCTTACTACTATTATTCAATAATATCCTTTCCAATTGACTCTAACAGGTTCGAGACAGTAGCCTGAGAACGCACATAATACAACGTAACTCTGTATCATCATCATCTTGACAACAATCTCTGTAGAAACTGATTGCATTCAACATTTCTACCATTAGATGCTAACAATATTACACAACCCTCGGATCAGCAGACCTCATGGACGGCAGGGATTCAGCAATAAAAAAAGGGACTCGAGTTTTCACATTTTTGCAGCTTCTCACCCCCTGTTCCTCCAGGTACTCCATTATTACAGGAAAAAATGGTCGTCTTCGTCTCCCTCCTCACTAATTAGGTGTACACACCCATTTCTTTTCTTCTTTTGTCCTTCCTATGGAATGTATATATGTAATATTCTTACTCCTATTGCAAGTACGTAGTCGTAGTTGTTGTTGATTGTAGCTTTTGTCTGAATATGGTGTTATTATACGCAACGGAGTTGGTAAGCATATGTAGTTCAAGATTTCAACTCTAAATATGCCCGCATTTGCTCTTATGCTTTGATTGAAGGCTTGCATTTTGTTGCCTTAGTTCTATTTTTTTCACTTTCTTGCTTTGGTGGACATTATTTGATTTTGGCAGATATATCTATATATAAATCTTTATCATTTCATCCCTTTTCTCGTTATTGCTCGAACTTTTTATAGTTTTAGTTTCTATTTTTAACCTTGTAATATGAGAAATTTCCTTGTACACACGTACACATCTCATTAGATCCGTACTCATGAACAGAGACCTATTTATTTATAAATGTAGATGCTTATTATCCATTTATAAGCGTAGATGCTTATTATTAAGCTATCTGTTCGTCTCATGCACATGCAGTGATATGAGAATATGTTTCTTGTTTGATTTGTCTCTTGACGGATCGTTGAATATGTTTCTTGTTTGATTTGTCTCTTGACGGATCGTTGAGTATCTAATTTATTTTCTCTCATTTGTTTCGTCGGGTCGGGATGTGGGGCTTTTCAAATTTGGAATTCAACCTTTTACCGTAATGGTTCTTGACCTTGTTTGATTTGAAGACATAACTTTGAGCAAGTGTAATAATAGGATTGGTGGTTGTGTAATCTTTTGAGAGGCCAATAAGGAAAGTGGAGCATATCCATTATGCAGCGACCCAAAGCAGTCGTGGTTGCATCACTCTGAGCCCCCACTAACATCAATGATCAATCTAAATATACCATTCCCCTATACGACTAGGGCTGTCAATGGGTCGGATTTTAATCCGAATCCACTCCGAATCCGATCCGAATTTTAACATATTAGTCCGATAAAAATATTCGATGGATCATATCCGATTGTAAATATTCGTTATCCGAAATAAATGGAGCGAATATGGATTTAAGGAATCCGATCCGTTAAGAATCCGAATCCGATATTATATATAATATTTAATTAAATAAATTATTTACTAGTACATAATATTAAGTAAAATGATTAAAATTAAAAATTTCACATGTTTATCATTTTAAACAATAATAAAATTTAAATTTTTTACTCTAAAAGTATATATTTTCTTTTATTAATAAGTTTAAATTAATTTATTTTAAATAAATATAAACAAAACTATCAAATAATTCATTAAATAATAATTATTTATTAAATATTATGTAATTATATTTATTTTTTATATCAAATTTGTTATTTAAAAAAATAAAATTTATTACTAATCGGGTCGAATCTTTTATCGGATCGGATCCGACCTGATTATATATGGATTCAAAAACAATGAATTCGAATCCTATAGGATTCGGATTCGGATCCGATATTCGGATTCTCTTATCGGATTCGGATCCGGAATCTACTGATCCGGTCCGAATCCGACCCGTTGACAGCCCTATATACGACGTCATTTTGGGCCCAAATACAAATTTTATGGAGACAACTGATATATTGATATTTTAAAGAGAGTAATCCATTAAATAATATCGTCAAGTGGAATTTAACGATTTAAAATTATGTGAATTTAATTAGAAGTTTTGTATTTAAATTTTAAAAATGTAACTACTCCCCGCTATTAGACAATTCGATGTGAAGTTGAATGTTTTTCCATTAAAAAACTTACATGTAACACTGATAACTCTTTAAAGTAAACCATCATAATTGAAACCTTTAGTTAATACTTACGAAATTACTGATTTCATCTAAAATTTGTAATCTACTAACAAATCATAAAGTATGAAATCTAAAAATTTTAAAATTAAATGACATTCAAGTATATAAATACCCAACTACAAGGGTCTAGTTGTAATTTCACTAAAGTTTATAATAGGAAAAATTGTTCAAATCATTTAGTTAGTGATTTTAATTTATAATTTTTTTGATTCGTAAATATGAGTATATATATTTTTAAAATCATGTAATTACTGGATAATTAATAGCCAAAATTTGAAAATTTTTGCCAGAGCCAATCACCTGTGTCCCTGTGTCAGCCGGACTGACACGTAGTTTGACATGTAATATATTATTTTACACTAGAAAAAAAAAAGTAGACAATAATAGATTGCATGTCAATCTACGTATCGTTCAGATAGATATACAGGCGTGGGCGATTGAATCTGACAAAATTATTTAAATTTCCATAATTAATTGGATGTATTGAACAATCTTTTATTGCAATAAGTAGTGATGTTTTGATTTGGAGTTTTGTAGTTGGAATTGGGAGAAATAGTTTGAAGAGTGAAGAAGAGAAGGCAGTGGCAAGTTGTATGAAGTGTCTATTTCCCAATTCCCAGTGCAATATTGGTGTGTGTTAATTATGTTTGCCTCTTTCACCACTCAAAAGTCAATTAAACCCTATGCCTCTCCATTGTTATCCTATTCCCTTTCTTTCTTTTTTTGTTCCATTCTCCAAAAGTCAAGCACCAATTAATTAACAACTTAAATTGCCTGCCATCCAATCTCCCTCTCTCTCTCTCTCCCTCCCTCTCTCTCTCTCTCTCTCTCTCTCTATATATATATATAGATATATGCATGATGCTGTAAGAGTACTAAGAGAGATATGGGCTTTGAAGATTAGTTTATAATTTGTGAGAAATAATTTTCTCAGATTCGCCTATTTTTGAAGTCATAGTGGATCAAAAGTAGAGGTAGGAAGGAAAAGCTGGTCATACAAATAGCTCTAAATGTTGAATGCACATGATCCCACATCGGACAATCTTTGCATATGCCCCACCATTTTGAATATACCATTACTTATCAATTACTGCTAATTTCTGGGAATACTTGAACCCATCACTTATTCCGGCATTCAAATGAGGTCTGATCCGATCATATAGCTTTGTACCGACTAAGTTTATGAGTTGGAGATGAGCCGACGATAAGCTATTTATTCTACCCTAGAGGCCAATATTCGAGTTTTTAATTCAAATTTGTTAAGTAAGAGTTACATAAGTTTATGAGTTGGAGATAAGTGGACGATAAGCTACTTATTCTACCATAGAGGCCAATATTCGAGTTTTCAACTCAAATTTCTTAAATAAGAGCTACGTAGTTACGAACAATTAACCGATGAATAGCGTGAGATTTTCCCTATTTGTTACTCTCTTTTCTAATGCACTTGAAAATAGTGTATGGTGTGTGATGGGTTGCGAATAGGAGAATCTGAATCCAATCACTTTACGATTTGTAGTTGTGGAGGAAACCACCGGAGACTCGCCGGATAAGATAAAGGGGGTTCTACCTGTTGGGACAAGCACAATAAAAGTCAGAAGGCCAAGCTGGGGGAACTGGGGGTGATACCCAGTTTGGCTCTCCGACGCTCAAGTCAGTTCAAGGTATGAAGGAGAAACGTAGGTTCAGTCACAGTTTCAGTGATGAAGATTGCTTACCAGTGTAGAAGATGACTTTAGCTATTTATAGTTGAGGGTCAAGGGTCCTTTGGTCATTTGCCTCAAGTGGTCCTGGCCGAATGTTGCCCTAACACGTGGCGCCATGAGAGAGAAACCTAGGAGGAATCTTCTGCAAAAGCGGCCAAAAGTTGGTGCTGACAATAGTGGCAGGTGCGCGGGCATGTACGATGTGTCAGAGAGCCATTTGGGTGGTTGGTAACGAGGGCTTAAGAGCGCGCTCGTGACAACCTGGAGTATTGGAAGCCAAGATATCCGCTGGGGGGAATGAAGACTCCAGTTCAAGTGACGAGCCAAAGGGGAGGCCACTCTGAGGGAGTGTGACGCTCGAAGAGGGCTCCCTTGGCACGTGGACGTGCCAATCATACAGTATGAATGGCGCTCGTGATAGTGACAGCGCTCGTTGGGCTTAACTCCTGAAGAAGGATTGCGCTCGTTGCGCTTAGCGCTCGCGCGCTGATGGGTGCAACCTTGGGGAGACAGATGTCATCATCTCGGTGGTGCCACGTGTCCTAACGTGGGACGATCGTATTTTGACCCATCAGTGTGGGAAACTTGGAAGAATTTCTCCTTGTATAACTCAAATCGATCAAATTTGAATAAATTTAGAATAGATATCTATTTATAAAGTTTTAAGTATAAAAAAGAAAAGCAAAATGTTACAAATTTAAGAGGATAAACTTCTCCTGCCCTTTAATTATTCCACCATCCTAGAAAATAAGGTTTATTGTATTTTCAATAACATTAATTGGTCATATACTCTGTGAATACAATTACTATTGTTAGTGACAAAAGTATACATCAGCATAAGAGTTATCACTTATCACATAATTATAAATAAGTTTAATAAGAAACTTTCATATATATATATATATATATATATATATATATGTGGTTAGAATAAGAAACCCTAATAAACGCATCTATTTTTATTAATTTTTGTAGCTCTTGGTAACAATTTTTTTTATCTTTTATTTTCTTAACACACACATCCAAACATGATTAAAATCCGGTACATTACCTCGAAAAACAAATTCATTAACCAGTTATAGACCTTTTTTTTTTTAATTTAAATCACCACAAGTGATTAAATATTGAAGAAATCAAAATTACAAATAGCCCATTTTCATCTCTCCAATTCTTCAAATTTTACCCTTTGAAGGGTAAAAAAGAGCACGCCATAAAATCGCCTCCATAACCCAAAAGTTTAAAAAACAAAAAAAGAAGAAGAAGAAAAACTAACAATGAAGTTCTAAAAAATACCCATTAACAGTTAAAAAAAAAAAAAAAAAAAAAAAAAAAAAAGGAAGAAGAAGAGGAAAAAACCCTTAAAAGAACAGCCGGAGAAGCTTCGTTTCTTGTCCATGGTGGTTTTCCTGTATATCTTGCTGGCATACAAATCCACTCTCCAACGTCGTCGTATCGGACTCATCCGACGGTGACGCCGGCCGCCTCTTCTCTCCGCGGCGGCTCACCCTTCCTCCAGCCGTCATTCTCGGCGGCGACCCCGCCGTCAATCCGAGATCCAGCTCATTCTCGATTTCAAACACCTTCCTCTTCAGCCTCACGTTCAAATCTCGAGAACCGTACAGATCATTGTTATCAGCTTCGGAACCTTTGTCCATCTCCGGCGAGGCGGAAAACTCCGGCAAGGGGCGGAGAACTCCGCCGCGAAGCACCGTCTCCACCGCCGACTGGCAGACGTGCCAGTTCCCCGTCCAGAGCAGTCCGACGGCTCCGTTCACCGGATTCACCGTCCTCCCGCAGGCCTCAAACAATAGCGACTGAAATAGAGCTGCAAATCCAAAACAAACAACCATCACTACAAAAAAAATCCCCAAAATTGAAAACCCTAGCTGAAGCAATTGAGGGGCGATTGCAGTAATAATTACAAAATAGGAAAAACATATATATACCTGGTCTCTGAGATTGGGGGACGGAGGAGAGGAAGGAGAGGAGTCCGGCACGGCCGAAAAACTTGGCGACGAAGAGAGTGGCGTTGGCCTGAGCTTGAGGGGATTCAATGGCTTGTATGCTTTGCCGGAGAATGCAGTTCTCGTTGCAGCCTTTGCGGAGTATTCTGCAGCCGTTGCAACTCATGATGATGATGATGATGATTCTTTCAGGTACATACAAATTAACAAGATCAATCTTAATAATTATTATATAGATGAGTTTAATACTTGCAGTTAATCTCAGTTGAGTTTCTTGTGGTCGTCAATGGCGGAATAAGAGAGAGAGAGAGAGAGAGAGAGAGAGAGAGAGGGTGGCTCAGGGGAGTTTGGAGGAGAGGATGAGGAATATATAGAGTGAAGACTGAAGTTCATGCATGTGATGTGGAAAGAAAATGGGAATTTCTTTGACTTTTTGCGCATCATAATTTCATTATTATTTTAATTTCATTTTTAAATCTTATACCCTACGTAATATATAATATTATTGTTATTATATTATTTTCGTATTCGCAACTTTGCCTATTTCAAGATTTTCTTGTATGATATATTCCACAAAAAATATGTGTTTTTTTTTTTTTTTGAAAAGAAATAAAATTGAAATATTAAATAAATTGAGGGTTCCAAAGGTATTGGGCAAGGGATGTAGCGCGGCGGCTCCGTGTCTCCGCGAAAGGCTGTCTGTGAGAACCTTTGGATTCTTCAACCTTTCACTTTGAATTCATTTAATTTCTCGGGTTTTTTATTTTATTTTGTCACAATAATATAATATTTCTAATTTTTCACTTATATTGAATTTCATATTTTTTATTATTCGATGTGGGATGTGATGGGGTCAAAATACGCTTGGCGCCACCAGCAACTGACACGTGGCCTATCAATCTCCAAAACAGATCTCCTCCGAGCGTCATCCACCCTCGAGTGTTAAAACCCATGAGCGACACGTGTCGTCATCGTCACGTGACACGTGGCTGTCGTAGCCGCTCACCAACGAGCGCTCCTTATACTACAAAGCAAGACCCAAGTTCACCATGGGAGTTATCCTCGAGCGCTCACTCCCCTCGGATGTGCTTCCGCATGCAAGCAACCCAAGGGACCAAGCTCCCCCTCATCTCACAGCCTTGGCCCGGATCCACCCTCGGGTCCGCTGGTCCATCAGGCTCATGGTTGACACGAGCACGCTTATGGCCCTCGTTACCAACCCAAAACGGCTCTCTGACACCCCGTACATATCTGTGCTCCTACCGCTGTTGCCCGCACCACCTTTTGAACCAGCTTTTACAGGAGATTCCTCCTAGGTTTCTCCTCATTGCACCACGTGTAAGGGCGACATTAGGGTTGGACCATAAAGGGGTAAATTACCAAAGGGTCCCTGACCCTCAACTACAAATAGGAGTCTCCATCTCCATCTCTGTAAGCAATCTTCCATTACTGAAACTCTTACATTCATTCACCTCTTTCAGATCATCATCTGACTTGAGCGTCGGAGAGCCAAACTGGGTATCACCCCCAGTTCCCCCAGCTTGGCCATCTGACTCCTTCTTCTTTGGTGTTTATCCTAGCAGGTTGAACCCACTATTCCTCCGGTGAGTTTATTCCGGTTTCCCCACATCAAAACAAATTCTAAAGTGATCAAAATTGGTCACCTCAGATTCTCACCCATTATTTTTGGCGCCGCCTGTGGGAAACCTCTTCCAACCATTTCTTCTTTTTACTAGTTGAAGAACAAGAACCATTTTCATCATGGTTACCACTAGATCCGGACTTGCAGGGGGTGGTGATGACCACCATCCTGAAGGGAACGCCAACATCCCCACCTCTGCCGTCGTCGGCGGAGCGCCGCCCATTGGAGGAGCACCTCCCCCCACTGAGCCAGTGGTGCCGTCAACGGAACTCACACCTGAGCAGCCCTCCACCGCCTCAGTTGAAGGTTCTGGGCTTCCTGCTTACCCAAACCTCCTTCGGAGTCAATGGCCTACTGTCCAACTTAACCCAGGAGGACACCCCTATATGATGCCACCGCTAGGATACACGCTTGCTCCTACCGTTATGATGTCAGCTATTCAGCCATACCACGCAGGGGAGATCCAGCTGCCGGTGGTGGTGCCAAAGGAGATTGACGGGGTAGAACTACCCCCCATGACCCCCCAACAACTGCATGCTATTTACACTCAGTGCGAAGCCAGGCGGCACAGGGTGCATGGAAAAACTTTACTTCCATGTATTTCCCCTCTGGGCAGGTTACTCAGATTGCCCATCCCTTGGGGGGATTACAGGCACATCCGCTCATGGCGGCATAGGCTGCCCTGAGAGCCCAACCACCACCTCCGCCACCCATGGAGAGGGGAGTCCCCACCAGGGGTGGGAAGGAATGGGAATGTCCCCAGGCTAATAGGGGCAAAAAACCTGTAGAAAGAATCAATATGGATGAGGAAGTCCACTCCCGAGCCTCAAGACGAGGGCCACAAGCCTCCCAGCGAGGGAGCAAAGCAAGTGGTGAAGAACCCAACCTCCTCGCGGCTGTGCAAGACCAGCTGTAGGGGTTGCAAGATATAGTGGGACAGCTCTCTCGAGCGCGGTCTCAAGTCCCCCATGCGGGGGATGAACGAGCCAACGCCAGAGACGCTCGTCGTCACTCCCTCCAGCAGCAAGTTCCTCGTCACCAGGAACACAATGAAAACTATGAAAGTTACGACCACCATCTGCTCGCGACAGGTTCTCCCCTCGTGGAGGAAGTTCTAATGGCCCAAGCCGGCATGGGCAAAGTTCCTACCTCCATCAACCGCTACGATGAAACCACTGACCCAACTAAGCACCTAGATCATTTCCTGCATTTAATGCATTTGTACGAGCATTCCAGCCATTATTGGGCTACGGTCTTTGTTACTTCCCTTGTGGGAATGGCTCAGGAGTGGTACAAGCGGCTGCCGCCCGGCTTAATCCACTCATATGGCGAACTCACCAATGCCTTCCTCAATCATTTGAACTCATTAAAGGCACCTGCCACCGCACCCACTGCTCTGTACAACTTGGTCCAAGGCGAGCGTGAATCCCTTCGATCATTTTTTGCTCGTTTCAATAAGGAGGTGCTCTTGGTAGAAAGGCCCTCAATGGATTTTTTGATACATGTACTTTTCAAGGCTTGCAATCACAAACAGTACGTGAGCAAGAAGTTTGCGGATTCTATCGTGAAGAAGCACCCTCGTCCCTCATGACCATGAAAGAGATCGCCGAGCCCTACTTCGCGCTCGAAGACATATATGGGTCAAATGCTCCCAGGCATTCCGGGCCCCTTAAAAGCGAACGGGGGCGAGAAGAGCCTCACAGAGAACGCCGCAAATCACTGTCTCCCACACGAAGGCTCGAGCGCATTCCTCTCAACAGGCCCAATTCAGAGGTCTATGCTCTGTCAGACAAAAAGCTCTTCAAGAGGCCCCAGAAGATGAAGGATACAGAGGCGTAAGACGCTCGAACAAATATTGTGCCTTCCATAAACAAAAGGGGCATGACACGGATGAATGTCGCCAGTTGGAAGCTGAAATTCAAAGGCTCATCACGGGGGACACTTGAAAGCATTTGTGAAGATGCTGGAGCGTTATGATGAGCGCTATAACGAGCGTTCAAGGGAAAGGAGGAGGAGCCCGTCACGCTCAAGGAGTCCACGAGGGCGAGGCCCCCCAGGGAGCAGCCACCGCGGTAAGTAAAAGGCGTCAGAACAAGAGAAAGCCCCATTTGCGGTCATCAACATGATCGCTGGTGGATCCTCTAGGGGAGATTCTAGCGCTTCCTGCCGTCGATATGTTAGGAGCTACGATCAACGCCCCTCGGCGCCCACGTAAATCTACGCTATCAAGGAAACGAGCGACCACCATTCCAAGGAGAATGAGGTCGTTGGGTTTAGTGATAGGGACTTAACGCACATTGTAACACCCCATGGGATTGGTGAAACCTCTGACTGCCCCATGGTAGTTAGCTTAGATGTCCATAATCATGTTGTAAAGAGGGTTTTGGTTGATAGTGGAAGCTTTGTTAATGTTTTGCCTTATACCACGTCCCAAAAGATGAATATTACCAACATCCCGCTCAAGCCCCTCAAAACAGCCCTCATTGGCTTGGGGGGCTCTGAGGTTGTCCCTCGGGGACAGATTCTGTAGCGCCTCCCCTAGCACTACAACTCCCGCACCGCAACACTTCCTGAATGGAGGTTGAACCTAACATTCGAGGAATACTATGGCGAACGGTCTAGGTGGTACTTAAATAGGGCACAAGGTATAAGGCAGCGGAAGATAAAGAGACTTGAAACTTTTTAAATGAACGGGGAGGTAATGCACCAGAAGAATAAGAATGTATTATTATTGATTAAAGAAGTTCACGTAATAGGAATATAATTTAGTAAGATACTAAGAGATAACATGAGGTCAGCTTATCTATCTTATCTGTATGCTCAGAACTAAGTGCCCTGAATATAGTCCTGACCTACTATGCCTGACACCCTATGGCTCCAAGATACCTTTAAGTGTCGTTCCATCGCTTCTTGAAATCATGCGTTTCAAAGGGCGAGGAGTTAGTCAAAGTGACTAAGTGAAGGGATATTAGTATGTATATGTATATGCATATTTATATGATTAAGAAGATCTTGATCTAAAGCATTGGCAATAGGATATAGCAAATAGAAAACGGTTCATAACAATTGTAAAAGTAGGGATAGGGGTGATTAGGAATGTTTGTAGAAACATGAACCGTTTGTAATAATAACTTTAATGCCCGCAAGCTAGGCCTCTTCATCCGTGACTCCGTAAGTAATATGGTAAAATAGTACCGGGCTGATCAAGGCGCCGATACTTTAATAAAACCAATATGATAATATCTCCTTACTCCAGTGCCGTGGTGAGCTACCCCTAATGGCCATGAACAATATGAGGGAAGTAGTGTTCCCTTATAACTTGGCGTGGAGTAACTAACCTCCAGTTAAACCACTACCAACAGTTGGTGGCGGTCCGTATCACCAACAATACCCTCGGCCCGATACCTTCCGGGTAATTGCCCGACACGGTTAACCGTCGGGGCCCATAATAGTAATGATAAGATATTTTGCTTACTTAGTTGGGAATCAGTTCTTAGTAATAAGAAGACTGAAGTATATATTGTCCGGGTAAGATCCTGATTCCGACATAAAAGTATTTTCCCCTTAAATAGGGATATTATAATACGTTACTATATGTATATAGGATAATAATGCATAAATAATAGGTAGGCTTGAAAATAGTTTTTATATAGATACATAGATATAGGTATGCCTCCAGTTGAAAATATTTTAACCCTCACCTAGTGCTGAGATGTAACATCCCGACTGAGCAGACTCTAAGGTAACCTGTTATGTGCGCTATTTAATTATTTCTTTAAGTGATTACGTGATATTTAATTGCTAACGTGGATTAATTGAATTTAATTGATACTTAATTGCTTTGGTATGAATTTGTTTAACTTGAACGTTTAACTTTCCTCGCTTTGTATTTTGTTCGTTTTGGATTCGTATTTAATTCTGATTTCTGTGACTTCGTGATATGTGTTAATTATATGCCGTATGGACTCAATTACGTGCTTGTTTCATGCTTTAGTATTTGTTTTGATTGCTTTTTGGGTTCGTTTTGGAGACGGGACCTAAAGGAGGCTAAAGAGCATTTAGCGTACCTTGGGTTCCGGGACGCTTATCTTGAGATCGGGAATTCAGATTCGAATTCTGTCACCTCCGTTGAACTCGTTTCGATGATTCGGGTTCAATGGGATAAGCCTCACTTTTTTCTAAGTTCATTAAGACCTTCGAATTTCACCCGTAAAGAGGCCCTTACGCTTGGAAGCTATCTTTTGACCTAATATAAGCTTGTGGACCCCACTTAAAACTTAACCAAGCCTTAACCATGATTTGTGCCTTGAGTTAACTTACCATTTCAGCCCTTAAACCCAAAAAATACCGATCTATTTCCTCTCTCCCCAACAAGAACGATCAGCAACCAAGGAAGCAAGAAGAGAAAGAAACCCCTTTGTCCAATTTTGTGATTTTGAGCTCAAATCAACTCCTTAGCTTCTCAAATTTGAAAGGTAAGTTCATGGTTGTCTTCTACACTCCCTCTTCTCTCTTTTATGTGATGTTGAGTTGGTTTCCATGGTGGATTCATGATTATGGCAAGCATGTGAATAGTAGGTGTTGGGAGAAATTTGTTGATTCTTTGCTTCCATCCTTGTTTCCTTGAAGTATGATGATGATTTATTGCTTCTAAGTCATGATTCTTGATATTTATTGCATCTCCTTTCATGGTTGTTGGAATATGATTAATTTTCCATTAATGATTTCTTGGAGAATTGGATGATAGCTTGATGCATTTCCTCTCATTCTTGTCTTGATTGCTTACATTTTTGGAGCTGAAGTTATTGCTACTTGTTGGGCATGAAATGTTGATGAATTGGTGTCATTTTGATGCATGTTAAGTGTATTTTGAAAGGCATAAGATTCTCCTTGAAGCCAAGAACCGAACTCCCCTGTTTTTGCCTCCATTTTCGGACTTGTTTCGCCAAAATTTTTCCAGGCCAAAGGCCTGACACGGCCGCGTCAGTTTACAAAGGAAAATGGACATGGCCGTGTTAAGCCCTCGGAAATGTTTTTTTTTGAATTTATTTGCCTGACACGGCCGTGTCCGTTTCCCTTTGTTTTCTGACACGGCCGTGTCCAACAGGGTGGTATCCGAGGAGATTTCTTTCGCCTTTTCGTTGCTTCTTAATGATCCTTCTTGCCCCGTTTTTGGTGTGTATGCATGAGTAACTTGTAATATTATGTGTTAAGCTTCATGTTATGAACTTGTGCATTGATTTACGTCCTCGTTTATGATATATGCTCTTATATGAATTATTTGCTCGTAAATGGCCTTAATGTGAACTCATTTCATATCATTTGCTTCATAAGCATACATATGCATGTACCGAGCGTCAATGTGGTTCATATTGAGTCTAAGGGTGTTCCTTGTTGTTTGTATTGTTCAGAGGATCTTCCCGGTGAGGACGAGCTTGCTCCGTAGGTGTCCGGTTTCCCCTTTTTGTCTCCACTACGTCCGTTGACAAGGTGAGGTTTTTGTTCTTTTAGTTATTCGACCTATAACCCTCTTTGATTTGAGGCCTCGCATGCGAATACGTATATTATATGGTAAATAAGTGTATGATACATATGTCGTGGGATTTCTCCCATTTGTTATAAGAATTGGAAAACGTTTTGTATAATTTTGTAAGCTATTTTGCCTTCGTTTGAAAAGTTTAGCTTTGTGTAAGTGTGTGTGTGTAAGCGAGTTGTGGCTTTGAAAGATAAGCTTTGAGATATGTCTGTGTGATTTCTGGGATCTATTTGGGCCCCGGAGTGTGGTATGGTAATCTCGGGACGACCGAGGGGTCGCCGAGCTCTTCCATCAACACCTCCATTTGAGAGTCTCACCCAACCTTGGGAGGTTGAGGAAGGGTGTTTCTCTTGAGCCGGCGGAGGCAACCGCCGAAGGTTTCAAGGTAGTGATTAAGCCTTGTCTCGTCTGTGTATGTGGATAGTTAGGGCCGATCAACCCTTCTATCAAACGGTGTTGGGGATGGATTCTGATTTGTTTTATTTTGCTTTGCTTTGATCTTCGTATATGGAAGTTTGGAGTGTGACTCGTACTCGCCGAGTTGGTTTAGTTTTGTATGATCTATGGAACGAGAGTGGATTCCTAATTACCTAAAATTTGGCATTTGCCCTTTTCCTTTCTCTTTAATCTATGTATATCTATATCACGGGAATTACTTTGGCTTGCAAAAACTACTCTCGGACCACGGATCCTTTCGTTTTACTTAGTGCTTTGCTCTATATGTATATCGGGTGCGTGAGTTAGCCCCCTCACTAGTCACTAGGACTAACCCTCGTTGTTGTTTTCCCCTTTTTCCTTTCTTTTGAGTTTGCAGGTTCTTCTGAGTCAAGCTAGGCGACAAGTGTCTTTTGGAGTTTACTTGTGGTTTAGCTTGAGTCTTCATGCATCGTAGTGGATTTCCTTTCCTTTACTTTATGCATTTTGGATTATGTATTCCGATCACACTTGTGTTATTTTGGCCGTGACGGCATTGTATATTAGGTATATAATCTAGTATGTAGCTTGAATACTTGACCCTTCCCCATTTTGATTATGTATATATGTGATCTCGGGAATCATGTTTAGTATATGAATTGCTTCCGCTCCTCTGATTTTAATTTGCGCAGCTTTTTAGGGTCTAGGCCGCCTAGCGAGAGTGTGAGTTTTGTGTGTCTCCCGTTCGAGATGGTTTGATACGGGTGCGAACTCTCTATTTCGTTACTCGTGTTAGACCTTAGTGCGGGGGATGTGGCACCCTGTCGCTCCGGGGGTGTTACATGAGATTTAAGTGGAATTGTAGGGATTCCACTCTTCGATCTTATCGTCGCCTGAAAGTAATAACTACTATTGGCTTAGAACTAGATTCTTATTATTCTAATCAAATAATCATATAAGGTACATAATATTCTAATCAAATAATCACGTAAGACACGCATTATGTAGTACATTAGAGAATACCCAGTAAATCCTAATTTTAACCGTTCAAGAAAATTTAATTAATTAATCGGGTTTTATGAAGTCTTTAACTGATCCAATATTTATTAATCACATTATGATCCTAATTGGAATATTAGAAATAAGATTTAGGTTTTAATTCAACAATGTAGGTTGATTTTGAAATTATTTTACAATTTACCGATTTTTGGAATAATTTGAATAAAATCTTTCTTTAAAAATTCCAAAACCTATTTTATAATTATTTTTAAACAATTTTCGAAATTAATTGAATATATGTTGACCCAAAATTCAAAATTACTATTGAAAACATTTACTATTCAATTTCTTATGAATTAAACACTTTATAGCATAAAATTGAACTCACACACACACACCTACTATCACACATGCACTTAAAATTGATCAAGAACATTATGAATGTGTTCTTAAGCTTATGAATGTGTTCATATTAGCTCACGATCAGATCTAACAAGTTCTAAGTTCATAACACATAATTAAACTCATAATGTAGCACTTTATGTAACTTTAATCATAAAATTAATTCTAAATAAATTATTTTAAGCATGAATTTAGTCAAACAAGATCATGATTATTTAAATACATATTCATATCATATCATATCATAACTCATGCATTTAATTAAATAAAATTCATATATGTTACTACATTTCTCCTAAAACTAGCATAAATAGCATATATTTCATAAAATAAATTGTTAAAGTATAATTTAATTAATCCTAGGCATGCTATGACTATATTATACTAAGAACATAATATAAAGCATGAAATAATAAAAGAAAAACACACCTTAGAGGGTAAGAGGAGCTGCTGCCGTGAGCTCCTATGGGAGATGGAGTGATTTGTGTGAATTTTGTGTAAGCTCTCTAGGGTATTTATAGGTATGAATTAGGGGCTTATGTTGCAATTTACTATAGTTTAGGGTAGTGAGTCATGGTGTTGAGTAAGCTAGATGCATTTATTAGGGTATTTAGGTGTATATGTGAGGTAAGTGCATATGTATACATAATTATATCATAAATACATCATAAATACATTAAGTAAAATTAATTCTAAAATAGGGTGAAAATGATAATAAAAATGTAGGAGAATATTCAGATTTTAGTTTGAAATGGTAAAAATGGCAAAAGAAAGAGGATCGAAAGGGCTTTCCAATGATTATAAACACTTAACGTTTAAATGTCTAAAATTAAAGTAGTAGACGTTCGGAATTTTGAAAAATATGATAAAATACATAAAAAAAATCTAGGATGAGAATTAATTTTCAATAAAGTGTTCATGATTCATAAAATAATTTGAGGATTATTTTGAGTATAATATTGAATATCAAACGCCGTACGATTTAAAAGTTAATTTTTACGGTGAGAATAGTACTTTAGGAAAAATAAGAAAAATTTATAAAACGAGCTAGGATTTGAACTAGGGTTTGGGAAATATCTTAAAATTCATAAAATAATTTAAGGATCATTATGTTTATAATATTGTGTAGGAAAAACGTTAGAATTCGAAAATCTTCACTTTAGGGCAAAACTATGGTTTTTGGCCGATTTTGGCTACTACGGGAGTTATAATGAGAATTAGGGTTTGGGAATGATATCATAATTCATAAAATTTTGTAAGGATTCATTTGAACCCAATATTAGATAGGTAAAGAGGTCTCAAAAATTTTCTACGAAAATGAGTGAATAGTAAATAAGGTTCTAAAGGAAATTCTTCTTAACCATTTACTTACCTATTTCTTCTTGGCCCTGAAATCCGGGATGTTACAGATTCGCTTGGCCACCTCATTTGGCCGCGCTCCACAGCGAAAAACGCTTGTGGTCACCTACGCGGTGGTGGAAATCGAAATCCCATACAACATCATCATTGGGCGTCAAGCCCTCGTAGATTTCAAGGTGATCATTTCCACTTACCATCAGAAAATCAAGTTCCCCACCCCTGACGGGGTTGGAGAAGTTCTGTGCAATGTCCGAGAGGCGTGGGAGTGCTATGTGTTGTCCCTCAAGAAGCCCAAGGCAGAGAAAACATTCTAGATTGGGTCCACCAAGAAGTCTGTAGATTTTTCCAATTTGGACGAAGATGGCCCCATACGCAAAAGGGTCAAAATCAACAAAAAGAAAAACAAAAGGAAAGATCCTGGCGCTGGGAGTAACCCCGAGGGCGCCCCGCTCGGAGCGGTCGGGGAATCCTCCTCCTCGGAGGAAAAAGCAAACGAGGGTGAGCAAGAAATTACCAACGACCGTCTGACTGGAAAGAAAAGGGCGCTTGAACTCCCCCGCCTTGAGGTACGGATCGAGCCTACGGAGAAATTTCTCACCATTGAGTTGGAACCGGGGAACAAGGGTAAAACCACTCAAATTGGGTCCAATCTCTCAGGACCCTCGCAGATCTTGATGATAGGCTTCCTTAGAGAAAACATTGACGTTTTTGCATGGAAAGCGTCTAATTTGACCGGGATTGACCCAAGCTTCATAGTCCACAAGCTCAACGTGGACCCTACCTTCAAACCAATCAAACAGAAGAAACGAGATGTGCACGGTTTTCGAAAGAAGGTTATTGAAGATGAAGTTAACAAGCTCCTCAAGGCCCAGTACATTGAGCCCATACTGTACCCGGAATCGCTTTGCAATATGGTACTGGTACCCAAGAGCACTAACAAATGGCACATGTGTAACGATTTCACTGATCTCAACAAAGCCTGCCCCAATGATCCCTACCCCTTACCCCGATTGATCAGCTGGTGGATTCGATCGGGGGTGTGAGTTAATGAGCATGATGGACAATTTTCATGGGTATTACCAAATCTCCATGGCCCCTGAGGACCACCCCAAGACCTCGTTTGTGGTGCACATGGGAGTGTATTGTTTTCTAGTCACGCCTTTTGGGCTCAAGAATGTAGGTGCCACGTATCAACGCCTCATCAACCGGATGTTTGAGAAGGAAATAGAAGGGTCCATGGAGGTGTACGTGGACGACATGATTGTCAAGAGCTAGCGCCAAGGCTCGTATCTGGAGGAACTTAAGCGCACATTTTCCATTCTGCGCCAGTACGGTATGAAGTTAAATCCCTCCAAGTGTATTTTCGGAGTACGAGGGGGAAAATTTTTGGGTTACATGGTTAGCCAACGTGGGATTGAAGCTAATCCTGAAAAGATCAAGGCCATCTTGGATATCCTATCCCCTCGTAATCTCAGGGAGGTGCAAGTGTTAATGGGAAAGATAATCTCGTTGAACCGATTCATCTCCCGCTCAGCGGACATAAATCTCCCTTTCTTCAAAATTCTAAGCAATGCTCGAAATTTCTCTTGGACTGAAGAATGTGAAAAGGTCTTGCAAGATATGAAAGCCTACCTTTAGAGCGCTCCCCTCCTGACAAAGCCCATGGCAGGGTAAAACTTATTTGTGTACCTTTCTGTCTCCGCTGAGGCCAAGAGCGCATTTTTGGTAGCCGTACGTGAGCGCAAACACCTACTTGTCTATTGATGTATCGGTTTATTGCATGGATTTTTAGAGCAACTTGAGTTAAATTCAAGTAGTTTTAAGAACTTATAACGCGATTTATGCTCCCTATTAGGTACCTTTCACCTTGGAGTTGAAAAGACGAAGTAGAAGCAAAACCATACAATAAAGGGTGAAAAACGAGAAATTCTAGGGGACACGCCCGTGTCCCCGTGGAAGAGTAAACTGAGACACCCCCGTGTCTCAGTACAGAAGTGGCCCTCGGATTCCAGATGGTGACACGCCCGTGTCACCAACATAGAGCAATTTTTGACACCCCCGTGTCTCGGTACAGAGAGGCATGGAAGCTGTTGCACCCCCATGTCATTCAGAAGAACAACTCTTGACACCCCCGTGCCAAGAACAAAAGCGCGAGTACGTTTTTTATATGTGACACGGGCGTGTCACATTTTAATGCATGAGCTCTGCAGGCTCGTGTCACGGGGCGGTACTGGATTATGGACTTCTATTTAAGCACGATTTTGAGGCGGAATTCGGGGGCTTTTGGACGAATAGCTTCCCAGAAGTTCAAGAACACCCGGAGAAGGAAGAAACACGAAGACATAGAGTTGAAGATTCATTCCAATCACAAGACTTTATCAATTTGGTTTTATTTACTGCTTTTCGATCAAACTAATTCCTCAAGTTTTGGTTTTCAATTCTAGTATAGTTAGTTTTCTTGCTTTAGATTCGTTTTTGATAATTAGGTTAGAATTTCAGAACTATTAATTCCGTTTTGATGTTTATGTTAGACATGAATGTTTTGAATGCAATTCCTTTGATTTTAATGAATTTTGAGTCGATTATGAGGAACTAATCTCCTAGGGTTAGGGGGTAAGGATTATGCATCTAAGGTGTTTGAATTAATGCTTGAGTTAATTTGTGTGATTCTTTGTTAGGAAAACGGTATTGAGTAGATTGGGAATGGATTGGCCATCCATGAACATAGTGTAAATTATCCGATAATCGAGAGATTGAGGATAATTGAGATTGTTTTCCAAAACTTAGACTTTTGGGCTTAAAGAAATTTAACCCTAATTTCTACAACACGTATTTAGAATTCCATGCCAAGCCGCTAGGTTTTAAATACACTAATCTTGCTTTATTTGATTAATTTGGTTACTAAATGATTGTGAGAACAACACTTGGCTTAATTAATTAGACATCTAGTCTTTGAGAGAAGCTAGGTATAAAATTGTGATTAGGTTGAAGAATCATACATCCGTACTTGAGTATTGATTTGATCACTAAAGGGCATATGATTTACTCCCCGACCTGTTTTAATTAAGTGGTTTAATCTTGATTTTATTTGTTAGCTCGTGTGATTGATTACTTATTGCTTAAGTTTAATTTCGTCATAGTAGTATAGTACAACATTGTCAATCTTGTTCGGTCTCTAGATTAGAAATAGTCATAGAAGTGGTTGTTGAGTTCCCTTCCCTGTGGATACGATACCTTAAGTGTTGCAATCGGATTTAGAACTTACACTTGGGTTCAAGATTTGTCTATTAAGTTTTTGGTGCCGTTGCCGGGGAAGGCGTTCAATTCAATATTACTTTATTGACTTTTTCTGGTGCTTTAGACCACCATTTCTGCTTGTTTTCTTTTTGAAGTGCGTTGAATTTGACCACGGGGTTTCCCAATTGCAGGTACCTAGTGCATGCTACGATCGCAAGGCTTGGAACCTTTGCCTTACGATCCTGAAATTGAGAGGACTTGTCGGGCGAATCGAACGAGGCGAAGAAAGGAAAAGAAGCAGGAAGTAAACCCAATTCCAATGGCACAACCCAATAACGAGCAACCAACCACACTTCAGGATTATGCCATTCCTAACATTGGCCTAATCCAGAACAACTTGGTTCGCCCCACGGTGGAGGCGAACAACTTTGAGATCAAAACTGGGTTCATCAACCTCTTACAACAGAATCCGTTTGGGGGTTTACCACATGAAGATCCCGCATCACATTTGTCCTACTTTTTGGATGTGTGCTAAACTTTTAAGATCCATAATGCTTCAGATGACGCGATCAGAGTTAGGCTTTTTCCCTTCTCCTTAAGGGACAAAGCCCGGACATGGATTTCGACTTTGTCAAATGAGACACTTCAGACATGGGCAGACCTCTCTAAGGCCTTTTTAGCCAAGTTCTACCCTCCTAGCAAGACCATGAGGTACAGAGACGAAATAACGAGCTTCAGGCTCTATGATGGGGAAACGTTGTACGAAGGATGGGAAAGATATAAGGAATTGCAACGGAAATGCCCACATCACCATGTTCCAGGATGGCAACTGGTACAAATCTTTTACAACAGAATGACTGAAAACATGAAAATCATGGTCGATGCAGCAACAGGAGGAGCATTTATGGCGCTGTCCGAAGAAGTAGGAATGCAACTTCTGAATAAGATGGCAGCAAATAGCAGTTGGACAAAGGAGAGGAGCAATCCTCCTCCACCGAAACCTGAGGCAGGCATACTCACCACTGACACTGTGACAGCTTTCAATGCCAAGTTCGAAGCACTGAACCAGAAGCTAGACCGACTTGCAATTTCTACAGCACGAAACACAGTGGCACAGTCAAACGCCTTACAGGTATTATGTGAAATTTGTGGTGGTCCCCATTCGTTTGATGTTTGTCCTTCTACCAATGCAGGTGCACAGGTTGTTGTTGGTCAGGAGCAAGTAAATTACGTGCAAAATCAAAAGCCAGCAAATGACCCATACTCGAACACCTACAACCCAGGTTGGAAGAATCATCCGCACTTCTCGTGGTCAAACAATCAGAATGTTCAAAACCCAAACCCAAACCCGAGACCACACTTTCAACCGAGACAACAGGGACCACATCCACCACATCAAAATCAGCAGAGATTCGTACCCCCTCCACAACCACCGCAAGAACAGAAACCGGGGTGGGAGGCGGCCCTTGAGAAGTTCATCAATGTCTCGAATGACAGGTATCAGAAACTCGAATCTCAGGTAGAACAGGTGCTAGTTCAGAACAAAAATTTGGAAGTACAGGTGGGCCAGCTTGCAAATACGATAAATGTTAGAGCCCAAGACATGTTTCCAAGCAAACCTGAGGAGAATCCGAAGGAGCATTGCAAGGCCATTACTCTACGGAGTGGCACAACTTACAAGGGGCCTGTAATGCCGGTGGAGACAGAAATGAGAAGAGAAAAGGAAGCCATGGTGGAATCTGAGAAAGTAGTCGAGCCAGCGAAAGAGGAGAAAGAAGCACAGACGCCTGAGCTCCCTTACAAGCCAAAGACATCAGTGGCACCCAAGCCATATGTGCCACCACTTCCCTTCCCGCAGATATTTCAAAAGCAAAGGTTGGAGAAACAATTCGAGAAGTTCTTGAATATCTTCAAGGAACTACATATAAACATCCCCATTGCCGAGGCCCTAGCTCAGATGCCCACATACGTCAGATTCTTGAAGGAGATCCTCTCCAACAAGGGAAAATTGGAGGACTATGCCACGATAGCACTTACTGAAGAATGCAACGCCATTCTACAACATAAGCTTCCTCCGAAGCTTAAGGATCCAGGGAGTTTTTCAATTCCTTGCACAATTGGCAATATGTCCTTTAATAAAGCTTTATGTGATCTTGGTGCTAGTGTGAGTCTAATGCCATTATCTGTTTGCAGGAAACTTGGACTGAATTCATTGAATCCGACTACCGTTTTCCTGCAGCTAGCCGATCGATCAGTCAAGTACCCCACGGGAATCCTAGAAAATGTTTTGGTAAGAGTTGGGAAGTTCTACCTACCGGTAGACTTCATAGTGTTGGAAATGGAGGAAGATCAAAATATGCCGCTCATCTTAGGGAGGCCTTTCCTAGCCACAGCAGGAGCCTTAATTGATGTGAAGAGTGGCATTCTAACTCTTCGTGTGGGGGACGAACAGGTGGAGTTTAATCTGTTCAAGGCAATGAAAGGACCGGTGATCGAAGAAAAATGCAACATGGTGGAAATCAGAGCACAGTCACCGATGTCCATAAGCAACGAGGACCCTCTCGAAAGAGGTTTGTATATGAAGAGTTGGGTACAGGTAAGCCCACTCTTCGTCCTTCTGTTGAGAAAGCTCCCAAGTTAGAACTGAAACCCCTCTCCGCTCATTTGAGGTATGCTTATTTGGGTGAATCTGAAACATTGCCTGTTATAGTTGCCTCTGATTTAACTGATTCACAACATGATGCTTTGTTGAGGGTTTTGAGAGAACACAAACGAGCGATAGGTTGGACTATTTCTGACATCAAAGGGATTAGCCCATCTATTTGCATGCATAAGATTCTTATGGAAGATAACCATAAACCCTCCGTACAACATCAGCGTAGATTGAACCCAAACATGAAGAAGGTAGTTAAGGCTGAGGTACTAAAACTGTTAGATGCCGGGATAATTTACCCTATCTCGGATAGCAAGTGGGTTAGCCCTGTTCAGGTAGTGCCCAAGAAAGGGGGGATGACTGTAATTAAAAATGAGAAGAATGAGTTAATACCAACTAGGACAGTCACGGGCTGGAGAGTTTGTATAGATTATAGGAAGTTGAACAATGCCACTCGTAAAGATCACTTTCCACTTCCCTTTATTGATCAGATGTTAGAGAGGTTAGCCGGACATTCTTATTACTGTTTTCTGGATGGGTATTCAGGGTATAACCAAATTGCTATAGCTCCAGAGGATCAGGAAAAATGTACGTTTACTTGCCCTTATGGTACTTTTGCGTATAGGCGTATGCCTTTTGGGTTGTGTAATGCCCCGGCTACTTTTCAACGATGCATGATGGCCATTTTCTCTGACTTTATAGAACGCACAATGGAAATCTTTATGGATGACTTTTCTGTGTTTGGTTCTTCTTTCGATTTATGCTTGCATAATCTTGCTCAAGTTTTGTAGCGATGTGAAGAAACTAACCTTGTGCTAAATTGGGAGAAGTGCCACTTCATGGTAAAGGAAGGGATAGTGTTGGGTCACAAAGTTTCAGAGAAAGGCATTGAGGTGGATAGGGCCAAGATTGATGTGATCGCAAAATTGCCTCCACCTACCAATATCAAGGGAGTGAGAAGTTTCCTTGGTCATGCCGGTTTCTATCGCCGGTTCATCAAGGACTTTTCAAAAATTACCTTACCTTTATGCAAGTTACTACAAAAAGATATTGAATTCGTGTTTAATGATGATTGTTTACTTGCATTTGATAGGTTGAAGAAGGAGCTTACCTCGGCACCAATTATGGTTGCACCGGATTGGACTATACCGTTTGAGCTAATGTGCGATGCGAGCGATTTGGCCATTGGAGCTGTTCTTGGCCAACGAAGGGAGAAACATTTACACGTTATCGCATATTCTAGCAAAACTTTAAATGATGTACAATTAAATTATGCTACTACTGAGAAAGAATTATTAGCTATTGTGCATGCTTTTGACAAGTTTCAGTCTTACTTGATAGGTTCGAAGACAATCGTCTACACGGACCACGCAGCAATCAAGTATCTCCTTTCGAAGAAGGATTCAAAGCCCCGTTTGATTAGATGGATTCTATTGCTTCAGGAGTTCGATCTTGAAATTCGTGACAAGAAGGGGACGGAGAACTTAGTTGCAGATCACTTGTCAAGGTTAGAAGTTGGGGAAAAGGAGGATGAGTACGAGGAGGAGATTACTGAGAATTTCCCTGACGAGGAGTTGTTTGCAGCCGATGCAATAGTTCCTTGGTACGTAGATATCGTGAATCACATGGTTTGCAAAGCTCTACCACCAGGCATGAATTTCCATCAGAAACAGAGGTTCTTGTCAGAAGCGAAGCGTTATTATTGGGAAGAGCCATATGTATATAAACACTGCTCGGATGGGTTAGTGCGGAGGTGTGTTCCGGAGGTTGAAGCTGATGAAGTGCTTGAGAGATGTCATGCGAGCTTATATGGAGGGCACTCAAGTGGGCGAAAGACAGTAGCTAAGGTATTACAGTCTGGGTTTTGGTGGCCAACGCTGTTTAAGGATGCTTACAGATTTGCCAAGGAATGTGATACTTGTCAGAGATCCGGGAGCATTAGTAAAAGAGATGAGATGCCCATGAAGTATATTTTGGAAGTTGAATTGTTTGATGTTTGGGGAATCGATTTCATGGGACCTTTCCCACCGTCGAATGGGAATCAGTATATCTTGGTGGCGGTGGATTATGTATCCAAGTGGGCTGAAGCCGTGGCAACTCCGACCAATGACTCGAAGGTGGTGATTAAGTTCTTGCAAAAGAACATTTTCAATAGGTTCGGAGTTCCACGGGCATTAATCAGTGATAGAGGTACGCACTTTTGCAACAAGCCCTTGGAAGCTTTGTTGAAGAAATACGGGGTCCAGCATCGAGTAACTACTGCGTATCATCCCCAAGCAAGTGGGCAAGCTGAGGTCACGAATAGGGAGTTGAAGTGGATTTTGGAGAAGGTAGTGAGCCCCTCTAGGAAAGATTGGTCCTCGAAGTTGGATGACGCGTTATGGGCTTATAGGACCGCGTTTAAGACACCTATAGGAACTTCTCCGTATCAGTTGGTTTATGGTAAAGCATGTCACCTCCTAGTCGAGATCGAGTATAAGTCGTACTGGGCCATTAAGGCTATAAATTTCGATCTCACGAGAGCCGGAGAGAAAAGGATACTTGACTTGCAAGAGTTGGAGGAATTAAGGTTAGAAGCTTACGAAAATGCTCGGATTTATAAGGAGAGAACGAAGAAGTGGCATGATAAGCATATTCGGGTTAAGGAGTTTGTCGAGGGTCAATTGGTGTTGTTGTACAATTCTAGATTGAAGCTCTTTCCCGGGAAACTTAAGTCAAGGTGGTCCGGTCCGTTCAGAGTGGTAAAAGTTTTGGCGAATGGAGCGGTGGAGATAGGCAATGAAGGCTCACCATCCTTTGTGGTGAATGGACAAAGACTCAAGCCATATCTTGCCGGAGATCGAATTGGCGAACACGTCTCGTGCGTGTTAACGGCTCCAGCGCCTTAGACCTGAGTCATGAAGTCAAGCTAACGACTATAACTTAGAACTATTTTTCTTTCCCTTTTCTTCTCTTCTCTTCCCCTTCGTTAGTTAGTTAAGTTTGTGATTGATAGGTATCTTCTGTCTTGTATCTTCTGTCTTGGATGGTAATCATAATGAGGTTCTTTTGTGGTTTTAATTTCGAATGGGTGCATGAGTATTGTGTGTAATTTTTTTTAAAATGAAGTGATATGGTGCTTAACTTGGTGTACTAAGGTCTTACTTTGCAGAATTTGAGCTAATAGATATGAATTTAGCGGATGCAAACACCAAGGAACGTTTTATGCGGAGTGTCGTGCGAAATTCCTAAGTGCCCGTGTCTCCCCCAAGGAGAAATCCGTGACACCCCCTTGTCGCGGTACAGTGTTGTCAGCCGAGAGGAGACACGGGCGTGTCAAGTTCCCTAAGTAAAAATCGACACCCCCGTGTCAGAGTACAGAGTTCACCAGGTAAAGGATGACACCCCCGTATCATCCATCTAGTATACTTACCGACACGGGCGTGTCACGATGGCAGGTTTGAAATAAAACGGGGGTTCTCACTTTGTCTTGTATTTTAAAACACAAGACCCCCTTTCTCTTATCTCACTTTCTCCTTCCCCTTTCACTCACGGCACAAGCATCTCCACCACCATTTTCAGTCATATTCCGGCAAGACACCACACACATTACACTTTGCATTCTATTTTCATCGGGTAAGTCTTCTCTTCTCTTCTCTTGGGTGCTTAATTTTCATGGAATTAATTGAGAAGGGTTAGACCCTAATTCGATAAACCATGCTTATGATGTATATTCTTTAAAATTCTTGGTTCTAGTTCAAGTTTTGGCATGTTTAGAATTAGGAATTGGCATAATTTGCAAATTTTTGGCCTTTTTAGACTATGAACCCTAATTTTTCTTTGAAGCATGTTGGATATCAATTTTATGAATTCTTGCTCCTTGGTCGAGTTTTGTGCATGCTAGAGTTGGGTGTTCATAATGGAGCGGAAATTTGGCCCTTGCTCTTACACATTGTTTAGAATTTTGCAAATTGTGGAGGTTTCTTACGGGCGGTTATCTACATGTTTGTGGGAGAAATTGAGGCCCTATGATAGTTCAACGAGTTTGGTAATATAGAGGGCTGAGTCTAGGTTTTGGGTGATGAAATGGTATGTTTTATTTGATGGAATTCTAGACTTTTCACTTGTGCTCCCAAGGTGTTCGATAAAATGCCCCTTTGAAATTATATTACTTTTTGATTGTTGATTTGGGGAAATTTCTGTGCAGGAAGTATGGGACGCAACAAGAGACCCGCCCCTCTGCAACTCACCTCATCATCCGGCCGCCAACCACGGGATTCCGTGAATGTAACTTTGGAAGGGCTTGGGAACCCTTATAACAGGAATACCACGCGGAATATTATGCCCACCAAGTTCCCGCATCTCGCTACACTTCGGAGGTTAGGAGTCTGGGAGGAGATCGAGGCTTTATTCAACAACATAGGGTGGAAGACATTTATGATGGTTCCGGCTAACACATATCCGGAGTTGACAACCGCATTCTTCACCACTATGACTTGGGACCAGGTCAACACCAAGCTCAATTTCACGTTAGATGGGGAGGAAGCCGAATTATTAAATAAAGACGAGATTCATGATGCCTTAGGGTTTCCTTGTTGCGAGATGTCAACGTTGCCCAATTGGTCTACGGAGGACAGAGAGGCGGTGTGGCGATCATTCCCTCTAAAACCTGGTGCCCCGGCTTACAACCCACGAAATACTAAGGCCACCTGGATTGATAGTTTAGTCTGGCGATTGGTGCATAGATTCCTGGCTATGGGAATATGTGCTAGGCATGAGAGCGATGGAAATATCAACGGGTTTGAGTTGGCCATTATGTATTTTATGAAGGAGGGGGTGCAGTTTGATGCCACGACCGAGTTCATGTACAAGTTGAAGGAGGTGGCAGGCAGGGCGTCGGGAACTATAGGCCATGGAGCCTATGTGACGAAGCTAGCCAAGGAGGTAGGGTGGCTTGCAGAGGAAACGGAGCCTTTATCCAACTTTCCCTATGTTGAAGAGCAGACGTTCATCAAGATGGATCTATTCATCCGATGGCCTGCCGGGAGCTTAAAGGATAGGGTTTTACCCTGGTATCAGGAGAGGGAAAGGAACCGGTTTGAGCGGATGTACAGGTGGGGTGTGGCAGAGTATGATGACCTCACCCTCGATCAGCAGAGGAGGCTTGCACAGATACCGGATCGAGAGGAAGCCGGGCGAGGAGCACCGATGCCAATGGTCCAAGATGACGATGAGGAGATCCCCGCTTATATGCGGGATTATATGGCATCTCAGAATACGCGGATGGATAGTTTTGTAGAGCATGTGGACTCCCGGCTTGATGCCTTGCAACTCCACATTGATGGACAGTTCGAGAATCTCCACGCATACCTTGCCAAGCAATTTGGAGGTGCCGGAGCGAGCAACTCAAGCCAGCCCCCACATTACCCGCCACCTTATCCTTGATTGGGTTCTTTTCTAGCTTTCTGTTTTTCTTGCTTTGGTCTGTATGATGATATAATTCACCACTTTAACCTAACTATTTGCACTATGCTAACTATTCTTATGGTTATAGTAGGTACTTGACGACAGAGACTTCTTGTTAATTGCATGTTGATTATCATTTGCTTTGCTTAGCTTATGATCCGTGTTTTAGTCGTTTAAGTGCAGGTTAGGCTTGATGAATAACTTGTTGTCGGGTTCTTCGCTATATTGAGGGAGTTTTCTTTTTGCCTTCTTTCTTTTTCTTTTATGCATAAGGACATTGCATGGTTTAAGTTTGGGGGAGAGGGGTAAAAAGTTTTGGATTGTATTGCTAATATTTTGCATAGGAAGATGCATTGGGGGATTTACTTACTTGATATTGTGATATCTTTGAGAATTAAAAGATGATTGCCGAAAATGAGCCAGAATTTTAAGTTTTTCGATGAGGTTTGATTGTTGGAACTTTTGCCAAAGTGAGTTAGGCTAGTCGAATGCATGAAGTTAGGTGTGAGTATTGATACTTTGGAATGGTGGGGTATCCTTATTTTTGTGCACAATTGAACAAGGTCATGTACTTAGGTTAGGATGCTGAGTTAGTAATTCTTGAATAATACTGAGAAGTGGATTAGGATGTATTTGAGTCCTATTGAGGCGAAATTTTGAATTGACAAAGAATTAGGGAGATGACTTAGGCATTCATGTCGGAGGTTGCCTCGCTATTGAGCCATTTTGACTAAAGAACGAAATCCTGTTGACCCCGCTGAGCCTAAGTGTTGTGCCATTAAATTTTGCATAGCCACATTATAAGCCGCAGGCACAACACCATAAACCTACCCTAGAGTCACACTTTGCTCACTCGTTTGAATCGATTGAAGATGTTGCTAAATTCTTGATGAGGAGCCAAGAGAAGAAATACGAGATAATCTTAGATGCTGAAAGAAAAGAAGAATTCAAAAGGAAGTAGTAAAAGAACGAGTTGTGTAAAGCTATAAGTAGATAGGAAAAAAAAAAAAAAAAAAAAAGAAAAGTGATTTGAGTAGATTTGAAACAGAAGAAACTCTTAGACTGTCTGCATGTAACAAACTTAGACAAGGTCTAAGTTTGGGAGAGTTTGACGGGGAAAGATAAAGATGGCAACCGAGGAGATTTGAATGGGTGAGCGAGGTGTGTTGAGTCACTATTATGCTAAAAAATTCCATAACCTTAACCCCGAGCCCACATTACAAGCCTCGAAAGACTTTCCGATCCTTAATTCTGGGTTAATTCTATTAGTGGAGATAGGTGCGAAGAATGTTTTCTGAAGTCTATCATTGGTATTGAGGAAGGAATCATTAGTTTGGTACTCTAACCGTTGTACATTATTTTGTTCGAATTCACACACTACACGAGGATATTCTATTTATACCATTGTGTTGATTCTTGTGCTTGATTGTAATGTGTTTGATAGGCTAGACTTGCTTGCGTGAAATTCTGAGAATTGCCCCACTGAGAGATTCATTTTGAGGTTGGTTTGATGTAATTTTCTCGATTGCTCGAGGACGAGCAATATTCAAGTTTGGGGGAGTTTGATGTATCGGTTTATTGCATGGATTTGTAGAGCAATTTGAGTTAAATTCAAGTAGTTTTAAGAACTTATAACGCGATTTATGCTCCCTATTAGGTACCTTTCACCTTGGAGTTGAAAAGACGAAGTAGAAGCAAAACCATGCAATAAAGGGCGAAAAACGAGAAATTCTAGGGGACACGCCCGTGTCCCCGTGGAAGAGTAAACTGAGACACCCCCGTGTCTCAGTACAGAAGTGGCCCTCGGATTCCAGATGGTGACACGCCCGTGTCACCAACATAGAGCAATTTTCGACACCCCCGTGTCTCGGTACAGAGAGGCATGGAAACTGTTGCACCCCCGTGTCATTCAGAAGAACAACTCTTGACACCCCCGTGCCAAGAACAAAAGCGCGAGTACGTTTTTTATATGTGACACGGGCGTGTCACATTTTAATGCATGAGCTCTGCACGCCCGTGTCAGGGGCGGTACTGGATTATGGACTTCTATTTAAGCACGATTTTGAGGCGGAATTCGGGGGCTTTTGGACGGATAGCTTCCCAGAAGTTCAAGAACACCCGGAGAAGGAAGAAACACAAAGACATAGAGTTGAAGATTCATTCCAATCACAAGACTTTATCAATTTGGTTTTATTTACTGCTTTTCGATCAAACTAATTCCTCAAGTTTTGGTTTTCAATTCTAGTATAGTTAGTTTTCTTGCTTTAGATTCGTTTTTGATAATTAGGTTAGAATTTCAGAACTATTAATTTCGTTTTGATGTTTATGTTAGACATGAATGTTTTGAATGCAATTCCTTTGATTTTAATGAATTTTGAGTCGATTATGAGGAACTAATCTCCTAGGGTTAGGGGGTAAGGATTATGCATCTAAGGTGTTTGAATTAATGCTTGAGTTAATTTGTGTGATTCTTTGTTAGGAAAACGGTATTGAGTAGATTGGGAATGGATTGGCCATCCATGAAAATAGTGTAAATTATCCGATAATCGAGAGATTGAGGATAATTGAGATTGTTTTCCAAAACTTAGACTTTTGGGCTTAAAGAAATTTAACCCTAATTTCTACAACACGTATTTAGAATTCCATGCCAACGACCTGCCGGGTTCTTAGGCTTCTTTCAAGTCTTCTTTTCTTCTTGGTATAGTTCGGTAAGGTGTAAGGTGGGTTTCTCTTCTACTAGTTAAATAATGACCCGATATCCCTCAACGTGTATGTTTTAAGCCAAAGTAAGTATATATTTATATCGAGTCAATTCAAAAGAGTTATTGGTTTCACGTTAAAGCCCATTTCTTATTTATTGAATCCCTAACCTAATGTTTTGGTGAGATCAGTGATCACAATGAATGATGGGCCCGGGACTTATACATAGAGGGATCCGGGGAAGCAAGGGTTGACGGAGAACTTTGTGCGTGAGTCCCATAATGAACGACGGTGTAACCGGACCTTGTTAGGAGTTAGCGAGTAATGGACGCTGAGCGTCATCTGGGGAGTTATCTAACCCCTTTCGGTCAATGAATGAGGTGGCCGAGTCTTGCTAACCCGTCCACCACCCGGAGGAAGAAGGTACAAGAGTAATGCATGATAGAATGAATGAATAAATGAACGAATGAATTAATGAATGATTGTGACTAAATGAATGATTGTGTGATCACTAATGAACGAAAATGGATAAATGCGCACACGAGGTGGAGGTTGGAGAATTCGCCCTCTCGCTGGGCTCACATATTGACCGCATGATTGTAATGAATGAATGGAATTGACTGTTGTAATCCCGAGTGTTGTTTTATTTTGTTTTCACCCACTTGGGAAATATTTTAAAAAACCTCGCACGGGATTATGACTTGCATGTGAGGGTGTTTAATTATGTACTATTTATTATATTAAACCCTATTTTATACCCACCAGTCTCCTATAGACTAAACCCGGTTTTGTTTTCAGGTTCTTGCGGGTTTTGGAGTGCTAGGCGGGAAGTTGAGTCTATCAAGTTTATTAGTTAAGTCTGGGTCACTTCATATGCATTTTGTAATTAGATTGAATTTTACAAGAATAGATAAATGTTATGATTGTGATTATGATTATGAAAATATGTTTATGTATGAATTCCCAGGAATAGATCATGGTGCTAGTGGAACCCGTTATTTTGCTTGAATTGGTACTAGATTGTATGCTATGCTTCCGCCTTTGACATTTGTCTTTGTTCTTTATGATTTGGTTGCGCTGGTCTAGTTCCCGCTTAGCCTTATGAGTGAGTGAGTCCCCGTTCGCTGTGAGCTAGATTCATGTATGGATATTTTCATTTCATGGGTAGATCGGGCTCATAGTGCGGGGGATGTGGCGCCTTTCCGTTTGGGGTGCTACATCTTTAAGTGGTATCAGAGCCTTAGGTTGCAAAACCCGGGCTCTTGTGTCGTGATTGAGTCAGTTTAGGTCGTACGGCATAGGAATAACTTGTCAACGTGTGCATTGCATTAACCATGAGCTTGGGATTGCATCTCTGTTTGAATTTTGTTGAATTAATTGTTGCTTATTGCATCGGATTCGTGCCCTTCGTGTTGAAAATGTAACATGAGCATGCACTAATCGCATACATATATTCTTGAAATAAGTTATAATTTATAGGTATGAAGATAATATCAAACCACGGCCAATCTCTACGATAACAACGGTCTATCATAAGCTTGATTCTCAGGCATGGAAATGGTAAGGAGTGTACCGGGGATTATATACAGGAATCCTAGATTCAAGACTTTCTCCAATTAAGCGATGCGAGTCGGGAAGGAATTAGAGAAAGTCAAGTAACTTGTTAAATACAAGTTCATGGAAGGTGACAAGGTTAAGGACAAGATTTGAGTTCATCTTCCAAATCCAAGCTGAATTGTCGTGTTGTGAGGTCGAATTTGGAAATATGGAGCAACAAATGGGAACTATAAAGAAAGGCAAAGTGTTCTAGAGGGAAATTAGGTGCTCACTTGTGAGTAATTAAGGGACGGATCTCTCAACCAATTTGAACTCGAGGGAGATGAAAACCAGGAAACCGTGATCAAGGTGATGGCTATGAGTAGGATTCGGGGTAACGATTGGAAGACCGATTATTGGGGAGAAGTCAAGACACTAAATCCATGGACGTGGAAGACTTTGGATTCAAGAAATTACAACCTCGGAACGTAGACATATACAAGTTGATGCACGAAGATTCGTAAATATCTTGAAGACCGTGGGAAAAACATGGAATGATCAACAAGTCAAAGCAAGCTCGTGATTAGAGGAACGAGGACAAGTTGCTAAGCTAAAGGCATACCACCAGGGTGACAGGTTCAATACATTCATGGCATGTGCATCATACGGCATTTTAAATTATTTATTTTCCCTTATTTACATATGTACGTGCATCTCTACTTGATGTGATTGCTCCAACGTGTTGCATATTAAATGGTACGTGCACTGGCATCTTGACCCGACATGCATTGTTCAGTGTTTATTTGATAGGAATTCTCCCTAACTCATCCACCATATGCTAATTCGATCGGGCCACATTCGAATTAAGGAATTAAGTGAAATTCCGGGCTATAGAAAGTGGGTTGAGAAGGAAGAAATACGGAGGCTCGGGAAAGTAGAACCCGATTTTGGGATACATGAAGGAGGTGGTTATTCCTACCAAATCACTTCAACGTAAGGTGAATAATATCTCCGGACACATAGCTTGACTAGGATATTTACACCAAGGAAGCTAAGACGAAGAAGTTGGGAATCTCATATCACATAAGTAATAAAACAAGATCAAGGGATTGGGATAGAAACTTTTAAGGGGGAGAGCCGACCGGGAGATAAATCGAATTCACGGTTGTGCTCAGATGTGTTACTTCAAATAGGAATAATGAAAATGCAAGAGTCCTAAACAACAAGATTCTATAAGGAATGGTAAGAGACGATCTATAAGATTGTGGCACTTGACGAATTTTAAGATCAAAGTGGAAAACTTCAAGACCGGCATGAGGAAATTTCAAGAATAATTTCTAGAAGGGTAAGTGCTTCAGGGTGGACAATGGATATTTGAGGAAAGCTTGGGATTTCAAACGACAAGACAGGGTAAAAGAGTGATCAATGGTAACTCTGGTTGAAGAATCAACCCCGATGATTTTTTTTTATTTTGGGGAATTACAAGCTAAATCCTCCAAGGAAGAAAAGATCGTATAGGGTGTAACTTACTTCATATCTTGGAGACGATGAGACCGTGGAAGAATTTCAAGAATTGGCAAGGGAAGGTAATGGATAAGGAAAAGCCGATCAAGTCATCATATTCCGTGATGGTCAAAGTGAGTGTCAATTCAACCGTGGGCTTTGGAAGTAGAATAATTCGGAAAGATCATAACATGAACGAGATGGATTATTGGCTCGTCAATCATTTTTCCACGATGAGCCGAGAACGCTATTAGGGTTTAGGTTTGTGTCCGAATTTTTAAGCACATGCTAGGGTATCCGAGGAAGGGCGAATATGATTGTGATGAAGAATGAGTTGAACGAATTAAGATCAAGTGTGATCTCGAGAGTGGAATTTCGGACCATGGTATTTAATAAGGATAAGAGAATTAATGAGTTTATTGTACCAAAAACCCTGTGATATACCTAATTAGCACTCAGAACCCTGTGATTTGAAAATTCTCAAAGTGAACCGTGTGATTGTAATAAATTAGCACTCAATTAGAATTTCAAACCCTACAGCCGTGGTTGTAGGGTTTTGAGTGCTAACTTTAATATAATCACAGGGTTTTCAGTGCTAATTTATATAATCACAGGGTTCTCTTTGAGAATTTTCAAATCACAGGGTTCAGCGTGCTAATTAGGCATAACACAGGGGGTATCCAAGCAAAAAACTCGAGAATTAATCATAGGACTTCAGATCGTAGAGTTCGGTAAAGAAGAGAAATGGATCAAGGATGGAACAAGGTGGTTATTATAATATCGACGAGTCGTGGAATCTCAAAGCTTGGCACTATGAGCGGAAGAAACTTCAACAATAAATCAAATGCCAAATCAGATCATTGCGTGAAAGAATTCAATGGCGGTGAACGGTAAATTAAAGCATCCATATCATGTGCATCACGCATTCTTCTATTTTATTGTTATGTGTGTGTTGCTTGTTGATTGTTTATCGCTTTCGGAGTGAACGAGTCCTTTAGCTACTCGGCGAGATGAGGGTCGTACCGTGCAACAGTTTCGATAACCGGTCTTTGGAGACCCTGTTTAGAAGCTAATGACGGTTCAAGAAACCAACTTCAAGCCGTGAAGTTGATGTGGTGATAGAAGACCCATTTGGGATTGGAGAACGAGTGGTGGGAGTTCATTAACTAGTCCACTCGTGATACCTAGTTGTGTGATGGTTTAGATGGATTCAAACGGTGGGAGCTGAATCTTTTAAGACCCTCCTATCGGGCGAGACGTTCGGACTACTCATGGTCAGATCAAGTTCGTGAGCAGCTTGCAGAGTTTGTTTGAAGCCCCTTTTGTGCTTGAAGATCCCTCTCTGGACTAATTCCTGTTGGGATGTCGCGAACCACGCGTGGGATGAACACTGAGAGATTTTGCTTAGAGTCCAGTACTCGAGGCAGTGGACCTGAGGACAGGTCCTTCTTAAGGGGGAGAGGTTGTAACACCCCAGTTTTTCGGAAAGCCAGGTACGAGGTAACGTGAGAGTTTAATTCAGCATTTACGTGATTTAAATGAATCGCATGCCTACGTGTCAATATGTAACTCTATTTAATTTCGTGCACCTTAGAATTATTTAAATTATTCTTGGACTCAATTGTCCAATAATTGCTCGTTAAGGACCTAATTATTAGGGTGTTTTGGGGTCGTTGTGGCTACCTTGAGCTCAGGATGTGAATTCGAATTCCAACTTTAACATTGAGTTCGTTTTGGTAATTCGAATTCAATGAATTAAGCTTTTAAAGCCATTTGATCACCCTACCATTTTAAAATCCGATCCGAATGGACCGGATACTGTTTGACCCTAACCGTATAATCCGACCCGTTTAACTCAGCCCAAAAAAGGAGCCAAGTCTTCCTCCCTTTTTCATTTTTCACGTACAAGCAAGGAAGAAGGGAGAAGAGAAGGATTTTCCCCTTTTTGGCCATGAACCCTTGAGCTCGGGATTTTCTAGATCCAACCGTCCGATCAACGACCTAAGGTAACCATTGTATTCCTCTGGCTACGTGTTTTAATTCTACGTATATATTGTAACTTGAATCCTTGCCTATGTGCTTATTGGGGAAGATGGTGAATAGTGTAGGGAGGTCGGGATTTGATGTGATCAAGCCCGTTTTACGAGCTCTAACTTGAAAATACGTGATCTAAATGTTATATACGTCTTATGGCTTGATTATTGTGTGATTTTGGGGTGTGGTGTGGTGCTTGGGTGTGTTTGGGTGCGTTTTCCGCCGTTAGAGGCGAAACTTGGAGTTGCAGTTCGAGGGGGAGTAACGTCCGTTACCCCTTTTGTGCTTTAAATTGTTAACCCCGTTACCTTGGCTCTTGGAGTGCCTGTTGCCGTTAACGCCCATTAACCATTTTTGCCTTGAAAGTGTTAACCCCTGTTACCCTCCTTTTTGACTGGCCTACCATTTTGTTCTTTTATTCATTTCTGTCTCGGTTTTGTCCATCTTTACCGATCCAAATGAACTCCAATTGACATGATATTCTAACTGTAGAAACTACATTGAGTCTAGAACATCCTCCAATTGGAATCACCTCAATATCATTTCTCATTTGTGAGTTATAATCATTTTAATTTGGTGTCGCCACTTCACCGGGAATTTGCATTCATCCAACTTCGGGCCTACGCCATTTTCACCTCGCTTTGAACCACGATTTCAGCCACATACCATTATAAAGGTGTACTTGTCTAGTTTCATATCCAACAAACAAAACCCAATTCCAACTTCTAGAACTTGAGATATCCCCATTTTTCTACGGCATGCGCAATTTCAAAAACTGTCAGCTCTTGTCAAAACTCGCCTAAATCCGTTCTCTTGCTTTCCTTCCACTCCCTCAGACTCCCTATGTGGTTGGAATGTATGTATACATGATTAATTGATATAATATGATATGTTTGCTTACTTATTTTAATTTTATGGTTTCATTTGATAAGTGTAAACGTGACTTGAATGAATGAACGTTTAAATGACACATTTGAAGCTTTCTTGTATCCTTTGACTCTCTTATGTATTTTAAAATCATGAATTCCCATGATATGTTGTGAAATGTTGTATTATGTGTTATAATTGTTGTGTGTTAAAGTTGTGGAGTGTTTCGATATGATTTTGTCGGGTAACAAGCTAATATGCTATAACGTGGCTTAGGTGCTTCTATATAAATGAAATGTTAAGTGCTTTCTTGCATTCTTTCGACATCCTAAGTGAATCCTATCTCCTTTATATTTATTTTATATATTGTAAACATGTTTCTATGTGTATTATGATCATTGTTTTAAGATATGGCTCGATTGCTATTATTCATGACCGATATGGAACGAATGAACTTCAAACATTCATGTATTGATTGAACTTGAATGATTGATCATTTATGTGCCATTGTGACATGATTACTTATATTATGCACTTCATACCATGAGCATTTCATTGTCGTGCGTTATAATTGGTTCATATGTAGTCGTGAGTCTCACCAGCGCACCATGTTGGTTCTTGTACAGTTTTCTCCAGGGCGGAGACGTGCCGGGTTCTTAGGCTTCTTTCAAGTCTTTTTTTCTTCTTGGTATAGTTCGGTAAGGTGTAAGGTGGGTTTCTCTTCTCCTAGTTAAATAATGACCCGATATCCCTCAACGTGTATGTTTTAAGCCAAAGTAAGTATATATTTATATCGAGTCAATTCAAAAGAGTTATTAGTTTCACGTTAAAGCCCATTTCTTATTTATTGAATCCCTAACCTAATGTTTTGGTGAGATCAGTGATCACAATGAATGATGGGCCCGGGACTTATGCATAGAGGGATCCGGGGAAGCAAGGGCTGACGGAGAACTTTGTGTGTGAGTCCCACAATGAACGACAGCGTAACCGGACCTTGTTAGGAGTTACCGAGGAATGGATGTTGAGCGCCATCTGGGGAGTCATGTAACCCCTTTCGGTCAATGAATGGGGTGGTCGGGTCTTGCTAACCTGTCCACCACCCGGAGGAAGAAGGTGCAAGTGTAATGCATGATTGAATGAATGAACGAATGAATTAATGAATGATTGTAACTGAATGAATGATTGTGTGATCACTAATGAACGAAAATGAATAAATGCACACACGAGGTGGAGGTTGGAGAATTCGCCCTCTCCCCGGGCTCACGTATTGACCGCATGATTGTAATGAATGAATGGAATTGACTGTTGTAATCCCGAGTGTTGCTGTATTTTGTTTTCACCCACTTGGGAAATATTTTAAAAAACCTCGCACGGGATTATGACTTGCATGTGAGGGTGTTTAATTCTGTACTATTTATTATATTAAACCCTGTTTTATACCCACCATTCTCCTATAGACTGAACCCAGTTTTGTTTTCAGGTTCTTGCGGGTTTTGGAGTGCTAGGCGGGAAGTTGAGTCTATCAAGTTTATTAGTTAAGTCTGGGTCACTTCATATGCATTTTGTAATTAGATTGAATTTTACAAGAATAGATAAATGTTATGATTGTGATTATGATTATGAAAATATGTTTATGTATGAATTCCCGGGAATAGATCATGGTGCTAGTGGAACACGTTATTTTGCTTGAATTGGTACTAGATTGTATGCTACGCTTCCGCCTTTGACATTTATCTTTGTTCTTTATGATTTGGTTGCGTTGGTCTAGTTCCCGCCTAGCCTTATGAGTGAGTGAGTCCCCGTTCGCTGTGAGCTGGATTCATGTATGGATTTTTCCATTTCATGGGTGGATCGGGCTCATAGTGCGGGGGATGTGGCGCCTTTCCGTTTGGGGTGCTACATTACAGAAATGAGGGCATGGATCATGTCCCCAGCCACCTTCTCTTTGTTCTGGGAGAATAACGCTTGGTGGTCCCCTGTGAACTGGACCCTATCATAGAGCCCATGGGTGATGGACCTTGAGGGTGTACGCTCACTCAGGAGGATGGGGACCTCATTGGGAAGGCGCTCGAAATACCTGTCCCCGGCGTGCTCAAAGCTCCACAAATGATCCTCCTCGGAAGACGAAGTGTCACCGTCGTCTCTTGTGCCCTCGACTACTTGTTTGCCCTTGCCCATTATGGGGATGGCATCGGGCATCTTCTTCCTTTTTCGGGAGACTTGGGCGTCATCCCCTTGAGGCTCCCTGATGACCACGTTCGACCGCGGCCTCGTTGGTTCAATGACGGGAGGAGTGGCTCCCCTCAAGTTGGACGTGTCTACCCGTCTGGGGATGAACCTCATTTCGATATTGGCCGCTTGGTTTTCTCCGCGGCCTCGGGGTTGTTGGGCAGTGCTTGAACTTGCCCCTTGATGGCCCCCACGACCATCGCCGCGATAGCCCCTCGGCCGCGTGGTTTTGTTGGTTGTCTTGGGGCTGCGGGCGTTGTTGGCGGTTGCGTGCGTTGACAAAGTTGACGACGTTGTGCATGTTTCCTCCTGCCATTATGATATTTGCTCCTGGAAAATGAAAGAAGACAAGGGTTAAGCTCTTGTGCAAAATTCACAAAGTGCAAGTGCAATTATGAAGTTAGTAGCCCTATCTAGAGTTAGTGCCCTACGATCTAACCATCTCTCTCCAAGTTCCGAGCGGGAGGATTATTGAGGAAATGAGGGTCATTTGTGAGCCCACACAGGAACATAACCTCCTCATCATCAATTAGGTCCTTTGCTTGTATTAACCAACCCTCGTCTCTCAAAGAGCCTGCTAAATCTTGGACCCAGTTTTCAGGGAAAGTGGACTCCAAGCGATGCCTCACTAAGGGACCCTCCCCATGCGAAGCCCACTCTCGTGGGACCCCAAATTCGTCATCTTGCGGAGCCCTCACAAAGAAGAACTTTTCTTTCCATTCCACTCCATAAGTTGATGAAGGGGAATTGATCAACTTCAAGCCCGCCTTCGCTTGAATGTAATAGAAACCCATCCTCGGGGACGAACAAGGCGAGCTGGCAACTTGGAACAAAGCATTGAAATTGCGCATTGAGGGATGGTTTCCTGTGCACTTCATGAGAATGACAAAGGTTGTTATGAGCGCTAGGCTGTTGGGAACAATCTGCGAGGGGCTCAGGTTGAGGTCATTGAGTATACTGGCCATTGGGACAAGAATGGAGAATCTTAAACCCCCAAACGCCACTGAGTCCTTGAAAACAGCCATTTCTCAGGGTGGATGGTTGTTAGCCCGCTCGTGGGGGGCCGGAATCCTCCATTGGAAACGCTCATCCCAGAATATAGGAGCCATTATAGATGTAATCTCCTCTCGTGTAATAGTACTTGGGGTCTCGTCAGGGGTTCGCTCGGTTGCCTGCATACCGGAGCCCCCACCCTCGGCTGGTCCATTAGTTTTCTTGGCTTTCTTGGACCTCTTCTTGCGCTTAGCCGGTAGTTGTTCTGATAGTCCCATGGCCTCCTCCTCGAGGGCCGGCGGTGGTAGGGCTACTTTTACCGTATGACGATGAGGGTGGGTTGCGCTCTCAGTTATTGGGAGAGCCACCCCTTGTCTCTCCGCTTCCATCACCAACTCCATTTCTTCAAAAATACGCTCAACACCCCCTGGATTTCTCTCTTCCGTGGCGGAAACCGCCGCATCTAATTCCTCATCCTTGGGAGAGTTATGGTGGGATGAGCTTTGAGTGGCCATCTCCTCCACTTCACGGGAAAATTCTCCAACGTGGTCTCCAGATATGATTTTTTTTGGAATTTGGAGGTGATACAGAAAGGTTGGGGATTTGAAGATTTTCATAAACAAATGGAGTTCTGGGAAAGATTGATCCTATTACTCTAGGGTTAGTAGGAAGAAGTTAGAAGGTGAAATACCAGAAAACACTTACAATGGAAAAGTTCTTGGGAGGTTTTGCTTGCTGGAAATCTCTCTGCGGATTGCTTTGGAAGTTTGAAGATTTGCTCTGAGAATTATGGATGCGTAAAAGATGAAACTGATTCAGGATCCCCTATTTACAGGGGAAGAGGTTGGTACGTTTCTGCCATTTGATTTCAAAGTGCAATCATTTCCCGTCTAGGTAACTGCCCACTTTTGTGAACCGTTACCCACATCCTGAGATTCATGCGCCGTATCCTGAAGAATCGCGCCCACTCTCCCATCAGCATTTAATGCGGGTCAGTACTAGCGGTCAATTGAAAGGACAACATTTAATGCTTGCTCAGAGGAATATTTCATCATACGCCATCTTCCCTCACAAGCGTGCCCTCGGGATTTCAGAAGATTTAAAATTCTACAGCCCTTATCACTAAGGACTACAGAATTTGAGGGCAAAATGATGGGGTCAAAATACGCTTGGCCCACATTTTGACACGTGGCGCCACCAGCAACTGACACGTGGCCTATCAATCCCTAAAATAGATCTCCTCCGAGCGTCATCCACTCTCGAGTGTTAAGACCCATGAGCGACACGTGTCGTCATCGTCACGTGACACGTGGATGTCGTAGCCGCTCACCAACGAGCGCTCCTTATACTACAAAACAAGACCCAAGTTCACCAAGGGAGTCATCCTCGAGCGCTCACTCCCTTCGGATGTGCTTCCGCATGCAAGCAACCCAAGGGACCAAGCTCCCCCTCATCTCACAGCCTTGGCCCGGATCCACCCTCGGGTCCGCTGGCCCATCAGGCTCATGGTTGACACGAGCGCGCTCATGGCCCTCGTTACCAACCCAAAACGACTCTCTGGCACTCCGTACATGTCCGCGCACCTGCCACTGTTGCCCGCACCACCTTTTGAACCAGCTTTTACAGGAGATTCCTCCTAGGTTTCTCCTCATTGCACCACGTGTAAGGGCGACATTAGGGTAGGACCACAAAGGGGTAAATTACCAATGGGTCCCTGATCCTCAACTATAAATAGGAGTCTCCATCTCCATCTTTGTAAGCAATCTTCCATTACTAAAACTCTTACATTCATTCACCTCTTTCAGATCATCATCTGACTTGAGCGTCGAGAGTCAAACTGCGTATCACCCCCAGTTCCCCCAGCTTGGCCATCTGACCTCTTCTTCTTTGGTGTTTGTCCTAGCAGGTTGAACCCACTATTCCTCCGGTGAGTTTATTCCGGTTTCCCCACATCAAACAAATTCTAAAGTGATCGATTTGGTCACCTCAGATTCTCACCCATCAGGATGGATGACACTGACACGCTCCATCTTTGATTATTCGATGTGAGATAGATAATACTGACATGTTGGATAGATGAACTGACACGCCCTATCTTTGATTATTCGATATGAGATAGATGATACAGATACACCCCCGTTATGCTCGAGGTCACGGAATGCGGGATAAATTGGAGTGTGCTTTAATACTATGATGAATAATGTGGTTAACCTAATTCACCTCAAAAAATTAGCTGATGAGTGGAGAGTTGTCAAATCATTATATATTGAAATCCACATCTTTGATTATTCGATATGAGATAAATGACATATATTATGTATGCCACCTTAAAATAGTGGTACACGTATATTAATTAAATTGGATTAGTTTTAATTTTGTTTTTTCAGAATGTCGAATAGAGATTTTTTTATTATTATTATTTATTTTTTTTTTTTTTTAAAGTTCCAAAACAAATATTATCTATTAGTATAACTGCATGAAATAAAATACCAAATAAAAATAAGAATAAAATCGGAATCTACCAAAATTAGGAAGGTATTTGACAATGTTCGTTTTTCACTTTTTTTTTTTTTTTTTTTTTGAGAGTTCGTGTTTCACAATTTAGTTAGTCCAAAATTGTAGATATCCGGCTAATTGTGTTGACAAATGTGGGTACATCTTTGAAGTGATAAAATATTAAGACTTATGACCTAACCTAATCTTAAATCAACGTTTAAATAAGCTCATAAATTCATTATAGAATTTGATAAAGTTTTTTTCAGTAGAGTTAATTATAAGCTCTCAAACTAATTAGGTATTAGAAATATATAAATATGTGTAATTCTTCCAATGGATAATGAAAGATAACACGTTGACATATTAATAAAAATGCATAATGTTGATTCATTCCAATATATATTTTAAAAGCATATCTAATACCTTCCAAAACATCTTCTTTCTATTAATTAGATAAATATGAACCACATCCAAGTGTGCTGTAATTAGTAGTTGGGTGTTGTGTTAGTTGGTTTAATTAGAGATTTTGTATTTTGTAAGTATTTTAATTGCAACTATTATTAATATGGAACTTGAGAAATTGCAAATTTAGTATCTCAACTCAATAAATATAATATTTTGGCACATCTCATTTTTCATCGATAAAATAGGATCGTATTTTTAAAATCAATTAATTTAATGTATTTTTGATCGAAGAGTTAATTTTGCTGGCGAACTCCTTAATTCGACACATGTAAAACCTGACTGGATTTCCAACAGACAAAACTGGATTCTGGTCAAAAAGTATATTAAATTATATAATTTTTAAGATACGGTTCTATTATATAGTCAGAAAATAAAATGTACCAAAAATACTAAATTAATCAAATCGATATACAGCGTTTCAATTTTCCCAACACCTTAATATATATTTGGATCCGTCTAAAAAAGAGGAAAAAGAAAATGAAGAGAGAAATGTGGACAATTATTTTGGTTTAGAGGCAATAAATTAAAACAACTAATGATATGATGATTAGCATAATGATAATTCATGATTTGTCCTTTCAATAGCATGTAAAGTTGTTCTTGTTTTTGGAACAATGTTTCGGTAAGATTCCTTGTCTTTATGACTTGGTGCTAGATACTCATGACTCATCCTTCACTTATTCTTCATTTTTTTTTAATTAAAAAAAAAAACCTTCCCCACTTTCTTTTCAAGTTAATATTTTATCCATAAATTAAAGACAAACATTTCTTTGGAAACAAGAAGCCATTAATCAGAGCACTGTGCATAAGAAATGGTGCATGCAAATTGCAACGTAAGACCAAATTTCGTGATCAATATTAATATGGCTCTAGCACTTTTGATTTCAAATTTTTAATTTTTATAACTTAATTTTCAATTTTCGCAAATATGGAGCATCGAATTCATTTATTTTTAGTATATTTATACATTTTTTTGAATCGAAGTTAAACATGACGACATACAATTAATCATATGATTTTATCTCAAGGCTAAATTTTATCATGCAAATATTATATGGTACTAATCGTGCTACTAACCCAAGTTTTTTTGCACGAATATGTATGTAACATAGACATATAATATATGGATACAAATAAAATATTCAATCATATGAATTTTTCATAAAATTACTATATAAAAGACATTTAATAAAATACCCCGCACAATATTATTATACAGTAAAACAGTGATTCAAAAAGTGTTAACACATTATAAATTAGAACTAAATTGCATAGCTTAATACGTGTCAAGAAGTTGTAACTTCTTGTTAGTAACCACATAAAGTGAATAAAGATAAGGAAAGGTAAATATAGGATTCATCGACGCTTACAATCATCTTGTTACTCGAGTAATTTAGTTGTAGCCAAAATTAAATTTACTGTAGTAATTAATTAGACGTCACACTCTCACATAAATAATAGTGAAGATATATACGTGTAGCCAGATTAAAGTAAATAAATAAGCAAATTAAACTGGGTTGCAATCTGGCATCGACAAGCATGACAAAAGTTAATAAAAAAAGTTGGAAATTTGGAGCTCGATCTGGAGAATGCATCTGTAAGATTCTTCAGCTTTTTGCAGTTTGTGAGAGCCCTTTGTAAGATTCGCAGTTCCAATGCATTATTATTCAAGAATTCTTTACCTTATCTGATACGTGGTTTTTAATGTACTAGATGTAGTTTTATATGCAAAGAAAATACCGAATAATGTAAATTAATAGTTTAGTGGTACTGTTATGCTAATTTAATCAGTTGTTCCGTATTCATTCCACTCCCTCCCTCACCATTTGCCATCTTCTACTTTTCTCTTACCTCCCCGGTTATGTTATAAGGAGGGTTTTCGGTTTAGAGTTCCTATGAACACAATAATCATTGATAACAGTTAGGAAGAGCTTTATTTTTTACTATATAGTGTGATCTAATTCGAATCTAAATAAATCGAATATCAAACCAAAGGAAGAGAAGAAAATTAGTGAGTCTCCGTAGTTAATAATATCATTGCAGATTTTACAGTTCATTTTTCCTCGTATTAGTTTACAAAAGATGGTCGATGCAAACAACAAAGCTGAAAAAACAAGGTAAAAATAGAGCTAATTAAAAAGAGGATTAGTAATTAGTTGGAAGATTCATCATAGTTATAGTCGTAATTATCGTTTACGTGGCCTCTTAATCCTATCCATGCCGATCTTAATCCAATAATATAGGCAGCAAATCCTCCCAAAAAAAACTAACTTTTTTATGTAATTTCCTATAAGTAATCAAATGACGGCTTGTAAGAGATATATATGGGGTTTCATTAGAGTTACTTTTAAATAATTTAGGACCGTTGCATATAAATATATTAATTATAAGTAACACTTTGGTACTGCAAACTTTGCATGTAATAAAATATTGTAAATATGTGGTTAGTGGACCACTTAGGAGTAAGTTCTTGAGCTGGTCTTTAATTTGATCCATAATATGTATTTCCAAAGATTGGGGGTCATGCTTGTGGATGCCCCTTGTTTGCAAGATTGTTGGCCTTCCAAGGAGTAGAGAGACAAGTGTTATTTTAACCTCCCTAGAGAGCCACAAATAAGTTTTTTTATTTTTATTGTGATTTTGATGATGCAAGCTACGTCTCTATCATGCATATATATATATATATATATATATATATGAATTAAGCAAGATCTACTGATCCCAGGAACGGAGCCAGGATTTAATGGTATGGGGGTGAAATTTTAAAATATAAAAAATAAAGGTGCAAAATCTTTAATCAAAATGGGCGAAAAGTTAGAATATCAAAAAATTAAGGGACAAAAATATAAATATAGCAACAATATATATACAAAATTAAAAAATTTCGGGTGGGGGACGGGAGCCACCATATCCCCTTGACTCCGTCACTGAATGATCTTTAACTAGTAGCTCAGTCAAATTTGAGATATAATAAGTTTCAAAGTTTGGTATTAATTAATACAAATGATGATCTTCTTTTTTGGAAAATTCTAGCTCATATCGGATCCAAACGAAGTATATATACTAATAATATGAATACGAGTGCATTATATTTGCTATTTGCTTGATACTAAATTTTACACTAATCACGCTAATAGGGGTTGAACAAGTGGTTTGAGGGTTAATTCTCGAAGGTAATGACCCGGGTTCAAATCCCTCTGGTGACTTGGTGTATGTTAAAAAAAGAAAAAAAAAATTACACTAATCACACGAGAAGTGTAAAATACTCTTTTTTTTCTTCTCTTAATTACACTGATTTGATCCCACCATTAACTGCCAACCAACCAAAAAATGTACCCTTTTTTTCTCCCACATGAATAGGAGACATTAATCATCCATTATGATTTAATTAATGTTCTTAAACACACATTATTGGAACTGATGCTCCGAAGATTTCCGGGTTGCCGCGGCCTGTGATGGTAATTGGTATATATATAATAAGTAATCACGGTAGAAATTTAATTGTCATTTATTGACGTCCTATCTTGTGGAAATTAAATATTTGTTTTTATTATACAGGAGATTGGAGAAGGTGTTTAATTAAGTATGCGGAGAAATGGTGCCGGATATTTAAACAACAAAAATTGACGATTATTTCCAAGTTTTTGTAATGTTGACCTTATATGGATAACGTCTAATTATTTTAAAGTAAAAATTGGACATATTTAAGGACAAAGTGGAACCCTAGTGGCAATATACAATTAAGCCTCCACGTTTGCACCCATTTGTGATTTGTCTGTTGCGCTGGCTTTTCTAACCAACATCGGGACTTCTACTCATAATATATCATCCATTCGTGGAAATACTGTGTAATTATGTCAACAGTTTTATATATATTTTTATTCTTTTGTCGTGAATTTGGGCTGATTAAAAGGTATATGACATATCTCGTATCATTGTATAAACAATTAGTGAAAATTTATAGACCAAATATGCTCTCTTCCTACATATTCTAACTCTTTTTTTATTTTTTTTCCTAACTCCTAAAACTTTTTCTTTCCCATCTTTTGCGATTTTGTAAGTTTATTTATTGAAAAATAGTTTTTTCTTAAATTTTTCACAACAGTAAATTTTAGTTTTCTTTTTTGTGATTTCTAATGAAAACATTCAGTTTCTAACTGTTAATTAAGTCATCAATGAATTATAAGTACCTTAAATGCTAAGACGGCTGATCGAAATTTAAAATTAATCTGCATCCAAGATTAAGATCAAACTATTGACATTTAATTAAGGAAATGGATAATTGTCTTCCACGGTGCGTAACTTCAAGAATAGTTTTCCCAGAGGAGTTTATAAATTTTCAATTATAATTTTTGTAAATAAATCACGAGGTTGAAAATGGAAGTATCCATAACACAAGCTATGTTGCACGGACACGGACACGGCGATATGGACACGACACGACATGGACACGGCGATACGGATTTTTTAAAAATTTTAGGACACGACACGGCTCCGACACGACTATATTTTATATAAATAAATATATTTTATATATAAATTAAAATATTTTATATAAAAATAAAAATAGTTTATAAGTATAATCTAGATAAAATAAAATATTTTAAAAAATGAACGCAAAATGATTAATTTAGCAAAATGAACGCACCCTGAATAGCCAAACACAAAAATTGCATCCATCATAGATCACACTCACAAAAAGCACACATAAATACAAGCCCGTATAGCATTTTCCTGAGTTACATCTATATCAAATAGTGTACAACAACCGGGAATACCGAATATATATGTAAATAAGGATTAGAAATATTTATATTTTTATAACAACAGAAGAAAGATACAGCAGTGCTAAAAATGAATGAATAAGACTGTTCTCTTCGCAACAAGGTTTTGTTAGTCATTTCTACGTTAACTTGAGCTAGGCCATAGAGAGCTGAGCATCGCTGCCAGCTTCGCGCTCTTGTAGTCGTCTCTCAGCTGAATAAACCTGATTTTTCCCCACATATTTCAGTAACGAGTCAAAAGGTGAAACTATAACGAATAATTCTTTTGAAGAAATTTGGCAACTTAAAGAATAGTACACATGTGAGTTTCACAAATTTGAATGGGAATTACATACATTTTTGTGTTTTGCTTTTCACTCTTTTCAGACCTTAACCAGGGAAAAGAAAAGGTACAGTAACACCGGCATACCCTGAGGTTTGGAGAATTACACAAACTTCCCCGAGGTTTGAGAAATTACCAAACGTTACCATTACCATAGGGTGTGACCTAAAGAATGCTATAGAAGTTGTAAATTTGTATTCAAATATTGAAATCTAAGAGTCGAGCGAAAAATAGGATAGTTATAGAACTAATCCAAATGTAATGTAAATTCTGTGACAATGGAAGCTTTAGTCATTTTCAAGCCTAATGAAAAATTGGGGGAGACTTGTGTAATTAGGAAACCTCAGGTCATGTCAGTGTATTTATCCCCCCAAACCCAAAAAAATATATATAATATACGTATTTCAATATACCAAAATACCTTTGTGCATCTTTTCGTATGCTTGGTGTTCCCTCGAATAGAGTTGACAAACTTTCGGGAGCAACAATAAAGACATTGGCCGTGCTGGAGAGAAATTATGCCAGTTAATCACGACGAGAAGTAATGAATTTTTGTACTTTCCACCTGCTGGATAAGAAAATTAAAGACCAAATAAAATGAAGTTACTTACATTCCCAGCAATTCAAACTTCTCATCTACTGTAGGAGCGTTAAAGCTGCGAACAAATTCCCCATATTCTGTTATATCACGCTTAAGCCGCAGCCCTCCACTGCATATTCCACATAAAAAATGAAATATGAGGCAATATTCAGTTTAATTTAACTTGATATGGACAGATTCTAGACATAGATCCAGAATCACCTTGGATTAAAAGTGAACTTCTGCCAATGATTCAGCAGACCTTTATGCAAGCGGTTTCCCTGAATCAGTCAAAATCATAAGGTTACCGGTTTAAATTCATGCTTACGTCTAAAACTTCAGAATGCCCAGGAATTAAGTAGATTCCTTTCCAATTATTTGATAGAAGAGTAAAATGGGCCCATGAACTTCATAGGCAGCTAGAGTTAGGCGGTCAATAGGAATCCACAGTTTTACCTCTTGCAGACATTCCATAAAATACAAAAAACATTCCCAGTGATACATGAGGTATTGGTTAGGGCTCAATTGGCAAGACAAGTTGCACTTTAGCAGTTTCACATCATGCTAAAAACTTGTTTGAATGCTCTCACAGCTTTCAATTATACAGTTTATAGGAAACAGATACATCATTCGAGCAGAAGTTACAATAAAATACACACAATGATTTTTTTGAATAATTTGATAATGGTCTTAATTAAATTTGGAAAGAGAAATATATTTATGCCATATTTAAGACAATGTGGTTTGAGAGGCAATACTTCCAGTCAGCTTTCGGTAGGCACATATCACGATATTTCAGGTAGTTACCTATTTTTGGTTATCACATATATCATAGGACTGAACTCTGTACTGCTTAAAGAAAACACATATTTGAAACTAAAATGTTCATACCAGTTCAGTGAGGAATGACTGTTTGTTAAGACCTTCAAGAGCCGTAAATGCAGACTCAAGCACCCGGGATAGATAAGCAACTACCCTGACAAAGCAAACAGAGAAATATATAAAGCATAACACTGAACTTTGAGGAAATTGGAAAATAAATAGGAAAACAAACTTTTGATTGATTAATCTTCAAATTAAATTGCACATACTATTGTTGCTGAATTTTCAGTATACCTTATGCATGCATTTGTTGGTCGGTGATCAGGAACCAGGCTATCATCAGGTGACCGATAGTCTGTTGCTTTTTGTTCCGCTGATAGCAGTCTCTCAACCTTAAAAAATTTCATGGATAAGTTACTTCAAAATCTAAGTAATTGAAATAAGCTAGTGAAAAGACATCGAATTCTTATCAGATTAGTGGAATTAGCCACAAATTCATAGCCATATGTGAAAAATGTCACATTCATAAGTAGAAACAGGAAGAAACTTTAATTACAAACCTCGGCCATCACTGTTTCTATGCACTGCTGAAGACCCTTGTAGGCAGCACCTTCAGCAGTAGACATGGCTGTGGCCATTTCTTCGCAGGCAGCAGCATGTGCACCATCCACAGGTAATAAAAGTCGAGAAATAGAGTTTGCGAAGTACTGCACAATGAGAGTTTGACATAATAAATCTATCAAAATTTTAATAATAAAAATATTTAACCAGAGGACTAACATACTTGCTGAACAATAGCCACACTACTTCCACAGCGCTGTACAGCAACCATAAAAGATCTGAAACTGCTTTCACCAGCTGCAGCTGCAGCTTCTGCCTACAAAATACAGTAAGGGCCTTGCATTCAACACTTAATAATATTAAATTTATATGAATTTTTCTAGCTATAATCTGTCTAGCAGACATGGGGGGTGTTTGCAAGAACTCACACTTTTGGAGAAGCTAAAGCAGAAAAGTGAAGTTGTAAAAGGTTATGGTAGTAAAAGTTGAGAGTCCGAAGGAAAAATGTATTAAAGCAGTTTTGAGTAATAGAAAAAAGAAGCTAGAAGCTAAAAGCACTACCCATAGGTGCTTCTAGATTCTAGTTTATTTATCTTATTTTAAGGAACACTAGTAAACAAAAACACCCAATTTCTACGTCTTTCTTATAGGTAAAAGCGAAAATCTCTTTTAGAGTTTGCAAACACTCCCAGTGACTAATATAAAATATAAAAGAGTAAACATTAAAAGTCAACTGAAATTAGAACAAAAGCAAACAAGTAATCGGTTGCTTACAGCTGAAGCAGCAGCAGCTGCAACTCTTCGACTAACACTAGTTCCCAAAACAAACCGTTCCCTCAAAGATGCAGCTTCTGTCAGGCTATCTCGGGCTCTTTCCAGACCTTCTGTTATATATAGACTGACCTGAAGTAGATGAAGGGATGCAAATGGAAAAAAGATATAGTTACGAGTGATACTACAAGAAGAGAAGTGCTCAGAACATGGAAATAGACTGCTCAAGTCACCTGATCCAAAAGGCAAGTGAAAACAGCCCGGACATTAGAGGCAAGTATGGCAGGCTGCAAAATGATCAAAGAAATATTCAATAAATAAAGCACAAATATATCCACCTACTCATACCAATGAGCATACCAATTTGCAGACTCTCCAGTTGCTTATAGCCACCATCAATTTCAAAATATCAAACATAGAAGCATATATACCTGTGACGAAAACAAAGGACATCGAGATATAGCTTCTTCATTCCAGCGTACAAACTCAGTCACCACTGTGACAGATATCTGCTGCTGGGACGATGACATGGAAGCGCCTTTTGAACGTCCAATTGTCCCTGTTGATTCAGTAGACTGCTGGCTTTCAGCACGGAGTTCCTCCATCTGCATAGCCATGAATTCTTATTGAAAAAGATTCAAGAAGACAATTCATTGAATTAAGCATAAACAAGGATCAAGAAATGGAGATTAGCAGTTTGGGGCACCTTTGATTTATACAGTTGTCTCAGAGAAGCCTGCTCATACTCTATGTATGTATCTTTAAGGGGAAGAAACAGAGACTCTGTTAAGCCTGGCCAACAGATCAAAACAATGTTAGCAAATGTCTCTTTGCTCTCGTTCACAACTGTAAGATATTCCATTTTAGCCTTTTGAGCCAAATGACTATAAAGACTCCGATCAACAGTTAACAATTACTGCTTGCAGGTTTTCTTTTTCATAATTGAACTATACACTTTGCTCCTGAAAATACTACACAGTTTTAACTAGTTTCATAATTTATTTCATGGAAAGTTTGTGCTGTTTATCATTATCCGAATTCCCTCTAAAAGTCTACATGGTTCCTGGAGAGGCAAATCCATGGAGAATCGGTTGCCTGATTTGACCACAGAGTATGGCCTCTTTCACCAAGCTTTGTAAACTTTGCAAGTAATGCTGGAAACTTGACTGGTAAAAGTGAAATTAGACCACATCTCGTCAACTGATCTTGTGCACATGCGCAGAAATAATAATGTATGCTTCAACATAACAATAAATGCCAGTGAAAATTTGTCCCAAGTCAGTAGATGATGCCATTTTGACTTAAACAAGTATCAATAAATCCCGTATCTGTACCTTCAACATCCAGGTCACCACACCCCACACCGCTTAAATCTCGAGCAAGATCTTGTGTCTTCTCATATGCCACTGCCAGCAATCTAAGATACTGAGGATAACAAATGGAACATTGATTAACATCACTGACATCAGATTATGAGAGCAATCAGACACTACCGATGTTACTCACTAGTATAAGTCCGCCTTCTTCCATGGGAGGTGGATTAAGTAGAGAAGGTTTTACCAACAGCTTTTCAAGAATTTTAGGCACCCGGTCTTCCAGAACACGCTACATTCAGAAATAAAACTTCAGAATTAATATATGTGACCTGCTTTACCAAATAACATTTAATATGTCCCACCAAACATCCTATCCTTAAACTTTGTGAACATAGCTATGTAAAGCAATAGGAAATCCTGAAGGGGCTGAAGTGATACAATTAATGTATATATTTAGTAAGTAGCTTCCTATGAAACAAGAGATGTACGAGTCCACAACATTCTGCTTCTTTTATGAAAAATGCAGTAAATTTGGTCATTTCAGCAACAGTACACAGTAGCCAAAAATGGAGCAATTCAATAATTCAAGGATTCTAGGGTTGTTATTCTTGTCAGAAATGATCTTGTTTCAGTAAATCTTTTCATGTTTGTCCTTGCAGCTGAAAAATGCATAAATCCCTTATAAGTCCTCCTGCATCAGATTTTCTTCAGTAAAAATAATTGGTCCACGCGGAATAAATCTGAAACGGCCAAAGTGAATCCTATCCAAACACTTAGCACAAATGGAAAGTTGGAAAGCCCAGAACCTATTAAATGCAAGAACAGAACATTTACGCAGGACTACCTGAACCAATATTGACATGACTTCATTTGGCGAAGGAAATACTGCTGCTATTGTTGCTGCTTCTTTACGAACAGTATCTGCAAAACAAGCCATTGTAAATCAGAGGAAAATTTCAAAGCTGCAACTTTCACCAGTTGTAGGAATCATTTAAACCTGTTATTTCTTTGTACAATGACGAGAGTCCACGTGCAACATTGCTTGGACTGGGTTGAGAACCGGCGTCACCAAGAACCAATCTGGCATCTTCATTCATCACCTCCAAGTCAAACATTGGGCGTAAACCCACATAGTGTTGCATAGCACTGGTACCCCTGTTGAACTGAATTCCAATGCATGTGAAAAGAGGAAGGGATAATAAAATGTTGCAAATAAGAACAATAATTTTGAATTCATCAATTTGAAACAAAATTCAGTCTATTGAGCAAAGCCTGATAGGAAAGTTTCACAAAACACAAACCCATGAATGAGATTAAGAAAAATCAAAAGTTGGCCACTCATAAAGAGAAAAGGAAGGGGTAAACAGATTAACATCCTTATGGCACAAGATGTGATGTTTAATAAAGGTTCACTTATATTTCCTAATATAAGACTACATAACTGTAGCTAGAAACAATCTACCATATAAAAGTTCAAAAGATTACCTTTGACAAGATTTTAGCACATTCTGCCATTGTAGACAAATCCTTTTTCTGTGACGCTCCATCAAATCTGGCCAACAATCTGTTTTCCAGTTCTTCAGAAGGAAAAAGAAAAAGGCAAAAGCTATTTAATAATTCAAAAGGATTAACAAATTGAAATAAAGAAACAAGATCAAATCTGATCAGAACACTTTCAGCATCTTACCTCCATATGAAAATCAGTAACATCAGAAAATGAACTTTTTATCTTATGACGTGTTCAGCATCCATTTATGTACAGAATAATTAATTAGTAATTCCATGATAGGTTAAAATACGTATGTCCTCATATAAGTAGCAAATCAAACTTCATTCAGGAAAGTCCAAAAACCAATCAGTTTCTTGAACTTTGAAAACATATTTATTAGTCTAAATTAATGGGTAATATATATGTGATGCGCATTGTACCATTGCAATATTCTTGGAGATTAGCAACTGCTACTTCCAATCCTCTACTTGCTGTTGCATTCCCAACCACTGATGAGACAGCAATGCCTTGTCTTCCAATATCTTCCTCAGCAAATGACCCTAAAATATCAAGCTGGTCAGTGAACTTTTTTATGATGCAAAAAATCAAAGATATCAGAAATGATTAACAATTGAATATTTGTGTTAGACAATTACAATTTGCATCACGATTTAAGAAAGAGCTCACATGTTTTCAACGTCACACAAGAAATCACTCAGTGTTCGGGGCTTATCACAAAGACAAAAATCTAAACCAAGAATTAACAGAATCATTTCAAAGTGCTATAGCATTATCAAATTATTGCGAGACGAGCTCTGATATTGACCCCTCTCTGCTGCTCGAGAAAGGTTGATGAAGACCATCAAATTTAAGAAGTTTTAGTGTGCTCCAGAAATAAAAGTAAAAATAGAAAACAAACATGTGCCAAATTTAAAAAAATACACGAAGAGTAGTAAAACTCCACCAGGACTATCAAAATTACAATTCTAAAATGTCCATCAGGAAAAGGACATCTTACGCAATTTCTGTGCAATTGAAGCTGCTTCAGCTACCCGACTATCATCAGAAAAGAGAGGTGAAAGTTCCATTAGGTCACCCGGGCTGCTATTAAACTCCATCAAGTACTGCAAGATAAAATTGACATATGCTACTCAAAGGCAACTAATCATGACTAATAATCTTCTGCTGACACTTCATCAAAAAATTTACCTTAATGAGATCTATAGTCTGACTGGCAGTTTCTCGCTGAGAATCAGCACTCTGTCAAAATAACGTCAATGTAAATCAAGACTGAGGTCCAGCAGTAAATAAGCAACACCACAAAGTTGAAATAGCATCAGCAGAAAAAGAAGTCATGAAGTATTTGACAAGCATTGCAAGAATAAAGTATTTTCACAATCAAAGAAATATTAAAATAAAGGAACAAACACAGAAAAACTGAAGTAACAGGATTGAGTAATCTATAAAGTTTTACCTGCAGATGGTCTCCTATCTTAGCAGCAGTTTGGCCAACACTTGATATACGTGAATCCAACCTCGCAAAACTCCCAAACAAGCCATCAACACCTTTTTCCAGCTATATATATTATCAAAAGAGAAGACAACAATTACCAGAATGCATTTGGACTTTGGACAATAAATTCACAAACTGCAAACTTGTTTATAAGTGTCATATGTGACAACTATTAAGCTAACTAGAGAAAGCATCTCTGCTGCTGCCAAGGCTAACTAACCTCCGAAAGTGTTGTTCGGTGCTTAGAGTCTTGAGCAGAAACCTCCTTTTTGAGATTGTCGAGCTTCCCATCAATCTTCATGCATGAATCGGCATTAGAGAGATGTTCCATGAGTAAAATAAAACCAAACGAGATCATCTTGATATTTGAAGTTTTACCTGTTTCCTAAGATCAACTAATTGCATACACGAACTTTTAAACAAAGACAAGAGAGAATCTACTTCAGGAAATAATGGGCTTGATGCAACTTGAGCTGATTTTCCAGTATCAGGAGTTCGCAGATGACCATTTGGTATGGCATCATTTCCACCAAGGCCGTCAGAAGTATCAGTTTCTTCTTCTAAATAAGACGGCAGCAGCTCATTCACTAAGTTTCCAAACAATGCATCAAACGAAAAGTCACCCTACATGATACAAGTGCATTACACAAATTAGTAGCTGAATGGTGAAATCCAATCAGAGGCACCCTGGCAAGCACATTCGGAAACAAATATTTAAGGAATAACCTTGAAGTCTTCAATGTCTAGAACAAGTGGATAGGAATCAGTTGTTGGAGTTTTAGAGGTTCTGTCTGCCCTCGTCCGAACTTTAGTCTCTTTCATCTGAGTTAAGTATCAACATCTGAGAAGCCATGACATATAACTTGGGCACCAGAAATGAAATAGCAGATGGGCAGTCTGTTTTATCTTTATAAACTCAAAATATATGAGCTCATTATAAGCATGATATCTATCCACACAGAGCAGTAAGTTACAAGCCTAAAAATATTGGCTCGCCCTCAACATGGAACCACTAATCAATTTCCATACACCCAAGAGCATGAGTGCATGCTGACTTTGATATTTACTAACTTGAGAATCACAAGAGTCAGAATAGAGAACTCATATCCAATTAAATTTCAAGGCAGTATCTAAAACACCAAATACCCAACCCAAATCCAAGCTATGCCATGAGCAGTTTGATACATTAATGATTTGAAGAATCACAGTGCCTATCGAAGTTTATGTATAATATTCTAAAAGCATATTATCAGGCGCTCAGTATATGATCTCACAACAACCAGTTTCCAACATTAAGTGAAAAAAGAGATTACATCAATCTCTGTTAGTAAAATGATTAGTTACCTACTCAGACAGAGATATCAGATACTACACTTTCTTAATGTCATTCATGAAGCTCAGCCTGCTACAAGACAATTACACGCATATCCACAATCCACATAACTAGAGAGCGAGAGATGTATATAGTCATTCGAGCAAATTGCTAAGATCAATCTAATATACAACAACCAAAAGAATTCAGTTCATAACTTCTCTTTTCTCTAGTCAACTTATCATTTCATAGAAAACAATAATTCAGTTCATAACTTCTCTTTTCTCTAGTCAACTTATCATTTCATAGAAAACAATTAGGCAGAAGTGGAGAATTTTCTTTTGGATAATTGTGACATCGATAATTGCAACGAGAGAACAGGAATCAGGCATAAAAAGCTATATTCCTTCAAATTCGCGCCAACACTGATCCTATGTAGATCATAAACAATAAGACTAGCTTCTCAGAGACTTTAATACAGCAACTAGTCCAACAAAAGCACTAAATCCCCATCGAATTATTCCGAATACGTACTGAATTGATTGATCAAGCATTCTCAAAACCATCCATTAACTAAAACAAAAGAGAGAAAAAAAACACCAAATGGAAGCGAAAACTGACTTCGGAAGCAACGCGGAACAACGACGGCGGCGGTCACCGGCGGAGCTTCCAGCAAGAGACGAAATCGGAGCAGCGAAGAAGAATTACAACTGTATTGCAGAGAGAGAGGTAAGCTTTGTACAGATCGCGCAATTCAATTCGTGTATATAATAAATCTACAGGAAACAATTATGAGCTCCAACAAAGAAACAAAATGTCTAAAGGGAAAGTATTCTTCCCCCGCTGGTAATTTCTGCGCCGGAAGTTGAATCTTTTGTTTCAAGTAAAAGATTTTTACGGTCCTTGAATAAGAATTGACCGTTTGGACTGCAAAAAAGACCAGCTTCAGTTATTACCATAAATTATATTTAGATGCTCAATAGTTAGAAATAAGTCAATAAGTATACTTAGATCCCTCTTAATTTTAGAAATTATAATTTTATCTTTTATTAATTGCTAATTAATTACAAACTCCCTTTTCTTTAGATTTTGATAGGTATATTTATACTTAAATTCCTTTTCATTTCAAAAATTATACTTTGATCCTTTATTATTTGGAAAGGGTTACAAACTCCCCTCACGATATGTTTTGATAGAATTTTAAATGTTCCTGTATTAAAAAATATATATAATACTAATAATTTATTAAACTGAGTTCATCGATATTGTTGAAAGTTCAAATTAATGCTTATTAAGTTATAAATATCTCTAAAACTTCTTGAAATGATCTATATTAAACGGTATGGACGGTTAATCTTATCGAAACTATTAAATTTTTACAACTATTAAAAATTATGAAACCTAAGAAATTAGTGGTGGATCGCCTACGGTGGTATACAGAGACGGAGGACGGGGGGCATGGGGTGCCCCTTGGCTCCCCTAAATTTTGGAAAAAAAATATTTTTACCTATAAATTTTGAAAAAAAATTATTTTGGACACCTTAATTAGAGATTTTCACGGTCTCAAAAAAAAAAAAAATTAGAGATTTTCACCCTCCCTCCACGTTAGAGATTTTGCTCCTTCAATTTAAAAAAAAAAATGATCGCTTCATCACTCTTAAAAATAATATTATTTGAAAATTTTATATTATAAATCTTCGTCTCGATCCCTCGTTGTAAATCTTGGTTCGGTCCCTGGTGGTGCACATACAGATAGTTGAACAAAGGGGGGGCATTTGTTATATATTAACAATCCATAACGGATGACAAGCGTAGATCTAAAAGTAAAGGGGTTCTAAATATAATTTATCCTAACTTTTATTACAAGTTCTAAGGACAGTTTCACTTTCATCCTCACATTTTATGGGGAAATTGCGCTCCAGTGTCCTACAATTTGAGCATTTGCATAATCGGCCCATAAATTTTGGAAAAACGTCCAATTTCACCCATATAAATAAGGGTCTATGATGCACAAATATAAACACGACACGATACAGACACGGATACGACGACACAAATTTTTTCTTGAATTTTTCATGTGAGAAGTGTCGGACACGGTGATGAACACGAGTATCCGACATGACACGATACGGTAAAATAATATTTTTAAAAGTGTTCGTACATCATACACAAAAGACATTCTTTTGCTTCATTAGAAACAAGTGCAACATTAGCTCCTATAGATCAAGTAAAAAGTACAACTAATCTTACAACATTCTGATTTCATTGAAGAAGAAAACACAGAGAGAGGAACATAAATTGCTATATTCTCCACGCTAAGAAACAGAACCTCTCCCACTCCTCGTCGGTGTACGCTTCCCATCGTCTCCACCGACGCTCCCGGATGAGTCCGACCCGCAGTTCTCAGCCTGACTCCCCTTCGTCGACCACATCTTGGCCAACATTTTCTTGGTCATATTCAACCCTTTAACCTTACCAACACCACCTTTCTGCTCACCAATACTGCCTCCATTCCCCAATCTCAATGCAGCAACCTCTCCTCTCAGGTTCCTGAGTTCTTCAGCCGAAGCAACGACGTCCCAGTCCTCGTCGGCATTGGTTGTCGTTGCTGATCTCGAGCTCCTGTAAGACCCATAGTTAAGGTCTTTTATTGGTTTGGGGAGATCGGGCCTGGAGCTTCCGGATGATGCTGAGGCAGAACGAACTTGCTCAAAGAAGAGAACCTGCACAACAACGCGCAAAGGGAGTCTCTCGTTTTGCACAGCATGCATGCATGCGTCGGGTGATAGCTTCTTGCAGTCGATGAGCCTGCATATCTTCTTCCTCTCACTCTTGGTGATGTTGGGGTGCTCCTGCACGACGATGACCGATATGTTGATTAGATGATGGACTTACCATTTACTCCTTCACAAGTAATATTCATTAAAGAAAACTACAAATAGTTCTCAATGTTTGTAATGTTATTATCTATAAAGGAGTTCAATGAACCAAATCTCTTGTTTTTAGTGCAGTGAACTATATTATCGATCAACAAAATCTTGTCATGAAGAAAGGATACTATAAGAAATAGAATCAATTACCTTGAGATATGTGTCGATGGCCTTATATAGACCATCGTGCGTTGTACGTGTAAATCTATTCACCAACTCTGCTATACCGACGAACAACAAGAGAGCTAAATTGGGATCTTTCGCAATCTCACCAAGGTAACCGTCTATCACCTTAGCCACCATCAGCTTTGAAGCTTCCGACAATATCCCACTCTCTGTTTCACCCTCAACCACGCGATCTTGGGCAGCAAACTCTTCAACCATTTTCTTGACTATAAATGCATCATACTTCATCCCTTCCCCATCACGAGCTTGTATTAGTAAATCATTAACCGAAGCCTCCTCCAATTGCTGCCCGATCCTCTTTACGAGCTCCATTTTCGTGGTCTCTCCTAAATTTACGGAAATCCCCGCCTTCAACAGCTTCAACAAGAAGCTGCACGACACGGTGCCCTTTTCAAAAGGTAAGAGGCGAACTATAGCATCCAATATGGCTCGTAATTTCAGGACATCATTATGTTGGATTACGCCCTTATTGGGTAACTTCCTATAAACATAAGCCTTTAAAGCTTCTCCGATCACTTCATTAGAAACCAAGCCCTTTTTCTTTATATTGATGATCACGCCCCTGTACAAATTTATGTCGAGATCACATAAATCCTCGACCCACCAATCGACCGGCACAGTTCTGATCCTCAAGAAAGCATCAGTTCCGGTTTTTCCCTCGATGTTTGCCTTCCGGCTATAGGTATAGGACCAATCAACCCTCGACACGTGGACCGATGCCTTGGCGGCAATTGCTTCAATGCAACGGGAAGTTAGTTTGAGGTCTTCGGACAAAGGTTGGAACTTTTTCATAGTCTGAAGGACTATGATGGAGTCCTTCCAGCTTCTAAAAATGGTGGAGTTGAGAAAAATGTCGATTTTGTAAATTAGGTTGCCCTTTTCGACAGATTCATGCATTTCCAGGTACTCGGCAGCACATCGGATTGAGATGATGTTGTAAGCATTTAGGTTTATGGAAATCCCGTAACAGAATTTGGCACATATTTCAAAGGCTGCGGGACCTCCAGGGAGATCAGGGATGTGAATTTCGTCAGTTGATGAGAGAAGTTTCTGTAACCTTGTGCTTCGGGAGACGAGGGGGAACTGTAGGATCCATTTAAGCAGTAAATAAGAACAACAGAAGAAGGTAACATATATATCTGGATTAACACATGCACATATATCTTGCGTGACGCATGCAAATATATCTCGCGTAACACATGCACATATATCTCATGTGCGCGTATACATATATCTCGCACAACACACTCTTAATATGCCCATGCCTACATGTCACACACGCACACACAAACATAAATGTGTGCTTTTAGAGAGGAGGGGGAATTGGAGGATCCATTTTTACCACCATCCTATCTCGCGTAAAACACTCTTAGCATACCCCATATACACACGTAAATGTGCTTTCATAGAGGAGTGCGAATTGACGAGCCATTTCAGCAGCAGATAAGAATGTTGCAACAAGGTAACACGAATACTACAAACACGCACACATACACTTAATACACACACATGAGTGCGTATGTACATATGTTACTCAAGAAGATCATACCTTGTGAAGGTAGAACTCTACATCAGCTACATGAACTACGACGTCTGTTGCCAACTCAGTAGCTGCGTATCTGCATGAGAAATTCCTGTCTCTTAGAAAAACTCTCTATCTATAATTACAATTAACTTCCAAAAACAGAAATATCTACCACGCGAAACTAATCAAGATTTTAACTATATGAAATGAAGTTTCCTGGTTTTCAAATCCCATCGGACTCCATTGAATTAGTCTATCATATGAATCCTAATCTTTTCAATCAAAGAGGTATCCGTGATCCCCACGAAAATAGATTATTAATATGACCACAACTGATTGGGAAAAAATACGATTTCTAACAGACATGGAAGCAAGTTTAAATGCAAAAATGTGAACTAAATAACTGTAATTTTAAGTAAAACACTCTTCAAATATCACTGTTTTCAAAATAGTTAACAAAGGTCTAACCTGACATTGTTCCCATCATTCTGAAAGCAATCAGGTTTGGATCCAAGCTTCATAAACTTCATTTTTCCCAACTTAAATCTCTCTGTATCTCTCTCTCTCTCTCTCTCTCTGTGATACTCCAAAACTATGTTTTTCCACTAGAATATAATGTAAAGGGATGATTCACAGACATGCCCAGCAATCCAACGAACTCGAATCAACACAGTAAGTCCTGAAAAAGGCAGAAACCATAATGGTTATAAATTTAGCCAGTTTCATGAGCTTCAAGAGGAAAAGAAAGGGATCCTTCTATTAATAGTGGAATCTGACTGAGGGTAAAGATAAATGCTTTAGAATACTGAACCTTGACAGCAATCAAAGCAAGAGCAGTTTCTTGGTTATACTTTTCACACAGATTTAAGTTCTTATTTAAAATGATTCAAAATAAGAGAATTGTTTCCTTCTTCGGCGGCAAAGGCCACGGACTCGGGAACGCACTGAGTCAGCACAGGGGACATTAACAACAGACTCCCACACTAAATTATTCCCAAAATAGGACTCCACTCTCCAAGTTTGCTCTGTTTTTCCTCTGTTTTTTTAATTGCATTATTTAAACAAAAGAAAACACATAAAGATTCACACCACCCCAGAAATAGAGACTCAGTGATCTCAAAAGCTTCTCAAGTTCCAATATAAAGAAATCAGAATTAATGCAACAAACATGTGCCCCTTTAATTATTTTGCAGATTCAAGAGTGGAAAACCAGCAAAATGGAACTATAAACCCATTATTAACAGTACTATACCATTCATGACGAAAATCTGAGAAACAGAAGCTAAATCAACTTAGAGAGGAGAGAGAGAGAGATCAGGAGACTGGTTTGAATATGAAACACATGAACACCGGCATGTGCGATGAAAACTACACAAGATCAAAGAAACCAACTGGAAAATCAAATCCAAATCTAACTACAGAATCTCCATGTAAAACGGACCTCAGCAGAGTCCAAGAATTAACAGTATTCACATGAACAGATAGTGAAAACCAAGAGCCCTTCTTGATGCAGTAAAGTTCCAACAATGGCGGCAATAAATTAATAAAAAATCTAAAAATAAACAAAAAAATTAAGGCCCGCATGCATACTTCACAAATCTATGCAAAAAAGAAGTCTTTTTTGGCACAGCGACCAACAACAGAGAAACGAATCAAGAAATGGGTTGCTTACACATTCTCCGGAAAACACACACAAGAAAAAACACACTCAAAACCCAATATTGGAAAATACACACACAACACACAGTAGCTCAAAAGCCAGGATTTTGCTTACCTGTTCCCCTGAAATGAGCAATGCAACTTTTGCCTTCTCAGAACACCCTTTTTCTTCTTTACAAAAGCAAAGATGAAAGCAAAAGCTCCATGGAAATCTGCAAATTTGTGCAGATTAGGATTTCAAGTATTTCGTAGTGATTGAGATATAAGCATGTAATTTGCTACGAAAAGCACGCCCCACGCTGACAATCATCTTTTTCGCTCTCCCTCTCAGTAAAGTTGAATGGTGATTTTCTTTGTAGACAATTTCTGATGTCAATTTTGTTTTAGCATATTGGAAATATATATATATATATATATATGTGTTTTTTTTTTTTAATTTAAATAAATAAGTTGAAAGTTCTAATTTAGCCACGCTCTAAAAATATTATCGTGTTGTACTGGATACTTATCAAGTGACAGTGTAGATTAGAAGTATGTAAAAGAGATTCTAACTTTTAATTACTTTCGTAAATAAATAAAAATAATATTATGTAATATTAAACTTATTTTTCAATTCATTTTGACAAACATATCTTTTGTTTTTAACACACATTCTCCTAAACGGTTAAAATGATTTGAACCCAAGTCTTTGTATGTACATGTTATTATTGAACTCTTAACTTTTATTTTTTAGCAAATATGAAATATAAGATTTAGTGTTATTTTTATGAATAATGTTGTTAATATGTAAAATTTAAATACACGTCGTTTTTTTCCCCTTAAAAAATGATTTTTTTTTTCTCCTTCTGTCCTTTTATGTTAGGAGTGTTCCAAAACTACTGAGTTCACGCATAATTTATTATTATTATTTTAACAACAAAAATATTTATAAATTATACAAATAAATCAAGTACAAGTACAAGAAAATGACATAAACATCGAAATATTAGAAGATCTTACGTAAGTTAAAAATAACAATTGTTTGTGGAGAAAAGTTGATAATCACTTTTAATTTTTATGAAGTTACTAATTTATCCCAAAATACTTTGAAAATTTTATAGGTATTATAATATGAGTTAAGTATTATATTACTATAAAAATTATTTTAATTTTATATGAAATTATTTATAATTAATCAAATATAGAATTATTATATATATACCTTTATTTATAAATTTATAAAAATTAAAAATAGAGAAAATATATACTTGATAATTACAGATTTTTAGTTATAAGATTTTTTAAAGTTACAAAATTTTGATTGGGGAAAAAAAAAAGATCTAAGGAATAAAAATAAATAAATTAATGAACGTATAAACCTTAGATTTGTATTTGCATGTAAAAGGCTAATTTACTAATATTAATGTTTTAGTAAGGATATTATTATCAAAAAAAATTAAACAAATGCAGAAAACCGTATAATCTATAAGCAGAATTCAAAAGCATGTCCTGTGCTGCGTCTGGATTTTGGTTTATTTCTGCTTAAATTAACAGAAGTTGGTTTTCCAAACACTCCAAAACTGTTGAAAATAAACATTTATTTTATAAGTGTTTATTTTTAGAGTTTGCAAACACTCCCTAAACTTAATGTTGTATTTTTTTTTTTTTCCAGATATGACTTCAGCTGAGGGATCACAAATTGAAAATAATATAATTTGTACGAAAACATTAAATTATCACTTTATCTCGAATGAAAGAAGTTCAGATATAAAGTTCAGAATACCATCCCAACCAATGCAAAATGCAAATCGAAATTGCATTATGAGTTAAATTATGAGATATCATATTAGTATCACATCTATATATCGGCAGAAAATAACACTAACGAATTTTTATCTACACAAACTCAAAATCAAAAGAGATGAAACAATATCAAAAATAATTAGTTTTGTGGAAAGAATCACTAACTCTCTTAAATAAAATTTAAGGTTTAAATTTTAATATTGAAAATTGGGCAATTGGATCAGAAGAGTCATTCCATATTAAGCCGGTAAGTATCTACACAAGCAGAAAAATCTCAATATTTAAATTCATCAATTCAAAAATAAAGAAAATTGAAGATATATAGATATACTTCCTTTCCACTACAATTACTTAACATCTCAATATTTAAATTCATCAATTCAAAAATATTGATATACATATATATTATCATTCCATTATGAGAGTGATAGTAAAAGCATTTAAAATAATAATATTTATGAAAAATCATTAATGTTGCAGGCTTTATTCATCTTTATCACAACATTTTAAGGAGACACCATAATAGCATATGGAAAGTCACCATAATTACTGAGGGAAAGTCCACACAACTATTCATTATTATTAGATATTTAAACTTCACATTGAAATTTGTCTACTTTTCCTTCTAGAAACTAAAAAAAAAAAAAAAGTGAAAATAAAGAGAATAAATCCTAGATGTAAGATGGTTGATAAACCTGCTGATGAAACTATTCTTATAGAAAGCAATTTTAGTAGATCTGAGATTACTACTCGAAGATCCATTAAGTGGGATGAAATAACTTTCCCAGAAAATAGGATTATTGAGCAAGTTGTTCCTGCTCAATCTAATACTAGTTACAATCCAACTAGTATTCTCCAGACCTCTGAAGGAAATGTTCAAATAAGTTTTGAACCCTCCAGAAACCTTATAGGAGGAAGTAATAGGTCTTATAAAAGATCTAAATCATATCATCATATTTCCCCTATATATTTTACTCAATCTCCTTCAAGAGCTTCTACTTCTCAAATAAGAGAAACAGAATCTGTTGAAGAATCTGATTTTGAAAGGGTTGAAGAATTAAAAATTCAACCTAACAATATTATGAAAGGTATTTATAATGTCAAAGATGCAGATATAACTGCTTCAGAAATGAATTTTTCTTTATGATGATTAATAAACCCAAAATTAATTTTAGTCCGGGATCTCCGGCAAGAAAACAAATTCAAAATGGGTTCGCTGTTTATATGAACCAGCAGTAAATGATGCAGTATCCAAATATCTCTGCATGAGATGCCAGATATTATCCTTCCATCTCAAATCTTTATCTTCTAAAAGAAATATTACCTCTTTATGAGCATTCTGCTCATATGGTAGTTCAGATGAATCAATTTCTTCATCTCCTACTATATTAGCATAGGATGGAGCAGATTGAGCATTACTCTCCTGCTTAGCTTTATAAGCTAAAAATTCCTTGTATAAAGGATCATCTTTTGGTGTATTACTTGAAGATGATGATATATTTGCAATATTTTCAGCTATTAGCTTTTGGTTGCCAAATTGGGCAATGGTCCTTCCACCTCTTCCTCTATTAGAGGAATTTCTGCCTCCTGGAGGTCGCATCCTGAAATATCAATAGGTTTAAGCTATTAGCTTTTTTAATTTATTTTTTACAGCTATGAGCTGTTTTTCATCTTCCTTGATGTAATAATCAAGACCATGATCAACATTAAGATATAAACATAAGGATTTAGTCTGCTCAATTTGAGCTTCTAGATATTTTTGCAAAGCTATAAGCTTTGGAATCATCAATTTATGACGTTAAACCGTTTCAAGGCCAGGAGATTTGATATTAGTTCTAACATCAAAAGGACCAATTAAAGGGGGATCGAAATCATATTTGAATTCTTTCCAGTTCCCAATATTTATAGTTTTATTTATAAAAATATCTCTCTTGGTGAGAGGATCCATACCTGCAAGGTTAAGCAATATAATCATTGATTTCATCAAGAATTTTTTCATGAAAATGAATATTATTATTAATGTTTATGCAAGCATTAGCATAGCTGCTTTTCCTTGTGATATAATCAAGATTATTTCTGGGATTAAGAATCTCATTGTTAATCTTATCCTCCCAGTAGATGACATTTTTCTTATGTTCCCTAGAAAGGAAAACTAATTTTTTCATATAATTGTGAATCTTCTTGGCCTTTTCCCAATTGATAGATTCATAGAACCTATGGGAAGGAAACTTCTGTATTCCTCTAGGATTACTCATCCTGTAAATATTCACGAGTTAAAAAATCAGGAAGACTATTATCAGTCCCTTTTTTATAAATAATTTCAAAATCAAAAGGAGCTAATTGATGAAAAAGGTTTTATTGGAACTTTTGAAGGAAAAGAAATATCTTTCCAATTTATTATTGAACCCTTTACTAGAGTTTTAAACCAAATAAAGGATTCTTTAATTGAAAGGAAGGAAAAACAGATTAATTTCCTTAAACAAGAAATTGATTTCAATAATATTGATAATGTTTTGAAAAATGTTAAATTACAAGAAAAAATTAAATTTTTTCACAATCAATTTTCTTTACAAATATGTAATGGTCATCCTAATGCTTTTTGGGATAGAAAGAAACATATAGTTTCTCTTCCTTATGAGGAAGATTTTGATGAAAAGAAAATTCCTACAAAGGCAAGACCTTGCCAAATGAACAGAGAGTATTTAGACCTCTGTAAAAAAGAGATCGAATCTCTTCAAACCAAAGGGTTAATAAGACCCTCCAAGTCTCCTTGGTCATGCACAAGCACAGCCTTTTATGTTAATAAAAAAGCTGAACAAGAGAGAGGAGTTCCAAGGTTAGTTATCACTTATAAGCCCCTTAATACTGCTCTTAAATGGATAAGATATTCAATTCCTAATAAAAAGGATTTATTGGATAGACTTTATGATGCTTTAATATTTTCCAAATTTGATTTAAAATCAGGATATTGGCAAATTCAAATTCATAATAAAGATATTTATAAAACCGCTTTTAATGTTCCTTTCGGACAGTATGAATGGAAAGTTATGCCTTTTGGGTTAAAAAATGCCCCTTCGGAATTCCAAAATATTATGAATGATATATTCAATCCTTATAGTGATTTTATTATTGTTTATATAGATGATATCTTAGTATTTTCTAAAACTATTGAGAGTCATTTTAAACATCTTAATATATTTAAGAATATAGTTATCCAAAATGGTTTGGTTATATCTAAACCAAAAATGCTTCTTTTCCAAACTAAAATTAGATTTTTAGGTCATAATATTGAAAAAGGAAAAATAATTCCTATTAATAGAAGTATAGAATTTGCTTCAAAATTCCCAAATCAAATTATTGATAAAACCCAACTCCAAAGATTTCTAGGGAGTGTGAATTATATTTCTCCTTATTATAAAAACCTTGCGGAAGATACAACAATTCTTTATGATAGATTAAAGAAAAATCCAAAACCTTGGACGGAGAATCATACTCAGGCTATCAAGAAAATCAAGGGTAAAGTAATAACTTTACCTTGCCTTATGCTTGCTAATCCCAATTGGGATAAAATTATAGAGATTGATGCCTCTGAGATAGGTTATGAAGGAATTCTCAAACAGATATCTCCTCAAAACCAACAAGAATATCTTGTTAGATTCTACTCTGGAAAGTGGAAAGATAGTCAGAAAAACTATGCTACTATAGCTAAAGAAGTTTTAGCTATTCTTAAATGTGTTTTAAAATTTCATGATGATTTATATAATCAGAAATTTGTGATTAAAACAGATTGTCAAGCTGCTAAATACATGTTTAATAAAAATTTTGACCATGAAGTTTCTAAGCAAATGTTTGCTAGATGGCAGGCTCAATTAGCTCCTTTTGATTTTGAAATTATTTATAAAAAAGGGACTGATAATAGTCTTCCTGATTTTTTAACTCGTGAATATTTACAGGATGAGTAATCCTAGAGGAATACAGAAGTTTCCTTCCCATAGGTTCTATGAATCTATCAATTGGGAAAACGCCAAGAAGATTCACAATTATGTGAAAAAATTAGTTTTCCTTTCTAGGGAATATGAGAAAAATGTCATCTACTGGGAGGATAAGATTAACAATGAGATTCTTAATCCCAGAAATAATCTTGATTATATCACAAGGAAAAGCAGCTATGCTAATGCTTGCATAAACATTAATAATAGTATTCATTTTCATGAAAAAATTCTTGATGAAATCAATGATTATATTGCTTAACCTTGCAGGTATGGATCCTCTCACCAAGAGAGATATTTTTATAAATAAAACTATAAATATTGGGAACTGGAAAGAATTCAAATATGATTTCGATCCCCCTTTAATTGGTCCTTTTGATGTTAGAACTAATATCAAATCTCCTGGCCTTGAAACGGTTTGGCGTCATAAATTGATGATTCCAAAGCTTATAGCTTTGCAAAAATATCTAGAAGCTCAAATTGAGCAGACTAAATCCTTATGTTTATATCTTAATGTTGATCATGGTCTTGATTATTACATCAAGGAAGATGAAAAACAGCTCATAGCTGTAAAAAATAAATTAAAAAAGCTAATAGCTTAAACCTATTGATATTTCAGGATGCGACCTCAAGGACGCAGAAATTCCTCTAATAGAGGAAGAGGTGGAAGGACCATTGCCCAATTTGGCAACCAAAAGCTAATAGCTGAAAATATTGCAAATATATCATCATCTTCAAGTAATACACCAAAAGATGATCCTTTATACAAGGAATTTTTAGCTTATAAAGCTAAGCAGGAGAGTAATACTCAATCTGCTCCATCCTATGCTAATATAGTAGGAGATGAAGAAATTGATTCATCTGAACTACCATATGAGCAGAATGCTCATAAAGAGGTAATATTTCTTTTAGAAGATAAAGATTTGAGATGGAAGGATAATATCTGGCATCTCATGCAGAGATATTTGGATACTGCATCATTTACTGCTGGTTCATATAAACAGCGAACCCATTTTGAGAATATACTCAAAGTGACAGGATCCTGCGAATTTAATCATTTTTATGCAGGAAAACAAACTAAAGTTTATAGCTTTAGTAAAGTCATCATTAAGCAGATAATATCTGCCGAAGAGTGGGGAATAAGCACTCTCAGAGAAGGAGAATATAGTCTCCAAAATTCCCAAGTGAAAATAAAATTTAATTATTGGGATTATATTGAAGCATTTAATAAAGCTTCCCTTTACCAGAATGAGCTTCATAAACATTCATGGTTCTTTAAAATCTGTCCAAATGTTTATAACAAGGACATTCCAAATTGGTTATATCAATGGTGGCTTGGTTTTGGCCCCACAACAAAAATTTTGCCAAATATTTTTCAGGAATTATATTCCCAATGGGTAGAAATTTCTCCAAAAATAATGAATGCTCAGAACAATGGAAAATGGATAGAAGGAATGCCTTTTCTTCATTTCTCTACTGAATTTGGTATCCCTTGGATTTGGAAATGGGAACCAGAATTGGGAGAAACCCAACAGAAAATACCTTGCATCTTCAGGACCTTTTATACTAAGTTCTGGAAGAAAATGTTGGCTCTTAACAAAGAAGGGAGCATGGAAGGGCAAGAAACTATTGATAATATCAAGACAAAGATTCATGAATATATTCTTCAGGAGGAACAAAATAAAACTCCTAGTCCATTTGAATATATTTCAAAGAAATTATATTTCCAAAAAGGACAAGTTTCGGATGAAGAAAAAGTGGCTTCCTATCTTAAGGAAGTAAAGAAAGATTTAATGAAAAATCTAAATTTTGACTCACAATCAAGTGCTTCTATGGATACATTATCCAACGATGAATACTGCCCAGCTGGCGAAGCTCAGAATCCTTATGAGGATATGTTTGAAGATCTGGATCAGGTTATTCAAAAATATTTGGATAAGGAAAGAGAAAAGGAAGGATAATAGTCCTCCTATTATTTGCAGAAAATGTGGTAAGATTGGCCATTATGCTAATCAATGTTGGACCAAGAAAAAAATTCGAAGCTTAGAGGTTGATGATAATATCAAAGACACTCTTTGCAAAATATTTTTAAACTCAGAATCTGAAACTGAAAAATCATCATATTCAGATGATTTAGAGGTTTTAGAAAATGAAAATTATTCTTCCCAATCAGAAGAATGTGAACCATGTAAAAATGGCTTAACCTGTGATAATCAGGCAGATTCTTCGGATGATGGGGAAGATACCATTTACCAAATTCTTTCGCAATTTCAGTAAAATGCTCAATAATATTAACAATCAAAGTATAAACAACATCTTGGGTATTAATCCCGTTTTCAATTTTGATAGTATTCAGGATTTCCTGTTAATTTTGAACTCAAGGGGGGTGTTCAAACTTTTTGGTACGTACTATTTTTTAGGTTGAGGTTTATAATTGATTGAGCTATATGAAATAAGTTTGGATTAAAATTTTTGGTGAACTAGGATCACATAATACTATTTCTCTTAAGTTTAACCGAAATAATCCGTTTGAACAGAATTTTCACTTTGAAAATTAAATGAACTATGTTACGGTTGGGGAATTAGTTATTATAATCTACGGTGGATGTCCTGATCTAATAATAAAATGAGAATAACCTTTTTTGCCATTCATACTTTGACCGTTTTTATAATTTACCATATCGGACAACTTTCATTACAAACCGCAATCTGAACTTTGCAATTTTAACAAACCACCATCTAAACTTGACACGTGGCATGTTTTGAAATGCGCTACGTCAGTTGTATTTTCACCAAAACCATAAAAATAAAGTTTAGATGGTGGTTTGTTAAAATTGCAAAGTTCAGATGGTGGTTTGCAATGGAAGTTGCCCAAAATGGTAAATTTTAAAAACGGGCAAAGTCCGAGCAATTTTTTTTTTTCTCTAATAAAATATATATATATATACACACACACAAATTTATTTATAAGAGAAGGAAACACCAATGGTGTTCTTTAGAGAAAATTTTGAGCCAAGTTTCCATGGAGAAATAGCCTGTTATTTTGTAACTTTTCTTGTAATAAAACTAAACCTAAAATTAAAAATAAAAATATTATGAAAAATTGAAACACCCCATAGAAATAACATCACGAAGAAATTCAGACCAAATGAATTAAAGGGGAAGAAGATGAAAGTATCCATTCAGCATAATAAATAACTAAGGCAGAAGCCAATTACATAACGAGTATAAGTTTAGTAGGCTGCTATAGAGTATAAAAATTACAATAGCCCCTTCACTGAATCACTATTACCAGAAAATACAAATGGGAGAAAAGGAAAAAAAAAAGGCCCGAATTTTCTCATCTCGTCTCTTCCATAACAACATTAATTTCCTCGGTCACTTGAAGCATAGATCCACATAAAAATTAAACAGAAACTGCTTCATTTTTTTCACTGATTTAGTAACTTCGAGTCGCATGCGACGATCTTAACAGATTCAACCATTTCCTGGCCTTCCTCGCTTTTGAGCTGTGCATTTTGTAAGATGAAGGTCCACACATTGTCACAGAATCGGTAGGTGTGGAGATGTCCCTGTAACAATTAGGCGATGGGGAAAGGAAATAAACATATAGCAGTGATATAAATGGTGTCCAGTTCTACCGAATCTCAGAGTATTACTAGTGTATGAAATGGAGAAGTAGAAACAATTGAATACGAGGGCTGAACTTAAACAGAAAGTCAAGCAATCAAATGGACTGCATAATGTTGATTATAACAAGATGAATAGAAATCTGTCACAAGAGAATGTTTAATCAGTGAAACTGCTTTTTTCTTGAACATTTTAGCCCGCCCCCATTACTCCCCCCCCAAATAAAACAAAAAAGGAAAAAGGAAAATAGCATTTCCAAAATTCAACTGTAATGGTTGGTGTTCGTATAAGAACATAAAACATGTTTGGATTGTTAGGGTCAAAGAATATAAAACATAAATGTATTGGTATGCCAGTATTTTCAACAATTAACAAAGAAAAATAGCAACAAAGAGATGCATATATTAGTGTGTTCAAGGAATGTAGTTGTACGTGAGGTAACAGGTGCTAGGAGCGGTATGGAAAGGAATGAACATGAAAGTGAGTGGTATATTTAAGTGAAAAGTCAGAGTGATTCCCCTGAAAGTTTGACTAGTGTAACAAAATATGTTTGTTTTATTGTTTGCTATTAGATTTATTGTTTAAAGAGATCCATATCATCTACCAGCATGACTGCATGACTGCGATTAAATACATCTATCGCATCAATATTAGTACTGCCCATTATCTTGAATGCTAGTTCAAGTTGTTTCCCCATATTCGGTCAGGATCCAGTAAACATGTCTCTGTATTTAACCATATCCTTATATGGAAAAGGATAATGACAAGGCACACACATAACGGCACAAGCATGCCAATCCACAATAATATCCTTCGCTGTAAAATGAGATAGCTATTTACCTTAATTGAAACTTTGCTCTTCACCTCACTTTCTAGAGCTTCAGTCATTGACTGCAAGACAGGGAAGCAACATTAAATATACTTTAAGAAGAGAACATGCATGCAATCTATAGACGTAACCTAACTACAATATAACCCGTAATTATAAGCCTATTCTTGAACCGGTTCAAATATTGATAATACAAAGTAGGACAGCTTTGGAAGACCCCATACTCCAAACAATCTCCAACATCCATCCCAATACATTTTACCATCAGCATAGAGTTGATTGAGCCATTGAGGACAACATGGATGAAATTTACAATGTGGAGTTTTCAAAGAAAATAAGCTCGTTGGAAGATCTTAGAAATAACTCACTTATTTCAATCCTGTTTACCAAAATATTCTTGTGAAATTGATTTCAGCTTTCAATTTACTTCCTAAGTAAATCCTACATTCAAGAGATGTAAAAAGCTTACTGTCAACAATACCCTAACTTTAACGAATTTTAAAAGATATCCACAACTCCTTCATCATAATTTATCTTCTAGCGCTGAACATGATCCAAACATAGCTCAGGAGAACGATAATCGACAGAACAAAACAGAAAAAACAAACAACCTTGTCGAATTGGATGAGAACTTGGATTGCGAGTTCCGGGCTCAGAACACCGCCGGAAACCATCTGATCCAGTGTTTCCGTCAAGCACATCCCGATCGTCGATCTCCGGTACAGCTCGAAAGTCGCCATTCTTGACCGATAACAGTATTACTCTACACAGATACGAATCCATAAAGGTACAAATTATATAAACAATCATAATCAAAATCTAGTTCGCGCAAACATCAATCGCAAATCAATACAAATTTACCGATTCCTTTGGCCGATTGGTCTTAAACTGAATCAGAAATTTACAAGGTGTTCTGTGTTCGCGCAATTGGAGCGAGAGACCAAGAGAGAAAGGGAGGGAGACGAATTGGGGCTTTTATACCCTAGATTTATAGATGGGGGATTATATAGGCGTAGTCGAACAGCAAGAACGTAGAAAGACGATAATACCCTTCCAGATTTTTTTTTGCGGGCTCCTATTAGATTAATTTGTGGATCCAAAATAGTAATTTTCTATTCAAATATCATCCTCTGTCGGTCTCTCTCTCCCCTCTTTTCCTTGCATTAAATATTTCTCATTTTCTATATATATATATATATTTATTTATTTTTGTGAAACTAACAATTTATATTTTTATATCATATAAGTATAAGCCTCAAAAAAATTTGAACTTCCAATAAATATAACACCAGATATGTAATTAAATTACATTTCTCTTAAAAATTCGAATGCTTGAGACAATATCATATTGTCATGTGGATAATATTTAAATAGAGATTATCATTCTATCCGTCTTTGTTTTATATTCGTTTCGTCGTGTCTGTATTGGGAACGATTACTTAGAAAATATAGTTCGTTTGAACTTTCAACCACTAACTTTTGTAATTGGGCTACGGCCCATGAGGTGGGCTGGACAATTGTATGGAATTCACTAATCTATACTATATTATTAAGCGCGAAAGGTAAAGGTGGTCTCTTGGTGTCCTCTTTTTTTTTTATTTTTTTATTTACTTATCTTTTATCCATCAGTTTTCTTCTCTTACGATTTTCTATCTTCTTTTCTATTTATTTATCTTTTATCCGTTTTCTTCTCTCACATTTTCTTATCTTTTCTTTTCTCTCACCTTATTTCAATTATTTTTTTTTCTTTTAAATTTTTTTTAAAGATAGTGTTGTTTGATATTTTATACTTTTATGTTATTTTTGTATTAATTCAATAATTACATTAAAAATATTTATAAAATATATATTAATATAAAAATTAGTTTAAATATTAAAAAAAAAATTATAATTTGCACACGCAACGAGTGTGCCAAAATTACTAGTTTTAATTAAAGATTAGGAGATTGGGTGGGAAAATGTTAATCTTAAATGGGCCTCTTGAGCTAGGCAACCTATGGGCTAAGTAGCTAACAACTATTCAATTACTAGCAACTTTGCACATTCAATGCATGTACAAATAAAAAATAATTATTGTATAAATTTATTAAAATTTAGAAGTTTTCATTAAATATATACTCTATAGTTATTTTTAGCATAATCACTAATTTATGATAAAAAAAAATAAGTAGTATAAGATAATGTTATATTAATAATTATAAAAATTTAAAATATAAGTGATAAAAATTATAATAAAAAAAGAAAAATAGAAGTTAAGAAGAGAAGTGATTAGACAGAAAAGAGAAATTTATAAAACGTGGAAGAGATAAAGTCGGATGAAATCAATTAATAAATAAATAGAAAATAAATTAATTTTAGAGTCCAAGAGACCAAATTTGGATTTCTCGCTTAATAGAAAACTAGTAATTTTCGCACACCCTACGTGTGTGCAAATAAAAATATTATTATTATTATTTAAATATTTATGAAATTAAATTTTACATGTTAATATTTATTTTATAATTTTAATATAATTATAAATTTATATTAAATAAATAAAATATTTTAAAATAGAGTAGTAGAAAATAATATAAAATAAAAATTAAAAAATATAGAGAAAGAATAAAAAATATAATAGAAAATAATTGGAGTAGGGTGAGAGAAGAAAAAGGAGTTAAGAAATATCTAAAAAATAACACGTAAGAGTGGTGGAAAAAATAAATAGAAAATAAAATATTTTTAGAGTCCAAGAGACCAAAACGATTACTCTAAGGGTCTCTCACTTAATATATAGTATAGATGTGACACCTCAATATCTAGAAAAGTAAGAAATTATAAATTAGGAAAATATTGCATCATAACATACATACGCATATTACGTGGCATATCAATTGTGTAATTTATTTATTTAATTATAATACAACTTTGATTAAATTAAAATTTTGAAACAATTTTATATTTAATTTAAGAAAAATATTCATATGTAATTTGAAATTTTATAAGTACATGCATGGACATAAATATTTATATTATAATGAACGAGAATTGAATTAATGTATCTTGATAACTTTATATGTTCACGAATTTTGAAAATTAGGATTGAATATTAACAATGCCTAAAAGTCTCTCATTCATTAAAATATTGGTATGATGTGCCATCACTTGCAGCATAACTCATATGTATGAATATTAATCTTTTATTTCACAATATTTACATTAATTTTTATTATACACTTTATAAATAAAATAAAGAAAACAATATTAACATGCATCTCCTTAGCCTTTAAGATATGGGACGTGTGTCTTTTATCCCTTTAATTACCATAAGCCACCTCATTCTTTGCATGACTCAGCGGCCAGCGCATATTCAAAAATGAATTTAACTAAATAGCTTTATCTTTCCTTCATTTCCAACTTCCTCTTTCGTCCTCAAAACAGAAAAGAGAAAAGGTAAGGCTTTCTCCTATAATTCTTGTAAACATCTATGATCATTTTGTTTCTTTCTTAATTCGGTGTAGTTAATTCATTAACATGCATGTTCCTAATTTAATATTACTTATTTGAATTCAAGAACATTACCTAAACCCATGAATTGACTATTCTCTCATACACATGTCTGATTTTATGTAGGCACCTTTATTTATGTAAAAATGAATGGCAACTTAATGTTAATTTTAGATAGTTAGTAAGAATAATTAATAAAATGTCCGTCTTTCATTTACTAGTGGTAATATGTTTTATTTTAATAACAACAATGATGTTCATGGTGGTTACAGACTAATTAGACGTATATTGTTAACCAAATCATGTAAGTCCAAATTATAATTTAATTAGAGTAAATAATTGATTAGTTAAATTTCATTATTTATATCAAACATACCTTAGATTACCAATTCTGACATCAACGTGATTAGTTATCCTAATTTAGTAATTTCTTGAATTTTTATTTGATTGTTAACATATGTATATTTTTATTTTTTTGTACTTATTGCTTTAAAAATAAATAAATAAATAAATAAACAAAAATAATAATAAAATGAAATGAAAAATAAATTGATTAACGTACTAACTCCGTGACATATGGTTTAAAATATTAATATCATGACCCCATATTTTGAAATTTAATAACTGACTCCAGTGTGTGTATATAAATATATATATATATATATATATATATATATATATATATATATATAATGTTTGATTTATTGGAAATGATGATCAAACTTTACAAAACTTGAAAGAACTGAGGATTTCAATTGAGAAATAGATTCCTATTACTGTCTGCAAGTATGTTAGGAAATAAGAGAACTTTGTAAAGTTTTCCATTAATGATGTTGCTGTAATTCAAATGACTTTCTTAAAATTTGAATTATGTAACTGTTTGGAATTTAACTGACTAAGGCAAAAATGTATATACAGTGTAATGGTCTATACATACGTGTGAAATATAAATTGTGGTTGTAATATTTTATCTTCTAAAATTGGAGTCAGACAGCGGTATTTAGACTTAGCACCTTTTTGACCTAGAGTCGTGTTTATATTTTGTCAGGTGAACTAGGACCAGCTGCGAATCAGTGCGGTGAGGAAACTTTACCTTTAAAACTGAAATACGTATATTTATATTATTACACCAGCCTTCGTAAGACCTTTATTTGATGATTTCAAGTTTCATTCCCTTCATGTTATACCACGCCCACGGGGTAGTTCTTGGCCACGGGGTTACTCTCAATATCAGACTGGCTGGGCGGTATCGGGCCGCGGTTGTAACTGTGCGAGGTAATGCCCACATGTTGACACTGCCATTTGGAGTTTCGGAGATGGTCTCGAGTGGTGAGCTAAAGAGATGATCTCACGGGCACGTGGGACTCTCGACCTCTGTTAGTGGGGGCATACCCCGACTCTGCTGTTTGGAGTTATTTTATGATTTTGGTTTTAGGCGATAAAAGGGGAGAGATTGTTAGCTCGTTCATATGCATGTATATCTTATGTATACTTTTCCTTGCCTGCTCATGCATCGATTATGGTTTTGTCATTATTTACTGTTCTGTATTCTTCCGCCTACCTCACTAAGTCAGTTTGACTTACTCCTCTCTTTTGACCTGTATTTCAGATCTTTTTGAGTGAGGCCCGGAGTTAGGTGAGCAGCCCTTGGATTAGAGACGTTAGATCTGTCTTGCCTACTGTTTTGCTGTTGATGTACAACACCCCACCTCGGGGGATGTATATGTCTATATGGTTTGTAAGCTTAAGCCTCGCATAAGGGCGAAAGCGTTCACTTTTGTCTGGTACTTGTTTTGTCGTCATCTTCCTCGGGGTCGGTATGTAAGTTCAGTTATTTTATTTTGTTTTGGACTCTTGTTTTAGGACCACTACCTTTTATATTAAGTTATGTTATCGTTTCCGTTGTTTTCAGTTGTTTTGGTTTTTACTTTGAGTTGTTATTCTAGATTACCGTAGTTTCGTTTTTCGCTTATGCGGTTGAATCAGGTTAAGCGCTTAGCAAACCTTGACTAGTTCGTGCGGGCGACACTCCGCGGGACCCTCTAGGTACGGGGATCCCGTCGGGGCATCGCAGTGGTGGTATCAGAGCTCTAGGTTGGGAAACCTGGAGTTTGGGAGTTTGAATTCTTGACAAATAGTCAGGGATTCGAGTCTAGAGTGTTATAGGATATTTGTCTACATGCCTTTATGTTATTTATTTGTTATAACTTAGAGTCAGTCGGATGTGTTGTGACAGGATGGCAGACGCTAATAAGATTGAGCCATACACTCCATCTCACCCATTCCCTACCGAGCCAGAGCATCATCCAGAGCAGATGTATGGTATTACGTATAGAGGAGGCTTGAGGGCCCGAGGTCGTAGAGGGATGAGGAGCGGATACCGAGGTCGAGGTAGATTCATCCGTGATTGGGATGGTTATGAGGTCTCTATGTAGGTCCCTCGCATGAGCTCTATCTGCATGTAACTCCTCCTCCAAGGGACCCCCGTAACCATCCCAATCACGGATGAATCTACCTCGACCTCGGTATCCGCTCCTCATCCCTCTACGACCTCGGGCCCTCAAGCCTCCTCTATACGTAATACCATACATCTGCTCTGGATGATGCTCTGACTCGGTAGGGAATGGGTGAGATGGAGTGTATGGCTCAATCTTATCAGCGTCTGCCATCCTGTCACAACACATCCGACTGACTCTAAGTTATAACAAATAAATAACATAAAGGCATGTAGACAAATATCCTATAACACTCTAGACTCGAATCCCTGACTATTTGTCAAGAATTCAAACTCCCAAACTCCAGGTTTCCCAACCTAGAGCTCTGATACCACCACTGCGATGCCCCGACGGGATCCCCGTACCTAGAGGGTCCCGCGGAGTGTCGCCCGCACGAACTAGTCAAGGTTTGCTAAGCGCTTAACCTGATTCAACCGCATAAGCAAAAAACGAAACTACGGTAATCTAGAATAACAACTCAAAGTAAAAACCAAAACAACTGAAAACAGCGGAAACAATAACATAACTTAATATAAAAGGTAGTGGTCCTAAAACAAGAGTCCAAAACAAAATAAAATAACTGAACTTACATACCGACCCCGAGGAAGATGACGACAAAACAAGTACCAGACAAAAGTGAACGCTTTCGCCCTTATGCGGGGCTTAAGCTTACAAACCATATAGACATATACATCCCCCGAGGTGGGGTGTTGTACATCAACAGCAAAACAGTAGGCAAGACAGATCTAACGTCTCTAATCCAAGGGCTGCTCACCTAACTCCGGGTCTCGCTCAAAAAGATCTGAAATACAGGTCAAAAGAGAGGAGTAAGTCAAACTGACTTAGTGAGGTAGGCGGAAGAATACAGAACAGTAAATAATGACAAAACCATAATCGATGCATGAGCAGGCAAGGAACAGTATACATAAGATATACATGCATATGAACGAGCTAACAATCTCTCCCCTTTTATCGTCTAAAACCAAAATCATAAAATAACTCCAAACACCAGAGTCGGGGTATGCCCCCCACTAACAGAGGTCGAGAGTCCCACGTGCCCGTGAGATCATCTCTTTGGCTCACCACTCGAGACCATCTCCGAATCTCCAAATGGCAGCGTCAACATGTGGGTATTACCTCGCACAGTTACAACCGCGGCCCGATACCGCCCAGCCAGTCTGATATTGAGAGTAACCCCGTGGCCAAGAACTACCCTGTGGGCGTGGTATAACATGAAGGGAATGAAACTTGAAATCATCAAATAAAGGTCTTACGAAGGCTGGTGTAATAATATAAATATACGTATTTCAGTTTTAAAGGTAAAGTTTCCTCACCGCACTGATTCGCAGCTGGTCCTAGTTCACCTGACAAAATATAAACACGACTCTAGGTCAAAAAGGTGCTAAGTCTAAATACCGCTGTCTGACTCCAATTTTTGAAGATAAAATATTACAACCACAATTTATATTTCACACTTATGTATGGACCATTGCACTGTATATACATTTTTGCCTTAGTCAGTTAAATTCCAAACAGTTACATAATTAAAATTTTAAGAAAGTCATTTGAATTACAGCAACATCTAATGGAAAACTTTACAAAGTTCTCTTATTTCCTAACATACTTGCAGATAGTACTAGGAATCTATTTCTCAATTGAAATCCTTAGTTCTTTCAAGTTTTATAAAGTTTGATCATAAATAACTCCCCCATCCATTGGTCCAATTTCCTTCAACTCCCCCATTTTTATTCTCTCCCCACTAACTCCCCAACATACTTTATAAATCTCCCTTTACTCCCTATTTTGGCTGAATTTACGAAGATGCCCTTCAAGCTTATTAATTTTCCTCACAAACACTTCTAATTCCTTAATTAAATCAAAACCCAATATATATATATATATATATATATATATATATATATATATATATATATATATATATATATATATACCCACTGAAATTTTGTGAGTTGAATGGGAAATTCATGGATGAGAGAGACGCCGCCATTAGGGAGAAGCTGAACAGCGTGAAGGACACCTCCGGCGAGGTGAAGCAGCTCGAGGAGCAGGCGGCGAGGGCGGAGATCGCAGCGGTGCTGAACAAGATGAAGAAGGAAACGCAGATTGAGGTGGAGGAGAAGCAGGCGGAGGGGAGGAAGAAAGTGGAGGCGGAGCTGCAAGAGGCGTTGGCGAGCTTGGAGACGCAGAGGGACGAGGCTGTGAAGGCTCTTGATGCGCAGATTGCTGCTCTTAGTCAGGAGATTGTCAAGAAGGTGCTCCCTGTTTCTTGAAAATAAAAATTCCATCTTTACTGTGTAGCCCTTTTGGATTTGTAGTTAATTGAGGTCAAGAATTGCTGTATAATTGTTGAATGATGGAAATAATAATGCATTATAGTATCACACGGCATACCATTCGTACTAATTCAGTAATTGTACGTATCCTTTGTTGCGACGACACATCTTTCTTCATCTCGTATACACTTGTGAATATGTTCGTACATAAATGGCCGAACGCCGCATCTAATCGGCCATATCTCGTGTAATTTCTGGAAGACAATCTCGTATAAACTTATGAATATGTTCGTACATAAATGGCCGAATGTCGTATCTAATCGGTCATATCTCGTATAATTTCTTGAGAAGTTTCGCGTAAAAACTTCTATCAACCCCCCGTAAGCCTGAATTACACAACTTTTAGTCGTATAAGTGGTCATTGTTGGTAGAACAAGGTGACATAATTACACTGCATGTAATATAAGATCCCATAATAGCATTTGTGTCTCAATTGCTACATGGCACCACCACATATATGTTACTCTAGTATGTATCACTTGGTGCAATGTCCCAAACGCTTCAATTAACGAATCTCATTTAGTACGTATAGCACATAATAATGCATTATAGTATCACACGGCAAACCATTCGTACTAATTCAGTAATTGTACTTATCCTTTGTTGCGATGACACTTCTTTCTTCATCTCGTATACACTTGTGAATATGTTCGTACATAAATGGCCGAATGCCGCATCTAATCGGCCATATCTCGTGTAATTTCTAGAAGACAATCTCGTATAAACTTATGAATATGTTCGTACATAAATGGCCGAATGCCGCATCTAATCGGTCATATCTCGTATAATTTCTTGAGAAGTTCCGCGTATAAACTTCTATCAACCCCCCGTAAGCCTGAATTACACAACTTTTAGTCGTATACGTGGTCATTGTTGGTAGAACAAGGTGACATAATTACATTGCATGTAATATAAGATCCCATAATAGCATTTGTGTCTCAATTGCTACATGGCACCACCACATATATGTTACTCTAATATGTATCACTTGGTGCAATATCCCAAACCCTTCAATTAACGAATCTCATTTAGTACGTATAGCATATAATAATGCATTATAGTATCACACGGCATACCATTCGTATTAATTCAGTAATTGTAAATATCCTTTGGTGCGATGACACATCTTTCTTCATCTCGTATACACTTGTGAATATGTTCGTACATAAATGGCCGAATGCCGCATCTAATCGGCCATATCTCGTATAATTTCTTGAGAAGTTCTGCGTATAAACTTCTATCAACCCCCTCGTAAGCCTGAATTACACAACTTTTAGTCGTATAAGTGGTCATTGTTGGTAGAACAAGGTGACATAATCACACTGCATGTAATATAAGATCCCATAATAGCATTTGTGTCTCAATTGCTACATGGCACCACCACATATATGTTACTCTAGTATGTATCACTTGGTGCAATGTCCCAAACGCTTCAATTAACGAATCTCATTTAGTACGTATAACACATAATAATGCATTATAGTATCACACGGCATACCATTCGTACTAATTCAGTAATTGTACGTATCCTTTGTTGCGATGACACATCTTTTTTAATCTCGTATACACTTGTGAATATGTTCGTATATAAATGCCCGAATGCCGCATCTAATCGGCCATATATATCTCGTGTAATTTCTGGAAGATAATCTCGTATAAACTTATGAATATGTTTGTACATAAATGGCCGAATGCCGTATCTAATCGGCCATATCTCGTATAATTTCTTGAGAAGTTCCGCGTATAAACTTCTATCAACCTCCCGTAAGCCTGAATTACACAACTTTTAGTCGTATAACTAGTCATTGTTGGTAGAACAAGGTGACATAATTACTCTGCATGTAATATAAGATCCCATAATAGCATTTGTGTCTCAATTGCTACATGGCACCACCACATATATGTTACTCTAGTATGTATCACTTGGTGCAATGTCCCAAACGCTTCAATTAACGAATCTCATTTAGTACGTATAGCACATAATAATGCATTATAGTATCACACGGCAAACCATTCGTACTAATTCAGTAATTGTACTTATCCTTTGTTGCGATGACACTTCTTTCTTCATCTCGTATACACTTGTGAATATGTTCGTACATAAATGGCCGAATGCCGCATCTAATCGGCCATATCTCGTGTAATTTCTAGAAGACAATCTCGTATAAACTTATGAATATGTTCGTACATAAATGGCCGAATGCCGCATCTAATCGGTCATATCTCGTATAATTTCTTGAGAAGTTCCGCGTATAAACTTCTATCAACCCCCCGTAAGCCTGAATTACACAACTTTTAGTCGTATACGTGGTCATTGTTGGTAGAACAAGGTGACATAATTACATTGCATGTAATATAAGATCCCATAATAACATTTGTGTCTCAATTGCTACTTGGCACCCCTACATATATGTTACTCTAGTATGTATCACTTGGTGCAATGTCCCAAACGCTTCAATTAACGAATCTCATTTAGTACGTATAACACATAATAATGCATTATAGTATCACACGGCATACCATTCGTACTAATTCAGTAATTGTACGTATCCTTTGTTGCGATGACACATCTTTCTTCATCTCGTATACACTTGTGAATATGTTCGTACATAAATGGCCGAACGCCGCATCTAATCGGCCATATCTCGTGTAATTTCTGGAAGACAATCTCGTATAAACTTATGAATATGTTCGTACATAAATGGCCGAATGTCGTATCTAATCGGTCATATCTCGTATAATTTCTTGAGAAGTTTCGCGTAAAAACTTCTATCGACCCCCCGTAAGCATGAATTACACAACTTTTAGTCGTATAAGTGGTCATTGTTGGTAGAACAAGGTGACATAATTACACTGCATGTAATATAAGATCCCATAATAGCATTTGTGTCTCAATTGCTACATGGCACCACCACATATATGTTACTCTAGTATGTATCACTTGGTGCAATGTCCCAAACGCTTCAATTAACGAATCTCATTTAGTACGTATAGCACATAATAATGCATTATAGTATCACACGGCAAACCATTCGTACTAATTCAGTAATTGTATGTATCCTTTATTGCGATAACACATCTTTCTTCATCTCGTATACACTTGTGAATATGTTCGTATATAAATGGCCGAATGCCGCATCTAATCGGTCATATCTCGTGTAATTTCTGGAAGACAATCTCGTATAAACTTATGAATATGTTCGTACATAAATGGCCGAATGCCGCATCTAATCGGCCATATCTCGTATAATTTCTTGAGAAGTTCCGCGTATAAACTTCTATCAACCCCCCCGTAAGCCTGAATTACACAACTTTTAGTCGTATAAGTGGTCATTGTTGGTAGAACAAGGTGACATAATTACACTGCATGTAATATAAGATCCCATAATAGCATTTGTGTCTCAATTGCTACATGGCACCACCACATATATGTTACTCTAGTATGTATCACTTGGTGCAATGTCCGAAACGCTTCAATTAACGAATCTCATTTAGTACGTATAACACATAATAATGCATTATAGTATCACACGACATACCATTCGTACTAATTCAGTAATTGTACATATCCTTTGTTGCGATGACACATCTTTTTTCATCTCGTATACACTTGTGAATATGTTCGTATTTAAATGGCCGAATGCCGCATCTAATCGGCCATATATATCTCGTGTAATTTCTGGAAGACAATCTCGTATAAACTTATGAATATGTTCGTACATAAATGGCCGAATGCCGCATCTAATCGGCCATATCTCGTATAATTTCTTGAGAAGTTCCGCGTATAAACTTCTATCAACTCCCCGTAAGCCTGAATTACACAACTTTTAGTCGTATAAGTGGTCATTGTTGGTAGAACAAGGTGACATAATTACATTGCATGTAATATAAGATCCCATAATAGCATTTGTGTCTCAATTGCTACGTGACAACACCACATATATGTTACTCTAGTATGTATCACTTGGTGCAATGTCCCAAACCCTTCAATTAACGAATCTCATTTAGTACGTATAGCACACAATAATGCATTATAGTATCACACGACATACCATTCGTACTAATTCAATAATTGTACGTATCCTTTGTTGCGATGACACATCTTTCTTCATCTCGTATACACTTGTGAATATGTTCGTACATAAATGGTCGAATGCCGCATCTAATCGGCCATATCTCGTATAATTTTTGGAAAACAATCTCGTACACACTTATCAATATGTTCGTACATAAATGGCCGAATGCCGCATCTAATTGGCCATATCTCGTATAATTTCTGGAAAACAATCTCGTATACACTTATCAATATGTTGGTACATGCATCTAATTTGCCATATCTCGTATAATTTCTGGAAAACAATCTCGTACACACTTATCAATATGTTCGTACATAAATGGCCGAATACCGCATCTAATTTGCCATATCTCGTATAATTTCTGGAAAACAATCTCGTATACACTTATCAATATGTTGGTACATGCATCTAATTTGCCGTATCTCGTATAATTTTTAGAAAACAATCTCGTACACACTTATCAATATGTTCGTACATAAATGGCCGAATACCGCATCTAATTGGCCATATCTCGTATAATTTCTGGAAAACAATCTCTTATACACTTATCAATATGTTGGTACATGCATCTAATTTGCCATATCTCGTACAACAAACACAAGTCATCACAACAAACACAAGTCAATACATCAAACACAAGTCACCACAACTGAAAGCCATACTCCACGAATCTCGGGAATTAGAAGCCATAGCCTCAGATTGGGATGTAAGTGACGTTCTCGCATTTTCTCCTCGGTACCTAACGAATACCACCAAGAAGACGCACAGGTGTGCTACATTCACCAACTTCATGTGGGCTACCCATGTCTATTGCCGAAACAGAGGCAACAATTAATTCTGCAAATTGAGCTAAAAAATGGTGAAAGGAAAGAATTAATTCAGAGGCAACAATTAATGCCGAAACAGAGACAACAATTAATTCAGAAATTGTCTGAGATTAGCAATGAGGGGAGTCAATAATCAGTCCTACATTTCGTCGGCGAAGGTCGTCGGAGCCGATTACAGTAAATTGCATCGACGGGATCGGCGAGAGAGATGACATCTTCTAAATATGCAGAGAAATTGCGGGACAGGTTGGTACGCTAGGCAAGATGGAGTCATCGCCGAAAACCCACCGGGAACGTCTTCAAATCGGCGCCGGCGGTAGAACACTTTCTTCCTCAGCGCTGCACCGATCCCCTTTTCCTTTTTTCTGGTTGTCAATGTTGAAATATACAATAACAATAATAATAGTAATAAAGGTGGGTAATATTATTAATGGTTAAGCACTCAATTAAGTTATTAGGGGTTAATCACTCAATTAAGGCCATTAGGGAGCAAATAAAAATTCAAACTTTGATTTGGGGAGTTAGTAGGGATGGGCTAAAAATGAGGGAGTGAATGAGGATTTTAACAAACCTTGGGGAGATAACAAAGACAATCCCTATATATATATATATATATATATATATATTTATATACACACTGGAGTCAGTTATTAAATTTCAAAATATGGGGTCATGATATTAATATTTTAAACCATATGTCACGGAATTAGTACGTTAATCAATTTATTTTTCATTTCATTTTATTATTATTTTTATTTATTTGTTTTTTTAAAGCAATAAGTACAAAAAAATAAAAATATACATATGTTAACAATCAAATAAAAATTCAAGAAATTACTAAATTAGGATAACTAATCACGTTGATGTCAGAATTGGTAATCAAAGGTATGTTTGATATAAATAATGAAATTTAACTAATTAATTATTTACTCTAATTAAATTATAATTTGGACTTACATGATTTGGTTAACAATATACGTCTAATTAGTCTGTAACCACCATGAACATCATCTATACTATTATATATTTGAAAACCATGTTTGACTTTTTGTTGTGCATTTTGATGATGTGTAATTTTGTAGATTTTTTGAGACTTTTAATTAAATAGAAAACATGTGATTCGTTGATTTTTATTTTATATATTATATTATTATGAAAACAAAAGTAACTAAGGAAAATAATTATCTTTGGCAATATTTATGATATACTTTCTATGTATGAATTTCTTTTCAAAATTATATATATTTTTATCAAATACATAAATGTCATAATTAATGAGTTTTAAGTTAAGAAAGATTGAATTGATAATTTTATATATCAAAACATCTACCCTATAATTAGGGTGACATTTAATACTATTATTAATTAGGGTTAAAAAAATTGATAGAGAAAAATTAAAATAAAAATCTTTATTTTGTATATTTTATTATGAAAATAAATATTATTAACGAAAATAATTATTTTTTATAATATTCAAAAATAAAATTTCCATGTATGATTTTTTTTTAAAATTATACATATTTTTATTAATCTATATCTATATCTATACTATAATATATATCAATTGTGTCAATTTTGACTCAATACTTTTTTCTCCTTTTTTTATTTTTTAAAAATTATTTGATTGGTCAATTGATTTTCCAAATCACATTAATTAACTTATTATTTTATAAATTTAGGAAATATCCCATTAATAATTAACCATAGAATCTTTAATATTTTTAAGACTTTTAATTAATAATAGTGTATTTATATTAAGTGATTAATCAACTTAATTAATTGATTGGTTTTATTAACTGAAATAAACTTAAAATATTTTGGCATAAATTAAGAGAATTAACCTTTTTTAACACTTTTTTCAATAAATAATAATTTATATAATATATGATGAAATCTTAATATTAACTAAGGAAATTTCTTTCTATTATCAACCATTAATTTATTATTTATAAGTCTTGACTTAATTAAATAGATTAACGTATTAAATATAGCTCAAAACATCTATCTATACTATTATATATTTGAAAACGAAGTTTGACTTTCAATTGTGCATTTTGCATGACGTGGAATTTTGTGATTTTTTTGAAATTTTTAATTAAATAGAAAAAATATGATTGACTTATCTTTATTTTATATATTATTTTATTATGAAAATAAATAGTAACTAAGGAAAATAATTATATTTGAAAATTTTGATTGAATGGAATTAATTTTCATATTTGTTCTAATTAAGTAAGGTTAATATTATATGTGTATATTTTGATATTTCTATATTTTCGTTAAATTAATTTTAATGACCGATTATTTGAATCATGGATACAATTTCCATAAAAAGTCAGTAATTTCAAATTTAAATTCAAACATTACAAAATAAAGATAATTGATTAAGTTGTTTAAATTACTCCATCAATTAATTCATTTTTTAAAATTTAAAATTAATAGTTAATATATATATACACACACACAATTATATATAAAAATGTATTTTTTCAGACTAAATTGTGTCAATTTTCTTAGAAATTTTTAGAATTTGAATTTTTTTATTGTTAAATAGTATTAATTGAGGTTAGTAATAATGTAGATTTTTTGGTTTTTCCAAAAATTGCATTTTTATGGCTAATCATTCGAATCATGGAAAACTCCCATAAAATATTACTACATTTCCAATTTTAAATTCAAATCTTTCAAAGTAAAAGGGATAATCAGTTGCTTAAACTACTTCGTCAAATTAATGTTGAGTAAAGAAAATTGTCATAAATATTGATATTACATTTCATACGTCTTGCATAGGCTAATATCGGTGTTTTAGTTTTCTTCTTTAATTCATCTATTTGATATGTTTTTTCATTTTTCTTCGTGACCACTACTTGCTATGAGACAATCTGATGAATTACAATAACATGTAAGTACTTCTACAACTTTGTAAATAATGATCCGTTTGATTTTTTTTTTTTTTTTATATATTTTACATATTATGACTATATGTTTTTTTTTTATTCGTTTTATCTTGCACCATCTTTTTTTTATTACTCATTATCAATCAATATATTTTTTAATTGAGTCAAACTTTTTTATGCAATGTTTAAATTTAAGTGAGTTTTTGTATTTCATACAACTACTGTTCTTTTCGTGAATTATCTCCACTTCAAGTTGTGAATTATCTCCACTTCAAGTTGAGTTGTTACTGTTCTTTTCGTGAATTGTCTCCACTTCAAGTTGAGTTTTAGCAGCAACAGTTACTCTATTTTAAATTTCATTGATTTTTTGATATATATTAACTTTATTTTTGATTGATATATATATATATATATATATATATTTTTTTTTTTTTAACACACACCCCAAGTGACCAGAGGGATTCGAACCCGTGTCTTTACCTTCGAGAAATAACCCTCAAACCACTTGGCCAATCCCCTGTTGGCATAAATTTTGTTGTCAAATGTAGTTTTAAAATATATTATGTAATTGTATTAACACGTGGAAAGGAAAGTTGTTAATATCAAAATATTGATTCACAATTTTATTTATTATTTATAATTCATTTAATTGTATGATAATAATTATCTTTTGAATTTAGTATCTGATTTTGATTATTTGTTTTGAAGTATTTGTATCTTTTTGTGTCTATGAATTTACTCATGTTTTTTTAACTTTACAAAATTGATTCAATACTATTTTTTTCTTTTTTGAAATTTTGTATTCTTTAAAATTTATGTCATTGGTCAATAAAATTTTCATAATATTTAATATTTTGAAGATCTTAATTATTTACCAAGTCACATTAATTAACATATCAATCTCATAAATTTAAGAAAGTCCAACTGTCAATATTTTATTTTTGTCAAGTAATTAATTGATTCTACATAATAAAAAAATATTCAAATATAAATATTTTAATTAATTGATTGATCCAATAATTAAAAATAAATTTAATTTATTTTGAATTAATTAAGGGAATTAGATTTTTTAAAACTTATTTTCAACAAATATATGTGCACAATATAACGAAATCTTGATATAAATCAAGCCATCAAGGAAATTCAATTGAAGAATAAAGCAAGGTTGGCTTCATTATTGCAACCGTAATTTCCCTTTAATTATTTTATTTTGTACTTATAATTTATTATTATATGTCTTTTCTTTTCTTTTTTTCATATTATTATTATTATTATTAGTCAAACATCGTCGAGACTTATTCCCAAATATACATTGCTACTTAGTTTTGGCAAATATATATATATATATATATATATATATATATATATATACTTGAAAATAGAAAAAAAAAATCCTATCCTATTCACTCACTAAATTTTAATTACATCAATTTTGACATAAACATTGAATATTTCGACTCTCTAAAATTTTTGAGTTTTATAGTTTTCATCAAAAGTGATAATGGTTTACATATTGTAGCCTTTTTTTATTCATATATTGTTTATATATTATTTTTGTGTTTTAATTTTACTTTCTTTTTATTACAAATTTTTAAGGATAAAAAGGATCGTTTATGTGTTATTCTATCATATACATTTTACGAACTAAGACGTCATGTTCTTTTCTTCCACCTTCACAATATACTTATATTCTAAATTTTTGTTACATTTATTTGTTACTAATTTATAATTTTTTCATTCATTCTTTTATAGATAAAATATCTTCGTTTGAAGATTTTGTTCAAGTATCGATTCTTAAAAGGCAATTTTATACATATTTATGTTCAATGATAATTATGTATTGTTTATATATATATATATATATATATATATATATGTATGTATTATAAATTTTTTCTCCATTTTTTGATACTGATTGTGAGAAGGTAATATTATACATATCTTTGTTCAATAATAATTTATGAATTGTATATATATTCTTTTGGTATTAGCATATTGACCCTACGACGCACGAAAATATGCTTGCTTTCGGTTCCTTCGATGAGACCGTCGGAATTTGGAATGTCAAGTCTGGCAAATGCACGAAAGTACTTCCGGCTCATTCGAACTTTGTTACCTCCGTCCATTTTAATCTTGATGGGTGGATAAGTAGTTATGATGAGTTTTAGTAATGTTGTTGTTCTTTTTTTTTTTTTTTCTTTCATAATGTTGGCAGTTTAATTTGTTTATTTGGGTCATATGATGTATAAAAAATTCCAACTTTAAAAATAATACAAACAATATATAATAAATCATTAAAAGTTATTTAAATATTCCTTAAATATAATTTTATTTGTTAATATATGGACATATAAATTTATTTGTATAGTTTTATAATTTTAATTATATATCTTGCAAATTTGAATTATAGAAAGTATTGTATAAAATCGGTTAATAAATTTTAAAATAATTTGAATCATTTTTTCTTTTAAAAACTTATACCTTCAATTGGGATTCGAACCTCCAACCATTTTTTTTTTTTAAATTAGAAAACGTGAAGCTCCGCCTTATTTTTGGCTTTAGAAATTAAGGTCAACATTTTCATAAAATGTAAATACACAAAGTTTTTCGAAATGGCAAAATGAAGTTGACTTATAGTTTATTAAACTCCAAAAAAATTCTTTAATATTTAAATTTTATTTAGAGTTTTAATTTGTATATTAAAAGTTATTTCATTAGTTATGTTGTGCTATATGAATTTTTAATATTTTTGGATTTTATACTTTTAATATAACATGTATATTTTATAATATGATAATTTATTATTTTTTATAAAATAAAATCCACATCACTTATGTGATGTTTTTTAATATTGAATATGAAGTTTTTTAAAGAAAAATAGAATTATAAATTTGTATTTCTAAAAAAAAAAAAAAAAAAAAAAACTATTTACGTAAATTTTTTAGGTCTAAAACTCTGGTAAAAATTTAATATCGCTGGGAGTAAAAGTGAATTATTTGCATTTTGAGACCTTATTTTTCGGGAAAAAAATTAAAAGGATAGAACTTTTTAAAAACTGTAGGACAAACAAAAAAAAAATCGATCCGTGTTTTGTATATTTTTTGAGGCTTTATGCTAAATGTTTTTTTTTAAATTTCTTTATTGTCGTTTTTTTATCATATAAGATCAAGAAATTTATTTTATATTATTATAGTTTATAATATTTATACTTAATATTATACACTAAAACCGTGCATAGCACGGGACACACACTAGTTGTTGTTATTAAAATAAAACATATTACCACTAGTAAATGAAAGACGGACATTTTATTAATTATTCTTACTAACTATCTAAAATTAACATTAAGTTGCCATTTATTTGTACATAAATAAAGGTGCCTACATAAAATCAGACATGTGTATGAGAGAATAGTCAATTCATGGGTTTAGGTAATGTTCTTGAATTCAAATAAGTAATATTAAATTAGGAACATGCATGTTAATGAATTAACTACACCGAATTAAGAAAGAAACAAAATGATCATAGATGTTTACAAGAATTATAGGAGAAAGCCTTACCTTTTCTCTTTTCTGTTTTGAGGACGAAAGAGGAAGTTGGAAATGAAGGAAAGGTAAAGCTATTTAGTTAAATTCATTTTTGAATATGCGCTGGCCGCTGAGTCATGCAAAGAATGAGGTGGCTTATGGTAATTAAAGGGATAAAAGACACACGTCCCATATCTTAAAGGCTAAGGAGATGCATGTTAATATTGTTTTCTTTATTTTATTTATAAAGTGTATAATAAAAATTAATGTAAATATTGTGAAATAAAAGATTAATATTCATACATATGAGTTATGCTGCAAGTGATGGCACATCATACCAATATTTTAATGAATGAGAGACTTTTAGGCATTGTTGATATTCAATCCTAATTTTCAAAATTCGTGAACATATAAAGTTATCAAGATACATTAATTCAATTCTTGTTCATTATAATATAAATATTTATGTCCATGCATGTACTTATAAAATTTCAAATTACACATGAATATTTTTCGTAAATTAAATATAAAATTATTTCAAAATTTTAATTTAATCAAAGTTGTATTATAATTAAATAAATAAATTGCACAATTGATATGCCACGTAATATACGTATGCATGTTATGACGCAATATTTTCCTAATTTATAATTTCTTACTTTTCTAGATATCGGGGTGTCACAGAAAATATAGATAAATCCTGATCTAAGTGGTTAAGAGTTCTTTCTCTTGGTTAATATCTTTCGGTTCGAATTCCTCTGATCATAGTTCTTGGTAGATTATTTGTAAAATCCAAAAAATTCGTACTGGTTAATAGTTTAAATAGGATCCCATAAATTCCGAAGAGTCAGTGTTAATGTCATGACCTTAGAGATGAGATAGTCCCCTACTCCTAAATTTTTACTAAAAAATAAAATTCTATTATTTATATTATCACCACATCTAACTTAATTATTTGAAGTTATGCTAGTTTAAACAGTGGTGTCATACTTGGTTTATGTTTGTTTAACTAGAAAACTACAAAAAAATTCATTTATTATGACAAAATATTTATGAGAAAATTGAATTTTGTCACATATCAATATTGTATTGTGAGTAATTATGTATTTGTCATAATAAGTTGTGTTTTTTATAACAAACTTTAATTTTCTCATAATTGGGATAAGCTATTGTGAGAAAATATATTTTTCCTCACAAAAAGAATTATTTTTCCTCACAATAACTTAACAACTTAATGTGAGAAAAATAATTTCTCACTAGTTAAAAAAAAATAAAAATTCCCCCGGGTAGACCCAATTTCCCTCCCGTTTTTTCTTGGGGTTTTCTATGAATAGTACCTAAAAGTTGAAAAAATTCTCTTTAACTCCCCATTTTTAAAAAAGTTCCCATTTGCTCCCCAAATGACAGACCAAATTCCCTTTAACTCCCCATGATTGTATAAAAATTCAAGAATCGCGTACCCGAACCTCGAAATCACGTACTTAAATCCCCAAATGATGTATTTGCCCCCAAATACATTATTTGGGGATTTAAGTACGTGATTTCGGGGTTCGGGTACGCAATTCTTGAATTTTTATACAACCTTAAAAAAAACGGGGAGTAAAGAGGAACTTTGATTTTCATCTGGGGAGTTCAGAGGAACTTTTTTCAAAGTGGGGAGTAAAGAGGAATTTGAGTTTCCATATGGGGATTTTTCGAGAATTTCCCGTTTTTTGTTTATTATTTATCATAAAAGGAAATTTTTTTTTTTTTTTAACATTAAAACAATGTAGTATTACTGTATTAGATAATCTCCTAGAATGTTTCTCAGACTTCACTTTCCCTCTTCACTTATGACCTAATTTCTCTCTCTAAAATTCTGCCCCAATTTTTGATTTCTAAGTGTAAAATCTGACGCGAAATCCGGCCAATCTCAGGTGAAATCCAACGTTGTCTTTCCTTATGAACTTTTTCTCAGGTGTGATTTCTACCTCTTCAATTACGCACTTTCGTCATGAACTATTTCTAGGTTTTCTTTTTAGCTAAATAGCTGTAGTAATTTGTTGTGAATCCGTGTCGATTTTGTAGGGACGATGAAAGGAGGCACATGGACCACTTGCTCTTAGCCAGGTTTATCTTCTTCTTCTTCGATTTTACTTTTTTGGGCAAAAAGTGTTTCTACCTACTGTTTTGTTGTGTTTTATGTTTCTGATTTTCATTTTAGAATGATTGGTTTGGGTTTGATTGATGATATTCAGATATAAGCGGGAGTATATGCGAAAGCGTATAGGCTGTTACAGGGGGGGGGGGGGGGGGGGGAGATGGTGTAAAACTGGACGTAATCTTGAGTATATCCGAAAGCTTAAAGCAAGTAAGGTTGATGATGTTGTGTGTTCTTTTGTGTTGACGGCTAAGCATAGTGGTGGTCCAAAAATTAGTGGTACAAACAAATAAAGTTTGGAATTACTCACCAGTCCTCTTTATGTTTTGACACTCTTTCTCAATTTTTGTGCATATATGCATGTCAACATAGCAATTCCACTCAAACCAAGACTTAAAAAACAAATTACTTATATTTACACAGAGCACGCACAAGATCTGATCAAAATTGATAAAAATAGTTAGAATGGTTAAGTTTTTGATACTATGCAAATAATAGAAAACCAAAGTGACATTATCATCAACCTCGTAAAGAAACCAGAAGGTATCCTATTATGGGAAGAAGAAGGATACTAACTTTAAGAGATGTATATTCCACAATTTGACAATTAAAGAGGAAAAGAGTGAAGGCTAATTAAGAAAGAATCTGATTGTGGGAGAATGCCACTAGCAACGGCCTTCAAGAGGGTATATTCAAGAATATTCTCTTCTTGGGTTGATTGTGAGAGGGGCTACTGCCCACATAATTAAGAAGTGTGTATGTTTCAAATAAAGATTAAGTTGAAATGTTTGAAATACTATGTGCTAATTGCCTCATAATTTGGTTTTTATATATTCTATTTTTCTCATCTAACTTTAAAAACCAATAAAAACATATCTATCTGTAATATATGTCTGAATTAAATTTTCCATATTGTGAATATTTATGTCACTCTATGGATAATGTTGCTGGATGATACTAAGCACTTAAGTTTCTTTTGTCAAACACTTTAAAAACCAAAAGCTTGTTAAGGTTTTTTTGTTGTTTTTAATGATGGAAGGTGAAATAGATTGTCAGATTCCTTTCCTCCATTCTTATTTATCTTTAAAATGTATTGTGTTAGTCCGTGAATGTATCAGTTAGGGAATCCGATGAAAAGGCTCGTAAGGATTGTCATCATCACTATAGTATTGTATTTTATATATAATTATAAAAATACTCTAATATTGGATAAGAATTAAGAAAAGTATTTTAAAGAATTATAAAAGACATGATTTTTGTGAGCAAGATTGTTTCTCTAATGTAGGTTTCTGATTGATTGTTTTAGCATATTTTAATTATATGTGCTATTTTATTTGGTCTAACAATAATTTCTAAAGATATGATGTGCACTTAACAATAATTTGAAAGATATGATTGTTCTTCTATAACATTTGTCCTTGATGCATTATGAACTAATTCTATATTTCAACTGATTTCCGTTATTTTCTTTTTCATGTAACAGACAGTTACTCGTACATCCGACAACAACATTTGACAAGTTCTTTACCTCTTGACTACGATCATACTTCCAGGTATATATTAATTATATGGTGCTTTCAGTTGACCCAACCATGTTATTGTCTTCTTTCTTTGCTTTTACATGTTTTTCTTTGTTTCTGGTTTGTGAGTCTTAATGATTTTTATCACTATATAGGTTATATATAAGTATGAAAAATGGACAAAAGTTGGACAAATGAGAAAAATACCTTCTCGGATTCTTATGTTAAAGGAGTTCAATCATTTCTTAATTTTACAAAAGAAAATGTTATGGGACCAGACAATCTTATTTTTTGTCCTTGTCATTTTTGCAACAATACAAGATTCAAAATCCTTGAGAAAGTGAAACCTCATTTACATGTCAATGGCTTCTCGTTTAATTATCCCAATTGGATATTCCATGGTGAGAAAGTCCGTACATCCAATGATAATGAAAATAATGAATCTGAGCTAGCTATTGACAATGATTTGAATGTGGAGTCACCCTCTTTGTAGGATGATTTAAATGGATTGTTGGATGATATCAATGAAATGCGTCAGTTTGAGGGGCAAACAATTGTACAAACCGAATTCGTGACCGCTTGTATGCAGTGTTTTCAAATACAAATTTCGGACTCATACAGTCTTATTTTTCAAAAATGTTTTTAGTGGAAGTTCCTAACCTATTAAAGTTTATCTCCATCAAAATTGGTGTCCATCCGAGTTTGTTTGATGCCCGAATAAAATATGAAATCCCCTGTTGTCCCCTATTTTCAGATCTGAAGTAATATTTGGAGCAGAGCAGGCAAATGATCGAATTTTTCAAAATTGTTTTACAGGGGATTTTATACATGTGTTGGGAGTATTCCTGTAAAATTTTGGAATTTTCCGACTTCGTTATTTAAACTGAATGATTTCCGTTATTCTTTCTTTCATGTAACACAGTTACTCGTACATCTGACCACAACATTTTAGCAAGTTCTTGAACTCTGAATACGATCACACTTTCAGGTATATATTATATGGTGCTTTAAATTATACATATAATATTTATACAGTCATTCAATTTTTTTTAGTGCACATACAAACATGCAATTGATCCAACCATGTTATTGTCTTCTTTCTTTGTTTTTACATGATTTTCTTTGTTTCTGGTTTCTAAGGCTTGATAATTTGTATCAATATATATATATAGGTTATGCATAAGTCTGAAAAATGGTAACTAGTAAGAATGAGCCTTTGTAAACTTTCTTTGAAATTGTTGAAATTGCTACCTTTGCAAATTAGATTATGATTTGTATATTTCTTAATTGAATTATTGGTTAATTGATACTTGTCTAATTGGCGTTCAGATGAGTTAACCATGATTGGACACTTTTGTTCAAAACTTAATAAATGTTATATACTGTCTTTGTATGATTTTTTATTCCTTTAATTGAAATTCGGTACTTTAAAAACTAATTTCCATGTTGTAAGAAAAACAATTTCTTGAAGTAGTGATCTTGAATTAGTCTTAAAATATGGCCTGGAATGGGCTTGATTAGTCTTCGTGGTTTGGTTGGTTAATACTTGATTTATTTGTTGATTATGTGCCTTATATGTTTGGGAATATTGTAGACATTGTTTAGTGGTGGGTTTAGGTGTTCCGGATGAGTTTAACACGCTTAAGAGTGGGAATTGTACAAACCGAATTCGTGACAGCTTGTATGTAGTGTTTTCAAATATGAATTCTGGACTCATACAATCTTATTTTTCATAACTGTTTTAAGGGGAAGTTCCTAACCTATTAAAGTTTATCTCCATCAAAATTGGTGGCCATCCGAGTTCGTTTGATGCCCGAATAAAATATGAAAACCCCCTGTTGTCCCCTATTTTCAGATCTGAAGTAATAGTTGGAGCAGAGCAGGCAAATGTTCGAATTTTTCAAAACTGTTTTACAGGAGATTTTATACATGTGTTGGGAGTATTCCTGTAAAATTTCAGAATTTTTCGACTTCGTTTGATATGTTAAATGAATTTATTTTTGGAACGTGTCACTACAGCAAAGTTGTTGTTTTATTGAAACTTTGTGCTAAAATCTGTTTTTGTACTCAAACATCCTTCAATTGATATCTATGCCATTTGAAAGGTATGGTTGTCTAGTTTTCTAAAAATTTTACGAATCATTAAAATCCCTTCTGAGGAAAGAGTTATGACGATTTTTCTACAGGGTGTGCGTGCAGAATGTTTCTGCACAAATAGGCTTTCTTTGAAATTTTTAATAGACTATGTTATTGCGTATTTCCTAGGACATTCTCATGCATATAACATGCCCTTATCCAACTCTTAGGCTTTATGAATGCTCTTTACCTCTAGTATAATGTGTAAATGATTTATATATGTTGTGCTTGGGAACATGTCCATTAATTTCGAATTAAGTTGAATTTGTCTCAAACAATTTAATTAGATCAGTGTTGTGCAGCCATATGTGCCTGAACTACTTTACATTAAATGTGTAGGTAATTGGTTTATTTTGAAATGAAATAACTTGATGTGTCTAAATGTAAATTCTCGAGAAATTAATTGTAAGGTATATATATATATATATTCTTAATCAATCTAGGGCTTGTTTGATTAAGCACATATATATATATATATGTATCTTAATCAATTTGGGGCTTGTTTGATTAAGCACTTCGGGTATGGTTTCTTTGCACCATTATGTAGTTATCAATGAATAATTTGATATTCTTTTTAAATACTACAAACATGTGTGACAAATAATTCGTTATGTGTGGGTGATTATTGGTGTTAGTTGAGGTTCAAATGCATGATAAGTGATGATGATTATTGTTAATTGCGGCTGTAAAAGTATGGAAATGGAATTAGGGTGGCATTAAAGCCACCCCTGTCTACGCCATTAGTGCAGCAACATTGCTGACTTACCCTGTTTTGTAAAGTGATTGTTGTTGTGATATTTCATTTTTCTCCTTTTATACTGATTGTTGTGGATTCTGTTATATAACTAATTTCTTGCCATAAGTAGGGTTGATGGTTATGTTTTATATACAAAAACTGTTATAATGAAGTCTTATGTCTCTCCTTGGTTGAAATAATTTCTTTTTTGTTGAATGTACAGAAATGGTTATAATGAAGTCTTGTGTCTCTCCTCCATCGAAGTAATTTCTTTTTGGTTTAATGTACAGAAATGGTTATATTGAAGTCTTGTGTCTCTCCTTCATTGAAATAGTTTCTTTATGTACAAAAACGGTTATAGCTCTTGCTATGGATAATGATGGCTGTCAACCGTATAGGTAAGCTCATTGAAATAGTTTTCTTTTTTCTCTAGAAATATGTGTTAGGATTTGTTTATAACTCATTTCAATGTCGATGGTTTCTCAGAAGATGACTTTGGAAGATTGTCAGGAGAAAGAACAAGAAATATTCTCAAGAAATCGACTCTTTGAAGATTCAAATGCCAAAGATGAAACACATTTTAGAAAGTTCCTAAGCATGCCTATAAATCTATTTCAAGGTAAAGTTTTTTTGTTTAAAGAAATTTGAACAACTTCTACTTTTTACACTATTCGTATTTAATCTAATCATTCTATGTGCACATTTTGAGATATATTCTTATATCTACTTGTTGATTCACAAATTTGACTGAGGAAGACGACGACGTTGCTAATTAAAGTTAAGTGTACTATGTTTTGGGATTCACTGTTTGTAGTCGTTTTGATAAAATATGTGTAGTGTCTATATTTTAGGATTAAGTGATGTTGTCTTTTTGGTAGAATACATACATATGTAGAACTTATGTTGCCTTAGTTTTGTTTGGGATTTAGCCACATTGTTCAGTCATGCTTTGCAGCACATTATTTATATAAATCAATTGTTTTTGATGATGTGAGTATTTAAATTTGTTTTATTTATATGGATTACTAGTTTCAAATATTTCATTTTTGAGTTACGAGATTGATTTCTCAATGGATGAAATGCAGAATCTCTTGCATTATTTATAAAATATTGCTAAATAAATAAATTATTCTTCTAATTATATCTTATTTGTGAGGAAAATAATTCCTCGCAATAAAATTTCAATTAATTAATTATTGTATCTAAAATAAATATGTGATAAATGTTTTATCATAATAACTAATTGTGAGGAAATTATTTGTCATAAGACTATCATTTTTAAGCTATTCAATGATTCTTTTGTGAGGAAATAAGTTTTTTCGTGACAAAATTTTAAGATAATGTGAGGATAAATTTGTCACAAATAATTTACTATTGTGAGAAAATTTATTCGTCACATTAACATTTGTGACGAAATAAATATTTCGTCACAATAACCTAATGCGAGGGGGATATTGTGAGGAATCTGTGACGAATTTTTTTTGTCACAAAATGTAATTGTGATAAAATTTTGATTTTTCCTAACAAATATTTTTCTCAGGATAAATCAATTTTTTTGTAGTTCGAAGTGTTGTACTTGAGTTTTTTTTTGCCATGCAACTACCATTGACAAATTGAATTTTATAATTTAATAGCCTAATTTATGCAATGGAACATAGAAAAAAGAAAAACTATTTACTTATTACCAGTCATGATATCTATGGCTTTCTTAACAATTATAAGTTTCTAAAGTCTCTAACATATTAGGGACTTATAATCTTTTTATTTTATTGAAAATTAATCTAAAGGTCTTAGAATTTATAAATTGCAATTGAATTTATTATGAATGATGAACAATTTTTAAGATGTTTAAATTGATATAAAAATATTTCACTTTTATCCAGAAAAAATAGTGTAAAATTACTTTTAAAAAAAGAAGAATCGATCTATGCGACCTTGGAATTATTACCAAAACACCCTTTATATATAACCAATCAGAAAACCAATCAGACAAATATAAGTTAATGATTCAAAGATCAAAAAGTACATGAATGTAAAAATGCCCAATAAAGCAAGTATCATCATAACAGATTAAAAGGTCATTAAAGCAACAAGGTATTAATCTGACATCAAAAGATCATAGTAAGCATACAATAAGCAAACGTAATTTATCATTCTGATTATAATAAATATTTCAAATTTCTTGGAATTGATTGTTCTTATATTTTAATGATAAAAATATTTGTATGTAAGTTAGGTCCCCAAATAAACGAGGTAAACAAAAAAAATTAAATTCATAGTTTACACGTTTTCTTTTCATAGGAAAATTACTTGAAAATGATGTAAATATTGTTTTTTTGAGAACATTATTAATTGGAAACCTGACAAGAAAATTTTTAATTTATGTACGCAATTTCTAAATCCAGAAAAATCCAAGTCTGCCATTTGACATTCAGAAACTAAGGTATAATGAAAATTCATTTGAGAGTAGATAAGATGATGAATCCAGTTTATAGGGAATCTAATTTAATAATATTCTATTTATTTTTTCACTGTCGATCAGATTAATTAGATTTTTTTTTTAAAATTAATCAATTACTTGTGCAGCAAATATTTTGGTTAAATATTTGCTAAACAAATATAATTAATATTTACAGTGAAAAAAAGAAAGGAAAAAAAAAAAAAAAGGTGGCAATACAAAAAACTGCCAAATCAATTGTGAGTGATGATAATTTTTATATAATCGTTATTCATTAGTTTTTTTTTTTAACACGCTCAAATAGTTAGAGAAATTCGAACTCGACTTAATAATTTAAGATTAAAAGGGTTTAATTTAATGATTATGTTATTCTGATTTACAAATACAACACGACAAATAATTGAAAATAACTCTAATTTTCCTTTCATCCACGATGCACTTGACATTTAAAACTTTTTGTAAAAAATCTTCTTGTTATATTATGTCCTATCAAATTCTCTTATCAGACACTATTTTCAATACTTTTCATGTGTTTCTTTTTTTAAAAATTGTATCGTGGTATTCGAATTACATAATGCTAATACCAATGTGTTCGTTTTCATGAATGATGTAATTTGGCATATGACTACAACATATGCAAATTGGCCTAGTCCAAATTGATGGGAAAATTCCATGAATGAGTATTTTGAGGGCCACACCATGTGTAACAAAGTCGAAAATTCAAATTTGACAGCAAAGTGACGACAATGAAAATCTATTTCTACTTTTTTAATGGGTAACTAAAACGTGGAAATAGACATTTTTTTTCTTTGTACCAAAAAGAGGAGATATGATTGAACCCTAATATCACACATAACGAAAATTTCGGATTTAGGATAAATATCACTGTAACTTATGCAAATTGAAAATGCATTTTTTTTATAAGTTTATAAGTTACACAATTAGTCTCGTAAGGAACAAAATAAAAAGAATAAAAATTAAAGTGACATTGCGGGGCAAGAATTCAACCAAAAAAAAAAAAAAAAAAAACTAACAAAACTCTAACAAAAACTCTGGTGTTTCTAATTTTCTCGTAATTACTAATACATGTGTTCAGTTAGATTTATCGAATGTTGCTCCTCACTAGTGCCCATGTTATCTCGTGGGCATTCTCTGTCAAAAAAAAAAAAAAAACTAACAAAAGGGCGAGCTAACAAAACTCTAATGAAAGGATGAGTATATCACATTTATCGTGTAATTAGATAATTGATTGATTTCGGTTGAGTCCTATGATGCACGAATACTTTTAAAAATATCATTTTGTCACGTCGTATTGTATCGAACACCGTATCTGATATTCTTCACATAGAAAATTTAAGAAAAATTTCACTTTTTTATATTTGTATTATATTATATTTGATATCGAGTCGAGTTTAGGTTATAATTAATTTTTCCCAATGAAACTAAAGAATGAAGATAGCAAATAAATAATAGGGTTACATATTTCAAAAGACCAAAAAGATGAGTTTGACCAATAGGTACATCAGAATGAAGCCACTTACCCGGAGAAACATATCTATGCACATGTGATGCGAATAATGAAAGACGAAGACGACCATAATAATATTACATTTGATTTGGCAATTTGTACATGTTTACTATGTGGTGTGACCAACCATATAATTAAACCACCACATTATGGACTATAGTTTAAGTTTAATTCCTGGATAAGAGTTGTCACATGATTAAAAAGGACTTATAATCATTCAAGAATTTAATTAAGATCAACTTGAGGTGGATACAACTCATGCAATTATAGGCTTTATGGGGAAATTAAATTAAAGATTAATGTGTTTATAAAGTCAGAGAAAACGACCCCATTGATTAAATTAATTGTTTCTACTTGGAATTAAATAATCGTAGAGCTTACTTGATTAATTAATACCTTAATAAATTTTAAATATTTTTATTATTATTATTTTTTTAATTGTGAATTGTGATGCTTCTTGGTAAGTGGCCGCATTATAGAGTCTATATATAGAGGGAATTGAATTGGTAGCATTATTGAAGGTGAGAAGTGAAGAAAACAAAATGCCTGCGGTTAAAAGTTTCAAGAATGTAGCTTACCCATACTATTCTCCTCCGCCACCGCCTCCTCCATGCAACCCTCCTCCTCCTCCTCCTCCTCCTCCTCCACCACCGCCGCCCCCTCCGCCTCCTCCACCGCCATCGTTACCATGTAACACTCCTCCACCAACACCTCCTCCACATTCCTCACATTGTCACGGCAAACATTGCGGCCACCATAAACCACCCGGCGGTGCTCCTCCACCGTCGTCATCACCACCACCACCTCCTCCACATTCCTCACATTGTCACGGCAAACATTGCGGCCACCATAAACCACCTGGCGGTGCTCCTCCACCGTCGTCATCACCACCACCACCTCCTCCACATTCCTCACATTGCCACGGCAAACATTGCGGCCACCACAAACCACCCGGTGGCACTCCTCCACCAACACCGGCGGGCAATCCGACAAAGCCGCCGACTACTTCACCACCACATCATCACCCACCAAAACACCACGGGCCCAAGGCACCACCAAAAACACCACCGTGCACTCCAGTTTCTCCACCAAACGCACCGCCAAAGGGCCCAATCGCACCACCAAAATCGCCACCATCGCAACCACCTAAGCCCAGTCGCCCCGTGAAGCCACCAAAGCCAGAAAAACCAGCTCATCCACCTAAAACACCACCGACTAACCCAATTGCGCCACCACATTCGCCGCCAGGCTCACCGTATTCTCCAACACCGGCACCGGCGCCAAAACCTGGTGGTCCAATCAAACCACCAACCCCTGAAACACCTGCTTATCCACCAAAAACACCACCATCCGGCCCCGTTGCTCCACCAAAATCGCCACCAAAGTCATCGCACCACCCACCATCGCCGGCACCAAAACCCAACGGTCCTATAAAGCCACCATCTCCGACAACACCAGCTCATCCACCAAAAACGCCACCATCAGGCCCCGCGGCGCCACCACATTACCCACCAAAACCCACTGGTCCAGTAAAGCCACCATCTCCAGCAGCATCAGCTCATCCACCGAAAACTCCACCGTCAGGCCCGGCGGCGCCGCCACATTACCCAACAAAACCCAGTGGCCCCGTCAAGCCACCATCTCCAGCAACACACGCTTATCCACCAAAAACACCGCCTTCTGGTCCAATTGCGCCACCAAAATCATCATATTATCCCCCATCGGAAACACCTGCATATCCCCCAGATTTTTATTATCCATATCCACCATCAAGTTCCTATGCTCCATTCTCACCACCAGCTCCATCGCCGTTCTTTCCACCAACCCCCAACGCCCTCACCCCATTCACACCGCCGTCGGGCACTATCGTAACGCCGCCTGGAGGAGGCGGCGGTGGCGGCGGAGGCAACCACACTACCATAATCGCGGTTTGCGTTTCTTTGGGCGGTGTGTTTTTCCTTGCATTCCTAGCAGTTGGCTTGTTCTGCTTAGCCAAGAAAAAGAAGAAACCGGTCATGGCGGCGGCAGCTTGTGAGCCTGAGGAAACACCGGTATCTTATGGAGGAGAAACTAGCGCCGCCGCCGCACCAGGTCATGGTCACGGAGGTGGAGAGATAAGTGGCGCCGCCGGAGGTATGCATGGTGGGCCACATTCTCGTGGTGATTGCTGATTTGGTTTAAATAAATTGGCTTCAAGGGAAAGATTATTTCTTCTTTCACACAAATATCAGGAGTAAATGTAATGAATTCTTGTTTTTTTTTTCCTTTCTTTTCCTTATTTTATTTTCTATTTCTGAAAAAAAAATTAAGATTGTATTATTTGTGAGATTGGACTTTGGGATAAGTGGACATTCGTGTTAAGTTGTCGAGTCATGTAATGTTTCTGAGTCGATCAACTTGTTTACATTAAGTTTCATAATATTATTGCAATATTTGCGATTCTTTTAGTTTGTAAATATATATATATATATATATATATATATATATATATACACACATTCGTGTTGAGTTGTTGAGTCATGTAATTTTACTGAGTCGATCAACTTGTTTACAATAAGTTTCATAATATTGCAATATTTGTGATTCTTTTAGTTTGTATATATATATATATAATCATAATTATATGAGAAAAAATAGGGGATACGGTTTTTGAACTTTAGTCTAAATGGTTGTATTTCACTTTATATTTTACTTAGTGTATTGACCACGACATGTGTGCAAGATAAAATATAAGATCTAATTCGGTCATGTTACCTATTTAAATTTCGTCATATATATATTCTTCATACATTAGAATTTTTTTTTGGTACATAGGAAATTGAAAATTAAAGTAATCTAAATTATATAAATAATAATTGAATTATATAAAGTAATTTTTCGAGGGACGGAAATATGAAATAGAGAATTGATACCAAATAGTAGGTTCACGCTCTTCTCTCTTTTTTCTTTGGTTCGAAACCCTAATTTACGGGACTCGATTCAAGAAAAGGTAGTCAATTAAAGTTTCAATCCGACGGTGAAGAGTACTATCATTGCTCCACCATCGGATTGGCTCACCGTTAGCTTCTCATATTTGTTCCACCGAAATCCGTCCAAATCTGCTGCCACTCTCTCGAATCTACCATCATTTTATCAGATCTGCCGCCACCCTTCCAGATCTGCCATCATCCTCTCAAATTTAGCAGAGATTTGCTCCGCCGATATCTTTTTTATGGTGCAAAGACTATCTGCGTCCACTGGTTTTTTAATAAATGTTTTTTTTTCAAGTTTTCCGTATGGAAGTTTTGTCTCTTCTGTATAAAAGTTTAGTTATTTTCTTTAAATTCAGTTTTATGTTTTTCTGTGTCTTCCTTACGGAAGTTAAGTCTATTTAACATGAGGCTAACTGTATAGTCTATTCGTTCTCGAAAATTTCAGCTCCGACTTGCGTTCGTTCGTTACAATTTCGATTTGCGTCAATTATACTATCTAATTTGATTATATGATATTGTTCTTACTTTTCAAAAAATAGTACGTTTACGAACTATGTTCCATTGTTCCTATTTGTGAGTTTTGAAATATCACGAAAAGATTTAATTAAATTAGGAGTAAATCATATATTATTCTTGAATTTACGAATAAATATTGTACAAAATAATCTCTCCAAGTATTATTAATAACATCAAAGTTGTTAACATCTTTTTATTATAAAAACATTGCTAACATAAATTGAAATACTATAGTAATTACTAATTAGTAATACGTCTACTCCAGGAATTTTTTTACATAAAATTAAAATTAAATTACGAGGGACCCTGATGTTATATAAGAGGGATTGATTTAATATTATCATTAAATTTAGGATCAAACTTGATGTGGCCTAATTCCACCACGGACACATTATGACACGTGATCCTCCTAGGACTTGTCGTGTGTTTTTTTGGGGTCTCCCTGGCCGTCCTCGTGGATTCTTCAGAAATAGCAAAAGTTACAATTTATATAAAACAACTCTACCCTCGGAGTCTCGAGCCCAGTGTTCTGAGTTGTACGCTCTCGAGATCGCCCTCGCGGCTAAAGCACTCGAAAGGGTCATGGGTCCCAGAGCCTAGTGCCCCTAATCCCTGTTCGGGGGTACTTCTCCCCAGGGGATATCTTCCCCTCATGCACCGAGCGCGCTGACTCCTCAATAACAATCCAATAGTGCTTTCTGACAACAAGTATACTTGTGTACGCCCTCCCCAACCATCTTTACAACTACCTTTTTGGCAGGCCTGCAAGAGTTTTTCCTCAAATTTCTCTCATTGGAACACGTATTTAGAACAACTCCCAAGGCACCTAAACCAGGATAAATTAACAAAGGGTCCTCACCTTCACATATAAATTATACCCAGAAGATCTTCTTTTTCAGTAAGCAAGTTTTCCCTCACAAGTTCTGTTTATTTTCTCTCAAATTCACCTGAAACTGTTTAACTGACTTGAGCGTCGGAGATCCAAACTGGGTATCCACCCCAATTCCTCCAGCTTGGCCTTCTCACATCTCTTGTTTGTTTTCTTAACAGGTTGAACCCACCATTCATAGACTATCTGCATCAGAAATCCAGCTCCATTGATTTCCCCATCATTACAAATTCAAAGTGTTGGAGTGCGACACCTCATTCCATACCCCATCAAAACTAAAGATGAATGGAATTATTTTTCAGGATTCGTTCTCTGCTGCAGTCAGTGAGCTAGTTAGAGATGAGTATGGATATTCGTTATTTGGGTTCTCTTGTAAACTGGGTAATGTATTCATTAACATGACTGAATCTTTTGGGATAAGATAGGCTCTCAAATTGGTATGGGAGTGAAGATATGAAAAAATTTGGGTTGAAGTGATTTGCTGATCATTGTTACGCTTATACACAAATTTAATCTCCACCTTAATATTTGCTAGGATATTTAATAGATGATAAGACTCTTCTAAATTTATCTTGAAAAACTGCATCTCTACTTTTTTTTTTTTTTTTTAAACACATACCTCCAAATGGAAATGCTGATCATTGTTACGCTTATACACAAATTTAATCTCCACCTTAATATTTGCTAGGATATTTAATAGATGATAAGACTCTTCTAAATTTATCTTGAAAAACTGCATCTCTACTTTTTTTTTTTATTTTTTTAAACACATACCTCCAAATGGAATTCGAAACTCGTATCATTGTTTTGAAAAATAAACCCATTAACCACTTCACGACCGTATCTCTACTTTTTTTTTTTTTAACACACACATCCTAAGTGGCCAGAGAGATTTGAATCCGGGTCATTGTCTTCGAGAATCAGCCCTCAAACCACTTGACCAACCCATGTTGACATGACTGTATCTCTACTTGAAACCTTTTGATCTCCTTTTTGTAAAAGAAAAATAAAATAAACGTCGCGTGGTGTATATAATTTGTGCTTAATTAAGACTAATCATTCATGTGTAAGATTTTACATTATATGTGTCATCCATATATGTGTAAGATTTTACATTATATAATTATCAGTAAAGTACGAAAAAAGAAAGAAAGCGACGACTAATTAGGAGTGTAGTAGTGTACAGACTTGGAGACAAGGACTATAAGGAAGATCGCTGGAATCTGTGAGCTGGATTAAAATAATTTGGTCGACATTAATTAATTAAGCTTACTTAATTATAAACCTTTTGAATTAATAAAAATATATATAGCTAATGAAGATTCGTAATTGGCCCCAATTGACTTTCGTGCACATTGTGGAAATTAATGCTGCATGTTATAAGGATGAAAGCATGCCTGCAAAAGTTACCGAAAAATATTTTGAAAAAGTGAATAAAAGTATTGTGAAATAAATTTGGGAAAGAAAAATAGGAGAAAATAAATGGGAACGGGACATATTTTGCGGCAATTTATTTATTAACTTAAATTTTAATATATTTAAAAAATAATATAAAAATATAAACATGAATATATAATATTTATAAAAAATACTATTTAATGATTACTTAATAATTTTACTTATATTCATTTGAGATATATCAATTTAAGATCATTAATGAAATATGACAATTTTTTAATAAATACTCCAAATTTTATTATAAATGCTATACACACGTTAAAATATTAATTTTAATTATTTTTTATTAGCATCATTTACTAATAAAATAATTAAGTTTCTAAAATATTATAAAAGTCAGAGTCAATTTTTACCGAACAGAGTCCATTTATTTTGAATAAATGAAATTTATTTATTTTAAATAGTAGATATTTATAATTAAATATAATTTATCAGATATTTTATCTTTGGATATATTAAATGATCGAATTAAAATTCGACCCAAAAATATTGAAATGTGTCTCCAAATAGAAACTAAATTCATTGGGCCTCAGGCCCTCGTAGTGTCCAATACCCAAATTGAGCAATACGCAAAAACTCAGTCAATAAGGTAGCAGATCAATAATATTGTTTGTGGGCTAAACCCAAGTCTTCCCAGAAAAATTCAGACACAAACTCGACTATTTTACTGACCTTCTGACTAGATCGAATTCAATTAGTTATAATAGTAAATGTATTATATTTATTATTTGATTTATCATTTTTTAAAAGTTTTACTAATTAGATGACAAATGTATAATACCGTCCCCATTACACTGTTTACAATTTAGGTTCGGCTAGAATTACCCGTCCAATGAGATCAAATCAAACACCAAAACCTCATACACATAAAGCGCCCTGGTTTACAAGCCTTCTTGATCAAACTGTTGTAACGAGAGACAAATGTATAATACTGTCCCCGTTACACGGTTTACAATTTAGGTTCGGCTAGAATTACCAGTCCAATGAGATCAAATCAAACACCAAAACCTCATACACATAAAGCGCCCTGGCTTACAAGCCTTCTTGATCAAACTGTTGTAACGAGAGACGAATGTTTTACATTTGCCGTGTGATTAGTGGAAAATTTAAGAAGAATGACCAATCAAATAATCCTATAGTCGAGCCAAGTTCAGATAGAATTTCCCTCAACTTCATCACTCCTAATCCAGATAGTCCTCAATCTTCATTCATTAATCCTTTCGGTAATTGAATTCTATACTTAATTGACTTGTTTTGTCAAAAACCAATTATAGTTTGTGTGTCTTTAGTACTGTCAACACGTTAAGGATTACATTTCTTAATAAAACACTGATATATCCTCACTCCCACAGTTATACTTCCACTTCACTTCCAATTCCATCACTCTTAATCCGAATTCTAATCAATCTCCATTCCTTAATCCTTTCCTTAAACGAAATCTAAATCTATATATCTCTCACCCCGTCCATACTTTCAATCATTCTGCATTCTTTTCTACCATTACACACACAAGCAACAGTGATGGCGAAGCTCAAAATCACTCGTCAGGGTGACTCATGGAAGCTGGAAACCATGCCCTCAGCGCCGCCGCGTGACTACGAAGAAGACGAGAAGTGCGCCGCCGAAGCTCTCCTCGTGCTCGCCAATAGTGGCGGCGGATTTCTCACTTTATCCTCCTCCACCGCCACCGCCGCTGCAAAGAAATCTCAAGATCCACCATCCAAGATTCTTGCACCACCAGCCAAAAAAGAAATGTCCTACACGTGCAATGTTTGTGGTAAAACTTTCGGGTCGTATCAAGCCCTAGGCGGCCACAAAACCAGCCACCGCCCCGCACCGGCCGCAGCTAACGCCGCCTCATGCGGCGGACTTCATGAGTGTTCAGTCTGTTGCGATAGTTTCCCTTCGGGTCAAGCCCTCGGGGGCCACATGAGCAAGCACCTTGAAGGAAGAAAATCCAACGGAGCCGCCTGCAAACGCCGCCGAGTAACTTCCTCTGGTGGCTGTCCCGATGCCGGTCGTGCACCCGTTTTCATTCTAGACTTCGACTTGAATGAAATGCCGGCACCGGAACTTTCCTCGGATGAAGAAGTAATAGAACTATATAAGTATTAGACGATTAAATTATTTTTTGGGGGGTTATTGTAATGATGATATTTTCACCCACAAAGAAAATGGATCGGATGCATCTTAATTCTAAGGATATTTTAGATTACAACTCTCTGTAATTTGTACATCATCATTGTTCATATGTGTATAGTCTATTGAATTTGTCCAACTGAATTTAGGTTAGAATTATCTTGTTGTATAAGTGATTCGAATTTTCGTTGTAGTTAGTGGTCGATCCTGCATTCATAATCGATTCAATTTGTCTGAACTAGTGAATTTAAGTTAGAATTATTTCATTGTATGAGTGATTAGAATTCTCATTATATAAATTGTATATATACTATATGTATGTTGTTTATTCCACACAAACCTACTTCTCTATCGGATTTACCATAAACTAATTTAGAATAAAACTAACTTAAATAATTATGATTCCCTTTTACGATATTGGAAAGTTAATTAGGTCATGGTCTATGTCTGCATGGATAAACAAAGTGTTACTTGACAACCAAGCAAAAAATTGCTATGAAAAAGTTTACTAATTTTAAAATTTTCAATTTAATTGAAAAGGGCTAAATAAAATAGACTAATTCACAAGACATAAAAGGGGTTTTCAATTTCGTTTTTGTCTTCTATTTCACTAACCCATATATACCAAATATATTAATAGACGCTTCAAATTATAGAATTTTTTTTTTAAATTTTTTCATATCTCAATTGTTTTTCTTCCCTAATTTCTTTCTAATCATATAAATAACTCTAGAAATTCAATTAAAAAGCAACATAAAACAGATAAAACGCGTTTGGAAAACGTTTCTTGATCAAATTCTCATCCACACTTGTACAATTCCACTAACTTTTATCATTCCTAATTCGAATGCGAATAGTTTTCTATATATCATGTACTTGACTTCTTCGGTAAAAAAACATTAACTTTTCACTCATCAAATCTCATTGTTTTTTAATTTTAATCCAACCTACAAACACAACGTCGTTTATCTGTGAAAATTTTGATGGTCCGTTAAAAAAATTTGGCGGTAATTATAATGTTTTGAAAAACTGAGTGTATGTTGACTCAATAACGTAATATCACATTGCAATTTCCATGTCATTGAACTTCTACAATGTGAGAGAGTTTATACAGTTCTACTCCCACTACGATCCTAGAATTTAATTTAAAATATTAAACATATAATTATAGTTAATTGTGATCTTTAGAACATTTATCTTAACCGTCAACATGTTGAGGATTAAGGTTCTTGTCTTCTTGATCACTCTCACTCCCACAGTTCCACTATACTACCATCACTCTTAATCCGAATTCTAATCAATCTTAATTCCTTAATCCTTTCGGCAAACGAATTCTAAATCTATATATCTCTCACTCCGCCCATATTTTCAATCATCGTACATTCTTCTCGACATTACACACACTAAAAAACACAAACACACGATGAAGTTCACAATCGTTCGTCGGGGTGACTCATGGAAGGTGAAAACCACGGCTGCCGCACCGCCACCGCATGACTATGAAGAAGACGAGATGCATGCGGCTGAAGCCCTCCTCATGCTCGCTAATGGTGGCGCCGGATCTTTTGCTTTATCCTCCTCCACCGCCATCATGGCCAAGAAAAGAAAAGAAATGTTCCTTGACAGGTGTCGAATCCGTCAAAAATAAATATAAACCTATTCACAACTAAACAACGGAGTATAGCGTAAACAGAGTCGATCCACAGAGACTGGTTGATTTATTTCTAACAATTCCAAGGAATTCACGAAAAGCAACAATTAAAAGGGGGATTTTGGATTATTATAACTAAAGTATGCAGTCAGGGATATTCGATTCGAATTGTTATATTGATCATTGACTCAAGGATTAATTCAAGTTATTCAGACAGATTGACTATAGTTGATAGAGACACTCGACTCAATCTCTTTTTTACTTAATTAGTCGGATAACCTAGAGACACTCGACATTTATCTTCCCTAACAGATTCACAACCCCTAGAGACACTCGACAGGATTTAATGAATTTGCAGCATTAAGAACCATAAAAACACCAACCCTAATTAACCAAGTCGTGACACACGCAAGATTTAAATTAGATTATCAAATCCCTTAGTGAACGAGGAATGTTATCGCTAAGACCCTGTCACTAATTTACCACAATTTATCAATCAACTTTACTACACTTCAAGCATCATGATTGGCTATATGCAATTAAATCTATTTAGATGGTCGGGCTCTACCACTAAATAAATCAATCACAATAAACGCGAAACACGGAGATAAGATAAATGCCTAAATAAACATGAATTGATAAAAACGTTTAGGTTTCACAATATCCAAAATCGAATCTTAATCCCTACCTAGATAATTAAAAACTTAGCTACTAAAATCCATAAAAACAATAGAGGAATTCTTTAACATAAATAAACTAAAACCAAAACGAAAGAATTAAACTAAGATGAATGGTTGTGATGAAAACCTGCTCCTCGCTGTTGCTCGCCAAAACTTCAGAACCGCTGCTCCAAAGAAAGATTACGTGATATCAAAGCTACTGCCCGAGACTCTATAAATAAGCCAAAGTCTCCAAATACTTATGCAATTAGGATTAACTTCGTGCTCTCCAATTCAACACCCAGTTGGGCTTCTCAAAAAATATTAATTCAAGGACTAAGTGCGTAGGCCCACAACAGCAGTCCACTTGATCACGGCAGCCCACTATTCACGTACAGCCCATTAATGATCTTAATTCCAAAATAGTGCAGCCTAACTTCACTAAAAACAATTCCCTCCGAGCCCACGTGAATGCATGCATGACCATTCCAAGATAGCTCCCTAATTTCATCAAAATAAAGCACGCATTAAGTCAGCAATACCGTAAGTCCTTCTTTATGGAAATTCCTTCATAAACCAATCCAATTCGCATCGATTTCGCATTCGGGCCCCAAATCTACAATATAAACAACAAAGCATCAAATTCTTTCAAGATAAAATCAATTAAAGCACAATTCGGGGCAAAATCCAATTATAAAGATGACGAATTAACGAGTTATCAAATCCCCCCACACTAGCTCATTACTCGTCCTCGAGGAATCATGAAAATTAATAGAATAACATCACCCATCAAACACAATCACAAAGGCAATCATCGAATTCTCGCCTAAACAAGTCTAGCTCATCAACACATTACTCAATTGCACAAAATTCAACAAATTAGTATAAATAGCATACCCTCGTGTAAGTAGTGTGAATTGAATGAAAGAATGTACAAAGACTAGATTGATTAGTCTATGATTTTCGCCTAAGTACTAATTATCAACTTCGAATGCATCATTCACTCCAATCTCCACCAATGTAGTTAACTCATGACTCGAGATCGATAGGTCTTTCGAGCTTGTAATGTAAGGCTTGGGTTAAAGGTTAGGAAAATTTGGAATTTAGTGGCTTAACACACCAAGCTTACACATTTTACAATAAAACCCGTAGTAATTCCCTTTTCGTCTACCGGACTCCCCTTATTTGCCTTACAACTAATTTCCTTCCTTTTTCACTCATCGAACTTTTGGTATTCAAAACACACTCTCACTTTCTTCTTTCTTTGCAGTTTTTCCATTCTTTTCTTTTTTTTTTCTTCTGCTCATTTTTTTTTTCTTTTTTCTTTTGACTTCTTTTTCTCTCATCATTTTTTTTCATTTCATCTTCAACAATATACAATATTTTCTCAAAGTTCAAGCACAATGGAGAATACAAAGGAGCCCAAGACATGTAAAAATTTCAAACCCAAAATGAGCAAGCAAGGTGTGATTTAAAGTAGGGTAGTGATAATAATATTGTGCATGTGGCTTGTAACATGGCTAAGAAGAAAATGTGCACAACACTCAGGCTTAGCGGGGTCAAACGGGATAATTTTATTTGTGAAAAGATCAAGAAAAGGCTTACCACCGACAACGATCGCCTAAGTCACTTCCCAAGTCAATCGTTAACTAAAAATTTCGCCTCGACGAGAGCTAAGATGCATTCTAATCAACTTTTAGACCTAATTGAAAATCACAGACTTTTCTATCTAAGCAAAGTACATTAATTCATTCAATGGTGCGCGAAAAATGAGGGTATAAGATTATACTAATTCATCAAATTTCATGCATTTAACAAGCCTAACTCGTTCTAGCAAAATTCGACAATCAAACCTAATAGAAAGCATTCAAAACGGGGGCAAAGTCACCACAATTATCATCATCCTCAAGTTCGAAGTAAAATCACAAGTTCAGCCACAAAACAAAAATTTTAAATAAATTTCAGTTCTAGCACTAGTAGACCCCCCCACACTTATAACATGCATTGTCCTCAAGGCATAAGAAAAATCAAGATCTAGAGTAAGAGGACTTCCCTGATGTTCGGTTGGGGAGGTAGGGCTTCTGGGCATGTAAATTTCCCATTTAATTTGAAATTCTGAAAGTGGCGTGGGTGTTAGGCATGGTCACGCTTAAGTGTTACGTTAGCAGAAAATTGACAGCAGTTATCAGCAGCATATCAACATTATCTGGGCCAAGTTACACGAGCCTGCAAGACAGCAAAGAGCAGCAAACCAACTCAAACACCACAAGAACCGAAAAAAACAAAAGAAAAAGAAACTAAGGGAAGAAAAAGGCGCCTAAACCGCCAAAACTTGGGTTGCCTCCCAATAGCGCCCTTGTTTTATGTCTTAGGCTCGACAAGACTTGTTAAAGTGCTACTCAAATGGAGGTACACCCTCCATACAAATCCCCTCTACTGTGTGGAGCTGACTCTTCCAGTCCATTGCGGCCTCTTCGATTCGAATTGTTATATTGATCATTGACTCAAGGATTAATTCAAGTTATTCAGACAGATTGACTATAGTTGATAGAGACACTCGACTCAATCTCTTTTTACTTAATTAGTCGGATAACCTAGAGACACTCGACAGTTATCTTCCCTAACAGATTCACAACCCCTAGAGACACTCGACAGGATTTAATGAATTTGCAGCATTAAGAACCATAAAAACACCAACCCTAATTAACCAAGTCGTGACACACGCAAGATTTAAATTAGATTATCAAATCCCTTAGTGAACGAGGAATGTTATCGCTAAGACCCTGTCACTAATTTACCATAATTTATCAATCAACTTTACTACACTTCAAGCATCATGATTGGCTATATGCAATTAAATCTATTTAGATGGTCGGGCTCTACCACTAAATAAATCAATCACAATAAACGCGAAACACGGAGATAAGATAAATGCCTAAATAAACATGAATTGATAAAAACGTTTAGGTTTCACAATATCCAAAATCGAATCTTAATCCCTAGCTAGATAATTAAAAACTTAGCTACTAAAATCCATAAAAACAATAGAGGAATTCTTTAACATAAATAAACTAAAACCAAAACGAAAGAATTAAACTAAGATGAATGGTTGTGATGAAATCCTGCTCCTTGCTGTTGCTCGCCAAAGCTTCAGAACTGCTGCTCCAAAGAAAGATTACGTGATATCAAAGCTATTGCCCGAGACTCTATAAATAAGCCAAAGTCTCCAAATACTTATGCAATTAGGATTAACTTTGTGCTCTCCAATTCAACACCAAGTTGGGCTTCTCAAAAAATATTAATTCAAGGACTAAGTGTGTAGGCCCACAACAGCAGTCCACTTGATCACGGCAGCCCACTAATTCCTCCAGCCCACTATTCACGTGCAACCCATTAATGATCTTAATTCCAAAATAGTGCAGCCTAACTCCACTAAAAACAATTCCCTCCGAGCCCACGTGAATGCATGCATGACCATTCCAAGATAGCTCCCCAATTCCATCAAAATAAAGCACGCATTAAGTCAGCAATACCGTAAGTCCTTCTTTATGGAAATTCCTTCATAAACCAATCCAATTCGCATCGATTTCGTATTCGGGCCCCAAATCTACAATATAAAGAACAAAGCATCAAATTCTTTCAAGATAAAATCAATTAAAGCACAATTCGGGGAAAAATCCAATTATAAAGATGACGAATTAACGAGTTATCATTCCTCACGTGCAATGTTTGTGGTAAAACTTTTGGGTCGCATCAAGCCTTCGGCGGCCACAAAACAAGCCACCACCCCACACCCGCGATGGCTAACGCCGCCTTGTGTGGCGGACTTCATGAGTCTTCCGTCTGTCACGAGAGTTTCCCTTCGGGTCAGGCCCTCGGGGGCCACATGAGCAACCACTTTGAAGGAAGAAAATCCAACGGAGCCGCCTCCAAACGCTGCCGAATAACTTCCTCCGGTGGCTGTCCTGACGCTGTGGGTTGTGTACCCGTAGATTTCGACTTGAATGAAATGCCGGCACCGGAACTTTTATGAGGTGAAGAAGTAATAGAAATGTATAAGTGTTAGACGATTAAATAGTCTTTTTTCGGGGGTTATTGTAATAACATTTTCATCCATCAAAAGAAAATCGATTAGAATGGATGTTGTACAAGTGATTCGAATTCTCCTTGTAGTTAGTGCGGTTGATCTTGCATTGATAATCCATTGAATTTGTCTGAACTGAATTTAATTGTATGAATTTTCTTAATTGTAAGTGATTAGAATTGATGTATAAGTGATTATTATCGAAGGTGAATCTGAGTTGGTTTCAATTTTCTTAATATACGTTGTTTATTTCACACAAACCTAATAATTTTCTATTAGAATTATAAAACGAGTTAGATAATTATGATTCCGTTTTTCAGTATTGAAAAGTTCATTACGTCATGGTCTATATCTGCATGAAATCATGGATAAATAAAGTTATACTTGACAACCAAGGAAGATATTGCTAATTAAGGAAAATCTACTAATATTAAATTTCTCAATTTATTTAAAAAGGGATAAAAAGAATAGACAAATTCACAAGACCTAGAAGGGGTTTTGAATTTCCTTATTTAAGTCTATTTTTTATCTTTTATTTCACTTATTCATATATATTAAATATATTAATAAGCCGTTAAGGTTATAGGTGAGAATTTTTTTTATTTTTTCATATCTCAATTATTTCTCTTTTCTAATTCTAGCCTTATAACAATACAAGTGACATATGTATATAAGTGAAATAAAGATAAAATACAAAATTGAAATAGGAAATTAAAATCCAAGACTTTCTAACCATATACAAATAACTTTAGATATTCGATTAAAAATCAACATAAAATAGTGTTAGAACATGGGATTTGAGGAAAAAACACTGAATTGTATTCATTGTAATGTATATTTCTGTGTTACAATGCCCAAACCTATCATCTAGGATATATAGAGCCTAAAACACAATCCTAAAGAATCAGACAAATTACATAGATTAAGGAGCTATATCCGGTAAGTCAACTATACTATAAAAACCACGATATCTAACACTCCCCCTCAAGCTAAGTGATGGAATCCCCAATGCTTAGCTTGCTCAGCGTGGTTTGGAATATCTGACACGTGACCGCCTCGTAAGTATATCAACCAGTTGATCCTCAGACCGCCTTCCACGTGTTTAGTTCTGTCGTGCTGTACCGGATTCTCTGAGATGCTGATTGCAGCTTTGTTGTCATATCTCAGAAGACTTGGGCCCTTTTGTTCTGTGCCAATTTCTGCCATTAATTTTCTGAGCCAAATAAGCTCAGTGACTCCTTTTGCTACTCCTCTGAACTCAACTTCAGCACTAGAGAGTGCCACCACCTTTTGTTTCTTACTCCTCCAAGTGATCACATTTCCTCCAACCAGTGTAATGAAACTTGAAGTCGACCTCCGATCATTCGGATTTCCTGCCCAGTCCGCACAGTGTATGCCTCAATGTTGAGATGACCGTATCTCCCAAACATGATTCTCGTTCCTATGGTACCCTTGAGGTATCGAACAATGCGTATGACTGCTTCCATGTGCTATTTCTGTGGTTGGTGCATGAACTGACTTACGATGCCTACTGAATAGGTGATGCCGGTCGCGAGTGTGACATATATATCAGCTTTCCTACCAACCTTTGATACCGTTCCTTATCTGACCGTTCCCCATCTTCATCTATCTTCAATTTGTGGTTTACTTGCATCGGAGTCTCTACAGGTTCGCAATCCACCAACCCAGTTTCTGCAACAGGTCTAAGATATACTTCTTCTGTGAGATGAAGATTCCCTTCTTTGACCGAAGAACCTCAATGCCTAAGAAATATTTTAATCCCCCGAGATCTTTCATTTCGAACTCTCTGAACAGATTCTCTTTAAGGTTCTCAATCTCATCCTTGTTACTGCCTGTTATGATCATGTCGTCAACATAGATTATCAAACATGTGATCAACTCTCCTCGTTTCTTTAGGAATAACGTGTGGTCAGAGTTGCTCTGCACGTACCCATGGCGCTGCATAGCCAACGTGAGCCTGCCAAACCACGCTCGTGGTTACTGTTTGACTCCGTACAGAGCTTTCTTGAGTCTACATACTTCATTCTGCCCAAAATTTTCTGTGAACACAGGTGGAGGTTCCATGTAGACTTCTTCACTCAGATCCCCATGCAAAAATGCGTTCTTTACATCAAACTGATGAAGCGGCCAATCCTTATTTGCTGTAACACATAACAACACTCGGACAGTGTCAAATTTCGCCACTGGTGAGAAAGTCTCAGAATAGTCTATCCCGAATGTCTGAGTATACCCTTTCGCGACCATCTGGGCCTTATATCTTTCCACCGAGCCATCAGCTTTATGTTTAACTATGAACACCCATCTACAACCAACTGGTCTTTTTCCCTCAGACAACTTGCAATTTTCCCATGTCTGGTTCTTTACCAATGCTTCCATTTCCACTTCCATGGCTTTCTGCCACTCCTTGCTCTGTCTGGCTTCCTGTACGGTTCTGGGAATCTCCTCCTTATAAAGATTGCTTAAGAAGGCCTTTGCTATATGTAACAAACTCCCCCTGACCATATTTCCCACAGGGTACTTGGTGGATCGGGACGTATGCTCAGGTGAATACCTTTGTGGTGGTATCCCTCTAGTACTTCTTTGTGGCAGATTGTACCTGTGGCTCACTTTATTCTCGGTCACAGCATCAGAAGCATTTGGTGTATCAATATTATCATAAATGACAACAAGAAGTGGAGAATGTCAGTTACCTCATTTTGGACATCATCCGGAGGAGAACCACTGGGCGTGGGTATGGTACTGAGTTCTTGAGAATCTTGCTCAACCGGATCCAAATAGCTCAACCAGCTCAGAGGTTCACTGTTCTGAATCTCCCAATATTCAGTCTCAACAAAATTGCAATCCATAGTGATAAGAAACCGTCTGGTTCGGGGATTATAGCAGCGGTACCCCTTCTGGCTAGGGGTATATCCCATAAAGACACACTTCTCTGCACAGGCATCTAACTTGGTCCGGTCAGATTTTGGTATATGAACAAAGACAGTACACCCAAAGATGCGAGGTGGTAAAGTGAGATGATGTGGTACTTCAGTCTGAGTTTGGAGGACTGAAAGTGTTGTCTGATGGGCCAGGATTATTGTGGGCAGCCTATTGGTCAAGTAAGTTGCAGTGGCAACGACCTCGGGCCAAAAATGTTTTGGGACACGGGCTTCAGTGAGTAAAGCCCGGGTCATTTCAAGAATGGTTCTATTTTTTCGTTCAGCTGCCCCATTTTGTTGAGGAGTACCCTGATTTTGTGACCAAACTGTGTCTGCACCATATTAAAGAAAGCCACAAAAGTATCATGAACTTCAGATTTATGATGCAGAAAATTTATCCATGTCACGTGAGAATAATCGTCAATAAACGATACGAAGTACCGAAATTGATTCTGATTTGCTACGGGGGCTGGTCCCCAAACATCTGAATGTACCAGCGAGAAAACAGACTCAACCCGAGTATTATTAGGTTTAAATGTGGCCCTATGACTTTTAGCAGTAAGGCAAGTCCGACACGACCAATTCATAGACTGATTATGCGAGAAGAGCGTAGGAAATAACATTCTTAGATACCCGGGTGAGGGATGACCAAGACTAGGGGTGGGCGCGGGTCGGGTACCCGATATGTCGGGTTGCATATTTGCTACCCGAACCCGATCCGAAATAATCGGGTATCCGAAAATCGGGTACCCGGTCGGGTCGGGTTCGGGTACCCGACTAATTTTCACTTTTTTTTTGTGTTTTTTGTTTTTATATTTTTTGATTGTTTTAAATGGACATTTATATATATATTATAATATTATACATATTATAATATATATATAATATTACACATATTGTAATATATAATATATACATATATTATATTATATATGATAATACTATACATACTGTAATATATATAATATAGGTACACATATTATACATATTATAACATATATATATATATATATATATATATATATATATATATATATATATATATATTATTATACAAACTGTAATGTATAATATATACATACATTATACTGTATATAAATAATATTACACATATTGTAATATATATAATATATATATATATTAAAAAATTCGGGTAATTCGGGTACCCGATTGGGTAGTTCTACTACCCGAACCTGATCCGATATATTATATCGGGTATTGGAGTATGGATTGTACATCGGAGGTTGATATCCGAATGAGTTCACATTTTCGAAAGGGGATTCTTGAAGGGACGGACAAGCGTCGGTGGGATGCAACGTGCTCGCACACAATTGACAGACCTTCGCTACTTGGGGTACACCTGCACCAAGGTTAGAAGCCAAAACACTTATCATGTTCTTAAGTTCATCAAAAGGTGAAGAGTTGACCTCGTTAGCATATCTTGGAGTGTTTGCATAATTGTTGAATTGTTGTGCATTCGCAAACATTGTTGGATGATCCTCCTATCCGTGAATGCTCCTGTTCTTGAAAAGAAATAAAATCGATTAAAAACACAGTCCCCGGCAGAGGCGCCAAAATTTGACAGGTGTCGAATCCGTCAAAAATAAATATAAACCTATTCACAACTAAACAACGGAGTATAGCGTAAACAGAGTCGATCCACATAGACCGGTTGATTTATTTCTAACAATTCCAAGAAATTCACGAAAAGCAACAATTAAAAGGGGGATTTTGGATTATTATAACTAAAGTATGCAATTAAAATAACAAGAATTAAAAAGCTAACTAAAACTAAACAAGTAAGATCACGTAGGGTTAAATCAATCAGAGGGACAATTACCTAGCCAGGGATATTCGATTCGAATTGTTATATTGATCATTGACTCAAGGATTAATTCAAGTTATTCAGACAGATTGACTATAGTTGATAGAGACACTCGACTCAATCTCTTTTTTACTTAATTAGTCGGATAACCTAGAGACACTCGACAATTATCTTCCCTAACAGATTCACAACCCCTAGAGACACTCGACAGGATTTAATGAATTTGCAGCATTAAGAACCGTAAAAACACCAACCCTAATTAACCAAATCGTGACACACGCAAGATTTAAATTAGATTATCAAATCCCTTAGTGAACGAGGAATGTTATCGCTAAGACCCTGTCACTAATTTACCACAATTTATCAATCAACTTTACTACACTTCAAGCATCATGATTGACCATATGCAATTAAATCTATCTAGATGGTCGGGCTCTACCACTAAATAAATCAATCACAATAAACGCGAAACACGGAGATAAGATAAATGTCTAAATAAACATGAATTGATAAAATCGTTTAGGTTTCACAATATCCAAAATCGAATCTTAATCCCTAGCTAGATAATTAAAAACTTAGCTACTAAAATCCATAAAAACAATAGAGGAATTCTTTAACATAAATAAACTAAAAACAAAACGAAAGAATTAAACTAAGATGAATGGTTGTGATGAAATCCTGCTCCTCGCTGTTGCTCGCCAAAGCTTCAGAACCGTTGCTCCAAAGAAAGACTACGTGATATCAAAGCTACTGCCCGAGACTCTATAAATAAGCCAAAGTCTCCAAATACTTATGCAATTAGGATTAACTTTGTGCTCTCCAATTCAACACCAAGTTGGGCTTCTAAAAAAATATTAATTCAAGGACTAAGTGCGTAGGCCCACAACAGTAGTCCACTTGATCACGGCAGCCCACTAATTCCTCCAGCCCACTATTCACGTGCAGCCCATTAATGATCTTAATTCCAAAATAGTGCAGCCTAACTCCACTAAAAACAATTACCTCCGAGCCCACGTGAATGCATGCATGACCATTCCAAGATAGCTCCCCAATTCCATCAAAATAAAGCACGCATTAAGTCAGCAATACCGTAAGTCCTTCTTTATGGAAATTCCTTCATAAACCAATCCAATTCGCATCGATTTCGTATTCGGCCCCCAAATCTACAATATAAACAACAAAGCATCAAATTCTTTCAAGATAAAATCAATTAAAGCACAATTCGGGGAAAAATCCAATTATAAAGATGACGAATTAACGAGTTATCATTCCTCACGTGCAATGGTTGTGGTAAAACTTTTGGGTCGCATCAAGCCTTCGGCGGCCACAAAACAAACCACCACCCCACACCCGCGATGGCTAACGCCGCCTTGTGTGGCGGACCTCATGAGTCTTCCGTCTGTCACGAGAGTTTCCCTTCGGGTCAGGTCCTCGGGGGCCACATGAGCAACCACTTTGAAGGAAGAAAATCCAACGGAGCCGCCTCCAAACGCTGCCGAATAACTTCCTCCGGTGGCTGTCCTGACGCTGCGGGTTGTGTACCCGTAGATTTCGACTTGAATGAAATGCCGGCACCGGAACTTTTATGAGGTGAAGAAGTAATAGAAATGTATAAGTGTTAGACGATTAAATAGTCTTTTTTCGGGGGTTATTGTAATAACATTTTCATCCATCAAAAGAAAATCGATTAGAATGGATGTTGTACAAGTGATTCGAATTCTCCTTGTAGTTAGTGCGGTTGATCTTGCATTGATAATGCATTGAATTTGTCTGAACTGAATTTAATTGTATGAATTTTCTTAATTGTAAGTGATTAGAATTGATGTATAAGTGATTATTATCGAAGGTGAATCTGAGTTGGTTTCAATTTTCTTAATATACGTTGTTTATTTCACACAAACCTAATAATTTTCTATTAGAATTATAAAACGAGTTAGATAATTATGATTCCGTTTTTCAGTATTGAAAAGTTCATTACGTCATGGTCTATATCTGCATGGAATCATGGATAAATAAAGTTATACTTGACAACCAAGGAAGATATTGCTAATTAAGGAAAATATACTAATATTAAATTTCTCAATTTATTTAAAAAGGGATAAAAAGAATAGACAAATTCACAAGACCTAGAAGGGGTTTTGAATTTCCTTATTTAAGTCTATTTTTTATCTTTTATTTCACTTATTCATATATATTAAATATATTAATAAGCCGTTAAGGTTATAGGTGAGAATTTTTTTATTTTTTCATATCTCAATTATTTCTCTTTTCTAATTCTAGCCTTATAACAATACAAGTGACATATGTATATAAGTGAAATAAAGATAAAATACAAAATTGAAATAGGAAATTAAAATCCAAGACTTTCTAACCATATACAAATAACTTTAGATATTCGATTAAAAATCAACATAAAATAGTGTTAGAACATGGGATTTGAGGAAAAAACACTGAATTGTATTCATTGTAATGTATATTTCTGTGTTACAATGCCCAAACCTATCATCTAGGATATATAGAGCCTAAAACACAATCCTAAAGAATCAGACAAATTACATAGATTAAGGAGCTATATCCGGTAAGTCAACTATACTATAAAAACCACGATATCTAACACTCCCCCTCAAGCTAAGTGATGGAATCCCCAATGCTTAGCTTGCTCAGCGTGGTTTGGAATATCTGACACGTGACCGCCTCGTAAGTATATCAACCAGTTGATCCTCAGACCGCCTTCCACGTGTTTAGTTCTGTCGTGCTGTACCGGATTCTCTGAGATGCTGATTGCAGCTTTGTTGTCATATCTCAGAAGACTTGGGCCCTTTTGTTCTGTGCCAATTTCTGCCATTAATTTTCTGAGCCAAATAAGCTCAGTGACTCCTTTTGCTACTCCTCTGAACTCAGCTTCAGCACTAGAGAGTGCCACCACCTTTTGTTTCTTACTCCTCCAAGTGATCACATTTCCTCCAACCAGTGTAATGAAACTTGAAGTCGACCTCCGATCATTCGGATTTCCTGCCCAGTCCGCACAGTGTATGCCTCAATGTTGAGATGACCGTGTCTCCCAAACATGATTCTCGTTCCTATGGTACCCTTGAGGTATCGAACAATGCGTATGACTGCTTCCATGTGCTATTTCTGTGGTTGGTGCATGAACTGACTTACGATGCCTACTGAATAGGTGATGCCGGTCGCGAGTGTGACAGATATATCAACTTTCCTACCAACCTTTAATACCGTTCCTTATCTGACCGTTCCCCATCTTCATCTATCTTCAGTTTGTGGTTTACTTGCATCGGAGTCTCTACAGGTTTGCAATCCACCAACCCAGTTTCTGCAACAGGTCTAAGATATACTTCTTCTGTGAGATGAAGATTCCCTTCTTTGACCGAAGAACCTCAATGCCTAAGAAATATTTTAATCCCCCGAGATCTTTCATTTCGAACTCTCTGAACAGATTCTCTTTAAGGTTCTCAATCTCATCCTTGTTACTGCCTGTTATGATCATGTCGTCAACATAGATTATCAAACATGTGATCAACTCTCCTTGTTTCTTTAGGAATAACGTGTGGTCAGAGTTGCTCTGCACGTACCCATGGCGCTGCATAGCCAACGTGAACCTGCCAAACCACGCTCGTGGTGACTGTTTGAGTCCGTACAGAGCTTTCTTGAGTCTACATACTTCATTCTGCCCAAAATCTTCTGTGAACACAGGTGGAGGTTCCATGTAGACTTCTTCACTCAGATCCCCATGCAAAAATGCGTTCTTTACATCAAACTGATGAAGCCGCCAATCCTTATTTGCTGTAACAGATAACAACACTCGGACAGTGTCAAATTTCGCCACTGGTGAGAAAGTCTCAGAATAGTCTATCCCGAATGTCTGAGTATACCCTTTCGCGACCATCTGGGCCTTATATCTTTCCACCGAGCCATCAGCTTTATGTTTAACTATGAACACCCATCTACAACCAACTGGTCTTTTTCCCTCAGACAACTTGCAATTTTCCCATGTCTGGTTCTTTACCAATGCTTCCATTTCCACTTCCATGGCTTTCTGCCACTCCTTGCTCTGTCTGGCTTCCTGTACGGTTCTGGGAATCTCCTCCTTATAAAGATTGCTTAAGAAGGCCTTTGCTATATGTAACAAACTCCCCCTGACCATATTTCCCACAGGGTACTTGGTGGATCGGGACGTATGCTCAGGTGAATACCTTTATGGTGGTATCCCTCTAGTACTTCTTTGTGGCAGATTGTACCTGTGGCTCACTTTATTCTCGGTCACAGCATCAAAAGCATTTGGTGTATCAATATTATCATAAATGACAACAGGAAGTGGAGAATGTCAGTTACCTCATTTTGGACATCATCCGGAGGAGAACCACTGGGCGTGGGTATGGTACTGAGTTCTTGAGAATCTTGCTCAACCGGATCCAAATAGCTCAACCAGCTCAGAGGTTCACTGTTCTGAATCTCCCAATATTCAGTCTCCACAAAATTGCAATCCATAGTGACAAGAAACCGTCTGGTTCGGGGATTATAGCAGCGGTACCCCTTCTGGCTAGGGGCATATCCCATAAAGACACATTTCTCTGCACAGGCATCTAACTTGGTCCGGTCAGATTTTGGTATATGAACAAAGACAGTACACCCAAAGATGCGAGGTGGTAAAGTGAGATGAGGTGGTACTTCAGTCTGAGTTTGGAGGACTGAAAGTGTTGTCTGATGGGCCAGGATTTTTATGGGCAGCCTGTTGGTCAAGTAAGTTGCAGTGGCAACGACCTCGGGCCAAAAATGTTTTGGGACACGGGCTTCAGTGAGTAAAGCCCGGGTCATTTCAAGAATGGTTCTATTTTTCCGTTCAGCTACCCCATTTTGTTGAGGAGTACCCTGATTTTGTGACCAAACTGTGTCTGTACCATATTAAAGAAAGCCACAAAAGTATCATGAACTTCAGATTTATGTTGCAGAAAATTTATCCATGTCACGTGAGAATAATAGTCAATAAACGATACGAAGTACCGAAACTGATTCTGATTTGCTACGGGGGCTGGTCCCCAAACATCTGAATGTACCAGCGAGAAAACAGACTCAACCCGAGTATTATTAGGTTTAAATGAGGCCCTATGACTTTTAACAGTAAGGCAAGTCCGACACGACCAATTCATAGACTGATTATGCGAGAAGAGCGTAGGAAATAACATTCTTAGATACCTGGGTGAGGGATGGCCAAGACTAGGGGTGGGCCCGGGTCGGGTACCCGATATGTCGGGTAGCATAATTTGCTACCCGAACCCGATCCGAAATAATCGGGTATCCGAAAATCGGGTACCCGGTCGGGTCGGGTTCGGGTACCCCACTAATTTTCACTTTTTTTTTTGTGTTTTTTGTTTTTATATTTTTTGATTGTTTTAAATGGACATTTATATATATATTATATAATATATATATGCATATAATGTTATATATAGATAATATTATACATATTATAATATATATATAATATTACACATATTGTAATATATAATATATACATATATTATATTATATATGATAATACTATACATACTGTAATATATATAATATAGGTACACATATTATACATATTATAACATATATATAATATAGGTACACATATTATACATATTATAACATATATATAATATAGGTACACATATTATACATATTATAACATATATATATATATATATATTATTATACAAACTATAGGTACACATATTATACATATTATAACATATATATATATATATTATTATACAAACTGTAATGTATAATATATACATACATTATATTGTATATAAATAATATTACACATATTGTAATATATATAATATATATATATTAAAAAATTCGGGTACCCGATTGGGTAGTTTGGGTAGTAAAATACTACCCAAACCCGATCGGATATATTATATCGGGTACCCGATACCCGATCCGAAACGCCCACCCCTAACCAAGACGCCTGTGCCACAGCTAGAGTTGTGTATTTTCTGTCCCTGCTGAAAGAAGAGCTTTGGAGGGTTTTTCCACTTCATCAACATAATATAATCCGTCACGCTCAGTACCACGCCCGATGATCTCCTTCGTATGAATGTCCTGTATCAATAAAAAACGAGGGTATATAAGAACTGTACAGTTCAGTTCTTTCGTGATATGGCTCAAAGATAGTAATTTGCACGATAAAGAAGGAACATAAAGACAATTTCTTAATTTCAGTTTTGGTGATACTGATATCGAGCTTTCTTTTTCAACTACCGATAAATCCCCGTTTGTAGTGTAGATATGAGATTGTTTTGGTGTGACTGGGTCAAGTATATCGGAGAGGTCAAAGGTCATTGTATCAGTAGCCCCGCAATCCAAAATCCACTGATGCGATTTTTCTGATTTGGTTTGGGTATAAAAGGCCCAAGTTTCAGTCAACCAGTGGGGTTGACCATAGTTTCTTGAAGGTGGGGGTTCAGTTTCTGAAGCTTTAAAAATTTGGGGTTGATTGTGCAATTTCCCAAAAGCTTTGAGGCTTTTAAAGTGGCTGAAATTGGGGTTTGGGCCATTACCCCCAAACCCGTTATTTCGGTCGCCTCCTCCCTCTCTCAGTTTGTCAGTTTCGTCGGTGATGCTCGCGTTATCTTCCCGGCTGATATCTGCTGCCGTTGCATCGACTTCTCTGCAGACGACGCCTGCAGCGGTTGACTCCCATCGCAACCCTTTCTCTGCAATTCCGGCATTCGTGCGCCGATTTTCCCCTCTCGCCGCTTCGCTAGAAATTTTCCGGTGGTCTCTCCACCTGTTCTCACGCGGTGATGAACGGCGGCCGATACCATCAAGACGTATGTGTTGGGAATGGTGCCCTGAAAATTCAATTTATTGAATTAATAAAACTGAATTTACAGCGAGTTGTGAGTATTTCACATATTAATAATTAATGACGTGTGGTGGTATTCTCATATGAAATGTGTTTCATAGGAAAAGACTTTGAATACCGAAATCACGTGTCATTAAAGTTCTAGTCGGTAAGATAAGAATATGTTCTTATCAAAACTATAACATGGTTATATAAGATGATTAGTCTTTCGTCATAGGGAATGGTGATTCCAATTATAGCACGTTGATGATTTTCAATAGGATTGGAAACATCGAACTGGACCACTGAGATAATTCATTTTATACTGCTATCTAAAATGAATAAAATCTCAGGAAGCATTATACTCTTAATCCTGATAATATTTCGGCTTTAGGCATGTAGTGTTAGTCACTGTGACATACTCGAAGTGAGGTCTCGGTAACGAGTGGCCAAAATACTTTGTATGTTCGGTGATTATATGAAATGCGCTAAAGTGTTATATTGATCGAGGAATCTGTGGCCTTGCTGGAAGGTAAGAGATATCCTTGAAATAGATTTGCAAAAGTTCGAATTAAGACTTTGGCCAAAGCACTTCACGTGATAACGTCACCGAAGTTGTATGTTGAATGTGTTTCACATACAGAGAATTTGAACTTAAGGCGAATCAATAAATTTCAAATTAGAGATGAAAAATAAATGATAGTAATTGCAATTTATTTTTCATGGATATCTACACGGAGGAGTAAAATGCGAAATTATTCTAGATCGAGAAATTCGTGAATAATTTAATTAATTTTAGAGTGCAACAATATTTATTTAGTGGAATTAAATATTGTTAAACGGTAATTAATTATTGTCATGAGATGATAATATATTAATCCGTTTGGAGCTAAAATTAATTAGTCCTGCGGGTCCCCCTGCAAGCCCCAAATTGAAAACCCAAAGAGAAAATATTAAAAGGAGAAAGAGAAATGAATTTTTCAAAGTGTTTGAAAATAGCCAAGGGATTTATTTTAAGAAAATAAATCAAGTTCCAAAGAATTGGAAATGCCCGGAATTTTATTTTGGAGAAAATAAAATTTTAAATTAAAAAAAAAAAAAAAAAAGGGACGTGGCATTTTGCTGACGTGGCATCTGACGTGTCACGCCACGTCAGTGGGTTGGGCCCCAGCTGGCGCTGACGCAGCGCCGCGTGGCGAGACACGCGTACGGCCAAGATCAGGTCGCGTCATCGCCCATGTGCGGCCCAGATGTGATCTGAAATCGGGCGGGTCAAACGGGTCGGTCAACGGATAGGGCCGGGTCGGTCGGTTTCCGGGTAGGGTCGGACCGGATCCGGGTCAAACCCGGACACGTGTCACGTTCTGGAGCCTTCTACGCGCACCAACACGCGCCAACCACTTGGCGGCCTTCCGTCGGCGCGTGGAGGCGTGGAGACACGTGTCGGCGCGTGGTTGGTGGCGTTGGATCCGCGGCGACGAGCTCTTCAACGTGGTGCAATTGGATTGGCCGTCCGGGACGCGGTTTGTACGCGGGGTTGTAAAATAACCTTTTTGCCCTTGTATTTATGTCTAAAGTGACCAAAATGCCCTCCAAACTTTGGCTATAAATAGGTGATCCCTCTTGCCTCATTTCTCATAATTTTTGGCAGCAAGTTTCGGCCTTCTTAGGCTGAGAATAGTCCTCTCTTCTTTTTTTGTTTAATTAATCCCTAATTAAGGGATTAATTAATATATAATTAGGTGGTTATATAATTAATATATAATCCGCTTAATTATTAGAAAATTAGGGAATTTTCTAGTCTAGAAAAATAATTTTTTCTAGAAAATATTTTCTCGAGTATTTAGGGAAATACTCGCGGAGCCCACACTCCGAGGGTTTCTCCGGGGATATTGCGGGGAAGCTCTGCTGGTCTCACGAAAGGGCAAGGAGTTGTAAAAATACCGTTAGATAGCCATATTTGCAGTACGGTAATATTTTTCAGTTATTTTATTTTAAGCATGATAAATTATGTGCTCTTAAGTGTTAATTGCATTTTAGATATTTATCTGCTTAAGTGATTTAAAATTTATTATCAATTGCATGTATATACTTGAGTAGATCCGGCTAAGTCTTCCGCTTTGTATTAAAATGTTTTAGAAATATTTTAATACTTGTATTGTATTAAAAAATTTTAAAATGTGGTCACGGACCGCTACTGTTGTGGGCCCGCCTCCCAGCAGTATGGAGCCATTTGAGCATGCTCTGTTTTGCCCTTCTTTTTCCATTCTTATTTCAGATCCACAGGTTTGAGAGTCGGAGTCATCTCCGCCTCCGGTGGTCGGTTCTCTGAGCCCAGTCCATATCGGGTGATCGTTGTTCAATTTTGTTTTTATTGACAGGTTGTCCGATTTCGGCATGGTTGTTTGGGTTTGGTGATTGTTGTGCAGAAGATCTGCAATTTGTATTGAGAGGTCTCAATTGTTGTCTTTTGGGTTTTCCATTGGGGGGTTGGTAGGGGACGATGATGTTACGGCTGAGTCCCTAAGTTCTCAACGCCGCTCTGATACCATGTTAGAATAACATGGGATTTGAGGGAAAAACACTAAATTGTATTCATTGTAATGTATATTTTTGTGTTACAATGCCCAAACCTATCAGCTAGGATATATAGAGCCTAAAACACAATCCCAAAGAATCAGATAAATTACATAGATTAAGGAGCTATATCCGGTAGTAAGTCAACTATACTATAAACCACGACATCTAACAAATAGGTATAAAGCGCGTTGGAACTACACGTTTCTTGATCAAATTCTCATCCGCACTTCTACTTTTATCCTTCCTAATCCGAATGCGAATAGTCTTCTATGTATCATGTACTTAACTGACTTCTTTGGTAAAAAATATTAACTCATCACATTCTCATCGTTTTTTTAATTTTAATTGAAGCTACAGACACAACAACACTAATCAGTGAAATTTTTGATCGCCCGTTGAAAAAATTTGGCGATAAATGGTAATTATGATATTTTGAAAAACTGAGTGTGTTGACTCAATAACGTAATGTCACATATTGCAATTTTCATATCATTAAACTTGTACATTGTGAGAGAGTTTGTACAGTCCCACTCCCACTATGATCCTATTATTTATTAAATCAATTTAAAATAATAGTTAATTGTAATCTTGAGAACATTTATCTTAACTGTCAACATGTATACGGGTGGAAGTTGTTGTCTTGTTGATCACTCTCACTCCCACAGTTGTACTTCCACTGAATTGAACTTCCATCGCTCTTAATCCGAATTCTAATCAATCTTCATTCCTTAATCCTTTCGGCAAACGAATTCTATATCTATATATCTCTCACTCCGGCCATATTTTCGATCATTCTTCATTCTTCTCCACATTACACACACTAAAAATATTCACACACGATGAAGTTCACAATCGTTCGTCGGGGTGACTCATGGAAGGTGAAAACCACGGCTGCCGCGCCGCCGCCGCATGACTATGAAGAAGAGGAGATGCACGCGGCCCAAGCCCTCCTCATGCTCGCTAATGGTGGCCATGGATCTTTCACTTTATCCTCCTCCACCGCCACCACGGCCAAGAAGCATCAAGATCAACCGCCGATGATGCCCGCGCTGCCATACCGAAAAGAAATGTCTTACACGTGCAATGTTTGTGGTAAAAGTTTTGGGTCGCATCAAGCCCTCGGTGGCCACAAAACCAGCCACCGTCCCACGCCTTCCGCAACTAACGCCACCTCGTGTGCCGGACTTCATGAGTGTTCCTTTTGCCATGAGACTTTCCCTTCGGGTCAAGCCCTCGGGGGCCATATGAGCAAGCACTTTGAAGGAAGAAAATCCACCGGAACGGCCTGCAAACGTCGCCGAGTAACTTCCTCTGATGGTTTTCCCGCCAGCTGTGTACCTGTCATCGTCATTCGGGACTTCGACTTGAATGAGATGCCGGCGCCGGAACTTTTCTGAGGTGAAGAAGCAATAAAACTATGGAAGTATTAGACGATTTAGATGAATTTCTTTTTTCTTTTCCAGTTATTGTAATGATATTTTTATTCATCAAAAGGAAAATGGATGCTCAGTGTAAGGAAAAAAAATCGATGTTACGTCTGAGGAAAGATTACAAATCTCAGTAATGTGTACATTCTCATTTTTCTCGAAAATATATGGTATATCTGTTCAAGGGGGTAAATGTAATATTTCAAACTAATATAGGTATATCTGTTCAAGGGGGGTTATATGTAATATTTCAAACTGTAAAGGATGTTGGTGTTTCTTTGTTTTTTGTTCTTCCCATAATTTTTCTTTCTCATTGATATCATGTCCCAATCTAACCAAAGTCGCTTCTAGTTTATTGTCTTCTCTGTAAATGTGTGAAAACTTTGTTTCCCAAGGCATGTTGACATACAATCTTCCACAACTGTTCCAGAGTGTACTAACGGTTTTTGATTGAGGTTACTTCAACAGTTAAATTTTGCTTATTTGCATGTTAGATTCATGTCTTCACATTGTAATTTGCAATGTAAATGGTTGTAAGCTGCTGAACTGCATGTTAAGTCTAAGGAAACATTACAGCTCTCTGTAGTTTGTACATCATCATTGTTCATATGTGTATAGTCTATTGAATTTGTCGAACTGAATTTAGGTTAGAATTATCTTGTTGTATAAGCGATTCAAATTCCCATGGTAGTTAGTAGTGGATCTTGTATTCATAATCGATTGGATTTGTCCGAACTAAATTTATGTTAGAATTATCTAATTGTACGAGTGATTAGAATTCTCATTGTATTCACTTGTAATTGTAAGTGATTAATTAGAATTGAAGTACAAGTAATTATTATCGCAGGTCAATCTAAGTTGGTTGCACTTTTCGGAATTTTATGTTGTTTATGATCCACAGAAACCTACTTCTCTATTGGATTTAACATAAACTAAATTAGAATAAAACTTCTGATTCCGTTTTTCAATAGAATATAATTACATCTAACTACCCTGCTAAATAGCCTAACTACAACGCAATCCATAAATTATATATTAGTCCCTAATTTTTTAGAACTATTTGTGGTCCATAAGGTTCCGTTATGTCATTCTAAAAATACATCTGATTTATTGTTAAATTCATAATTAATAGGGTTCGTTTTGTTAATTTTTGTAAACGTTAGGGATGATTTTGTAATTTTGGTCATATATTCAATGTAACGCTCATACGACCGTCAGGGACATTAGTGTACTTTTATAAATTCCGTTCCAAACAAGATTTATAGGGACTAAAATGTAATTTTTCAATATAGATGAATTGAGTTGTAATTATGCTATTTAACAGGATAGTCAGATGAAACTCACCCTTTTCAATTTTGAATTTTTTGTTTTTTATAAAATATTGAAATGTTAATTAGGTCTCTGCATGGATACACAAAGTTTTACTTGACAACCAAGCAAAAAGTTCAGAAAAACTACCAATTATATCAAATTGCATTCAATTTAATTGAGAAAGACTAAAACAAATAGACTTATCATGAAGTGATATAACCAAAATTTAATATAAAGGGGGATAAAAATTAAAATATCCAAAATTAAGGGGGCGGAACTTCGAATTTGAGGAGCAAAAATTTAAATTCTTTGAAATATATATAAAATTAAAAAAAAAATTCAAAAGTTGGGGTTGCCCCCATACCCCCCTTGGTTCCGTTAATGAATTCATGGATATCAAAAATTATTCTTTCTATTTTTCTATTTCAGTTTATAAATAACTTTAGGTATTCCCCATTCAATTTCCTACTATATTTTTCTATTTCATTCACTCATATACGCCAAGGATATTGGTGGATAGTTGAGATTAGGAGAGAGACTTTTTTTAATTTTTTTTATAATGCAATTGTTTTTTTCTCTTTATCTCAACCGTTCACTAATACACATGTGTATATGAATAAGATAGGAGATTTTCTTATTCAGGTAAAAAATCAACATAAAATAGATAAAGCGCCTTTGGGATTACACGTTTCTTGGTCAAATTGTCATCCACACGTCCACAATTCCTAATGCGAATAGTCTTCAACCTTTCATTCGTTATCCCTTCTATAAATGGAGTGTATATCTATATGTCTCCTGTCACGACTACAATTAATCATATCTCATCTTTTTTTAATTTTAATCGAAACTATTGACACAATGACACTAATCTGTGAAAATTTTGATCCTTGGTTGAAAAATTTTGGCGGTAATTATAATGTTTTGAAAGACTGTGTTGAGTCAATAACGTAATGTCACATTGCAATTTTCATATCAGTAAACCTGTACAATGTGAGAGGGTTTATACAGTCCCACCCACACTAGGATCCTATTATTTATTAAATCAATTTAAAATATTAAACATATAATTATAGTTAACTCCCATCACTCTTGATCCGAATTCTAATCGATCTTCATTCCTTAATTCTTTAGGGAAACGAATTCTATATCTATACATGTTGACAAAAGGAAATTAGGGAATTAGGCAATCCCGTAATTGTGGTGTAAATATTCTCTTTCCTTTATTAGTTACAGTCTATGTAGTATAAGATGTATTGTATTCTTTGTACAGTTCATACAGAAATTAAGTAATACACAAATCTTTTCCCAATTATGTCGCCTATTACAGAAAACATGGTATCAGAGCGGAATCCGATCAACCAGTGATTCGGTGTTCTTGCTCATCACTTACCCAGTACCTTTTCTCAGCCATGGCCGAAGACAGTGGCATCAGCAGCGGTCACTCCGGCCCAATCCCGGAATCACAATCCGATTCCCTAGCCACCTAATTAGCCACCCTACTGCAGAATATGCAAACACAGCCAGAACGTAATCAGAACCCTACACCACAATCAGTTTCTGTCAGCATCAAACTGAACCAATTCAATTTCACTCTTTGGGCACGTTTGATAAAATTAGCAGTAGGGGGAAGAGGTAAACTTAGCCATCTCACGGGTATTCCGAGACCACCAGCAGTAGACCATCCAGGACACCATAAGTGGGAACAAGACGACCTCATCGTCTGCTCATGGCTCCTGGAAAATATGGAACCAGAACTCATAACCTACTACGCTGAATATCCATCAGCAAAGGCGTTGTGGGAGAGATTACACGCCACCTACAGCCAAGGAGGCGATGGCCTGCAAATATACGATTTAATAGTAAGAGCCAATAATTTGAAACAGGGGACAGAATCAATTGAGCAATACTACAGTAACATCCAAAAGATCTGGCGAGAGATCGATGTTAGACAGCCAAATCCAATGGTCCACGAAGAAGATATAGCCACATTCAACAGATTGAGATCGGAAACTCGATTGTTTCAATTCCTCGAAGGAATTGATGAAAAATTCGATCCAGAGAGAAGGGACATCCTCAAGGAACAACCACTACCCTCTGTTGAAAAAGCTTACGCTATGATCAGACGGGAAGGGTTCAGACGATGAGTCATGGGGCCGGAACACGGCCGAGACAGAGGCCCATCATCGGCTAACGCCTCAGGGATTGGGGCTGGATTAATGGTGCGAAATCCTACTCAGAAGGGAGGAACCCAAGGAACCGCCACCAGGCCCCGGTCAGGCACACCAAGGAAGCCCCCGGTTTCTTCATCCCGGAGCGGCGGCGGCGATAGGGCCACGGTTCAGTGCGCTAAGTGCAGCAGAAATGGGCACAACAAGAGTGAGTGTTATGAACTCATCGGATGGCCAGAAGGATGGAGAAGTCGGAGGCGTGACAGAGCCGAACCCACACGCAGAGTTGCCGCAGTGGCCGACGGCGGCGAGAGTGGGCAGACGAAAGAAGAAGAAAAAGGCGGAGGATTTGCCCTGGTAGCGGCGCAGAACCGAAATGGCGAGAAGTCTCCAACCCTAGGTATTAAGTGGGGGGAGGGGAATTATCTCTTATGCCCCTCCACCTCACAAGTTTCCAACTTTTGCGAATTTGCCCCACAAGTTTCAAATTCTTGCAGATCTGCCCCTATTCTTTATACCCCTAATGTTTGTGACACCTATAATTTAGAAGAATGCAGAATTTACCCAATTCAGGGAACAGGGAACCCGGTATGGCACTTAGTACAGTAGAAACTAAGACATCTAGGTGGATATTCGATTGTGGGGCCACAAACACAATGACTAATGATCGGTCTGACTTGAGTGATCTTGTCCCACCGAAGATAACCTCAATTCAGAATGCAAACGGGGGTCTTTCCTCTGTTCTTGGAGCCGGGACACTATCACTTTCTCCCACTTTAACATTAAAGAATTGTCTTTATATCCCCAGTCTGTCTTGTAAATTGTTATCTATTAGTCACATTACGAAGGAGTTGAATTGTATCATGCTTATGTTTCCCGGTTTCTGTTTGTTACAGGATATTTGGACGGGGAAAGTGATTGGGCGTGGTATTGAAAGCGGGGGCTTGTATTACGTCGATGAAGTAGCTCAACAAGGAACTGCAGCGCTTGCTCACGGGACAGTGAGCCGTCAACAGTGGCTGTAGCACCGCCGTTTAGGTCATCCCTCTCCAGGGTATCTCCAGTTGTTATTTCCCCAGTTTTTTCCTGCTAATAATAAATTCTCTTGTGAGACCTGTATTCTTGCGAAGAGTCATAGACAATCTTTCTCAGTATCTACTTCCCGTGCTAAGTCAGTTTTTTCCCTTATTCACTCTGATGTATGGGGACCCTCCCCGAATACTGGTTTGAGCCATGATTTTAAGTACTTTGTTTTGTTTATTGATGACTGTTCACGTATGACTTGGGTATATTTTCTGAAGAATAAATCTGAGGTTCCTTCTAAGTTCATGGAATTTTTCCAACTAGTCCAAACACAATATAACTCTAAGATACAAGTTTTGAGGTCAGATAATGGGAGGGAGCATGTCAATACCACCATGAAACAGTTTTTTGAAAAAAACGGGCTAGTTCACCAAACGTCGTGTTCTCATACCCCCCCAGCAAAATGGGGTAGCAGAACGGAAGAACCGTCAACTTCTAGAGATGTCTAGGTCACTTCTCATCGAATCTAGCTGTCCAAAATCTATGTGGTCCGAAGCCATTGCCACTTTTGTCTACTTGGTCAACCGTCTTCCCTCGAGATCTCTCAACTTAGATACCCCGCTACAATGCCTAGCAAAACAAGTCAGTATTCCCTCTGTCTTGGCCCTTCCACCTAGAGTCTTTGGGTGTTCAGTCTTCGTTCACATCCCCAAACATAACATAACTAAACTAGATCCTTGCTCCATCAAATGTGTCTTTGTTGGGTATGGGGTCCACCAGAAGGGGTATAGATGTTACCATCCACCCACTAGGCGTATGTTTGTCACCATGGACTGTGATTTTGTCGAAACAGAGTACTTCTTTTCCTCTCCACTCAGTGGTCAGAGGGAGAGTCGACAGTCGGGACCCACTGAGTGGAGTACCACCTCATTCACCCTCTTGGCCAAACACAATCCCAACAGAGTAAGTAGGCGGAACCACCGAGCTAGCCTCTCTCGTGATACAGCTCCCCGCTACTTCCACTACGCCACTCACCCCCATGCTAATCCTGAGGTTAGTCATATGTTGGAGAGTTCTACTTCAGTTACTTCTTCTCATATTCCGTATAGTCCTAACAGTGCAGGAAACAGTGAGGAACAGGGGGAGACAGAAAACAGTGAAAACAGTGAGGAACAGGGGGAAACAGGAAAATATGTGCTGCCACCGAGGAGTAACAGAGGTGTTCCCCCTAAGAGATATGAACCAGAGCATATTGGCAGGACTCCGAGATATCCTGTAGCTAATATCTCTATCGGGAACCTGGCAACCCCAGCACGTGCCTACACAGCAGCCATTTATTCAGTGAAAGTCCCAAGCAAAGTAGAAGAGGCGCTCATGGAGGACAAGTGGGTACAGGCTATGGAAATAGAAATGCAAGCTCTAGAAAAGAATGAAACATGGGAAAAGTGCATACTTCCCCAAGGAAATAAGGTGGTAGGGTGTCGAAGGGTATTTACAGTGAAACATCGTGCTGATGGAAGTGTTGAAAGGTATAAGGCGAGGCTAGTAGCGAAGGGATATACTCAAACGTATGGTATTGACTATTCAGAGACCTTCTCTCCAGTGGCTAAGATCGACACCATCAGAGTTTTATTCTCGGTTGCAGCTAATCGAGATTGGCCACTACACCAATTTGATGTTAAAAATGCATTCCTTCATGGAGACCTTCAGGAAGAGGTATATATGGAACCCCTTCCGGGGTTTACACGGGATTTTGGAGACAAGGAAGTATGTAGGCTTAAGAAGGCCTTATATGGGCTAAAGCAATCTCCCCAGGCGTGGTTTGGGAGGTTCTCAGCAGCAATGAAAAAGTACGGGTACCACCAAAGTAACTCTGATCATACCCTCTTTGTCAAGAGAAGAAATGGGCTCGTGACCTGTCTCATCATTTATGTGGATGATATGATCATTACAGGGGACGACAGAGAAGAGATATCCCAACTGAGAGAGAACCTATTCAGGGAATTCGAGATGAAGGACCTAGGATAGCTGAAGTACATTCTTGGGATAGAAGTTTTGAGATCAAAGCAGGGCATCTACATCTCTCAGAGAAAATTCGTTCTCGACCTACTGGCAAAGACCGGACTACTAGAATGCCGCCCAGCAGACACTCCAATGGTAGTAAATCATGGGTTGAGGATTATCGAAGAAGCAGAAGAAGCCGATAGACCGCAATATCAGCACCTCGTGGGGAAGCTGATCTACTTGTCCCACACTCGACCCGATATTGCGTATGCGGTTGGGGTGTTAAGCCAGTTTATGCATCAACCCCAAAAAGAGCACATGGATGCAGCCGTTAGAGTATACAGATATTTGAAAGGCTGTCCGGGAAGAGGTGTTCTTTTCCAGAAGCACAGGCACCTGAAGATCGAGGCCTATACCGATGCCGATTGGGCTGGGAGCCCGGGAGACCGGAGATCGACGTTAGGATACTTCACTTTGGTTGGAGGTAATATAGTGACCAGGAGAAGCAAAAAACAGAAGGTTGTGGCCCTGTCTAGTGCTGAAGCTGAATTTCGGGGGATTGCTCGAGGAGTAGCAGAAATCCTCTGGCTACGAAAATTGCTGGCAGAAATTGACCTCCTAAGTAATGGAGTGTGTAACTTGATGTGTGACAATCGGGCAGCGATCAGCATATCTGAGAATCCCGTGCAACACGATCGCACAAAACATGTTGAGGTTGACAGGCACTTTATTAAGGAAAAGGTTGAGGACGGGATCATTAAACTACCATTCGTGAGGTCGGAGGACCAGCTCGCGGACATTCTTACGAAAGCAGTAAATGGCAGGATTTTTGGGAAAGTCTTGGGCAAGTTGCACATCGGAGACCCCACTGTACAACTTGAGGGGGAGTGTTGACAAAAGGAAACTAGGGAATTAGGCAATCCCGTAATTGTGGTGTAAATGTTCTCTTTCCTTTATTAGTTACAGTCTATGTAGTATAAGTTGTATTGTATTCTTTGTACAGTTCATACAGAAATTAAGTAATACACAAATCTTTTCCCAATTATGTCGCCTATTACAGAAACCAATATATTCCCTCACTCCACCCACATTTTCGATCATTCTGCATTCTTTTCGACATTACACACATTAAAAAGAATTCACACACGATGAAGTTCACAATCATTCGTCGGGGTGACTCATGGAAGGTGAAAACCACGGTTGCCGCGCCACCGCCACATGACTATGAAGAAGACGAGATGCATGCGGCCGAAGCCCTCCTCATGCTCGCAAATGGTGGCACTGGATCTTTCACTTTATCCTCCTCCACCGCCAAGAAAAGAAAAGAAAAGTTCCACACATGCAACAGACCATCTGTCACGAGAGTTTCCCTTCGGGTCAGGCCATCGGGGGCCCTCTGAAGGAAGAAAATCCAACAGAGCCGCTTCCAAACGCTGTGGACTAACTTCCTCCGGTGGATGTCCTGATGCCGGTTGTGTACCTATCTTCGTCCGAGATTTCGACTTGAATGAAATGCCGGCACCGGAACTTTTCTGAGGTGAAGAAGTAATAGACCTATGTAAGTATTAGACGATTAACTGATTTTTGGGGGTTATTGTAATAACAATATTAATTTCGTCCATCAAAAGAAAATGGATGTTGAATGTAGGTTAGAATTATCTCGTTGTACAAGTGATTCGAATTCTCTTTGTAGTCAGTATGTGGTTGATCTTGCATTCATAATTGATGGAATTTGTCTGAACTAAATTTAATTGTATGAATTTTCTCAATTGTAAGTGATTATTATCGAAGGATAATCTGAGTTGGTTGCAATTTTCTAAATTATACATTGTTTATTTCACAAAAACCTACTTTTCTATTGGATTTAATATAAACTAAATTAGAATAAAACGAGTTAGATAATTATGATTCCTTTTTCAATATTGAAAAGTTAATTACGTCATGGTTTATATCTGCATGGATAAATAAAGTTATACTTGACAACCAAGCAAAAAATTAAGAAAAGTTTTCTAATATTAAATTTCTCAATTTAATCGGAAAGGGCTAAAAAGAATAGACGAATTCAAAAGACATAAAAAGGGTTTTTGAATTTCCTGTTTTAAACCCGTTTTTTATGTTTTATTTCATTAATTCATATATGCCAAATATATTATAGGAGAGAATGTTTTCATTTTTTCATATTTTAATTGTTTCTCTTTCCTAATTTCAACGTTATCAATATATGTGACATAAAATAACTTTAGATATTCAATTAAAAATCAACATAAAATAGATAAAACGCGTTTGGAACTACGTTTCTTGATCAAATTCTCGTTCCCACTCCTACAATTCTGACGTGGGCCATTACACGCACAAGCTATGTTTTGAAACCCGGACCGGAGGTCGAACCGGGGTCCCTTACTAGTTACTGGTTTTACTGGTTCGACCGGTCGGACCAGTATGATGTCATAATTACATAATAATTATATTTAATTTTATATATTTATATAATATCATAAATATTAAGTAAAAATAACCAATTAAGCTGAATAATATGAAAAATTAGATTTCAAATTATAAATCTACAAACTTAGAGATAAATGATCTAACTAAATAGTAAAATAATTAATATTTAACAAATTAACAATATAGATAAAAGATTAATTTAATAAATATCATATTTTCATTGTGGGAAAAATAAAAAAAAATATCACATGCAATATATTTTTATAGATACAAATTATAAAAGATAAGATACTATACATTATTTTATCCATATTTAAATTAAATCTTACAATGTATTATAATATTTATAGTCATAATTAATATTTTTTTTTAAACTCAGCTTTTAGATATTATCTATAAATTTGATGAGTTGGAACGAGATTTTTTACATACAAGTATTTGATTTGAACGATTTATTACAAATTCTGATGCTGCCCAAGTGGTTGGGACATCAGCTCACCATCTCAAGGGATGCAGGTTCGAACCCTGCTCACTCGTCAGGGTGACACATGGAAGCTGGAAACCATGCCCGCAGCGCCGCCGCGTGACTACGAAGAAGACGAGAAGTGCGCCGCCGAAGCCCTCCTCATGCTCGCCAATAGTGGCGACGGATTTCTCCCTTTATCCTCCTCCACTCGTCAGTGCGCCGCTGAAGCTCGCCAATAGTGGCGACGGATTTCTCACTTTATCCTCCTCCACCGCCACCGCCGCAAAGAAATCACAAGATCCACCATCCAAGATTCTTGCACCACCAGCTAAAAAAGAAATATCCTACACGTGCAATGTTTGTGGTAAAACTTTTGGGTCGTATCAAGCCATAGGCGGCCACAAAACAATCCACAGCGCCCCACCGGCGGCAACTAACGCCGCCTCATGCGGCGGACTTCATGAATGTTTAGTTTGTCACGAGACTTTCCCTTCGGGTCAAGCCCTCGGGGGCCACGTGAGCAAGCACCTTGAAGGAAGAAAATCCACCGGAGCCGCCTGCAAACGCCGCCGAGTTATAACTTCCACCGGTGGCTGTCCCAACGTCAATCGTGTACCCGTTTTCGTTCTGGACTTTGACTTGAATGAAATGTCGGCACCAGAACTTTCCTCGAATGAAGAAGTAATAGAACTATAAAAGTATTAGACGATTAAATTATTTTTTGGGGGGTTATTGTAATGATGATATTTTCACCCACAAAGAAAATGGATCGGATACATGTTAATTCTAAGGAAATTTTAGATTACAACCCTCTGTAATTTGTATATTATCATTGTTCATATGTGTATAGTCTATTGAATTTGTTAGAACTGAATTTAGGTTAGAATTATCTAGTTGTATATATAAGTGATTCGAATTCTCGTTATAGTGAGTGGTCGATCTTGTATCCATAATCGATTCAATTTGCCTGCACTGAATTTAAGTTAGAATTATGTGATTGTCTGACCGAGTGATTAGAATTCTCATTGTATGTATTATATATACTATAGGTAGTACGTACGAGACAATTAGGCCCCAAGGGACGCCCAAGTTTTCTTTTAGGGATGTAACCCTCAATTTCTTTTCCCTTTTTTTTATTCTCTATTATCTGACGTGTTACTCTATTATCTAACATGGCTATTTATTTTCTGGTTTTTTTATTGTTATATTGATCACGTCATATCTTTCAAATTCAGATCTACCACCCAAATCAAATCCTATTTTCTTCTTCGCCGTTACTTCTTCTCTCCTTCTCTTTTTCTCTTCCAACCGTGATTTTCTTCTTCTTCTTCTTCTCTACTTCAACAATGAAAAATAAAGACGGTCTTCTCGCCTGCATCTCTCCTTCTCACATTCTCTCATCGCGATTCGTCTTCTCTCCTTCTCACCTTCTCTCGCCGCCGACGTCTCCTGCAATCGTCTCCATAGTTGTCTTTTCGTCGTGGATTCGTCTTCTGCAATCGTCGTATCTTTGTCTTCTGCAACTATTTCTACTGTATTTTTTTCATCTTACAACGGTTTCTGCAATTGAAAATCAGAAATCTTATCGTCTTCTTCTTCTACTCTTCTGCATTTTTTTTTTTTCAGATTTCTTCAAGAAATCAAGTACACGAGGTTTCCATGAATCGAGTGAGCGATTTCACGCGAATGAAGAAATCGCATACGCGATTTCTAGATTTCTGTGATCGCGCACGCGATTTCAAAAATCGCTCACTCGATTCATGAAAATCGCGCACACGAATGAAGAAATCGCGTACGCGATTTCTAGATTTCTGTGATCGAGCACGGGATTTCTGCAGAAATAAACGAAAATAAATAAAAAAGAAAAAGTGATAAATGAAAATAAAGAAAAAATTGAAAAGTAGATTTAATAAAGATCGTGATGAATAAAAATAATTAAAGAAAATAAAGAGAATAAAAGAAAATAAAAGAAAAAAAATCGAGTGGGCGATTTCTGAGATCGCTCACTCGATTTGTACACGTGGAAAGTAATTATATTTAACATTTATTTTATTAGATAAAATTAAAAAAAGAGTTATATACCCAATTCTTTTGAAACTAGTGGTTACATAACTAAAAAAAGATTTGGGCATCCCTTTTAACCGAATCCCCCAGGAGAGATTGTTTCACACAAACCTACTTCTCTATACGGTTTAACATAAACTAATTTAGAATAAAACTGACTTAAATAATTATGATTCCGTTTTTCAATATTGGAAAGTTAATTAGGTCATGGTCTATGTCTTTCTTTTTTGGGTACGAAGATGCAACACACGGCTCAGACCAACCAACCCCAAACTAAATATCAACAGGCGGCGAAGGTCAAACAATGTGCTCAGTACTAATCTCATGAGTCATGTTGCATCTTCGCAAGGCCACACAATGCACTTCGTACTAATCTCTCATTTTCTATCTACACAAGTTTATCAGTGTTATCGTTCCCTTCTCTCAAAGTGTGATTGAGAACCAAGCAAAAAATTGCTATGAAAAGTTTAATAATATTAAATTTCTAAATTTAATTGAAAAGGGCTAAATAGAATAGACTAATTCACAAGACATAAAGGGGTTTTTAATTTCCATCTTTTATCTTTTATTTGACTAACCCATACATACCAAGTATATTAATAAACAGTTTAAATTATAGTTTTTTTTTTTTTTTTTCCATATCTCAATTATTTTTCTTTTCTAATTTCTTTCGAACCATATAAATAACTTTAGATATTCAATTAAAAAGCAACAAAAAATAGATAAAACGCATTTGGATCTAGCGTTCTTGATCAAATTCTCATCCACACTCCACTAACTTTTGTCATTCCTAATCCGAATGCGAATAGTCTTCTATATATCATGTACTAAAATTGACTTCTTCAGTAGAAAAATATTAACTTTTCAGAAAAATATTAACTTTTCACTCATCACATCTCATCGTTTTTTAATTTTAATCAAACCTATAGACACAACGATGCTGATCTGTAAACAATTTGATCGTTCGTAGAAAAAATTTGGCGGTAATTATGAATTATGATATATGTTTTGAAAAACTGACGGCATGATTGGTATGCATGAATGAAATTAGGTAGGAAAGGAATGAATTTTGGAATGGAATGGATAATGGAATGGAATGACTTTATTATAGCATTTTTATGATTGGTACGTTCAGTAATAAAATTAGGAATGAAATAAAAATTTTAGATTTATATCGGTCATATTATTCATAAATAAAAATATAAGTAATAATATTGTTAATGATGATGATTAAATACATGATTAAAATACTTTATATATTAATACAATTTTTAATTTTTTTATTTTGAGAAATATTATGTTTTTATATGTAATATATTGTAACTATTTTATATCGAATGTGTTATATATATGACATTTATTTTATGCACGAATTGTATATATATATATATAATGTGTGTGTGTGAGAGACAGAGAGTGAGTGAGTGATTTATATATACGTGTACCAATATGAAAGGTATTAATATTTCATATTTATACGTAGATTATATGATTTTATTATATTTAATATAATGTATGTGTTTGCACTAAAAATTCGCGTTTATTGATTTTTAGTCAATATCGAATAAATAATACAAATTATTTGAGAATTCAAGTAAAAGTGGGCCTTCAATCTTCACTTGATCCTCTGATTCTTCCTTCAAATTTAAAGTTGCTGAATCTTCAAACAGTTCTTGATGAATTTGGGGTTTGATCTTCTTCAACTTCAAATTGAGCTTGAATAACGTTAATCCGTAGGTCCTTCGACTTGTTTACGAATCAAACGCTGGATTTTTAGAGAATTCCGTCAAGAACGCCTTCGAACTCGTCGATAATTCCGTGAATTTATCTTGAATATAACGCCGATTCGCCGGTATAACGCCTTGATAACGGATCAAATGCTTAAATTTGATAACTTCGGGAAGAAAGGTTTTTAGCCTTTCTTGAACTTTTAGAGAGGTTTTTAGTCTTTCTTTGAACTCGTAGAGAGGTTTTTAGCCTTTCTTGAATTCGTGTTGTGTGTTGAATGAACTACACATGACCTCTTTATATAGGCATAGGATTTAAGACTTGTGGCCCAAGTCAGTTTTTATTTAATAATTATCTCTTATTTTTTTGAAGAGATAATATCAAATAAATCATATAAATATATATATCTCTTTAATATTTCATTTATTTTTTAAAGAGATAATATCACATAAAATCTCATAAATATTTATCTCTTTAATATTTTATTTTAAAGAGATAATATCATAAAAGACTTGAATTTGATTGGTCGGTGTGACGCAACATGCCACGTGTCGCCATATAATTTGTTCTAGCTTTCTTTGACCGCAAGACTTGATTTAATTGGTCAAAACATGTCACTTTGACACTTGTCATCATTTTATTTGTTGACAAAATAAATATTATAATATTGATTTTAATTTAACTAATTAACTTTGAAATTAAATTTAGGATAATTTCAAAATATAAAATAGCAAATTAAATTAATAATATCAAGTTTATTTATCCTTCTACAAATGCCCCCACTTCAAGGCTCGGTGAAGAACATGCCGAATATTTATGCGAAGGCGTGACTTGAAGTATTTAAATTTTCTTTTTTTTTTTTTTTTTTTTTTTGAAAATTTAAATAGACCTATGACATTAAATCACATATTAAATCTCAATTAGGATCGAATTTGAACCTGCTTTAGGATCCCAAATCACGGAGATTACCAATTCCTTGAATAATTAGAAAATCTTAATTAATCAAGGAAATGGACTCGAATTAGGAATCTTGCATCATTAGCAACCTTAATTTGCGTGAGACTCATATTTGCATGAGAATTTCCAATATGCATGCAAACAACAAAATTGGATCAATATAGGAATCCACCACTTCATAAATTGAGGTAATTATTATCATTGAAGGTAATAATTACTTTCAATGCATAATAAACTTCTAATTTCGAACAGACATTCTCTTTTCCAATCTAGTTTATCAGTTACGCACCAATAACAGACTTCCATTAAGTCTAGGAATTTAGTTGGATCCAAACTCTTGTTTGCGCTAAGTCATCATGACTCCGGACGCAACATTTCTTTTAGAATTCGAATAGAATTAGAATCTTAATCCGAATTGGACAATGCATATTTACGTGCCTATAAATACACAAGCTTCCCTTCACAAATCTCACACCCAACTTCGAAGCCTCATAAAATCGAGAGCAACACCAGAGAATCAGTTCCGGCGACATCAGAGGCATGAATTTTTCGTGACAGCAATTGTCCGACAACTTTCGGCGAGTTACATTGATTCTCCAAGTTTTATTCCCGACGTTGAATCGAGCATTAATTCCAAGGTACGATGTTTGATTTTATTTCTTTATTCCTCTTTTTTTTTTTTTTTTTTTTTTTTGAGTTTTATTGGTAACTTGCTCTTTCTTCTTTTCTTTTGAGGAACATGATGGTTTACTTTAAAGATATTTCTACTTGCTCCGGCGTTAAAACATTTGGCAATTCTTGATAACGAGAGACAATCCGAAGAGAAGGCCACTTGCTTGGAGGTGCATGACTCTCGTTGGCCAAACAAGACATCAAAGGTGCGGGCTCTACAGGCTGCGCACCATCAACTTATCGAAGGTCCAAAGAGTTACCGTAAACGAGACATCAAAGGTGTGGGCTCTACAGGCTGCGCACCATCAACTTAAACAAGACATCAAAGGTGCGGGCTCTACAGGCTGCGCACCATCAACTTAAGCAAGACATCAAAGGTGCGGGCTCTACAGGCTGCGCACCATCAACTTATCGAAGGGCAGATTACTTATCATCGCAGTATCAACTTACCGAAAGGGCAGATTACTTATCCTCACAGTATCAACTTATCGAAGGGCCAGATTACTTAACCTCGCACCATCAACTTACCGAAGGTCAGATTACTTATCCTCGCAGTATCAACTTACCGAAGGGCCAGATTACTTATCCTCGCACCATCAACTTATCGAAGGGAGAGCCAAGTGCAGTTAGCCGATGGGGAGACAAGTTAAATGAAGCTCAATAACATGATACGGCACGAGCCTCTTTATTTACCTATGATCGCAACTCCAAAATTATCAAGGCATTTATGGAAGCATGGTGCCTATCCACGAATACTCTCTTAACATCACAAGGCGAATTATCCATATCACCGTGGGACTTACATACTTTGGTGGGCATTCCTATGACCGGACTGATCTATGATGAAGTAGTTCCTGATACCAAGGAACTTACTAGTCATGATCACAAAGGAAATATGTTTGTACCCAGTTCGGGCAAGTATCTATTCCAAGTTTATCACTTACTGAAGGGAGATAAGCGAAGAAGTCAATTTTCTCAAGTTACAATCGAATCTTGGGGGTAATTTTGATGCAGGAAAATTAGGAGATATCCCCAACCGCCTCCTCGCAAAGATAGAAAGAATGGTTGTTCCAAGCAAACTCATAACCCACAAGGAGATATTGGTGCCCCCGAATCATGGAATATGGCGGAGGAGATATTATTTGCTAAACCTGGCCTCAAAGGAAGCTTGAAGGAAGAAGTTTACTTAGCGGCTTACTTATCATGTTGGATTTGTACCTTTGCTTTACCTTGCGACACCGCTGGCGTGATCCGTCCGAGTACCTTTAAAATTACAAGTACCATGGAGGCTGGTCGAAAAGTGGAGTTAGCAGCTCCTACCTTGGCAAGCATTTACAAAGGACTTAATAGATTATCAATGGCTTCACAACCTACTTGAGTTTACTCTTCGTTCCCTATCCACTTCATACGCGGTTGGTTAGCACATTACTTCAAAACTTACTTCCTACTTAATCAAGATGCACGTGGCCCGCCTATGATTTAATATTCCGACGAATGAGGTACGCAGTACTATGATGCAAAACAAGCTCGCAAAAATATTCATAAAGCTGAACTTCTATCTTGGACTTGCAACATGGCCAAAGAATGGGAAGAATTTCACCATACCGATGATGGAAGAGGTCACGAACGTAAACAAAATTACTTTGCAGCAGTTCGATCCGGTTATCTAACTTTTAGAAGGGGTGGGCAATTTATCATTGAACCATACAGTCCTCATCGATTCGGCTTTTATCAAGATGTAAACCACACTGTAATTCCTTCACTTACTCAATTTGCAATTTGATATTTACCTGAAGAGCTTTCAACTCAACAAGACAAATACAAATCAACACAAATCAAAGCATGGTTGTGGACTTATTTCAATTCGATATTTACTTGAAGAGTTTTTAACTCAGCAAGGAAACATAAATCAAGGCAAAGTTGCAGACTATTTCAATTTGATATTTACTTGAATAGTTTTCAACTCAACAAAGAAATACAAAGTTTTGATTGAATTCAACTACTGTTTCTTTTTTCACCTCTTTAAGGGGTACTGCTTCTGCCCACTTTGAGAAGTAATCAGTAGCTGCCAATATGTAGGAATGACCACCTGAAGATTTAGGAGTTATTGGACCCACTACGTCAAGACCCCACGCATCGAATGGCCATGAAGCTACTGTAGGATGTAAAGGTTCAGGAGCTTGGTGAATGAAATTAGCGTGTATCTGACATGCTTCACATTTCCTTGCATAATCCAAGCAATCTTTAACCATAGTAGGCCAATAATAGCCCATCCTTTTGATCCGAAAATGTAGTTTTGGACCTGATTGATGTGCTCCACATACTCCTGAATGCGCTTCTGTCATAGCTTCGAGAGTCTCCTCACCATTTAAGCAACGCTGATAAGTTCCCTCAAAAGAACGTCGATACAAAGTATCTTTGTATAAAATAAAGCGAGGAACTCGTCTACGCACTTCAGTTTTATATCGAGGATTTGATGGCAATTTTCCATGCTTTAAGTAGACAATTAATGGAGTCCTCCAATCATCCTCTTCATCAACCGAGATTGATATGGCATTTATATTTTCAATATCAGATCCACTTGACAATGGCACAACCCAACGATTGCACACGGGCACACTCGTTGTTTCCCCTTTCGATAGAGCCATAACAGTCGCCAAATTAGCCAAAGCATCAGCTATTCTATTTTCTTCCCTTGGTATAAGACTCAAAATTATATTCTCAAATTTGGTCATCAAACCCGATGCTTGTTGATAGTAGGGGATCAAATCTTCTTTCTTGACTTCATACTCATTTAGGAGTTGGTTGATTATCAGTTTGGAGTCACCGTATACTTCTATACTGAGAATCTTCATTTCTTGTGCCATTTGAAGTCCAATAATCAGAGCTTGGTACTCAGCAACATTATTTGAGCATAATTCAGCCAACACAAAAGAGTATGGTAAAACAAGCCTTTCTGGAGAGACAAAAACTACTTCTGCTCCTGCTCCATTTGATCGAGCCGATCCATCGAAGAACATCATCCAAGTTGGTAAAGGCTCGACAAAGAAGACTTCTTCATCGGGAAAATCATCGGAAAGTTCCCACTCCGCTGGAATCGGATGATCAGCTAGGAAATTGGCGAGTGCTTGGCCTTTCACAGCTTTTTGTGGTACATACATTATCTCGTACTGATTAAATATGATTGACCACTTAGCTAACCGCCCGGATAACACCGGTTTTGACATTACATACTTGACTGGATCCGCTCGAGATATAAGCTTTACGGAATATGCTTCAAAATAATGCCTTAGCTTCTTGATCGAGTAGAACAAAGCCAAACATATCTTTTCAACCGGAGAATATTTTAACTCATTTTCAGTCAAGGTCCTGCTGAGATAATATAATGCTCTCTCCTTTCCTTCTTCATTTTTTTGTGCCAATAGAGCCCCGATTGACCGTTCTTGCGCAGCAATATATAAGATAAGAGGTTTTCCTGGTATTGGAGCTCCTAATACTGGCGGGTTCATGAGATGCTTTTTGATACTCTCAAACGCGTTTTGGCATCCTTTATCCCATTCAAAATTAATGCCTTTTTTCATGAGATGACTAAAAGGTTGACATCTTCATGCCAAATTTGATATGAACCTTCGAATAAATGCTAGATTGCCTTGTAAACTTCTCAAATCCTTAAGATTTCTTGGCACGGGCATCCTTTGGATAGCATCTATCTTAGCAGGATCAACTTCGATTCCACGGTGGCGAACTATGAAGCCAAGGAATTTTCCCGAAGTGACACCGAAGGCGCATTTAAGGGGATTCATCTTTAGATTATACTTACGGAGCCTGTTAAACACAACTCATAGATCCTCCAGATGACCATCTCTTTTCTTGGTTTTAACTACAAGGTCGTCCACATAGCATTCCACGTTCTTATGCAGCATGTCATCAAAAATGTTTTGCATAGCACGTTGATATGTAGCACCTGCATTTTTCAGTCCAAAAGGCATAACCTTATAACAGTAGATACCCTTCGGGGTACGAAACACAGTACACTCCTCATCCTGGGGCGACATTCTGATTTGATTATATCCTGAACATCCATCCATAAAAGATAAGGCCTCGTGTCCGGTAGTCGCATCAACCATGAGTTCAATAACGGGTAGCGGAAAGTCATCCTTTGGGCATGCCTTATTCAAATCCCTGAAGTCAACACATATACGAATTTGACCATTCTTTTTCTTGACCGGAACAATGCTGGAAATCCAAGTGGGGTATTTGACTTCCCTAATGAACCCAGCATCAATAAGTTTGTTGACTTCGGCTTCAATTAAAGGAACTAAATCTGGACGGGATACTCGTTGCGATTGTTTTACCGGTTGAACTCCATGCTTTATGCCAAGGCGGTGAGTTACAATTTTTGGATCCAACCCGGGCATTTCCTTGTATGTCCAAGCGAAGACATCCTTATATTCCTTTAGGAGACTTGTATATTGGATCATCTCTTCAGAAGTTAGAAGTGCACTTACAAATGTAGGTTGATGCTCTTCTAGTGTTCCGAGGTTAATTTCTCGCAGCTCATCTACAGTTGCTTGTACGTCATCTTCAAGTTGTGGAGGTGCCTCTTTAACTTCGTTTTCTACCACTTCAAAGTCAAGATCTTCATTGATTGAGATATGGTGGCATGTCTTTATGGTGACAGGTTCTTCCAAAGTAATAAGCAGGGACGTGCCCCCAACTGAGAGATGACGAGTTTGATCTCGCCTCGTTTGTGGCTCTATTGACTCCCCATGATTTATGTCTCTACGAACCTCTGCGCTTTCTCCAAGACGATCGAACACAGAACGATGGTTTGATGCATGTTTATCCTCAAAAGTCTTTTGGCCCTTAGACCCGAGTCTCTTGAACACAGAGAGACGTTTCATAGGAGCACCGAGTCGATCAAACACTGAAACACGTTTATTCTTCTTATCAGTTTCAATTCTTAACGCAGATATGTGTTGCACGTTCACTCGTTTATCTTTCTGGGACACACGTATTCTTAGCGGTTCCGTATGAACATATCCCACGCCCAACTTAGGTTGATCAACACGAAGTCCTTTCTCCTTCATTTTATGTTGCGTCTTAGTAAGCCCATGAATCTTCTCACCAGTTAACTCGGGTTTTAAGCAACCTAAGGTTGACGGGCTAGAAAAGTCGTATCCTGATCTTTCTAAGAGTGTGTAAGCCTTCGGATCAAATACTCCTTTTATTTCTCCTGATGACATTGTTGGAGATGGTCCATTTGTCGAATTCCAACTGGTGATGGGCATTATCAGGTTTGATTTCGAAGCTTCAAAGTTATTGACTTTTTCTTCAGGCATAACTTCCGGGTCCAAGTATAATTTGGCATCAGCAAAGTAGGATTCTGCATCAGTAAAGGGTTTTGCATCCGCATTCACTTTCATGATTTCTCCATCTTTCAGATACTCAAAACATTGATGTAAGGTAGATGGAATAACGTTATTTTCGTGGATCCATGGTCGCCCTAATAGAAGGTTATAAGAAGTCCTAGCATCAATCACATGAAGTAGAGTGCTTGCCTTCAGTTCTCCAATTCGAAGATCTGCTCGAATCATTCCTATAGCTCGTTGTTCTCCTTGATTGAATCCTTGAATGGTTAGACGACTGTGAGATAATTCTTCGATAGAGATCCCCAACTTCTTCATAGTGGACTTTGGCATGATATTAACGGCTGAACCTCCATCGATCAATATGCGGTTAACTTTCTCTTCTTGCATGAATCCTGAGACGAAAAGTGATCGATTGTGCGGTTTCGGTCCTAGTAACAAATCATCGTCCGTGAAGGCAATTACCGCGCTAGTAACATGACAAGAAACAACATGGGAAATTTCTTCATCATAGGAGGTTGGACTCGTATTTTCTTTGAAGTATTTCTTCGGAAAAAAGTCACCCAAAGTCATTGGTTTCCAATAGCGATTGTTTGAAGGCTTTTTATGGTTGGTAGGTGCTCTCATCCTTCTCTTTGACTCGATTTGTCTATACTTGATCGGAGTTGATGTTTTTATCCAAGTAGGGTGAAACTGCTCTACACGTCGCCTTTGCCTTCGTCGACGCGTCACTACGGTCCATTCATCATCATTTTCAACTTTGGTTGTTGTATGTACTTCAACTTCAACTTCTCTATTGGACATCAACTTTGAAACTAACATTGGCTCCAAGCTTCCAAATTGGATATTTGTGGATGCCCCCAATAGTGTTGGTGATGTCATCATACTCTTGTTGACTTGATTGACATTTGTTGAAGTTACAACAGTAGTAGCGTTTGCGTCGGCTGCATCTTCACTTTCAAGGATAATCTTGCCTTCTCTTGCTAGAGCCATGATCTTATCTTTCAGCACAAAACATTTCTCTATCGGGTGGCTAATGACTCGATGATACTTGCAGTATTTCGGGTCATTCACTTTCCCACTCTCCTCGGGGCGTTTTGGCTGCGGTAGCTCTATCAGTTTTTTCGCCAGCAATTCGTCAAAAATGTGTGAGACGTCGGAGTCTGGAAATGGGTGTTGCCTTCACTGCCATAGATTCCCTTGCAAAAGGCTTGACGAATTTTTCACTCTTTCGAATATCCCTTCTATCCTTTCTTTGATTTTCAGCCGGAAAGTCAGTACCGTAATGTGCAATACTTAGTTCCATATCATGAGCTCTCGTAGCCAATTCTTCAAATGTTCGGGGCTTGATTCCTTGTAAGATGTAAAGCAATCCCCAATTCATGCCTTGAATACACATTTCTATTGCAGATATATCTGAAAGTCTATCCTTGCAATTCAAACTCAATGCTCGCCAACGATTGATGTAATCGATGACCGGTTCGTCTTTCCACTGTTTTGCGTTAGTGAGCTCGATCATACTTACTGTGCGACGAGTGCTATAGAAACGATTCAAGAACTCTCTTTCCATCTGGTTCCAACTGTCTATCGACTCTGGCTCTAAATCAACATACCAATCGAAAGCGTTTCCTTTAAGTGACCTCACAAATTGTTTCACCAAATGATCACCATATGTCCCCGCATTATTGCATGTTTCCACGAAATGAGCAATATGTTGCTTCGGATTGCCCTTTCCATCGAATTGCTGAAAACTCGGTGGTTGATAACCCATTGGCATCCTCAAAGAATCAATGCGTTTAGTATACGGTTTTGAGTATGTTGGAGAATTTTGAGAGGGTGCACCATACTGGGCTCTAATTGTATTAGTTATCATATTTTGCAGTTCTTGCACAGATAGAGCGGCGATGGATGCAGCGGAGTTATTTATCCTCATCGCGGAGTCATGCTTCTGGGGAAGAAAATTCACTTGTTTTCCATCAGTGACTTGAGCCGAAAAAGTTTGAGGGTTACGACTAGACTGACCAGGATCGCGATTTTCTAACTTATTCATAAGTTGAGCAATCTGGAAGTCTTTATCCTCCAAAGTCTTTTGCAAGTTAGCCATTGCTTGAGCCATTTGGGCAACTTGCTCTTCAAGAGTCATGGTCTCCGCCTCTTCAGTAAAAAGAGTTTCCTTTGATTTAGTTTCTCTAGGGGTTGAGGGAGTTGAACCATCTGATGATTTTGAGTCATTACCGTCTATAGAAGACCGCACGGTACCATCAACTCCTTTGTTCCTCAGATTTTGTTGGTTTGGCCCATCAGCTCCCTTATTCTTCGGGTTGGGTTGGATTTTAGGAGCCATTGAGTAGAACTTTGGTATAAGGAGGAAAAGATGAGAGGTAAGATGGTCCCACTGGGCGTGTCAATCTGTTTGCACTAAAAATTCGCGTTTATTGATTTTTAGTCAATATCGAATAAATAATACAAATTATTTGAGAATTCAAGTAAAAGTGGGCCTTCAATCTTCACTTGATCCTCTGATTCTTCCTTCAAATTTAAAGTTGCTGAATCTTCAAACAGTTCTTGATGAATTTGGGGTTTGATCTTCTTCAACTTCAAATTGAGCTTGAATAACGTTAATTCGTAGGTCCTTCGACTTGTTTACGAATCAAACGCTGGATTTTTAGAGAATTCCGTCAAGAACGCCTTCGAACTCGTCGATAATTCCGTGAATTTATCTTGAATATAACGCCGATTCGTCGGTATAACGCCTTGATAACGGATCAAATGCTTAAATTTGATAACTTCGGGAAGAAAGGTTTTTAGCCTTTCTTGAACTTTTAGAGAGGTTTTTAGTCTTTCTTTGAACTCGTAGAGAGGTTTTTAGCCTTTCTTGAATTCGTGTTGTGTGTTGAATGAACTACACATGACCTCTTTATATAGGCATAGGATTTAAGACTTGTGGCCCAAGTCAGCTTTTATTTAATAATTATCTCTTATTTTTTTGAAGAGATAATATCAAATAAATCATATAAATATATATATCTCTTTAATATTTCATTTATTTTTTAAAGAGATAATATCACATAAAATCTCATAAATATTTATCTCTTTAATATTTTATTTTAAAGAGATAATATCATATAAGACTTGAATTTGATTGGTCGGTGTGACGCAACATGCCACGTGTCGCCATATAATTTGTTCTAGCTTTCTTTGACCGCAAGACTTGATTTAATTGGTCAAAACATGTCACTTTGACACTTGTCATCATTTGATTTGTTGATAAAATAAATATTATAATTTTAATTTTAATTTAACTAATTAACTTTAAAATTAAATTTAGGATAATTTCAAAATATAAAATAGCAAATTAAATTAATAATATAAAGTTTATTTATCCTTCTACAGTATGATATTTAAAATTAAATTTAATATAAATGTCAAATTTTGTATTTAATGAATATTTTAATCTATTATGCATTATGAGTTTATAAGTAAATAAAATAATATATTAAACATGTATTTTTAAATATATAATATATATAGTATATTTATTTTTACATATATTAAATAAATATTCATAATAATAAAAAATAATAATATAATATACATTTAATAAATATGTGGTCATTATATAAAAAGTAAATAAATTTTGAAGATTGAGAATGACTAATACCATGGGGTACCTAAGGAATGGATAAACTCATGTTTGTAGGAATAGGCATTACCTCAGTAATGAGCATTCCCGATCACATTTTATACCAATCAAGGGTTTAGGAATGAATGTGGGAATGCTCATTCCATTCCCACCTCATTCCATCATACCAATCATGCCCTGAGAGTGCTGACTCAACAACGTAATGCCACATTGCAATTTTCATATCATTAAATTTGTACATTGTGAGAGAGTTTATAGAGTCCTTCTCCCACTAGGATCCTATTATTTATTAAATCAATTTAAAATATTAAACATATAATTATTGTTAATTGTGATCTTTAGAACATTTATTTTAACTGCCAACATGTATACGGATTGAAGTTGTTGTATTCTTGATCACTTTCACTCCCACACTTCCACTGAACTGCCATCACTCTTATTCCGAATTCTAATCAATCTTCATTCCTTAATCCTTTCGGCAAACGAATTCTATATCTATATATCTCACTCCGCCCATATTTCCAATCATTCTTCACTCTTCTCCACATTACACACACTAAAAATATTCACACACGATGAAGTTCACAATCGTTCGTCGGGGTGACTCATGCATGGAAGGTGAAAACCACGGCTGCTGCGCCGCCGCCACATGACTATGAAGAAGACGAGATGCAAGCGGCCGAAGCCCTCCTCATGCTCGCTAATGGTGGAGCCGGATCTTTCGCTTTATCCTCGTCCACGGCCACCACGGCCAAGAAGCATCAAGATCAACCGCCGATGATGCCCGCGCTGCCATACCGAAAAGAAATGTCTTACACGTGCAATGTTTGTGGTAAAAGTTTTGGGTCGCATCAAGCCCTCGGTGGCCACAAAACCAGCCACCGTCCCACGCCTTCCGCAACTAACGCCGCCTCGTGTGCCGGACTTCATGAGTGTTCCTTTTGCCACGAGACTTTCCCTTCGGGTCAAGCCCTCGGGGGCCATATGAGCAAGCACTTTGAAGGAAGAAAATCCACCGGAACGGCCTGCAAACGTCGCCGAGTAACTTCCTCTGATGGTTTTCCCGACAGCTGTGTACCTGTCATCGTCATTCGGGACTTCGACTTGAATGAGATGCCGGCGCCGGAACTTTTCTGAGGTGAAGAAGCAATAAAACTATGGAAGTATTAGACGATTTAGATGAATTTCTTTTTTCTTTTCCAGTTATTGTAATGATATTTTTATTCATCAAAAGGAAAATGGATGCTCAGTGTAAGGAAAAAAAATCGATGTTACGTCTGAGGAAAGATTACAAATCTCAGTATTGTGTACATTCTCATTTTTCTCGAAAATATATGGTATATCTGTTCAAGGGGGTAAATGTAATATTTCAAACTAATATAGGTATATCTGTTCAAGGGGGGTTATATGTAATATTTCAAACTGTAAAGGATGTTGGTGTTTCTTTGTTTTTTGTTCTTCCCATAATTTTTCTTTCTCATTGATATCATGTCCCAATCTAACCAAAGTCGCTTCTAGTTTATTGTCTTCTCTGTAAATGTGTCAAAACTTTGTTTCCCAAGGCATGTTGACATACAATCTTCCACAACTGTTCCAGAGTGTACTAACGGTTTTTGATTGAGGTTACTTCAACAGTTAAATTTTGCTTATTTGCATGTTAGATTCATGTCTTCACATTGTATAATTTGCAATGTAAATGGTTGTAAGCTGCTGAACTGCATGTTAAGTCTAAGGAAACATTACAGCTCTCTGTAGTTTGTACATCATCATTGTTCATATGTGTATAGTCTATTGAATTTGTCGAACTGAATTTAGGTTAGAATTATCTTGTTGTATAAGCGATTCAAATTCCCATGGTAGTTAGTAGTGGATCTTGTATTCATAATCGATTGGATTTGTCCGAACTAAATTTATGTTAGAATTATCAAATTGTACGAGTGATTAGAATTCTCATTGTATTCACTTGTAATTGTAAGTGATTAATTAGAATTGAAGTACAAGTAATTATTATCGCAGGTCAATCTAGGAAAATTCTAGCCCAGACCCGGCTTGGCCGAGCCCAAACCAATTAAAAAGCAAGTGTATTACACTTGCCATTTGATTGGTCACTCTCCCTGAATTTTCCACCAACCACGCGGCAAGTGTAAAACACTCGCCCCCTCGTTACACCGGTTTGGCCGAGCCAGGCTCGGGCTAGAATTACCCGTCAATCTAAGTTGGTTGCACTTTTCGGAATTTTATGTTGTTTATGATCCACAGAAACCTACTTCTCTATTGGATTTAACATAAACTAAATTAGAATAAAACTTCTGATTCCGTTTTTCAATAGAATATAATTACATCTAACTACCCTGCTAAATAGCCTAACTACAACGCAATCCATAAATTATATTTTAGTCCCTAATTTTTTAGAACTATTTGTGGTCCATAAGGTTCCGTTATATCATTCTAAAAATACATCTGATTTATTGTTAAATTCATAATTAATAGGGATCGTTTTGTTAATTTTTGTAAACGTTAGGGATGATTTTGTAATTTTGGTCATATATTCAATGTAACGCTCATACGACCGTCAGGGGCATTAGTGTACTTTTATAAATTTCGTTCCAAACAAGATTTATAGGGACTAAAATGTAATTTTTCAATATAGATGAATTGAGTTGTAATTATGCTATTTAACAGGATAGTCAGATGAAACTCACCCTTTTCAATTTTGAATTTTTTGTTTTTTATAAAATATTGAAATGTTAATTAGGTCTCTGCATGGATACACAAAGTTTTACTTGACAACCAAGCAAAAAGTTCAGAAAAACTACCAATTATATCAAATTGTATTCAATTTAATTGAGAAAGACTAAAACGAATAGACTAATTAAGTCATGAAGAGATATAACCAAAATTTAATATAAAGGGGGATAAAAATTAAAATATTCAAAATTAAGGGGCGGAATTTCGAATTTGAGGAGCAAAAATTTAAATTCTTTGAAAAATATATAAAATTAAAAAAATTTCAAAAGTTGGGGCTAATGAATTCATGGATATCAAAAATTATTCTTTCTAACCCCATATACATAACTTTAGGTATTCCCCATTCAATTTCCTATTATATTTTTCTATTTCATCCACCCATATATGCCAAGGATATTGGTGGACAGTTGAGATTAGGAAAGAGACTTTTTTTAATTTTTTTAATAATGCAATTGTTTTTTTCTCTTTATTTCAACGGTTCACTAATACACATATGTATATGAATAAGATAGGAGATTTTCAAATTCAGTTAAAAAATCAACATAAAATAGACAAAGTGCCTTTGGGATTACACGTTTCTTGGTCAAATTGTCTTCCACCCGTCCACAATTCCTAATGCGAATAGTCTTCAACCTTCATTCGTATATCTATATGTCTCCTGTCACGACTACAATTAATCATATCTCATCGTTTTTTAATTTTAATCGAAGCTATTGACAAAATGATACTAATCTATGAAAAATTTGATCGTCGGTTGAAAAATTTTGACTGTAATTATGATGTTTTGAAAGACTGAGTTCGTTGATTCAATAAAATAAAGTAATGTAACTTTGCAATTTTCATCTCATTGAACTTGTACAATGTGAGAGAGTTTATACAGTCCCACTCACACACTAGGATCCTATTATTAATTAAATCAATTTAATTAAAACATTAAACATATAATTATAGTTAATTGTGATCTTGAGAACATTTATCTTAACTGTCAACATTATATACGGATTGAAGTTGTTGTCTTCTTGATCACTCTCACTCCCACACTTCAACTAAATTTCCATCACTGTTAATCCGAATTCTAATCGATCTTAATTCCTTAATCCTTTCGGCAAAAGAATTCTATATCTATATATCTCTCACTCCACCCATATTTTCAATCATTATGCATTCTTCTCGACATTACACACACTAAAAAAATTCACACACGATGAAGTTCACAATCGTTCGTCGGGGTGACTCATGGAAGGTGAAAACCACGGCTGCCGCGCCACCGCCACATGACTATGAAGAAGACGAGAGGCATGCGGCCGAAGCCCTCCTCATGCTCGCTAATGGTGGGGCCGGATCTTTTGCTTTATCCTCCTCCACAGCCACCACGGCCAAGAAAAGGAAAGAAATGTTCCACACGTGCAATGTTTGTGGTAAAACTTTTGGGTCGCATCAAGCCCTCGGCGGCCACAAAACAAGCCACCACCCCGCATCCGTGATGGCTAACGCCGCCTTGTGTGGCGGACTTCATGAGTGTTCCGTTTGCCACGAGAGTTTCCCTTCGGGTCAGGCCCTCGGGGGCCACATGAGCAAGCACTTTGAAGGAAGAAAATCCAACGGAGCCACCTCCAAACGCTGCCGAATAACTTCCTCCGGTGGCTGTCCTGATGCCGCGGGTTGTGTACCCGTCTTTGTCCGAGATTTCGACTTGAATGAAATGCCGGCGCCGGAACTTTTTTGAGGTGAAGAAGTAATAGAACGATATAAGTACTAGACGATTAAATGGTTTTTTGGGGGGTTATTGTAATAACATTAATTTCGTCCATCAAAAGAAACTGGATGTTGAATGTAGGTTAGAATTATCTTGTTGTACAAGTGATTCGAATTCTCTTTGTAGTTACACTACAAAAAAACAGCCGATTTCCGGCGAACATTTCCGACGAAATTTTGGGTCTGAAAATTTGCGATGAATTTCAAACGAAATTCAGACGAAACGAATAACATTTTACTTTTCTTCTATGATGTAAAATTTGCGGCGAACCTCAGACGAATTTCCGACGAAATATAATTTTAGTTAAAAAAATAAATATTTTTTGTAATTCAGACGAAGATTTACGACGAACTTTCGCCTGAGATTTAAAATTATTTTCATTTAATAGATTTCAGATGAAAATTAGTCTGAAAGTCGTCGGAAATTTCAGACGAAATTTAGACGAACATTTTCGTCTGAAATTATTTAACATTTGCGGCCAAATACAGACCCAATATTTCGTCTGAAAATAAGGGGGCCTTTTTTTAGCCAAATTCAGAAGAGTCTTCACTCCAATCATATATGAACAGTCCGGCGATATAGCGATGAAATCCTTCACCGGAAAATGAGCAGTTGAAATCGATTTTGTGCGACGCGTCTCCGGCGAGATTTTTCGTCGGAATATTCATGCCCTAATTTGTTGGGTAAGTTCAATCCCGCCTCTCCAAAATCTCGTTTCAGACTTTTCCCTCCCATGTCCGCCACTCTCAATCTCCCTAGCTTGCTGAAAAGCTTGTCCTCATTCGAAAGATAGGGTTTGCGCCGCCCCTAGAAACAACCTTCGCCCACGTTTTTCGCCCCGCCGAAGCCTCCGTGATTAGTCGTCTTTCGCAGCAGCTGAGAACCCTAGCTTATTACCTCTGGGTTCGACCTTCGCAGTAGCTAAGAAGAGTGCAAGAGGTAAGAACTCGTGTAATTGTAATAATTCCTTTAATTTGGTCCTTCATTTATTGAATTTGAACTTTGAGCATGCGTTTCAGGAGAAGGCAGCTTTGGTGGTTCCTGATCGATACATTGAAAATAGAAAACCGATTTCTGCTCCTCAGGTTGCTGTTTTTCTTCTGAAATTCATGTTTGATGGCAAAGTTTTGATTTTGAAGAATTGGGAATTTGTGGGTTTTCTTTTTCCCTTTGATTTGGGAATTGCTGGAATTCATGTTTCTTGTGTTGTGTGAAATTTTGTTATATTTTGGAGAATTACTAGTTGTGTTAGTCTGAGTAGACCATTCCCTTTGAGTTACATTGTTCCTAGTGCTAGTTATTGATCTTGATTGTTATATTTGGGGTTTGTTGTTAACCAAACTATTTTGATCCTACAATGTTTATGTTCCTATTCAGTTAGCTTCTTCAGAGGATAGTGATGAATACAGGAAATACTTTCGGAGATGTGATTTTGCAAGTATTTTTCATTTGATGTTGGATCAGTGATTAGTCTATAAAAGAATTAGAGAAAGAAAAAACCTTTTGAAAAGAGTGCATAAGACATGCACTAGGGTAGTTTCCTGTAAACATGATTTTTGGCCCTTTTTGTTGCTCCATTTTCTGAGAACTTTAAAGTGGTTATAGTTTTTGAAAAGTAATATTTTTACACAGTATTTGTATGAAACGTTGGATGTTTTAGTCAATGTGTTATGCACTTCTACTTTAGATTAAGCTGACCTATCCTAAATAGAAAAATCTCTTAAGCTAATCATACTTGGAATCCCAATTTAGGATTATTATATTATCTCTTTCTCCCCAAATTAATTTTTTGTTGTTCTGCTGAAACATGTTTTCCGTGGTGGTGTTCACAGGACAAAAGGAACTGGTTGTGGCATTGTACATTCAATTGATATTCATCCATCACGAAAACACACTTGTCTTGTAAGATGCTTCTTATCTTTCCTTGTTAGTTTGGTTGTGTTTGTAGTATTTGCCACTATCCATTCTAATTAGATACTATATGAAAACTCTAAAGAAAGGCTATTTGGAAAGCTGAAATAAGCTAGAAGCACTTGGGTTCTTATTTGAGCTTTTGGGCATTTGTGTTATTTGAAAGTGCTTTTGTACTTTCTTTTCCATACAATCCCAACTCTTATGACTTTGCAACTTTAGCTTCTCAAAAAGCAGTTCTTTCAAACATCCCCTTAGTTTATCTATTCCCAATTCTGTTTTATAAAGAATATATTTTTAAAAAGAATATATTTTTAAAAACTTTTAGAGCGCTGGAGCTAAACTCATTGGCGGCTGCTGTCGGACAACGCCTTGTACAATTCGAGCAATCTCTAAAGTTTTGAAGGAGAGAAAACGTGATTTTTAGAAACAGTCCTAGTCCACAAAATTGCACCTCACAGTTGATTGTCAATTTATTTCATAACTTTGTTTCATTTATTTAAAATGTTGGCCAATGTATCCTATTTATCATATCTTCAAGCAATAGAAAAAGCTATATCACAATATACACCAATATTGATAGCTTCATCTTTGCTGCCTCAAAGTTATTTAAGTGACACATTCTTATGTAATCATCTACTGTCAGACCCCAATAATTTTAATAGCAACTGAAAACGTGCTTATCAATAGTGTAGAGACCAAAAACGTGGTATCAGTAGTTTTAATTGTCAATTTATTTCATAACTTTGTTAACTTTGTTCGTTGTTTTCTTATTTTACTTTGCATAATTTCTGAATTGATCACATTAGTTTAAAAAAAATCAAAGGATTTTGTTACTTTCTCCCAGTGTGTTGGTGTTTGTTATGTTCCAACATATTGATGCATCATGTGGCTGCAAATCATTTACTCTTGTCAGTTGTTGGTCTCTATTTTTTATTTTATTAACTTGTATCTCTGGTTGCAGACTCTTACTTCAACTGGAACGAAGAAAGGTGACCTATTTTGGGCTGATGGAAGAAGAACATCACCACTGATATTAAAGTGGATACCAGCTCCAATGTATGATTCCTGATGTATTTATCTCTTGAATTAAGTTTTCCAATTCTGTAATTCCAAAAATTTTACTCTCTTGGCCAAGATAAGAGTATGTCTCCTTTTGTTGTCTTCCGGATCATGTGGCTAGTTAATTATTGAGTAGATGAAAACGAATATATTTTTGCTTGAAATATTTAACTGACTAATAGAACCAAATCCCAATGCCAGCTCTTTACCACTGTCACAATTGATGACCATGTCCCTGGACTGAAGACAATAATAAGCTTTAAAGTCCCTGATCAAAGGTCTGGAAAGGTAAGAGAAATATTTTTTTTTCTTTGACTGTACTGCGTTGGATGCCTGTTTAATTCTATCTTATTATGACCATTACAGTTTGGTGTTTGCATGAATATTAGTAATTCTGTCTTAATTAAGTGAAGCTTGCTGTTGTCTTTATTATAAGTCTTTGTTGCACAAATATTGAGCTTATTGCATGTTCTGTTGATTAATCATACAAAAAAACTACTGATAATACCTGATAATTCCTGATATTTTGGGTTAGTTCAGCAAGAAAGTACATATTTTTGCAAAAAGTACTTACATTTGATTTATTTTGAAGTTCTGAAAGCTATTTTTGTTATATATATATATATATATATATATAGTGAGAAGTTGTATATCATTAGCAACTTTTCATTATCTTTAGCAAATCAAGAGTTATTTGATACTATGTGTACTCATGCAGTGTTAGTTATCCGTTGGGTAATAAATGGCTATTATAGACGCTCCGATTTGATTTAAAGGTTTTAATTGGAGTGCGGGGAGGAGCCTGACTTACTATGGTTTTAACTTAAATAACTTTATATGTTATGGAGCAGGTTAAGTGTAAATGTCACAAATATACATTATACTCTTTAATGGACATAATATTTTATATTAATTAGACACAATCTAAATATATAAGTTCAAATGGTTATTTTTGAATTGTGGTTTGGATTAATGACTGAATAAATTTAGCTCAACTTATACGCAATAAGTCGTCTAAGTTTCATTATAGGAGCATCTATATAAATTCTAAATTTACCATTTAGGAAAATGGGAGATATCAATATATGTCACCCCTCATGTATATGCACTATTGTGGGATGATTACTTTCTTTTTGGCCTTTGTGTACCTCATTGGATGGTATGTTTGTTTGCTTTGCCTTTTGAAATGTTGGCTTTAATTTCGATCTGTATGCTTGTTTAAGAATCAAGTATGGAATGGTACCTTGTGGACTTTGATTTTTGAGTTGTGGGTGTTATGTTTGGCTTTCCGTGAAGTTCGAATTTATTCTTTTGATTGGTCGGTTTTATTACTGCAATTACACCTAGCGGTATGGTGGTTGGGTTTTTAGTGGAAAAAGAGAGATGGCTTGAATGTTGTGTCGGTTTTGAACTGTACAAGGAACTGTGATTTTGATTATCTTTTCAGAATCCGAATATGGATTGGAAAAGTTGATTCATTTGAGAACTGAACATAATTTATTCTCAGTGAAAAAAATGAATTTCCTTCCAGAATCATTCCTGATGCAGAATCTGTAAGTCACAAATTGGGGGAAATCATTCTTATTCATCTTTCCTGATGCAGAATCTGTAAGGCACAGATTTTTTGATATGGAAAGCTCCTGAAATTTAATTATTTGTGTACGTTTGACATCAACATCAATAGGGGTTAATGTTGTAATTTTGTATAACTTACAAGGGAGGTTCCTGAAATTATAATTTGCATTTGAAAGAACCAAGTCACCTTCTATGATAATTGCATTTGGCTCTTTTGTTCTAACATGCCTCAATCCAGCCTGTTTTTTTGCCAATCCAGGCTTTTTTCCTAAAACCATAAGTAGGAAATACAGAACAGTGCCCCCAAAAAAAAACACCCCTCATTCCTTATCAATCTTTGTCCTAAAATACAAACCTTAACTTTTACAGGATCTAATTGTCGACCTTCTTGTTGGATTGACCTTTGTTGTCTGTTGGATTTGAAGCTGCATTATACGAAGGTGAGTTTTGAATAAATAGATTAAATGCAATAATTTATTTACAAACTAAACTCTTATACTGCCACTTTTGTTGGAAAAATTCACAAAATATGAAGTTGTATTTATTTGAGTAAAAACTGAAAGATGTATGTTGTTTGTCTGTGAATTGAATATGCTGAAGTACATGAAGTTTGTGTACAGCAGTACATGAAGTTGGTTATAGCTAAAATACATGAAGTTTGTTTGTATTTGTTGTATGAAACTGAATCTTTTACTAAACACAACAGGCAACTAATATTAGAAGTTTGTTATAGCTAAACATTTAAAAACTGAATCTTTCTAATACGAAGTTTGTTATAGCAGTCAATTTTATTGAGACTCTTACATAGTTGCATGTTGTGTTTAGTGAAAGTGTTGTTGCACAAATATTGAGTTTTTCTAATATTAGTTGACATCAATTGACAATCATGTAACTTGGTCATTTTTCAAACTGATTAATTATACAAACAAAGCAACACACTTGAAAAACTGACAATTGATATTTCACATTGTTCATATATTGGTTATTAGAATTGACAAGCATGTTAGAATTGTGTTCTGTAATAAGAAAAATGCACTTGGTCATGTCTTGGTTATTCAGTACTGTTGTTAATGCGGTTCTGAAAATAAAAATATTAAATTCTTAAGGAAGAAAATAATCACCCGTGATGGATAATATTATAACTTAAATTCTGATCTTTGATATGTAGATGGACAATATACCTTTACATAGGAGGTGGATGTATAATAGGACTTACCCAACACGTGGGGGCCTGAGACTAGAATTTGTAGACGGGGTTGAATCTTTTATAGAATATGCCAAGGGGTTAGAACCATTTAGAACAGAAGGTGTTATTCGATGTCCATGTATTAAATGCTTAAGGAAATGGGACTTTTTATCACCCGCTACGGTTACACGGCATTTGTATTCACATGGATTCAAGCCAAATTATTGGTATTGGACTGACCATGGTGAGGTACTTCCTAGAGAAGAGACTGCACCAAATTTTAGTAATGCAGCTGCGAGTACGAGTCATCCCGAAAATATAGATCCTTTAAATAGGTATGTTGACATGTGCATTGATGCGGCTAGAGAAAACATGCCACCTGATGTAACTGAGGAACTGAATAGAGGCTCCGATGTTGGGGGGGAGCAACAAACTTATAATGAGTTGCCTAATGTAGAAACTCAAAGGTTTTTTGATCTTCTGAGGGATTTTAACAAACCCGTGTGGTCTGGATGTGATATACACTCACCATTGTCTGTTTCCTCCATATTATTGAGTATCCAAAATGATTACAATGTGCCTCATGATGCCATGGATGAGATCATACAATTGATTTCAGAATTACTACCATCCGATAATACTGTTCCTAATAACTTTTATGAAACACAAAAGTTGGTGAAGAAGCTTGGGTTGGTTAGTATAAGAATTGACTGTTGTGTCAAGGGTTGCATGTTGTATTACAAAGATGATGAAAACCTTACAGAGTGTAAGTTTTGTGGTGCCCCTAGATACGAAACATGTGAAGACAGAGGAAGTAAAGGCAGGAGAAAACAAGTTCCTGTCAAATCAATGCACTACCTACCTCTTATACCTAGATTAAAGAGGCTCTATGCATCAATGAGCTCAGCCCCTCATATGAGATGGCATGCTGAGAATCGTCGGCCTGATGAGGTCATGTGTCATCCTTCAGATGGAAAGGCTTGGAAGCACTTCGATCAATGTTACCCTGAGTTTGCCAATGAGTCCAGGAATGTGAGGCTTGCTTTGTGTGCAGATGGGTTTACTCATTATTCTCAATCAGCAACGTCATACTCTTGTTGGCCCGTAATTGTAACGCCTTACAATTTACCTCCAGAGATGTGTATGACGATGCCATATATGTTTCTAACATGTATTATTCCTGGACCTAAAAATCCAAAGCAGAACATTGATGTATATCTACAACCATTGGTTGATGAATTAAAAAAGTTATGGGAAGTTGGCGTGACGACATACGATGCATCAAAGAATCAAAACTTTGTAATGAAGGCTGCATTGATGTGGACTATTAATGATTTTCCAGCTTATGGTATGTTGTCAGGATGGGGAACCGCTGGTAGACTGGCCTGTCCCTATTGCATGGGTGAGAGTCAGGCATTTTATTTGAAAAATGGTCGAAAACATAGCTGGTTTGATTGTCATCGACGATTTTTGGATACAGATCATTCTTACCGCAGGAATAAAACCAATTTTAAGAAGAATCGTACTGAGCATGAACATCCCCCTCCTATGTTGAATGGACATGAAATTTGGGAACAAGTGCGTGACTTTCCAAAAGTTACAGAGCATCCCAACGAGTTAGGAATTTCAGGTATTGGTGTGCAACATAACTGGAAGAAACAAAGTATATTTAGGGAATTGCCTTATTGGAAGGACAACTTAATTCGTCATAATTTAGATGTTATGCATATAGAGAAGAACATCTTTGATAACATCTTTAACATGGTGATGGACATTTCAGGAAAAACCAAAGATAATGTGAATGCACGCCTGGATATGAAGGATATATGTCGGCGACCTGAATTAGAGCTAGTGCCTAAGGGTAATGGACGTTGGGGAAAACCAAAGGCTAAGTATGCATTAACTTTGGAGCAAAAAAGAATAATATGTGAGTGGATAAAACAACTCCGCATGCCTGATGGTTATTCATCAAATTTATCACGGTGCGTTGATACACAACATGCTAAGATACATGGGATGAAGAGTCATGACTGTCATATTTTTATGGAGCAGTTATTACCTATTGCCTTTAGAGAATTGCCTGATGAGATATGGAAACCACTGGCAGAATTAAGTAAATTCTTCAGGGATCTATGTTCGAGTACGCTAAGGCATGCAGATCTTGATCAAATGGAGAGAAACATACCCATTATTTTGTGTAAACTTGAGAGAGTTTTTCCCCCAGCATTCTTTGATGTAATGGAGCATTTGCCGATTCATTTGATCGATGAAGCTTGTAATGGAGGCCCTGTACAATTTAGATGGATGTATCCCTTCGAAAGGTAAAAAAAAAATTATTCATTATCTTATATAATAATCCCTAGCTTATATAAAAAAATTATCTTTTAATTGGTACAGATTCCTTGGAAAGATAAAGAAAACGGTTAAAAATAAAGCTAGAGTGGAGGGTTCTATTTGCGAGGCGTACTTACGACGTGAAACTGCCCATTTTTGCTCCTTCTACTTTCAAACTCATGTTCGTTCCATGAGAACAAGAGTGGTAAGGAATGATGATGGTGGTATTGCTGACTCAAATCCAGAAATGTTGAGTATTTTCCATCATTCAGGGCGTGCTTCTGGTGCAAGTAGTACTCGCTTTTTGGATGATAAGGAGTACAAATCTGCTACAAATCATGTCTTATTGAACTGCGACGAGATCCAACCTTTCTTGAAGTAAGTTAAAGAATTTAATTAATTTATTGTACGAAACTGAATCAATTGATAGCTATAACAAACTTTCATACTTGTGAACCCGTATAGTTTCTTTTGCGAAGAGTTTAGGATTGGCGAAATAGATGGCAACGGTCGAGTTGATGAAGAATTTGCATGCTGGTTTAAAAATTATGTAAGTAAATATATTGAAGCATCAATTTTTAATCAATTACCCGCGTAAGTGAATATATTTAAACCAACTTTATACAGGTGAGTAAACCGAAAAATGGAATTACCAATCCATTCATACGTCATTTATCTTGTGGTCCTCTTCTGAAAGTTAAAACGTGGCGCAAGTATTTTGTTAATGGATTTAAATTCCATACACAATCTTGGAGTAGTGGAAAGATGACAATGAATTGTGGAGTCTGGGTCAAAGGTAGTTATGATGCATCCGTTGAAGATGATTATTATGGAATGTTGGATGAAATTAATGAATTAGAATATCCTGGAGAACCAATCAAGAGAGTGGTTCTATTTAAATGTGTGTGGTTTGATCCAACGCCTATTCAAGGAACTCGGACTGGAGATGCAGAATGCATGACGATAGAAGTTCGGCGAAATGGTAAATATAGAAAATATGATCCTTTCATAGTTGCCCAACAAGCCCGCCAAGTTTACTTTGTTCAATATCCGGGTCGTATTCGAGATAAGCAACAATGGTTTGTTGTAATTAAAGCTAAAGCGAGAGGGAGGATAGAAATAGAAGAGTCTTTGCCAATAGCTTATCAGAGTGATGAAGGAATAATGGTAAATAATGTAGACTCGGATGATATTGTGGGTCAGTTGGTTGATAATAATAATACCTTTGAGGAAGTTCAGGCTGAACAACGTAATGATACTAATAATAGTGAAAATGAGGATGACGAGGAAGATTTTTACTCTGATGTAAGTGATGATGAGGAAGAGCTTAACTCTGATCAATACGATGATGATTCGGATTATGTCATATGAGGTAAGAAGTAATTTTCGAATTTGAGCTGTCAATAAGACGATTTCTTCAATGTCAACAGGAAATTTAATTTTCTAATTTTCTAATCACTTGCTACCAACCATATTAAATAACCTTCACTGCTGATATGTGCACACTTCACGTTTGGGTATGTCATCATATTTGTAAAAGGATAAGCTTGAATTATCAGTTACCACTATAATGATAATCCAAGGCAAGAGTAATGTAAAGTTTTGACAAGTGGTTGTCTCTGTAATTTGTCAAAGTTAATGGAGTTTGATATTAGAATTGCTGAATGCATGCATTTTTACATTTGCTTAACAATTGAATTATTATCATAGTCTGACTATTTTATTATGATTGTTTGTAGATGGATCGGTCTCGTGGAAACCTTACTAGGGGTACCACTAGGGGTAAGAGTCTTTGGAGAGGTAATATGATCATGAACAATTCATCAACATCTACTGCTTCCACTTCCGTCCCGGCAACTGTATCAGGCGATCACACATTAGTACCATCACCATTGGTTTCTTCTCCATCTCCAGCATTAGCTCCACAACCACCAGTTTCTCCTTCACAACCATCACAGTCTCCTACGAAACCATCACCATCTCAGTCTCCACCGGTTACTGGTTCGAATTCTACCGAACAGGTTAGGATATCGCAAGTGAATGGGCCATTTGCCATATCTTCTCCATCATCCACAACAAAAGCTAAATTAGAACCCGCTGGGAATACGTAAGTATAGAAAATAAAGTTTATTATGTCTTGTATTAACTCCGGAGTTTATGCATCTTCATAATATATATTTAATCAGGTATATGGATAGTTGGGCTGGGACAAACAACATCACTAATGTCTTGAAATCCAAGTTGACTGAGCCGTATAGGACATGGAGAGACATTCCCCCACATGTTGTTGAAGAATGGTTCGAGGAGTGGAAGGTATTAATCAATACATATGTTTATTTAATTCTTTACAACACAAATTAAATATTTACAATTTGATTTATAATTTACAGAAATATGTATATTGGGATCCACAACATGAGCAGCATATGAGAAATGCATTTGAGTTTGTTGGAGCGAAACGTTTGGCTGATCATTACAACAGGATTAGACACAAAGGTCAGAAGCCAGGATGGATGTTACAGAGAGTTTATGACAACTTATCTGAATGGTGGAAGTCCGCAGAGTTCACATCTACATCTTTGAAAAATAAGAAAAATAGGGCATCCACAAAAGGAGGGGTACTTCACACAGGTGGAAGCATTTCAGCTGCTACTATTCGAAAAAGATTGGTAAGTTATTTCCATAACAATATTTAATAATTAGCTTAGTTTGTGTTCGAATATCCTATTAAGTGCAGATTATTTGCAGAGCGAGAGGGAAGATAGAGAAGTTGGCCATGAAGAGATATTCAAGATGACTCGACTCAGAAAGGTAGATAACAAACAAATATCAAGTGAGAATGTTGGAGATATTGATGAAGGTGTTGGTCCAAATGTACAAAATGATGATGCTGGTAGAGCTATGTGGGTCGATGAGCGTTCGCGCTCAACATGGGTTAGTTTGATTGTATTTATGAGCAATTATTCATTTATTAAAAGCTTCCTGGACAATCATACTGACCACTTTCGCATATATATATATATATTATATATATATATATATATATATATATATATATATATATTATTATTATAGGAGCTTTATAATAAGTTGAAAGAGGATCGAGACCAACAAGCAGCTCTACTTGGTGAGGACGAGCGGGTTAAGTTGCCTGCCGATTTTGAATTACTAATTCAAGCTGGTGGGGGGCCAAACAAGAAGGGCGAGGTGTATGGGATGCCCTACTTGAAAAGTAGAGGTTCGCGTACTAAAACACCCACTAACTCTCAAAGTTGCTCTACTAGCTCAGCCCCATTGTCGGATCTGGATGAATTGAGAAAACAACAGCAACAACTACTTGAAGAACAAGCTGCGATACGACAACAAATGCAGGAGCAGGAGGCTAGAACTCGGCAACAACAGGACCAGATTTTAGCCGCCATAACACAGATGACTGCTATGTTTCAGCAACAACGAAATTCAAATCCCGATGTCCAGCCCCCCTCAAATGACTAGGCAAGTACTACTATGTGTTTAAGTTTTGTTGTGTGCCTATTGTGTTGGTGTTGATTGTGGTGTTTGTAATGCTGGGTTTGATCCTTAGCTTTGTGATGATGATTTGGTTTGGAATTGAGACATTTTTGTGAACTTTTGATTTGTTTGAGTTACGAATTAACCGCTCGGGTGATGTGGGATAGAGGGGGAGTTTCGTACTGGAATGTTTGAGACATTTTCGTGAACTTTTGATTTGTTTGGAGTGATTTTCTTGATATCTTCTTTGTTGTTGTATGAAGGAGTCTTGCTTACTACTTACTGCCTAGCATTAGTGTTGTGATGGTATGTTTTTGTTGCTTCAAATATTTGTGTAATGTGCCAAAAATAGAGTGGTTTTACATTCGATTTTCAATACGTAATAGAGTATTTCATCATCTAGGGAGTGCTCACAATGGTCTGAACGTTTATTGAGTATTTCATTTTCATTATCTAGTATTTCAAAACTGAGTGATTTTACATTCGATTTCCAATTTAGTATACATTATCTTATATATTCATGCATTTACGTGTCTTTAAAGTTTAAATCCTTAATTCAATAAATAACTTTTATAGGTTTAATGGTTTTTTTTTTCAGGCACCTCAAATGGCTTAGGTGGCAATGTAGCAACACTAGGTAAATTTTCAATTGGTGGAGAGAAATTTTCACTTTATATCTAGTGTTGACGTATTTTATATTAGGTTTGCAACATATGGATTTATGTAATAGTATTTGAAGATATTGTAATTCGATAGATTTTACCGAATTTCGTGAAGTCGAATTTGTTTTTACAATGTTGTTGGATTTATGGACATGGTGGAATTATTAATTTATTGTTGTCGTATTACACATAATTGTCGAATTTCAAGCTTTTTATTATTTTATTTTCGGAAATATAATTCTTGAAAAAACAGGTTCAAATTCCGAAAAAAAAAATGGTAATCTAAACTTTGCGACGAAATCTCAGACGACATTTGCGACGCAATTCGTCTGAAAAATTTCAGAATTTCTAGCAAATTTTCCAATATTCGTCTGAAATTGGTCTGAAGTTCGTCTGAAATATATTCAAGTTCGTCTGAAATGTCGTCTGAAATTCGTCTGAAACAGAACCCGAAAACAATAAAATAATGTTTTTCGTCGGAAACGTCGTCGGAAATTTCGTCTGAAACGGAAAACAGACGACGTAGTTTCGTCGCAAAGTCGTCGGAACCATATAACATTCAATTTTTACCAATATGTTTTGGTCGGAAAAGTCGTCGCAATTTCGTCTGAAATGGAAAATTGGTCCTAATCCCTTCGTCGGAAATTTCCTCGCAATTTCGCCGGAAATTTAGTTCGTCGGAAATTTTTTGATTTCGGGCGACAAAAAGTGTCGTCGGAAATTCGTCTGAAATTCGACTGAAAAATTGTTCGTCGAAATTTTCATCGGAGATTTCGTCTGAAATTTTCTGCGACGAGGGTCTTTCGGTCGAAATTTGGTTCGTCGGAAGTTCGTCTGAAAGTGGTCGGAAATTGATTATTTTAGACGAAAAAGACCAAAATTTCGTTTGAAATTTTCGCCGGAAAAGGGCTGTTTTTTTGTAGTGTTAGTGGTTGATCTTGCATTCATAATTCATTGAATTTGTCTGACCTGAATTTAATTGTATGAATTTTCTCAATTGTAAGTGATTAGAATTGATGTATAAGTGATTATTATCGAAGGATTATCTGAGTTGGTTGCAATTTTCTAAATTATACGTTGTTTATTTCACAAAAACCTACTTTTCTATTGGATTTAATATAAACTAAATTAGAATAAAACGAGTTAGATAATTATGATTCCTTTTTCAATATTGAAATGTTAATTACGTCATGGTTTACATCTGCATGGATAAATAAAGTTCTACTTGACAACCAAGCAAAAAATTAAGAAAAGTCTTCTAATATTAAATTTCTCAATTTAATCGGAAAGGGCTAAAAAAGAAAAAGGGGCACTTCCCAAAAACTCCCCATGAGTTTGAGAAATTCCTTTTTACTCCCCATTTTCAAATATATCATTTGGGGTTTTAGGTACGTGATTCTGGGATTTAGATACGCGATTCTAGGACTTAGATACTCCCTATTTTCAAATACATTATTTGGGGATTTAGATACACGATTCTTGAGTTTTTATACATCATTTTTTAAAATGGGGAGTTAAGAGGAATTGGACTTGTCATTTGGGGAGTTTTCGGGAATTCCCCGTAAAAAGGATAAACTAATTCAAAAGACATAAAAAGGGTTTTTGAATTTCCTGTTTTAAGCCCGTTTTTTATCTTTTATTTCATTAACTAATATATGCCAAATATATTATAGGAGAGAATTTTTTCATTTTTTCATATTTTAGTTATTTCTCTTTCCTAATTTCAACCTTATCAACATATGTGACATAAAATAACTTTAGATATTCAATTAAAAATCAACATAAAATAGATAAAACCTGGAAAGCACGGACACGCCTAAAAATGTGTCCGTGCAGTGTCCGACATATGTCGGACACGGCTCCGACACGTGTCCGAATTTAAAAAAAAAAAAAAAAAAAAAAAGGACACGGTGTCGGACACGACGGGATGAAGTGTCCGACACGGCTGAGCAAATTTTATAATTTTATAAAGTTTTTTATGCATTTTTTAATATTTTTAGAATTTTGTGGGGATAAAACTGAAATAATAAAACTTATTCTAGTTTTTAATTATACATATTTTTTTAAATATTTATTTTACATAGATTATACTTATAAAATAATTTTATTTTTATATAAAATATTTTTATTTATATATAAAATATATTTATTTATATAAAATATAGCCGTGTCGGAACCGTGTCGTGTCCTAAAATTTTTAAAAAATTCGTGTCGCCGTGTCCGTGTCGTGTCGTATCCGTGTCGCCGTATCCGTGTCCGTGCAACATAGGATAAAACGCATTTGGAACTACGTTTCTTGATCAAATTAATTCTCGTTCACACTCCTACAATTCCACTAAGCTTTATCATTCCTAATCCGATTGCGAGTAGTTTTGTATATATCATGTACTTAATTGACTTCTTGGGTAAAAAGATATTAACTTTTCACTCATCACATCTCATCGTTTTTTTAATTTTGATCGAAGCTACGCATACAACGACACTGATCTGTGAAAAATTTGCTCGCACATTGAAAAATTTTGGCGATAAATGGTAACTATGATGTTTTGAAAAACTGAGTGTGCTAACTCAATAACACAATGTCACATTGCAATTTTCATATCATTAAACTTCTATAATGTGAGAGAGTTTATACAGTCCCATACTCACACTAGGATCCTATTATTTATTAAATTATTTTAAAATATTAAACATATAATTATAGTTAATTGTGATCTTGAAAACATTTATCTTAACTGTCAACATGTTATGGATTAAAGTTCTTGTCTTGTTGATCACTCTCACTCCCACAGTTCCACTAAACTTCCATCACTCTTAATCCGAATTCTAATCGATCTTCCTTTAGGGAAACGAATTCTATATCTATATATCTCTCACTTCGCCCATATTTTCAATCATTCTGCATTCTTCTCGAGTACATTACACACAATAAAAAATTCACACACTATGAAGTTCACAATCGTTCGTCGGGGTGACTCATGGAAGGTGAAAACCACGGCCACCGCACCACCGCCGCAGCATGACTATGAAGAAGACGAGATGCAAGCGGCCGAAGCCCTCCTCATGCTCCGGATCTTTCCCTTTATCCTCCTCCACCGCCACCACGGCCAAAAAGCATCAAGATCAACCGTTGATGATGCCCGCGCTGCCGTACCGAAAAGAAATGTCTTACACGTACGTGCAATGTTTGTGGTAAAAGTTTTGGGTCGCATCAAGCCCTCGGTGGCCACAAAGCCAGCCACCGCGCCACCTCGTGTGGCGGACTTCGTGAGTGCTCCGCCTGTCACGAGACTTTCCCTCCGGGTCAAGCCCTCGGGGGCCATATGAGCAAGCACGTTGAAGGGAGAAAATCCACCGGAACAGCCTGCAAACGTCGCCGAGTAACTTCCTCGGATGGTTGTCCTGCCAGCTGTGTACCTGTCTTCGTCGTCGTCCGAGATTTTGACTTGAATGAGATGCCGGCACCGGAACTTTTCTGAGGTGAAGTAGTAGTAGAACTATGGAAGTATTAGACGATTTAGATGAATTTCTTTTTTCTTTTCCAGTTATTGTACTGATATTTTTATTCGTCAAAAAGAAAATGGATGTTCAATGTAAGGAAAAAAAATCGATGTTACGTCTGAGGAAAGATTACAAATCTTAGTATTCTGTACATTATCATTTTTCTCGAAAATATATGGTATATCTGTTCAAGGGGGTAAATGTAATATTTCAAACTAATATAGGTATATCTGTTCTAGGGGGGTAGATGTAATATTTCAAACTATAAGGGATGTTGGTGTTTCTTTGTTTTATTTATTTTTTTTGGATCGTCCCCAAAGCTAGCAAGATAACTGCATTGATCTTCATCCATAATCACCTCCAGCTCTGTAGGATGTTCTTCCTATAATTTTACTTTCTCATTGATATATATCATGTCCCAATCTAGCTAAAGTCGCTGCTAGTTCGTTGTCTTCTCTGTAAATGTGTCGAAACTTTTGTCTCGCAAGCATGTTGACATACTTTCGACAATATTCCACAATTAAACCAAGGGATTGTTGGGTGGTTCTCGGTATCTCCCTTTTTGATAAGTGTCATAATAATGACCAAATCACATTCAACCTCTACAAGTCTAAACCTTCTATCCTTGAGCCCCAAAAGCTCGGCCATATATAACAATCAAAATTTTACCAAGTTTCATCGAGAAGCCACAAATCCAATTCCCCATATCATCCCAGAGTTCACCCCCCCGTGCCACGCCAATGTTGTTCGCGTTTGGGTATACAAGCTGTTTTTAGTATCGTGTTTGATCGATGATTTCGTTCACTCCACGACTCTCCTATGAATCACTCGAACACCTTTAGTTTCGTCGTCTGCTCTATGTCCCGCGCCATGCGAATAGCATTTCTGACTCTTGTCATCAAGTACAGGTTTCTTGTAGTAAAAATTAACCGGAGTTGCAGAAATAGGAAGACTTTTAAACTTCCCCTACACGTTATTATTAGAATTCCTATTGTATGAATTTTCTCATTGTGATTAGTATAAATTCTTACAATTCACACAAACCTAGTCTTCTATTACCTTTAATAAAACTGAATTAGAATAAATCTAGTTAAATAATTATGATTCCCTTTTTCAATTTTGACAAATTAATTACGTCATCATCCATCTCTATAAAAAGAAATGAAGTTTAACTTGACAAACAAGCAAAAAATTACTATGAAAAGTCTCACTAATTTCAATTTTATATCAATATGTTTGGAAAAGGCTAAAAAGAGTACATTAATTTTCTAACCCCATATATATACATACTTACACAAACTCAATTAAAAATCAACTTAATAATAATAATAATAAGCTAAGAAAGATTGTTCAAACGAATTTAATTAATTAATTAAATCGTACACACAATAAATCCGGATAAGTACAATTTAAAAATCAGCTAAACAGATCAAGAGAATCTCTAAAAACTAAGGCTCAAATCGAGTTCTGGAGGCGGCGATAAGTTCAGATCGAAATTCCGCGGCGCGCGAGCCACGTCGCCTTGACCGTCGGATACGGCGGTGTGGCCGCCGTCGTAGGAGAAGGTGACACTACTGGAGCGGCTTCCGCCGTCGGAAGCAGTCTTAGCTCCGCCGTGTCTACCGATAACACCTTCGTAATGCTTCCGCTTGTGGCCGCCCAACGCTTGCCCCGAGGGGAAAGTCTTATGGCAAACAGAGCACTCGTGAACCCTACCGGTAGGGTTGTAATTGGACACCTCGGTGGTGGCGGTGGACGTCGACGCGGTGGGCTTCGCTTTCTCCGCGGCGGCGGCGGGTTTATTGCGGTGGCTGGCCTTGTGGCCGCCGAGAGCCTGGTAGGAAGGGAACGTCTTCCCGCATACGGTGCACTCGTAGGAATTGTCGGCGGCGGCGGTGGAGGAGGTGGAGGAACTAGGCTCGCCGCCGCTGTGCGCGAGCATGACGAGACATCCGGCGAGATACTCGTCTTCAGATACGCGCTTGGAGCGCTTGGCTTTCCTCCATGAGTCAAAAGCGCCGTCGTCGAAGCGGCGGTGCACCGCCGGAAGAGAGTTCAGAGCTTCCAAAGCCATAGTAAACAAACAATCACTGTGTGTAGTGTGTGAAGATAGAGAGCAGGAGAAGTGAAGAAGGTTTTCTTGAAAATGTATCAGTAATGATTTAACTATTGTGAACCACTTCTACACTCGGTTGTTGTCCTATATATATAGGACATAGTTGGGGGTTGGCGTTGGGGTTGGGGCGGCGCAGAATGACGGTGGAGGAAGTAAAGTTTAAAAAGAAGTCTACCATTTTTTTAAAAAACTTCAATAGTAGGATTAAAGGTATTTTACCCTTTTGACTTTGAAAATTAAATTTTAGTGGCTACAAATAAATTACGTTGATGAAATTATTATTTTTTACCTTATTTTAATTTCTTTAGAATTTTCTTTTTAAAACTAAAGGTAAATGGAGTTGATCTTTATTCATAAATTCGTTTGAATCCGTCGGTTTTATTGAGTCTAATCGGAATGGTGTTGCAGCTGATTGACAAATAATTTAAATTTTTAAATAAACAAATAAATTAGTTTGAATCCAATGAAATCGGTTAAATAATAACTTAAATTCGAATCCCAGAGTTCTTTATTCAGACCAATAATTTTGGGTTTGAATTCCGTCCTAGTACCAATAGTTAAAAAGTACTTTATAATTTTTTTTTTAGGACATTAATTTTAAGTTTGAATCTCTCTGATTATTTTGTGTATTAAAAAAAGAAATAAAAAATAAGTCGATACATAAGGGTAAATATTTCCATTTTCAAAAATTTTCAATTATACAATTGGTTAGGAGTAAAAATCTAATCAATTATGAGGTTGATAGTATGTGTAAAGTGTAAACAAGTAAAGAAGCGTACAAAGTTCTAGTGTGTACGGGTGTGTGTGGGAGAAAACCGACCGTGTTGAATAAGTTTGCTTGCACTCCAAGGACTACTTCCAAGTCAACAAAAGTTCGTAAATATACAAACACGTGTGGTTAAAGGTTAAAATTACAAGGAAACTTTTCTTTTAATGGGTTTCTACTTTCTACAATTCCTTCTCGCAATTAATATTTGGTAAATTTCCTATTCCTTGAGTTTAATTACGACGTAGATAATTAATACTTAGGGTTAGGGATAAAGATGGTCAATTTCTAGTAAAATTCAATTGTCACAAGTTAACTTCGAAATTGGCCTCTTTCGTTTGCCTTTCCTAACGCTGTTGCTTGTTTCTGCTCCACCCCTTCATCCTTATCTTAATGGGAAAGGGAAAAAGAATATGAAAATACCTAGAAGTTCAAGAATATATATTTAATGAAAAATTCTATCCTAAATCCCACTCGTCGCAAGTGTATTATACTTGTCATCTGAATTGTCATTCTCCTTAAATTTTTCATCCTTCGCTTATTATATCAGTTTGATCGAGTTTAGTTCGGATTAGAATTATCCTTATTTAATATACCTCTTTGAATGTTTTTTTTTTTTTTTTTTTTTTTTGGAAAGATCTTTGAATGTATTTGAAGATCACTTTTTTTGAATGTCATATAGTTATTATTTCTTGGTTTCCGATAGGATTTAATTTGCCTGTAGTGTTTAGAGTTTAAAAATAAAGAAAAAAGGGTTAGTTGGTTATCTAGAAAGACACCTAAGTTTGATGAATATTGAATAAACGTTCCACGCTAGACACGTGTGGTATGATTGGGCATAACTATCTTCGTTGCATGTTCTAGAACTTTACGGAACTCTATCATATTCTCCATCACGAAAAAGATAAGGAAATTAAGCTTAGACAAGTGTGGGTAAGTGTGGAGCACTCTCACTTAAGTTACCATTAATACCCTCAATTGGCCTTCCTCTTCTCTCCCATATATATATTTTTTTAACGTGCACGTAAACCTAAATGAATTCATTAATCACTTAGATTTGGGCTCTTCTCTCCAATACTTCTTTCTTATTATTGTGACAAATTTATCTAAATAGGTAGTATATGTTTTAGCTAATGTTTTTAAAACTGGATCAGAGTGTGAATCGGTAGTTTTATTCTCTTTCAAAATAAAAAATGGAATTTTAGAAGAAAACTAATCCTAAACTGTTGGGGAAAAAAAAAAAAGAGAGAGAAAGAAACACATTATTCTTGGAAAACCGTATGTCTAATCCGATTTATAAGGCTAAAATTGCCGAATAACCAACCGGTTTCTTCGGTACATGCTCGATCGGTTCTAATTGATATTTTCTAGAGTCAACCGGACCAAACAAAGGTACCATTCATCGGGTGGACTGGTCGGATCATCGACCGGTCCAATTCGACTTTGAAAACACTGATTTTAGTATTTTTGACCATATAGAATAGGTTAGTACGGCTTAATACATGCTCAAACTCAAATAATTAGGGATTATGGATCGATTAGGATCCAGGGATTATGGGGCCTGAAACTTACATATACTATTGTTTTTAATTTTATTTAAACTCAAATCAAATTTCTTTCCCATACTACATATTATTTTTAATTTTACTTAATCTCAAATTAGATTTCTTTCCCATGCTACAAAATTTTATTTAATCCCAAATTAGATTTGTTTAACATACAACAAATCAAATAATGTTTCTAACCATACATTTAAAACAATTCTAAGTGGAAGGTATTATCGTCAATTGAGTGGATGCAGCCACGTAGGCAGGAGTGAAGAGAGTATCACTCACTCACACGACTGAGAGACTGATAACTTCACCGGCAGGTAACGGTGCGACACACGTGTAAGGTCCAGATTAAGTGACCCGACACGTGGAGGTTTCTTCCCAATTTGGCTGCTTCTGAATATACGGAGACAAAGCAAAGTGATGTACGTGGCAGCGTGGAAAGGTGACCGTTCAATTATTTGGAGGCGGCAACGGAACCGGATATTCCCGGTTGACCGGTCATCACACGTGTTACTTGCTCTGTAAGAATACCCTTCGCTCTTACCCATATCTAATCAAAATTTTCAAAAAATTATATATAAATAAATTAATAATATAATCACTGTAGGTCGATAACTAATTTGAAAAGTTTCGTGTATGATGTATGAATACGAATACGAATACGATAACAAGTATGATACCATATGGATACAAAAATAAGATCCTTTTTAACAAAAAATTTATATAAAGAATGCTGAACAAGATGTCTGATACAAAATTTTAATTAATAATAAAATAATATTTTTAAAAATATTCGTGCATTGGGGTTCCCCGTATATGAATTTGGGCTCTAAGTTTTGTTACAAGTTTAAATTGACAATTTTAAATATTAATGGTATATAATTGATTTAATTCATTTTAGAATTTATTTGACTAACATGCTCCTTGCATGTTTATATTTAATAATCGAATCAACTTGGAGCGTCAAAAAATTAATTTAATTGTATGTGTTTGGTCTAATTAATTTAAAATTTAATTAATATTGAGAGTTCAAACATTAGTAGATAATAAGCTAATATTTATTTTGCGTGAGACGATTAGTAATAATTAACCATGTGTGTCATAACCCATACAATTAATACGACACCCAGGGTTTAATAACTTATACTACTTCTGATGTATGAATACGACTATAATTATACGAACATAACACATGTTGATGGTACAATTTAATAATATTTTTCTAGACCAGAAATTTTCATTTCCTTACGAAAATATTGTAGGATATAAAAGTTAGAAGTTTGTTTTTAAATGTTTATCTTATCTACATTTAAAATAAACAGAAGTTAGCCTCCTTAATTGCGTTTAAATTGATCTAAAAAAATTGCATGCACACTCCAGTTATAATTAATAGGGGAATTAAAATTATGGTCTTTCCACACGGTTGTTAAAAGGCAGGAACACGTTGGAGAGAATATTATTTGGCAAAATATTGACCATTTATGTACCAATAAGAAAAAAGTTAGACAATTATATATATACATTTATATTTTTTTTTGTATAAATGAGTGGTGTATATCTGGTGGAGATTTTATAGTCCACGAACTAAGATAACACCTCCACCTACCATCTCACACACGTATATTCTACACATTTGTTTATTTAAACATTCTTTTAGGCTTTTATTTTATACCATTTGTGAGTGGAAAAAGATATATATATTTTGATAATTTATTTTTTAATTAAGATATACAAGCCCACGTGCTTAATTTTGTAAGGTCTAATTGGATAAATTAATATAGAATTATGGTTTTTTATAGTATATTTATTTAATTAACGAGTCGAAAATGATTGAATAATCTTATAGCTCGGTTACAATCGTATTGTAACTTCATTACTAACGTAACACAACTCTAGATATTATATTACTTTTGGAAAATTTTATTTTGAGATACGCAATCTGATCATAATAAATGATGATTTATGATGGATGAATACACTTCCAACGGAACAGATGTGGTACAGAAAAGATATAATGAACGATTTTTTCTCCTTTTTTTTTTTTTAAATTTACGACATCAAATATGATAAGACATAAGATTGTATATGATATTTTTTAGAAGGGTTTTTACAAAATATTAATAAAAGGGTTGTTTACGTATGCACTTCTTGTAAGATTGAATAATTACAATTCTTATCCTTTTATATTAAAATATTATACAATTTACCCTTTCAAATTTGAAAAATTACAAATGAATTCATTCGATTGGATTTTTTTGTAAAATCATTCTTTAATTGACTCTTTCTCACCACTAATCGATTGCTTATAATAACCCATACATCATTATTAAGTGAAAGAGAAGTAATTTACGACGAAATTTTTTGGAGAATCAGCACATGATTCGTTTGTAAATTGATATTTATAATGATTTTTTTTCATCTCAAATAGCGGTGAGGAAGTAATTAGTAATGAAATATAATCAATTTTTAAAAATATTCATGAAAAATCTTACCAGAATGGGTACATTTGTAATTTTTCAAACTTAAAAGAGTAGGTTGTGCAATATTTTCATCTAGAGAGGTACGAGTTGTAATTATTCAATCTCACAAAAGGTGTAAATATAAAAATACTCTTAAATAAAAAAAACAGTCTCATTTTCTTGTCCAACTTTGTAGATATTCCTCCACCAGGGCCATTTATTATGGAGAAAATGTTCGATGCAATAAAATAAGATGATATTTTCAAAAATGCTTCTAAAACTATCATCATTTAGGTAAAAAAGAAGAAAAAGAACAGAAACCTCGCTCATTTCATTACATCTGACTTTGTGGATATTCTTTCGCCAAGTCCAAACCCTATATAGGCCAAACTAGGCCCATTTAATGAAAATTATGTCACACCCAAAATTAATCACAAACTAAGCCCATATTACAATTTCAGCCCAATTAAAATGGATAAACCAAAAGCCCATTAACAAACAAATGTGATTCTGATAAGATCCAAACCCGTACCAAACTCGTGGAAGAATCATCACTTCTTCTGCTCAAATTGCATTACGCCAAACCCAAACAGATTGTCTTCTTAGATTATTTGGCTTCATTTTCGGAATTTCAATGGCGTCTTCGTCTCTCTTACTCTCGCCTCTCTCATCCACAACCGCCGCCGCAGAGAAAAATGGCCTCAGTTCTTCTGCTTCCACGTTTCTGCAGAATCCCAGGCTGTTATTCGCAGCTAAGCCCAGAAAATGGGCGGTTCGGAGATGTGGGTTAAAGTCTCCTGTAGCTCGGAGAGATCCTTTTGACCGCATACCTAAACAGTTCCGAGAGGAGAATCTCAAGGAGGGATGTGAGTTCTATGTTTTTAGTTGGATTTGTTTGATTTGGGTATGTGAAGGTTTTGGTTATTGATTTTTGGGTTCTCTTTGGGCTTTGGAAGTTAACCTATTTGATTGTTCCTCACTGAAAATTTTGTGTGTTTGTGTGTCTGTGTGCGTGCATGATGTGATATTCTTCCTTTAGCAATTTTAGTTTGCTTCTTATTTGGGTGTGTAATTCTGTTGTGTTATTGGTGCGGTTTTGGGCTCAATGTGTTCGGGAAAATGAATTTCTATTAATTTAATTTAATAATCTGTAAGCCAATTTAAGAACAATATTCATATGTTTAATCTTTGATGGATGAAGGGGTCACTTCATCTGTACTCACTTTATCATTCAAACATGTATGAGCTTGAAAAATGAGTTGATATTCTAAAATGATTACAAGAATCGTGTTGTTGGAGTCCTGCTAAAATTATTTCCATTGTAATTGATGAGCCATCTCTTTGGCAGTAATGGAGAATTACAAGAACTTCCCTAAACACCTGTATGGACTTACTCCTTCTCAGTTGGATATGTTCATGACAGAGGATAACATCTTCAGCAGATTGTCAGGAAATGTCACACCGGTATAAAATATGTGTATATAGATATATACCTATGTATATTTTCTTTCATGTTTGTTTCCTGAAGAAGGGAGATTATAACTCTCTAAACAGTAACATTCTTTTTTCTTTTTCAGGAAAGCCTTTCTTCAAAAAACAGTTTAATGGGTGCTGGAATAATGAATCTTGCCCAGATGCAAAAGAGAGGCACAAGTGTGAGTTCTTACAGAGGTGGAGGAGGATATGGAAGAAGGAGAAGTGGTCCTCCAGACTTGCCATCTATTGTTTTGGATGGAAGAATTGTGTTCCTTGGGATGCCTGTATTGTACCGATTTTCTTGCCTTGAATAACTCTCTCTCTCTGTATGGGAAATGATTCTGAACGTTTGTATTTATTGTTGCTGCTTGTTGCAGATTGTATCTGCTGTGGCTCAGCTTATAGTGGCTCAGATTGTATGGTTGGATTATGATGACCCAACCAAGCCAATATATTTTTACATCAATTCTACTGGTACCCAGGTAATCATCTAACGTAATGTATGTGTGGAAAGGGAGAGAGAGGAGCTCTTTATTGTGTATGTTAAGAGGCTTAAAGTTGTTTGTTGATTCTTAGCATATGCAATCAAGAGCCTCTCTCTCTCTCTCTCTCTCTCTCTCTCTCTCTCCATCTATCTCTCTTGCCTTCTTGCTTTTTGTGTGTGTGTGATCAATTGGCTCATTTTGTTTCTTTCTTTCTCTGCCTGTTTGCTTAGAATGCGAACCGGGAAATTGTTGGATCTGAGACGGATGCATATGCAATTGTTGACACTTTACGTGTAAGTTCCTGACCACATATCATTGACTTCCTACTTTAACCATGTATCATTCATCAACCCAAAAAAGGAAAGGAAAAAAAAAGAAGAAAATTTTTAGTAAATTTTGTTGAGATTATATAAAACACTAATCAGTTGGCCCATTCTCGGTTGTGTCTATAGAATGTGCAAGCAACAATCTATACAGTAAATCTATCAGCAGCATATGGTCAAGCAGCTATGCTTCTGTCTCTTGGAAAAAAAGGTCATCGTGCAATGCTGCCCAATGCAACGAGTAAGATTTCTCATGCTTTCCTTTTTCTTTGTTAATTTATGTTGTAAATATGAAAAAGGTTTAAATAATTGTTAAGTAGATTGAGGAAAGAGAAAAAAAATGAGGGAAGAGGAGAGAAAAGGGCAGAGTGAGGAGAAAGATAAGTGTGGATAGAACAGGGGCAGGCGAAAAAGAAGTTTCCTAGTTTTCAATTCTTGAATTAAGATAAATACAGCTATTTAGTAAACTCATTTGTAGCAATCATAGCTTTCGGATCTCACGCCACCTGTTTTATACTCAATGTGAGTACAAAAGATTAAGTTTATGTACGTGAGCCGTTACAAGCAATTGAATAGAAGTTTTTTAATTCAAACCATATCAACAAGAACCTCATATTTAAGAAAACATCTTTGTTTGTGCCTTGTGGTGATGACTTTGAGGCTTGAGATGTATATTTAAGTTTTCTTTTCTTTCAAACTTTATGCAGTACCTGTTACATTACAGTCCTCAATCATTAAAATGGAAGTGAGTGTAAGCCAAAAATGGATTTCACAATCACGAGCATTTCAAATTTAAACATGTGTAGAAAATCATCATTTTATATCTTAGTAGTTGGTAAGAAGTTTCAATATTTTGTTTGTCCATATGAGATGTGTTTGGGTAGAGTGATATCATCCCTTGTGGGGTATATAATAACACGAAAGACATTCTCTTGTGATGCAGCCAAAATTCATCTCCCAAAAGACCACGACTCTAGTGGACCCTCCACCGACATGTGGATTAAGGTCTCTCTCTCTCTCTCTCTCTCTCTCTCTTGTGTGTGTGTGTGAGCCAATTTTGTTATTGTTTGGTCAGAAAGGGGAGATAGAACGTGTGAGCAGTTATTACCTTGAGTTATTGTCGGAAGGAACTGGAAAGCCAATAGACGAGCTCGAGAGGGACCTCCAAGCCGGTAGATTTTTCAATGCACAGAAGTCTATTGACTATGGCCTTGCAGATAAGATCATTCAGCCTAATGAGAAGAGCTTCGAGAGTCGGGTAAACTACTTAATCAAATTTCTAAAACAGAACAATTCTTTTCGTAAATTGAAATTCAAGTTTGTAACATGGTTCCGTCACTTTGTCAGGATTACAACAAGATTGCTGCGGAGACGAAAGCAGCAAGACTGGCAGAAGCTAGACGTAATGACACACAGCCAGCTGCTTCAGGGCTTTTTTGAACCAACACAAACACACGATTAATGGACGAACTCGGGTCATTTTTATACCTTTTGTAACCAAATGGAAATGTGACTGTGAAGTATAGAATGTTGGGATCTTGTTGTATATCTTTTGAATGAGGACATTGGTCCTCAAACCTCCTCTAGATGGTGTTAATGTAATGAAAATTTTTGGATTGCCAGATTGTCTGAAACTTCTTGTTATATTGGGATGTCGTCGACGGCCAATCTTTTTTAGAACTTGTTTACTCAACTATAAACTATGTTATGGTTGGAGGTGTACATATGTTAAATTTTGATTTGAACTCGAGTTCAATTGCATTCCCAAAGATTTATTGAGTTTCATTGGTTTTTTGGCAAGCTTATTTGAAGGACTATATTTAAGTTGTTCTCACATCTTATGATATATTTGGAGTTGATAAAACGTTGAATTCTGATTTTATAATAGCCCTATAGATATGATTGGAAAGAAAAGAAATATTTTACTTTACTAAAGTTATGATATAGTATTACAAAGGAGATGAGCATAAGTTCTTCAAATCTTACTTTGTTATTGTATAAGTTCATTTGTAATATATTTGTCAAAACCTATGATGTACAGACATTTTTAAAAATATCATTTTATCATGTTGTATCGGACACCATGTTTAATATTCCTCACGTGGAAAATTCAAATAAAATTATGTATCATCATATCCATATCGTGCCCGTATCGTGATGTCCTTATCCACATATCATAAGGTCAAAACACTTGTTCTTAGTTTCATTTTTGGGTAGAAAGTCAGAATGCTTTATTAATTAGGGAAAATTACATCCAACTACCCAGAGATTTGCCCTAATTACGAATCAGTCCCGCTTTTTTCGTTTATTACATATTAACCCCTAAAAATACTGTTTCAATTACATTTTAACCCCTAAAGAGGGACTGATTTGTAATTGAAACAGTGTTTTTAGGGGGTTGATATGTAATAAATGAAAAAAGAGGGATTGATTCGTAATTAGGACAAACCTCAGGGTAGTTGGATGTAATTTGCCCTATTAATTATACTTAGAAGCTCCCAAAAGGCATATGAGCTACTCAGAAGAGAGCTCGGCCATAAAGACCTAAAACACAATTCAAGATCATGTAGAAACTACAGTACATTTTACATTTAATCATAATGGAGCTCATCAATCATGGAACATAATTTTGATTTTTGAGACAAATATCGAATGTATTATATAATACGGCATGCAGAATGTCACTATTTCATCTCAATGCTCTTGCAGCATTAGCCTCAGAGTGCTGATGTACACAACATTTACAGAAACAAACTCAAAAGGGAACATCAACCAGCAGCATCATATTTTACCACCTTAGATCCTAAGTACAGTAGTACAAGTTTTCCAATCGAAATCCTAAACATCCGAGCAATCAACGAGAAAATGATTATAATTAACCAGTAATCTGTTACACTCGCAAAACCGGCGTGTTCACAAATGATACAAGCAAACCAGAGAGCAGGCATGTTCATGTAGCAGGATTGGCTACTACTTTCGGCTTTGGCTTGACTTCTACTTCGTTCACACTACGGACGAAAATGGCATCGGGCTCATGACTGCAAAGACAATAGCAATAAAAGTTCAATGAGAGTGAGTAAGAGAGAGAGACAAAGACAGAGAGAGGATATGAGGATTTCTTACGGTTTATCTCCCTCTTCGTACGTATAGCTCGATGCCACAGCCAACAGCCTACCATCTCTGCTAAAGGACAAAGCTGCAATACTTGTTGGGTACTTAGCATACTTCACAGTTACCAAGTTGCAGCAGATACAGGGAAAAAATCAGTATAATACTACATCTTAGAAAAAATATAACAAATTAAAACATAGGTCTCAGTATCCGTTACCTGATATAATCTCTTCTTATTGTTGCCGTCCCACATATTGACATAACCATCGCAACCTCCAGTTGCAAAAGTACCATAGCTACATGAAGCATTTTCAAGCAAGAAGCAGTGAGAAGACAACCCAATAATCTCCATTAATGTCATTAAACTCTCAAAAAAATTAATATTCAAGATTCAAGAATGCTTAGAAAATATAACATTATACACAGGTGGGATAGTCACAAGAATACGGAATATAACGAAGCTCTGTTATTTTTCTTTCCAGTGCTTTGGAAGTTATTTCCTAGTTGAGCATTATTACATTGAGAAATGGGGTCGAATATTTCTCTTATTGGCTTGTTGGCCAAAGTTAGACTTGGATAAGCAAGATCTAGAGATGCCGGAAGACAGTATCAAACAATATATGAAACTTACATCGGGTGAAATGCAATGGCATTCACAGGGTAGACGATATCCCTTCCAGCTTCGGATTTCCGATGGCATTTAAACGCATACCTACAAATAAGAAAATCAACAAGGAAAAACGCAGCATATCAGCATTACAATTGTCTAGCTGATAACTTCAAGCAGACGGGTGATGATTTTGCTATTTACAAAACTATTTAGTGTTCGCCAGCCACCATAAAAGTATCTATCAATTATAAAGTGGATATCAAGCAACAGATTCTGTGAGATATTAGCCTAAAGTTGTCATGCACATTGAAGGAATATTTATTTCAGCAAAAGAACATTAAAGAAGATTTTAATTTACTACTTCCACACTCTCCTACATGATGCCAATTCAAATACATACTTCTTAGATTGACCAGACTCCGAGAGATCGAAAAACTCCATTGCAACCCGACCTTCGACAGAACTTAGAGCATAACCTGTAAATCATAGTCGCAATGCCAAAGAAAACAAACACTTTAAGATGACAATAATAATTAAATCATTTCTTGTTGAAGTAGAAAATCTTAGTTGGAAATTGGAACCAAACAGTTAAGAAATACTAAAGTTTCAACCAGAGATGTTTATTGGTCTGCAACCACCAGGATGACATCTTAACAATTGCTGAACAAAAATCTAGTTTAGACATGCCCGCCCTAAATAGAAAGTAAATAAACCAGAACCTGTTCCATTAGGATAACATCGAACACATCTTGTTTGGTACTTCAAAGAAGATTCCCTTCGTTGTTCAGGTTGAGACATGTTCCTCAGATCATACACATTTACATGTCTTCCAGCAGTGGCAACCACCAAACGATTGCCAACAAGAGATAAAGAATATACACGCTCAGGTTGAGTGTATGTTCCAACAAGAGTGTGTTCCTGACCACTAGCACCTCTGGGGTCCCAACACTTTAAAGTTTTGTCCCAACTGCCAGTAATCACTTGGCCTAAGACAATGTAACACAAAAGGTTAGAGAAACAGAACAGAAATGATGGATTCCAATACACACCTAATCATTAAATAACCAATGAATTAAGTTCATGCTGAAAAATCTAGATATGTGGTAGAATAATGTTTTATTTTTTGAAAGAGCAACAGCTGAAAACTCAAAATATGAGGTGAATAACAAATTTTTCAATATAAAAACAAACATGACAAGTATATCTTTTCACATGAAAACCTTTTAAATTCACTATAGAAGTACCGAGCAAGTTGAAGGTCTCTACACCACAGAAAAATGTAACCAAGAAAATTTTTGCACAAAAATGGCTATGGTTTATGCAGCTGCCCGCTATAGCTCATAAAATTTTGTGAATGAAATATGCCTCTCGAGCACATTGTGCAGCCAAATACAAAACTAGCTGACAATCACATAAAAACAGAACCAGATTCACAGTTCACTGTTTATAGTAATATGCATAGAAAAGCAGTCAATATCAGAAATTGAGACATAGGGTATTGCAAGAAAGAAACAACGAATACTGAATAAATGGCACCATACAGATAACCTTACCTAGGGAAACATATCATTCAAAAAATTCTACCGAAAAACTATAACCCAAAAGGACTGAAACAGGAGAAGTACAGCAGTCTTTCAAAAAGTAGTAAAGTACACTAGTTTGATCTGTGTAGCAATCCTGGAGAAGTCCACAAGAATATTTTTTCTCTCATTCACATGTTCAGGCTTCTGAATTTTACACAAAGAGAGAGAGAGAGAGAACAAGTTTGGTAAATTTGGAATGCCTAACTGCTCATCTCAAAATGATAGCTCACTGAGAGGTCCAAACAGAACAATAACAAGACAATGATACAGAAGACCCACCAGTAGCATAAGAGTATTCAACACAACGAACAGGTGCATCATGCCTCCCCAAAACATCCTCCCTGTTGTAGTTGAACACAAGCCTGGAACAAAGAGCCACTAAATTTTCATAAACATGTCCAAATCACATACATAACTAAAACATATCACATATGATGAAGCTAAGCACAAGAGGAAGTAAATGAAAACCAAAAATCCACCAAGCAGTTAACACCGCAGGTAAGCTGGTACTCCAAAATGATCAGAAAAACTTATTTGATTAAAAACACAGGACGAACGTAACAAAAATTCGTAGTCACCTTCTAACAGTGCAATCAGCAGAGGCACTAAACCCCGAGCTATCATCATGGAAGCAACAATCCAGCACAGGACCTCCGTGCATGAACTCTCCCCTAAGCGCATTGGCGCTCGCATCATACAATCGAACACTCTAGCAAACAAAACAAAAATCAAGCATCCACAAGTCAAAATCCTGAAGCAACTCCGCATTATGAAGCTGAATAAAACGGCTACAAACCTTATCCCATGAGGAAACGAGGAGGTGGTCGCTGTGGTTCGAAAAACGGAGGTTGGAGACGCCGTCCGTCGGCGGACTCGAGAGCTCTCTCCCCGTGGATGGAGGCGGCGCAGCTGTCATGATTAGCGCGATTCACCGTGCTTTGCGCGGGGAAATGACTAGGGTTTAGGCGCAGAGGAAGGAGGAAAACGAAGAAGGTTGTGGAGAAGATTTGGGGATTTTTGAATAGTGAGAGAGAGAGAGAAGGGGAGGGATGAGGGGGGCTGTAGGGATTTCAAATTCAAAGTAGGGAATTTGATTCTGTTTTCAAATATGAGATGTTATCACTTCAGGCGGTATTCACTTCTTCCCTTCCTAACTCAATTTATAAAATATATTTTAGTGTTTTCATTTTCTTTTTTTTATCTTCACTAGACATGTACTTAAAAAAAAAAGAAGGAAAATTTACAATTTAAAGAACTATTAATAATAGATCTGATGGTGCAGAAACTTGTAAAAGATTTAGACACCAATCAATTTAGAATTTAATTGTAAAAGGGGAGACCATCACAGGCGTTGAGCCTCAGGAACTGGGTTTCCTTTTGAGCGTGGGTTCTTCCAGCTAGGATAACACCAAGAGTGCTTAATGCGGGGATGAAGCAACTGTGATGAAGATGAAGTCAAGCTTGATAAGATGCAGAAAAATGGCGGAAAAGACCCAGAACAGTGAATGCAGTATGAGAGGGAAGCTTAAGGTCCTGATAGCTAAGGTTCGGTTCCTTCGCAGGGTGGTAGGATCAGGTCCAAGCGCTGGTGACGCTCGAGGAACGTACAGATGGACCTCTCACTGCAGATGGCCCTTGAGCGCCAAGATCACGAGCGTCAAGAAGGGGGTCCACATGGGGTCCTTTCTGGGAGGATAGCCTGCGAGGGGACCATATCCCGAGGCTCGTGGACACGGACTTATCAACAAATGGATGGGCTGCGTGGAGAGGCGAGTTCGTTGGTACGAGCGTCTAAGCCTTGAGCCAATAGAGGGCGACACGTGGACGGCTCTGACTCGAGCGCGGTTTTGTGTTTCATCATTTTGCCCCCCAAATTCTGTAGTATCGCTTGAGCGTACTGTAGAATTTTAAGGGGATGCGAGCCTTGAATCTTTGAATATCCGAGGGTCAAGCTTCTTTCAAGAGAAGTGACTTCTCGGCTTCCACAACGGGCACGTTCTGACATTGCATTTAATGAAGCCCTGTCCACATTAAATGCGGAATGGGAGCGTGGGCGCGTGTGTTCCGGGAGACGTGAGGCGGTTACCAAAAGTGGTGGGTTTCCCCAGGCGGGAAATGATTGCAATTTGAATTTTTAACCCTAATCAATGCCAGCCTTTTCCCCTATAAATAGGGGTTTTCAAGGCCTTGCACCTCTTTCACTCATTCTACTTCTTCAAGCAAGTAAAGCGGCAAGAATTCTCTGCAATTTCTGTGATTTCCAGCGAGTTTTCTTTCAATCTTTAAGTAAAAACTCCGTAAACACCTGTTTTTTGTACTAACTTTTAGATTTAGGTTGCGATTGAGTGTATCCCTTAAGCAAGAAATCCTTCCCCCTTGCGAATCTGGTTCTTAAAACTTTTCTTCTCCGTTGATCCTTTTCTTGGAAACTTCACCTCCAGGAACAGAAAAACTGCCATGGCGGACAACGTTGATAGGGATTATGTGAGGGAACTAGAGGAGATGTCTGTCGGGAGTTCCTCCCCTAACGATAATGTTCCCGTGGCCGTTCCACTGGCGAGGGCCTCCCCAGGCAGCGCCGTTCCCATGGCCATCCCACTAGCAAGGGCACCGACAGAGGCTGGGGATGACGAGCTGGATGCCGCCGTTCAAGGGATGAACGAGAGTGATCCTGAGGGGGTAAACGATCTTTTCGAAGAGATGAACAACGTGATGGAGATGCAAAGGCAAGGGGAGAGAGTGCTCCCCGTGCTTAACAGTGCTATCCGGCCTCAGGATCACAGGGTCACAGTGGCAGTAGAAGCCCTCGAGGGTGGTGCAGGGCCGTCCGGGCGTTACGTTGAGGCTGAACCCTCCAGAAAACGTCAGAGAAAGGGAAAGGAGCCTGCAACTCGAGTGAGGCAAAATAACCTCCACCAAACAGACAGATCTCTAGATGAGATTGAGAGCATTCTGACCCTCGACGATTTGGAGGATTTAAGGGCCAAAATGTATTGGGACGAAGCGGTATTCCCCATGAGACTTCCCGATGAGGGAGAAAGGGCCAACCAACCGCCGCTTGGGATGATGACGGTCTACTGGGACACGGTTCTGGCCGGGGGCCTGAGGTTTCCCATCTCACCCGAAAATAACGTTCAAGGTTGTAAGGGACTTCATTTGGAAGAACATCATTTGCAGGTACGGCATCCCGAGGGTAATCATCTCGGATAATGGATCCCAATTCATTGCCGCTGACACACGAGATTAGTGTTACGAACTTGGGATTGAGCAGCGCTTCACTTCTGTGGGCCACCCTCAGGCCAACGGTCAAGCGGAGGTAACCAATCGAACAATACTCCAGCATCTGAAGACGATGCTCGAGAGTAAGAATGGAGAATGGGCTGAAGAACTCCAAGGAGCCCTGTGGGCGTACCGTACAACCCCGCGAGCGGCAACAGGAGAAACCCCTTACTCCCTCGTTTATGGTTCCGAGGCTATGATACCTGCGGAAATTGCCCAAGAATCCGCACGCGTTGCCTATTTCGAGCCTGCTGACAATGAGGTCAATCGAGCGTTCGAATTGGATTTGCTGGACGACATGAGGAATACTGCTTGGGCTCGCATCCACAAATACAAAGCGACCGTAGCCCACCAGTATAACAAACATGTTAAAGAGAGGACTTTCCAGCTAGGGGACTTGGTCCTCAAAAAAGTTGAAGTCTCCAAACATGTGGGTAAATTGGACTCCAATTGGGAAGGCCCCTTCAAAGTCATTCAGGTACGAGCAAACAACACCTACCTACTGGAAACTTTGCAAGGCGAGCCTCTCCCTAGACCATGGAATGCATGTAACCTTAGAAGGTTCTACGTGTAAACGTCAGTTTTTGTAATTGCCTGTGCGCGGCATGGGGTACTTTCTTTTGACAAAAAGCATATTGTATTCATTTTGAAAATTGCGAATATAACAGTAAGTATTTGATTCTTTGATTATGTCATTTATTTGCTTTCCTATTTGATTAGCGATTCGAGCAACAGAAGGCCTACTCCGTGTCAAGCATCCTCCACGTCGAGCGGCCTACGTAATACCCCAATCGCTCCGAAACAACGCTGTCTAGGTATTGTGAACCCTCCGCCCGGAATAGTTTGATGATTCGTAAGTGTATAAGGTTCTAAGATTGAGCGTGTCAAACAGCGAGATGCAAAATGCCTAATTTACGCCAACTGGGTGCTCGTCGCTCCAGTTCGCGCTCGTAAACCCCCGATGACCCTCAACCTCTTGAGTAAAAGCACACTCGTAAAATAATGGATCCTAAATCAATCATTTCATGGATCTCTCTAAGTGACGCTAACCCCACGGACACGCTCGCTTTGATCCCATACTTAGCAAATCCTATTGTTGATTTCTAAGTATATACGACTCACTGGAGCGTTCGAAATGAAGGTGCGTATTATTGGGGCCAACACTTAGGCAAAGCATCAGAGGTTTCCTAAGTTCAAGTTCGAGCCTCACTACGGGTACGGTCAGAGAACCCCCATGGAAACACCCTCGCACCTATACTTGCGTCCCTCAAATCACTGGACGCTAACAAACCCTAGACTAATGGTGCATGGGGATAAATGCCAGGGAACCTTCAAAGGAAACCCCCTCGTGCGCATACACTCGCGTCACAGATGAACAAGAACGACAAGTATACAGTCGCCGAGCGCGACGAAACGACAGCATATCCAATCCATATTTAAGAACAAAAGAAAGCACGCAAACATTCCAACAGCGACAGAAAAACTCGAATATATGAGAAGAAGCATAAAGTAATCCAAAACATTCAGAAGAAAGTTGGCGGATTAAATACAGACATTAATTGTTCATGAATAGAAAAAGGAAATTAAACTGGCAAGGATAGGGAATCAACAACCAAGGGATTGTCACTGGGCTTGAGAGTCAGGCTATGGAGGGGCGGTCACAAGAGGAACTGGGGCCAATATGTTGGCGTTAGAAGTTTGGGCCTCGCCTGGTTCCTCGATGTCCACTGCATCCATGACGGTGCCCTCGTCCTCTATTTGGGTAGGCTCGGGGCCTAGAGAATTGGCAGCTATGAATTCCCGTTGGAGCATTTGCACCAAATCTTGGTACTCCGGCTCTGCCAAGCTCTCAATAGGATCCTCGTCTTGGACCATGGGTTCGCAGTTCTCATCTAGGTCCATGCGCAAGCGCTCGTCGGTTCGAGTACTGTCAGGAGCCAGGCCAAGCTTCACCATTTGCCCGATCGCTTTACGGAAGAAGCGCCGAGCGTTATCAAAGTACTGGATGTTGGCTGCGAACACAAAAGCTTTGGAACGCATGAATTTCATTACTGCGTCCCAGGAGACCTTCGCCGCCAGTCCTTCCACTTTCCCCTGCAGATCAGCGAGGGCCTTCTTAGTATCTTCATTTTGGCGAGTGCTCTCTGCCAACTGTGTGCTCAACTCCCTATTCTGGACCCTCAGTTGGTCGCCCTCCACCTTCAACTCCCTATGACGCTCATCGAGGGTAAGATAGGCCGCGTCCGCCTTCTACAGATTCTCCCTCAGCCTGTCCTTCTCAAGGTTGGCTTCAGTCAGTTGAGCATGGACATGGTTGTAATCCTCTTGCAATTGGACGGGGTCGGAAGCTCGCAGCAATCTTTTGTACTTGGCCTTATGCTCCGAGTAGGCATGTGCTCGCCCCTGCAGGTTCTTCAACCTAGGGATTACCTCCTGGAAAGTCAGAAACAAAAGTAAGCGTTAAAATTGGAGTACTGGAAGTTGGAATTCCCCATAGAATATTAAGGACTCACCGTTAGAAGGGCGTGACAAGCGTCGTCAGCAACACGAGCGGCGTCGTGCTCATTCAGCTTATCGTGATCTCCGGAGAATTGGAGTTTTCCGACGATGTCCGAAACGAGTTTTACAGAGTAGGCACTCTTCTTCAGAAGTACCGGACCCTCGGTCCGCTGGCGCTTGTAGCGAGCGTCGCCCTTGCAGCCCATCTTCCAGAAATCCTCATCTTCTGATGAAGAAGTATCGCTGCCCTCGCCTCTGTGCCCCACCACCACTTCTTTTCCCTTGCCGAAAATTGGGATGGAGTCTGGCAGCCTCTTCCTCTTCCCTTGACGGTCGGCCCGGATGGTTTCGTGGATACGTACCACTTCCCCCGAGCGATTGCGAGAGCCGCTCGAACTCAGTGAAATTGGACCTTCGGGGGCCGCCGGCGGAGGAGTAGCCCCACGGACGCTATCAACCGTCAAATCCTCAATAGGGCCCCTAGGGGGAGCTTCATTCTCTGCACCTCCGCGAGCGCCATTATGGCCGCGGCCGGCTCCTCGTCTAGTTCCCCTCCCCCTTGGAGCGTTGGGAGGACGGATTTGCTGTTGTCGCTGGGCCTGAGGGTTAGCGGCTGGTCCCTGAGCGCCTAGAATCCGAGAAAGAGCCTCTGCATTCATACCTTGGAATAGTATTCGGACACCTGCAAGAAAGAAGATACGAGCGTCAAAGGTTGGTTGTTTGGATCACGGACACAAGAGTATAGCAATCACACCAAGTTAGGAGACTATTCTAAAAGTTAGAGCAGTTAGTTCCTAGAATCTAACCGTCGAGGGCCATGATGTCAGCGGGAGGGTTGATTATCATATCTGGGGGGTAAGACAAGCCATAACGGAACAACACTCCCTCGTTCTTCATCAAGACCTCAGCTTTAATCCACTTTTTCTCACTCCTCATCTCAAGGGCTAATCCCTTTGCCCAATCCTCAAAGGTTTTATTCCTTACCCTTTCCCTAATCAAAGGACCCTCGCCGTGTATTAACCACCCTCGGTGGACCCCAAAAATTCCCCCGGGGGCCCCCACGAAGAAGTACCTTTCCTTCCAATGCTCGCCATAAGAAGTAGATGGGGAATCTATCATCTTAAAGCCCGATTTGGCTTGGGCATAATAAAATCCATCTGTGGAAGACGAGCGTGGGGAGCGGGCCACTTGTATTAAACTGTCGAAATTAGCGATCGAGGGTTCGTGGCCTAGGGCTCTCATCATTATTACAAAGGTGTTGATTAGAGCTATGTCATTCGGCAAAATTTGTGAAGGGCAAAGCCCCAGGTGGTGATAGATGGTGGCAACGGCGGGCTAGATGGGAAACCTCAGGCCCCCGGCCAGAACCGCGTCCCAGTAGACCGCCATCATCCCAAGCGGCGGTTGGTTGGCCCTTTCTCCCTCCTCGGGAAGTCTCATGGGGAATACCGCTTCGTCCCAATACACTTTGGCCCTCAAATCCTCCAAATCGTCGAGGGTCAGAATGCTCTCAATCTCATCTGGAGATCTGTCTGTTTGGTGGAGGTTATTTTGCCTCACTCGAGTTGCAGACTCCTTTCCCTTTCTCTGACGTTTTCTGGAGGGTTCAGCCTCAACGTAACGCCCGGACGGCCCTGCACCACCCTCGAGGGCTTCTACTGCCACTGTGACCCTGTGATCCTGAGGCCGGACAGCATTGTTAAGCACGGGGAGCACTCTCTCCCATTGCCTTTGCATCTCCATCACGTTGTTCATCTCTTCGAAAAGATCGTTTACCCCCCCAGGATCACTCTCGTTCATCCCTTGAACGGCGGCATCCAGCTCGTCATCCCCAGCCTCTGTCGGTGCCCTTGCTAGCGGGATGGCCATGGGAACGGCGCTGCCTGGGGAGGCCCTCGCCAGTGGAACGGCCACGGGAATATTATCGTTAGGGGAGGAACTCCCGACAGACATCTCCTCCAGTTCCCTCACATAATCCCTATCAACGTTGTCCGCCATGGCAGTTTTTCTGTTCCTGGAGGTGAAGTTTCCAAGAAAAGGATCAACGGAGAAGAAAAGGTTTAAGAACCAGATTCGCAAGGGGGAAGGATTTCTCGCTTAAGGGATACACTCAATCGCAACCTAAATCTAAAAGTTAGTACAAAAAACAGGTGTTTACGGAGTTTTTACCTAAAGATTGAAAGAAAACTCGCTGGAAATCACAGAAATTGCAGAGAATTCTTGTCGCTTTACTTGCTTGAAGAAGTTGAATGAGTGAAAGAGGTGCAAGGCCTTGAAAACCCCTATTTATAGGGGTAAAGGCTGGCATTGATTAGGGTTAAAAATTCAAATTGCAATCATTTCCCGCCTGGGGAAACCCACCACTTTTGGTAACCGCCTCACGTCTCCCGGAACACACGCGCCCACGCTCCCACTCCGCATTTAATGTGGACAGGGCTTCATTAAATGTGATGTCAGAACGTGCCCGTTACGGAAGCCGAGAAGTCACTTCTCTTGAAAGAAGCTTGACCCTCGGATATTCAAAGATTCAAGGCTCGCATCCCCTTAAAATTCTACAGTACGCTCAAGCGATACTACAGAATTTGGGGGGCAAAATGATGAGACACAAAACCGCGTTCGAGTCAGAGTCGTCCACGTGTCGCCCTCTATTGGCTTAAGGCTTAGACGCTCGTACCAACGAACTCGCCTCTCCACGCAGCCCATCCATTTGTTGACAAGTCCGGGTCCACGAGCCTCGGGATATGGTCCCCTCGCAGGCTATCCTCCCAGAAAAGACCCCATGTGGACCCCCTTCTTGACGCTCGTGATCTTCGCGCTCAAGGGCCATCTGCAGTGAGAGGTCCATCTGTATGTTCCTCGAGCGTCACCAGCGCTCGGACCTGATCCTACCACCCTGCGAAGGATCTGAACCTTAGCTATGAGGACCTTAAGCTTCCCTCTCACGCGATCCTCGCTAACAACCTCTGACACAAAGGTAGTGCGCGCCTTCCACCTGACACGCCGCCACCTTTTCAGAAACATCATTCTCACGCCCTCACAGGCTGCCACGTGTTAGGGCAACACCGGTTTGGGACCACACAGTCAAGTTACACATTTACCCTCACCCCCAACATATAAATAGGGGAGAATACTCACTTTCTCCCCCAAGTGATCTTCATGATACATACTGCATTCACTGTTCTGGGTCTTTTCCGCCATTTTTCTGCATCTTATAAAGCTTGACTTGTAGCACCCGAGCGTAAGGTACCACATCCCCCGCACCGAGACCCGACCCGTATATGAAATGGAAGTCCATACACGTGCCAAATCTACGGCGAACGGGGACACAACACACACGCTATGCTAGGCGGGACTAACCCTTAAACCAATCAGTGCAGGAATCATAAAATCAGAGTTAAATAAAATTCGCGGAAGCACAAACTACATAGCATATATACAATGAGCTAACAAGCTCCAAAATAGATATACAAAAGCATTCCATAATCAATGGCGCTCATGGCCTACAAAAATCAAAACGCTCCAATCTATAACAGGATCAAATATAAAAGTAGTAATAATAGTATGAGTATGAGACTGAAAAGAGGTGCTAAACATAAATGCAAGACCTAGACGACTTGAATTCCCGCCTAGCACTCCTATACCTGCACAAACAGCTGAAAACAACCGGGTTCAGTCTAAAAGAGACTGGTGGGTATAAAAACGGGGCATAAGATATATAATATCGCATAAATTAAACACATACATGCAAGCCCTAATCCCGTGTGAAGTTTGAAAGGAATTTACCAAGTGGTTAAAACAAAGATGACATCAACGGGATTACGACGTTCATATTCATTCATAATTATTCATAAGGGTTTAAGCTCGGCGAGTGAGCGTGCACAATCTCTAACCTTCTCCTCGTGTAATCATATTATAATTAGTGGTTATCATACATATCTTTCGTGCACATACATAAATGATCGTAATCATACATATACACCTTCTTCCTCCGGGTGGTGGACAAGTTAGCTAGACCTGACCACCGAATAAATCAATGGCCAATGGGGGTACATGAATCCCCCAAAGGCACTCAGCTCCCATTCCTCGCTAAAACTCCTAGCGAGGGCCGGTATCACCGTAGTTGGTTGGAACTAGTATATGGGATCCCCGTCAGCCCTTGCTTCCTCGGATAGCCACATATACTAAGTCCCGGGGCCCGTTCTGTAATAAATAATAAATGTGTCTCGCCAAACAGAAGGTAGGGTTTCATAAATAAAAAGGGGTCAGACATTTGAAATCATTTACCCAAAATGACTCGATTGATATAATTATATTATTTTGGCTTAAACTTGGCACATAAGGGATTTATAGGGTTGTTTTAACTAATAGAAGAAAAACCCACCTTTTTCCAAAGCAAAATAAAGGCACAAGCGTCTCAATGCTCGCCCTCGTCTCCGACCAAACCCGAATCTGTGCAAAGGAAAAAGTATGAGACTCAATGACCACATGTGAAAAATGTTCATGTGCACGATTAATAAATTTAAAACATATACTCATGCGTTCGTTCATACATTTCATTCAATTTCATAAGTTCATAAATTCATATAATTTTCATAAATTTACAATATTCATAAATTCATAATTTCATAATTTCATATATTCATAACATTCAAAACATTTAAAGTGCATATCAATTATTCTAAAATTCATTTAAGAAGCATAACACATATTATTCCAATTCACATTTAGGGATAAAATAAATAATTGAAACGTTCAAACAAAAGTCGATAATTAAATACACGAAATGGAAATCAATTAATTTCAATAATTAAATTAAATCAAATAATATTAAAAACATATAATAAATATATAATATAATAATAAACATATATATTATATAATATAATAATATATATATGCATTATATATATATATATATCACGTACAACACACACACACATGCATGCATATATATATACTTCATGCAAATAAAATCACAACCCATGCATGCATTATATAACACAACACACACCTCAATTATATATATAACTACACAGCCATGCATGCAATCATACACACAAACACACACGTACACAACATATATATATATATAACAACAGCAGCAGTAACAGAAGACGCAGAAATAATTCAAGAAAAACGGGGTGACACGGGGGTGTCACCCACAAAGCTTATACCGAGACACCCCCGTGTCTCGGTACAGCAAGTCCGGACCATTCTGCACCCCCGTTCCTCGCTGGAACGAGGAGAATTGACACGCCCGTGACAGCAGCAGCAGCAGCCCAGTTTTGACAGAAAAAGAGCAGAAACAGAGCAAGAAAAAGACAGGCATGTACGAGCAAGATAGGCAACATTACAAGGCACAAATTGCTGCAACAACTCAACCATAATACACACTAAAAAGCCATGAAAGATGACAGCAACAAGGAGAAGGAAAAACAGCAAATTGACAGCCAAATTTCTGTGTGAAAACAGAGCAAAACGCTAAGGAAAACAGGGCACGACTGAACTCAACCACTCCGATTCCATTCAAGTCCAAAAGTCCATCAATTGAGCAGCATAATATCATATATTCAACAAGGAAATCAGTTCCAAAAGTGATCAATCAAGACATGAAGGTGTACGTGACATTTACGTGGGATTTTTCTCAAAACTTCATAAATGATACATCATAAATACCTCAACAACCATGTAATCAATGATCATAAATGAAATGAGGATGTCAAAACAATCATTCTCATGCTTGGAATCGATCAAAACCATAAAGAATCAAAGGAGATCAAGAATTTGTACAAAAACTCTACTTTCGGTAAAATGGGCAGAAATGGATAAAACCATGCTCAAAATCAGGAATGAAAGGATGAAAATGCTCAGAATTAATCATATATTACAACCTTAAGCTTACCTTGATGATTGGTTGAAGTTTGGAGAAGATTTGAGCTCCAAAATCTTCAAATGGTGAAGGGTTACGGGACTGGACTGAGAGCAGTAGCTTTGGCTGAAGTTTTGGGGATGGTATGAGGGTTATCTCGGTCAAGGCTTGAAATATCTAGATAGATGGTTGAGTTAGGGTTAAAAGGAATTAAACCATGGTTAATTTGGTTGTGGTTTGGGCAAGATATGGATGAATTAGTGTAACAAGGTCAAGTTGGTCTCCGTTTCGTTTTTCGGTTGGATTTCGGAGTTTCAAATGAATTCGGAAAATTATAAGGCTAAGTTTACTAAACTCGAATTTTCGTTACGAGTTCAGCGGAGTTGACGGAACTCGAATCCGAGTTCCCGAGCTCAAGATATTAAATTCGGAACCAAGGGTACGCTAAGTGCTCGTTAGCTCCCGTTTTGGTTCCTCAAATGAAATTAAATTCGTTAACTAATCAAATGAATTCGAAAATGTAAATTGAGCATAGAATCATGTTCATAACACATATATGTACGACATATTACAAATTCGTGGCAATTTGATATCATATCATAAGAGAACGAAGCACCAAAATGAACAACATGCATATTCCAACAATTCATGCATAATTACATAGAATTCGCATGCAATATTAACTCCATGCAAAAATATATAATCTTCATGCAAAAATATTACTTTGCATGCATATATAAAATCCTCATGCATGTTTACATATGGTACGTAAAATATATATATGTATATATATTAATAATCAATTACTTAAAACATAATTAATTAACATAATATATAATTAGCATAATAATTAACAAATAATAATAATAATTAAACATATATAATTATACATATATATATATACGAGACATAGATATAAAATTAATAATATTAAAATAAAATAATATAATATAATATAATAAAATGATAACAATTATAATAAAATTAAATATAACACACGTAAAAACAATTAATTCGCGCACTTTGGTAAACACATACGCTCTACCTTTACGTCCGAAAAGTCGGGGCGTTACAATCTCTCCCCCTTAAAAGAATCCGTCCTCGGATTCACTGTTCGCTCGGAAACAACTCGGGGTGAAACCTTTACATCTCATCCTCCGTTTCCCACGTAGTCTTTTCGGTTTTATCACTTCTCCAAGAACCTTGACTAGTGGACTACGCCGATTTCGAAGTCCCTGAAACTCTCGATCCAATATCCTAATCGGTTTTTGAACGAAGGTGAGATCCGGTTCTAATCCACTTCTTCAACCGGTAGAACCTCGGACTCGTCTCGGTAATACTTTCGGAGCTGCGAAGCATGAAGCATGTTAGGCATTCCAGTTAAATTCGGAGGCAAGTCCAATGCACATGCTCTCAACCGGTCCTCCAGATACTTAATCAATATTTCTGATTGTCCGTCGGTCTGAAGATGGAAAGCTGTGCTGAAATGAAGCCTTGTTCCCAACCACTTCTGTAATTCTTGCCATAATCTTGAAGTAAATCTGGGATCCCTATCCGAGACAATACTAACAAGTATACCATGAAGCCTGACAATCTCATCCTTGTATCTCTTGGCCAACTTATTCAGTTATCGGACATTCTGATAGCCAGAAAATGAGCTGATTTTGTCAATCTGTCCACAATAACCCAGATTCCATCGAAACCTCCTCTCACTTTTGGTAATCCCGAAACAAAATCCATAGCTATTTGTTCCCATTTCCATTCCGGGATAGGCAATGGTTGAAGTAGCCCCGATGGCTTTTGATGTTCTGCCTTTACCACTTGACAAGTCATGCAGTGTTTCACGAAGTCGATCACATCCCGTTTCAATCCATTCCACCAATAAAATTGCTTAAGATCCTTATACATTTTGTTCCCTCCGGGATGTATCGAATAACCTGACCGATGGGCTTCCTCAAGAATAATCCTTTTTAACTCTTCCGGGACAACAACTCTATTCTTGAATCTTAGAAGTCCCGTATCATCAAACCTAAACGGACACTCTGAATCAGCTCGAGCCTTCTCAGCTAATTTCTGAACTTCGGGATCAATCCTCTGAGCATCAAATAATCTCTGTTTAAGATCTGGTTGAACCGTAATATTCCGAACACTAGCCCTCAGCTTGAAGAACTCATTCTCATCTCCAATCTCCACTTTCACATTGGACATGCTAGCTTTCCGACTAAGCGCATCCGCAACCAAATTGGCTTTGCCGGGATGGTATCGGATTGTACACTCATAATCCGCCAAAAGTTCCATCCAACGCCGTTGTCTCTTATTCAATTCCTTTTGCGAGAATAAGTATTGAAGACTCTTGTGATCGGAAAAGACTTCGAACGAAATTCCATAAAGATAGTGTCTCCACTTACCCAAAGCAAAGATCACTGCCGCTAATTCCAAATCGTGAGTGGGGTAGTTCTGTTCATGCTCTTTCAGTTTCCTTGAGGCATAAGCGATCACTCTTCCATTCTGCATCAACACACATCCCAAACCTTCCTTTGAGGCGTCCGTATAAACTGTATATCCTTCTGTACCTTCGGGAAGTGCTAATACAGGAGCGGTGGTCAACTTCTCCTTTAGAAGTTGGAAACTAAATTCACATGCCTCGTCCCACTCAAACTTAACCGCTTTCTTAGTCAATCGGGTTAAAGGAGCCGCAATCTTTGAGAAATCCTGAACAAATCTCCGATAGTAGCCTGCCAAACCCAAGAAACTCCTTATTTCTGAAGCATTTTTCGGGCTTTGCCATTGAATAACCGTCTCAATCTTAGAAGGGTCTACTTCTAAACCTTTCCTCGAAATAATATGACCCAAAAATGCTACCCGGTCAATCCATAACTCGCATTTGCTAAACTTAGCAAACAACCGATGTTCCCTTAAGGTTTCCAACACAATTCTGAGGTGCCTTTCATGATCTTCCGGAGTTCTCGAATAAACCAAGATGTCATCGATGAAAATTACCACAAACTTATCCAAATAGGGCCGGAAAATTCGATAGCGTAAGCACGAGCCGGGATCATTGGCCTTTGAACTCGTCGTTGATATTCGGGGTCTTTGTAGGGACAAGTATCCGCCCTATGGTCAGCTTTTCCACATATAAAGCACAAATTCAACCTCCTCCGACAGTTATAATAATTATGAGTTGGTCCTCCACAATGTGTACAAGGAGCTTGAGCCAATCGTGCTTCACTCGGACGTTGTTGATCCCTTGTTGGTGCAGGCAAAGCTATTGGAACCGGTGGAGTTGGTCCTCCCAATCTTGGCTTCTTAAACGGACCCTTAGGAGGGGAAGTAGCTTGAACCAAAGGTCGCTTTCCGGAACTTGTTCCAGAACCTCGTCCTCCAAACCGAGGTTTCTTAAATAGACCCTTAGGAGGCAGACTAGCTTGAATCATCGGCCTCTTTCCCGAATTCGATCCGGATCCTCTTCCCTTAGGAGCTCTAACAACCGGATCCTTCTTTTTGATTTCCTCCCCTTGCGTAGAAGACTGTCGGACTCCAGGTAGCCTCTCTACTCGAATCAACCAACCCTCCGAGACCGCATCATCGATAGGACCAGAAAATCGAGGGGGGTTGTAACTCAGAAATACCCCATGAGGATCTCTATTATCATTATGATTTGGTGGAGGAACTTGTCGTTCTGCCTGTTGCGGTGGGGGAGCTTGAGCCCTTCGATGCTCAACATAGTTGAAGACGGCTTCCATAAAATTCCCCATATCCATCGGTGATGCTTGTAGTTGGGGTGGAGGCGTAGGAGATCGATCATGATGACGACAATGTCCGGGAGATCTCTCATGATGTCTACGTGGAGGCATCCTGTTCAAGAAACACTAAGATGCATGCTATCTTTAGTCCATGCATGCAAGTGCAATTATTTCAATCAAAATTCAAGATTTAGAGCACACAAGCACGTAAACAATGCATATGCAACACATTGACAAGTTGTTCCTAAAGCCGAACGACCTAACTGACTCAACACGACACTAGAGCCCGGGTTTTGCAACCCTAAGCTCTGATACCACTTAAGGATGTAGCACCCGAGCGTAAGGTACCCCATCCCCCGCACCGAGACCCGACCCGTATATGAAATGGAAGTCCATACACGTGCCAAATCTACGGCGAACGGGGACACAACACACACGCTATGCTAGGCGGGACTAACCCTTAAACCAATCAGTGCAGGAATCATAAAATCAGAGTTAAATAAAATTCGCGGAAGCACAAACTACATAGCATATATACAATGAGCTAACAAGCTCCAAAATAGATATACAAAAGCATTCCATAATCAATGGCGCTCATGGCCTACAAAAATCAAAACGCTCCAATCTATAACAGGATCAAATATAAAAGTAGTAATAATAGTATGAGTATGAGACTGAAAAGAGGTGCTAAACATAAATGCAAGACCTAGACGACTTGAATTCCCGCCTAGCACTCCTATACCTGCACAAACAGCTGAAAACAACCGGGTTCAGTCTAAAAGAGACTGGTGGGTATAAAAACGGGGCATAAGATATATAATATCGCATAAATTAAACACATACATGCAAGCCCTAATCCCGTGTGAAGTTTGAAAGGAATTTACCAAGTGGTTAAAACAAAGATGACATCAACGGGATTACGACGTTCATATTCATTCATAATTATTCATAAGGGTTTAAGCTCGGCGAGTGAGCGTGCACAATCTCTAACCTTCTCCTCGTGTAATCATATTATAATTAGTGGTTATCATACATATCTTTCGTGCACATACATAAATGATCGTAATCATACATATACACCTTCTTCCTCCGGGTGGTGGACAAGTTAGCTAGACCTGACCACCGAATAAATCAATGGCCAATGGGGGTACATGAATCCCCCAAAGGCACTCAGCTCCCATTCCTCGCTAAAACTCCTAGCGAAGGCCGGTATCACCGTAGTTGGTTGGAACTAGTATATGGGATCCCCGTCAGCCCTTGCTTCCTCGGATAGCCACATATACTAAGTCCCGGGGCCCGTTCTGTAATAAATAATAAATGTGTCTCGCCAAACAGAAGGTAGGGTTTCATAAATAAAAAGGGGTCAGACATTTGAAATCATTTACCCAAAATGACTCGATTGATATAATTATATTATTTTGGCTTAAACTTGGCACATAAGGGATTTATAGGGTTGTTTTAACTAATAGAAGAAAAACCCACCTTTTTCCAAAGCAAAATAAAGGCACAAGCGTCTCAATGCTCGCCCTCGTCTCCGACCAAACCCGAATCTGTGCAAAGGAAAAAGTATGAGACTCAATGACCACATGTGACGCTCGGCAATGAAGTGCATATGACGTGAATGCATAGATGATCATGTTATATTATAAAAATGTTCATGTGCACGATTAATAAATTTAAAACATATACTCATGCGTTCGTTCATACATTTCATTCAATTTCATAAGTTCATAAATTCATATAATTTTCATAATAATTAACAAATAATAATAATAATTAAACATATATAATTATACATATATATATATATACGAGACATAGATATAAAATTAATAATATTAAAATAAAATAATATAATATAATATAATAAAATGATAACAATTATAATAAAATTAAATATAACACACGTAAAAACAATTAATTCGCGCACTTTGGTAAACACATACGCTCTACCTTTACGTCCGAAAAGTCGGGGCGTTACATGACTTCATCTTCATCACAGTTGCTTTATCCCCGCATTAAGCACTCTTGGTGTTATCCTAGCTGGAAGAACCGACGCTCAAAAGGAAACCCAGTTCCTGAGGCTCAACGCCTGTGATGGTCTCCCCTTTTACAATTAAATTCTAAATTGATTGGTGTCTAAATCTTTTACAAGTTTCTACACCATCAAGATCCTACAAATATCTCCAAAAATATTAATTTGTCCGTACATGTAATGTCAGATACCTATCACATAGCAAAATTTAGGAAATAAAATTTTACACCATGTTATTATCGTATTGTTTAAGTATCCTATCTATAATACACGGATATTATATTCATTGTATAATGTACAAAAACTTCTAAAATATATTTTTATCGTATTGTTTTTGTATCAAACACTGTATCGCATATACTGTGATAGATTAAAAAAAATATTCGTATCATCTATTAGTATCGTATTCGTATGCCAATATTTGTGTTCATGAATTATAATTTAGTTGTTGTTGCCTTTTTTTTTTTTTTTTTAAGTATAGTTCTCATAAGTTCCGAGTCATTGTGTTAATATCATGAGCGTCATGCTCTAGGTCATGCGGATGTACAAACGGGTGCGGGTGCGAATGAGCCAATTCACAAAATTTTAATAAAATTGGATTGCGGGAGCGCATTAAGAGTTTAATAAAAAATATTATAAATAATTATATTTATAATATTATTTTATTTTATTTAACTTTATATATAAAAACTTGATTTTATTTAACTATCTATAATAATAACTTAATTTCATCATTTTATAATAATCATATATTAAAATAAAAAATTAAAATTCATCTTTCATATTATTATATGTGTGTATTAAATAAATTTTAAGTCTTCTTAAAGCGAGAAATGTGTATAAATTCATCATTGCGATTAACTAAAATTTTAAGTCGTCTTAAAGCGAGCAATGCGCACAACACAAATTTTGACCAACTCCAAATTTAAATAGGGCTATGCCCAAGGGGAAAGCTAACTTTATCTAAACTGGGCTAGGCCCAAAGGGAATGTTAACTTAATCTAAGCTGGGCCATTGAAATTGGGCTTCAGTTACGGACCATTCATACTTTCATAGCCCATAATATTTGCCATTTGCCAACCCACTCTTCATACTGCAGGTGCTCAAATTGACAGAATGAAGAATTCCATCCCCTCCAAATTGAAAGTGAAACTGTAATAAGATATCAGAAAAGCGGTAATTACACGAAAAATGTGATGTTAGGATTTTTTGTTGGTGAGACTCTATCCCAATCACTGTAAATTTCTCCAAATCTCGGCTAAAAATACAGTTGAATTCAATTCCGATCTCCGATTTCTCATTTCCCACAGTTACACTGCGCCAGCCGTTGCAATGGTGGTCTGTAAATGCCGCAAGGTATAGTGTGGAATCTGCACACACCGATGTGATTTCTGATTATTAGTTTTGCGTTTCGGATTTTGAGCTGTTTGTTTGATTATCATCTGCATGTTGTTACTTTTGGATCAGATCATGACTCGCTTTGTTTTTACATAATTGAAATTTGCTGATGTTCCAAATTTATAGTTAGTTCCTTCTCATTCGTCCGTATCTGTAAATGCGGTTTTCCAAGCTCTATGGTGATTCCTGATCGACAGTAATTTCGTACAATTAATTGGTATAGAGTTTGAGCAGTGAAATTCAGTGGTTTGATTCATTTGATACGTAATAGGGTGATGATGGGGAATTGTTTTGCATTTTTGCTAGCTTGGAGGCTAATGATTCTGTCTACTTGGTGTTCATAGGCAACTAAGTTATATTGCTTCGTCCACAAGGTTCCAGTTTGCGGGGAATGTATATGCTTCCCAGAACACCAAATCTGTGTGGTATGTTGTCATACAATTTACAATTCCTTTCTCAGAGATATAAGGCCATAAGAGTTGAAAAGAAATGTTGTGTTTTAGGTGCGAACGTATTCCGAGTGGGTAATTGATGGAGATTATGATTGGCCTCCTAAATGCTGCCATTGTCAAGCTGTGCTCACGGAAGGAACGGACTTGCAAACTACTCGATTGGGCTGTTTGCGTACGTCTTCCTGCTTTTATATGTATTAATTATTTCCCTTTATTTGATTAACTCTGCATATCTAGCTCATGCTTTCTTTTTACAGATGTTATACATACGAACTGCTTGGTTTCCCATATTAAAAGTTTTCCTCAACATACCGCTCCTGCTGGATACGTCTGTCCTGCCTGTTCAACTTCAGTATGTTCTGCTTGTGGAAAGTCTTATCATATATTATTTGTTTGACCAGCAATTTTTGTTTAATGCAAACCCATTCTGAGGATAAAGTTCTTGAATCGGATTGATGTTAAGCTTTGGAAATGCTTATAGAGCTTACTTACCTGGATTGAAGTATTTTAGCTCCATGGCAGATGATGGAGGGTTGAGATTTAGAAGCTAGATATAATTCAGAATCTTAAGTGGATCGTACTATTGTGCCCCTTGAATTATTTAATGTCTGACATTGCCTGCTGCATACTTCTATTTCATGTGCAATGCTGGATTGTTTGCAGATATGGCCTCCAAAAAGTGTCAAAGATTCTGGATCACGTCTTCATTCAAAACTCAAGGAAGCAATTTTGCAGGTATCCTGCAAGTGTAGCTAAATCACACTTGTTACCTTGCACAGATTTGGTGTATATAAACTTGCCAACAAATTTATAGTTGTTTTTAAGGATTGCATTTTTATTGCTGCTGTTTTAGGTGAATTATGGCCTTCTACACTGGTCCCTTTTCAAATTGACAAGTCCCACAAAATTGATTTGTCATTTATGGCTAAATATAACCTCAGTTATGCTTAAATCTCTCTTTTCTATATCTATTGTTTATTCCTTGTATCCCTTCCATCATTTCTGGATGGGTTGGTGGTGCACTGGTGGTGATGCTGCTGTAATGTATCCACAGGTTTCATTGAGAAACTCCCATTTTTTCACAAATATTATTGGCATTTTGATTAGGGGACATAATGTTTTTGCAGACTGGCATGGAGAAGAACTTGTTTGGGAACCATCCAGTTCTATTGCAGGGAGGAGAATCCCGAAGTCCGCCTCGTGCATTTAACACCGAGCCACTGAAACATGTCTCTGCTGCTGATGGATATGATGGAGCTTCTACTGCAAGACCTGCACATTTGGATATTGTGGAGGTGGATGGACCTGGCCCGGCTGCATCAGAGCCCAATTTCATGAAAAGCACAAGTCCTTCTGGTGTAAGATGTCTTAATGTTTTATTTTCCTTTGTAGCATTTGCTGTTCAATCCCCTTGTTTTATGTGCGGTAGTTTTATGTCTTGTTAGAATGGTTTCTCACACATTTTTGTTGCCCAGCCTGGTGCAACCACACGAAAGAGTACAACGCAAGCTGAAAGGCTGGGCTCTGAAGTTCCATATTATGGTGATGATGATGATGAAGATGGGAACAGGAAAAAGTACTCAAGGAGAGGTCAGTGGGAGTGATTTTTCGCTATCCTATCTTTTTTTTTTTTTTTCCTTTTTTGCCTCCATTTCCACTCAGTGTTGTTGTGTTGTGGCGGGTACATAAAGGCAAGTGAAATCATATGCATGTTTTGCAGGCCATTTCTTTTTTCTCTATCTATTTTTTTCATAGGCTGAATTTCTTTCACTAGGATTACTACAATTTTGGTGAACCGCTTTTGAGCCTTACATCTGCATGACCAACTTGCAAAACACTTTATGATGGGCAGGCTTATCATCAGGGTCCTATTATCTCTTGTCAAAAATGGAACATATATTGTTTTCCTGTAACAATGTCTAGTTTCAAGTCCTACCCCTATGTGTGTGATTTTTGAGTAAATTTATGGAAATTAAAATCTCCTCGAATTTTCAAAATCCAGCAGCTCGGTCATGCTCAGGCCCCTGTCTTCTGGTAAGTGAGTCACCTGTGGTATAAATTTCATGCATCTAAAGGCCTCTGGACATGAACCAGAATCCTAACTCAGACTATTAGAGGGCTCAAAGTAATCCCCACTAATGATTCCATTAACATAAAGATTACTATGAGCCTCCAGCCATCCAGCTTGTAGTGCAAGTTTAGAATTCAATTTTTATGCCCTACTAAGAACTTAGTTGCTCATATAATGCAATTTATCTTTTCTCAGGGGTTATCTATGATTTCTTTGTATCTGAAATAGTGAACCGAGCATACTGAATTATGATGTGCAGGTACAATTCGCCACAAGTTCCTTAGGTCATTGTTGCCTTTCTGGTCAAGTGCATTGCCAACCCTACCAGTGACTATGCCTCCACCTAAAGATGTGTCCCATGCAGATGATGCCCCGGAAGGTCGTGTTAGACATCGCAAGAGTTCAAGAATGGATCCAAGGAAACTACTCTTAGTTATAGCCATCATGTAACTATCTTCCTCATATGTCTCCTTTTTTTTCCCCCAAACTTATAAGTGAAGAACTGCATCCCCTGTTGCTATTAGTGTGTTTATTGTGTTGTCCCGCCATACACTTCTCTAGACATAGATCAAAAGGCATGGTGACTCATGCCAGAAAATTTACATTTCATGTGGATCGATGAATCTGATGATGACATATCTATTTTGTTTATGACTACACTATTTGCCCTTGCCCCTGGTCCAAGGGCTCAGAACTCTGGGTATGTCAGGGGAAGTTTTTGTAGTTTCTCAAACCTCCTCGGATTATGTAAGGGAGTTTGTTTAATCATGCAAAACCTGAGTGTATCCCAGTGTATTATCCCTTGTTCCTTTGTCTTCTTCGATTGGTTAAATTAAGTGCATTAATTGGCTTACAAGATTTTCTCTTTTCATGCAGGGCCTGCATGGCGACGATGGGTATTTTATACTACAGACTCGCGCAACGCGGTCTGGGCGGTCTGGGTGAGGAGGCGGCTGATAATGAGCTGCAGTGATCTTGAAATTTTCCCTCATGTAGACCGAAGTTCGCTTGTTTTGATAGAAAGACTTCTGATAATGCTTTTGTAGTAGATATTCAAACTCTCTGCAATCGCAAGTTTGCATTTCTTGTGTCCATGAGATTCGTTCTACCTTTTTCTCCATCTTTGTTTTGGTTGTCTTTGCATGGGATTCAGACTGGAGCTTTTTGTAAGGCAAAATTTTGACCTAGTTTTTTCGAGGGTTGTATACTTCTATTCAAATTGGTTTTTACTTGCTGAGTTTATGTTATTACATGTTTGAGTTGAAATAGATCATTTATTGTTTAAATCACTTTTTACCAATTGTATATACGTTCAACAACCGACTTGAATCCAAGATTTTTGTTTAAACCAATGTCAACTAAGTTAGTTGGTGGCCATAGATCTATGATGCATAGATTCGGACAAGACGACACAGATAAGATAAGGATATGACAACACGATTTTTTTTTTTTTTTTTTTTTTTATTTCTCACGTGAGGAATATCCGATATAACATGACAAAATGATATTTTTAGAAGTATATGTATTTATAATTGATGTCAACTTGATAATAAAATAAATCTTTGAAAATAGATTCAAAATGTTTCACTGCCAAAAGGTTAAAAATCTTGAGCAAAAAGTTATATATATATATATATATATATATTTCATTAAAAGCAATCTAATTTTTAAATTATAAATCATGTATTTTTAAGTATATGTAATAAATGGAATATATATCTTTCTATTTTTCCCCGCCAAACAAATTATTCAATATTGTGCATAAACAAGAACACAACAAGAGTACGTCACACATATTTTTTAAAACTTTTCATATAACAGGTACCCAATACAGTGCGATAAGATGTCCTGTTTTCAACGGTATTCATGCTTAAGAGATTACTCATTTCTAATAATTATTTATATTTCTCGCTAAATACGTTGTTCATGTAGTAAATTTAAATTTAAACAATTGTATACAATAATATAATTTAAAACCCGGCCGAACCGTGACATCCCCGGTCCGGGTCGTCCCCAAATAATATCAACTAAATACTAATTACTAGTTTACTATCAGTGGCCTTCTTCATCAGAATAAAAATCTCCCCAAAATCACCTAAAGCCCTCTGTAAATCGCTGTGGATCTCCAATTTCTCCACTTCTTAGCTGTTCTGCTCAGTAATGGTGGTCTGTAAATGCCGCAAGGTACTATGTGTGGTCTCGAATTTTGTTTTCGGATGTTAAGTTGTTGATTTGGAAATCGTATGAATTTCTGTTGCTTCTAGATCAGATTATGTTCCGAGTTCCTTTTGAAGGAGTTCGCAGATCTTCCTGCTTTCATTTCATTCCTTGTCATTTCCTTTTTGTAAATTGTGGATTCTCTATGTGTATGGTGATTTGTGCTTGACTGTAATTTAGTAGAATTATTCCTTTTTGTTTATTGAAAAGGTCGACATAGATTAGGGAGTGGAATTCGTTGCTTTGGTGATTCATTTGATTTGCATTGGGTGAGGATAGTGAACTGTTCTGCTTTTGTGCTAGCTGGGAGGCTAATGACTTTTGTCTAACTTGGTGTTCTTAGGCAACTAAGTTATATTGCTTCGTCCACAAGGTTCCAGTTTGCGGGGAATGTATATGCTTCGCAGAACATCAAATCTGTGCGGTATGGTTCTGGAAATTCACAATTTATTTCCCTGGAGATGTTGTTACTGTTAGAGTTGAAGTACATGTTGTGTTTTAGGTGCGCACATACTCCGAGTGGGTAATTGATGGAGACTATAACTGGCCTCCTAAATGCTGCCATTGTCAAGCTGAGCTTGCGGAGGGAGCAGACCTTCAAACCACTCGATTAGGCTGTTTGCGTATGTTGTAGAGCTTTATATGTAGTGTTATCTTTTCCTTTCAGTTTGAAGTCGAAGAAACTTCTATTTGTTTATTTCTATGTTTTAACTCGTGCTTGAATATGCAGATGTTATACATACAAATTGCTTGGTTTCACATATTAAAAGTTTTCCTCCACACACGGCTCCTGCAGGATATGTCTGTCCAGCCTGTTCCACTTCGGTATACTATTCTTAAAGAAATTCTTTCTGTTCTGTATTATTTTAAGCCCCCTTTTTTTGTTTGATGCAAGCCCATTGTGAAGATAGAGGTTCTTCTAGGCTGCAAATATAATTTTATTGCCGCATTTGCATGCCTTTATCTCAGGGTTTTAGAACATGAGGCTTGCAACTCCTTACATAAGGTTCAATCTGTGACAACTTAGAGATTGATTTTCATAAAAATTTAGGCTCTAAAATTACTCTTATTCTCTTCCTTAACCTATCAAAAGAATGCATGTGAAGTACTTTGATGAACGTAACCAATGAAAACTGAGGCTCAGATTGGAGAAGAGTTTTAAAACCTGAGGGTCCTGCTGTATGGTTGCACTCAATGCTAGTATGAATAGTTCTATTTGATGGGCCACCCATTGAAAGAATACCAAATGTTCCCTTGATCTTCTTCGGAGTCAAAATAATCTGTTAGAAGATTAACGGTATCTACTTATAGAGATAACGAGTTTCATAATTTGAAGATGCTTGTAGAAATTCAATTACCTGGCTATCATTTGAGCCCCATAACTGGATCTGAGATGACAGCTCGGGATATTTAGATGTCTATCTGTCCAAATATCATGCCCCTATTGTCTCAGATCATGTGATATGTGTGTTTCATGTGTAATGTTTGATTGTTGCAGATATGGCCTCCTAAGATTGTCAAAGATTCAGGATCACTTCTTCATTCAAAACTTAAAGAAGCCATTTTGCAGGTAAAACTTTTGTTTGTCGCAAGTGTAGCCAAGAGCTCATTCCTTAATATGACAATTTGGCTTATATCAAATGCTAAGAACCTTTTGTTCTGAAAAAATAAATTTATTCCTGCTGTTTAGGAGGATGCCTGTTAACTGACCATCTTCAGCTGACATGTTTCATTTTTTCACGAATATTCTCGTCTTGTGTAAGTTTGGTCCATGATGTTTCTGCAGACTGGTTTAGAAAAGAACTTGTTTGGGAACCATCCAGTTCTACTTCAAGGATCTGATTCTCGAAGTCCTCCACGTGCCTTTGACTCAGATCCACTCAGACGTGTCTCTGGTGCTGGAGGCAAAGAATACAACGGTGATAGTTTTCCATTTATTGTAGACGGTGCAACTTCTACCGCAAGACCTGCACATTTGGATATTGTGGAGATAGATGGACCTAGCTCAGTATCGACAGAGCCCAATTTCATGAAAAACACAAGTCCTTCTGGTGTAAGCTGTCCTAAAATTTGTTTTATTTTACATTTCTCTTTACTTCATGTCTTGTATGTTGTATTTCTATGTCTTCGATTAGTTGTTTCTCACACAGTTTTGTTACACAGCCTGGGGCAACCACGCGAAAGGGTACAATGCAAGTAGAAAGGCAGAACTCTGAGATCTCTTACTATGCTGATGATGAAGATGCTAACAAGAAGAAGTACTCACGGAGAGGTTAGTGGCAGTCACATTTTGTGCTTATTACTTTTGGTTTAGCGTCCCTGTGACTAGTACAAGAAAGACAACTGAACCCATATATATTTACAGTGGTCAATTTTCTTCTTCCGGTTGATTTGTTTTCTAGGCTGAAACATGTGGTTTTCTACATATGCTATGATAATAAACTAGTTTTAACCCATACTTGTGTATGGCCAATCCGGGAAGGCTTGAACATAAACTAGACCTGCCATTGTGTTTTATCCTTTGCCATATATAGAGCTTTTGGTGGACATATTGTTTTCCTGGCTATGAGATTCTCAAATAAAATTGTGAAATAAAAATTTCTAAAATTTTCTAATTTCGTCAAATCCCATTACGGGTCTCCAGTCAATCCCCACATAAATGATTCCAATTCTGCACATGGGTTTTTGATCTTCCCATATAGACTACTTCATCTTCATCCTGCCAGTTCACAGTCCAACTTCAGAATTTAATTGTTTGCTCTACCAAGAAATCAGTTGCTTGCTTGATTTCAATTTTTATTTTTATATTATTTATCACTTAAAACATTTGTTTCATAAATAACTAAACCAAACATACTGAATTACGAGGCAGGTACATTTCGCCACAAGTTCCTGAGGTCCTTGTTGCCGTTCTGGTCAAGTGCATTGCCCACTTTACCTGTGACTGCTCCACCACGAAAAGAAGCTGATGAGGCCTCAGAAGGCCGTGTAAGACATCACAAGGCTTCATCAAGAATGGACCCAAGGAAACTTCTCCTGATTATAGCCATCATGTAACTATCTTCACTCATTTCCTGCAGCTAGTTTTACTCTCATTATAAATTTGTGGATAAATGCATCTATTTTACCTTATGGTTGACTCAATATGATTTTCTCATTTCGTGCAGGGCCTGCATGGCGACAATGGTTATTTTATACTACAGGATTGCACAACGCGGTCTGGGTGAGGATGCGCCTGATGACGAGCTGCAGTAATTGAGTCTCAAACTATGCTTTTGTGGCCAAATACAGGTTAAATATCAGAGAAAATATACTGTGGTACAGTCATTTGCTTAATCGGACACATTGATTCTAAACTTGTGTAGTTTATCAGGAATCCTTTAGTTTCTGTATGCTTCACCTTCTCTTCTTTTCCTTGTTTTTTTTATTTTTTTTTTATATATTTATTTTCTCTTTTGATATATGGTTCACTTGTTTATTGTTGTAAACACAAAATTATCTGTCATTTTGGATTCTCTGTTTTAGCTTGTGGTGCGTTGTGTATTCTAGTGTTACAAGTATAAAAGAAACGTGCTTGCTCATAGGATAATAGTGACATTTGATTAAAACATATGTTCCGAAACCGAACCTGATACTGAATTTTCAAGAAAAATATGTATCGACTATCGAACCACAATATTTCAATTCGATGTTTGGCCTTTGATTCGGTTTCAGTTTCAATTTGATATTGGGTCTTTGATTCGGTTTTGGTTCATTATTCGGCTTGTACTGAATTTTCGATTTCGCCTGTGGACAACCCTGGTATTTAATATCCTCATGGCCTCAATTCAAGTGTGTGAGTGACCCAGGTTGGTTCAAGTGGTTAATAGGATCATTCTCCAGGACAATGATCCGTATGTGAATTCCACTTGGCGTGTGTTATAAATAAGGGGAAAAAAGAAAATGTGTGAGTGAAATTAATGCCCATATTTTCTACGCTTTTACTTTTACGGTTTTACCAGGTTGAGCTGTGATTTGGGCCATTTGGCCCAAGCAGCTAAGCCCGGAAAGGGACCATTATAAAGTTGGGCTGAAGGGCCTCAAAAGAAAATAGATAATTTCCAAAAGGACCACAACAAACACACCTTGGCCAAATGTTACCCCACAATTCATTTGGAAATTACTATTTTCCCTTCTTTTTGGTTACAAATTGAAGTTAATGTTGCAAAGGACTTATTATTATTCTCTCTTTAAAGAGGATTATTGCTAATTCTCTAATTATTGTTAACGGGATTTGAACATGTGACGTATCTATTTACAGTTAGTATCACTATTATCACTAAATTATTTGCGTGTCTCTTTGCAAAGAACTTACTTAAAATTAAAATGACGAACATAATGTAGAATTGTTATTTCCTGATGGTACGAACACTGCCCTCTTCACTCCCTAGTCCCTATTATCAAAAGCCGACGATGTGAATAGTCCCATATGTGTTAAACTAATATTCTAAATGATGGAAAATAAAAGAATATATGGTTTTAACGATTCAAATTTTAAATAAAATTAATTTCATCACAGAACTCTCACAAATATAGAAATTGAGAGCCCATAACATGTCAATTGTTTGAGTTTGAACTTTGAAGTGATGTACATACATCACTATATTTTTCTATTTACCATACAAAACACAAGTGTGTTGTCAAATTGGTATTTTGCAACCCTATTTTTAAGTGTTTGACATTGTGAATGTCAACCTCCTAAAGTTTAGCCAAAAAGGATCCATCAATCCTTCTCATTAATGTCAACCTCTTCAATTTTGGTAAAAGAAGATGTACCTCTCGTTCTCATTCTATTAGAGAGAAATGGTACATCCCTTGATTATACATTGAAAATTTTGTACTATAATCAGATCCATATTTAGCGAATCCGCATTTATCCAGTGTCAATCTATTCATTAAATCTATATCGTGGATTACGTGATTAGACAGAGTCTGTCTATTCGAAATATACATACGAAGAGAAAGGAGGGGTTGTTTCGATGCACCATTGATGAAGACCGTATTTCATGGATACCTCGATCAAGAATTAGGAATTAAGGATATATCAATAATCTTTACTAATTGCCCTTATGCATGGCCTACACAATTACGCGAGATATAATTACGACTAAATTAATTAAAAGGCATTTCACGAAATCATTAACGTATAATTCTAAATTTTGATGTATAAATCGAATTAGTGAAGAAATTGATGAGCTAGAAAAGTCATAAAACGCGGAAATTGGATCGAGTTCATTCAGATATTATTATTAAAAAGCTTGATTAATAATTTTTTATGCTGTCTTAAGTCGCAATTAATTCTAGAATTTTTTTTTTCTTTCCAAACAACGCCGACATGATTGCGATCTTGAATTAATTTATAGTTTTATAATAGGGATAGTTACCAACGTTCCCCTCAGGTTTGGCGTTATTACAGAATACCCCCTGAGGTTTCGAAAATTACGAACTCCCCCCTGAATAGTACACCCTTGCTTACAAATAGCACTGACCGTTAATTACACCGTCTAAAATTGATGACGTCAATAGACGAATTTTGTACACCATTGCTTACAAAAAGCACCGGCAGTTAATCACACCGTCTAAAATTGATGATATCAATGGACGGATTTTTCTCTCAGGGGGGAGTTCGTAATTTCCGAAACCTCAGGGGGTATTCTGTATTAACATCAAACCTCAGGGGGGCGTTGGTAATTATCTGTTTTATAATAAAACAATAATACATTTGACAAAAAAAAGAATAGAGATAATGATTTTTGCCCATCCGAACTATAAGCCATTTTACAATTCACCCTCCAAACTCTTTCGACCCCGATACCACCATCTAAATTATTAATTCGTGACAAACCACCATCACAACCCCTTTATGAGCGGTTTAACCCCAAAACCTGCACACACGCGAGTCACACGTGATAATGGGAAGGGTATTTTTGACATTTCATCTAATATTCAATATCTGAGTCTCCTTTTAAAACATCGTACCCCTCTTTTGAACCCTAATCTATCACAATTTCACAAAGAAAGGAGAAGTGCGTGTGAGCAATATGTGGAGGGAGACATCTGAATTTCTGGTTGATGATTTTTGTCATTGTGGCAGGAGTGCAGAACATCGGACATCGTGGAAGAACGACAACCCTGGTCGGCGTTTCTTAATTTGCAAAAATTACAAGGTTATATCTCATTTTTTATTCTCATTTAAACCCTAATTTTTGGGAATTTTGTTTGACTTGCAAGATTTTTGGTCAGATGTTGAACGGGGGCTCGTACTTTGTATGGATTGATCCACTAATGTCTCTGAGGGCTCGTCAAGTAATCATTGAGTTGGTCATGAAATCTGATAGACAAGAAGCTGCTTTGAAGTCGAAGAGTAGAAAGCTAATATATATGGATGTGGGTAATGCTGATTTGTTCTTAGGCATTTATGTATTTGTGGAAGTAGTGTGCTTGTTGTAAAATCTTTTTCCTGGGATGAGCACTTATTCTCAATTTGAAATGTAAGAGAAATGTGCTATGTTGCAACATTTTGTACTTTGCAGTTCATGAGTAAGCAATGAAGTTATGTTGCATATTAGTGTCTTGTTTTTCTTGATGTTATATTCTAAGAAGAAAATGGAAATTCCTGGACATGAAGAAAAGACTATAAACTGCTGAATCGCTGGACATGAATTGTTCAAATACCACTGAATAGCATAGGATAAACATAACCATCCTTAATTGTTTGGTACCATAACTGAGTTAAGCCAAAACATGCTTACCCATACTTGTATCTAAAAACACAAAAGTTCCAGACAAAAACATCATAAAACCTAACAGGTAAAATGATTACAACAGAACTAATCTTTCACAAATTTGACATTGTTTGGATCTTGTCCCTTCTTTCCAGTCGAGAACCTCACTCCTTGTGTGATAGAGCTTCCAGTAGGTTTCCATGTAGGCTTGGATAAAAATGATGATTGTTGTGTAGATGTTCCAGAGCCCCTGTTTGTGTGGACACCAGTTTTCTTGGTATGTACTTTTTGCATGACTTGTCTATGAAATGGGAACTTTCTTTTCACCCCTAATGTCTTTTTTGTTGGAGCAGCAGTAGGAACCACATTTTCAACTGCACTTTGGCTCTGAAGTGAAGATCGTGTAAACCGTCTTGGACTTTGTTATGTTGCTAAAGCTGAAGATCTTATAACTCTTGAAGGACTTCCTTGAACCTGTTTCCTTTATCCTACATACAACACCAAAATCATTGCAAGATTAAAGTATATGTCTCATAAAATGGCTCTCTAAATACACAATAAAACATCTTTCAAACCTTTGCAGCAGATTTTGTGGTTTTGCTCCTTTTTGCATCATTTTTTGCAGCAGTTTTTTTTCATCTGCAAAAAATACAAACATTTAGGCACAATATAAAAATTGAGTTATAACATTTAAACAAAGTACCTTTGACTATTTTTTGGTCCTTGCTAGATTGGTTGGTGTTGGGATCTCTCTTTCCAATTCTGAAATTGATGGCCTTGGTACTTGGAGACAAGTCCTTGTATTATGTCCCTTTTCCCCACATGCTCTACATGTCATAATCACCCCATTTTTGCTCATTTTCACCGGAATTTCAGCCTTTTTCTTTCCCTTGGAAACTTCATCTACTTTTTTTCTTCTACTATACCTTTTGGGTCTTCCAGGGAGCTTTGTTGGGATTGGTGGCTGCAATTTTGTGTAAGGAGTCTTTGGCCACATATCACTGCCATTCAGTGTAGGCATGGCATAAGAATAGGCTTTCATGAATGTCTCTTTGCTGTAGTATTGATCAACATACTCCCATGGTTACAGCCCCAAATAGCAAAGTCCAGATATTACATGAGGGCATGGAATGCCAGTGAGCTCCCATCTTCTGCAGCTACATGCCTTCTCCTTAACATTGACTTTAAACCTTGTTCCATAAGAACTTTCAATTTCAAACCGGTTCAAACCATTCCAATGGGCAATATACTCCTTGCTTTTTTTTCTTCAACTCCTCCAGCAACTTGCAGACCTTAGGACACAAATCATCTCCTGTAAAAGACTTCATTTTGTCCCTTCTAATATGAGCTCTTTTCATTAAAGTGTTTCTAATCACCTCCAGCATGCTGATAATAGGCCTGTTCTAGCTTTTAAGATCAAAGCATTAAAACTCTCAGACATTTTGTTCAACAGGACATCTGTCTTTGGGAATGTGCTGAAATGGGATCTAGACCAGTGATGGGGAGGTTTTGCAGCCAACCATTCAAAAGCAGCCTGGTCTTTTTCTCTAAGTTCCTTCATGTTTTTCTCAAAATCAACCACCCTTGTAGCTCTTGCAGCTTTCCAATGTAGATCCTTTAATTGCAACCCCTTGTGTTGAACTTTGAAGTTCTTGTACATGTGTAGCACCCAAAACCTATGCTCACATTCTGGAATGATTTTCTCTATAGCCTCTATCAAACCCTTCTGCTTGTCTGAGACTATTGTCCATCTCCCACCATTTTGAATATTGAGATTCTGCATTAACAAGCTGATGAACCATGCCCATGATTTGAATTTTTCTTTCTCCACAATAGCATATGCAAATGGAAAAATCCCATTGTTACCATCCATTCCAACTGCTGTAAGTAGAATCCCACCTGCCTGTGTCTTCAAATGATAGCCATCAAGAAAGATTACTGGCCTACAACCTTCTAAGAACCCCTTCCTCAAAGCACTCCAGCAGATGTACATTCTCTTGAAACTAGGCACACTATTCATTAGCTTACACTTGATCTTTACAATATTATCAGGATCACTCTTTTTAATCTCTGCAGCATAAGACCAAAGCAATGCATATTCCTCTTTTTCAGTAGTATTACCCATAGCAATTATCGATTTCTTTGCCCTATAACACTGATGGGGATGAAACTGCAACTTAACATCATGTTGTAAAACATACATCATAAACTCTACAGGCCATGAAGGATCTGACCATATTTTTGTTGGGATTAATGCCATGAAAATCCAATTATATTGTAAATATTTTGGATTAATAAAACTGAAATTTTCGCAAGTTATGAGTATTTTACGAATTTAATAATTAATGACGTGTGATGGTATTTTTATATGAAATGTGTTTCACAGGAAAAGACTTTAAATATCAGAAATCACGTGTCATTAAAGTTCTAGTCGGTATAATGAGAAAATATTCTTATCGAGACTATAATGTGTTATATAAGATGATTAGTCTTTCATCATAGGGAAATGGAGTTTCCAATTATAACACACTGATGTTTTTCAATGAGATTGAAAACATCGAACTGGACCACTGAGATTGTTCATTTTATACTGCTATCTAAAATGAACAATATCTTGGAAGCATTAGACTCTTAATCCTGACAGTGTTTCTACTTTAGGCATGTAGTGTTAATCACTGTGATGTACTCAGAAGTGAGGTCTCGGTAACGGGTGGCCAAAATACTTTGTACGTTCGGTGATTGCATGAAATGTGCTAAAGAGAAATATAGATCGAGGAATCTGTAGCCTTACTGGAAGGTTAAAGATATCCCTGAAATAGATTTGCAAAAGTTCGAATTAAAACTTTGGCCCAAGTACTTCGTGCGTGCGTCACCGAAGTTGTATGTTGAATATGTTTCACATACAGAGAATTTGAACTTAAGGCGAATTAAGAATTTTAGATTGGAAGTGAAAAATAAATGATACTAGTATTGATTTATTTTTCATGGATATCTGTACAGAGGAGTAAAATGCAAAATATTCTAGATCGAGAAATTCAGGAATAATTTAATTAATTTTAGAGTGCAACAATATTTATTTAGTGGAATTACATATTGTTAAATGGTAATCAATTATTATCATGGGATGATAATAGATTGACCCATTTGGAGCTAAGATTAATTAGTACTGGAGAAAATATTAAAATGAGAGAGAGAAATGAATTTTCAAAGTGTTTGAAAATAGCCAAGGAATTTATTTTGAGAAAATAAATTAAATTCCAAAGAGTTGGAAATGCCCGAAATTTTAGTTTGGAGAAAATAAAAATTTTCCCAAAAATAAAAAAATAAAAAAAAATATATTGTTGACGTGGCGGAGTGCTGACGTGGCAGCTGAGGTGTCACGCCATGTCAGCGGGTCAGCAGCCAAGTGGCGCTGACTGAGCGCCATGTGTACCACACGTGGACGGCGCAGATTGAGCCGCGTCAGCGTGTACCAGTGGCCCAGATCATGTTGACTGCGACAGTCAACGGGTCGAGGAAGCGGGTCTTTAGGTCGGGTCAATGGGCAGGGTCGGCTCATGGTTTGACCGACCCGGACACGTGGACGAATGAGATTCCAACACGTGTCACTGGTCCAAACCCAATTGAACCGACCGGTTCATTGCCGAACCGGTCTGAAACACTGGACCCCCCTGAACCGGACACGTGGCACGTGCTTGTGCCTGCGTGGAGTTCACACATGCCAAGCACACAACCGCCACATGGGCGGCGGGTGCGGCGGGATTTTGGCGCGTGCTCGGTGCCGCTGGACTCGTGGCGGCACGAGCTCCTGTGTGGCATGATCGAATTCGCCATCGGATTAATTAATCTTTTAAATTTGACTGAAAAATTGTGTGAAAAAATGAGGTTGGGATCAGCCTATTAATAGGCAAATTCATGAGGGTAAAATGGTCATTTTAGGCATAAATGGAAGGGTAAAATCGTCATTTTACACTGCCGCGTACAAACCGTGTGAAGTCCGACCAATCAGAGCACACCACGTGGTAGAACTCTCCGCCGCGGACACAATGCCGCCAACCACGAGCTGACACGTGTCCCCACGCGCCGTTACGCGCCGCCACAAGGTGGCCAAGTGGTTGGCGCGTGTTCTTACACGCAGAAGCACCAGATCGTGACACGTGTCCGGGTCTGGTCCTACCCTGACTGGACCTGGTTCGATCCTACCCAAATAGGATCCTATCCTACCCCGTTGACCCTGTCCATTCCAGATCTCATCCGGACCGTTAGCCTATGATGACGCAGCGAAATCTCAGCCGTACACGCGGCATGCCACGCCGGCGCTGTGTCAGCGCCAACTGTGTTAGCAAAAAAAAACTTTTTTTTTTTTTCGAAATTTTTTTTTTCTCCAAAATAAAATTTTGGGCATTTCCAACTCTTTGAAATTTTGATTTATTTTCTTAAAATAAATCCCTTGGCTATTTTCAAACGCTTTGAAAATTCATTTCTCTTTCAGCTTTTAATATTTTCTCTTCGGGTTTTCAATTAGGGCTTGTAGGGGGACCTGCAGGACTAATTAATTTTTAGCTCCAAACGGGTTAATATGTTATCATCTCATGATAGTAATTAATTACCGTTTAACAATATTTAACTCCACTAAATAAATATTGTTGCACTCTAAAATTAATTAAATTATTCACGAATTTCTCGATCTAGAATAATTTTGCATTTCACTCCTCCGTGTAGATACCCAAGAAAAATAAATTGCAACTACTATCATTTATTTTTCATCTCCAATCTGAAATTTATTGATTCGCCTTAAGTTCATATTCTTTGTATGTGAAACACATTCAACATACAAGTTCGGTGACGCATCATGCGAAGTGCTTTGGCCAAAGTCTTAATTCGAACTTTTGCAAATCTATTACAGGGATATCTTTTACCTTCCAGCAAGACCATAGATTCCTTGATCAATATAACTCTTTAGCACATTTCATGTTGTCACCGAACTTACAAAGTATTTAGGCCACCTGTCACCGAGACCTCACTTCGAGTATATTACAGTAACTAACACTACATGCCTGAAGCCGAAATATTATTAGGATTAAGAGTACAATGCTTCTTGAGATTTTATTCATTTTAGATAGCAGTATAAAATGAATAATCTCAGTGGTCCAGTTCGATGTCTCCAATCCTATTGAAAATTATCAACGTATTATAATTGGAATGACCATTTCCCATGACGAAAGACTAATAATCATATATAGCCACGTTATAGTCTTGATAAGAGCATATTCTTATCTTACTGACTAGAACTTTAATGACACGTGATTTCGGTATTCAAAGTCTTTTCCTATGAAACACATTTCATATAAGAATACCACCACACGCCATTAATTATCAATATGTGAAATACTTACAACTCGCTGCAAATTTAGTTTAATTAATTCAACAAATTGAATTTTCAGGGCACTATTCCCAATAATTCACTATCAAACAGGTACACAAAATTATCTGAATCACTTCCTACAAATACATCATCATCACTGTCTGAATTCTGTGTTGTATCTCTTATGTCAAAGGCCATCTTATATGCAACATAATTCTCATATACATTATGACTCTCAACAAAAAGATTATTACCAGTTTCATTATCCATACTTTCAGAATCTTCAGTGTCACGTACAAATTTTAACCCACAATTTAATGGTTGCCCACTATCAGATTCACCATTTTCTTCTTCAGGATGTTCAACAAATACAGCTACCATCCTATTTACATCAGCATACTGACCTAACATACATGTGTCTAAGTCATTTTGTAACACAGATAAGGCATCAAAGTAGTTCATTCCAACTATGCTAAAATGATAAACACACTGGTCTACATCAGTCACACCTATTTCTTTCGCCATGCGCTTAATCTCCAAAATTGACAACTCATCACCATTACAGAAGTCAACATGTCTTACCTCTCCACCAAAATACTTTGGGCTTCCCAAATTCCGCAAAATCCGTCCCCCATAATGCATTCTAATGGTGAAATCACCAGAATCTTTTCCTGCAAATTAACAATATAGTACATAACTTGAGCCCTAGACAAAATTAATAAAATACGAAGAAAAACCTAAAAAAGGGGACATGTGGGACATTAGCTCTAGATAAAATTCTTTAAAGCAACAATGGCTTCTACTTGGGGGAACATGGTTGACCACTGCTACTTAGGAAAGCATAACCCGACGATATGGGACCATAACCGTGTATAAAAAAAGGGGGGGGGGGGGGGGGGGAGGGGAGGGGGGGATCGCGACAAACACAGACAAAGCACATGGGACCATTTTCACTCTCTGTTACAAAATCCAAAACTCACCATAATGAGGCATCAATCTCCCGCTTGGAATCTGGGCTTTTTCATCGTCCTCAAAGTCCACACCATTGCGAACGAAAAAATTCAGTTCAGGCTTCCAATTTCTTCGAATTTCTCCCAAAGATAAGCTAGGGTTACTTTTCAAGAGATGTTTTGTGTTTGGGGAGAAGTGAAGCCTGATGTTTGTTTATTCATCTTCTCAATTCAATGGTAATATAATAATATTAGATGAAATGTCAAAAATACCCATCCCATTATCACGTGTGACTCGCGCGTGTGCAGGTTTTGGGGTTAAACCGCTCATAAAGTGGTTGGGATGGTGGTTTGTCACGAATTAATAGTTTAGATGGTGGTATCAGGGTCGAAATAGTTTGGAGGGTGAATTGCAAAATGGCCTATAATTCGGATGGGCAAAAATCATTATCTCAAAAAAATAATACGAGTTAAGTTCATGCAACTTTTTTTTTTTTTTTTTTTGGAAAAATTAGCTTGAAAAAAAAAATAGAAAAATCCCCACCAAAAAAAATATATATATAGAAAAATAAACCATATGGGAAAGGTCATATATAATTAGTTTATGGGCTAATTTCGGATACCGCTGTTCTTCGGGATTTAGTACATTTTGCCGCATAATCTTTGAATCAGTGCAATTTTTTCTATAATTTTTTAAAAATATTACACTTGACTCCTTTTACATTATGCGACAGAATATTTTGAGAATATTTCGTTCAAAATTAACTTTGACCGTCGATTTCTCCTCCGTCATGACGACCCAAGAGTCAAGACTATTGTCATTGTGTTCATCTCTCCAAATCGAATAAAACTCATATCTCACTCGACCAAATTGATCACCAAATGCTATCGGAATTCTCCTGCAAAACTTTGTCAGTCGTTCGCCATGCATCTTTGACCAGTGATTTTCCCTTTGTTGATTATCGGATTTTGATTTCAGAAACTATCATTCTGTCCTTATGTCGAGAGTTTCAATTTAATGGATAATATCAATTATCAACAAATTTGATATTTGATTTGTACAAATTTGCCCTTAAAAATTATGCCAAAAATTTGTCCAAAAACTCCTACGAAATATTCCCCAAAATTACACCGAAAAATGGTTAAGTAAAACATTTTCCAATTGTTAGAGAAGAAATTACACCAATTCAAAAGTTAAAGGACAAAACAAACTAAACCCCAAAGAAAAAATGATTGTCGGAAGTTAGCCCTTGGCTTAAAAATATAAAGACAATTTACCATCAGTTTTCTTTTTTCGAAAAAAGATTAAAAGAAAAAACTTTATTCAAAGAGAAAACATAAAGCAATGAATTTTAATAATTTCCCCACTTATATAATATATTCGTTTCCTATTCTTATACTGTTTTCATAAATATATTAGATGGGGTCATATCCCATAATTAACGACTAAATTCAAGAATGGTTGTTAATTTTGTGGCTCATAGTTAAAAAGGTTGTTAACATTAATTAATTGATTATTACTGTAAATTTTGGTCACGAAAAGCAGAAGCGCTTATTAACGGAGAAGCAATAGTGCTAATCATGATTAGGGGAATTAATTATCATTTGTATATCTTAAATCATTTAGCTATTAACATAAAGCCCAAAGGCATGAAGCATGCCTGTTGTTGCTCTTATAATTGTACGCCTAATAATAAACCTTTCACCTGAAGGCTTTTTCTTCCTCATTTTGTAAGAAATGAAATTAAATAACAAAAGTGAGAAAAGGAAAATTAAAGATTATTTTCGTGTTTTTGTTATTTTCAGGTTAAGTTAATATAATTATTTTTTTAACCAACTAGCTATATTAATTCAATAACGTAACAAAGAATTATAATGGTTTTGAATCTCCTGATTTAGTTTTGTACTTTGTATTCTGTCATTTACGTACACGGTACACATATGACATTTTTTAGTAATAAGTTGAGATTAGAACGAATTTTGATATGATAAAAACATTAAAAAATTATCTCTTTCAATTTCAGTCGTCAATCAGTACACTTATGGGATATTTACTCTTTTGGTTGAGATGAGATGAAAGAAGATATATGAGTAATAAGATGAATTGTGAAATGTGATAGTGGATTGATCATCCCATAAAAAATATGGAATGCATAATAATCAACATTTTTATCCAATATAGTCACGGATCATGTCATTAATCTCAGACTTGCAAAAGTATTAGTAATACAAGTTTAAGTACAATTATTAATCTATTCATCTTTAATCCAACTAAGTAAACATGCTATTACGGGATGTTTATGGTTGAGATGAGATAAGATAGATAAAAAATGGGATGAATTATGAGATGTGACGGTAGAGTGATCATCCCAAAGGAATATGAGATGAATAATCAACATTTTATTCAATATAATCTCGCATCGCGTCATCAATGTCGAACTTATAAAAATATTAATAAATATAAATTTTAAAAAAAAATATTAATTTAATTATCATTAATCCTACAAAGTAAACATGTTGTTAGTATGCGTGGACTAATGAAATACATAACATGTTAGTATGCGTGGACTAATGAAATACATAATTGATAGAAAATTCAATGTCCAATTATACTCAATTTGGAAGTATTATAATTGCAACGAATCACAAATGCTCCCCATGATCGGTCTTGATTAACTAAATCACTCAGATAATTACTTTAAAATATTTTATTAATCCATATATATATCTATTTCTTATTTTAGTAAGTCATAATATTTTAACATATAGTGCAATTTCTTTATCATACATACATATATCATAACCATGCAAAAGTCTTCTATATGAACTATTCCACTTGTGGGTTTTAGCTTTAACATGGAGCACTTGTCTGAAAATTGCCAACATTTATCATTGTCCAAAGTTAGCAATTATTAGAATAAATCAATAACATACAATTAATGAAAATTGGATGATCCCAGCATCCCTGGGATATCTAAGTTTGCAAATAGCTTAGAGAATTGTTTAGCAAATGAAGAGCTTGAAAAGTGCAACAAATATGTTCACCAATTAACATAAATATTGAAGGTGTTTATAGGGTGAATTTCTAAAATTAGTGTTTTTTTTTTGTTGTGTAGTTCAATTTTGGTGTACTTTGCAGGTGTATTGCAATTTTGGGGTTTTCCGCTTTTGGCAAATGCGGAATCAATGTAGTGAATAGTGATTCCGCTTTTGGCAAAAGCGGAATCACCCTAGTGAATAGTGATTTTCGCTTTTACTTCTACAGTGATTCCGCATTTGCCAAAAGCGGAAAACCCCAAAATTGCAATACACCTACAAAGTACACCAAAGTTAAAATATACGTCCAAAAACACACCATTTTTAGAAAATCACCGGTTTATAGTATGGACCTTCATGCATTTTTTGATACACATATTTAGAGTGCATTAAATGCACTTATAGAGTAAGCAGCAGGAAACATGGTGGTCTAACGTAGACAGGAGATTATTCACCTTTAATTTAATGTGGATCTTTCGAGTTCCGTGACTTAGCCTATTGATAGATTAAGTTGAGCGTATTGATCTCACTATTTTGGATTAGAGAGGAGGTTGATTCATGATTGTGCAGCCAACTTAAATGGTCGTGTTGAGACTTGAGCCTAGTATTATATCACGTGGCGCCAACTATAATGATTATTTTGTGCCATGTTGAATAAATTTTTAAATTTATTAAAGTGAAGGTAAAATAGTCTATTCACCCACAAAACAAAACTAACTCCTAATAGAATATATCAATTTGTAATTTTTGAAATTCTTATGGTATGATTGATATTAATGAATGGGATGAAAATAGAATGGAAATTACCACATCTATTCGTAAACCCTTGATCCGTACAAAATGTGATCAACAATGCTCATTTAAAGATAATGTTCATTTCTACAAGTATGGGTTTAAGTATTACTTTAACCCCACATGGTATTACCCATTTCCGAAGTTCAAAACTTTTTTTTTTTTATATACTCTCGTCACATATTTGTTAAATTTATATTATATTTTATTATTTTCATAAATAAAATTAAATACAAATGATCACTATTATTTTGTTAAATATGAAAACGTAGTATAACTCAAAATAAAAAATTTAAAATATATATTTAATACGAAAATATTTAAGTCATATAGTTAATCATCATTATTTGTAATATTATTATTTATATGAACAAAATGAATTTAAAATTTTATTTCATTCCTAATTTTATTACCTGTCGTAGCATTCATAAGAATATTATAATAAAATCATTCCATGTATACCAATGATGCCATCAAAAATTAAATTTGTAACATTTTCTTTTAAAAAGATATGAGATGTAACTATGCAATCTCGTAAAATACACACATCTATAAAAAATTCCAAATGGTAATCTACCCTTATATGATTATGAATTTTCAACTAGTAGCTCAATAATCGAGTAATTAATATGAAGAATCGTGGGCTTCCTCTATGCTAAATGAACCATCAATTATCACTTGATCGAAAATAATTAGGGTTAGGTAGAAGTCTAATGATGCAACTAATTCAAAGATGCAAGCCAAACGTGCAGGCCGGTCAAGAATATACTCCACCTTCCCAACAATACCTCCAAATCTGATTCTAAGTTTCTATTTCCATATTATATCCTTCACCAAAATCTAACATTATACCATTATTGTCTCTATAATATTATTACTTTTATTAATTTTTTTGTACACATCTACCTGCAATTTAATAAAGATCGTGCAACGATTGATTGGTTCGTCTCATAACATGAGGTTTTAATTAAATGAATTTTGCAAAACTTCATTGAGAAATAGATTTATGTACATTATTTGAGTCGATCGAACTTGAATCACATTCATAGTACCGTCAGATGGGACGAATTTTAACTCATACTCTCTGACTCGTTGACGAGTCGTGACCGATTTAAAACTTAATCATCTTTGAATTGGGTTTATTCGATTCGAAATATTAATAATTTTAAATAAATAGATCGGATGTGGAATTAAGTAGGTCAATCAACTGACTGTCTGAATAATAAATCTTAATTATAGATTTATTAACTTAATAATCTCATATTAAAGATATTGCAAATTTTTTAATAAATAGAATTGCATTTGATAATGCCCCTATCATTATCTTTTAAATATTTTAGCCATTTTCTCTAAATATATCTTTTATAAAAAAATGTAATCCATCTTTATGTATATTAAAGAACATAATACATAATCTATAAAATGTTTAATTCAATATCGAGTTTTCTATATTCTTGTTGGAGTCAAATTTGATATTAATGAATTTAATATCCTATAGAGTCTCACGTAGAATTCAATTATTGAATTATATAATCAAATAAACTTTTAAAATTCAAGTGAACTACCCTTAAAGGCCCCATCAGCTAGAAGAGCGAAAATCAGGTGCCATATTTTGTGACAAAAACAATATTTATTCGACATTTTCAATAATTTATTTAAATATATATTTTTTATATTTAATAATAAATATAAGAATAGATCACATGTAATCCAGAATTGCCCACTATGATTTATTAAATACGGATGCGAGATGATATAATATAGCGATACGAATTTTCTTTAGAATTTTGTGAGTAGTGTTGGACATAAAATTATATAGTTAAATAATATACGTAGAATTATTCGTGTATTAGAAATTATCCATATTTCTCAAAGTGATACTAAGAAAGTACTTAACCATGAGTTTTTCTTTTTACAAAATAGTTTCATCACAATTAGATGACGGGATTTTCTATGAATAGTATCTAAAAGTTGAAAAAAATCACTTTAACTTCCCATTTTTAAAAAAGTTTCCATTTGCTTCCTAGATGACAGGCCAAATTCCCTTTAACTCCCCATGGTTGTATAAAAATTCAAGAATTGAGTACCCGAACCCCGAAATCACGTACTTAAACGCCCAGATGATGTATTTGCCCCCAAAATACATCATTTGGGCATTTAAGTACGTGATTTCGGGGTTCGGGTATGCGATTCTTGAATTTTTATACAACCTTCCAAAAAAACGGGGAGTAAAGAGGAACTTTGATTTTCATCTGGGGAGTTCAGAGGAACTTTTTTTAAAGTGGGGAGTAAAGAAGAATTTGAGTTCCCATATGGGGATTTTTCGGGAATTTCCCGTTAGATGATATATGCAGATATGCTGTTAAAGAAATAAATTTAGTCTATCAATTATCCAACTAGGTATATGGGGTGATATAATAATTTCAAAAAGATATATTTATATAAAAATTTATCTGACACGATATTAAACATAATATAATGACATTATGTATTAAAAGTTTCACTACATCACATCTCGCATCTATAGAAGTGATTGTAAATAATTAACTCTATTTTTTTATAATAATTTTGAGTTTGACAAAATTCAATGTTCATTCAAATCTTAAAATTTTCGGGTAATGTGGGATAAATCTCCAATTGGACATCATATTTTTACTTAACTCTCCATTTTGGCAAAATGTCATATAATTTTCATATAATGTAGTACTTAAAATACCTCTCAAAATATGTTATATAATTTTCACAAAATGTAATACTAAAACGTTTTAATGCAGTATTTATATCCTATTATGTAGTATAATATTATGGGGAATAAATTAAAAATATTCCAAATTGATGGGGAGTTATTTCATGCGTGACACAATAATAATTATTTATGCTCTATACTCATGTAACAGTTCCACAAAAAAAAATTGTAGGTGAATTGATTTATTTATTTTTTTCTTGTTAAAGCTTTAATCGATGCATGCATTATTGTCATTATTATTATTTTTTAATCATTAAAGGACTATTAAAACAATGGCATTATTAAGAAAGTATTTTAAAAATATATTTATAAATAGATAAATTTGTATTTATTTACAAGAATAATCTAAAAATTAGCTCTTTAAATTGTATATAAAAAAAAATTTGATTTTCCAAAACTATGGTAATCCTTTGTTTTTTTTAAAACCTAAGTTTGGCATTCATATTATACAATCAAATCTTCATATTAAATCTTTAATGTAGTGATCGTTTCACCGTATCTTATCATGTCGAACATTTTTATGGTGAGAAATTTTGTATTATCGTATCTGCGTCGAACGTATCATGACATTGAATGGATGTACATAATTTTTTGGTAACGGGATTTTATTATTTCAAGAGTAGCATGGAAATTGGAAAGATTAAAGAGGCGTTTGTTTCAAAATTGAGAACATGTAAAAAGGCGAGGGTTTTACAGGGATGCAAACCAACCGTGTGATGTGGAATCGACGCGTGTTTGAAGCGCGAAAATCGCCGGAATCTTGGGGGTATTGGCCCCCGCCATGTTGACCACCCCTACACACTCTTCAAGGTGCATTCCTACTCTTGATTATTACTCGAATTGTTGCATTTTCGTGTTTGATCTTCCTGATTTCTAAACCCTAATCGAGATGGATGAATTAGCGGGATTGTTTCAATGAAGTTTGTATAAGTTTTTTGTTTAACTTAATTTTAAGCTGTTATCTGATTTGGTTAATCATCTTTTATCCATAATTAATCTGAATTTCATATTTTGGGGGAGTTTTCTCATAATTAGTGTGAGTGATGAATAAATAATCAGATGCAGAATTTGTAATAATTAGTATAGAATGTATTGTGTCACTGTTAGGACCCATGCTTTCATGTATATTAACATCCTGGAGAAAATATCAACTTCAGAGGAAAATGGTGAAAAGGACTGTTCTTGATGTGTATATTTATATATAGATATCATTTGGAGATGCTTTCAGTATGGAGAAGGGAATAAATTATTTGTTTGCTACTATATTCTCTTTAAAATATTGTATTATCTAATTTCCCAGCTCATGCCAATCTGTTTCTAGTTGCTAAAATCTGTAGAAAATAATAACTAGAGAATTACTTTTTTATTCGTTCATAAGTGATATTTTAATGGCATGATAGCTGAAAAATGAGCATTTTTACATTTTCTATTTTATGACTTAGGCCCTATTTTGTTGTTGATGACTCGATCTTTCTTGGCATCGTGGATAATGGTAATCGTAACCAGTCTTCCAGTAGTGTTTTATGGAGCATAATTACGTGCGTCACTGTAAAAAAATGTTTCATTTTCCACATATAGGCACAGGAAAAATTTATTGGTAGATTTATCTTGATGTTCCACTGAGAGGTTAATCCTTGAAGAAGCCGGACATCTATTGATTTTGTTCTTTATTCCAAAAGGATTTAGGGGAAGTGTTTTATTCTTAAAGCTTAGCTGTTGATTCTGTATGAACCTGTTTTTGCTTGAATGTTTTCTGTATAAACTAATCTTCAACTAAAAATTAGCATATACTATACTCGATTATATTCCATGTACGCGTGTCTGGAATGTACTATCACAAAAAAAAGTACTATCAGTACATGCTGGGGATTTCCTGGTCTGAAAATGTGAATATTACACAATATTCTCTAACATTGAACAACTGTCTCATAGCCTGTTTATTAAGAAAGCATTTTTCGGTCATGTGATGTCTTGTGGCTCACTAGGTTTGCTGGAATATATGTTAGTTATTAGAAATTTGGAATACTTAATATCGTTTTCTTTAAAATTTGAACTTTAGATGAAATAGTAGATTGTATGGTATAAGGGCAGACCAAGAACAAGATTTACCTAAAAAGAGTTTCTACCACATGAATAGATGGGTTGTATCTTAGAGATATTGAATGTTGAAAGAATTTCTACTGCGTAAATAGGCTGGTTGTTAGAGATACTTAGTATTTAGTATGTTATCTTTCTATCAGTTGAAGAACCTGTTTTAGACATTTTCTTTTCTTCCCATTAGGAGCATTAATGGGACAGGCACCAAACTGGAAGAGATTATGTCTGCTACACAAGTTCCAGATACTTTTAAGAATGTCAGGCTCATGACTTCCACGATCAATGTTCCATTATGTCATTTTAATTCCATTGATTTAGACACTGTTCAATGTTCTTGAAAAGGACGTGCACGTTGTCTATATTGCCAGGTGTGATTCCCTGTTCCAAATCTGAATCCCAGTTCTTCTATTAAAATATCTTGATATTTGACACTAACTGATGGCAGTTAATGCTTTATGGTTTCATTTAATGATTGGGATATTATGATTAACTATTATCTTATTTATAATTGTGCTTCTGTCTGGCTTAATCCGTTTCTTAAGTGTCTGAAAGGCTATATTGACATAATTCATCCCATATTCGTGTGTACTAAGTCTTCTTTGAGTTGTGTGGGTCCTGTCATGTATTGTTATTATTGTTACTATTATTTGTGATATAAACTAATTTGTTAAGATCTAAATAATTTATTCTGGCTAAGGGTATAAATATGTCGTCACCATTCAACAATGTCTCCAAGCATCGAGCAACTCCTACCTTCGAGCTTCTCTTTGTTGTTAAAAGAAAAAGAAAAAGGATCTCCACTTTAGCTTCTAAATATTTACAAGAAAATGGAAGCTGTGACAACAATGTCTGAAGTCGAATGGAGTTCCTCCTTCAATGGAATGTGCTCTGAGGAAGCTGACTTCATGGCACAATTGATTGGTTCTTGTTCGATTCCAAACGAGGTGCCAAGTGGTAATAATTTTGCTGTTTCTTCCACTTTCTGGCCTATTCATCATTCAAACATGAAAGCTGGTGAAAGTGTAATGTACTCATCTGAGGAAACTAATACCAGTATGTATTCTTTTTCACAAGGGAGTGGTTATGGTACTCACGAAAGCTACTACCCTAGTGTTATACCAACTACTAACAATCTTATGACTATGGATTACTCTAATAACTTAACGGGAGGAGACGACTTCCTAAATCAGGATGACAGTAATGATTGTACGGAATCTGAGAAAAAACTGTCAGAAAATGTTCTTCAAAGGGAGAATAATTTTCATGATGGAGATAAAGCTAGCAAACCTTCAGAGATGTCGAAGAAAAGACCCAGGATCCCTGGAGAAGTAAGTAAAGAAAGATACCGGCTTGGGCCTTTTTGGTTCCCATTGTTCCTTTTTTTTTTCCTTTTGTTTTACTTCTGAATATTTTTTGGGTTTTTATGGTTTCCTTGTGCAATTCTGGTACAGAAAAGCAGGAGAAGTATGAAACTCAAGAAATTTGCAAAGGTTGAAGATGATGATGAAGATAACAATGGCAACAGTACAAAAAATAATACCACCGACCCGGTGTTTCATAGGCCGTGCTCAAGCAGCTACTGCTCAGAAGACGAAACCAATGCTTCACATGAGATGAATGGAACAATTTCAAGTTCAAGCAACTTAACCGGAAAGACACGAGCTAGTAGGGGTTCAGCAACCGATCCTCAGAGCCTCTATGCTAGGGTAAACACACTATATGTTTATATATATCAATTTTTAAACTTTGAAGTTTTTTCCTTCAAAGCTAAAACGAAAACTCAGTTTTGGCTCCCTAAAAATTAAAACTTGGGAAGAATATTTAGAAGTTCTTATAATTCAATTATATATCTAAAAGTATGTAGACTGTCAACCATTTTATGTCTAACTGATGATGTTTTTATCTCAATCCTGTAGAAGCGAAGAGAACGAATAAATGAGAGATTGAGAACCTTGCAGAACCTTGTGCCAAATGGAACTAAGGTTAGCATGGCTGCATACATGATACAACTATATTTTTTGGATATATTCTACTAGAATGTGGAGGGGGGATTCTGAGAAGCAGTTCTTTGTTATTACAGGTTGACATCAGTACAATGCTTGAAGAGGCTGTCCACTACGTAAAGTTCTTGCAGCTTCAGATTAAGGTAAGAACCACTTTCTTCAATGAGAATCATTATATATGGTACCTATGTTATAATTTTTCAATACTAAATTTCGACGCAAAAATTAAGCAGAATAGAAGATATATATAGATCATGGAGGGAACCACATAGTTCCTCTTTTATAAAATTAGTAGTTCATATATTACCTTTTTCCAATGGAATATTTCGACAGTATCCTGTTATACGACATGACATTTGGATATACATATGTTGTTTGGACGGTAAAGTGTCGTGTGATGGAACAGTAACGCACTAATAATGTGTGGAAATATAAAAATATGCATAGTTCGGATGGTGAGACATATTTTTTTGTGTTATTAATTTAAAACTCTTCACTCATGCAGCTTTTGAGCTCTGATGATCTATGGATGTATGCTCCTATTGCTTACAATGGGATGGACTTAGGCCTCGACTTAAACATGTCCGCTCCAAAATCGCAATCCCAATGAAGACGACGATGTGGTGCTGCTGGATTTTCTGTGAATATGCACCACATAAGCAAGTGATTGCCAAATGGGGTCTTGGCTTTATATAATTTATTCTTTTTTTTTTTTTTTTTTTTTTTTTTTTTTTAATTTGAGGGGAAAATCATGAAAATTATAGCAAAACAGAGGGTGCTTGTCTCCTTGGTAAAGACTAAGGACTAGTAATTCTTGTTAATCAATTAATTAATTAAATCTAATAAGCTGCTGACTGCTTGTGATCTGATTATCTGAACCTTATTGTCGTTGTACCATTTTTTATTTTATTTTTGTAATTTGATGTAATGGCGACGAGCTTTAATTGTATAAAGGTGCTGAGTTGAATTGATGACATTGTTGCTCTGTGATTTATTTTTTTTTTTTCCTTTTCTATAACCCATTTTTATGGGTTGAGCCGGGACGGACCTCTTAGGGTGTATAATCTCCCTATCAATGGTAGTTGCGTTAGTTAAATTAGTATAGCGTCAAATTGTTAAACTATAGCACGTGTTTGTAATTGTTGCTCTATGAATGAATATGTTGTTTGGTTGATTGTGTGGAGATGAAAATGTACAAAGATCAATGGGTTGAGAGAGAGATCTACAGAGTTGGAAATGACATGCTTGGGCCGCAAATATCTGGTCTCAATGGTTTTTCTTTATTATTAGTAGTCTAATGTTTTTTGGGTACCCAATTCTCGAATATGAGATCTTTAATTAAACTATGGAAATATTCAATTTCTTGGACTAGCTTTAGTGCCTAATTTCTCCTGAAGGAAATTTTAATTAACAATTTTTAGAAAAAGTGATGGAATATTAAACATTAATAAGCTGCGATCTTGATTCAGATAGTCTTCTAATTCTATGTTAATACAACTGACAACTTCTCCCAGATGTAATAAAGTGAAGATATATATATATATATATATATATATAGAAGCAGATTCATATAATATATGGTAAAAAGGCACATACATTAGTCATCATCTATGACAGCAAATTTAAAGATCTAAGCACATTCAATGTTCCAAGAGTTGCTCTGAAGGCATGAGACTGACATAATTCACTCAGAAAACAAATAATTTAGTACAGACATTTTTGTAGCAGCTAATAAGGTTTTGACTCTCCCTACATCAGGAAACATGCAATAATAACGACGATCCCGAATAACACAAAATCCTTCACATGCTAAAATGTACATAGTTTCAATCTAATCCATGTGTGTATTTTAATTTTTAAAAAAAAAAAAAAAAGAAGACGACTCCGATTTCACTTATTGTACTACAGATCTTACAAATATATAATTGTTGGAGAAAGAAGATTGGTCGAATGAGATCTGCCATCACCTTTGAATACAAACCAATGATTTGAGCATGATTTTCAGGCATGGTCTTCGTTAGTGTGATTTGGAACTTCATTTTGGCTGTCGAGAGGCATGTATTGTGCCATTATTGCCCGTATCTCTGAATCCATGTACGACTGAAAAGACAACCACCAAAAAGAATGCTTCAAGTATTTTGAAGTAGGCAGCTAAGGAAAATACTTGCATATAATTACACCGACATGCCCAGAGGTTTCGCCTAATTATACAAACTTCCCCTAGAATAAGATATGGCCTTTTAACGAACCCCAACGGCGTCTAGGGACCTCAATTGAAACAGTATTTTTAGGGACTAATATGTAATTTTCGAAACAAGAGGGACTGATTTGTAATTAGAGCAAACCTCAGGGGGCCTAAATGTAATTCGCCCTAATATAACACATGCTATTTTATTCATGATCAAATACAAATCAGTAAGTTTCAAGGATAATATAGGCTATTCATACAAAAATAGAGATGAAACCATCAAAATGGATGCATCAGATACAAAGTAAATTCTTTGACATGGGAAATACTTTTAGTTTCTCAAATCTCAGGGGAATTGTGTAATTATACCAAACCCTAGGTATGTGTGATTGCTGTCAAAAAAAGGGTATGTATAATTATTCCTATACATCATACACACCATCTGTGATTCTAGGTTTACCGATCAGTGGGATCAAATGTTAAATACTGATAAACAAAAAATCATTGTTAAAAAGATAAAATGGCCCATTCAATATTCTTCTTCAAATTATTCTCTAAGATTTTCCATATTCTAAAATTGTTTTATTGTTCATAATATCTTGATATTAAGTTCACCTTTTCAATATGTGTAACAAAACAATCATTATAAACTAATAACTAATATGGTTTCAAAGTCATTATTTCATGATCTTCAACACTGAATATTTTTTCCATCCCACCCAATTGCTTAAGAAACTGAAGTGTAAATAAATAGTTGCTTACAAAATTGGATTTCACCAAAAATGCTTATAATCTCAAGTCTAGTATAACCCTCAAATTTTAGTTTCGTCAGCTTTTGACTAGACTCTACTCTGAATTTTAGTAATACAAGGAATAAACCAATTTTTTTTTTTTCCTTTATTTTTTTTATTTTGAGAATTCTAATATGGCGTCAAAAGTTTACAATTACAAGTTATTAATTACCATCATATAGATATTGCTTAATATTTTGTTCAGTGAGATTGAGTGACCCTAGTGGCACACGTGCACACACATATGTAGCCCAAGATGTAAGCAAAATTTATGACAAAACCTTCAAATTTGAAGATTAAAATTGATAAGGGATATTTGGTGTTGAAAACATTACCCTCAATCTATGCTTGTAGATGAGATAGGCACCACCAGCAGCTATAGCTAATCCAAGCATAATAATCCAAACAGCAGTCCATGCAGACCTAACCTCAGTAGCTGTTTTGCCTGCATAACAAATTAGATTAGAAATAAATGGGAAGAGAGAGAGAGAGAGAGAGAGAGGGAGAGACGGAGAGAGAGAGAGAGATGCACTATCTACACACACACATATATATAAGCTAAGAGAAAACTAACTTATGCAGGTATCGTGTTCCCTGATATACAAGAGGTCTCCACTACATTTGCACTCATAGCTGCCCCATGTATTCTTGCAGCTGCATTCCGGGCATTGACAAGCTTTCTTATCCTTACACTCATCAATATCTGTATATTTAAACGGAGTTGTTAATATTCTGAGTAAAGATGGTTATGAAAATCCTTTGATCTTCACAATGGAAAAAATTCCTATTTTTGGAATATAAAAACTAAAATGGCGTTGGAACACTTCAAAACATTTATTTAGCACTGTACAACTATAGAGCCAGTTGCTCAAATATAACATACAGCTCAGTTGAAGCGCGTGGGTGTTAACCTCTAGCAATATGACTTTTGTTGAACTTTTTTGTTCACAATTCTTGAGTTAATCTTCTTTCCGAATACACGTATTTGAACATTTAGATATACATAAAAGGAAGTGACATTTTAATAAAATGTGGATTGTCGACATATAGGTTAAATCCTCATACCTTCACAACTTTTGGCACCATCACCTTTAAATCCCTTCGGACACACACATTTTCCTTCCTCGTCATCCTGTTGATGCAACATCAAATTTTCAAATGAATGCAATACTTTAGCTTAAGTAAAATATTAACACAAAATTGTTAGATTAACCAACCACACAAGCAGAAAAGGTGACTCCATTTCTGTTTTCATGCCAACAGCCTCCATGACCAACTTTGCATCGCCCGGGCCCGCTAGCTGCATAAAGGAATATTTGTTTCAATAATTAAAAAACAATTCCTTGACATGCTTGTAGTAGAATAATAAAAGAACAATTTATTATTTAAATTCTACTAGGTAAAAAAAAGACAAGAAATAGAACAATTTACTTACGAACACAAGAGCTATAACCGTCTCCCTTAAACTGTACACCATTAACTACAGGGCATTCGCACACTCTTCCTCTAAATGTGTCCTAAATGTACATATACATTGTTAGAAATGAAAAAGCTATAGACAGAGATCCATTTACAAAAAATAAACAGTAACCTTGCAAGCAGTAATATTAGCTGTCTTGTCTTCCCAGCAGCCACCATTGTTGTTATTCAGGCACTCATTTGTTTCGACATCTGCAGTTAACAAAGTAATAGGCAATGCTTGGTTAAATTACATTCATTTTTTAAATATTAGTGTTTAAATTAGTTTATTATATCTATAATAAGAGAACAAATAGTTTAGAAAGAAAATGAAATTATACAATTAAAATTTTAAAATAAATAAAGAAAAATAAATGCCGGAGAAATAGAGAGGAGTCAAAATTAAATAAAAAATTGAATACTGAATTGATAATTAATTTAGTTGATTCTCTTAAAAAGATCAAAGATACACGGAAAGTAGCATACCACCACTTAAACAAACAGATGGTTCTGTAGTCTCCTCAAAACCAGAACATAACGCCTTCAAAACTGCACCTTTTTCTAATTTTCCTGTACAGCAGAAATTTATTAGAGATATTGATACAAAGATTGCTAATCCAAAATCAAATTAGTTGGCAAAACAACCTCGATATTGTCGATTATTCACAATGAGAGTCGGCAATATGGTGACGTCACCACGTGAACCTTTCCCAACCTACATATCACATTATCACCAAAATGTAAAATTATAATTACCCAATTATAATAGCAATAATAATATAATTCTCACTTGAGCATCCTGCTCTTCCTTCAAAACGGGATTGTCCGAATCTGCATCAGGGTCGCCCATGCATTTTTCAATTTTCTTCAAATCAAGACCTAAGTTCTCCAGCAACATTAGTATCTAATTGTTCCAAAATAATTACGGGCTTCTTAATCGAGAAGGGTACAAACAAATACCTAAAGATCGGATGACCTCATCGGCACATTGCTTGTTATATTTCTTCTCTTTCATGGGGCATCTAATTTGGAAATCAGTAACATAATCCCACCAAATCCAGGGCTTTTTAGTCTCATTGGCCACTCTAAACACACAAAGCTGTCTCAAATTCTCAAGAACAACATCCTTTCCCTCATAACCACTGCTAAAATCTTGTTCAGGATCGGGAGCACAATATCTTCCATGATTTATGCACTGAGACCTGCATTGTTTGCTTATGGTGAAAGCTTGAGGGCAATACCAAGTTATATAATGGGGTGTAAATTGAGTATAACCGCCTTTCTCTAGAATTTGAGCTGCACCCTTAAAATCCTTCAAGAAATCCATCAGCATATCACACTTAACTCCACACTCATCATTGCTGTTAGACCAAAGTTCATATTCCACTCGATCATCAGGGTGGGGAACGGCTTCTCTCCAATCAAGATTCACATTCACCATCTCCCTCGAGCTGATTGCTTTCTTTAATTTTTCACCAAAAGATTTAAGGACCAATGCAGATGGTATTGTTATGTTGGCGATATATCTTTCCGCTGCATGTTCCTCTTCAGGAGAGTCCATTGTGATTAATTGTTCTTCCATATCGTCAGCTACTAGAACTGCTGCGGCACCAGCTTTTTGGGCATTCCAAACTTTTAGAGCAAAAAAACAATCTGCGGCAGGAGGGAGAAAGTCAATGCATAGTCATAAGATCTCTACAGAGGCAAATTTTGGAAGTTACAAAGCCAACTGCACAGAAGTAGATATAAATCAAAAAATCCTTACAAGAGAGCTTCACAATTCAAACCTAGATGCAAACAAAAAATACATATAATAAACAAAATACTAGGAAGAAAGTTAAGCAAGAATCTGTAAAAGCATGGTTGCTAGAAATGGAAATTTGCTAATTGAGGCAAGCCAAAATTTGATTTCAATCCATAGGGAAAAGTGGCTAAAACTTAGGGTACCTTAACAGCTATGTACACATGATTGATTCAGTATAATTTGAGCATCAAGCCCACATTTCCAAGCATTTCTTAATAGCTAAAAAGTTGATGAATCAATCAAGGACTACAGAAAAAAGAAACCAAGCTTACATAGGAAAATGAAACACAAGAAACATAAAAAGGATACAGCACTGTACTAGACACTATAATTCTAGACGAAAATTTAAGCAGAATTTCCCAATATAAGCAATAACTATCCCAACAAGAACACTGACTGAATTACAATCATCTGAATAAATGAAAAAGAGCTCCAATCATCCACAATTAACCTCAAATTAAACGAGCAGCTTCAAAATCATCCACAAAACAACAAATTAACTCAAATTAGCAAAAGGCCCTTGCCGGCATACAAACAAATTAACCTCAGATTAGCAAAACAAGTAAAATTTACCCCATCATACCTCTAAGAAACAGCAAATTCTAGCTGAAACTAAGAACTATAGCAAGATAACGAAAAGGGAAATCTCCAAAATTATGCGTATATACATATATATGTGCAAATACCTCCACGATCAACAAGAACAAAGTTAGGCATAGCTCCAGGTTTAGCCTTGAAGGACTCATCAAATTCAGTGCACCCTTTCTTATTATCTTTCGGGTACACCACAGTTCCAGCCATACTTCCCCCATATTGAGGAATCCCAAAGTTCCCAATGGCGCTATCGTGGGTTCCCTTTATGCTATCCGGCGACATCACCCTCAAGCTGTTCTTCTCCACCACGAATCGACCCGCCACCAATTCTGTCAAAATCAGAACCAAAAATCCCAGCAAATTCGTAGCTTCTAACATTCTAGAACGCCCCATTTGCTAGGACTTTCAGAATCGGCAAGAAAACCCAAGATTTGCAAACCAAGAATCAATTTAGACAGTTTGAGGGTTTTGCTTCCGAAATCTTCTGGAGTTCTCTCAACTAGATGAACTCAAACACACACAGTGCGTGTGTTTGTGCGTGGGATTGATGCAGTCGAGACTCGATGCTTGAAAAATAGTAGAAAATTCCGAAATTTTGGTGAAGATTGGAAAGCAAGAGGAGTTGGATTCACAAATTTTCTGACAAATTTCCAAGGGGGGATGGTCTTTTGGTGTCTTGAGAATAGTGAATAAAGAATTCAAGGCGTCAAAGCCGAGTTTAAGAAATTGATTAAGATAAATTAATGATCTAATTTGTATTAGCAAAGGGAAAATGTTAACGTTGACTGGTAATTCACAGATTATGCCTCTTAAAAATTATGAAATTACAAAAAGAACCCATATTTTATATGAATTGTCAATAGTTCCCTAGATTTTGTTGTCTTCTATTTGTTCATCCTTCTATTATTCCAAAAAACAGCGTCGAAAATCGAATGTTGAATTTCGAGAAAGCCCTTCATAATGTTGAGCATACTTATAAGAGTGAAGAAGATTATCATCCAAGCCCGAGCTCGTATTCAACATTTTAAATCATTCATTAAATTTTTTTGAAAAATGTACTTTGGAGTATTTATTGAAACAAGATTGACAACGAATACAACTTCTAAATTTATAAGAGAATTGACTTATGACAGTAGAGTAAGCAATAAGAATGTGGTGAGAATAACCCTTTTTTTCTTTTTTTTTTTTTTCTTTCTTTCTTTTTTTTTTATTTCTTTAGAGCCGTGCAAAGATTTAAAAGAAATGGAATTTAACACTGTTTTGATGGTGTGATCAATTTTGACGAAGATATAATGGCGATTAAAAAATTTAGATATAAAATTGTTATATATTCACTTAATAATTTAGATTTTCAGACCTGGATAATTTTTTTATGAAAATTATATAAAAATGCATAAATATGATTGCACTTAATCAACTAGGCTCTTGTGTGGAATCCAAATACTAAGTGCACATAATTTTTTATTTTTTTTAATTTATTTAGATGGTGGCAATAGTCGATGATCGCAATTCTTGATTTGTTAAACTAAATTCAATTAGTGAAAGATGACACAAAGTTGATCAAGGAATTTAGGTTAAGGCAAAAAAACATTACGAGAAAATTGCATTTTTGGTCCCATAGGACATAGGTCAATTGTTTTTTGGTCCCGTAGTTTTTAAATCATCCCGCACTTTTAGCTTTTCGACAAATATAGTCCCAAAGTGAAAATTTTTCAATATTAGTCCCAAAAAATTTAGAAATATATATTTATAATATTTTTCCTTAATTAAAAAATACATATCAAATATATATTAGGAAAATTTTAAAAGAATATCAACCACATGATATGCATTTTATTTTTATAATAAATAATAAATTATTACATTTTAAAGTATAAGTATTACTTTAAAATTATAAAATAAGAAAATAAAAATATATACATAATAACATAATTAATAAAATAATATTCAATATTGCATTTAGTTAAAAATATGTAAAATTAAAAAATTAAAAAACATTAATATTTATAATACTTACATATTTCTTATATATATTGATGGGGTCAAAATACGATCGTCCCACGCAAGACACGTGGCATCGCCGAGATGATGACGTCTGTCTCCCCAAGGCTTCACCATCAATACATGAGCGCTAAACCCAACGAGCGCACCCCTTCTTCAGGAGTTAAGCCCAACGAGCGCTGTCACTCCACAAGCGTCCTACATACTAAATGATGGGCACGTCCACATGCCAAAGGAGCCCTCTTCGAGCGTCACACTCCCTCAGAATGGCCTCCCCTTTGGCTCGTCATTTGAACTGGAGCCTTCATCCCCCTCAGCGGATATCTTGGCCTCCAATACTCCAGGTTGTCACGAGCGCGCTCTTAAGCCCTCGTCACCAACCACCCAAATGGCTCTCTGACACAACGTACATGCCCGCGCACCTGCCACTGTTGCCAGTACTAACTTTTGGCCACTTTTGCAGAAGATTCCTCCTAGGTTTCTCTCTCACAGCGCCACGTGTTAGGGCAACATTCGGCCAGGACCACTTGAGGCAAATGACCAAAGGGCCCTTGACCCTCAACTATAAATAGCCAAAGTCATCTTCTACACTGGTAAGCATTCTTCATCACTGCAACTGTGACTGAACTTACATTTCTTCATACCTTGAACTGACTTGAGCGTCGGAGAGCCAAACTGGGTATCACCCCCAGTTCCCCCAGCTTGGCCTTCTGACTTTTCTTGTGCTTGTCCCAACAGGTAGAACCCCTTTCTCATTTCCGGCGAAGCTCCGGTGGTTTCCTCCACAAATACAAATCGTAAAGTGATCGGATTCAGATCAACCCATTTTCGAACCCCATCATTTTTGGCGCCGTCTGTGGGAAACCAGTCCTCCACCTTCTTCCTTTCTTTTTGTTGGTAGAAAAGCAAGCACACCCTTACCTTCAACAGTCATGGTTGCTACGAGATCTTGAGCTGTGGGAGGAGGAGATAACGCCTCCCAGGATGCAAATATCATTATTCCCTCCACCGCTACTGGTGGAGCCCCGCCGCCATCCGCCGCCGCTGGTGGAGCACCTCCCGCAGCAGGAGTGACTCCGCTAGCAGAGTCTTCCGTACCTCCACCTGCACCGTCGGCACTGCCGACCCCTGCTGCCGCCGGAGGAGTCTCTCTCTCTCTGCTCCTCCGCAACATACTCAGAACCCCTGGGTCCATCCCCAGGTGATTCCCGGAATACAGGGCTACATGATGCCCCCACCGGGATACACCCTCACTCCGTCTGTTATGATGCCGCCGGTCCAGCCGTATCATGCAGGCCAGATCCAGCTCCCGGTGGTGGTCCCCAGGGAGATCGAAGGAGTGGAGTTACCTCCACTGACCACCCAACAGTTGAGGGCTCTCTATGCCCAGTGTGAGGTTCAGGCGGCTCAGGGGGCATGGGAAAGGTTCCATTCCATGTACTTCCCCTCTGGGCAGGCCACTCAAATCGCAGCCCCTTTGGGCGGACAACAGAACTTTCCCCTCAGAGAAGCCCAGGCTGTCCTGAGGGCACAACCACCACCACCACCAGCCAGAGAAGTGCCCCAGCAGGAGGGCAACGAGCGTCCCTCCGTAGGCAGTAACAAAGAGCCCACAGAACGGGTAAATGATAATGAAGGGGACTCTCATGTCTCCAGGAGGGGCTCACGAGCCCCCAGGCACGGAGACAAGCCAGTAGACGTAAATCCTGACATCCTCGCGGCTGTGCAAGACCAGCTGTAGGGTCTCAAGGATATTGTGGGACAGCTCTCACGAGGGCGTTCAACTCAGATCTCCCCTAGTCGGGATGAACGGGTTGACGCCAGGAGCACCCGCACCAAGGACCCACTACCAAAGGTCCCCCGCCGCAAGGAGCCGGAGGAAAACTTCGGCACATATGAATACCACCCATTGGCGAGGGGTTCACCCCTCGTAGAAGAAGTTCTGATGGCCCAAGCAGGCATGGCCAAAGTCCCCACTTCCATCAACCGTTACGACGGGACAACTGATCCAGCCGAACACTTGGATCACTTTGTGCATCTTATGCACCTCTACGAGCATTCCAGCAACTACTGGGCAAAAGTGTTTGTCACTTCCTTGGTAGGAATGGCCCAAGAGTGGTACAAGCGACTGCCGCCGCGCTCGATCCACTCATATGAAGAACTGGCTAATGCTTTCCTCAACCACTTCAATTCTTTGAAAGCGCCAGTCACCGCACCCACTGCCCTGTACAACGTGGTGCAAGGCAAGAGCGAATCTCTGCGCTCGTTCTTCGCCCGCTTCAACAAAGAGATCCTACAGGTGGAAAGGCCTTCAATGGATTTCTTGATCCCAGTGCTTTTTCAGGCTGTGGATCACAAGCAATATGTGAGCAAAAAATTCGCTGATGCCATTGTGGAAAGGAGGCCTGGGACCCTCATGGCCTTAAGAGAAATAGCCGAGCCGTTCTTCGCGCTCGAAGACATGTATGGGACGAATGGTCCCCGGCATCACAGCCCGGCCAGGAACGAGCGACCTCATCACGAGCGGGGACGGGACGTGGCCATCAAGAAGGAACGCCCTCAAGAGCGCAGGAGGTCGCCACCACCCCCTCGTCGATTCGAGCGAATTCCGCTCACCAGGCCAAATTCAGAAGTTTACAACCTCTCAGATAAAAAGCTCTTTAAGAGACCTATCAAAATGAGAGAAACCGACTCGCTCAGGCGCTCCAACAAATACTGCCCATTCCACAAGCAGAGGGGGCACGACACAGATGAGTGCCGACAGTTGGAAGCTGAAATTCAGAGGCTCGTCGCAGGGGGCCACCTGAAGGAATTTGTCCGGGTGCTCGAGCGCTACGATGAACAATGCAACGAGCGCTCCGGAAGGAGAAGGAGGAGTCCGTCCCATTCAAAGAGTCCAAGGGGTAGGGGACCCCCTGAAAGCAGCAGCCGCCGGGGCAATAAAGGAAAGGCCCCTGAGCTAGAAAACGAGCCCTTCGCAGTCATAAATATGATTGCAGGAGGCTCATCAGGGGGGGATTCAAACGCCTCCCGACGGAGGTTCGTCTGGAGCTACAACCAACGCCCAGCAGTGCCCAAACCTATCTATGCCATCCAGAGATCAAGCGCTCAAAGGTCACGAGAAAATGATGTAATAGGCTTTGATGATAGGGATTTAGAACATATTGTAACGCCCCATGGGGAGGGTATAACCTCAGATTGCCCCATGGTGGTTAGTTTAGATGTTCATAATCATGTTGTAAAAAGGGTATTGGTAGATAGTGGAAGCTCCGTTAATGTTTTGCCTTATTCTACATTCTTAAAGATGACGGCTGATCTTCCGCTCGAGCCTCTCAAAACGGCCTTATTGGCTTTGGAGGCTCGGAAGTTGTCCTACGAGGGCAAATACGCCTAGCTACTTCGTTCGGCCGAGCCCCTCAGCGCAAAACACTGTTGGTAACGTACGCGGTGGTAGAGATTGACATTCCATATAACATCATAATTGGGCGCCCTGCCCTCGTGGATTTCAAAGCCATCATCTCCACCTACCACCAGAAGATTAAATTCCCTACTTCCGAGGGCGTGGGAGAAGTACTGTGCAATGTGCGAGAGGCTTGGGAATGTTACATGCTGTCTCTCAGAAAGCCTAGAGCGGAGAAAACCTTCCAAATTGGTTCCACCAAAAAGTCAGTGGACTTCCCCAATTTAGATGAGGACAGCCCAGCATGGAAAAGGGCGAAATTGAACAAGAAGAAGAACAAAAAGAAGAGGGAAAACAACGAGGAGAATCCCCTCGAAAGTGTACCGCCAGGAACCGTTGGGGGATCATCCTCAGAAGGAGACGATCCGGGAGAGGGTGAACCAGCACCTGGCGACCGTTTGACAGGAAAGAAGAGGGCACTCGAACTTCCTCGCCCTGAGGTAAGGATCGAACCCTCTGAAAAGTTCCTTACCATTGAGCTGGAACCCGGAAACAAGGACAAGACTACACAGATAGGTTCAAACCTCGCAGGGCCTTCTCAGATCATGATGATTGATTTTCTAAGGGAAAACAAGGATGTATTTGCGTGGAAGGCCTCTGACCTCACAGGGATTGACACGAGCGTCATTGTCCATAGGCTTAATGTGGATCCCTCTTTCAAACCCATCAAGCAGAAAAAGCGGGATGTGCATGACTTTCGGAAAAAGGTCATTGAAGAGGAAGTTAATGAACTCCTGGAGGCTCAATATATCGAGCCCATCTTGTATCTGGAGTGGCTGTGCAACGTCGTCTTGGTGCCCAAGAGCGCGAATAAGTGGCGCATGTGCAACGATTTCACTGATCTCAACAAAGCCTGCCCTAAAGATCCTTACCCACTGCCCCGGATTGATCAATTGGTGGATTCGACCATTGGCTGCGAGCTCATGAGCATGATGGACGCTTTCCAGGGATACTATCAGATCTTTATGGCCCCGGAAGATCGCCCCAAAACCTCGTTCGTTGTCCATCTGGGGGTATATTGCTTCTTAGTCATGCCTTTCGGACTGAAGAACGCCGGAGCTACGTATCAGCGGCTCGTTAACAAGATGTTTGAAGAGGAAATTGGTAAGTCCATGGAGGTTTACGTGGATGATATGATTGTCAAAAGTGAGCGCCAGGATTCCCACTTGGAAGATCTCAAGCGTACTTTTTCAATCTTGCGTCAGTATGGGATGAAGTTGAACCCTTCAAAGTGCACCTTTGGAGTACAAGGGGGAAAGTTCCTAGGGTACATGGTCAGTCAGAGGGGAATTGAGGCCAATCCGGAGAAGATCAAGGCTATTTTGGAGATCCCTTCCCCTCGAAATCTGCGGGAAGTGCAAGTCCTAGTAGGCAAAATCATTTCGTTGAACAGGTTTATCTCGCGCTCGGCGGACAGGAACCTTCCCTTCTTCAAAATTTTGAGGAACGCTCGTAACTTTGCTTGGACAGAAGAATGCGAAAGGGCGTTGCAGGATATGAAGGCTTACTTATCGAGCGCACCACTGCTGACTAAGCCTGTCGAAGGCGAGAGGTTATTTATGTATCTTTCCGTTTCTTCCGAAGCCACAAGCGCTGTTTTGGTCGCTGTACGGGAACGGAAACATTTGCCTGTCTATTATCTGAGCAAAACTTTGCAAGGAGCCGAGAAGAAGTACTTGGAAATTGAGAAATTCGCGTTCGCTCTTATTAACACCTCAAGAAGGCTAAGGCCTTACTTTCAAGCGCACTCTATAACGGTTCTCACCGACCAACCCTTGAGGCAAGTATTGTCCAAACCAGATGTGTCTGGGAGATTAATCAAGTGGGCCATCGAATTGAGCCAGTTTGACCTATGCTTCGAGCCCAGGACCGCGATACAGGCTCAGGTTGTGGCGGATTTTGTGGTTGAACGCTATGGTTTAGAGCCTACCGTTGCGGATAATGAGGGGTTATGGGTCCTGTACACAGATGGTTCCTCAACCTCTCAAGGGGGAGGAGTAGGAGTGGCCCTCAGAAACCCCGATGGGATTGAGCTGGACTTTGCAATCAAGCTGGATTTCCAAGTCACTAATAATGAAGCAGAATATGAAGCCCTCGTGCAAGGATTGAATATTGCTTTTCAGAATAGAGCTTCCAGAATCACCACTTATGTGGATTCACAGTTAATAGCGAGCCAGGTTGAAGGAACTTATGAGGCTCGAGAAACCACCATGGTACAGTACCTATGTAAAGCCAGAGAAATCATTGGGAAGTTCAAGGAATTTCATCTACTTCAAGTGCCGCGAGGAGAAAACGAGCGTGCGGACGCTCTGTCAAAGTTTGCTTCAGCTTTAGAGGGCACTTCCGAACGTTCTGTTACGTTCCTTAGAACTGAGGAACCTTTGATCAAGGAAAAGGTCGCCACCAAGATGATCGCCATGATTGATCCAAACGAGCCCTGTTGGCTTGACGACGTCGTCATTTTCCTTAAGGATGGAATCACTCCCACTGACAAGGTGAAAGCTAGGAAAGTCCGAAGTAAGGCCCCTCGTTTCGCTTTGGATCCCGAGGGGAGGTTATTCAAGAAATCATTTCAAGGACCCCCAATGAGATGCCTAAGGCCCTCACAAGCGAAGGAGACGCTCGAACTCATCCACAATGGAAGCTGTGGGAATCATTCCGGGGGGCGTATCCTGGCAAAGAAGGTTCTAAGAAGTGGGTTTTATTGGCCTACAGTTCTCCAAGATGCCATTGAATTTTCGAGGAAGTGCCCCAAATGCCAATTTCATTCAAATCTCCCCCAATTGCCAGCCGCACAGATGATCCCAATAGACGTCTCTTGGCCTTTTGACCAGTGGGGAATAGACATTGTGGGCCCCTTGCCCATGGCCGCGGGACAAAAGAAGTTTGTCATTTTAGCCGTCGACTACTTCACCAAGTGGGCCGAGGCCGAAGCTGTTGCAAAAATCACTTTCAGGGTTGTGAGGGACTTCATTTGGAAGAACATCATTTGCAGGTACGGCATACCGAGGGTGCTCATTTCTGACAACGGATCCCAGTTCATAGCTGCTGACACACGAGAATTGTGTTCTGAGTTGGGGATCGAGCAGCGATTTACCTCTGTAGGACATCCTCAAGCCAATGGGCAAGCAGAAGTTACCAATAGGATCATCTTGCAACATCTGAAAACCATGCTTGAGAGCAAGAAAAGTGAATGGGCTGAGGAGCTGCAAGGAGCGCTTTGGGCTTATCGCACCACCCCACGAGCGGCCACTGGAGAAACTCCTTACGCGCTCGTTTATGGATCAGAAGCAATGATACCCGCGGAGATATTAAATGAATCCGCTCGTGTCGGCTATTTCAAGCCTCAGCTCAACGATGGCAATAGAAGCTTGGAGTTGGATTTGCTGGATGAAAGGAGAGACAAAGCATGGGCCAAGATCCACCACTATAAAGCCTCTGTAGCCCAACAATACAACAAGCGTGTGAAGGAAAGAACTTTCCAGTTGGGAGACTTGGTCTTAAAGAAAGTGGAAGTATCCAGGCACGTAGGCAAATTGGACCCCAATTGGGAAGGCCCATTCAAGGTCGTACAACTCAGAGCTAACAACACTTACATCCTGGAGACACTTCAAGGTGAGCGCTTGCCTCGCCCTTGGAACGCATGTAACCTCCGGCGGTTTTATGTTTAAAGGCTCTTTGCAAACCCTGATGTAACAACCCTCTTTGACGGGTTCTATGTACTTCCAAACACAAGTAAGCGGTAACATAATCTTTTTAATTTCTTTAATATTCCTGTTTCTTTGGTTGCTTGAATGAATAAGTCCCACGTCCCTCGTCTTTGCGAGCGTGGTTGGCAACTCATTCCAATATATATGCTGTTATCTCGTATGGGTTACGCTTGTCAGCACTCTACTCCGGATGGGGGGACGCCCTCATAAGGATAGACTGGTTACGCTCACAACCAATTAGGCAAGTTGGAAGAAGATTATGAAGAAAATCCTAGTAGGCCTTGGCTGTTTCTTAAAACGCCTTGCGCTCGAAAACGGGACCTCCTACAAGAGCGAATCCTAGTAGGCCTTGGCTGTTTCTTAAAACGCCTTACGCTCGAAAACGGGATCTCCTACAGAGAAAGTCCTAGTAGGCCTTGGCCGTTTCTTAAAACGCCTTGCGCTCGAAAACGGGATCTCCTACAAAGAAAGTCCTAGTAGGCCTTGGCCGTTTCTTAAAACGCCTTGCGCTCGAAAATGGGATTTCCTGCAGAGCCAGAAATACGACAAGAGCCAGAGCGCTCGAACGATGGCTTCAGAATCAAGAAGGAATTGCACAAGTCTTGAACGAGGGCCATCCCACAGTAAGACCCTCGCACACACTCAAGACTTAGACAAATTTACAAAGGCAGAAATTTATACAAGTCTTGAGTGGGGGGGCAATCTCACCATAAGACCCTCACGATCGCTCAAGACTTAGACGAATTCACAAAAACAAAATTTATACAAGTCTGGAGTGGGGGGCAATCTCACAATAAGACCCCCACGACCGCTCAAGACTTAGACAAATTTTCAAGAGCAAAAACAAAATTTATACAAGTCTTGAGTGGGGGGCAATCTCACAGTAAGACCCTCACGATCGCTCAAGACTTAGACAAATTTTCATTGCATCGCAGAAATAAAACATTCACGGAGTATGCTACACAGTCTTATTATATGATTCATAAATGAACAGAAGAACAAAGTCATGAAATGGAATATGTATTCATTGCAACTGGAAATATTACAAGGAAAGGGGCTCAAAGGCCCATGAACATTGTTTCAAAAAAAGAACAAAGGCAGAAAAGCAGGAAAATACAGGAAAAGCTATAAAGGAAGAATCTTAGGCGGCTGGAGCGATATCCTCATCAACGATCACCAAGATGTTTTGGGCCACGGGGCCATGAACTGGGCCCTCAGGCTCTTGCGGATGGGCTTGCGGATCGTTGGGCTCATTGGCACCTGGAGCAGGGGCGTTGGCACCTTCATCAACTGGGATCAGGGCATCTTCCGCGACGGGCGCTTGTGGCTCATCTTCGGGATCGTCATTTTGGGCAGTTTGAGCCGCATCCCCTCCCCGATGAGCGTCTGTGTACTCATCTTGGATCAGCTTGACCAAGAAGTCGTACTCCAGTTCAGCGATGGCGTCCGCGGGATCGTTGGGATCCTCATCCACTTCTTCACAGCGCTCGTTGAACATGAGCCCCGTGCCTTCAGCTCCCTTCATTGCTGGGTCAGTTAGCCCCTTATGGATGCCCTGATCAACCGCTAAGTTGAAGGCGTTTTGGGCCTCATCCAAGCAGTGTAACGAGGCGGCGAAGTTGAAGGCCTTTGAATGGCAGAATTTGATAAGGGCCTCCTTGTTCGCACGCTCCAGACTCCGAGGCCACTCGTTCATGGCGTCGTTGAATTTCCGCTCGGCCTCCAGAGCCCTCGCCTTCCAACTTTCCCGCTCCGTCTCAGCCTTCTGGAACCGCTCGTTAGCCTGGGCCAGCTGGTTGCCCAAGCAGATTCGAGCGCCGTCAACCGCCACAAAATCTTCCTTAAGTTTTCCCAGCTCCTCCTCCGTTTTGTTGTACAAATCCTTGAGGGATTCATACTTAGCAATTTCTGCATCTAGCTCCGATTGGATTTGAGCCGGGTCATTCGAGCGGGCCATCTTCTTGTACTTGGCCTTGCGCTCGGCGTAAGTGGAGGCTCGCATTTGTACGTTCCGGAGCCGGGGAAGAACTTGCTGCATAAGTGGGAGGAAAAGGAAGTGTTAGCCAAAAAGGTGATAATTTACAGAAATAAACAAAGGAAGCCAGGAGTGAAGACTTACAGAAATTAGAGCGTGAGCCGCATCAAGGGTCACTTTCTCTACGGACTCGCTGTAGAGATGCCGGTGGTCTGCCGAGAATTGAGCTTTGCTGAAAAGATTCTCGGTGACAGCCTGGGCGACCGTGCCAGGCCTCAGCAAAACTGGCCCACCATCGGTGGCGCCTGTAAAGTCTCTGTCCCCTCGATGGGGGAACTCCCACAGATGTTCTTCCTCTGAAGAGGAAGTTTCCCCCTCGCCCCGGGGGCCCTCGACTACTTGTTTGCCCTTGCCCTTGATTCCAGCAGAATCGCGCATCCTCTTCCTCTTGCGGGAAGGCCTACTTGCGCTCGGGGGAGCCTCAGTTATCGCCAGGGTGGTTTCTGGCCTCGTTTGTTCTGCAGGAGTGGGGGGTTGAACATCTCCTGCTCTCTCTGACCGCCCCCTGGTCTCTCTCGGGACCAACCTACGCTCCCCTCGGCCACGAGAGGGCTGGACCTCAGGATTGGCGCTCGAACTCGCGCCACTACGAGCGTCCCCTCGATTGTTACGGTTACGAGGGCGCTGTTGCTCACGCTGTTGGTCCCCCTGTGGGGCTTGGTTCCTGTTGGCGTGGGCAAAACGAGCTGCTTGTCGGATCCCTCCTGCCATCTCTAATATAGCGGCTCCTGCAAAATTGGAAAGTACAAGGGTTATAAATCCTTAGACAAGAATTGTTAAGTGTGCAAGTTACAAGTACAGAAAAGAAGTTAGTATTCATTCCTATCTAAAGTTAGTGCCCTAAGAATCTAACCGTCTCTCTCTATATCACGAGCCGGAGGGTTGTCAAGGTAATAAGGGTCGTTGGAAAGACCACACAAGAACATGAGTTCCGCATCGTCTATCCATTCTTTCGCTTGTATGAGGTGGCCCTCGTCCCTCAGGGTTGCTGCCAGGCTCTTGGCCCAATCTTTGGGGAGTGCTGGTGGCAAGCGGCTCTTCGCAAACGAGCCCCATTGCGTGGGCACCCCAAAGCCCTCTTCTGCTGGAGCTTTGACAAAGATAAACTTCTCCTTCCAATCAGGGCCATAAGTGGTCGAGGGCGAGTTGATCAGCTTCATGTGTGCCTTCGCCTGGACATAATAAAAACCGGCCTCTGGGGATGAGCGGGATGAACTGACCACTTGAAATAGGGCGTTGAAGTTCCGCAAGAAGGGCTCGTAACCCATACTCCTCATCAGAATTATGAAGCACGTTAAGAGGGCCAAGCCGTTGGGCACAATTTGGGACGGACACAGGCCCAGGTCATTCAACAAATGAGCCATTGAGACCGAGATGGGGAACCTCAAACCTCCTGAACTCACTGTGTCCACATATACAGCCATTTCCCCGGGAGGCGGATTATTCGCACGCTCGTGGCTTTGTGGGATTCTCCATGTATACCGCTCGTCCCAGTAGAGGGGTGCCATCATCGTTTTCACATCTCCCACGGTGACTGTGCTGGGAGTCTCATCAGGCGTGCGCTCGGTAGCCTGGTAGCCTGACCCTTCACCCTCGTTGGGACCTTTGGATTTTTGGGATCTCTTGCTTTTTCCCTTATCACGGGCTCTTTCTGAAGGCCCGGTTATGGCTTCAGCCACTGGAAGCGGGTTTGCGACGGCCACCGTCACAGTATGGCGGTGGGGATGAGTGGCACTCTGAGTTATGGGGAGAGTGACCCCTTGCCTTTCTTCCTCCATCACCAGATCCATCTCCTCAAAGAGAGGATCCATTCCGCCAGGGTTCCTATCCTCCATGGCCATCACGGCCGCCCCCAACTCCTCATCTCTAGGGGAATCGGGGGAAGAAGAACTTTCAGTGGCCATTTCTTGGATTTCACGGGCAAATTCCTCAACTTGTTGGTCGGCCATGGCAGAAACTGGGATTTGGAGTTTTCTTGGAAAAAGATTAGGGTTTCCTCAAGGAGAAAAATCTAAGGGGTTATGAAATTCTAAAGTCCGAATCTACGGTTAGCAAAGTTAGAAAGTTACACTGGAGGTTTACCTTGAAAGTTTTCTGAGAAAGTTTGGGAGAAAGGTTGAAGATGCTCTAAGAACTGGAGTGCGAGAGAATTCTTTTTGCAAAGGATGCTTGAAAGTTCTGAATGCGTAAAGAGTATGGAGATTTCAGAATCCCGTATTTATAGGGATGGGAGTTGGTATCCTTTTCGGCAATGAATTCAAAATGGTAATCATTTCCCGCCTAGGAAACCGCCTACTTTATGGAACCGTCACATGCTTCCCCATGCTCACGCGCCCCACGCGCACCCGCATTTAATGCTCTGACGTTTCGAGTGCTTCAGAATAAGTACAACATTTAATGCAGAAGTGTTACGAGCGGTCAGTTGAAAAGACCGCATTTATAGCGCAACCAGAAGTAAAATTGCTCAACACGCCAAGCCTCACACGAGCGCTATGTGCAAGAGATAGAGCGTGTCAAAATTCTACAATCCTTATCACTAAGGACTACAGAATTGGGGGGCAAAATGATGGGGTCAAAATACGATCGTCCCACGCAAGACACGTGGCATCGCCGAGATGATGACGTCTGTCTCCCCAAGGCTTCACCATCAATACATGAGCGCTAAACCCAACGAGCGCACCCCTTCTTCAGGAGTTAAGCCCAACGAGCGCTGTCACTCCACAAGCGTCCTACATGCTAAATGATGGGCACGTCCACATGCCAAAGGAGCCCTCTTCGAGCGTCACACTCCCTCAGAATGGCCTCCCCTTTGGCTCGTCATTTGAACTGGAGCCTTCATCCCCCTCAGCGGATATCTTGGCCTCCAATACTCCAGGTTGTCACGAGCGCGCTCTTAAGCCCTCGTCACCAACCACCCAAATGGCTCTCTGACACAACGTACATGCCCGCGCACCTGCCACTGTTGCCAGCACTAACTTTTGGCCACTTTTGCAGAAGATTCCTCCTAGGTTTCTCTCTCACAGCGCCACGTGTTAGGGCAACATTCGGCCAGGACCACTTGAGGCAAATGACCAAATGGCCCTTGACCCTCAACTATAAATAGCCAAAGTCATCTTCTACACTGGTAAGCATTCTTCATCACTGCAACTGTGACTGAACTTACATTTCTTCATACCTTGAACTGACTTGAGCGTCGGAGAGCCAAACTGGGTATCACCCCCAGTTCCCCCAGCTTGGCCTTCTGACTTTTCTTGTGCTTGTCCCAACAGGTAGAACCCCTTTCTCATTTCCGGCGAAGCTCCGGTGGTTTCCTCCACAAATACAAATCGTAAAGTGATCGGATTCAGATCAACCCATTTCCGAACCCCATCATATATAACATTGTATTTATTTAAAATAATTAACGCTGGGTGTAGTTAAAATTGAAAATAGCAGAAAATATATATATATATTTTATTCAATAATATAATATTAATTAAAAAATTAAAAAGTAATTAGTAGCCATATATATTTAATGAGAATTCAAAAATAACATCAATATTTTATTTTCAATTAGTAGATATATATTAATTATTTTCAATTTTTTATGTTATATATTTTTAACTAAATACAATATTGAAGATTATTTTATTAATTATGTTACTATGTATATGTTTTTATTTTTTTATTTTATAATTTTAAAGTAATACTTATACTTTAAAATGTAATAATTTATTATTTATTATAAAAATAAAATGCATATCTTGTGGTTGGTATTCTTTTAAAACTTTCCTAATATTTGATATGTATTTTTTAATTAAGGAAAAATATTATAAATATATATTTCTAAATTTTTTGGGACTAATATTGAAATTTTTTTACTTTGGGACTATATTTGTCGAAAAACTAAAAGTGCGGGATGATTTAAAAACTACGGGGCCAAAAAAAAATTGACCTATATCCTATGGGACCAAAAATGCAATTTTCTCAAACATTAATTAGTATGAAAGCCCATCTGGGGATGATTCTGCTACAAGTTCAAGATTTGAGGGGAGTATTTGTTATATCAATAAAGTTGAAGATGTATTTATAATTCTATGTAGTTTTGGGGAGTAAATTGTAATTTATCCATACAACATTACAATTTCTTAAATTAGGTTGGAGGAAGAAAAACAAATTAACATACTTCCTATCTGTATTCTATTTCTCGTTAATTCAAGAAATTTTGTTTAAGTTTCACCTAAGTTATTTATTTTAGAGAAAAAAACAACTTAGCTCATGTACCTATGTACTAACTGCTTCTTCAACTTTTTATTTGGATTTTCATATATTTCAAATTATCATTTATACTTTTTAAAAAAATTTAATTGTTATATCGATTATATAGGTGTTAACTCGTGTCTCGTATTCGGAAAAAAAATAATTAATAATTTCGAACAAAAAATGACTCAGGTGTTAATACCTAAATAACCGATATGACAATTTTAAAAAAAATTACAAAGTACAAATGATAATCTAAATATTTATACAAAATACAGATAACAATTTAAAACATTTGAAATTTCGGATAAAAAATTGAAAAAACGGTCATTATACAGGGGTAACTTAGTTTTTTCCTTATTCATTTTATTGCTAAAAACTTATTTTTTTTAATACACACCCCAAGTGACCTGAGGGATTTGAACCTGTGTCATTACCTTCGAGAATCAACCCTCAAATCAATTGATCAACCCCTGTTAACATTTTATTGCTAAAAACTTGTTATTTAGTATACTTTCTTATATTTTTATTTTAGGGGTGAAAGTATGATGATTTCTCCTAAACTATGATTAAGATAAGATAAGCAGTATTTTTTATTTTTAATTAAGAAAAGGATGATTCATTCCAACGTGATACACGGATGTAAATGCCGGTTTAGTCGAATTTAAATAACATAGTTGAAGTGACATATTGGTGAACTATTGATAACCTTAATCATAAATTCATAATTGTCATGCGTGGATAATATTTTGCAACTTATTTTTTTGGCTAATTAGAATTTATAATAATTAGCACGTTAAATTTTTAAGTATGTTCACAGAACAAAAGTTAATCACTTAAAAACTTTTGAGAATTTCTGAATTAGTTTAATTTGGTGAAATGAGAAAATATGAATTATTTTCATAATATAAATATATCTTAAGGGGTGTCACTCATTCAGTCATTCTGTAAAAATAATTACTTTTATTCTACCATTTAAAAATGTTGAGTTGAAATATATTTTTAATTCATTCTTTTAAATTTGAATACATTAAGTATAATATAATATATTTTGAACTGTTTGATACATAAAACATGGAATTAATTTACGTTTGCCTAAAAATATATAAAGAATGCCAAACTTATGGATTTTAAAGGGGCACTTCCCAAAAACTCCCCATGAGTTTGAGAAGTTCTTTTTTACTCCCCATTTTTAAATACATCATTTGGAGTTTTAGGTACGTGATTCTGGGATTTAGATACGCAATTTTAGGATTTAGATACGTGATTCTGGGATTTAGATATTCCTCATTTTCAAATGCATCATTTGGGGATTTAGATACGCGATTCTTGAGTTTTTATACATCATTTTTTAAAATGGGGAGTTAAGAGGAATTGGACTTATCATTTGGGGAGTTTTCGAGAATTCCCCGGATTTTAAATGAGATTAAAACATTTTAGTTTCAACTTTCAACTAAGATTGGATTTGGAGTTTAGATTACTATAATAAATAATTAAATTAGATGTCTTCCCTGCACGTGGTGCGTGGGCGGGTGGTTGTTGGTAAGTGGGAAGATATTTTAAATTAACCTAGTTTTAAAAAGGAAAAATATGGAATAAAATAAAGATAATTGAGATTAAATAATTTTAGTCTCAGTTCTCAAGAATGAGGCAACTATTATAATATAATTCAGAATTAGAGGGTGGTAAGTATTATTATAGGAATTTAGGTTTAAATTGTGAAAATAATAATAACAACAAGATAAAGGTATTCAAAAATTAATTAAATTAAACATGTTTAATATGAAAAATAATAAATAATTAAAGGGGTAATGTACATCTAGATGCTTTGTAATTAAATATATTTGTTTTGGATCTCTTTAATTATAAAAAAGGAAAATTACATCAAACTATATTCAAGTTTAGCTTAATTACAACTCAATCCTTATTCTTTGTGAATTTACAATGTAGTCTCTAAACTTTACATTCCTTCTGAGGTCCTTAAAGTCCGTTAGAACAGGGATCGTTTTATTATTAAAAAGATACTGTAGGGATGTATTTGTAATAAATTCAGAGACAACTTAGGAAGGACAACTAACCAATCCAACGGACGTTAGGGACCTCAAACGCAATATAAAATTTAGGGATTACATGGTAAATATAAAAAGAATAGGGACTAAATTGTAATTAGGTCAAATTTAAACGTAGTTGGATGTAATTATCCCTTATAAAAATTACACTTTGATTTGCTAATAAGTAAATTACAAACTCTCTATTTGTTAAGCTTTGATAGATTTAAATGTTTTTCCTTAGAACTTTTACACATGTAATATTGATAGCTTGTCATGTCAAATGGATTGAAATCTCGATAGCGTTCAATCTTATATTCTTATTATAACTAATTTAAAATTACTACGGCTATCAGACGAAACAAAAATTATAATATACACAATCAAAAACTAATTAAAATATTTTTTTTTATTATATAGTCCAACAAATGAGATGTTTTTATTTTATTAATAAATCATAAATGAGCGAAAGCATTAATTTTTTAAAAAGAAAGAAGTTCCAATATAAACACGTCAAAGTACATAATCTAATTTACCCTAAATTCAATTTATTCTTAAACTAATAGAATTATAAGAAAAGTATTGCGAAAAATAATAAAAGTCTTAAATTAATAGGTTTATATGAAAAGTATTGGGGAAAATAATAAAAAGTCGCTAGAAGGAGGGCTTGAACCTCCGACCTTGTGGTTAACAGCCACACGCTCTAACCAACTGAGCTATTCCAGCTAATTGGTTGTGACGTGGCACATACCCGCCGTCGATCTAAGCTAATCACCTTGCCCCACGTGCATGATCGGAGGTCAAATCTCGCTCGGAGATCACCTTTCGACCGTCCAACTCAGAAGCTCATTTACCCCGCGAGAATTACCGCCCAGGAATGTCGACCTAAATGCTCGAACCAACCGGACCGTTGCGATCGACCCATAAACTCCGATTGACCAGCGCATTATTCCACTACCGTAGTGGCCGACCGAGCATTTAATGCACGCCCTTAATGGGGCACCTGTCAGCTCCCCGCGCCGCCACGTCGAGGCGGTAACTTCTCTTTCCTCTCTGTATAAATACCCCCTCCTCATTTATTGCACGGTAAGTTTTTCCACCTAACACTTTTCACCACTCAATCTTTTCGATCATCTTTACCGATCTTGACTTGAGCGTCGGAGTGCCAACCCGGGTCTCACACCCGTCTTCCCCGAGTTGGCCTCGGAGCTTACGTTTGTCGATCGTTGCAGAAGTCGAGCAGTCAGGCGGCCGTTTCCCCCACTAACAAATAGAGTGACCGCGTTGGATCTCTTGATCGATCATCAAGCGGAGATTTTTGGCACGATCATTTGGCGCCGTCTGTGGGAATCCGAGGCAAGAAGCCACTGAACATGACTACTCGAAATATAGTAAGCAACCGCCTATTCGACCAAAACGGCCGGGAGGTCATTCCTCAAGTTCCCTTACAGGTCGTTATTCCCACCTCCCTTCCGCCTCAGCTAGTCTACTCGACGCCCGAGATAGAAAAATACTTGAAAGCCTGTCGCGATGAGGCTGTTGCAGCGGCTGCGGAGGGGAGAGAACCTCGCATGCCAAAATGCCCGGAGACTCGACCAATAGAGATCATCCAACCCCCGATAAGTCATCCGGGATATATGCGACCAGTTCAGTATCCTTCGCCCGGCACGTATTGGGCCGAAATTGGGCAAAATGCACATCCTCAGCTTCTCCAACAACAACCGTTACCTTCTCAAGGAAATATGCGAAAGTCAGTTCAAGACAGATTATCATTTCAACCCGAGGAAGAGGTCGACTCTAGAACCCCAACTGACACCCGAACACATCGGGGTGGCGGCCGACGTGAGGCGGACGTATCACAACAGAGATCTCGATCGTCTCATCCCAATGCGAGAAATAACGATCGTAGATTGTCTGGATCCCAAAGAGAACGAAGCCCCACTCAACGTAACTCACCCCCACATGAATCGAAGGGAGTCTTTAACCGACTCGGACCACACGCTCGGGATAACCTGATCAGGAGATCGAACAGGGGTCGTATCGTGAGGTCGAATGACCTTCGAAACCAGATACCTCCGCGTTCCGATCGACCTGATCACCGACAGAGGAACGAAAGTTAGGGAGCATTCAGCCGTTCGCCCCACCGATCACACTCCGTTAGGCGTGAACGTTCTAGGTCACCCCGACGCACACCGTCGGGCCCGAGGCATGTCCACCCATGGAGGTATCGCAGTGAGAGAGAAGCTCAGTCTCCATTTTGTGACTCAATCATTGAGTCCACTACCGATGAGAAGATCCCCACCGGACTACCCACATATAACGGATCGACGGACCCGGAAAAGCATGTGTCGCGCCTCGAAATGCAGCTCAGCATGTTCGGACACTCGCCTAATATCTGGGCTAAGATCTTTGTTACTACTCTGGATGGCCCCGCTCTGGAATGGTTTTCGAGGCTCCCTCCTCGATCGGTAACCTCCTACAAGACACTCGTCGATCGATTCAAGGCTCAATTCTCTTCCATGAAGGGAGATAAGCTTCCGCCGACCTACCTGTACACCATTAAACAGGCTCCTAATGAATCGCTTCGAGATTTCTTCACTCGTTTCTCGCAAGCTGTGGTCAAAACAGAAGAACCGAGCATCGATCTTTTGAGACCTATTGTTCACAAGGTACTGGTCAACATCGAAGCCGCTCGGTACATCTTCTTACAGAAACCAAAGAATTTGGCGGACATCCAGGCAGCTGCTTGCGATTGGATGCAACTCGAAGAATTGGAGAGTTCTCAGAGGAGCCCGGTCCCCAGTCGAAAGGCAGATATCCATCGACCAATTAGACAAGACGCACGACCTAAGCCAGAGGGACCGACAGGGCCTACCACTCGAAAGCATTACACCCAGCTGACGCGCCCGCTCGATGAAATCTACAATGTTATCGATCCTGCCCTACTGAAAAAGCCTAAGCCAATGCGGGACACTCCCAAGAACCGAGAGAGCAATAAATTTTGTAACTTTCACCAGCAAAAAGGTCACAACACTTCTGAATGTAATGCTTTACGAGATGAGGTTGAACGATTGATCAAAGGAGGCCTCCTCCAGGAGTTCGTGAAAAAAATGGATGACCATGCTCGGAACCGAGATCACCCCGACAGGTCGCCTCCCAAACAACGGCTGGCTAAGCCTCCAATAGAACGAGACCCTCATAACCGACCACTCCTCGGTCGGATTGACATGATTTCAGGAGGACCTTCAGGTGGGATTCAAGGTCCGCTCGGAAAAAGATGCGACGGGCCGCTACTCAAGGATTCTGTAGTCCCCGAGAAGTGATGCATATTCGGCCAGAAGACGCCTGGGTCAACAAAGATATAGTGTTTAATGAGAATGATGTAATTGATCTGCCGGGACGCTCGAGCGAAACACCTAGTTGTCCTATGGTTGTCACGCTCGACGTCGCCAACTTTGCTGTATCTCGCACTTTAACAGATAATGGAAGCTCGAGCAATATTATCCTTTATTCGACTCTTGTTCGCATGAATTTACACGATCAATTGCTTCTAGATCCCATTCGAACCCCTCTCACAGGATTCGGAGGTGCAGAAGTGTACACCAAGGGTCGAGTACGGCTAATCACATCCATGGGCACTTTGCCCCGACGGGCGACACGCGAGATCAAATATCTTATCGTCGAAATGCCCTCCGCATATAATATTATCTTTGGTCGACCGGGCCTCATCGATTTCCGAGCGGTTATATCCACTTACCATCAAATGATCAAGCTACCCACTCCGGCCGGGGTCGGCGAATTAAGGTGCGACATACCAACCGCCTGGAGTTGCTACTCTATTTCGTTAGACAAACCCAAACCTTCTTCGGAGAAGCACGTCCCTCTGTTAATCGATGATCCCATCCTCGAGGATGAATTCGTGGACCCGGGAACCATCGACCCCGAGAATTCACGGAAAATGAGTTCTTCCCATGCGGCGAAAAGAAAAAAACAGGAAGACAAAAAGCTCGAGCCCACAGAAGAACTCGAAGAAATTCAACTAATCCCGGGGCAAACAGAAAAAATCACTCATATTGGCGCTGGTCGAAAGGGAAAAGAACAGTGCATGCTCATTCAGTTCCTACGTGACAATCTCGACGTTTTCGCGTGGAGTGCTTCTGATCTAGTGGGAGTGGACAGGAAAGTGATCGAACACCACTTGAATGTTGATCCCTCCTACAAGCCAGTCAAGCAAAAGCTACGCTCTCAAAGCGACTCCCGAAATGCCATCATCGAGGCTGAAGTCAACAAACTCCTGGACGCCCAGTATATCATGCCGATCCAATACATCGAATGGCTGTGCAATGTCGTCCTCGTACCCAAACCAGGAGGAAAGTGGCGAATGTGTAATGCTTTCACTGACTTGAACAAGGCATGCCCGATGGATCCCTATCCGTTACCTCGAATCGACCAACTGGTCGACTCCACGGCCGGATGCGAACGATTGAGCATGATGGACGCCTTTCAAGGATACTACCAAATCTTCATGGCCCTCGAGGATCAGCCAAAAACCGCTTTCATAGTCTTCAATGGCATTTACTGCTTCAAAGTTATGCCATTCGGACTCAAAAATACGGGTGCTACGTACCAGAGAATGATGAACAAAGTTTTCGAGTCCGAGATCGGGGATACCATCGAAGTATATGTCGACGATATGCTAGTCAAAAGTGAAAAAGCCGCCGACCATCTGGGCCACTTGAAAAGAGCTTTCAACCTCCTTCGAAAGTACAACTTAAAACTCAACCCTGCTAAATGCACCTTTGGGGTCGATGGTGGTAAGTTCCTCGGATATATGGTCAGCCAGAGAGGGATCGAGGCCAACCCCGCAAAGATAAAAGCTATCCAACTCCTGCCGGTCCCCAACTCGATCCGTGACGTACAGAGACTGGTGGGTCGGATCATATCCCTTAACCGCTTCATCGCCCGATCGTCGGAAAAGAACTTGCCCTTTTTCAAAATCTTGCGCGACATCAAGAATTTCGAATGGACTCCAGAGTGCAACCGAGCTCTTGAAGACCTAAAAAAATACCTCACCTCTCCACCTCTGCTTGCGAAACCCATCGACGGGGAAACCTTGTATCTGTATCTAGCCGTGTCAAACGAGACCATCAGCTCGGTACTTGTCACCATTCGAGATCGGAAACATCTCCCCGTGTATTACGTAAGTAAGGTTCTCCATGGCCCGGAGATACGCTATCTCGAGATCGAAAAGTTTGCTCTCGCAGTAGTCCATGCTTCCCGTAAACTTCGACCCTACTTCCAAGCGCATCCCATCGTAGTCCTCACCGATCAGCCATTAAAGACCGTCATGGACAAACCAGAAGTCTCAGGTCGACTCACGAAGTGGACAATCAAGCTCGGACAATTCGAGGTAACATATCGACCCCGGGTGGCATACCAGGCGCAGATCTTAGCCGATTTCTTGGTTGAGAAAGGCCCGCACTCGACGACAAAGGGTGACCCAACCGTTTGGACCCTTTCGGTCGATGGCTCCTCAACCGCTTCCGGGGGGGGTGCCGGGGTATCCCTGGTCAACACAAATGGCCAACAGGTCGAATACGCCATCGCCCTCGAATATCCTGCAACAAACAATGAGGCTGAGTACGAAGCTCTTTTAGTGGGTTTGAGAATTGCGAAAATGCAGAACATAAAAAAACTTCGAGCTTTAACCGACTCACAACTGGTTGCTAGCCAAGTCAAGGGCGAATACGAGGCTCGAGAGGAGTCCATGGTCAAATATCTCGCCTTGGCCAAAAGGGCAATCACTGAATTTGATGAATTCGAGATCTCCCAAATTCCTCGAGAAGAAAACGGTCGAGCCGACGCCCTTTCTAGATTTGCCAGTGGTTCGCTCGGCACCCAGGATCGGACCATCACCTTCATGACCTCATCAGCTCGGTCGATAGATCACACTCCACCCGAAGTCAACTCCATCGATGCAACTGAGCCGTGTTGGCTCGATAACATCGTCTTGTATCTTCAAAATGACATCTTACCCGAGGATTTGATCGAAGCAAGGAGACTCAAGCAACGCGCGCTGAGCTATACCCTGGACCAGGAGGGTCGTCTGTACAAACGTTCACTCATCGGTACGACTAAACGGTGCCTCCGACCATCCCAGGGTCAAGAAGTTTTAGCCGAAATCCATGAGGGATCCTGTGGGAATCATGCCGGGGGGCGGTCTCTAGCCCTAAAGGTATCTCGCTCTGGATTCTTCTGGCCTAACCTACGCAAGGATGCACTCGAATTTGTGAGGAAATGCGATCGTTGCCAGAGGCATGCCAATTTGACCCTTCAGCACCCCGCACACATGATTCCGATCGAGTCATGCTGGCCCTTTGAGCAATGGGGAATCGACATAATTGGACCCTTTCCGATATCAACTCGACAAAGGCAGTTCATCATTGTGGCGATCGATTATTTTTCTAAATGGGTCGAGGCTTTGGCAGTCGCAAAGATTACTTTCTACTCCTTACAAGACTTCCTCTGGAAGCACATCATCACTAGATTTGGAGTACCTCGAGTCATAGTATGCGATAATGGACCGCAGTTCCGAAGTTCAAGATTTAGAGCCTATTGCTCCGACTTTAAGATCGATCAGAGATTCACTTCAGTCGGACATCCCCAGGCCAACGGTCAAGTCGAGGTTACCAATCGAACCATCATACAAAATCTATATACGCGACTCGAAGCAAAGAAGAGCCATTGGGTGGATGAACTGGAAGGCGGTTTGGGCATATCGAACCACTCCTCGAATCCCCACGGGCCAGACACCTTTCGCCATGGTATACGGCTCGGAGGCTATGATTCCGGCTGAGGTTATACATCAATCTCCCCGAGTGGCTCACTTCCAGCATGGTCGGAATAAGGAACTAAGAGCTTTCGATCTTGACACGATAAACGAAACTCGAGAAAAAGGCAACATGAAGATGCAGCAGTATCGAGCCACGACTGCTCGGGCATACAATAAAAACCTACGACCTCTCCACTTTCAAGTCGGGGATTTGGTCCTCAAAAGGGTTGACGTTACTAAACACGTAGGAAAGCTCGATGCTAATTGGGAAGGACCCTACCGTGTCGTCGAAATAGGCAAAAATTGGGCGTATCATCTCGAGGATCTCGATGGGCTACCGTTACCTCGATCATGGAATGCTCACAACTTGAAGAAATATTACTTGTGATTAATCGGTGTAATTTCTTTTGGTCAACTAAACACAATATGTAAATTTTCTGGTCGATTAATCGATAGAGCATTCTGCCTTTTTAACAACCATGTTATTCGATCATATACTTGTGATTATACGATGCCCGTACTAATTTCTTGTATACTTCGAAAGATTAGAGCAACTTGCCTTGATATCTTCTCGATCATTATTTTCGGTTAACATAAAAAGTTAAACGCCCAAAAAGCTCGAGAAAACACGTATAAAACCCAGAAGAGAACTTGCATAATGTATTTAAAAAAGGAATGTCTACATCGATCACAATTCTTCGATCATAACCTTACAAATTTGGATTTTACAAATGGGAGCAACAAACGCTCGGATTCCTACCTATTTACACATGAATCCCGAGCCAACAACTACTAAAGTCCGACCCCAACAGTCGGAACTTTGAAAATTGAATTCCCCTTGGCCAGAGACCTCCGAGTACGAAGATAGGGCTAGTCCATTCTCTCTGACTCAATCCTCGACCGCTCAGGATCCGGTCCCTCCTCGATTGGAACGATGGCCCCTCCCCAAAGTACTCTGGGCACATATCTTTAGGATCGAAGGAAGCATCAAGGTCGAGCTCTTCCGTGGCTACGTTGTCTGGTTCCCCCGCCTCTCCAGATCGAGCCAACTTCACGGCAAAGCCAAACTCGTCGTTGTCCCAGTTTAGCTCGGGAGTAGGAGGTCGGGTGACCGGTTCAACTGGACGAGGATCATCTTGATATAGGCCGACCTTTTCTTGATCATAGTCGAGCGGAAGATACTTAGCTGCTTGCACCTGAGCCAAGCACAAATTGAAGCCCTCCTCGACGTCTTTGAAGCTCGCGATCGACACGGCCTTCTCGTAAGCCTTAGACTTCATGAATCTGTAAACGCCTCGACGCTCGAGGTCGTTCACAGATTCAGCTAATCCCCTCTTGCATCGATCCAGGGCTAGCTTAGCGCCCTTCCTCTCTCCCTCCATCAGGCCGCGAGTCCTCGCGTCAGCCTCTTCCTGAATCGACCTAGCTACCCGATCCTCCGCCACCTTCAGTTTCTTCTCGACCTCAGAGAGATTTGTTATGGCGTCCAAGAGATCGTGGTCGAGTTTTTCCTTATCCTTGGTGGCCTCGGCCAACTTCTTATCCTTCTCCTCCAGCTCGAGCCTCATCGTCTCAACCTGCCGCTCGGCTTTCGCCCTCAATTGCCGATGAACCCATCCTCTTCGAGCCACTTGAAAGAAGTCCTGGCCCATCTGCAAGACATCATTGATCATCAGAAACCTCAACCATACACAGAAAATAATTTCTACAGGCACTTACGGCAAAATATTTCTGGACCCAAGACGCTTCGATCTCGTCGTCGGAGAGCGCCATCCTTTCTTTATGATCGACCGTTGTCTGGATCGAACTGTAAAGAGCCCCGAGTGCCTGGTAGTCTTTAGGGGCAGTTCCGACCCGTCTGGGCTCGCCTCTCTCGTTGACACTTGCAAGGCCGCACGGGAAATGGGGTTCCTCGAGGATCGGGTAGTCGAAGAACAACTTCTTCTCTTCTTCGCTCGATTTCCACGGCACCGCGCTCGAGGATCCCGCGCCAGGCCTTCGCACTCCCGCCAAAATGCTGGCCACGTTCCGAGGCACTATTGCCCCTCGACCCTGGTTCGGAGGGGTCGAGTAGGCTCCAACCTGGACCTCAACAATCGGCCCAAGCGCCGGTGGCATGGGGAGTAAGGGGCTCTTCTCTCGACCAATATTCTTATCGGCCCCGACCCCAGACTTTGCCTGGCCCTTAGTTTTTTACTTTTTTGCCTGGGGGGCTCCATGGTCCTCGACCCCCGATGGAGTTCGCCCCCTCTTCTCGGGAGCGTCATTGGTCCTCATCGCAAGAACCCCAGGCAGAGCCCCGATCGTCGCATCGATCGAGGCAGCAGTCTCCGCTTGGGTAGGAGGGGGCATTTTCTTCTTCTCGGCCGCTTTCTTCAGCTCGGCCATCTCCTTCCTTCTGGCGTTCAAAGCGGCCGACATGATGTATTGCTCTGCACAGAAAAGGCACTTGATTATGAAAATAACCAAACAAGGAGGAAAACCACAACAAACAAATAGCAGAGATGTCTCGAGGGATTCGTTCGGAATACCAGGGTCGAAGTGCTTTTTCACTCCCGGCGCGAGCCCCAGCTCGATCAATGATTGCGGAGCAACCATATCCTCCGACTCCACACTTCCCATCCTCCTCAAGGCCGCCATCAAAGTGTTGGGCCAACCCGGATGCCCCCTCGGAAGGTCCGATCGAGAAACCCAGCTCCATCCCGGATATTTTAGGCCGGGCCAACCCTTTTCACTCTCGATGAAAACAAATCTCTGCTTCCATCCTTTACCGTTCGACGAAGTAGGCGACCTAACGATCCGATAATTACTCTTCGATTGCAGTTGGATATACCCCGGGCCAGACTTCGAGGTCTCGGTCGTCAATCCGGCTTGGAAGATCTCGGAAATGCAGTAAATGCTGACCTTCATTCCCAAGCACCTCAACAGAGCCCTCAATCCGTTTACCATGGCGTAAGAATTGGGCATCAGCTGCAATGGACTAATCCTAAGGGTATTGAAGAAGTAAACCATCTCCTCGGGAATGGGCACCCTAAACCCATTTTTGACCGCCAAGTAGTTGATCGCGATACAGTTAGGCGGAGGGTCGGTCATGCGATCTCCTGACTGGGGCCTTATCACTCGATAACCCCCGTACTCCGGAGCCCCCCCAAACAACCATTTCTGGACCTCTTCAAGTTTGTCCTCGGATATCGAACAGGTAATGGCTCGGGGGTCATTCTGTAGCCAACCCTCTGGTTCTAAATTCTCCACCTCCTCATCCTCTTCTTCCTCTTCTAGTCGACCTGAGGTCGACGTCACCTCTCCTTGCTCCCGAGGTACTACCACCTCTGTTGTCTCATCCTCGGACAAAGGCTCCGAAACCTCTACGACCTCGACGAACTCATCCCTCCCCTGGGGATTCGTCGACCTAGTCTCCATGGTCTCTCCCGAATCCGATGTCGAACTCGACCCCGATGTGTCCGAGCTCGAACTCGCACTCGCGGTCGCCACTCCCTTCCCTCTGGGGCCGGTCTCCGCTCGATTTGCGACATCCTACAGTGGTTGACAAAAACCTCGTTTTTATGGTGTAGTTCGGATACGAACAAATCGAGAGAGAGGAAGCCTTCGAAGAGGGAAGTGGTACACCTCTCCCTCGAAGCGATCGAAAACAAAAATAAAAAGCACAGAGAAAGAAAATCGAACAACAGATCGGAAATATTACCTTTTGTTTTCCGAAGATTCGAACAGTCCTCTTATAAAGCGAGCGACCCCGAAATTCGACACACAAAGGACTCTTTATCGATCGAGGATGGCTCGAAACTCTCTTCAGTTCTCTTTCGCAAAGGTAACAAATGGATTTACAGAGGGAACTATTTATAGGGATAAAAATGGGCGGGAATCGAGAAGATGAAACCTCGTGATGATTACAGCGGGTCCCACTCTTGGGATTTGAAACGCCACTGCCACGTCAGCCCTAGCAGACGACGCTTCGGGGGGCTTATGACGTGGCACGTACCCGCCGTCGATCTAAGCTAATCACCTTGCCCCACGTGCATGATCGGAGGTCAAATCTCGCTCGGAGATCACCTTTCGACCGTCCAACTCAGAAGCTCATTTACCCCGCGAGAATTACCGCCCAGGAATGTCGACCTAAATGCTCGAACCAACCGGACCGTTGCGATCGACCCATAAACTCCGATTGACCAGCGCATTATTCCACTACCGTAGTGGCCGACCGAGCATTTAATGCACGCCCTTAATGGGGCACCTGTCAGCTCCCCGCGCCGCCACGTCGAGGCGGTAACTTCTCTTTCCTCTCTGTATAAATACCCCCTCCTCATTTATTGCACGGTAAGTTTTTCCACCTAACACTTTTCACCACTCAATCTTTTCGATCATCTTTACCGATCTTGACTTGAGCGTCGGAGTGCCAACCCGGGTCTCACACCCGTCTTCCCCGAGTTGGCCTCGGAGCTTACGTTTGTCGATCGTTGCAGAAGTCGAGCAGTCAGGCGGCCGTTTCCCCCACTAACAAATAGAGTGACCGCGTCGGATCTCTTGATCGATCATCAAGCGGAGATTTTTGGCACGATCAGGTTGCATTTCGGATTTTTGTTTGTTTTATTTTCAATTGTCTAATTCCAAAGTGTACAAAAGTGTAATAAATACTTTATCTAACTTGATAGGATTGTATCTCGAACTGCCAACTGTTGACATGTAGCACCACTTGGCACCGGCTTGGAGTCCCTCGGGGTTGCCACATGGATGAGTGACCTCAAGTTAATACTTTATCTTCGACCGCGAACTTCGAGTGTGGTAAACCACTTTCAATCATTTGAGTTGTCATGCATTCTTCGATTACGAGTCCTCTCGATAACTCAACTCCTCGAGGTTTGAGCTAACAGTCGAGCTCGAACTAGAGCGATATGGACTAAACCCACATCCAATGTCTAAGAACTTTCTTGACTCAATATTAAATGTTTGAGATTCTCATTTAAATTTTTTGACTCAATAGTATTGATTGTCACATCAAATGTGTTTAATGTACATTTGGTTGTATGCACTAGATACATACAACACAAAACTCCACGCTATAAGTATCTCAATATTTGTTGCATAGGGTAAATCAATTTATTATTCCTTATTCGAGCTCCCACTCTTTTAATTACTATTTACTCGAGCATCCTCATTGTGTTGGGTGTCGAACAGTTAAAATTGGGTACCAACCATAATTACTATCTTTGACCTTTAAACTCAAGTTTGTTCTTCCTTTCAGCCATATTTCAAGTTATTTTTCCCTCATAAATACAAATTCTTGAGTTTAGTGTCAGTTCCAATTCAACTAGACCAAATTTGCACCGGACATCATCATAATTTATTTTCAATATTTTAGTAGTGTAGGAAAAATAAGCTTATTCTTATGTTATTATTATTATAGAAATAATTATATCTAACTACTCTACATTTAGGTTTAATTACAATGCAATCCATTTAAATCGAGAAATTACATTTTAGTTCATAACTTTTGAGAATCGTTTTTGCTCTCTGACGTCCGTTAGGGTTCCGTACCCTTAATTTTTTTAATTTGATTTGTGATTTCAGGGAATGTGTAGTTAAATTTATAATTTGTAGGGATCGTTTTGTTTATATTTATAAACTTTAGGGATGATATTATAATTTTAATCATATATTCAATATCATCGGGGGCATAAATGTACTCGTGATAGTGGTCTTGACTCTTCGGTTGCCGTGACGGAGGATAAATCGACGGTTAAAGTTAATTTTGAATGAAATATTCTCAGGATATTCAGGCAGAATAGTGTCAAACGGGTTAAGTATAATATTTTTCAAATCTGAAGGGGTTAAATACACCGATTGAAAGAAAAGGGAGCAAACCACACTACCCCAAAAGATATGGGTGACTGGAATTAACCCTTATTATTATTAAAAACGATCTACTTTTTTAGAGGGTTTTTTTTTTTAAATTATAAAACATTTTATTTGGTTCGGTGTTCTTGAAAATACATTTCTCTTTTTATGTAAGACCATGTATTTTATTGGATTTTTCGGTAGTTAATTAACTTTAAGCGTTGAATTTCTTTGTCAATTAAGTTTTCATCTTAAATTGTTGGGACAGTGTTTCTACCATGCCAAAGTGCCAAACTACAAGATATAACAATCTTAACTCTTACTTGCGTTACTTCATAATCTATATTATATATTAGATGAGAAATTCAAATAAAAATTGTTTTATTTTTTCTGGTGTTCTTCGTTTTTTTTAATTTAATTTATTTAATTAAAAAGAAAAATCTTACGCTACGTAAAATTCTAACCACCCTTGAAAACCTCTCTCACGTAAAATCCTAATAATTTTCAAACAGACCCCTTTTTCTTTTTAATTTAATTTCAATCCCAACCTTGCCCTATTCGTTGCTGTTAAAACATGGTATTTGGGGAAATTTTCAATTGAATTCATTGTATTTCGTATATTACATTTTCTTACCGCTACAATAGTACAAGGTATATATCAACATGTATAGGGAACCAAATCTAGACAAATCAGGGCCTATCACTTGTAATTAGGGGTAATGGTCAACGTTCCCATATTTACACAATCTCTAACACTCCCATTCAAGTTAAGTGATAGAGTCGCCAATCCTTAACTTGCTTAGTGCCCCCTGGAAAACCTGACCGGTGACGGCTTTGGTCAGTATGTCGGCCAGTTGATCTTCGGATCTGACAAACGGAATCGTGATGATACCACCCTCTAGTTTTTCTTTAATGAAGTGTCGATCAACTTCCACATGCTTAGTCCTATCATGTTGGACCGGATTTTCAGATATGCTGATTGCAGCTTTGTTGTCACACTTGAGAGAACTTGGCCCTGAGGGGTTTACCCCAATTTATGTCATCAGTTTCCTCAACCAACTTATCTCAGTCACCCCTTTTGCTATTCCTCTGAACTCTGCTTCAGCGCTTGACAACGCCACAACTTTCTGTTTTTTGCTTCGCCATGTCACCACATTTCTTCCGACCTGTGTAAAGTACCCAGAGGTGGACCTCCTATCATTGGGGTTTCCTGCCCAATCTGCATCGGTGTAAGCTTCTATGTCTAAATGACCATGTTTCCCAAACATGACCCCAGTACCAATGGTCCCTTTCAAATATCAAATAATCCGAACAACTGCCTCCATATGCTCCTTCTGTGGCCGATGCATGAATTGGCTAACAACGCCCACAGCATAGGCGATATCAGGCCTCGTATGAGACAGGTAAATTAGTTTACCAACCAGACGTTGGTATCTTTCCCTTTCAGTTGGTTCCCCACTCTTATCTATCTTCAACTTGTGATTCACTTGTATCGGAGTTTCAACTGGTTTGCAGTCAATCATTCCTGTTTCAGCTAGTAAATCCAAGATATACCTCTTCTGCGAGAGAAATATACCTCTTTGGATCGCAGGACTTCAATTCCCAAAAAATATTTCAAACCCCCGAGATCCTTCATTTCGAATTCCCTGAAGAGATTTTCTCTAAGCTAACTTATCTCTTCTGTATCACTTCCTATTATAATCATATCGTCCACATAGATAATCAGACACGTGACCAGATCTCCTCGTCGTTTCAGAAATAGAGTGTGATCTAAATTACTCTGGACATACCCATGCTGCTGCATAGATAGCGTGAACCTTCCAAACCACGCTCTAGGTGACTGTTTTAACCCATACAGGGCCTTACGAAGCCTGCATACCTCATTCTTGTCAAAGTCCTCTGTAAATCCCGGACGTGGTTCCATATACACTTCTTCTGTCAAGTCCCCATGCAAGAACGCGTTCTTTACATCAAACTGATGAAGGGGCCAATCTCTGTTAGCAGCTAGCCAGCTACTAACAGTAATACCCGGACTGTATCCAATTTCGCCACTGGGGATAAAGTATCAGAATAGTCAATCCCATATGTCTGAGTGTATCCCTTCGCCACCAACCGTGCTTTGTACCTCTCGACCGTTCCATCAGCTTTATGTTTCACGGTGAATACCCATCTGCATCCCACCGACTTTTTTCCCTCGGGCAGTTGACACTTCTCCCATGTCTCATTTTTAATCAAGGCTGCTATCTCCGTTCTCATGGCCTCCTCTCATTCTGCACTTTGTCTGGCTTCCTGCACTGTTTCTGGAACTTCTTCTTTACAGAGATTCCCAAAAAAGGCCTTAGCAACCTCGGACATACTCCCCCTGACCATGTTCCATATGGAATATCTGGTGGAGCGGGAGACATGATCAGGAGAATACCTGTGTGGGGGAACTCCTCTGTTGCTTCGCTGAGGTAAAGAGTACCTGTGGCTCACTGTTTCATTCTCAGAGATAGTATCAGCAGCATTTGTGGAATCAACACTATTATGAATGACAGAGACTAAGTTAGGACTAACGCTGTAACACCCGAGCGCAAGGTGTCACATCCCCCGCACCGAGACCCGACCCGAATATGAAATGAACGATCCATACCCGAGCTAAATCACGGCGAACGGGGACAAACACACACTCTATGCTAGGCGGGCTAACCCTTAACCATACGAATCAGAGCAAATCAATAAAGCGGAAGCAATAAACGAGCAAAGCATATCATATATATACCACGAGCATCCAAGCTCCAAAATACAATTCATATACATCAATGCAAGCCATCACGGCCCAAAACATGTGTACGCTCCAATAACATATCCATATACAATAATCAAATGTGTAAGATGCAAGTGTAAGACCAAATATAGAGCTAGAGACGAATGCAAGACCTAGGACTCGTATTCCCGCCTAGCTCTCTCGACACCTGCACCAAACAGCTGAAAACCAAACGGGTTCAGTCCAAAAGGGACTGGTGGGTATAAAACATTGGCATAAATATAATATATAACTGAATTTAAACAATCACATGCAGATTATAATCCCAAGCGAGGTTTTAGAAGCGGTTCCCAAGTGGGAGAAATAGAGGAATCATCGAAAGGGATTATAATGATCAATTTTACAATAGGTCATTAGTGGCCCGGCGAGTGGGCGTGCATCAACTCCAACCAACACCATGTGTGATTCAATCAATCATTCATTCATTAAGTCTTTCATGCATATCATTCTTTTGTGCTCAATCAATCGATTCTATTCAATCGGTCATATACACCTTCTTCCTCCGGGTTGGTGGGCGGGCTTGCAAGACCCGTCCACCCAGTCATTGGCCAAAAGGGGTTACATGACTCCCCAGATGGCACTCAGCTCCCTTTCCCCGCCAATCTCCTGACGAGGTCCGGTACCGCTGTTCAATAGTGGGAACTAGTGTGAGGGATCACCGTCAGCCCATGCTTCCTCGGATAGCCACTCACACCAAGAACCCCGGGCCCCCAATCAGTGCAATCCATCAATCAATACTCGCCAAAACATTTGGTAGGATTCAAGAAATAAGGGTTTTACGTTTGCAATCGTTTACTCGATAAAAGACTCAATATATATATATACCGTATCACTTTGGCTTAAAACTTTTCACATAGGGGGATATATCGGGTCGTTTTATCTAAGTAGTAGAGAAACCCACCTTGTACCGACAAAAAGAAGATACGAAAGCCTCAAGGATTGGCCTTGTCTCCAACGGAATCGAAATCTGTGCAAGAAAAGTGAAGTGAGACTCAATATGACCAAATAAGACGCTCGGCAATGCAATGATCATGATATGAATGTATAAAAGATTAAATTATGTTATGGAAATGTTCATGTGCACGATTAATACATTTAAATCATATAATCAAGTCATTCACTTTCATAATTTCACATTTTCAATCAAATTAATTCAAGAAATTCAAATATAATCAAAGTACAAATTAAATCACATTTAAAATTAGAACATAGACATTTAAACATATTCAATCGCATTTACAATTAGAAATTAAACAATTAAATACATTCAACTAAATTTAGGAAATTAGATAAAACATGAAATAGGTCAAATTTAATTAAAATAATTCAATTAAAACAAATAACAATTAATATTTAATAAATATATATAATATATTTAATATATATATATGCATATACGTACTATATTATATATACATATATACGTACTACACATGCAACAAATACACAAACATGCATGCAAATTTATACAATAATGCATGCAAATTTATAACATGCATGCAAAGTAATAAGAGAATGCATGCAAACCATTTAACAATCAAAGTTCATGCAGGAAATAAAAGGAAGAATGAACAGCAGCAGCGGCAGCTCGCGAAACAGCAGACAGGCATGGAAAATTAAGGTGACACGGGGGTGTCACCTTCAAGGAGCAAACCGAGACACCCCCGTGTCTCGGTACAGAAATAGCCACCCAAGAAACACCCCCGTTCCAGCTGAAACACGCAGGAATGACACGCCCGTTTCGCAGCAAACGCAGCAGCAACCATCACGCGAGGAACCCCCGTTTCTCTAGCTTAAACGCAGCAACATTCAAGCAACAAATAGACCACATATATGCAGCTATAAATGACATGAAATACAGCCTAAAACCAGCCCTAATATTGAACAAAAATGACAGCAACATCAAGGAAAAAACGCAGCTGCTGACAGAAATTTTTCCAGTCCAAAAACAGGGCATAAATCGCGTAAAAACAGGGTACAACTGATCTCAAGCAATCCCAACACATTCATGTGAGTTAGGTTGTCATATGTGCAGCAAAACACCACAAATTCAACATACAAATCAGTCCCACAGCAGTTCAAACAAGGAAGGCTGTCACACGTGACTTTTCTTCAAAGTTTTCTCAATGATCCAAAGTTAATATCTCATAAATACTTCAACTACCATGCAATTAATGATCATAAATGAAAAGAAGATATCAAAACAATCATTCTCAAGCTTGGAATCATCCAAAAAGCTCAAGTATGGAAGAAGATCAACCAATTCCAAACCTAATTCTATATATGTTCATTTCTGTCAAAAGCTCACGAATTGATGCTCAAATTCAGAGATGAATGAATGAAAATGACTCATGATGGATGTACATAACATAACCAAGCTTACCTTGTGGATTAATGGAGGTTTGAAAGAGATTTGAGCTTGAATCTCAAGAGGTTGGCTTGGCTACGGGATTCTGGAAAAACAGAGGAAAGAGGGCTGATTTTCTCTAAGTGTGAGGGACTAATTCGGTTGGGGAGGATAATGATCAGATAGATGGTTGAGTTAGGGTCTCAAAAGTTCAAACCATGGTTAATTTGGTCAAGTATGGTAAGAGATATGACTATTTTGGTGAAAGGTGGCAGTTTTGGCGCCGTGTAGGTTTTTCGGTTAAATTTCGGAGGTTGAAATGAGTTGGGAAAAATATATGGCTAAGTTTACTAAACTCGAATTTTCGTTACGAGTTCAGCGGAGTTGACGGAACTCGAATCCGAGTTCCCGAGCTCAAGATATTAAAGACGGAACCAAGGGTGCGCTAAGTGCTCGTTAGCCCCCGACTTGGATTCCACAATTCAAATTAAATCCGAAACACAAGCAAATGAATTCGAAAATACGAAACGAACAATTATTCATGTACAAGACACGTATAAGTTCAACATATTAAATTCGCACAAAATTCCGGTATCAATTCGAATAGAAACGAAGCACTCAAACGCAATGAAACAATAAAAGCCATAACATTAACAAAATAACTAACTAATTCAATTATAATACATTACATATAAAATGCATGCAACGTATATAATATATATAATTACATGCATGCATAAATATATATATGTCATAATTATAAAATGCATGCAAAACTTTAAATCCATGCATGCACGTACGTTAATATATATATATATATATATATATTTTATATTATGTAATTAATATTAATAACATTAAATTAAAACAATTAACATTTAATATAATTAAAAATTAAATTAAATACATAAAACACACATAATTAATTATTTCGCGCATTTTGGTAAACAATTACGTCATACCTGTACGGCCGAAATATCGGGGCATCACAACCTCTCCCCCTTAAAAGAATCCGTCCTCGGATTCACTGATCGTCCAAAAATAATTCGGGATGAAACTTCCTCATTTTATCCTCGGTCTCCCACGTAGCCTCTTCTGTTTTATCACTTCTCCATAACACTTTAACTAGTGGGATTTGCCGGTTTCTTAATTCTTGAAATTTCCGATCCAAAATCTTAACCGGTTTTTGAACGAAGGTGAGATTAGGCTCAATTTCTACCTCTTCCTCAGGTAGGATTTCGGACTCATCCGGATAATACTTGCGAAGCTGGGAGACATGAAATACGTTGTGGATTCCCGTCAAACTCGGGGGTAGATTCAAGCGATAAGCAGTATCTCCAACTTTTTCCAGAATCTCATACGGACCCAAATAGCGAGGATTCAACTTACCTCCTTTTCCAATTCTTGAAAATCCTTTTCGCGGCGAAGCTTTCAAGAACACCCTATCACCAACTTCAAATTGAAGATCCTTTCTCCGTCGATCCGCATAGCTCTTCTGTCTATCTTGAGCCGCTTTCATTCTTTGTTGAATGATTTGAACCTTATCAATTGCAGCTTGTACGGCTTTGGAAGGCTTCTCCTTTATTTCACCTCGTTTCACTCCCTCTTGTTTCGTCCAATTCCACTCTTCAAGGTCGAAAAATAAGGGGGATCTACACTTTCGTCCGTAAAGGGCTTCATAAGGCGCCATTCCTATCGAAGCCTGAAAACTGTTATTATAGGCGAACTCAATCAGGGATAACTGCTCATTCCACGAACTCGAGAAATCCAATGCACAAGCCCTCAACATATCCTCCAAATATTTGATTAATCTTTCCGACTGACCATCTGTCTGAGGATGGAAAGCTGTGCTGAATTGGAGCCTTGTTCCCAGATTTCTTTGCAATTCTTGCCAAAACCTAGAAGTGAACCTCGGATCTCGATCTGATACAATACTGGTAGGCACACCATGAAGTCGAACAATTTCATCAACATACTTCTTAGCTAACTTAGGTACCTTATCCGACATCCGAACAGCCAGAAAATGTGCCGATTTCGTGAGTCTATCCACGATCACCCAAATCCCATCAAGACCACCCTTCACTCTAGGAAGACCCGTAACGAAATCCATCGCCACCTGTTGCCATTTCCATTCTGGGATAGGTAGCGGTTGAAGTAGCCCTGATGGCTTCTGATGCTCGGCTTTCACGGTTTGACAAGTCAGACAATGTCTCACGAAATTAGTTACATCCCTTTTAAGTCCATTCCACCAATAAAACTGCTTCAAATCCTTGTACATCTTATTACCTCCAGGATGTATCGAATACCCTGATCTGTGAGCTTCTTCCAAAATAATCCTCTTCAATTCATCCGGAACCACAATCCTGTTCTTAAACCTTAAGAGTCCCGTGTCATCGAACCCAAATGGACATTCGGGATCATCCCTAGCTTTCCGAGCTAATTTCTGCACTTCGGAATCTCTCCTCTGAGTTTCAAATAATCTGGGTTGAAGATCCGGTTGTACTGTAATATTCCGAATACTTGCTCTTAACTTGAAAAACTCGGGTTCATATCCAACTTCCACTTTCACACTAGATACACTAGCCTTCCTGCTAAGTGCATCCGCGACCACATTAGCTTTTCCAGGATGGTATCTGATTGTGCACTCGTAATCCGCTAAAGTCTCCATCCATCGCCTTTGTCTCTTATTTAACTCCTTCTGAGAAAACAAGTATTGAAGACTTTTGTGGTCAGAAAAGATCTCGAAAGGAATTCCATACAAGTAGTGTCTCCACTTCCCCAAAGCAAAGATCACTGCCGCTAGCTCGAGATCGTGAGTGGGATAATTCTGTTCATGATCCTTCAGTTTTCTCGAGGCGTAGGCTATCACCCTACCCTTCTGCATCAACACACATCCCAGTCCCTCTTTCGAGGCATCCGTATAAACCATATATCCTTCAGTTCCTTCAGGAAGTGTTAATATTGGTGCAGTGGTCAATTTCTCCTTTAAAAGTTGGAAACTTGCCTCACACGCCTCATCCCAAGCAAACTTGACTTCCTTCTTTGTCAAACGAGTCAAAGGAGCTGCAATCTTAGAGAAGTCCTTAACGAATCTCCGATAATACCCAGCCAAACCGAAGAAACTTCTGACCTCGGAAGCATTTTTCGGACTCTGCCACTGAATAACTGTCTCGATCTTTGAAGGATCTACTTCCAAGCCCTTACTTGAGACAATATGACCTAGAAAAGCAACCCGGTCGATCCAAAACTCACATTTACTAAACTTCGCATACAACCGGTGCTCTCTTAATGTCTCCAATACTAATTCGAGATGCTTAGCATGATCTTCCGGAGTCTTGGAATACACGAGAATATCATCAATGAAGATTACGACGAATTTATCCAAATATGGCCGAAAAATCCGATGCATCATATCCATAAATGCTGCAGGGGCATTCGTCAAACCAAAGGGCATCACTACGAACTCATAATGCCCATACCGGGTATTGAATCCTGTCTTAGGTATATCCTCTTCCCGGATTTTCAATTGGTAGTAGCCTTGTCTTAGATCCAATTTCGAATAAACCCCTGAACCTTGCAACATATCAATAAATCCTCAATGTGGCGCAACGGGTACTTATTCTTGATAGTCATCCGATTAAGCTCCCGGTAATCTATACACATTCTCAACGATCCATCTTTCTTCTTGACAAAGAGAACCGGAGCACCCCACGGAGATGAGCTCGGTCGAATATATCCAATCTTAAGTAACTCTTCGAGTTGAATCTTCAACTCCTTCAACTCTGCAGGAGCCATTCTATACGGCGTCTTAGAATAAGGTTCTGATCCCGGATATAAATCAATAACAAATTCAATCTCCCGATCCGGTGGTAAAGAACCTAAATTTTCCGGAAATACGTCGGGGTATGCCTTTACCACATCCGTATCCTCAAAACTTAATTGATCCTTTGGTTTGTTAAGAAGATAGGCAATAAATCCCGTGGCTCCATCTTTCACTAACTTGCGAGCTTCCATAAACGATAAGAGAGGTACATTCTTCGACCCCACTTTTCCAATCAACTCTGCTCCCAATTTTATCTTCTTTCTAAAACAATCAACCTCGGCCCGGTGCCGATACAACCAATCCATCCCGAAGATTACCCCATACTTCTTCATAGGCATAACAATGAAGTCTGCCGGATAATCTTTCCCCTCTAACAAAACTGAACAACCTCTAACAACCCGGTTTGTCTGCAAATTACCTCCAAGAGGCGAACTCACATAATAACAAGAATTTGAGCAAATAACAGGTAGGCATAGAGAAGCACATAGATCAGAAGATATAAAAGTATGCGTGGCACCCGGATCAAATAATGCGTGAATGCTCGTGTTATGAATGCAAACGGTACCTTCCACTACGGCATTCGGATCAGCTTCCACCTTTTGTTCCTCGCTCTCAAGGGCATAAGCACGGGCCTGGATCATCGGTCTTTGTACCCCAGCTTGAAACCCCGGTCTCTTATCAGGACATGCGAAAGCCATATGATCTCCCTTCCCACAAATCAAGCACAATTTCAATCTTATTCTGCAATTGCTATAAGAGTGGGTCGGTCCTCCACAATGAGTACACGGAGGTACATCTCGTCGATCTCTCGGGGGAGCCGGTAATGCCTGAGGTACTCGAGCAGCCTGAGGAGCATGCTGACCTCCAGTTCGTGGCTTCTTGAAATATTCTTTCTGAGAAGGAGCTGCCGCAGTCATAGGCCTTTTTCCCTGATTGAATCTCATGCTCGATCCCGAAGCTGAGCCCCTACCTTGTCCCATGGATGCTTTGAAGATTGGATCCTTCTTTTTATACTCCTCTTCTTGCCCTAAGGCCCTTTGCACCGTGTCTGAGAAAGATATAAAATTATGGCCCGCTTGACCGTGCCTCAAATCCTGCCTCAACCCAGCAATAAACTTCTTCGCCTTCCTCTTCTCATCCCGGGTAATATGTGGAGCATACTTCCCAAGTCGGTTGAAAACTGCAAGGTACTGAGCCACAGAACGATTTCCTTGCTTCAGATCCATAAATTCTTGCTCTTTTCTCTCCCGAACAACCTCGGGTACAAAGCACTCCCGAAATTCCCGTTTAAAAACTTCCCATGTGATCTCCTCTCCATCTACCTCCAACTTTTCTCTTGTTCTCTCCCACCACTCAAACGCCTCTCCGTCCAATTGGAATATAGCAAACTGAGCCTGTTCTTGGGTAGTGAACTGCCGAACCCCATAAATCCTCTCCAATCGAGTCAACCACCCCTCTGAAACCGCGTCATCAATAGAACCAGAAAATCTAGGGGGATTGTAACTCAAAAACACCCCATGAGGATCCCTATGATTGTTATTTGGTGGAGCCGGTTGCTCAACGGGTTGTGGTGGTGGAGCTTGAGCTCTCCTATGCTCAACATAATTGAAAACGGCTTCCATAAAATTTCCCATATCCATCAGCGGCGGCTGTGGTTGTTGTTCTGGTGGTATAGGAGAACGATCACGGTCTCCTTGTCGTCCCGGTGATCTCTCACGATGTCTACGGGGAGGCATCCTGATCAAGAAACACTGAAATGCATGCTTCTCTTAGTCCATGCATGAAAATGCAATTAATTCACTCAATTTTCAACAATTAGAGCATAGAAGCACTAAAAGGATGCATATGCAATCACATTGTCAAGTAGTCCCTAAAGCCGAACGACCTAAACTGACTCACCCGACACTAGAGCCTGGGTTTTGCAACCCTAAGCTCTGATACCACTTAAGGATGTAACACCCGAGCGCAAGGTGTCACATCCCCCGCACCGAGACCCGACCCGAATATGAAATGAACGATCCATACCCGAGCTAAATCACGGCGAACGGGGACAAACACACACTCTATGCTAGGCGGGCTAACCCTTAACCATACGAATCAGAGCAAATCAATAAAGCGGAAGCAATAAACGAGCAAAGCATATCATATATATACCACGAGCATCCAAGCTCCAAAATACAATTCATATACATCAATGCAAGCCATCACGGCCCAAAACATGTGTACGCTCCAATAACATATCCATATACAATAATCAAATGTGTAAGATGCAAGTGTAAGACCAAATATAGAGCTAGAGACGAATGCAAGACCTAGGACTCGTATTCCCGCCTAGCTCTCTCGACACCTGCACCAAACAGCTGAAAACCAAACGGGTTCAGTCCAAAAGGGACTGGTGGGTATAAAACATTGGCATAAATATAATATATAACTGAATTTAAACAATCACATGCAGATTATAATCCCAAGCGAGGTTTTAGAAGCGGTTCCCAAGTGGGAGAAATAGAGGAATCATCGAAAGGGATTATAATGATCAATTTTACAATAGGTCATTAGTGGCCCGGCGAGTGGGCGTGCATCAACTCCAACCAACACCATGTGTGATTCAATCAATCATTCATTCATTAAGTCTTTCATGCATATCATTCTTTTGTGCTCAATCAATCGATTCTATTCAATCGGTCATATACACCTTCTTCCTCCGGGTTGGTGGGCGGGCTTGCAAGACCCGTCCACCCAGTCATTGGCCAAAAGGGGTTACATGACTCCCCAGATGGCACTCAGCTCCCTTTCCCCGCCAATCTCCTGACGAGGTCCGGTACCGCTGTTCAATAGTGGGAACTAGTGTGAGGGATCACCGTCAGCCCATGCTTCCTCGGATAGCCACTCACACCAAGAACCCCGGGCCCCCAATCAGTGCAATCCATCAATCAATACTCGCCAAAACATTTGGTAGGATTCAAGAAATAAGGGTTTTACGTTTGCAATCGTTTACTCGATAAAAGACTCAATATATATATATACCGTATCACTTTGGCTTAAAACTTTTCACATAGGGGGATATATCGGGTCGTTTTATCTAAGTAGTAGAGAAACCCACCTTGTACCGACAAAAAGAAGATACGAAAGCCTCAAGGATTGGCCTTGTCTCCAACGGAATCGAAATCTGTGCAAGAAAAGTGAAGTGAGACTCAATATGACCAAATAAGACGCTCGGCAATGCAATGATCATGATATGAATGTATAAAAGATTAAATTATGTTATGGAAATGTTCATGTGCACGATTAATACATTTAAATCATATAATCAAGTCATTCACTTTCATAATTTCACATTTTCAATCAAATTAATTCAAGAAATTCAAATATAATCAAAGTACAAATTAAATCACATTTAAAATTAGAACATAGACATTTAAACATATTCAATCGCATTTACAATTAGAAATTAAACAATTAAATACATTCAACTAAATTTAGGAAATTAGATAAAACATGAAATAGGTCAAATTTAATTAAAATAATTCAATTAAAACAAATAACAATTAATATTTAATAAATATATATAATATATTTAATATATATATATGCATATACGTACTATATTATATATACATATATACGTACTACACATGCAACAAATACACAAACATGCATGCAAATTTATACAATAATGCATGCAAATTTATAACATGCATGCAAAGTAATAAGAGAATGCATGCAAACCATTTAACAATCAAAGTTCATGCAGGAAATAAAAGGAAGAATGAACAGCAGCAGCGGCAGCTCGCGAAACAGCAGACAGGCATGGAAAATTAAGGTGACACGGGGGTGTCACCTTCAAGGAGCAAACCGAGACACCCCCGTGTCTCGGTACAGAAATAGCCACCCAAGAAACACCCCCGTTCCAGCTGAAACACGCAGGAATGACACGCCCGTTTCGCAGCAAACGCAGCAGCAACCATCACGCGAGGAACCCCCGTTTCTCTAGCTTAAACGCAGCAACATTCAAGCAACAAATAGACCACATATATGCAGCTATAAATGACATGAAATACAGCCTAAAACCAGCCCTAATATTGAACAAAAATGACAGCAACATCAAGGAAAAAACGCAGCTGCTGACAGAAATTTTTCCAGTCCAAAAACAGGGCATAAATCGCGTAAAAACAGGGTACAACTGATCTCAAGCAATCCCAACACATTCATGTGAGTTAGGTTGTCATATGTGCAGCAAAACACCACAAATTCAACATACAAATCAGTCCTACAGCAGTTCAAACAAGGAAGGCTGTCACACGTGACTTTTCTTCAAAGTTTTCTCAATGATCCAAAGTTAATATCTCATAAATACTTCAACTACCATGCAATTAATGATCATAAATGAAAAGAAGATATCAAAACAATCATTCTCAAGCTTGGAATCATCCAAAAAGCTCAAGTATGGAAGAAGATCAACCAATTCCAAACCTAATTCTATATATGTTCATTTCTGTCAAAAGCTCACGAATTGATGCTCAAATTCAGAGATGAATGAATGAAAATGACTCATGATGGATGTACATAACATAACCAAGCTTACCTTGTGGATTAATGGAGGTTTGAAAGAGATTTGAGCTTGAATCTCAAGAGGTTGGCTTGGCTACGGGATTCTGGAAAAACAGAGGAAAGAGGGCTGATTTTCTCTAAGTGTGAGGGACTAATTCGGTTGGGGAGGATAATGATCAGATAGATGGTTGAGTTAGGGTCTCAAAAGTTCAAACCATGGTTAATTTGGTCAAGTATGGTAAGAGATATGACTATTTTGGTGAAAGGTGGCAGTTTTGGCGCCGTGTAGGTTTTTCGGTTAAATTTCGGAGGTTGAAATGAGTTGGGAAAAATATATGGCTAAGTTTACTAAACTCGAATTTTCGTTACGAGTTCAGCGGAGTTGACGGAACTCGAATCCGAGTTCCCGAGCTCAAGATATTAAAGACGGAACCAAGGGTGCGCTAAGTGCTCGTTAGCCCCCGACTTGGATTCCACAATTCAAATTAAATCCGAAACACAAGCAAATGAATTCGAAAATACGAAACGAACAATTATTCATGTACAAGACACGTATAAGTTCAACATATTAAATTCGCACAAAATTCCGGTATCAATTCGAATAGAAACGAAGCACTCAAACGCAATGAAACAATAAAAGCCATAACATTAACAAAATAACTAACTAATTCAATTATAATACATTACATATAAAATGCATGCAACGTATATAATATATATAATTACATGCATGCATAAATATATATATGTCATAATTATAAAATGCATGCAAAACTTTAAATCCATGCATGCACGTACGTTAATATATATATATATATATATATATTTTATATTATGTAATTAATATTAATAACATTAAATTAAAACAATTAACATTTAATATAATTAAAAATTAAATTAAATACATAAAACACACATAATTAATTATTTCGCGCATTTTGGTAAACAATTACGTCATACCTGTACGGCCGAAATATCGGGGCGTCACAAACGCCAGTGGTACTGAGCTCTGCATTGTTGTGTTGGGGCGTAGAGGCCAGTTCAACTGAAGCAAGATAATTCAGCCAGTACAAAGATTCTTTCTGATTCTCCCCCTGAATTCTGGAATGGGTAAGAAAGAAGTATTCCGTCTCCACAAACTCACAATCCATAGTGACATGAATACGTTTGCTGACAGGATTGTAGCAGCGGTATCCCTTTTGATGGGGGGCATATCCCACAAAGACGCATTTTGTTGCACAAGGGTCAAGTTTAGTTCTGTCGGATTTCGAAACATGTACGAACACAGTGCACCCAAAAATCTCTGGTGGAAGAGTGAGATGGGGTGGAATGTTGGTTTGTGTTTGAAGAATAGTGAGGGGTGTTTTGTGGTCAAGGATTTTAGTTGGTAAACGGTTGGTCAGGTATGTTGCAGTGGCAACGGCTTCGGGCCAGAAGTGGTTAGGAACATGTGATTCTGTCAACAGGGCCCGAGTTATTTCCAATATAGTGCGATTCTTTCTTACACACACACCATTCTGTTGGGGAGTATTGGGACAAGTGGTCTGATGAATGAGGCCTTATTCTCGAAAAAACTTCTTCATTTCTTGATTAACAAATTCCATTCCATTATCCGACCGAAGGACTTTAATTTTTTTATTGAACTGAGTGTCCACCATTTTAAAGAAAGCCACAAATGTATCATACACCTCAGATTTGTGACGCATAAAATAGACTCAAGTCATGCGTGAACAATCATCAATAAATAAAACAAAGTATCGAAACTGACTCTGGTTCGTAACAGGGGCTGGTCCCCAAACATCTGAATGGACCAATGAAAAAACAGTCGCAACTCGAGTATTATTAGACTGAAAAGAAGTCCGATGACTCTTAGAAGAAAGACATGTCTGACAAGGCAAGTTCAAATTCTGATTATTCTTAAACAAAGCAGGAAATAACATTCTCAAGTACCCAGCAGAGGGATGTCCAAGACGTCGATGCCAGAGCCAGAGTTGTCTATCTGCCGTCCCCACTGAAAGAAGAGCCTTAGATGGTTTTGCCACTTCATCAACATAATAGAGACGGTCTCACTCAGTACCACACCCAATGATCTCCTTCGTATGAATGTCTTGTAACAAACAAAACCGAGGATATATCAAGGCCACGCAGTTCAGTTCTTTTGTAATATGGCTCAATGACAGCAATTTGCAGGATAAAGAGGGCACATGCAAACAATTCTTCAATTTAAGTTCTGGAGTAATACGAATGGAACCCTTTCTTTCAACCATAGCCCGACCCCCATTTGCAGTTTGAATATGAGATTTTTTCGGGTTTATAGGCTCAATTAAATCAGAGGAATCATAGGTCATAGAATCCGTTGCCCCACAATTAAAAATCCATTCATCAATTTTGTTTAAGGAATTTTGGGCATGAAATCCACACATATCAGAGTTCTGGGGGTCAATGCATAATTTATTAAAACTGGGAGGTCTATTACCAAATTCTAGAGTAGCATATAAAGAGAATTTAGGGTTTGGGTCATAATTCCCAAACCCTATACCTGAATATCCGCCGCTGTAGCACCCCAGACGGAGGATACCACATCCCCCGTACTAGGACTCACACTCGGTCATGAAATAGGAAGTCCATGCCCGAGTCCGAATCAAAGCGAACGGGAGACCAACTCACGCACTAGGCTAGGCGGATCTAACTCGACAGACTCAGAGCGCGGAAGCAATTTAAAACAATCAAACAAGATAGCGGAAGCATTTAAAAGAAAACATGCAAAGCAGGTGACGGGTTCAACTAGCATAGATACCTAGTCCCGAATATCAACATAAAGTAATAATCATCAAGTGCCACAAGGGGCCGAATACGAGTGCCACGCAGGGCTACCGAATAGTAAAGTATAATCTCAAGTCTACAAGTCAAAGCATAAGTAAAGTGTATAAAAGACAATGCAACTAGAAAGACTAGACCGACGAAGTGCAACTCAAAGGACTCACTCCCGCCTAGCAGACGCCAACAAACCTGCAACTAAAAGTGTAAATGAGGGGTCAGTCAACTTGACCGAGTGAGGGGGCTAACGCACACCCACAGTATATATATATATAGAGCATAGCACATATCAGAAGGGTGGACTCATGAACCGGGATTAGGGTTTTGCACGCCAAAACAGTTGAAATACCCAAAATAGTATAAGTTTGGAAAACCATTTAGAGAAGCTTATCCCGTTTAAAAAATCCCATACATTCATAACATATACCCGGTGAGTACGGGCTTCCAACCTTTACTCCTCGTAACTGAACAGAACATAAAGAAGAATCAATCCATCCTCTACTCCAATGATGGAAGAGCCACGCGTTGGCCCTAACCATCAATAACATACATACACACCCTCAAGGGGTAGCGAACCCACAAGAGTCCTCCCCGGCTGTACACCGAAGGCTCAAGATATCACGCCTCTCTCATCGCCCTAAGGTCGCGCAATGACATCTCAAATAGAACTACGCACAGGTATATCCCCGACGGCCCTAACAGTCCGGGAGGCTCCTTACCCATAGCTCCTCGGATCCACAAACATACATACATACATATACCAATATTTCATGGCAACTCGCTACAGAATCATAACATATCAGAGTTTTCCAAAATAGCTTACATATACCTTAATACTTAATTTTTCTTCAAAACCAAGGATGGTCCACAAGGTCATAATCATATCATATCCAACACATATTTAATCTTACATAGTATATAACCGCATGCAAGGATTGAAATCATCATATTAAGGTCATAGGTCGCTTAACTATACAAAATCCTAAACCTCACCTCGTGAAAGTAGAGTCTGAGAGTGTGAAGGGCCAAACACTCTAAACCTCGGGCCCACCGGCACCACCAAACTCTGTGACAAGACATACAGAAGCCCAGACTTAGACTCTATATGAACCAAACAAGACGCACGGCGTTGCTCAACATGATCGTGGTTATGCATAAGTGTTCATGTTGTGCTTGGATAAGCTGTCGTGGTCATTCAAGGCATATCAATGCTCAACGAGGTCATATTTACAAGTAACCGACACGCAATTCCATATCCAAAGATGCAAGATCAATTTAGGAAGTCAATGTATTCACAAAATGCATATTAAATCATCCAATGTCACAGGGTTCAATTATAATATTATAATTAAGCATCAAGTTCATGTCGAGTTATAAAGTGCATAAGTAAGAGCAACTTGATCATATAAACATACAAAGTTGTTGTACGTAGATGGCATGCTTGATACAAATAAAGAGTGTATTTAATTCACTTAAGATCATACTTTACAACTTCACAACATGTTTGGTACACAAGCTCAAGTCACATTCATAGTTCATAAATATTACACTTACATCCCCTAAGTTATTTATAAAAGTTTAGAATTATTACACATACATCCCCTTAGTTGATTACTAAGCATAATTGTTCGTTTAAAGTGTTTATACAATTATTCAACTAGGAATTAATTACTTACAAGCATGACAATTATCAATTTATCGTAATTCATAATATACCATTTTTGAGTAGTAAGAGTAAATCAAGATATTACAATTCTAACTCCTTTCATGCATAAAGTCTCAAGTTGTTCAAGCATCTTTCATGTATCTCAATTTAATATTGGAAACACAATTTACAACAAACATAACATTGAGAACGTCTCAAATCCATATAGAGAAATCACAACATGTTCGTTCTTCTAAAATATCATTCAAGTTCATTTAGTCACATAAAAGATTAGTTTCTAGATATTACACTAACACCACTTCATATCTAAACACATAGTATAAATTCATCACATCGGGATTCAAATTGTAAATCGAAACATTCATGCGTATCACAATCCATTCAATACATGTTTTCGCATACGATTGGAATACATCTCGATCAACAAACCAACAATAAAAAATTTATTTGCACTTAAAACAATTAATTCAAATAATCACAATTACGCAAAATAATTCGTAATAAATAGATCAAGTGTCCAATTAACGAACGGAAAGCGGTGTTGGACTCACCGTGTAACATCCCGCTCGTCTGATTTATAAGGTACACCACGTTCCAACCTTTTAATGTGTTTAGTTATGTGATTTTATATTTTTGTGGCCCTATTTTGAATTCTTTTAGAGTTTAGGGGCCCCTTTGTAATTTTCTCTTTTTAGGGGTTTCTCGGTCACTGCTCGTTCGATCGAGATTTTGACCCCTTTGACACGTTCGGGGCGTCGAAACGAGTCCGTAGACTCTGAGTTTGCCCCATTCTGACTCCGTTTGCCCCTTCTACCGTTCGTTTTGCGCGCGATGACCCGGGGATAAAACACCCGAATCCTCGTTTTTCGAGCAAACGGATCAGCAGCTCTCTCTCTTCTCCCGCTCTCTCTCTCTACGTGATTTACACACACCCAAGGTGTGAAAACATACACTACCCAAACTTGCCCGTTTCTAGACGGAATTCGACGAATGAATAGTCCATTTCGATTGTCTCGACGACGTGGTCACAACCGTACCAACAACTCGACCAACCGACGAGCGGTGGCGGAGATACGGCGGAATTTCAGACGCGGCTGGAGGAGGTGGCGGAGCCGCCACTTCGCCGCCCTTTCGCGGCGGCTTCCGGCCGTTTTCCGGCGACACGCGCCCCAGTCCCGGTGAGGGGACGTCCCGGTGCAGCGAGGGACGTAGGCGGCGCGGCCATCCGGGCCGCGATAGCGCTGCACGCCGCCTGAAGCTCGCGGCGGCCGTGGCGGCTATTGTAGCGGCGAGTTTCGCCGCCTTCCGGTGGCGTTTTCCGACAAGCCTTGGTGGTTTCCGACATATTTCGACCCCCTGAACTCATTTCCGGCCTCCTTTTTGAGCGAATCGCGGTGGAGATGGCTAAACCGGCGAGTGGTGCACCGACGGACTTTCGGCGGCGGTTTGGGACCTTTTTTCGGCCGGTTTTGGTGGTGGTTCCTTCACGGAAGTTGCTCAGAATAATGGAATATAGCGGATGGTGTTGGCCCTGACTCGAGAACCGGCCGGCGGAGGCGAACCGGTGGCGGACCGGCTCTGGACCGGCGGTCCGATTTTCCAGTGACTTTTCCGGGGTTTGGCTTTGGGGCTCGTTACGGGCTTTCCAACGGTATGTTCGGATTTCGTTTTCGTTTTGTGGTTTGCATTTAATTTCAGTTTTCGTCCTTGGAATTTAGTTCGGTTTTTCATCAACGAAATCCGGTGTGCTTGGTATTTTCTGAAATTGGTTGAGGGCTTTTGTCAAGCAGGCCGAGGCGCACGTTTCTGTCCTTCCGGGGAATTTTCCGACCGCCGGAGGTGGTGGTACGGCGGCTGCACGTGGCGGTCCGGCAGGTTCCGGAGGCGGCGTTCCGACGCCCTTCGTACAGCGAGTTCCTTTCGTCGTGGTGAGTCCAACGCCACTTTCCGTTCGTCAATCGGATGTCCGGTTGATTTGTTGTGATTTATTTTGTATAACTTGAATATTTGGAATTAATTGTTTTAATTGCTAATTGCTTGAATCGTCGATCGAAATGTACTCCTATGTGTATGAAATCATGTATGATATGAAATATGATAAGTATGGACTTTGTAATTTGTAAATTGAATCCCGATTTATTAAATTTATACTAATTGATTAGATTAGAGGGGGTGTTTGTGTAATTTTTGAAACAAGATGAATTTGTTTGATTTAATTAGTTCAACCTTGATAATTGAATCCATTAGGTAACGTATGAATTGGGCATGTTACGTAGGAATTATATGAACTTAGTATGATTGGAATTTGATATGAAACCTCGTGGGATTTATTTTAAAACTCGAAGCATGCTATCACGATTTGTTTAGTTTTGTAATACGTGTGAATTTGTATGAAATGTAATATGTAAACTCTACTTATGTGATTGCATTTCGTAAGTGCTTGAACATTGCCGTGCGTCTCTGTGTGGTTGTCTAAGTTGAGTCTGAGCCCTGTGTTGTGTTTGTGTGTTCAGTTGGTTCAGGTGCACCCGGGGTGGTGACAAGTGAGTCGTGCAGGTTCCGGGGTGGACCTTCTGCTTTGTGTTCGGCTGTGTTTGGTACCAGGTGAGGTTAGGATATAGTTATACCCTATTGCAACGTGCTCGTTTTCGAATGCATGCGGGTGATAAACCTTATGTATATGTAGATATGTGCGAAGTACGTATTTAGCTGGTTTTGTCATATGATTTGATTTGAAAATATGAAACGCTATGTATGAGCCTATGTATGCTTTGTTTCAGTTCTGTTATGATTCTGAGGTCAGTGTGTGTGATATGTACGTGTGATATGATAAGCACGATATGCATAAGATATGTCTGTCTGTCTGTGTGTGGTAAGTTAAGTTTCCGATATATGTCTGTTTATCTGTGTGATGGGCCCCGGAGATTGTGGGTAAGGGAGACCCGGGACGACCATGGGGTCGCCGGTTACGACCCCTGTGCACTTCTCCACCAACGGGAGACTTAGTTCTCCTATGCCGACGGAGCGCATTTTAGCATGGCCGTCGAAGGAACCGGGCGAGACCCTCCGGTTCACTTGTTTCGTTCTGTGGTGGGTTGAGAGGGGCACCTCTCTTCCCCAATGGTGTGCAGGTGGGATTGTTTTATGAGTTTTGTTCTGATATGAGTAAGTGTGTTCTGTCTGTCCGCCTGTCATAAGTTCGTGAAACGGGGGTAGATTCTTAAATTAAGATAAAAATGGATATACTTTTAAACTAATAAGATATGCTCTGATATGTGTGTTAAGTCTGCATGAATCTGAACTTATGTTTTAAGAACGTTTGAGTTAAGATTTGTTTGTTTGGTTTTAAGCCCCTATAAGTATACTATCACGGGAAAATATTTTGGCGTGCAAAAACTAACCCCCGGGTTCACGAATATTGCTTCTACTTTGTGCTGTGCTCTATATATATGTATAGCGTGCGTGTGTTAACCCCTCGCTCAGTCTTTGGACTGACCCCTCCCCGTTTATGTTTCTAGTGTGCAGGTTTTGGTTTGGGTTCGCGTTGGAGTTCGTGCTAGGCGGCAGTGTGTCATGTCTGTCATGTTTGTGTCTGTTCGTTTAGTTTGTTAAGCAATTTGTTTTGAAATATGTTTGTAAATTTTGTATAAGATGTGTTTCGTGCAGGTTGCATTTATGATTTAAATGTTTAGAATTCGGGACAGGTTAGGACAGGTATTTGGATTAGTCGAACCCGTTTGATTATATGTTTGATCGGGACAGGTTTCTAGGGCCAGTTGAACCCGTTTTGTTGTACAGTTATTCGGGACAGGCTAGGACAGGTTGCCTTGTTTAGTTGAACCCGTTTAGGTTGATGTTGTTTCACTTTCTGGATATATGAATTTATGATTGCTGATTTAAGTTTTTGAAAGTTGCCATTTTGTATTGCTTCCGCTGTCATGTTTTGCATTCTTTCACTTGTACAGGGTTAGATACCGCCTAGCCAGTGGGTGCGTTTTTCGTCTGTCACCCGTTCGCTGTGACTTAGTACGTGTACGGACTCTCCATTTCGTACACGTGTCGGGTCATAGTGCGGGGGTGTGATGCCCCCACCGCTTGGGGTGTTACACACCGCGTCGAGATCGACATTTTGACCAGACGCCGCCGGAAGGCCACCACCGTAGCTACCGGAATTTGGCCGGACCGCCGCCGAAGATCGCCGGAAAAATCCTGAAAAATCAGTCCTGAATGAAGTCTTCGTGCCCGTACCGAATCCTCGATCAATTTCTGGAAATTCCAAGTCAATCTCCTCCAATTTCAGATCCAAGAACACGAAAACCCTAAAATCCTCAAACTCAAATTACATCCAAACCGGTGAACTAAAATGCGATCCGTAAAAGGCATTGTCTTATCCGTGATGAGCTCTTCGAAAGCCCTAAGGTAGCTCGCCGGAAAAATCCTCGGAGCTAATGCCGCCGTTGCGCCACCACTATGCCGCCGCGATCCGCCGCCAATCCACCGAATCTGGAGTCACGTGATCACAGGCTACTAGTTCTCGTCGTTCCGAACAACTTTCGTGAAGAGCCCGAGACCAAAAGATGGCCGGAAAAGGCCCCCGTTGGCCGCTGAAGTTTATGCCGCCGTCCACATCACCGGAACCACCACCTACGGCCAAGATCTGGTGAAATTGATGCCGGAAATGAACTTAGGGGGTCGAAAAACCTTGGAAACCATCAAGGCCCGTCGAAAACCACCGCCGGAAGCGGCGGAATCGCGCCACTACAGTAAATCGCGCCACCGCCGTGAGCTTCAGGCGGCGCGTGCGGCACCGTCGCGGCTCCGACGTCAAACGAAGCGCCGGGATGTCCTCTTTCTGGGCATGTGGCGCGTGCATCAACAAGATGGCAGCAAACCGCCGCGAAGGCCGGCGAAGTGGCGGCGGTCTGACAGCTCCGCCGCTGCTACTGAAATCCGGCCATAACTCCACCACCGTTTATCGTTAGGCTGTTAAATTGGTACTCTTGCGTACGTCTCGCCGAGATAATCGAAATGGACTATTCGTTTGTTGAATTCCGTCGAGAAACGATCGAGTTATGGGCTCGTAACCAAAGCCGCGCATAGTACCCACGGGAGAGAGAGTGGGAGAGGAGAGAGAGAAAAGAGAGAGAGAGAGAGAGAGAGAGAGAAAAGTGATTGGGAGAAATGTGTCTTGTGCACAAGCTATATACAACCGGGTATCCTTATCGCGTTGCAAGGAGAAATATCGCGTACGAATAATCGTAAATAAAATTGGTAAAGTTAAGAATAAACATTCAAGCTCCGAATTAATTTTATAAATTAAAATGAAAGAGATAGATTTACCAATTAGAGTTTAATTCAATTTAATTTTTAGAAACCTTTCGTACAATTTAACGACACTTCGTAAACACATGATTGATAATTAATCTCAAGGAATTCAAGTAAATAGAAATTAAACAAGTTAAGTAACATGATGGATTTAAAATCATCTTAACCACTAATTTTAGAATAATCCGAATGATCACATATTAAATTGGATTTACATTAAATCACATAATTCAAGAATCTCTTAAATTAAACACACACAAGTGTAGAGACTTACTTGTTAATGTCGTCAGGAAGCCATTCGAGAATACGGGGCGTCACAGCCGCTGTGGGAGTTCTTGCCTGACCCATCTCCGGAGCTGATGGCGGCGAATACGCAGCCTCCTGCCGCCGCTGCTCCGGTGTCTCTACCGATGACGCCGGCAGCGGTGTTTTCCGCCGGTGGCTCTCCGGTCCGCGCCCCTTTACTGTTCACAGCGAGATTCGCCCTCCTGTTTCCCCCATTTGCCGCGGCTCCACCGCTGGTTTTCCGGTGGCCTTCCCACCAATCCGGTTATCCAATCACCTCAAAACAGTGTTCTTTCGTGTGTTTAGGTTTCCCACAAATCTCACAGGTGAGTTTGGATTTATCCTCGCGCGATGAGGACCTCCCACCGGCGCTATCGTTGCGTCCGTTACCGTCTGAGCGCGTGAAGCTGCGTCTTTCCTTTCTTGCGACGAGACCAGAGCCGATCCCCTGTTCTCCAACGCCTATGGTTGCCGCCTTCAAGATTTGGAGGCGGGCGGCCTCGCGTTGGACTGTGGCATAGACAGCTTCTACGGTTGGCTTGGGTTCCTGTTTCAGGATATCTCGCCGGATTGGTTCATATTTCTCGTCAATTCCTGTTAGAAATTAGTACAATCTCTGCTCCTGGGTTATGAGATTGAAAGTCTTGATGTCCTCAGGACATTTCATGGGGTTAGGTTGTTTCTTGTCTATGGCCATCCATAGTGATTGAAGATTGTGCCAAAAGTCTTCAAGAGTATCGTTCCCTTGTTGCTGGGTGTTTGCTCTCCGGTGCAAGTCGAATAGTTGGAGTGGGTCTCCGCCGCTCCCGTAGGTGGTGGCGAGACCATCCCACAGTTCCTTCGCCGTTGGGTATTGAAGAACACTGTTAATCAGGTTCGCTTCCAGGTTTTGAATTATCCAGGTAAATACGTTCTGATCGATTTGTTCTCATTGATCGAACGCCGGATCTGTAGTTGCTGGTGCCGGAGGATTTCCGGTTATGTGCGAACGGCCGCCTCTGTCTCCGATCGCCATCTTCATTAGGCGTGCCCAAATCGGATAATTGTCCCCGCTTAATTTGATTCCGATGAACAAGTTCTCCGAGTTAGGCACCATTGTTTGGTTGTTGTTTGCTCCCAGATTTGTTGTCTGGATTGTAAGTTCTTGGTTCTTGTCTGTGGGAGTTGACATGTTGGGTTTGATTTGCAGATTTAGACTATGATCGAGGCTGTAAAGGTTGGAGATATGGTAGGGACGATGATGTTAATACTGAGTCCCAAAGGTTCGAACCTGACTTTGATACCATGTTAAGACATGGTATTTGGGGAAAATTTCAATTGAATTCATTGTATTTCGTATATTACATTTTCTTACCGCTACAATAGTACAAGGTATATATCAACATGTATAGGGAACCAGATCTAGACAAATCAGGGCCTATCACTCGTAATTAGGGGTAATGGTCAACGTTCCCATATTTACACAATCTCTAACAGTTGCAATGAATTATGGCTTGTTTTTTTTTTTTTTTTTTTTTTTTGACAACCAAATCCCTCAAAGGGGAATATTATAGCAAATCATAAGGAACAATAAGAAGAATACACGAAGCAACAATAACGCAGGCCGAAGCCGTAATTCCAACAGATTTGTGAGCTATTATATTAGCATCACATTTAGTAAATGAAAAGGACTATTTGAAGATTGGTCCTCTCAAGTTGATCTCGTTCTGATGCGGCTGTAGTTCCACATTCGCTTTTTCTCCAAATTGAGCACAAATAGCTGGGCCTACAACAGATAACTCGGCCAAAAAATTTCCCGAAAAAACACAGGAAAAGAAAAAACAAAACTTCCAAACGGAAGGGACAAAACTTCCATACGGAAGGAATAAAGCTTCCATACGGAAGAAACGAAAGAGAACAAACTAAAAAGAAAAAAACAGATAAAGAAATCCTCTGTGAACAGAAGAATTCGCCAGATCTACGAGGAAGCCAGAAACTTACCGTAGAACCGTGAGAGTAACAAGCGGATCCCGACGGACGAACTAGAATTGAGTAAATAACAGATTTGGGTCGATCCGACGGTGAAACTGTGTTCTTCACCGCCGGATCGAAGTTGACAGAGAAATTTTTGCCTTGTTCAAAGAGAGAACTCGTGTGGGGGGCTAGGGTTTGTTGATTCTCTCACAATATTGAATATGGCTTGTTTTTCTAAATGAGAAGAGTCTACTGAAATGAATTTTGTGGGGTTATATTTTAGGATGTTTTGTTGAGGGAAAGAAAAAGACATTTAACATGTGTGATCATTACATTTAATGTAGACAAAACCACGTCACAAGACACCAAAACACAAGATACAAATAAAATGTAGGGAATTTTATTTTATTTTGCTATCCGAACTTTGTTTCTTTTTGTAATACTGTTTCAACAAATTTTTATTATAAACCACCATCCAATCTTTGTATTTGTAATATATCGTCATCTTAATTTTTTTTTTTGGTGGTTTTGGTGAAAATACAACTGATATGTATGTTTTATAACCATACCACGTGTCATGGTTTTTAGCCAAAACCACTTAAAAAAAGTTTAGATGGTGGTATATTATAAATGTAAAGATTGGATGACGATTTGCAATAAAAATTTATTAGTTGATAAATTACAAAAAGGCACAAAATTTAAATGACAAAAAAATCTTTTGTCATAAACTGTAAGTTGATTTTTCTTTCATTTTTTTTTTTGGGTACAAATAAAAGTGGATTTGTGATCTATCACAGATAAGAGAAATCTGAATACGTGTGGAGTGTGGTCCCAAAGAAAAAACAATTAACATGTGTGACCAAAAGTAAGAGAAATCTCATATGTTATATTTATAAATTATCTTAAATTTTAACAAGAAGCTGGAATAGCTCAGTTGGTTAGAGCGTGTGGCTGTTAACCGCAAGGTCGGAGGTTCAAGCCCTCCTTCTAGCGACTTTTTTATTATTTATTTGTCGTTTTCCTTTTTTTTTTACACCCCTTTCTATTTGCTATGATACCCTGATGTTATTATTTTCTTTTTTCTTTATTAACATTACCATATCAATTTATCATACATTTATAAATTTTATGTTCTCTTAAAAATATAATTTTTTCAAAGATTTTATTAATGATTTTTTATCAATTTATAATAGAATTCTGTTTTTTCTTTCCTTTTTTTAATTTGGTTGATGATACCTCATCAATTTCTTAGAACATTTTTAAATTATTTAAATTTTACAGGTTTTTCAAATGATTATACGATTGTTTGAAGATATATTAATTTAACGTAAGATATGTTTATTAGGAAATAAATAATCATGTTTTATTTAATTATTTTATTAAGTCTTTTAATGGATAGAGTTTTCTTTTGATCAATTTTCTTCCTTTATCCTTTAGACGGTTTCTAATATTTAGGAAATTATCTGTATATATACTCTGTACTTTATTTTTTGAATGAGAAAAACAATTCTCCAATCATGAAAAGTAACATGGTATCAGAGCAAATTTCTTCCGCTGTGCTTCACCTTGATCTCCATCTCCGCACAAAATCTCTGATCCATTTTTCTTTTTTCATCTTGGAGAGTCCGTCATGAAGTTTTTCTCCACCCTGGAGAGGCTTTTTCTCCATCTTTCTTCGGCTATATCCATCATTGCAAATACATCCTCCGCATATTCCATCTCCACAAATAAATCTTCCACCATTGCTGCAAAAAAAAAAAAAAAAAAAAAAAATCTCCATACACCGAAGAAGAATCTTCAAACACATCCTCCACAGATTCCATCTCCACAAATAAATCGCTGCAAAAAAAAAAATCTCCATCCGCCCCAAGAAGAATCTTCCACCACTACCATTGCAGCAAAAAAAAAAAAAATCCTCCATCCATCCGCCGGAAGAAGAATCTTTCCTTTTTATATTTTTTTTTTCTTCATCATTCAGGCCATCTTGGTCTTGAACTCATCTAGCAGCCCTGATAGGAGATAACTAGGCCTCCTACTTTTATTTCATGTGGCTTGCTTTTTACCATCAAGAAAGTTTGGATTTATCAAAAGGAGATAACTTGGCCTCCTGATCTCAATCCTTTTGTCTGAGATAGTTATGTCTCATTTCATCCATTGATATTTATTTCACCAAAATCAAATCTTTTGGGAAAAATCATCGGAGATAATTCTCCTTTCATTCAATTGGTGCTTATTCCACCAAAATCATAATTTCTGCACAGATTGTGCCATCAAAGCAATTCCATTTCACTCACACTCCGGAGACATCAAAAGAAGTTTAAATTTTAATTACATAATTATTATTAGTTAAAAAAATATTTATATTTCAATATTTCAATTTACTTGAATATGAGATACTAGGAAAAAAAAATTAATTACATAATTATTATTAGTGAAAAAAAAAATACATTAATTCTGACGTGGCATAGATTCACTGAGCCACATGGCATAATACAGATTTGATACGTGGATCAAAAACCAACTCGATACACCTTCTTCTCGACGTCAACCTCGAAAATGCCCTTCGTCCACCTTCATGGTCAAAGTACTCTCAACTCCACAATTGATCCAAAAAGTTACGTGGCCACTAACGATTCCGAAAGAAAGTAGCTGACCACGTATTAAATGAACCCTTACAGAAAGATAATTGTCAGTTTAAAATGTCTACACATCGTTTGAACTCATCATTACTTCATTTAATATAAATATCCCGAATTGGCCTTGAGGTCACATTTCTCTCTCCTTCTTATATAATCGATCTAGCGGTAGACTTTTCATCCTACAAATTCTAAGTGATGGATCCAATATTGTAGCTCAAGACTTTCAATACAATATTTTAGCTAGATCAAATTTTGAGAATTTTTTTTTTTCCCATCGGTACTTTGACCGTTTTTGCAATTTACCATCTCTCCCAACTTTTGTTGCAAATCGTCATCTGAACTTTACGTTTCTTACAAATCGCCATCTAAACTTTTTTTTTGGTGGTTTGGGTGAAAAATACAACCAACATGGTGCATTTCTAAACATGCCACATGTCAAGTCTTTTGGCCAAAACCACCATTAGATGGCGGTTTGTAAGAAACGCAAAGTTCAGATGACGGTTTACAATAAAAGTTGGGGAAGATGATAAATTGCAAAAACGGCCAAAGTACGGATGAGAAATTTTTTTTATCTCTCAAATTTTATTACATTTATAAGTTATTCTACTTTTATATCCAACTATCCTTGCTCTATAAATTTTATGTAATCGAGAGGACCAATAGGTGCCCGGGATTATATATTTTTTATATTATTATTAACTAGTGTGTGTCCCGTGCTATGCACGGTTTTAGTGTATAATATTAAGTATAAATATTATAAACTATAATAATATAAAATAAATTTCTTGATCTTATATGATAAAAAACGACAATAAAGAAATTTTAAAAAAAACATTTAGCATAAAGCCTCAAAAAATATACAAAACACGGATCGATTTTTTTTTTGTTTGTCCTGCAGTTTTTAAAAAGTTCTATCCTTTTAATTTTTTTCCCGAAAAATAAGGTCCCAAAATGCAAATAATTCACTTTTACTCCCAGCGATATTAAATTTTTACCAGAGTTTTAGACCTAAAAAATTTATGTAAATAGTTTTTTTTTTTTTTTTTTTTTTAGAAATACAAATTTATAATTCTATTTTTCTTAAAAAAACTTCATATTCAATATTAAAAAATATCACATAAGTGATGAGGATTTTATTTTATAAAAAATAATAAATTATCATATTATAAAATATACATGTTATATTAAAAGTATAAAATCCAAAAATATTAAAAATTCATATAGCACAACATAACTAATGAAATAACTTTTAATATACAAATTAAAACTCTAAATAAAATTTAAATATTAAAGAATTTTTTTGGAGTTTAATAAACTATAAGTCAACTTCATTTTGCCATTTCGAAAAACTTTGTGTATTTACATTTTATGAAAATGTTGACCTTAATTTCTAAAGCCAAAAATAAGGCGGAGGTTCACGTTTTCTAATTTAAAAAAAAAAAATGGGTGGAGGTTCGAATCCCAATTGAAGGTATAAGTTTTTAAAAGAAAAAATGATTCAAATTATTTTAAAATTTATTAATCGATTTTATACAATACTTTCTATAATTCAAATTTGCAAGATATATAATTAAAATTATAAAACTATACAAATAAATTTATATGTCCATATATTAACAAATATAATTATCTTTAAGGAATATTTAAATAACTTTTAATGATTTATTATATATTGTTTGTATTATTTTTAAAGTTGGAATCTTTTATACATCATATGACCCAAATAAACAAATTAAACTGCCAACATTATGAAAGGAAAAAAAAAAAAAAGAACAACAACATTACTAAAACTCATCATAACTACTTATCCACCCATCAAGATTAAAATGGACGGAGGTAACAAAGTTCGAATGAGCCGGAAGTACTTTCGTGCATTTGCCAGACTTGACATTCCAAATTCTGACGGTCTCATCGAAGGAACCGGAAGCAAGCATATTTTCGTGCGTCGTAGGGTCAATATGCTAATACCATAAGAATATATATACAATTCATAAATTATTATTGAACAAAGATATGTATAATATTACCTTCTCACAATCAGTATCAAAAAATGGAGAAAAAATTTATAATACATATATATATATAAACAATACATAATTATCATTGAACATAAATATGTATAAAATTACCTTTTAAGAATCGATACTTGAACAAAATCTTCAAAAGAAGATATTTTATCTATAAAAGAATGAATGAAAAAATTATAAATTAGTAACAAATAAATGTAACAAAAATTTAGAATATAAGTATATTGTGAAGGTGGAAGAAAAGAACATGACGTCTTAGTTCGTAAAATGTATATGATAGAATAACACATAAACGATCCTTTTTATCCTTAAAAATTTGTAATAAAAAGAAAGTAAAATTAAAACATAAAAATAATATATAAACAATATATGAATAAAAAAATGCTACAATATGTAAACCATTATCACTTTTGATGAAAACTATAAAACTCAAAAATTTTAGAGAGTCGAAATATTCAATGTTCATGTCAAAATTGATGTAATTAAAATTTAGTGAGTGAATATGATCGGATTTTTTTTTTCTATTTTCAAGTATATATATATATATATATATATATATATATATATATATATTGATGGGTTCAGAATGTGAGGGTCCGAATCCAAACACTTTACGATTTGTAGTTGTGGAGGAAACCGCCGGAGATTCGCCGGAAATGAGAAAGGGGGTTCTACCTGTTGGGACAAGCACAATAAAAGTCAGAAGGCCAAGCTGGGGGAACTGGGGGTGATGCCCAGTTTGGCTCTCCGACGCTCAAGTCAGTTCAAGGTATGAAGGAGAAACGTAAGTTCAGTCACAGTTTCAGTGATGAAGAATGCTTACCAGTGTAGAAGATGACTTTAGCTATTTATAGTTGAGGGTCAAGGGCCCTTTGGTCATTTGCCTCAAGTGGTCCTGGCCGAATGTTGCCCTAACACGTGGCGCCATGAGAGAGAAACCTAGGAGGAATCTTCTGCAAAAGCGGCCAAAAGTTGGTGCTGGCAACAGTGGCAGGTGCGCGGGCATGTACGTTGTGTCAGAGAGCCATTTGGGTGGTTGGTAACGAGGGCTTGAGAGCGCGCTTGTGACAACCTGGAGTATTGGAAGCCAAGATATCCGCTGAGGGGAATGAAGGCTTCAGTTCAAGTGACGAGCCAAAGGGGAGGCCACTCTGAGGGAGTGTGACGCTCGAAGAGGGCTCCCTTGGCACGTGGACGTGCCAATCACACAGTATGAATGACGCTCGTGAGAGTGACAGCGCTCGTTGGGCTTAACTCATGAAGAAGGATTGCGCTCGTTGCGCTTAGCGCTCGTGCACTGATGGGTGCAACCTCGGGGAGACAGATGTCATCATCTCGGCGATGCCACGTGTCCTGACGTGGGACGATCGTATTTTGACCCCATCATATATATATATATATATTTGCCAAAACGAAGTAGCAATGTATATTTGTGAATAAGTCTCGACGATGTTTGACTAATAATAATAATAATAATATGAAAAAGAAAAAGAAAAGACATATATTAATAAATTATAAGTACAAAATAAAATAATTAAAGGGAAATTACGGTTGCAATAATGAAGCCAACCTTGCTTTCTTCTTCAATTGAATTTCCTTGATGGCTTGATTTATATCAAGATTTCGTTATATTGTGCACATATATTTGTTGAAAATAAGTTTTAAAAAATCTAATTCCCTTAATTAATTCAAAATAAATTAAATTTATTTTTAATTATTAGATCAATCAATTAATTAAAATATTTATATTTGAATATTTTTTTATTATGTAGAATCAATTAATTACTTGACAAAAATAAAATATTGGCAGTTGGACTTTCTTAAATTTATGAGATTGATATGTTAATTAATGTGACTTGGTAAATAATTAAGATCTTCAAAATATTAAATATTATGAAAATTTTATTGACCAATGACATAAATTTTAAAGAATAAAAAATTTCAAAAAAGAAAAAAATAGTATTGAATCAATTTTTGTAAAGTTAAAAAAACATGAGTAAATTCATAGACACAAAAAGATACAAATACTTCAAAACAAATAATCAAAATCAGATACTAAATTCAAAAGATAATTATTATCATACAATTAAATGAATTATAAATAATAAATAAAATTGTGAATAAATATTTTGATATTAACAACTTTCCATTCCACGTGTAACGCCCCAGTTTTTCAGTTTTAATAATGTGGCGTATTTGTTTATAAATTGCGCAAATTAATTATTTAATTATATGATTAATTGTTTATAAATGTTTATATTTGTTTTAAACTATAAACTATTTCTATTTTAATTTAATTCATTTTATTTCTACTTTGATATTTAGTGTTAAATTCTCAATTAAGGTTTCATGTTACCTTAACTATTTCGGTAATTTCGTTAATTAATTTCAACATGTTATTAGTTGGTTTTAATTTATTTAATATGGAATTTGAGTTTTAGTAATTCATTTATAACTATATGAATTCGTTCATGCGCATGAGTGTTCTATTTGCGCTTCGTTCATATATGTAATGATATCGGATTGGTATGGAAATTTAGTATGTCGTAAATATGTGTGTTATGAACATGCATGTATGCTCGGTTTATGTTTTCGGATTCATTTGACGTGTTTATGAATTTAATTTTGATTGTGGAACCAAATCGGGGGCTAACGGCAATTAGCGCACCCTTGGTTCCGTGCGTGATATCTTGAGCTCGGGAATTCGGATTCGAATTCCGTCAACTCCGTTGCCTTCGTATCGACGATTCGGAGACAATGGAACAAGCCTCACACCTTTTTGAAATCATTAAGATCTCCGAAATCCAACCGTAACGAGCAACTCGTGCAAGAAGAACTCCTTTTGGTTGACTAGTCTTCATGGTGGGACCCCATAACACCCCTTAACCTAACCCTACCTTAACCATGACTTATCCACCTTGAGTTAAGCCCTTTCTCTTCCCTTTTAGCTCAGAAAACCGAGCCAAACATCTCCTCTCATTGCTGCAACTGATCGATATGGAGGAAGAGAAGAAAGGAGAGAAAACCCTAAGCCATTCTTGAGATTTTGAGCTCAAATCTCTTCCCTCCTTCACCAAATCTTCAAGGTATGAATATTTATGTCTTCTCTACTCTATTATACTTGATTTCATCTCCTTATATCATGATTTGGATCAGAATTGATTAGGGTTTGAGTGTTGGGTTTTTGTATGAACTTTGGGGATATTTGCTCTTATGATCTTGTTTGCTTGGGTAGCTAATTTCCTTGCTTGTAAATGAGTATATGAGCTTGTTTCTTGGCTTATTTCTTTCCTAACTGATAGTATATGATGTTAGGAGGATTTCATCTCTTGCTCCTTTTATGAAATTATGAGATATGGAACTCCAAACTTGATGATCAAATTGATTCCCCTGTTTTCGAACTGCTGTGTGAAATATTGTGTTGATGCTTGATCAAACGGTCTCCATTTCGTGTGAAATTGCATGGAGTGGATGTACACTCATTGTTATATATGTTAGCATTCATGTTTTAAGTATTTGGATCCATTTGAAGCCTCAAAACCGAAATACATGGCCTGTTTTTATGCATGCTTCATGACAGACTTGTGGCTGTTGTGTTTGGTAACTTGTTGGTCATTCTAATGTGCTTTAAATTGTACCATTTTGCATATGTATGATGTATATTAGTAGTTTAGTATGTTAGCATGCATTCCCCAAAGTTTCAGATCCAAACTCAACCTCTAAGTACGTGATAGAATCATTAGGGCTCATATGTGCGATTTTGGCGATCCAGTTTTGTCGCATGGATTCGATGATCTTAACGTGTGATTTAGCCTTTGCACTCTAAATGAAAAATGTTCATAACATGCCAAATATGTTGTATATTAAGTTTCAGAGCATTTGGAGTTCATTTGGTATGTTTTTGGATTGAGTTTGTAAGGGATCAGTTTTGCCGGTTTAACTTTGTGAACGGTTTTGGTTCTGTACCGTGACACCCCCGTGTCTCATTTACTCATAAGAGTGAGACACGGGCGTGTCACACCTTCTGGGCAGCTCTGTACTGAGCCACGCCCGTGGCTCAGTTTGGCTAGGGTTGGTGACACCCCCGTGTCCCTTCCCCTGTGCAGTCCGTGTTGTTTCCTTTTCGAGTTTTGATTTGTTTCACCTCTTGAATGACTTTATCTCCTTTCGTGTTGAACTATGAACTTGTTTTGGTATGTGTTGGGAGTATTGTGATTTAATTTCATAGCATTTGGTTGAGGTTTAAAGCATGCTTTTGGTGAATTGCTATGACGTGGCTTGAATGCTTCTATATGAAATATTAAGTACATTCTTGCATTCCTTTGAGGTCTTAAGTGATGTTCTTTGCCTTTTTATGAATCATACTCAATGTAAACATGTTTGAAGGTATAATGTAATTATGGTTCCAAGATTTTGTAAGATATTGCTATGAATTATGAAGGATACAAAATAAATGAGTATGATACCTTTATTTCTTGAAAGTATTTGAATGAATGGCTTGGTTGTATGCCTTAATTGCATTAATAGTGGCCATGAACGTTTTTATGATATAACATGATCATATATGCATTTATGTCATATTCACTTCATTGCCGTGCGTCATATATGGTTCATTAGAGTCTTGAGTCTCACGAACACGTCTTGTGGTCTTTTGTACAGTTTGTCTCCAGGGTGGAGAGCTTTTGATCGTTCAGGCACTTGGTGCTCGATCCTTGTAACTTCACGGTTCAGGTGAGGGTGGTTTTCGTTTTAGCTATGTAACAAACCCTACAACCCTTATGTGAAAAGCTTTGGCCAAAACCTTATGATTATATATATATGGTTTTCAAATGAAGTTATCGAGTAAATTCTTCCGAATTATACGTATGAGCGTATATGAGCTTAAAAGTGGTTTTGTAATGAGGCTATGCTCCAAACCGTGTGTCTTCATGCTAGCTACGGAATAGGATGACACGGAGAGGTACGTATATAGCATATGCCGAATTACACGGTAAGGTATTTATGAATTATGTTATGTACTTATGAATTATGATATGTATTTATGAATTATGTTATGTATTTATGAATTGAATATTTGGCGAGACACATTTAGGATTACTGATTTCTTGGGCCCCGGGACTTAGTATATGTGGCTAACCGAGGAAGCAAGGGCTGACGGGGATCCCATATACTAGTTCCAACAAACTACGGTGATACCGGCCCTCGCTAGGAGGTTTAGCGGGGAATGGGAGCTGAGTGCCCTTGGGGGAGTCATGAAACCCCATTGGCCTATGATTGAGGTGGTCGGGTCTTGCAAGCCCGTCCACCATCCGGAGGAAGAAGATTGGTTAGGATTTATGCCTCTTCTTATGTATATGTTTTGATAGAATTATGCACCGTGCGGGAATGCCGGGACACGGATTGCCCAAACGCATATATTTATGTTATGATTTATGGTCTGTGTGTATTATGATATATTGCCTGATCGCCTAATCAATATATTACTGATATTTATGTACACGGTCGGAGTTTGGATGGAGGTTGTGCACGCTCACTCGCCGAGCCTTATATTTATGTATGATTTATGAATGGAATGAATTTAATATGAATTAGTCGTAAAAGTCGAGCATTGTTTATCTATTTTCTTGTCCTTTTTGGGAACTAAATTCAAATAAAACCTTGCTCGGGATTTATGACTTGCATGTGCATGTTTTATATATATGTATCGCTCCTGCTCACTCAGTCTTCTAGAGACTGACCCCTCTCCCTCCCCACTCTTTTAGTGTGCAGGTTTGATCTTTGGAGTTTCGGGCTAGGCGGAGGTGTTGGAGTTTTAAGTTGGTCGAGTTAGGTTAGGAGAGTCCTTGCACTCACTCATGTATTGAATTTATGTCTGTATCGATTCTATGGTATCATGAACTTGAATAATTATGTAATCATAATTGAATTGTTTTGTTGGACTGTAATTATGAGTTTAAAAGAGGCTTGAAGAGCCCAATTCTAGTTATGGGTGATATGATTGAACTCTGGCTTTGCTATGCTTTTACTTTATGAATTGGTATTCGTTGCAGGGTCTAGCTCCGCCTGGCTTAGGAAGGTTTTTATGTTTGTCTCCCGTTCGCTAGGGTTTGATACGGGTGCGGATTTACAATTTCGTTACTCGTGTTGAGCCTTAGTGCGGGGGATGTGGTGCCTCACGTGCGGGGTGCTACATCCTTAAGTGGTATCAGAGCCCGGTTGCAAAACCGGTGTTCTTGAGTCGTGTTTGAGTCAGTTAGGTCGCACGACATAGGAACAACTTGTTAATGTGTACATTGCATCGTTTTGGCATGGATATTTGACACTAACTGTTGGAAATTGCTTAATATATGTATACAATCTACGCTTTCATTTAGTTGCTTTAAGTGTTGCAATTTGCATTCTATGCGCCTTGATTCATTTAACTACGTGTCATAAGCATACGCTAATCTTCATGCATCCATATTTGAGTTGATCTTTCTTATATAGGTTACTATCATGCGAACAAAGCTACCATTCACACCAACTACAATTGACAAGGTAATTTGAATGCCGAGTGTTCAAATTCCGTGGCGTGTACAATGAAACCATCTATCATGGCTCGTATCATGGGAGGAAGCTTGGATCACGGGAAGGTTCATCAATCTTGCCCTACCTACAAACCTTGAAGGTTCTCAACATACAAGAATTGCAAAGACTCAAGTTCCGACTTAAGGGATGCGTGAGACAACGAGAGGGGTGTGGAACTCTTCACCACGCCGATTTTGGAAACATCTAATACAAGAGTAAATGCCCCAAGGTTCACCTTTGAAGCTCCGAGTTTGGAATGGTTGAGTGATTGGAAGGCCAAATTGGGAAGCTTCAAGGAGTCGGATACATGATGTGTTAAAAAGAGATTCGACTCAACTCAAATGCAAGGATTGGGAGCCGTTAATCACAAGGCTCAGTATGAGGTGAAATATGGAAGCTCACTTGATGCGAATATAAGCGTGGGACAACGAATGGACGCAAGGCAAAAGGGACTTATAAACATCGAGGAATACAAATTACGTCATCTTCTTGGAACCTTGGAACATGGAGACATCAAGAAGCAAAGCAAGAATGGAAAGCGTTATTATGGGTGAATTATTCGTGTAGATCGGAAACAAAGGATAAGCTAAAGGAACTTTAACCGGAGGGGACATCAAGATGAGGATTTGGACGACCTTTGGAGGTTGATGCTTGGAAGTACGTTGAGGGGTAAACTCCATTGACAAATAAGATCTTGAGTTCAAGAATAGTACGTTCGGGCCATGGGATATACGAATGGGTGAAGAAGATTAGGGAGATTCGAAGACCATGGAAAGCTAAGGAATTATTGATGTCTTCAAAGAAAGTTACAATCATGGGAATGAGGAACACGTCATCAAGCTAAAAGCTTACCACCTCGGTGACAGGTTCTGCATATTCATGGCATAAGCATCATGCATCAATTTAAATTAATTGCTTTTTGTATCTATATGTACGTTTATGTTTAAATTAATATAATTCCTTCAACGTGTTGCATTGTTGCATCTTTGACTGTTTAGTAAGTGCATTGGCATGTTAATCCAACATGCATGGCTTAGTGTTTAATTGATAGGGAATGACTCCACCTTGTTCATCAAGCTATTCATTAATCAAGGCTTACTCGAATCAAGATGAGAAGAATAGTTGGGTTATATTTTGGAGTTCCGGGCATATAGCTTAGCTAGCACAATCTACACCGAAGAAACTAAGTTGAAGAGTTTTGGAGAAACCTTAATCTCAGAGGCGAAGTAACGAATTCAACTGAAACTTTCAAATAAGGGAGCTTCGAGTAGGAAATAATGTAAGTCCTTTTTGACCCTTGAAAGGATTACCTTTAGTTGAAGAATGGAAATACAAGAGGGGATTAAATTGGTCTAGATTTCAAGAAGAGAAGAGTTGGGAATTATAAGGAAGTAATTATTTAAAGGTTTGAATTGAACCTTAGGAGTGAATTAAAGAAATAGAAGTGGCTCATCAAAAATTTCAATGAAAGAAGGGTTCATGGAGGTTGATATGTAAGAGCAAAAATTTTAAGGGGGAGAGCACGACCGAGAGGTGAATTGGAGGATGGGAGTGGTGCTCGAATGAATAGGTTAGGAGTAATGACGGGAATGCAAACTAAGGAGAATCTGGAAGTCCTAAGGGTGTTGATTAGGAATGAATAAGATGGCGGTTATGGTTAAGCTATTAAGAGAGAAGCTACGTATGGAATTCTGATCTGGAGGTGATGGAATCATAAGAAAGTTCCTATGGACTTCTAAGTTATAATTAACAAGGGGGAAAACCGAATCAAGCTATTATATGAGGGGACGGTGTCGATCAAGATTTATTCAATAAAGTTTGAAGGGGTCCGAGATAATTTTATTAAGTTATCGGTTATATCAACGGTGGTCTAGAAGGAAACCTAATAAGGAACCAAATAGAAAAGGATGATAATTGGAAGGATACTTCAAGCTTCATGAATCATCAAGAACCTTCTGTGTTCGGTTAAGGAAATATGGGACCAGTTATTGAATATAACATTGAGGGGGGTCAAAAGAGAATGAATGGACAATTGGAACGGAAGGTGGGAAAAGACTTGTGTTGAGAGAGACTATAAGAATAAATCGTAAGGTTGGGATCGAATCATCAAGTTTGCTCAGAGTGGTGATCCTCGGGGATATGTTAAGCCCCGATTTGGATAAGGATTGAAGAAGTTGGGTAGCAGCACAAGTTAGAAAGGATTTAAGGATATAATCCTTAAGGAATTTATCAATCGTTTCACCGGGGAACCTTGAAGAGGTTCAAGACAAGTTGGGCACCGAGTTACATTGAGGACAGATCATACCTTGGATAACAACAACTCACAAATCTGAATTTTTGCAACTACGGTGAACGGTACTTATAGCATTCATGATACATGCATCCATGCAATTTTAACTTATATAATTTTTTTTATGTTAGGTGCTTTAATCTTGTATTGTGTTAAATTACTGGGAGTAATTGGATATCAATGTGGGCGACATTTATTACTTGCTTTGGGTGCCTTACGTGATTTTAAATTTGGTTTTGCGTGAGTTGCTTGGGAGTATTGGAGACTTCCTTACTTTATTTTCGGTTAAGAGACGGGGATTCTCTTATTTTTGTTTGAGAGACGGGGTACTCTCTTTGCTTGCGAGAGACGGGGTTCTCTCATTGTTGTTGGAGAGACGAGGTTCTCTCATTGCTGCTCGAGAGACGGGGCTCTCTCCTTGTTGTTTGTGAGAGACGGGGAATCTCTCATTGTTTGATTTCAAGCGTGTTTTGAATCCGAGGACGGATTCTTTTTAAGGGGGAGAGATTGTAACGCCCCAGTTTTTCAGTTTTAATAATGTGGCGTATTTGTTTATAAATTGCGCAAATTAATTATTTAATTATATGATTAATTGTTTATAAATGTTTATATTTGTTTTAAACTATAAACTATTTCTATTTTAATTTAATTCATTTTATTTCTACTTTGATATTTAGTGTTAAATTCTCAATTAAGGTTTCATGTTACCTTAACTATTTCGGTAATTTCGTTAATTAATTTCAACATGTTATTAGTTGGTTTTAATTTATTTAATATGGAATTTGAGTTTTAGTAATTCATTTATAACTATATGAATTCGTTCATGCGCATGAGTGTTCTATTTGCGCTTCGTTCATATATGTAATGATATCGGATTGGTATGGAAATTTAGTATGTCGTAAATATGTGTGTCATGAACATGCATGTATGCTCGGTTTATGTTTTCGGATTCATTTGACGTGTTTATGAATTTAATTTTGATTGTGGAACCAAATCGGGGGCTAACGAGCAATTAGCGCACCCTTGGTTCCGTGCGTGATATCTTGAGCTCGGGAATTCGGATTCGAATTCTGTCAACTCCGTTGCCTTCGTATCGACGATTCGGAGACAATGGAACAAGCCTCACACCTTTTTGAAATCATTAAGATCTCCGAAATCCAACCGTAACGAGCAACTCGTGCAAGAAGAACTCCTTTTGGTTGACTAGTCTTCATGGTGGGACCCCATAACACCCCTTAACCTAACCCTACCTTAACCATGACTTATCCACCTTGAGTTAAGCCCTTTCTCTTCCCTTTTAGCTCAGAAAACCGAGCCAAACATCTCCTCTCATTGCTGCAACTGATCGATATGGAGGAAGAGAAGAAAGGAGAGAAAACCCTAAGCCATTCTTGAGATTTTGAGCTCAAATCTCTTCCCTCCTTCACCAAATCTTCAAGGTATGAATATTTATGTCTTCTCTACTCTATTATACTTGATTTCATCTCCTTATATCATGATTTGGATCAGAATTGATTAGGGTTTGAGTGTTGGGTTTTTGTATGAACTTTGGGGATATTTGCTCTTATGATCTTGTTTGCTTGGGTAGCTAATTTCCTTGCTTGTAAATGAGTATATGAGCTTGTTTCTTGGCTTATTTCTTTCCTAACTGATAGTATATGATGTTAGGAGGATTTCATCTCTTGCTCCTTTTATGAAATTATGAGATATGGAACTCCAAACTTGATGATCAAATTGATTCCCCTGTTTTCGAACTGCTGTGTGAAATATTGTGTTGATGCTTGATCAAACGGTCTCCATTTCGTGTGAAATTGCATGGAGTGGATGTACACTCATTGTTATATATGTTAGCATTCATGTTTTAAGTATTTGGATCCATTTGAAGCCTCAAAACCGAAATACATGGCCTGTTTTTATGCATGCTTCATGACAGACTTGTGGCTGTTGTGTTTGGTAACTTGTTGGTCATTCTAATGTGCTTTAAATTGTACCATTTTGCATATGTATGATGTATATTAGTAGTTTAGTATGTTAGCATGCATTCCCCAAAGTTTCAGATCCAAACTCAACCTCTAAGTACGTGATAGAATCATTAGGGCTCATATGTGCGATTTTGGCGATCCAGTTTTGTCGCATGGATTCGATGATCTTAACGTGTGATTTAGCCTTTGCACTCTAAATGAAAAATGTTCATAACATGCCAAATATGTTGTATATTAAGTTTCAGAGCATTTGGAGTTCATTTGGTATGTTTTTGGATTGAGTTTGTAAGGGATCAGTTTTGCCGGTTTAACTTTGTGAACGGTTTTGGTTCTGTACCGTGACACCCCCGTGTCTCATTTACTCATAAGAGTGAGACACGGGCGTGTCACACCTTCTGGGCAGCTCTGTACTGAGCCACGCCCGTGGCTCAGTTTGGCTAGGGTTGGTGACACCCCCGTGTCCCTTCCCCTGTGCAGTCCGTGTTGTTTCCTTTTCGAGTTTTGATTTGTTTCACCTCTTGAATGACTTTATCTCCTTTCGTGTTGAACTATGAACTTGTTTTGGTATGTGTTGGGAGTATTGTGATTTAATTTCATAGCATTTGGTTGAGGTTTAAAGCATGCTTTTGGTGAATTGCTATGACGTGGCTTGAATGCTTCTATATGAAATATTAAGTACATTCTTGCATTCCTTTGAGGTCTTAAGTGATGTTCTTTGCCTTTTTATGAATCATACTCAATGTAAACATGTTTGAAGGTATAATGTAATTATGGTTCCAAGATTTTGTAAGATATTGCTATGAATTATGAAGGATACAAAATAAATGAGTATGATACCTTTATTTCTTGAAAGTATTTGAATGAATGGCTTGGTTGTATGCCTTAATTGCATTAATAGTGGCCATGAACGTTTTTATGATATAACATGATCATATATGCATTTATGTCATATTCACTTCATTGCCGTGCGTCATATATGGTTCATTAGAGTCTTGAGTCTCACGAACACGTCTTGTGGTCTTTTGTACAGTTTGTCTCCAGGGTGGAGAGCTTTTGATCGTTCAGGCACTTGGTGCTCGATCCTTGTAACTTCACGGTTCAGGTGAGGGTGGTTTTCGTTTTAGCTATGTAACAAACCCTACAACCCTTATGTGAAAAGCTTTGGCCAAAACCTTATGATTATATATATATGGTTTTCAAATGAAGTTATCGAGTAAATTCTTCCGAATTATACGTATGAGCGTATATGAGCTTAAAAGTGGTTTTGTAATGAGGCTATGCTCCAAACCGTGTGTCTTCATGCTAGCTACGGAATAGGATGACACGGAGAGGTACGTATATAGCATATGCCGAATTACACGGTAAGGTATTTATGAATTATGTTATGTACTTATGAATTATGATATGTATTTATGAATTATGTTATGTATTTATGAATTGAATATTTGGCGAGACACATTTAGGATTACTGATTTCTTGGGCCCCGGGACTTAGTATATGTGGCTAACCGAGGAAGCAAGGGCTGACGGGGATCCCATATACTAGTTCCAACAAACTACGGTGATACCGGCCCTCGCTAGGAGGTTTAGCGGGGAATGGGAGCTGAGTGCCCTTGGGGGAGTCATGAAACCCCATTGGCCTATGATTGAGATGGTCGGGTCTTGCAAGCCCGTCCACCATCCGGAGGAAGAAGGTTGGTTAGGATTTATGCCTCTTCTTATGTATATGTTTTGATAGAATTATGCACCGTGCGGGAATGCCGGGACACGGATTGCCCAAACGCATATATTTATGTTATGATTTATGGTCTGTGTGTATTATGATATATTGCCTGATCGCCTAATCAATATATTACTGATATTTATGTACACGGTCGGAGTTTGGATGGAGGTTGTGCACGCTCACTCGCCGAGCCTTATATTTATGTATGATTTATGAATGGAATGAATTTAATATGAATTAGTCGTAAAAGTCGAGCATTGTTTATCTATTTTCTTGTCCTTTTTGGGAACTAAATTCAAATAAAACCTTGCTCGGGATTTATGACTTGCATGTGCATGTTTTATATATATGTATCGCTCCTGCTCACTCAGTCTTCTAGAGACTGACCCCTCTCCCTCCCCACTCTTTTAGTGTGCAGGTTTGATCTTTGGAGTTTCGGGCTAGGCGGAGGTGTTGGAGTTTTAAGTTGGTCGAGTTAGGTTAGGAGAGTCCTTGCACTCACTCATGTATTGAATTTATGTCTGTATCGATTCTATGGTATCATGAACTTGAATAATTATGTAATCATAATTGAATTGTTTTGTTGGACTGTAATTATGAGTTTAAAAGAGGCTTGAAGAGCCCAATTCTAGTTATGGGTGATATGATTGAACTCTGGCTTTGCTATGCTTTTACTTTATGAATTGGTATTCGTTGCAGGGTCTAGCTCCGCCTGGCTTAGGAAGGTTTTTATGTTTGTCTCCCGTTCGCTAGGGTTTGATACGGGTGCGGATTTACAATTTCGTTACTCGTGTTGAGCCTTAGTGCGGGGGATGTGGTGCCTCAAGTGCGGGGTGCTACACCACGTGTTAATACAATTACATAATATATTTTAAAACTACATTTGACAACAAAATTTATGCCAACAGGGGATTGGCCAAGTGGTTTGAGGGTTATTTCTCGAAGGCAAAGACACGGGTTCGAATCCCTCTAGCCACTTGGGGTGCGTGTTAAAAAAAAAAATATATATATATATATCAATCAAAAATAAAATTAATATATATAAAAAAATCAATGAAATTTAAAATAGAGTAACTGTTGCTGCTAAAACTCAACTTGAAGTGGAGATAATTCACGAAAAGAACAATAACAACTCAACTTGAAGTGGAGATAATTCACAACTTGAAGTGGAGATAATTCACGAAAAGAACAGTAGTTGTATGAAATACAAAAACTCACTAAATTTAAACATTGCATAAAAAAGTTTGACTCAATTAAAAAAAAATACTGATTGATAATGAGTAATAAAAAAAAAGATGGTGCAAGATAAAACGAATAAAAAAAAAAACATATAGTCATAATATGTAAAATATATAAAAATAAAAAAAAAATCAAACGGATCATTATTTACAAAGTTGTAGAAGTACTTACATATTTTCAAAAAAAAAAGAAGTACTTACATGTTATTGGAATTCATCAGATTCTCTCATAGCAAGTAGTGGTCACGAAGAAAAATGAAAAAACATATCAAATAGATGAATTAAAGAAGAAAACTAAAACACCAATATTAGCCGATGCAAGACGTATGAAATGTAATATCAATATTTATGATAATTTTCTTTACTCAACCTTAATTTGACGAAGTAGTTTAAGCAACTGATTATCCCTTTTACTTTGAAAGATTTGAATTTAAAATTGGAAATGCAGTAATATTTTATGGGAGTTTTCCATGATTCGAATGATTAGCCATAAAAATGCAATTTTTGGAAAAACCAAAAAATCTACATTATTACTAACCTCAATTAATACTATTTAACAATAAAAAAATTCAAATTCTAAAAATTTCTAAGAAAATTGACACAATTTAGTCTGAAAAAATACATTTTTATATATAATTGTGTGTGTGTATATATATATTAACTATTAATTTTAAATTTTAAAAAATGAATTAATTGATGGAGTAATTTAAACAACTTAATCAATTATCTTTATTTTGTAATGTTTGAATTTAAATTTGAAATTACTGACTTTTTATGGAAATTGTATCCATGATTCAAATAATCGGCCATTAAAATTAATTTAACGAAAATATAAAAATATCAAAATATACACATATAATATTAACCTTACTTAATTAGAACAAATATGAAAATTAATTCCATTCAATCAAAATTTTCAAATATAATTATTTTCCTTAGTTACTATTTATTTTCATAATAAAATAATATATAAAATAAAGATAAGTCAATCATATTTTTTCTATTTAATTAAAAACTTCAAAAAAACCACAAAATTCCACGTCATGCAAAATGCACAATTGAAAGTCAGACATCGTTTTCAAATATATAATAGTATAGATAACGTATTTGACTGTGCATACATACATATTTTTTTAAATATTACTTACCATTAACTAATAATTACTGTGTCAGTATTTAACAGTATTAATTAACAATTTAACAGCAATGTTGATAAGTCATAAGAGTTTGAATTCTAAACCGATATTTCCGATCACGTGTCGTGTTGAAAAGAATAATAATTTTTTTTAATCGCTTAACAATTAAAACCTATATTATCTTGTTTAATTATAGATTCTCCACATTTAATCTCATGTTATTGTCTAATATATGTTATAAATGGTCGATTCTCCCGTTGGAACCAACATTTTATTATAACCGCATTGTGATCGTGACAAAAATCTCTGCTTGATGATCGATCGAGAGATCCGACGCGACCACTCTATTTGTTGATGGGGAAACGGCCGCCTGACTGCTCGAGTTCTGTAAAGGTCAACGAACGTGAGCTCCGAGGCCAACTCGGGGAAGATGGGTGTGAGACCCGGGTTGGCACTCCGACGCTCAAGTAAGGATCGGTAGGATGATCGAAAAGATTGAGTGGTGAAAAGTGCTAGGTGAGAAAACTTACCGTGCAATAAATGAGGAGGGGGTATTTATATGGAGAGGACAGAGAAGTTACCGCATCGACGTGGCGGCGTGGGGAGCTGACAGGTGCCCCATTAAGGCCTTGCATTAAATGCTCGGTCGGCCACTACGCTAGTGGAATGATGCGCTGGTCAGTCGGAGATGATGGGTCGATCTCGACATAAGCGATTAGTCCGAGCATTCGGGTCGATACTCTTGTGAGGTAATTCTCGCGAGGTAAATGGGCCTCTGAGTAGGACGGTCGAAGTGTGATCCTCGAGCGAGACTTGACCCCCGATCGTCCACGTGGGGCAAGGTGATTGGCTTAGATCGACAGCGGGTACGTGCCACGTCATAAGCCCCCCGAAACGTCATCTGCTAGGGCTGACGTGGCAGAGGCGTTTCAAATCCCAAGAGTGGGACCCGCTGTAATTATTACGCCGTTTCACCTTCTCGATTCCCGCTCATTTTTATCCTTATAAATAGTTCCCTCTGTAAATTCATTTGTTACTTTTGCGACAGAGAATTGAAGAGAGTTCCGAGCCATTTTCGATCGATAAAGAGTCCTTTTCGTGTTGAATCTCGAGGTCGTTTGCTTTACAAAAGGACCGTTCGGATCTTCAGAAAACAAAAGGTAACATTCCCGATCTTTTGCTCGATTTTCTTTCTCTGTGCTTTTTATTTTTCTTTTCGCTTGCCTCGAGTGAGAGGTGTACCACTTCCCTCTTCGAAGGCTTCATCTCCCTCGATTTGTTTGTATCCGAGCCACACCATGAAAATGAGGTTTTTGCCCTGTAGGATGTCAACAAATCGAGTGGAGACTGGCCCCGGAGTGGAGGAAGTGGTGACCGCGAGTGATAGGTCGAATTCAGACACATCAGGGTCGAGTTCGACGTCCGATTCCGGTGAGACCATGGAGACGAGGTCGACGAATCCTCAGGGGAGGGATGAGTTCGTCGAGGTTGTAGAGGTTTCAGAGCCCTTGTCCGAGGATGAGACAACAGTGGTGTCAGTACCTCGGGAGTCTGGAGAGGAGACGTCGACTTCGGGTCGACTAGAGGAAGAGGAAGATGAGGAGATGGAGAATTTAGAGCCAGAAGGTTGGCTACAAAACGACCCTCGAGCCATTACCTGCTCGATATCCGAGGACAAACTTGGAGAGGTTCAGAATTGGTTGTTTGGGGGGGCTCCGGAGTATGGGGGTTATCGAGTGATTAGGCCCCAATCAGGAGATCGCATGACCGACCCACCGCCCAACTGTATTGCGGTCAACTATTTGGCGGTCAAAAATGGGTTTAGGGTGCCCATTCCCGAGGAGATGGTCGGTTTCTTCAATACCCTTAGGATTAGCCCATTGCAGTTGATGCCCAACTCCTACGCCATGGTAAACGGATTGAGGGCTTTGTTGAGATGCCTGGGAATGAAGGTCAATATCTATTGTATTTCTGAGATCTTCCAGGCCGGCTTGACGACCGAGACCTCGAAGTCTGGTCCGGGGTATATCCAGCTGCAGTCGAAGAGCAATTATCGGATTGTTAGGTCGCCTACCTCATCGAATGGCAAGGGATGGAAGCAAAGATTCGTTTTCATCGAAAGTGAAAAGGGGTGGCCCGGTCTGAAATACCCTGGATGGAGCTGGGTTGCTCGATCGGACCTTCCGAGGGGGCATCCGGGTTGGCCCAACACCTTGATGGCGGCTCTGAGGAAGATGGGAAGTGTGGAGTCGGAGGACATGGTGGCTCCACAGTCATTAATCGAGCTGGGGCTCGCGCCAGGAGTTAGAAAACATTTCGACCCTGGTATTCCGAACGAATCCCTCGAGACATTTCGATCATTTATTTGCCCTTGTTTTTCCTTTTGTTTGTTTTGTTTGTTGTTGTTTTGTTTTTTAATCGAGTGTCTTTTGGTGCAGAGCAATACGTTATGTCGGCTGCACTGAATGCCAGGAGGAAGGAGATGGCCGAGCTAAAGAAGGCGGCCGAGAAGAAGAAGATGCCCCCTCCTACCCAAGCCGAGACGTCTGCATCGACCGATGCGACGGTCGAGGCCCTTCCGGACGTTTTGGCGTTGAGGACCAAGGACGCTCCCGAGAAGAGAGGTCGGGGCTCTTCCACTGACAAGGACCATGGAGCCCCCCAATCAAAAAAGCAAAAAACGAAAGGCCAGGCCAAGTCTGGGGCCGGGGCCGATAAAAACACGGGTCGAGAGAAGAGCCCCCTGCTTCCCATGCCTCCGGCGCTTGGACCGATCGTTGAGGTCCAGGTAGGGGCCTATTCGACCCCTCCGAATCAAGGTCGAGGGGCAATAGTGCCTCGAAATGTGGCCAGCATCCTGGCAGGGGTGAGAAGGCCTGGCTCGGGGCCCTCGAGCGCGGTTCAATGGAAGTCGAGCGAAGAGGAGAAAAAGCTATTCTTCGACTATCCAATCCTCGAGGAACCCCATTTCCCTTGCGGCCTGGCGAGCGTCAACGAGAGAGGCGAGCCCCGACGGGTCGGGACAGCCCCCAAAGACTACCAGGCGCTCGGAGCCCTTTACAGCTCGATCCAGACAACGGTCGATCACAAGGAGAGGATGGCGCTCTCCGACGACGAGATCGAGGCTTCTTGGGTCCAGAAGTACTTTGCGGTGAGTACCAGTAGAAATTATATCTGTAGGAATTATTTCATGTGTATGGTCGGAGTTTTTAATGGTCGATGATTCCTTGCAGATGGGCCAGGACTTCTTTCAGGTGGCTCGGAGAGGGTGGGTCCATCGGCAGTTGAGGGCGAAGGCCGAGCGACAGGTGGAGATGATGAGGGTTGAGCTGGAGGAGAAAGATAAGAAGTTGGCCGAGGCCACCAAGGACAAGGAGAAACTCGACCGTGAGCTCTTGGACGCCATAACAAATCTCTCTCAAGTCGAGAAAAGGCTAAAGGTGGCCGAGGACCGGGTGGCTAGGTCGATCCAGGAGGAGGCTGAAGCGCGAAACCGCGGCCTGATCGAGGGGGAGAGGAAAGGTGCCAAGCTAGCTCTGGAGCGATGCAAGAGGGGCTTGGCTGAATCCGTGAACGACCTCGAGCGTCGAGGCGTCTATAGATTTATGAAGTCCAAGGCCTACGAGAAGGCCGTGTCGATCGCGAGCTTCAAGGATGTCGAGGAGGGCTTCAACTTGTGCTTGGCTCAGGTGCAGGCGGCTAAGTATCTTCCGCTCGACTATGATCAAGAGAAGGTCGGCCTATACCAAGATGACCCTCGTCCAGTTGATCCGGTCACCCGACCCCCCACTCCCGAGCCAAACTGGGACACCGATGAATTTGGCTTTGCTGTGAAGTTGGCTCGGTCCAGAGCGGCGGGGGAACCGGACAACATAGCCACGGAAGAGCTCGACCTTGACGCTTCCTTCGACCCCAAGGATATGTGCCCGGAATACTTTGGGGAGGGCGCCATTGTTCCAATCGAGGAAGGGACCGGATCATGAGCGGTTGAGGATTGAGTCAGAGAGAATGGACTAGCCCTATCTTCGTACTCGGAGGACTGGTGAAGGGGAATCCAATTTTCGAAGTTCCGACTGTTGGGGTCGGACTTTAGTAGTTGTTGGCTCGGGATTCACGTGTAAATAGGTAGGAATCCGAGCGTTTGTTGCTCCCATTTGTAAAATCCAAATTTGTAAGGTTTTGATCGAAGAATTATGATCGATGTAGACTTTCTTGTTTTAAATACATTATGCAAGTTCTCTTCTGGGTTTCATGCATGTTTTCTCGAGCTTTTTGGCGTTTAATTTTTTATGTTAATCGAAAATAATGATCGAGAAGATGTCAAGGCAAGCTGCTTTTAATCTTTCGAAGTATACAAGAAATTAGTACGGGCGTCGTATAATCCACAAGTATATGATCGAATAACATAATTGCTAAAAAGGCAAGAGAGTGCTCTATCGATTAGTCGACCAGAAAATTTACATATTGTGTTTAATGACCAAAAGAAATTACATCGATTAATCACAAGTAATATTTCTTCAGATTGTGAGCATTCCATGATCGAGGTAACGGTAGCCCATCGAGATCTTCGAGATGATATGCCCAATTTTTGCCTATTTCGACGACACGGTAGGGTCCTTCCCAATTGGCATCAAGCTTTCCTACGTGTTTAGTAACTTCAGCCCTTTTGAGGACCAAATCCCCGACCTGAAAGTGGAGAGGTCGTAGGTCTTTATTGTATGCTCGAGCAGTCGTTGCTCGATACTGCTGCATCTTCATGTTTCCTTTTTCTCTCGTTTCGTCTATCGTGTCAAGATCGAAAGCCCTAAGTTCATTATTCCGACTCTGCTGGAAGTGAGCCACTCGGGGAGATTGATGTATAACCTCAGCCGGGACCGTGGCCTCCGAGCCATATACCATGGCGAAAGGTGTTTGTCCCGTGGGAATTCGAGGGGTGGTTCGATATGCCCAGAGGACGCCTTCAAGTTCATCGACCCAATGGCTCTTCTTTGCTTCGAGTCACGTACACAGGTTCTGTATGATGGTTCGATTGGTAACCTCGACCTGACCGTTAGCTTGGGGATGTCCGACCGAGGTGAATCTTTGTTCGATCTTAAAGTCGGAGCAGTAGGCTCTAAATCTTGAACTCCGGAACTGTGGTCCGTTATCGCATACTATGACTCGAGGTACTCCAAATCTAGTGATGATGTGTTTCCAGAGGAAGTCCTGTAAGGAGTGGAAGGTAATCTTTGCGACTGCCAAAGCCTCGACCCATTTAGAAAAGTAATCGACCGCCACAATGATGAACTGCCTTTGTCGAGTTGCTATCGGAAAGGGTCCAATTATGTCGATTCCCCATTGCTCAAAAGGCCAGCATGACTCAATCGGAATCATGTGTGAGGGGTGTTGATGAGTCAAATTGGCATGCCTCTGGCAACGATCGCATTTCCTCACAAATTCGAGTGCATCCTTGCGTAGGTTAGGCCAGAAGAATCCAGATCGAGACACTTTGAGGGCTAGAGACCGCCCCCCGGCATGATTCCCACAGGATCCCTCATGGATTTCGGCCAAAACTTCTTGACCCTGGGATGGTCGGAGGCACCGTTTTGTTGGACCGATGAATGAACGTTTGTACAGACGACCCTCCTGGTCCAGCGTATAGCTCAGCGCTCGTTGTTTGAGCTTCCTAGCTTCAGTCGAATCCTCGGGTAAAATGCCATTTCGAAGATACAAAACGATGCTATCGAGCCAACACGGTTCAGTTGCGTCGATAGAGTTGACTTCGAGTGGAGCCTGATCTATCGACCGAGTTGATAAGGTCATGAAGGTGATGGCCCGATCTTGGGTGCCGAGTGAACCACTGGCAAATCTAGAAAGGGCGTCTGCCCGCCCGTTTTCTTCTCGAGGAATTTGGGAGATTTCGAATTCATCAAATTCGGCGATTGCCCTTTTGACCAAGGCGAGGTATTTGATCATAGACTCCTCTCGAGCCTCGTATTCGCCCTTGACTTGGCTAGCAACCAGTTGTGAGTCGGTTAAAGCTCGAAGTTTTTTTATGTTCTGCATTTTCGCAATTCTCAGACCCGCTAAAAGAGCTTCATACTCAGCCTCATTGTTTGTTGCAGGATACTCGAGGGCGATGGCGTACTCGACCTGTTGGCCATTTGTGCTGACTAGGGATACCCCGGCACCCCCCCCCGGAAGCGGTTGAGGAACCGTCGACCGAAAGGGTCCAAACAGTTGGGTCGCCCTTTGTCATCGAATGCGGGTCTTTCTCAACCAAGAAATCAGCTAAGATCTGAGCCTGGTATGCCACCCGGGGTCGATATGTTACTTCGAATTGTCCGAGCTCGATTGTCCACTTCGTGAGTCGACCTGAGACTTCCGGTTTGTCCATGACATTCCTTAATGGCTGATCGGTGAGGACTACGATCGGATGCGCTTGGAAGTACGGTCGGAGTTTACGGGAAGCATGAACTACTGCGAGAGCAAACTTTTCGATCTCGAGGTATCGTATCTCCGGGCCGTGGAGAACCTTACTTACGTAATACACGGGGAGATGCTTCCGATCTCGAATGGTGACAAGTACCGAGCTGATGGTTTCGTTTGACACAGCTAGATACAGATATAAGGTCTCCCCGTCGATGGGTTTCGCAAGCAGAGGGGGGGAGGTGAGATACTTTTTTAGGTCTTCAAGAGCTTGGTTGCACTCTGGAGTCCATTCGAAATTCTTGATGTCGCGCAAGATTTTGAAGAAGGGCAAGTTCTTTTCCGACGATCGGGCTATGAAGCGGTTAAGGGATATGATCCGACCCACCAGTCTCTGTACGTCGCGGATCGAGTTGGGGACCGGCAAAAATTGGATAGCTTTTATCTTTGCGGGGTTGGCCTCGATCCCTCTCTGGCTGACCATGTATCCGAGAAACTTACCCCCGTCGACCCCAAAGGTGCATTTGGCAGGGTTAAGTTTTAAGTTGTACTTTCGAAGGAGGTTGAAGGCTCTTTTCAAGTGGTCCAGGTGGTCGGCGGCTTTTTCACGTTTGACCAACATATCGTCGACGTATACTTCGATGGTATCACCGATCTCAGACTCGAAAACTTTGTTCATCATTCTCTGGTACGTAGCACCCGCATTTTTGAGTCCGAACGGCATAACTTTGAAGCAGTAAATGCCGTTGAAGATTATGAAAGCGGTTTTGGGCTGATCCTCGAGGGCCATGAAGATTTGGTAGTATCCTTGAAAGGCGTCCATCATGCTTAATCGTTCGCATCCGGCCGTGGAGTCGACCAATTGGTCGATTCGAGGTAACGGATAGGGATCCATCGGGCATGCCTTGTTCAAGTCAGTGAAATCATTACACATCCGCCATTTTCCTCCTGGTTTGGGTACGAGGACGACATTGCACAGCCACTCGACGTATTGGATCGGCATGATATACCGGGCGTCCAGGAGTTTGTTGACTTCAGCCTCGATGATGGCATTTCGGGAATCACTCTGAGAGCGTAGCTTTTGTTTGATTGGCTTGTAGGAGGGATCAACATTCAAGTGGTGTTCGATCACTTTCCTATCCACTCCCACCAGATCAGAGGCACTCCATGCGAAAACGTCGAGATTGTCACGCAGGAACTGAATGAGCATGCACTGCTCTTTTCCCTTTCGACCAGCCCCAATGTGAGTGATTTTTTCTGTTTGTCCGGGGATTAATTGAATTTCCTCGAGTTCTTCTGTGGGCTCGAGCTTTTTGTCTTCCTGCTTCTTTCTTTTTGCCGCATGGGAAGAACTCATTTTCCGTGAATTCTCAGGGTCGATGGCCCCCGGGTCTACGAATTCATCCTCGATGATAGGATCATCGATTAACAGAGGGACGTGCTTCTCCGAAGAAGGCTTGGGCTTGTCTAACGAGATAGAGTAGCAACTCCAGGCGGTTGGTATGTCGCACCTCAATTCGCCGACTCCGGCCGGAGTGGGTAGCTTGATCATTTGATGGTAAGTGGATATGACCGCACGGAAATCGATGAGGCCCGGTCGACCAAAGATAATATTATATGCAGAGGGCATTTCAACGACAAGATATTCGATCTCGCGTGTTGCCCGTCGGGGCAAAGTTCCCATGGATGTGATTAGCCGTACTCGACCCTTGGTGTACACTTCTGCGCCTCCGAATCCTGTGAGAGGGGTTCGAATGGGATCTAGAAGCAATTTATCGTGTAAATTCATGCGAACAAGAGTCGAATAAATGATAATATTGCTTGAGCTTCCATTATCGATTAAAGTGCGAGATACAGCAAAGTTGGCGACGTCGAGCGTGACAACCATTGGACAACTAGGTGTGTCGCTCGAGCGTCCCGGTAGGTCTATTACATCATTCTCATTAAACACTATATCTTTGTTGACCCAGGCGTCTTCTGGTCGAATATGCATCACTTCTCGGGGACTGTAGAATCCTTGAGTGGCGGTCCGCCGCGTCCTTTTTCGAGCGGACCTAGAATCTCCACCCGATGGTCCTCCTGAAATCATGTCAATCCGACCGAGGCACGGTCGGTTATGAGGGTCTCGTTCTGTTGGAGGCTTAGCCAGCCGTTGTTTGGGAGGCGACCTGTCGGGGTGATCTCGGTTCCGCGCGTGGTCATCCATTTTTTTCACGAACTCCTGGAGGAGGCCTCCTTTGATCAGTCGTTCAACCTCATCTCGTAAAGCATTACATTCAGAAGTGTTGTGACCTTTCTGCTGGTGAAAGTTACAAAATTTATTGCTCTCTCGGTTCTTGGGAGTGTCCCGCATCGGCTTAGGCTTTTTCAGCAAGGCAGGATCGATAACATTGTAGATTTCATCGAGTGGGCGCGTCAGCTGGGTGTAATGCTTTCGAGCGGTAGGCCCTGTCGGTCCCTCCGGTTTAGATCGTGCCTCTTGTTTAACGGGTCGATGGATATCTGCCTTTCGATTGGGTACCGGGCTCCTCTGAGAACTCTCCAATTCTTCGAGCTGCATCCAGTCGCAAGCAGCCGCTTGGATGTCCGCCAAATTCTTTGGTTTCTGTAGGAAGATGTACCGAGCAGCTTCGATGTTGACCAAAGCCTTGTGGACAATGGGTCTCAAAAGATCGATGCTCGGTTCTTCCGTTTTGACCACAGCTTGCGAGAAACGAGTGAAGAAATCTCGCAGCGATTCATTAGGAGCCTGTTTAATGGTGTACAAGTAGGTCGGCGGAAGCTTATCTCCCTTCATGGAAGAGAACTGAGCCTTGAATCGATCGACGAGTGCCTTGTAGGAGGTTATCGATCGAGGAGGGAGCCTCGAAAACCATTCAAGAGCGGGGCCATCCAGAGTGGTAACAAAGATCTTAGCCCAGATATTAGGCGAGTGTCCAAACATGCTGAGCTGCATCTCGAGGCGGGACACATGCTTTTCCGGGTCAGTCGATCCGTTATATACGGGTAGGCCGGTGGGGATCTTCTCATCAGTGGTGGACTCAATGATCGAGTCACAGATTGGAGACTGAGCCTCTCTCTCACTGCGATACCTCCATGGGCGGACATGCCTTGGATCCGATGGTGTGCGTCGGGGTGATCTAGAACGTTCACGCCTGACTGAGTGTGATCGGCGGGGAGATCGGCTAAAGGATCCCTGACTTTCATTCCTCTGTCGGTTATCCGGGCGATCGGTACGCGGAGGTATTTGATTTCGAAGATCGTTCGACCTCACGATGCGACCCCTGTTCGATCTTCTGATTTGATTAACCCGACCGTGTGGTCCGAGTCGGTTAAAGACGCCGTTCGATTCATGCGGGGGTGAGTTGCGTTGAGTGGGGCTTCGATCTCTCTGGGATCCAGACAATCTACGGTCGCCACGTCTCTCACTAGGATGGGACAGTCGAGATTTTTGCTGCGATTCATCCTCCTCCCGATGATTGTCGCCCCGATGTATTCTGGTGTCAGTTGGAGTTCTAGAGTCGACCTCCTCCTCGGGTCGAAGTGATAACCTGTCCTGAACTGACTTGCGTATATTTCCTTGAGAAGGTAACGGTTGTTGTTGGAGAAGCTGAGGCTGTACATTATGCCCAATTCCGGCCCAATATGTACCGGGCGGAGGATACTGAACTGGTTGCATGTATCCCGGATGATTTATCGGGGGTTGAATGATTTCTATCGGTCGAGCCTCTGGGCACTCTGGCATGCGAGGTTCTCTCCCCTCCGCAACCGCTGCAACAGCCTCATCGCGACAAGCTTTTAAGTATTTATCTATCTCGGGCGTCGAGTAGACTAGCTGTGTCGGGAGGGAGGTGGGAATAACGACCTGTAAGGGAACTTGAGGAATGACCTCCCGACCGTTTTCGTCGAATAGGCGGTTGCTTACTATGTTTCGAGTAGTCATGTTCAATGGCTTCTTGTTGCGTGTTTCCCACAGACGGCGCCAAATGATCGTGACAAAAATCTCTGCTTGATGATCGATCGAGAGATCCGACGCGACCACTCTATTTGTTGATGGGGAAACGGCCGCCTGACTGCTCGAGTTCTGTAAAGGTCAACGAACGTGAGCTCCGAGGCCAACTCGGGGAAGATGGGTGTGAGACCCGGGTTGGCACTCCGACGCTCAAGTAAGGATCGGTAGGATGATCGAAAAGATTGAGTGGTGAAAAGTGCTAGGTGAGAAAACTTACCGTGCAATAAATGAGGAGGGGGTATTTATATGGAGAGGACAGAGAAGTTACCGCATCGACGTGGCGGCGTGGGGAGCTGACAGGTGCCCCATTAAGGCCTTGCATTAAATGCTCGGTCGGCCACTACGCTAGTGGAATGATGCGCTGGTCAGTCGGAGATGATGGGTCGATCTCGACATAAGCGATTAGTCCGAGCATTCGGGTCGATACTCTTGTGAGGTAATTCTCGCGAGGTAAATGGGCCTCTGAGTAGGACGGTCGAAGTGTGATCCTCGAGCGAGACTTGACCCCCGATCGTCCACGTGGGGCAAGGTGATTGGCTTAGATCGACAGCGGGTACGTGCCACGTCACATTGTATTGAATATTTAACACGAAAAATTTAAATAAAAATTTGATTAATCATATATAAACTATCATATTTTTTATTTTTTATTTTATCCTAGTACGAATATAATTTGTATTCTAACATTGCTAACAAATGAATCTTTGCATGTGAACAAACATTTTGGACAAAACATTTCATTTTACATAATTGTAATTTGTAAAGAATTGTAAATTTCACCCTTCACTCTCATGAGAGAGGAGAGAGAGAGAGGGGGAGAAAACAAAAACAATTCACTCTCACTCTGTCACCATCTCGCCACGATTTCCATGTTTTTCTTAAGAATGGAGTCTTGATTGTCGATAATCCAAATCTCACGCACAAGTACACACAATGTGTGTGTGTTGAGTTCATATAGTTGAAGGAGCTCCACAAAAGCTAGAACCCTTCACAGTTCACACCCAAATATCTGCAAAATTAGCAAACTTGTGATTCTGTTGCTTCTTCTGCAATTCCAGTCAAATGGGGTGTTCTGCTAGGTTTAAAGTTGCGAACTTGCTTGGTTTTCTGCTGCTGATTCTCACTGAATCGGTGGTGGGTCGGTTCGTGGTGGAGAAGAACAGCTTGAGGGTGATGTCGCCTGATAGCATAAAGGGCACCCACGATAGCTCCATTGGCAACTTTGGGATTCCTCAATATGGGGGAAGTATGGCGGGAACTGTGGTGTACCCAAAAGAGAATAAGAAAGGGTGCAAAGAATTTGATGATTTTGGGATTTCGTTCAAGTCTAAACCTGGACATTTGCCTACCTTCCTGCTTGTCGATCGTGGAGGTACTTGATCTCCTTCTTCTTCTCTCTCTCTCTCTCTCTCTCTATGTGTGTGTATTTCAGATTTCCTTTTATGCTTTCTTGCTTAGTTTCAGCTAAGTTGATGTTTTTCCGAGTTAGCATGAGAGTAAATTCCTATCTATGTTTGTTATACGATCTTAATTTGTTATTTATGGGCGAGGCCCTTCTGTCGTCTTTGGATTAATTTGTTATTTTGGGAATACTCGTTTCTTGTTTGAATTTGTTCTTTCTCCTTTTGGTAGTATCAACTTAGTTGTGACTTGTGATTAATGAAGGCTTGGAGATGTGGGCTGTTTGAGGTATCTTCAGTTGGTAAATTTGAATCAGTCATGTATAGCTGCTTAAGCTACCCTTTTGTGTGTTTGTGGGTGAAATTCAATTATTGATTTGTTAAAACATAAAATTCAATTATTCATCGACTCTCTCTCTCCCCCCTACTGCAGATTGCTTTTTTGCTCTAAAGGTTTGGAACGCCCAGAAAGCTGGAGCAGCAGCACTTCTAGTAGTTGATGAATTGGATGAACCATTAATCACAATGGACTCTCCCGAAGCGGAACTCGTATCAGAAAAATATATAGCCAACATTACAATTCCATCTGCATTGGTTCGTAAATCGTTTGGGGAAAAACTAAAGGAAGCAATCAGCTCTGGAGAAATGGTGAATGTGATTCTTGATTGGAGAGAAGCAGTTCCCCACCCTGATGATCGAGTTGAATATGAGCTTTGGTCTAACAGCAATGATGAGTGTGGAGTTAAGTGTGATATGTTGATGGATTTCTTGAAGGAATTTAAGGGTGCAGCCCAGATTCTAGAAAAAGGCGGTTATACTCAGTTTACACCTCATTATATTACTTGGTATTGCCCTGGAGCTTTCACCATAAGCAAACAATGCAAGTCACAGTGCATAAATCATGGAAGATATTGTTCTCCCGATCCTGAAGAAGATTTTAGCAGCGGTTATGATGGAAAGGATGTTGTTCTTGAGAATTTGAGACAGCTTTGTGTGTTTAGAGTGGCTAATGAGACCAAAAAGCCCTGGATTTGGTGGGATTATGTTACTGATTTCCAAATTAGATGTCCCATGAAGGAGAAGAAATATAACAAGGAGTGTGCCGACAAGGTCATCAGATCTTTAGGTATTTGTTCGTGCCTTTATTTATCGTGTTGCCTGTAGTATTCTGGAATTAGCATTGTATGCTAATGTTGCTGGAAAAATTAGGCCTTAATTTGAAAGATATTGAAAAATGCATGGGCGACCCTGATGCTGATTCCGACAATCCCGTTTTGAAGGAAGAGCAGGATGCTCAAGTGAGTGTTATAGTTGATATTATAATTGAATTGGGTGAATATAGTTTTACATGTTGGTGATAATGTGAAATGTAGGTTGGAAAAGGATCACGTGGTGATGTAACCATATTGCCTACTCTTGTTGTGAATAATCGACAATATCGAGGTCGGTCTAAATGTAACATCTTATTTATCATGAGACTTACTATTACCAATATGTCTAATTTTTTCTGATACACAGGGAAATTGGAAAAAGGTGCAGTTTTGAAGGCGTTGTGTGCTGGTTTTGAGGAGACTACCGAGCCATCTGTTTGTTTAAGTGATGGTATGTTTTCAATGTTAATGATGGTACTCGTCACCTTAAATCTTTTATTCTGTCTCATCTCTCATGTATCAGACATTTGTTTTACTTTCTAAATTATTTGTTCATGTATTATAAATTTAATAAATCATTAAAAATAATTAAAAAATATAAAAATGTGTGTGTGTGTATATATATACATATCCAAATGATTAACTTGGACATGTTTCCGTAACATCAGACGTGGAATCAAATGAGTGCTTCAATAATAACAATGGTGGCTGCTGGGAAGACAAGATAGCTAATATTACTGCTTGCAAGGTTCTATTTATTAATTTATTATCAGTAAACTGATCTTTGTCTTTAGCCCTTTTCATTGCTAACAAATGTATATGCACATTTAGGACACATTTCGAGGAAGAGTGTGCCAATGCCCTACAGTTAATGGCATCCAGTTTAAGGGAGACGGTTATAGCTCTTGTGTTCGTACGTAAATTCTTTCATTTCTTATCTTTCTTTTACATAGTAAAATTCCACAAACATCTCAAGGTATTGTTTTTTAATTATTGAAACAAATATTTCTTTATGCAGCTAGCGGGCCCGGGCGATGCAATGTCGGTCATGGAGGCTGTTGGCATGAAAGCAGAAACGGAATCACTTACTCTGCTTGTGTGGTTGGTTTATCTTACAATTCTGTGTTAATGGTTTTTAAAGCTAAGTATTGCATTGGATTGAAAGTTGCTATTTCATCAACAGGATAACGAGGAGGGAAAATGCATGTGTCCGAAGGGATTTAAAGGAGATGGTGTCAAAAACTGTGAAGGTAAGAGGATTTAACCTATACGTGACGATCTGCATGCTGTTGATTTGCCATTTCCCGTGGTATATTGCTAAATGTTTGAAGGAATGTTCATTTGAAAAGAAAATTTACTCGTGAATTGTGAACATATATATATATAAGTTCCCTTGATGTATAGCTATGTTCGAGTTAATGTAATTTCAAAAATCAAATTAACAAATTTTAAATTATGTGATTTCCCTTTATATATGACTAATTGTTCGAATAAGTGTAATTTCAAAAGAAAATTAACTCATGAAATGTGAAAAAAATATAGTCCAAATGAAGTATTGATGGACATTTAGCTCTGTAGATATATATGCTTCTAAATAAACATTTTGAAGGGTTTGAATATCGAAAGATTTGCTCTTTAGTCTTCACATTCCAAATATAGGAATTTTCTCCATTATGGTAAAACTCAAAAGTATTTTCAAAGTAATTTCATAACCATTTTTCTTAGAATGAACAAGGCTGTATGGATATACAGATATTGACGAGTGTAAGGAGAAGAAAGCTTGTCAATGCCCGGAATGCAGCTGCAAGGATACATGGGGCAGCTATGAGTGCAAATGTAGTGGAGACCTCTTGTATATCAGGGAACACGATACCTGCATAAGTTAGTTTTCTCTTAGCTTATATATGTGTGTGTGTGTGTGTGAACGGTACCTTCCTAATTTCCGATTTATTTTTCTGATCTATTTGTTACCCACAGGTAAAATGGCGTCCGAGGTTAGGTCTGCATGGACGGCTATTTGGATTAGTGTGCTTGGATTAGCTGTGGCTGCCGGCGTTGCCTATATCATCTATAAACATAGATTGAGGGTATGTTTTTTCCTTCACAAAAAAGTTCAAAATCAGTTTTTGTCTCTGATGTGTTTCTTTCCCCTTGTATCTGATGGGTTCGTGACTATGAGTCTATGACTTTCTTATATGATGAGATGAGGAAAAATACGGGGATTCTTACATTTAGCCTTATATTGTTTCTTTCTTCTACTCGATTTAGGTCCCAAAAATGGTTTTCCTTCAAATCCCCAACGAAATACATTAAGGCCACGCATGGTGTATTTCTTTTCTTCCTTAAGGAATTTAACGGGGAATTAGTCATAGAGCTAAACTTGATACATAAACAACCAACCTAGACTAAATGTGAAAAACCTCGTAATCAATAGGACCAAAATCGGAAAAGGGCACTTTTTGGGACAAAAACTGCAATTTGCCTGATGAGATAAGTGTTTTGTTTGAGAAACTGAGATACATGTAGATTTTTTTGGTTCGGGCCAACATACGTGCGTTGTTTTGTTTCTTGTTGAATACGACATTATATCATATCTTAGCTGCTCACTTGAAAATGTTTCCTTTTCAGTCGTACATGGATTCAGAGATACGGGCAATAATGGCACAATACATGCCTCTGGACGGCCAAAATGAAGTTCCCAGCCACGCAAATGAAGATCGTGCTTGAAGATGATCGGTTCGTATTCAAAGGTGATATACCTTGTATGGTCTCCGTACAATTATCCAACAAATCCATATTTTGTGAAAATTTGCTGGAAAATGAGTGAAATGAGAGTTCTTAACACAGCGAGCGGGTTATGTTAACCTTATTCGCTTACAACTGCAGAACGTTGTTGTTGCTCAGTTGCTGAATGTACTGTCAATTTAGATTTAGGATCGCGAGTTTGAATTTGCATTAGAATTAAAAGACGTTCCTCTAGTTTTGGGAGCGGAATTTGGACCTCTAATGATGATATACATAAAGTATGTTTTATATAGATAGTTTTGTGATAAGTATTTGCAGAATTGTCACGTTCAAAGTCTCATCTCAAATAGTTGGGAAACTATTTAAAGTAAAGGTTTCCGGAATAATCTGCATAGACGAATCAAGTCGATTGCTGGTTTGATGTAATAGAATTTCCACTGTACATGCAAAAACAGAAAAGTTTTGTCATGGTGATTGTGAATCAAGAATAGAAAACCAAATTTACAGATTTTACTAAAAGAATGAATATGCAAAATCCAAAGGAATTGTGATGGAAGTCTTCATCAATTGAAAGAAGCCATAGACCACAATTATTTTTTCGTTATGTATGAATTTTTTGATTTTCAAATTTCAATTCCTTTCAAATAAATACACCGAGGGGCGGATGTAAGCCAAGTGGATCAAGGCAGTGGATTGTGAAGCCACCATGCGCGGGTTCAATTCCCGCCGTTCGCCCGTAAAAAAGACAAAAGGGTTCCTTAATCCTCAGATGGCCAAAGTTCTTCATCTGATTCTGCCAAAAAACAGCACAAAAGCTCACTTATCATTCAACCAAACACCATAACTGTACCGTAGCAAAATTTACAGAAGTAGAATTTGTAAGTCACTTATTTCCTATGTAATATATTCATTATCACATAAAAGCACTTAGGAAATTACTTCTCCACAAGACTGAAACTGCAACCTCAGTAACAACATTTTTTCATTATTGGTTTTCTTCAATTTCAATGAACTTCGAGAGATTATTTTAGGGGAGAGTGAACGACTATAACAAACCTTTTCGCAATCGTTCCTTGTTTAGTAACTTAGTCTTTGCTTTGAGGACAGCGGACCTGCTCGGTCTGTGAGTCCACTGTAAAGCATGGGAAAAAGAAATAATATCACAACTTCTTAAATACCAATAGTAGCAAGAAAAATGAACATAAGCTTGAAAGACTTACATCCTTGCCACCTCCACTTTGTCTTGATTCAGGCAAGAAAAAATTGATAGTTACCTAAATACATCAGATAAAATTACATAAATCAAAACGATTTTATGAACCAACACTAACAACCACCTAGAATGAACCAACACTGAAAAGGTATAATAATAAAATACAAACTAAAACCTCTTCTCTTTCAAGACCGTAAAGCTCGTCTCCTGGCATTTGTTTTACTGGAGTGAAGTTGAAAACATCATGTAGAAACTCATTGGTCTGTTAAAAAAAGAAAGAATTGTATAATATAAACATAAGAATCTAAGATGTAGTGCAAAAACAGTTTGAACGAAAAGAATCAGGATTCCAACCATCATGTGTGGAACAAATCCACGTCCTAGGAAACGCTTGATGAAATTAACCTATTAAATACAAAATAAAATTTAAGTATCCAAAGTATCAGAGACTAAACAAATTAATATTAGGTACAAAATTAAATACCTGTAATAACTGGGACAGTGAATTTAACACCAAGCTATGCCTACCGATCTTCAAACCGGCTTCAGGGAAAGAATCATTCTAAAAAGGTGGCAATATAATATTATATTACGCTAAATATCATTAAAGCATTTGTAATGTAGCTTATAACAAGACAATATAAAATAGTTGAATACCTGTAAAACTTCCAAAATATTCAGTGAGAAGTTGCTCCATCCATTTACAGTTTTTAGGGCTGCACTCTCGAGTGAAGCTCTTCTCAAAAGTTCCGTGGCATGATTGGCTACTATTTCTTGTAGTTCTTGCACGGAGGGATTTTGATTAATTGTGTTTTTGCCCTTTTCATCTAAACTAACTTCATCAATTGTAGTATTATTACTAAATTTATCGAGGCTTCCCACTTCACATATTAAGGCAATAGCTTCACCAGCTGCCATGCGGACAGATTCATCATCCACTTCTAGAAGATCCAGAAAGCATGGAATTGCACTGATGGAAGAAAAATTCAATTCAACATAACTTAAAATGCCAAATTATTTACCATTAATGATTAATTTACCCTTGCCAATAATGATGATTAAGATTCCAGCCATCAATAGCTGTGAGAAGAAAGGACCAAGCAGAAATTGCTGCAGATAGAACACAAGCTGAATGTTTCTTAGCAACAACCTGAAATCGAATGATGGATATCGGTTAACATCAGAAACCTAAAAAAAGGACAAAAGTGGAAAAAGGATACCAGTAGCAATACATTGCATATGGTGTTTACAAACAACATATGATCATATGAACACGTCCAAGAGGTAGCAAGAGATGGAAAAAAGAATAAATTAACGAAAACGGTAAAAAAGGAAATAAACGAATACGGAAGAAGGGATACACATACATTTTCACAATATATGAAGCGCCATAGAATCTGCATGGGAGCTTCTGTCTGCTCAGAATCACTTGCACCAACAAAAGTGGCCACAGCTAAACAGTCGATCACCTAATCAAAATTACAGCACAAAAATGAACTTTAGAAGTAAATAACAATTAAACACACAGATCCATTGCCAACAATCATACATACAGATAACAACACAGCTTCATTCTTGGATTTCAGAGCTTGTGAGATCGCAGGAAGTAATTCCTTACAAAGTTCCTCAGCATGATCCCCACAACCTACTGTGATCGACAACAGTCCTGTATAGTGAAACAAAGAATTAGACTCCCTAATAGGAGATAATCATGTACAGAGAAGTTAATTATGAAAGGAAAATAACCAAGGGCACGACAAGCTAAGGCAATCTCGTTGGAGGAACCCTTCTTGATAGAGTTCAGGCACCTGTATAGCAGAGTAGCAAAACTGCAAAAAAAACAAAAGGAACACCACCACATATCAAGTCATCTAAAGGGTTCAATTGTGTTTAAAATTAGTACAAAATCAATTATCCAACACACTCACACAAACACAGATACACACACAAAATATCATTCAAGAATCTAGTAAAAAGGCTAACTTTTTCTCAGCAAACTGAGATCGATGGTTGAGCTTAAGACCGTCGACAATCAAAGACAGTGCCGACTCCCTTACAGAACCCCTAATCGCCAAAAGAACAAAGGCAATAACAAATTAGAACATAATAATCGCAGCTATCAAAAGAATGATGAAACAGAAAGAGAATTTTAAGCATATAAATTTTCAACAGGAAGCACCTCTTGGCGAACAAATCATCCAAGAACTTCTCCATTGTATCAATTGCGCCAACTGGAGCTATGTCCCAGACGATTCCCGAAATCAAACACTATGATTCTGCAGCCTTTTAGATTAAAGATTAAAGAACAAACTTCCCAATTCAAAGGAGAACTAAAACACTTACTTCCGATCAGAATATGCAGATTCCAGAATCAAATTGAAGGGTTTTCATAAAAACTCTGAATTTCTGCAAAATGAATTTACCAATGCCGTTGAGTACAAATATGAAATTTTGATTCTGAAATACGAACTCGGAATGGGTATTCGGATGAAGGATCCGGACCCGATATTTTGGTAATATTACAAGGGAAGCCTCAACATTCCTTGAATATTACGTTTGAGCCGGATATATTTGATATGGAAATTATAGACCTTCTTCTATACAAGTTATATAAGTTCTTAATAATGGATGTTTCCTATTTTTACCCCTTTTAAAAAAAATAATAATAATAAATTTAACATCCTATGATTCTATCCTAAATGATATGTCTACGTACCACAAATTTGAGGTGTGGTTGAACGGTTCCACGTATGAACCCGTGTTACTTGTCTTGTTTTTTTTAGATACCAACTTTACAAATTTTACAATCTCATATATGTGATTCTCGGGAATGAATCCGGAAATTAGAATCGAGGTTTTTCTTGTAAATACATGGGGGTTGAACTTATATAACCTCTAGTATTCATGTATAAGACTTATAAGATCATATTTTCTTACGATTTGAGAGTTGTTTTTTCGTCATTTCTGTTGAGCTACTAGAAATATATGACTTCTCTACTCAACTTCTTCATGCCAAATAATGCATCTGCATAAAAACTTCGAAATATTTTTCAAAATATGTGGCTTATTATTTTGTTTTTTTTTATCTAGATCATCAAAGCATATTATTTTTCAAAAGAACATATGGCTTCCCACTCGTTCGAAGTGTTAATTGAGTGGGATATTTATTTTTTAAAATGTCAGAGGCTTGATTATTGATTTTGATGTGTCTAATATATATTATATTAGGGATTAGTTATTATAATGGACGGTGAATATTAAATATGTATTTTTAATAATAATTACATAATAATCTTTAATTTGATAAACATACTAGCTATATTTGTACAATAATGACATAAGAATATCAATTGGATGAACATAAAACAGTAAAATAGATAAGTAACATTTGCAAAATCGATTTTGTATTAAGTAAAATGAAATAGGTTTTAAAACTTTCACATCTAATGGGTCTAAGTCAAAGTTTCAAATTAATCAGCTTAAGTCCCTCAATTGGTGCACTCCAGCTCTCATTCTCACCCCTTTTCCTCCTGTACATATCCATATGGTTTTAAATTTTGGAACGCAAACAAATATATGCTTTATTACTCAAAAAACAAAGTTTATACCTTCAATATATGAGTGCTTATTATTTACAATAATGCCTACCATACTTCATGCACAAATGAATGCAGACAAACACAAAAAGATACAAAGATACGAAAATGAAGTCGATTGAGAAAAGCATACTTTCCTAATAGCTCATCGGAAATGATGAAAAAGAAACTCTCAAATTGTAAGAAGATATAATCTTGCAAGTCTTATATATAAAATAATAGAGGCCGTACAAATCCAATCCTCATGTATTTACAATAAAAAGCTTAGTTCCAATTTCCGTATTCATCTCCAGTAATCATATATATGAGATTGTATAGTTTGCACAGTTGATATCTCGTAAAAACATGACAAGCATGAGTTTACGGCGCGGAGATCATAAGTACATTGTTTTGTTGCACATTGACAAAAACTGGAATTTTCTTGATGAGATGAGTTTTGTTTAGAAAGCAGAGATGAGTTTTGTTTAGAAAGCAGAAATGCACGACCAACATAAAACATTGTTTTGTTGCACCTGCAGTATGTTTGAACACTTGTGTTCTCGTAGATTATCAAATTATATCATATTTTAGTTGTTTACTTGTCCTTTATGGTCAATAATAGCAAAATACATGTCTCTAGACGACCAAAATGAAATTCCAAACCACGCGAACGAAGATCATGCTTGAAAATCATCGGTTCGTATTCAAAAGTGATGTGTCACTTTTTAGGGTCTTTCATACAATTCTCGATAAAATCCATATTTTATCAAATCTATTGAAAAATAAGTGAAATGAGAGTTTAAACAAGGCAAACAGATTATGTTAACCTAACCTTATTAACTTAACAATCGAAAAACGTTTGTTAGATCAATTGCAGTTACTTAATTGTTGAAATGTATTGTCAATTTTGATTTAGAATCATGAATTTGAAATTTTTTTTTTTATCGAAGTTAGGAGATTTTTTTTATTATTCTGGGAGCAAAATCTTAAATTCTAATGATGATATACATAAGTGCGTGACAATGTGTATAAGGAAGAGGGGTGTTCAAACATATTAGTAGTAAGCATATGCATTTCACGTCTCAAGTTTGAGCCTCGTCAAAATAGACAGGATTATTGGAAACCACTAACAATTCTCTTTAAGTTATAGGTTTGTACACAATCTATACTAAGTATAAATGCAAAATTTATATTATTATATTGAAGGAGAGCAAAATTTATTAAGTGAGAGACTTCTAAGAAGTCGTTTACTTTCCCAGGAAAGGTTTTGGACAGATAAGATAATGAAGGTTTTTTTAATGGATTAGCAGAACATTATCTATTGTTTACCTTTAAAGATAAATATCATGTTTTCTTGAATTAATCGTTTACTTTATAGGTGAAGATAATACTTTAACTAGTAATTTTACCAAAATAGCCATATAATAATCTCATTTAATATATAATTTTTTTAAAATTATTTTTCCTTCTTTTAACGGTATATACATTATACATTTTTCTTTCTTCTAAATTCCAGGGCAGTAAAGTATCATTAATTATTATTAAATAAATTTAGAATCACATTACATTAATTGAGTGCAATACAATCATAGTAAAAAATGTAATTCTTTTATTAATATGTTGATTTTTTTTTAAAAAAAAAACGAACTTATTTAGCTAGAATCAGTTTGCGCCTCTATCAATGTAACATCCCGCTCGTCCGATTTATAAGGTACGTCTTGTTTCAACCTTTTAATGTGTTTAATTATGTGATTTTATATTTTTCGTGGCCCTATTTTGAACTCTTTTAGAGTTTAGGGGCCTTTTTGTAATTTTATTTTTTTAGGGGTTTTTCGGTCATTTATCGTTCGAACGAGATTTTGACCATTTTGACCCCTTCAACGCGTTCGGGGCATCGAAACGAGTCCGTAAACTCTGAGTTTGCCCTATTCTGACGTCGTTAACCCCTTCTTCCGACCGTTTTCGTGTACGAGGACCCGAGATATAATACCCGGATCCTCGTTTTGCGTGCCATAATTCCAGCTTCAGCTTCTCTCTCCCGCGATTTTCACTGTTCACACACACTCACGGTGTGTTTTCACACACTACTCAAACTCGCTCGTTTCTCGACGGAATTCGATGAATGAATAGTCCATTTCGATTGTCTCGACGACGCGGTCGCAACCGTACCAAGAACTCGACCAACCGACGACCGACGACGGAGATATTCGTGATTTTCAGTCGCGGCTGTAGGAGGTGGCGGAGCTGCCACTTTGCCGGCCTCCCGCGGCGGCTTCCGGGGACCCTCCGGCGACACGCGCCCCACAGCCGGTGAGAGGAGCTCCTGGCGCAGCGGATGACGTTGGCGGAGCGCCCAACGGCCACCGGACGGCGGTGCACGCGCCGCCTGAAGTTCACGCCGCCGCCGCGTGAACAGTGTCACGACGGCGCTCCGGCGACTTTTTCCGACCAAGGTTAGTGTTTTCCAAGGTTTTTCGACCTCCCGAGTCCATTTCCGGCATCGTTTTCACCCAATTTTGGCCGTAGGTGGTGGTTCCGGCGACGTGGTGGTGGCAGAAACTTCGGAGCTCAACGGGGGCCTTTTCCGGCCATCTTTTGGCCTCGGACCCTTCGCGAAAGTTGTTCGGAACGACGAGAACTAATGAACCCCATTTGCTTGACTCCAGATTTTGCCTTTTGGCGGCGGTTTGTGGCGGCACAGTGGCGGCGCACCGGCGGCGCCACCTCCGAGGATTTTTCCGTCATGATAGCTTAGGGTTTTCGTAAAGCTTGTCATGGGTAAGCCGATGCCTCTTTCGGATCGCATTTTGGTTCACCGGTTTGAAAGTAATTGAAGTTTGAAGATTTAGGGTTTTCGTATTGTTGGATCTGAAATTGAAGACAATTGGTTTGGAATTTGCAGAAATTGATCGAGGAATTGGATTGAGCACGATGAATCTTTGCACGGGTGATTTTTCGGGATTTTTCCGGCACGTTCCGGCGGCGGCCGAACGGCGGCCGGCCACTATTCCGGCGGCTCCGGCAGCGGCGATCCGGCGACCTTCGGACAGCGTGTCCGCCTCGTTGTGGTGAGTCTATCACCACTTTCCGTTCGTCAATCGGACACTCGGTTTAATTTCTGCGTATTTATTTGTGTATTTGGGACTTATTTGAATTAATTGTTTAAATGTGAATTAATTGTTATATGCTTGAATTGTTGATCGAAATGAATTCCATTGTGTATGAAATCATGTATAATATGAAATATGATAAGTATGGACTTTGTATTTTGTAAATTGAATCCCGAGTTATTGAATTTATGCTAATTGATTAGATTAGAGGGGGTGTTTGTGTAATTTTTGGAAACAAGATGAATTTGTTTGATTTGATTGGTTCAACCTTGATAATTGAATCCGTTATGTAATATATGAATTGAGTATGCCATGAATGAATTATCTGAACTTAGCATGGTTAGAATTTATTATGAAATTTCGTGAGCTTTAAATGAAATTTGAAACATGCTATTATATGATTTATTTGGCTTTGTAATACGTATAAATTTATGAAACGTTATATGTGAATTTAATTTGATTGCTTTGTAAATGTGCAATATATGAATTGATATGAAATAAAGTGAATCCTATTGCCTTTCAGTTTCCCTAATTTGCATTAATTGTGCGTATGAATATGCCTTAATGTTTTGTTTCGCATATAATTTATATAAATTTGAACCTTGCTGATGTGATTGCATTTATTAAGTGTTTGAGCATATGCCGTGCGTCCCTATGTGGTTGTCTGCTTGAGTCTGAGTTCCGTGCTGTGTTTGTGTGTTCAGTTGGTACAGGTGCACCCGGGGTGGTGACTTGAGGTCGTGCAGGTTCCGAGGTGGACCTTCTGCTTTGTATTTGGCTCTGTTTGGTGTAAGGTGAGGTTTTAGGATTTTTGTTTTAGTTACAGCGACCTACAACATTCTGTGCTCGTTTTCAAGCCTGCATGCGATTATTCTATTATATTTATATAATAGATACGTGTTTATATGATATGTTTATGAATTTGTCATACGATTAAAGGTTTTCGAACTGTATATGTACGAGCATATGTAAGCTTGAAATGTTTTGCAACGAGGCTATGCTCCAAACCGTGTGTCTTCATACCGGCTGCGGATTAGGATGACACGGAGAGGTACGTTTATAGCATATGCTAAGTTGCAAGGTATGGTATGCTCCGATAAGGTACGTAAGTATGATTTTGATTCGATATGATAAGTTTGATATGTAGCGAGTTATGATATGATCTGTCTGATATGCTCTGTTTTGATATGTTGGGCCCCGAGACGTGGGTAAGGGGGACCCGGGACGACCATGGGGCCGCCGGTTATGACCCCTGTGCACGTTCTCATTTGAGATATTCACGTGCGACCTAGGGAGGTTGGGAAGGCGTGGTATCTTGAGCCCTCGGTGGATAACCGGGGAAGGCACAGTGTGGGTTCGCTACCCCGTGTGTGTTTGTATCTGTATGAGTAGTGAGGGTTTGCTCCCCGAACTACATGGTGTTGGGGTTGGATTGTTTATGATATTTGTTGATTTCTGATATGATACGTATGATTCGATATGAAAGTAAGGTGGGAGACCCGTTACTCGCCGGGTATATGATTATGATATGTTATGTTGATTATGAAACGGAATAGTAGCTTTCTCTCTTAATAAAATATGAGTATGCTCAGTTTGTTAAGTTATGAATAAGATAAGATATGTATAAGTTTGATTTGATATGATATGTATAAGTTCGATTTGAAAATGGTTTTGGTATGCAAAACCCTACTCCCGGTTCATAATCTTTCTTTTGATACGTGCTCTGCTCCTTATTATGTATAGTGTGTGTGAGTTCAGCCCCCTCGCTCAGTCAGTGGACTGACCCTCGCCCCACCTATGTTTTTAGTTTGCAGGTGCAAGTTGTTGGAGTTCGAGCTAGGCGGCTTTGAGTCGGGTCTGTCGAGTCTGTGTCTGTCCGTTTGATTTTGTTAATTACTTTGTTCCGATTTATGTATGAAAATTATGTATATAGTATGTTCTGTACAAGTTGACGTTTATGCTTTGATCATATGAATTTTCGGGACAGGGTGTGGAATTAGTCGAACCCGTTTATTTATGTTCGTTGATTAAAGTTTTTGTTAGTTCATATTTTGCATCGCTTCCGCATTCGGGTTTTGCTTATTTTACTTGTACAGGGTTTAGGTACCGCCTAGCTTTGGTTGGTTTTTCGTTTGTCACCCGTTCGCTGTGACTTGGTGCGTGTGCGGACTTTCCATTTCGTACCACGTGTCGGGTCATAGTGCGGGGGTGTGGTGCCCCACCGATTGGGGTGCTACAATCAATTTCAATTATTTCATTATTTATCATTGGTATGTTGGCATCCCCGTCACTTGTCGTCACTGGAAATCTCAATTATTTCAAACAAATTGGGTTCTTCTTCCTGAAAAATCCCCTCAAATATTCCAACTAGAGCATCCCATCGAGGATCTCCTTCAAAGTAATAGGCTCTTGCAATTGGAAAATCTTTCAAAGTAATAGGCTCTGATGAATTTTGAGCTCTATTTCGCGGGAATTCTAGGGCTCTGCGTCGTGGGTATAATCGAGACTAGTAATTGTGGCACACTCATTGCGTGTGCAAATTAATTTTTTTTTATGATTTAAATATATTTATAATAATTTATATATTATTATATATTTTATAATTAATTTTAATATATTTATTAAATTATAATAAATAAATAGCATGAAAAGATAATATACCAAACAACATTATCTTTAAAAAAAGATAAAAATTATATATTAAAGAAAGAAAAATTAAAATGAGATAAGAGTAAAGATAAGTTAGAAATATATTTTTGAAGTGATAATATAAACAAATAGAGAAAAAAAAAAGAGAAAAGAACGTGAAAGAAGAAAACGGATTAACATAAATAAAGAAAAATATAATTTCTTTTTTTTAATAAATAATAATAGCAAAAATTTGTAAATAAATCAAAGATTTGGGTAAATAAGTAAATTGCCATTACCGATAAAACTCATGATTTCTCAAACACGGCATTTTTCCATGTGAGAGAAAACCAACAAAATCTTCTCTATCCTACGGGCCGAAGAGATTTTGACAGAAAACCCAACCTGAAAAGTAAATGACAGATTTTGAGAGTTAATTAATTTTATCTATCAGATTATATAAAAGTAAACGAGCTCTAAAGTGGTTATACTATTATCTATATTATATTATATTGTATTATATCATCTCAGAGAGACTATACTGTTATCTATATTATTACACTAAGACTCCTAGAAATAATATATTATTATATTAAGGGAGGGACGAGTTATTTTTTATTTATCTCTAAATTCTTTTTTTTTTCCGCAACTCACTCCAAATTTTTTCTATTATATTTTTTTATCATCTTCCCCCTATTTTTAAATTTCTATATTAATTTTTTTTGAATTAATGTAATATTATCTTATTTTATTTATTTATCAGAGATTTATAATATTAAAATAAAGGGAATTTGTGTCTACAGTCTACTGAAGATTTGATATGGGCATTTATTATCTCTTTTAGGGCCATTTATTTGGTTGTTTAACCTTATGAACATTAAGGCCCCTATTAAATAAAGGCTAGTTTTTAATCCACTAAAGCCATTTGGGCTTTGGGAAGACTACTGAATTAATCGGTTATGGGCTCAAAGTCATGGAAGAATTATGGCATATGGTGACACGTGTAAGCTCATGGTGAAGACACAATTCATGTATATAGGAGCTCAATCATTAGGTAAAGGTAATTCATTCAAAATTTTCATTACTATATTTCTTACTATATATTTTTACGAAATAACTTAATCTGGTAAAGAGTTTTCAAAGGAAATACTTTGGATGGGCCCTTCTTATGAAGTGTTTATGTATCATTATTAGTGGATTTATAAGTGATACAAGAAGGTACGATCAAAGTCATATTAATATTATGTTAGAAACTACTTCTATAGTTAACAGTGAATATATTGTTGTAGGCATAATTTTTTAGTAATAATTACATAACAAACTTTAATTTAATAAACATATGATATTTGTACAATAATTACATAAGAATCTCAATTGGATGAACATAAAACAATAAAATAGATATCCAAACAAATGAAATAGGTTTCAAAACTTTCATAACTAATATCTAATGGGTCTGAGTCAGAAGTTTCTAATTAATCAGCTTTAAGTTATTCTTGACAATGCTCAATTGGTGAACTCCAGCTCTCATTCTCACCCCTTTTTGTCCGATATATATATATCCATATTCTTTAAAATTTTGGAATGCAAACAAAATATATGCTTTATTTGTAAAAAAAAAAGAAAAAAAACTAAGACATCATATTGTACCTTCAACATATGAATACTCGTTATTTACGATAAAACTTATGATACTTCATTTATTTATTTATTTAATTTAACTTATATATAAGAGCCGTAAGTCCAATTTGGGTCAAAATTGGACTCATAATTGCAGTTTTTCTCCCTGCCACAGCAGATCGGCACCTTCTTTCTTCCATCTCCATAGAAGATTATCAGCTTCCAATTTGTCATGAATTCCAAGCAGCATATCATGGAGAAAGGAAACATGCAAGGATCTGTTAAGAAGAAGAGCACGTGCTTGCTCACATGGGGGAAAATAGGAGGGCAAGACGACACCGTTTGAAGACCATTGCTGACATTATATCTACTTAATTAAATTGCTAAACCTTTTATCACGTTTTCTATTTTACTCAGCACTTTTGGGGTGTAAGTGTAATATTCCATTTCTATTAGTTTTTGTCTTGTTTTGGACGAGGTTGTTAGGCTGTGGAGGGGACCATTTATACAGCCTGAATTTCAGTGCTGAGTAGTGAAATTTGATGATTGCTTTTCTGATTCTCAATCTCTCTCTCTCTTCTTTGCTTTCTCCCCAAGTTGCTCTCTTCTCTCTCTTCCCAATTTCTTCATTACTGCTGCGTTCATACTCTGTTGTTTTCTGCTTACTTTCCAATTTTAGTTAAGAAGAAACACTGTTCCATTGAGTAGATCTCCAGATCATAACATTGGCCTCAGAGCCAGATTCGAATTTACACCTGGTATCATGACAAAAACCCAGGCTCAACGATTTGAGGAGCTAGAATCAGCTGTTAACCAGCTAAGAGAGGGATATACTCTGCTTTCCGATGGTCAGGAAGATATTAAAAAACAGATGGAAGAATCTTCCAAGCAAATGGAAGGGGTCATTAGTTTAAAGATGGAGGAGATTCTGAAGGTGATCAGGGGTAAACAGACAGCCCCAGCGTATGGAGCAGGAGCTATACCACCTTCCTACGCGGATGTTACAGTTGGGAGTGGCTCAGGAGGATCTGGAGGAGTGGGAATGGGAGCTAATCCCAACGTGAACAACCTTACCCCTCCTGGAAATCAAAGTGTGCTGAGACACAGACCTGATGCGGGGTTAATGCCACCACCTCCGGGGTTCAGAGGTCCAGATCTGCAAGGTAACAATTCTCTTAAGAACAAAATTGAGTTTCCTAGATTCAATGGCGAGGAACCTAGGAACTGGCTTAGGAAGTGTTACAAGTACTTTCTGTTCAATCCATTAAGCGATTACGAAAAAATTATGCTAGCAGCCATGAACATGGAAGGAATAGCGGATCACTGGTATATAGACTACATGGAAGGGAAAGAGAATATGGGGTGGGCCTGGTTTGCTGATTCCGTGATGAAACGGTTCTCAAAACAAGAAGAGCAAAACCTGGTAGGGCAATTTAACAAATTAAAACAGGGAAAAAATCTGGAGGAGTATATCTTGAAGTTTGAGGAGCTTAAGTCATTTATGAGCAGTACCAACAGAGCACTAACGGAGGAATATTTCATCCAAAGTTTTATCAGTGGCTTGAAAGATGAAATCAGCCAAATGCTGGACATGTTGGGACCTCAGACTTTAGCTCATGCTATTGCTCTAGCAAGGAAACAAGATAACCATGTGGAAACAATGCAGAGGAATGGGAAAACATCTCATAAATCCTGGAATGGGAAGAACAATGATACTGTGGTAAGAAGAAATCCCAGCAATTATAGTGAGAAGCATTTACCCATAAAAAGGCTTAACTATGAAGAACTTGAGAGTAAAAGGAAGAAGGGGCTATGTTTTAACTGTGATGAACCGTATCACATAGGGCATAAATGCAAGAAACTTTTTGTGATAGTTGGGGTAGAAGCAGATGAGGGAATTGAAGAAGAGGGAGAAATAGAGGAATCTCCTGTCATTGAAGTAGGATGTGAAGACTCTGAAGAGTACAAAATCTCTTATAATGCCATAGCAGGCAAGGTTACTCCTGAGACTCTCAAAGTAGAAGGCAGAGTTAAGGGAAAGAGTATTTCCATTCTCCTGGATACTGGGAGCACGCACACTTTCTTGGACAAAGCAGCAGCCAAGAAACTTAACTGCCAGATTGAGTGCACTAATGTGTTGACAGTCACAGTGGCTAATGGTGGGAGGATGCACTGTGATGGCAAATGTAGTCAGTTTATGTGGAAAATGGGAGGTTACACTTTTAAAACTGATGTGAGGGTACTAGATTTGGGGGTACATGACATGGTGGTTGGAGTGGATTTCTTAAGGAAGCTAGGTCCTGTTACCTTTGATTTTGACAATCAAACTTTGAAGTTCCAGAAAGATCAAAGGGTAATCACACTATATGGCAAAGGAAGTGATCTCTCTCTGAAAATGATCACAGGAATGAAGCTAAAGAAGTTTTTCTCTAGAAAAAAGGAAGCAGCTAGATGTTTTTGTATGGTGACAACAGTTTCTCCAGAGCAAAATGAAGGGATTGGAAAAGAAGTACAGCCAATACTATCAAAGTATCAGGCTGTGTTGAAGAACCAGTGGAAATGCCACCTGTTAGATCACATGATCACAAGATCCCCCTGAAGGAAGGAGTTTCAGCCTTCAAACAACATCCCTATAGATATCCCCATGTACAAAAGAAGGAGATTGAGAAGTTAATCACTGAAATGATGAAGAATGGGATCATACAACCAAGCAATAGTCCCTATTCATCACCAGTATTATTGGTCAAAAAGAAAGATGGTTCATGGAGATTTTGTGTGGACTACAGAAAGTTAAACTCCATAACTGTTAAGGATAGTTACCCCATACCTCTTATTGATGACTTGTTAGATGAACTGGGGGGGGCCACTTATTTTTCTAAAATAGACCTGAGAGCAGGGTATCACCAGATAAGAGTGGCAGTGGAAGATGTCCCTAAAACTGCTTTTGTAACTACTTCTGGGCTGTATGAATTCAGGGTAATGCCATTTGGTCTAACAAATGCACCTGCTACCTTCCAGTCACTAATGAATGATGTGTTCAAACCATATTTGGGAAAGTTTGTGCTGGTATTCTTTGATGACATATTAATATATAGTAAGAGTTTGGAGGAGCACTGTAATCATTTGGAAATTGTACTCAAAACTCTGAAGGAACAGCAGCTTTATGCCAAGGAATCCAAGTGTAGTTTTGGGATGGAATCTGTGGAGTATCTGGGCCATATCATATCCAAAGAGGGAGTCCAAGCAGATCCCAAGAAAATTGAAGCAATGGTGGAATGGCCCAAACCTAAGACACTGAAGGGGCTAAGGGGATTTTTAGGTCTAACTGGATACTACAGAAAATTCATCAGACATTATGGACTCATAGCTAAACCACTGAATGAGTTAACAAAGAAGGGAAGATTTGAATGGAATGATAAAGCTGTGGAAGCTTTTGAGAAATTGAAGAAAGCCATGACTCAAGCACCTGTGCTATCACTACCTGACTTTGGGAAGAAGTTCATTTTGGAAACAGATGCTTGTTACCATGGATTGGGAGCAGTACTTATGCAGGATAAGCACCCTGTTGCTTATTTCAGCAAAGCTCTGGGAGAGAAGGCTTTGGGAATGTCTGTGTATGAGAAGGAAATGATGGCTATTATCCAAGCAGTGGAGAAGTGGAGAAACTATCTGTTGCATGATACCTTCACCATAAAAACTGACCAATGCAGCCTGAAGTATCTTTTAAATCAGAAAATATCTACTCCTTTACAGCACAAGTATCTCACCAAGTTACTGGGATATAGTTACACAATAGAGTACAAGCAAGGGAAAGAAAACAAGGCTGCTGATGCACTATCTAGGAGAGGGAGTGAAGAGATTACATGCCATGGTATAACTATAATTCAACCACAGTGGGTGGAAGAGCTGACTAAGAGCTATGAAAATGATGAGAAAATACAAGAAGTGATACTAGAGAATGCTGCAATGCCTTATGGAGTTTCATTCTATAATTGCAAAGATGGAATAGTCAGATATAAAGGGAAATTGTATGTGGGAAGAGGTGGTGAATTGAGGAGGCAAATTGTTGAGTACATTCACAACTCTCACATAGGGGGACATTCTGGAATCCAGGCTACCATACAGAGGTTGAAGACCACTTTTACTTGGCCTGATATGTTAGCTACTGTTAAACAGGTGGTGGAAGAGTGTAATATCTGTCAGCAATGCAAACATCAGACTGGGAGAGAATATGGACTGCTACAACCCTTGCCTATTCCTACTCAGGCATGGCAACATATAACTATGGATTTCATTGAACAACTGCCAAATTCTAAGGGAAAGAGTGTTATTTGGGTGATAGTGGATCGGTTTACTAAATACACCCACTGTATACCTCTCTCACATCCTTACACAGCTTCTGAATTAGCCAAAGTTTTTGTTGACACTGTATACAAATTGCATGGATTGCCTAACAGTGTGGTGTCGGATAGGGATCCCATATTTACTAGCTGTTTCTGGAAAGAGATGATGAAGTTGCTTGGGGTACAGCAACAACTTAGCACTGCCTATCACCCCCAAACAGATGGGCAGACAGAGAGGGTAAATCAGTGTATTGAGAATTATTTGAGGTGTATGTGTCATCAGGCGCCAAAGAAGTGGATAGATTGGTTGGGAATGGCAGAATTGTGGTACAATACAAACTATCACACTTCACTTAAGATATCCCCCTTTGAGGCACTGTATGGTTACAAGCCCAGATTACTACTCACTGAACCACATTTACAGCCCACGTCTGTGGGAGTGGAGGAGTTTATGAAAGAAAAACAGAGGATCCAAGAAATGCTGAAGGGACATTTGGTTGAGGCACAAAGCCGGATGAAATATTATGCGGATAAGAACAGGAGGGAGAGGAATTTTCAGGTGGGAGATTTTGTGTTTTTGAAGCTTAAACCTTACAGACAAGCATCACTCAGAAATCACAAAATATGGAAGTTGAGTCCTAAGTATGCAGGGCCATTTGAGATTATTGAGAAAGTGGGGACAGTTGCTTACAAACTCAGGCTACCGGAGGGATCAAGACTTCATCCAGTTTTTCATGTCTCCCTGCTTAAGTTTAAAGTTGGGAAAGTGGACAAAATCAGCTCTGAATTACCTTCTTTTGACAATGAAACTCAGGTTATCTTAATGCCTACTGGAATCTTAGCAAGAAGGATGGTCAAGAGGAACAATGCAGCAGTTCCTCAGATCCTTGTCAAATGGTCTCATTTGCCTGATGATGAAGCAACCTGGGAGGACTATTATGTGATTACTAAGCAGTTTCCTGAATTAGAGTCTCGGGGACAAGACTCAACGGAAGGGGGGAGTAATGTCATGAATTCCAAGCAGCATATCATGTAGAAAGGAAACATGCAAGGATCTGTTAAAAAGAAGAGCACGTGCTTGCTCACATGGGGGAAAATAGGAGGGCAAGACGACACCGTTTGAAGACCATTGCTGACATTATATCTACTTAATTAAATTGCTAAACCTTTTATCACGTTTTCTATTTTACTCAGCACTTTTGGGGTGTAAGTGTAATATTCCATTTCTATTAGTTTTTGTCTTGTTTTGGACGAGGTTGTTAGGCTGTGGAGGGGACCATTTATACAGCCTGAATTTCAGTGCTGAGTAGTGAAATTTGATGATTGCTTTTCTGATTCTCAATCTCTCTCTCTCTTCTTTGCTTTCTCCCCAAGTTGCTCTCTTCTCTCTCTTCCCAATTTCTTCATTACTGCTGCGTTCATACTCTGTTGTTTTCTGCTTACTTTCCAATTTTAGTTAAGAAGAAACACTGTTCCATTGAGTAGATCTCCAGATCATAACATTTCGTTCGTATCTACCACAGGCTATCCGCCTATCCCGTTCACCGTCACCGGCGCCGCAACACCGGATTTTCCTGCTCGAGTTCAACAGACTTTGATCCTTTCTCTGCTTTTTCCACGCACAAACATATGGGCTTGCAAAAATTGAAAGAAAAATAGAGTAAATCCTGCACAAGATAAATAGTGGGCCTTGTTTTTCTTGGTTCTTTTTCTATTTTTCAACTATTTTCTTGCAAAAATGTCGAATTCTGGACGTTTTTCTGATGGGAGGAGGTCTGAAAGATCCAATTTTGCACATACCTGCAATCTCTTCAGCCAGTATATTAAGAAGAAAGGAAATCTCAGGGATTTGAATATCGAAATTGGTGGAAAAGTTGAGAGCTTGGAAACATTAGGTAACTTTATTCTTCTTATTTTTTTATATATATATGTTTCTGTGTGTGTTCTTATTTTTTGAATAGTAATAAATTCTGAATTTTGTATTGTAGTTTGGCTGCTGCATATTATTTGTCAAGTTTCCCTATTGAGGTTTCTTGCTAAATTCCATGATTCTTCCCCGTTGGTATTTTAGCTCTATAGTTTCAAGAAATTTGAAGAAAGTAACTCTTGATAGATCTGAAAGATTATGATTCAAATGTTTCTATCCAAGTATATTCACTTAAAACAAGAATTTCTCTAACTCTATTTGAAGATATATAATTGATTTTCAGTATGTTTTCTTATTTGGATTTTATACAAAAAGGAAATGTTCTCTACATACTAACCCAGAATTCACTTAAACATTTTATAGGACCTTTTATTTTGCATATATTTAACCTCGCAGATAGATTAAATTTTCCGGCTTTATTTTGTAGTGTGAAGATAAATAGTTGGTTGATTAATCTTTTTCCCTCTCATTTTAGTGACACATGGATCATTTCTTTATGCGTGAACTCCTGCACAAGTGAGTATGCCCAACAATAAGGGCAAATTAGCTCAGGCTGCTCAGCTATCAGATTCCTTCACTAATATAGCAGAAGAGGCCTCGTGCAAACATTCAAGATTTTCATGCTTTCTTTGCCCTTTTTCCACGGCTCATGTGTTCTTTATATGAGGTCATAATGGATTATTTAATTAATTAGTGAACTATCTCAAGAATCCAGAACAAGATTCAGTTAAAGTATTCATTATTTTAAATTTACATCACTAACCCTTTATGTTCTTGAATGATAATCCAGTAAAGAGGCTATGACAACGGATACCAAGACTTTCCAACTGACGATTTTCTATTCTGGGCGGGTGTTGGTGTTTGATGATTATCCTTCGAACAAGGTTAAAGAACTCGTGGCCTGTGCTAAGAAAGGGAGCTCCCAAATGTCTTATGGAATTTCGTCGAACACCTTAGGGGAGAAACCCAATCCCAGCGTTGCTGTAGCCGCCACCTCTGGCCCGAAAGAGGGGCTTCCGCCTCGGCCTCAGGCTTGTGGTTCTCATAAGGCTGTCAGTATTTCGTCGGACACTTGTAAGGATATTACAAATACTGATGTTGGTGGGACTTTGGTAACGAACTCCACATCTGAAAAGCAAGATCCTCCGGAATCGGAGGCTGGTGGCTCTGGTAAGTAGCGATTGGCTTCGTAAAAGTTGGATTATGTTTGGCTCTTGAGTTTTATTGTGAGGAAATATAAGAAAAAGCAAAATATATTATACTTGAATTCGAGATTCAAACATCATGCGAAGAAGTCTAGATGTGAATTGTTTTAAAGAATTTCCTTTTTGTGTATTTAGATATGCCCATTGCGAGAATGTCGTCGCTTCATCAGTTCCTTGCCAAGAGGAAAGATAGGTAAGCAAGCACCCTTTACCTTTACTCTTCAATACTCAGAACACTTCCAATTAAAATTATATTGTGTTACATATATGACGTTGAAAATTTACGAAAGACTATGTACCCGTGTATGTGTTGTCGCATATATATCTGTGCATTTAAGTTGATATTTAATTAAGGTTGGCAAACATTGATTTTATCATAGATTCTGTCAATTAGATCAGTTCATAATTGTTCGATATATTTCTTGAATTAGATCACTTTTACATGGTCATACAAAATCCACCTCTTTGTTATCTTGAGAGTCCACATAAATAATTGAACAAATACATAGCTATTTTGTATCTAATATTTTAAATAATTAATTTGCATAGTTAATTGGAGACCAGCTTTTTTGGCTACGTGCTATGTCTATTGTTGTAGAGCTGCTGCTAGATGGCCTTATCAGGTTCAATCCTTAGTCTCGAAACAAAGAAAAGCATTCTTCTCTCAATGTTCCTAGAAAACCTATAACATGAAGAATTTGGTATATTGGTTTTCTTATGCTTTCTTCTTGATGTTCTTTTATGTCCAATTGTCATGCAATTATGAGTATTTTCGTGTCACATCCGATAGGATTACCATTGTCTCTGTAACAGTTGGTGAGATTGTAAAGGCACTTGATCTCATTTTCTCTAAATTCTTGGATGAGGTGAATAATGACTTTAAATATCTTTGATGGAAATTGGAAAACATTTGATTTCATTCATAAGGAGATAATTCTTTTTTATCTGTTTTCTGCTCAGTTTTATATTGAGGATGGAGGTTAGGCGGACCCAGAATCAAAGATTAGACTGGTTGTGCCCAACAGCTCATGTGTTGGAATAATTGGGAAGGGTGGAGCCACCATAAGGTGAGGTTGCTCCCTGTTGTCGCAGAAAATTTAGATGTTCTTAAATTATTGCTTGGTGAATTTCTGCTGTTTGCTTGAACTGTTGTAATGTCCCATGTTAAATGTTGTAGTAACTTGGAGTTAAAAAAGAAATAATTGATGTAGTTACTATTGGTTCTCTATCTGCAACCGTGGCTTTGCAAGAATCTTCTTCTCCTATACATAAGTACAGAAGTACGATTGAACATGTTATTTGATTCAAATGTTTATTCAACCATATATATTTTGACAAGTCCTTTAACTTTATTCACATGTCGTAACAGGACATTGATTGAAGACTCGAAAGCTGATATTAAGATATCTCCCTATGATAACTATTTCCCTGGCTTGCATGATAGATTAGTGACGATATCTGGTACCTTAGGCTGACAAATGCTTGCGATCTAGCAGATCCTTGAGAAACTGATGGACTCATATTATCAGCATTCTGCAAATGCTCCATTCTCTTATGCAGGTATTAATTTCTACATCAAGTTCAAGATAAAGCACTATATTTAGTTGAGTAAGCACTACAATTTTAAAATTGAATTGAAGATGATCACAATATAACCATATACAACAATTGTGGTGTATGATGTTTTGAGGAACATATACTTCAAACAAAGTAGTTTTTGTCGGTGCCAACTGCCATATTTGGATTATACAGAGTATCTGTAAATATTTGTGCATAATTGAAATGTTCATCAAATGTATTTAATTTATATCACAAAGCTCAACAAATATCCATGCGTAATTGAAATGTTTATCAAATGTATTTAATTTATATCATATAGCTCTGCAGTTCAGAAAATGTGGCAATGACAACTACCGCAGTATGAACATTGTTGGTATGAAGATAGTACGGTCCATCTAGAAATGATATCTGAACTTCGGGTATGCCAACAACCTTGGAAGATATTCTTTAAGCTTTTGGATGATGAAGTTTCTGATATACCACCTGCATGAGGAGACAAGGATTGCTTTGCCACAATATATGAGGTTTTGAAGGAAGCATGTCTATCAAATAACGTTTTATCCTTAAGTTAGGTTGACTAAAATTTATGTAAATTTTTTATATCTTAGTATTTGATTCTGATTAGACAGCTAATGATGTCAAAATTTACTTATAAGGTGTATGTTGCTATATTTTAATATGTAATACATCTCATATATATATTGTGTCATGTTTGCTTATATATTATTCAAAGATAATATTATTTTTAGACTCAATACTTAATTAAATACATTCATTCAATAATTTAGCTAAAGACAATTTAGCCGGGCATGAGTACTGCGCCTTGCGTGGTGGCCAGCTTTCTAGTATACAAATATATACAAATAAATGCAAATAAACACAAAAAGATACAAGCATACGGAAATAAAATCGACTGAGGAAAATATACTTCCTAACAACTCAATAGAAATGATGAAAAAGTAACTCTCAAGTCGTAAAAAGATATGATCTTGCAAGTCTTATATATGAATACAATAGGCCATATAAATCCAATCCTCGTGCATTTCCAATAAAAACCTCAGTTCCAATTTCTGCATTCATTCCCAGGAATCATATATATGAGATTACAAAGTTTATACAATTAATAGCTCGAAAAGGCAAGGCAAGTATACGGTGCCTATGTATATAACGTTTTGCGGTGCAAAGATCATAAGTACATTGTTTTGTTGCACATTGACAAAAACTGTAATTCTCTTGATGAGATGAGTTTTGTTTTAGAAAGTAGAAAAGTAGAAATGCACGAAGGCCAACACAGATACACTGTTTTGTTGCAAATGCAGTATGTTTGAACACTTTTTTTTTTTAAACACAAAACAAAAGATAATATATGCTTTATTTTTCAAAAAAAACCGAGACATGATTTTATACTTCCACATATAAGTGCTCATTATTTACTATAACACTTACCATACTTCATACACAAATAAATGCAGACAAACACAAAAGATACAAACATATGAAAATAAAGTCGATTAAGAAAAACATACTTTCCTAATAGTTTAATAGAAATGATGATGAAACAACTTTCAAAGCGTAAGAAGATACAATCATACAAGTTTTATATATGAATACTTAGAGGCCATGTAAATTCATTCCCGGTACATTTACAACAAAAACCTCAATTTCAATTTCCCCATTCAATTTCTCGAATTTGGTTCCAAAAGTGATTTTCCTTCAAATCACCAACGAAGTACATTAAGGCGAGGCATGGTGTATTTGTTTTCTTCCTTTAAGTATTTAACTGGAAATTACACTTGGAACCAAAATTGATACAAAGACAACCAATATAAGACTAAATGTGGAAATTCCCAAAATCAGTTGGGCCTAAAGAGCCGTTGACAAAAACTGTAATTTCAACAAATGTTTAATAATAAATTAATAATCTATACAATTCCCAATGTACACCGATTATGAATCAATAATTCTACACCATTGCATCAATCCCCACATGCCCAAACTCCTTCCTCTGATTCTGAAAAAAAATAAAAAAATATTACTGTTCAAAAACACCTTAATATCATTTTTTTTCATTATTGATTTTCTTTAATTTCACTTCAAGAGACTATTTTAGGGGAGAGAAACGATTGTAAAGAACCTTTTTGCAACCGATTCTTGTTGAGTAACTTAGTCTTTGCTTTCGAGAAAGCGGACCGGCTCCACTGCAAAGCCTGGGAGCAAGAAATAATATCACAACTTCTTATATAGCAAAATAGTTGCTAAGAAAAATGAACATAAGCTTGAAAGACTTTACCCTCTTGACATCTCTACTTTGCCGGTATTCCGGCATGACATCTCCACCTTGTCGGGATTCTGGAATGAAAATTTTGACAGTTACCTCTTCTCTTTCAGAGCTGTAAAGTTTGGCTCCAAACATTTGTTTTACTGGTGTGAAGTTGAAAATCTCGTGTAGAAACTCATTGGCCTGTTCAAACAAGAAAGAATCGTATAATACAAACCTGAAAATCTAAGATTTACAGCAAACACAGTTTGAACACAAGAATCAGAATCAAGATTCTAACCATCATGTGTGGGACAAATCCCCGTCCTAGAAAACGCTCGATGTAGTTAACCTATAAATTACAAAAAAAAAAAAAAATAAATAAAAATTGTAAGTATCCAAGTATCAGAGACTAAACAAGTAATCTCATGTACAAAATAAAATACCTGCAATATCTGGGAGACTGAGTTTAACTGCAAGCTGATCTTCAAACTGGTTTCACCACTCTGCAGGGGCGATATGATATTAGATTATGCTAAATATATATTATCATTGAAGCATTTGTATAGTGCAGCTTCTAACAAGATAAATATAAATGATTAAGTACCTGCAAAACTTCCAAAATATTCAGCGAAAACTTGCTCCATCCATTTACAGTTTTTAGGGCTGCACTTTCGAATGAAGCTCTTCTCAAAATTTCTTGTAGTTCTTGTAGGGGGGGATTTTGGTTAATTATTTCCGTGCCCTTTTCGTCTAAACTAATTTTATCGTTTGTAGTACTATTACTAAATTTATCGAGGCATCCCACTTCACATAGTAAGGCAACAGCTTCACCAGCTGCTATACGGACAGATTCATCATCCACTTTTAGTAGATTCAGAAAGCAAGGAATTGCTCTGTTGGAAGAAAATTTCAATTCAGACAATAACTTAAAATGACAAATTATTGACTATTAATAAATGATAATGTACCCTCTCCAGTAATGGTGATTAAGATTCCAGCCATCAATAGCTGTGAGAAGAAGGGACCAAGCAGAAATAGCAGCACTCAGAACACGAGCCGAATGTTTCTTAACAACAACCTGAAATTCGGAAAAAGAACATCGCTCAACATCAGAGAATCGAAAACCTGTAAAAGACACATTGCATATAGTGTTTACGAACAACATATATATGCTCGTGCCAGCACTTTCAGGAGGTAGCAACAGATGAGTACGCACAAAGAAGATAAATTACACATACATTTTCACAACAGATGAAGCCCCAGATTATCTCCATGGAAGCTTCTGTCTGCTCAAAATCGCTTGCACCAACAAAAGTGGCCACAGCTAAACAGTCGATCGCCTAATCAAAATCAGACATAAAAATGAACTTCAGAAGTAAATAACAGTTAAACACACACATCCATTGCCAACTATCATACATACAGATAACAATACAGATTCATTCTTGGAATTCAGAGCTTGTGAGATTGTGACAAGCAATTCCCTGCAAATTTCCTCAGCATGATCCCCGTAACCGACTGTGATCGACAAAAGTCCTGTATAGTGAAACAAAGAATTAGACTCCCTAATAGGAGATAATCATGTACAGAGGAGTCAATTATGAATGGAAAATAACCTAAGACACGACAAGCTAAGACGATCTCGTTGGAGGAACCGTTCTTGATAGAATTCAGGCATCTATATAGAAGAGTAGCACAACTGCAAGAATGGAAGATCATCATATCATCAAGTCATCTAAAGGAATCATCAAAAGGGAGGCAGTAAAAACATTATTCAAGAATCTGGCTAACTTTTGCTTAGCAAACCGAGATCGATGGTTGAGCTCAAGACCGCTGATGATCAACGACAGTGCTGCCTCCCTTACAGAAACCCTAAAGGCAAAAACAAATTAAAAAAAAAAAAAAAGAATCTCTGCCATCAAAAAGGCAATAACAAACTAAAAAAGAATAATCTCAGCAAATAACGAGTACTTCTTCGCGAATAAATCATCCAACATTGTCACTGTTTGCACTAAAAATCTTCGATCTTGGCTTGTATTTTTAGAACTTCGTCTTCTGTGAACTGGTTTCTTGAATGATGGGATTTCTGTGAACTACCAACAGTTTACCGCTCCTTGATTTTGGTACCCAAATCTATTTATATAGTGGAAGGATTTGGAATTTCCAATTTAACATGATCTATGAGACGGAGTTAGGATTTGATATAAGGGGTGAAAATTAAAATATCACAAATAAAAGGGATAAAAATTTTAATTTAAAGAGGGGAAAAATCATAAATATTCCTAAAATATATATATATATATATATATATATATATATTTTCAAATTTTCGGCTTCGTCATGCTAGGATTTTATATTGTAGTAGGATTTGAGAGTTACCTTTTAACCAAATTACGATTTGAGAGTTACATGTTGAAATAATCAGCCAGATGTCGATCAAATTGAAAGGTTTCCATGAAAAAGAAAAATCTTGGCCATAATTAATATTACAAAAAAAAAAGCACAACATTCCTTGATAATTAAGTTTTAGCCAGAATAATTTTGATATGGAAATTATAGACCTTCTATAGAAGTTCCTCGTAATAGATGTTTCTATTTTCGCTTTTTTTTTTAATGATTAATTTAATATTTCTAGGTGCAATAATCACAAATTTGGTAAGTTTATTGCACCAAAAACCTTTTAATATACCTAATTAACACTCCAAATCCTGTTATTTGAAATGTCTCAAAGTAAATTATGTGATTGTATTAAATTAGTACTCAAAACCTACAATCGTGATTGTTGTCACGATCGGGTTTTGAGTATTAATTTAGTGTTAATTTAATACAAACACGGGGTGGGTTTGTTTTAAGATATTTTAAATCACAGGGTATATCACATGGGATGACCGAACAAAAAAACTTCAAATTTGGCGTGGTTGAGTGAAAAATATTCATTTATTTTTAGTTAAATGTCAAAGGTTGGATAACTGATTATGATGTGTCTATAATTCTATTAGAAAACTAAATGATAGATATCCTGTTCTAAATATAAAAAAATCTAATAATTACATAACAATCTCAATTTGATAAACATATGAAATTACATAATAACCTCCACAGGTGCAAAATCGAATTTGTAGCAAGTATAGATAAGTTAATCCATACAATTGAAATAGTTTTTAAACTTTCATACTTAATACAACTTAAAACATGTTCAATCACTTTACATCTCTAGGTTTAATTATCTGGAAAATATTTCTAAGTTTTTATGAAGATGTATTATTTGACATGAAGATATCTTTATAAACTTTGTTTATAAAGTTTTATTTTATTATGTAAATTGGGACGTGGAGTTTTTTTTTTTCCATCGTTTTCGACACATTTTTTGTGCTAACTTATTTTACAACAAAATAGTTTAAAAGTTGTAGTTTGGATTTTTTATTCGAGTTAATATCTACTATTTTTTTATAAAGTTTGGGGGACAATACGCAGCTAAGTACTTTGGTCTAATGAAAATACTTTACTCCAACTATTACAATTATGGATTTTATGTATTATATATAATATGTTTTTATTGCATAGACAAAGATATTAAAATATTTAATTGAAAAGGCAGTGAATATTTTAAATAATTTTCTTGATAACATAAGTTTTGTTTGAGTCTTTGAGAATCTGAAATACATGTCCTGTCAATTTTGATTAGGGTCACGAGTTTGATTTTTTTATTTTATATATATTTTTTTGAAATTTATGTAAACATTTGCAATTCCCTTTTTTTTTTTTTTTTTTTCCCCACCGAGGGTGTAATTGTCAATGGCAATTGCATTTCTATGAACTCACTCAAAATTTTTGATTAAGTTTGCATAGCATCGAACTGCTAAATTAACCACCTAAGAAAGCATTTACGCTTAATTGCAAACAAATTTGTTACGGGGCTCATCTAAGATAGTTGAGAAATGAGAATCCAAATGAGAAATCATCTAACAATTCTCTCTCTCTTTTTTCTTTTTTTTTTTCTTTAAACAAGAAATCATCTAACAATTCTATTTATAGAATAGATTTTTTGGAATCTTAGTATAGATAGAGTATGTTTGAACTAAAAAAATTCAATTTTGACCGGTTGATGAATTTATAGAATTTGAAATCTTTTAAATATCTAAAAAGATTATGATGGACAGTTTTAAAACAAATATTCATATAATTTCATCATTAATTTCTTTCGTGAACTAAAAAGTTTTATTTATTTATCTTAATCATAGATCACAAATGCATCAAATATCCTTCCATCAGTCTTAATAATTGCATTAGTCACTTAAATTTTGCCCAATTTGTTTATGGAAAAGAAAATTGAAAATAATAGATCGTAATCGGTTTTTCCTTTGTTGAGGTTTACTACAAGAAATTCCCGAGATTCCGACGGAAAATTCCGAGTTTAATATTCCTTCGGAATGCCCTTGGAAAACCGAGGGAATTCCAATGGGATTCGATTTTCAAAAAATATATATATAAATTAATAAATTCCGACGGAATTCCCCTCAAAATCCCGTCGGATATTGTAAAATATAACAATTAAAAATAGTTCCGACGGGATTCCGAGGGAAATCCCATCGGATTTTTTAAAATATAAAATGAAAAATAGACATTAAATATTTCCGACGGGATTCCGAGGATTTGTATAAAATGTTAAAGTGGAAAAATATGCGTTGTTTGGGACTCAAACCAAGGAGCCCATGGTAGTTAACCACATTCAGCCAGTCACGCTAACATATTTGTTAGTTGGAACTAAAATTTTTTTTTATTAACCTATGCGTAGGGTAGGGATGGCAATTGGGCCGGGTCTGGACCCGGACCCGCCCCGCCAGACCCGCTTCAGACCCGCCCCATCGGGTCCCGGGTCGGGTCTGGACCCGGAAAAATGGACCCGCGAGTATCGGGTCCTTAACGGGTCTGGCCCCGGACCCGCCCCGGAAATAAAAAAAAAAAAAAAGTTTTCCCTTGATAAATTTAATTTAATTGTTAAATGCACAGTTCCATATATATGTTATTACGTGAGGTGGAATTCTTATTACGTGTTTAATGATGCAAGAGATTCATTCAGAACATAAATATAGAATAATTAAATTTAATCTTGTCTTATGTTACTTGGGGTTTTCATCTTTATTATTACCTCGTTAATTAATTTATTTTTTCTTGTAATTATTATTCGGGAAAATCTTTGAATAGTACCAAAAATTTGAAAAAATTCCTTTTAGGTCCCCAGTTTTGAAAAAGTTCTCATTCAATCCCCAATTGAAAAACAAAATTCCTTTTAGATCCCCACAAATAGTACATGTTCGTACATTGTCTTTAGGAATTGCGTACATTTTTTAGGGAATTGCGTATAAAAATCCCGGAATCTCGTATACGAGATTCCGGGATTTTTATACGCAATTCCCTAAAAAATGTACGCAATTCCTGAATTATTATACAACCTTGGGGAGTGAAAAAAAATTTTGTTTTTCAATTGGGGAGTGAACAGGAACTTTTTCAAAATGGGGGAGTGAAAAGGAAATTCAGTTTACACTTGGGGATTTTTGAGGAATTGTCCGTTATTCTCTTGTGGCCATTCTTTTTTCTTTTTCTTAATAATCCTTGGCTGAATAACTTAATTTTTAAAAATTTGATTTATTTCCTTCGATCTTGGCCTACAATAATAAAAATAGTCATATTTACGTTAGAATACCTCTTATAATTTAAAAGGTTGCAGTTGCACATTCGTTCCTCACATGTTGCCTAGAATTGCTAGTTTCCATTGGAAATTTAAGTACATACCATAGAAGTCTAAGTATTTATTACAAAAATTTATCAAACTAATTACTATAAGCGCTACTGATTTAAATTCTTAAATTGTGCATTTAACATATATATGGAACTAATTACCAAATTGTGCATTTAACATAAATAAACGGGTTCTTGTTTATTACGTTCCTTGTCAAAAATTTAATTTAATTGACATATGGTGAATAAAAAATGAAAGAAATATGAAGAGTGGGACTAAAGGTTGAATTTTGTATGGGATAATACAATACAACTTGTTTGGGTTCAAAGACCGTGAGAATGTGATATGTGAAAATTTTACCAAATTAATAACTCCACCAATACCAGAAATTTAGTTTAGCTTGGGAAAATAATAACCATTAAAAAAAACATTTTCCAAATTGCAGAGATTCTTTCTCTTAACTGTTTGTTCAATTTTTGGTATTTCCCGCTACTTCGTGTCACTCTATATCAAAACATTACAAATTGAAAGAGCCCAACATGAAATAAGTATAACAATACTTAATACAATTGTGAATTCCAGCCTCGTTTTATATAACTATGAAAAAGTTTACAAATTGAAACTATTATAGTATCAAAAATGGGTTAAATGTATCAAAAATGTATTAATCAGATAAAAAACAAATTAAACGGACCAAAAATTAATAAATGGGTCCAACGGGTCCGGATCTGGACCCGGGTCCATCGGGTCCACCGGGTCTGGGTCGGGTCTGGACCCGCCACCAACCGGGTCCGGGTCCATCGGGTCAGGACCCGCCACCAACCGGGTCCGGGTCCATCGGGTCAGGACCCGCCGAGTCTGGCCCAGACCCGGCCCATTGCCATCCCTACCTATGCGTAAACAAGTAGTACTCAGGTATGTTGGGGCAAAATTCCATTTTCACGCCCAAATTCATTCACTCTACTTCTAAATTCACTGTGCCTCCGCGAGCTCCTGAATCACTGTGACTTCCAAATTCACTCTCGCCTCCGCCAGCTCCGGTCCTCGCTTGCTCTTCCCTCCGCCGGCTTCGGTCGTCGCTTGTTGTCACCTCCGCCAGCCTCCGCCGTCGCCTACCAGTCGCCACCTGCCAAGTAATGGGAACAAGAGGATGTAGCAAAGGTTAAAGGCAGCTTCATTGGTCATCACCTATCCCCTAAAGCAAAGAACAAAAGAGGTATGATTTTAATTGGCCTTTCAAGCAATTTCCTCACACTATCCCCTAAAATTTTCTTGTTTGCTCTATTATTTTCATTCTTAAAAAATTGGTTCTATTTCTAGCTAGAGATTCACTTGGTTTAGATTAGTGAGCTTAGCTTGTGATATGGCGTTGTTACAAATGCTGCTCTAACAAATTATACAAATTCCTATATTGATGTCTATAACTCTCTATCCTGGAGTTACCGTGCATTTCTGGGCTTGCATCATGTGGCTTTACATTATGTGTGGTGGTCAGAGTAAAACTTCACCATGTTTGCATCAGGTTGGCTTTGATGTTTTTTGGTTGAGTGTTCAAAATGGAAGTGCTCTTTTATCTGACCAAGGGTGATTAAATCAGATGAATTAAAAAAATCTAAGATTAACTATGAAACTTAACCTTTTTCATCAAAAATTTAACCTAAATGATATCTGTTGTTTGTTAAAAAAAATTATTCTAAATTTTCATTTTACGCTTCTTTTGTAGTTTTATAGAATTCGAGATATTCATTATATTTTATATCATCACAATAATATAAAATAAACAATAATTCAACGACAGAAAAAAATAATTGATGATAACTTTTTATATATTCAATTTTGGTTATTTTTTAAAATTCAACTTTGATTGAAAAAATTGTTATTATAACACAATTTTAAAATTAATTGATTCGAAAAAGAATATATTTAAAGAAAATCATTTATATTTGAGTTTTAATATTACAGATTTAGTTAATCATTCTTTATGATCTATTATATAACTAAATTATTTTTCATAAATATTTTAGAAAAGCTTAGATTAAGGTAGAAGACCATAACTCAAGATCTAGAATAATCAGTATTTTGTGAAATATACCAAAAAAAATCTAAAATTAAAATACATAAATTTCTTTCAGATAATTTTAAAAATTATTTCTTCACCATTTGATATTTTCAATTTAGATTGATAATATTTGAGTGTAAAATATATAAATAGATAGTTTATTATATTCTTAGTTTATAAAATATTTAAAAATAGTATTACATTGATTCAAAAAAATATGCACTTATGCTATTCTATGAAAAGGCAAAATAGGTTTTTTGGCCATTGAAAGAAGTCATGGAGCACATCATTGATCTTTCTGCAATAAACACAAACTCATTTTCATTCAATTCGGTTATTTTAATTTCACTGACCTTCAACAGATTAATTCAAGAGAAATGCCGAATAGATTTAATTTTCATAAGAAAGATACGCAAAGAAATAAAACAGAACATAAAAAAAGTAACTAAATTTTCATACGAAAGAGACAACTTCCCTCGTTTAATCTTGCGTGACAGATCAAAGTTGCAAATTTTCAATTGACCACTGCACTACACGTGTTGATGAGAATGTTTGAAGGTTTGAGATCCCTATGCGGATGGTCGTGAAGAAAATCCAATCCCTCCAACACAATCAAATTCAATCAATTATTTAAATCAATGTTTTATAATTAAATTTGATTAATAGCTTTTTTTTAAATTTATATCAATCTTTGTAAAACACGCTTATCATGTCCCATTATCATATTTGAGATTTTAAAATATGAACATGCCATAATTGAATTAATTCAAAGTTTAATCACATTAATTTAATCTTATATTTTACATTAATTTGATTTCTTGATGAGCCTGACAAAATTTGAAATCTATATCTATAGAATCACCAACTTACTAAGCTTAAATCCTATTAATGGAATACTGGAGATTTTTGTCTTAGTTTTCCACTTTCGATCAAAAATATCTATTTTTTGAAATTGTTTAATATTCAATGGGATTTGTCGAATACCGGAGAGTTGTCCAGATTGACCTCACCAATATTTACTTCTTAACCGAAATTCAGTGCTAAATATGTAATGTGTTCGGTGATCTTGCCCAAGCTCGTACAAGAATTTTTCGGTTTGACTAGTAAGAAGTGTGATTCCCTAACTGCGACGCCCCTCCGTAGGCCATGGAAAAGGGCCGGAAGAGACGACGCCCGCACGATCTCACTAGAGTTAGCTAGAAGCTTCCCCTAGTTTGACCGCTAAGCGTTTAACTAAATAAAAGACAAAGTAGTACAAAACCTAAAATGTTACCATAATTACAAACAAAAGTAATACATACATCTGTATTCATCACCAAAATAGCATAATATACTACAAGGGTTCAACTAGGATACGGCAAAAGCTAACATAATTTACATACGACTATTCATATAACTAGTCACAACACAACCTGCTCAGATAAAAAGTTCGTAGTGTCAAGCCAAAAGAGTACATAACATTCTAGTCATAGATATAGCACGATAACTGACAAAAAAAGCCAACAAAGCAAATAGGAGCACGAATCCCAAGCTACCCTTCGCTCTCCTCACCTATTATCTCCCTTGGCTGAGTAAGATCTGAAATGAGGATTAAAAGAAAGGAATAAGTCCAAAAGAGACTTAGTGAGGTAGTCGGAATTTCAAATTAATAGATGTAGGTCAAGACAAATAAGAATATCATGATATGTGAATGATTGATACGAGCTGTATGCAAATGCCACCCTAACACCAGAAAAAATCAAGAATAATAAAATCCTGAACACCGTTGTCGAGTGCCCTCGACCTGACTGATAGGATCCCACGTGCCCGTGAGACACCTAAATAACTTGACTTCCGTGTTCTACCTCCAGACACACATCACGCCAAGCTACAACTGAATTGGGACTGTTTTGGACACACACGATCGACGGCCCGAACCGCCCGATCGGTCTGTCAAAAGCAATACCCTGGGCCCGAACTTCTCTTAGGCGTCCCCAAGAGTAATAGTAACTGAAACTTAGTGATTAGCTCGTATGATAAAATTTGAAAGACTTATCATTTTGGGAAAAACCAATTTCATTTTCTTAATGCAATACATATAGATATTAAGATCATTTGTATGTAAAATCATTTGATTTAAAGTAAAAGCAAGTATTGAATAAATATCTAATTATAATATATTATTATGGAGGAAAGAAAACAAAGTCATGAAATAAAGGTCTTATGAAGGTTGATATATTTATAGTATAGTATTTTAGAATATTATAAATATAATTTGAAAAGAAATCAAAATGAAGCTATTTTTAAATTTTCCTCACCAACTTGTGATCTTAATCTCGAAGAACCTGAATGAAAGTAATTGGGTAAGTTTCGAACAACTCTCAGTCTAGTAAACCAACTTATCACTACCCGATACATAATCCCCAAGATAGTTCAAGTTTCCATTTAATTCATATATAATCCAAAGTATCATTTCTACCAGCCCAAATAATTACATATGTTCACATAAGCTCAAACAGATTTCTAACAGCTCAAAACACACCAAAATATATAGTAACTACTATGAGCTAAGCTAACTGGTGCATGCGTATACTGTAAAATCATATATCCTAAGAATTGTAATAACAATTAATAAACATATTGACCAAAAGGTGGCTATGCACAAATGAGCACCATTAATATTTAAAATCCATCCCAATTTCCAAAAAAATTATAAACAACTACTCACGAATTGTCCTTTGTATACCTATTCAAGATTATTAAATTTATTCTCCAAAGTATTATAAATCATCAATTAATGGCTGATAGGTGAGCACTACATACTTTTCCATTTACGAATAATCTTCAACATGTCAGTTGACAATTTCAAAAAATTGATCCATGCATATCAAATAGTTTCCGTGTCTCATCCATATTCTATTACATGTAATTTATTTATTATTATTTTAAGGTAATATAAATCTAATTACACCTTCAACTAAAACCCCCTACATCAAGCCACTGACATGGATTTTGCTATTTCAGAAGACATTTTCCGAACTTAATAAATCGCCTTATTAATTCCTCTAAACTTGAATTCCCTAAATTTGCCGCCACACATATCAAGACTTGTAATAAAATTTCACATAATCTCATCCTAATAAAAATAGGGTTTCAGGAATTTTAGGAAAAATACAAAAAAGATTACTCATAGTGGAGGTATTAAATCAACTAGATGCTAGCAAAGTTATACCCATCAATTATTTGCACAAGAAATCAAAATCACAAAATTTCCCTATTTATATGATTTTCAAAATTTAACGATAAACAACAAAAGTTTCCTAAAATCAAATTATAACACATAAGAGATATTTACCTTAAGAGGATGAAGTGCTAGATGTTTCCTTCGATTTTTTTTTTTTCCAAGCAAATAGATAGTTCTTGATTTTTTTCTCTAAATATCACTCAACCTCACCTACTCTCTGTTTCGTGCTGAGGAATGATGAAGAAAGGAAATGAGAACTTGTTGCTCCAACTCATTCAAAAGGAAAGGTAGGAAGATGTAATGATTACTTCAAGAAAATTCAATCTTAACCTTACAATTGTTTAAAACTTGGAGGGTGGAGATTAATTGTTTAATAAGATTTAATCTAAGCCTTCCATTTGTTATAATAAATCAAGGGCTAGGATTGAGTAGGGAAAAAGTTTTTCTAGTAATTTCATTTATCTTCTAAAAAAATATATATATACTATGATTGAATCCTAACCTTACATTAATCTAAGAAATCAATGGTTAGGAATATTCTGATTACCATTATATAAAATAAACACATTATATCACATAGTTAAAAATAAAATTCATGGAATATAATTAAATGCACGTAGGAAGTAATAAATCAAATAATAAAATTATGAGAATATTCGAAACTAAATAAATGAAACACACATACAATCCAAATTTAAAATTTTCATTTAAAATAACACGTATTATGAATGCATGAAATAAAATGTTTCCTAAAATGCATATTATCAATTTTAAATTTTATTTTATTTTATTAGCATTATTATTATTTTTTTTTTATTATTACCTGCTTCCGATTTTTCAAAAATCGGGGTGTCACAACTCTCCCCCCCTTAGAAAGAATCTGTCCCCAGATTCTCTTCTGCTTCACTGAACAAATCTGGATGGTGGTGACGCATTTTCTCTTCAAGTTCCCATGTTGCCTCTTCAGTTTTCTGATTTCGCCACAAAACTTTGACCATAGGTATCTGCTTGTTTCGGAGTACTTTGAACTTTCGGTCTAAGATCTGAACTGGTTTCTCAAGATACGAAAGGTTAGGCTCAATCGGTATTTCCTCTGGAGAAACAATATGGGATTCATCCGGATAGTACTTTCTTAGTTGTGAAACGTGGAAAACATTGTGAATTCCGGTTAATCTTGGTGGTAGATCTAACCGGTAGGCCACCTCCCCTATTCGTTCAATAATCTCGAAAGGTCCGATGTAGCGAGGGTTTAGTTTTCCTCCTTTTCTAACTCTGACGAATCCTTTTCTAACTCTGACGAATCCTTTTCTCGGAGAAAGCTTAAGAAACACTTGGTCTCCCACTTCAAATTCCAATTTCTTCCTTCGGCGATCAGCATAACTTTTCTGACGGTCTTGGGCTTCTTTCATTCGCTGTCGGATTTGTTGGACTTTTTCAATTGCATCTTCTATACAGTCTGGCTTGGTTGCTCGGTATTTTCCATCTTTTGTCTGTCTCCAATCATCAAGATCCCAATATAAAGGAGATCTACACTTTCGGCCGTAGAGTGCTTCATATGGAGCCATCTTGATTGATGCTTGATAACTGTTATTATAGGCAAACTCGATTAATGGTAGATATTTATTCCAACTTTGGTTGTTATCCAACACACACATTCTCAACATGTCTTCAAGATAGCCGATTAGTCTCTCAGATTGACCATCTGTTTGCGGATGTGCAGCGGTACTAAACTGTAATTTCGTTCCCAAATGTTTTTGAACATCTTGCCATAGCTGTGAAGTGAATTTAGGATCTCGATCTGATACAATACTTGTTGGAATTCCATGTAACTTGACAATTTCTTGAGTATAAAGCTCAGCTAACTTCTCCACTTTGTCGGTGGTCTTGATTGCTAGAAAATGCGCCGATTTCGTCAACCGATCCACGATTACCCAAATACTGTTATAACCACCTCGAACTCTTGGCAATCCTATCAGAAAATCCATGGTGATTTGATCCCATTTCCATGTTGGTATTGGGAGTGGTTGCAACAATCCTGCAGGTTTCTGATGTTCTCCTTTAACTTTTTGACAAGTTAAACATTTCTGTACAAAATCAGCAATGTCTCGCTTCATTCCACTCCACCAATACTGCCTCTTAAGATCTTGGTACATTTTGGTTCCTCCTGGATGAACCGTATAGGCCGTTTTATGTGCTTCCTCCAAGATCTCTTTCTGCAGACTAGCTGGAACGTAGATTCGGTTTTCGTGTCTCACAATACCCATTTCATCTAATTGTAGCGTCGATGACTCTTTTAATTCTTCCTTGAGTAGTTGACTTTGGCACCAGTCGTCTGATATTTGAGCATCCCTGATACGATTAATCAACTCTGGTTGTAGGCTTAAGCGCATGAAACATACTTGGGATTGAAAAGTCACTTTATCCGTACTATCGAGAGATCCTGAGTCCTGAACTGATATCTGAGATAATTCGGCCTTTCTGCTGAGTGCATCTGCCACTATGTTGGCCTTTCCTGGGTGATATAGTATCTTGCAATCATAGTCTTCCAGAAGTTCCATCCATCTACGCTGGCGCATATTTAAATTCTTTTGGGTGAACAAATATATCAAGCTTTTGTGGTCAGTATACACCTCGAACGATGCTCCGTACAAATAATGCCTCCACTTGGCCAATGCAAAAATAATTGCTGCTAATTCGAGATCATGAGTTGGATATTTCTGTTCATGTGTTCGGAGCTTTCGAGATGCGTAGGCGATAACTTTTCCTTTCTGCATCAGGACACATCCTAAACCTTCTTTTGAAGCATCGGTATAGACCACAAACCCATCGGATCCATCCGGTAAGGCTAAAATCGGGGCTGTCGTCAATCTCTTCTTGAGTTCTTGAAAACTTCTCTCACATTTATCCGTCCACTGAAAAGGAACATCCTTACGAGTTAGTTGCGTTAACGGCTCTGCAATTTTGGAAAAATCCTTAACAAATCGCCGGTAGTATCCTGCCAATCCGAGAAAACTTCGAACTTCTGTAGGTGTTGTAGGTTGTTTCCAATTATTCACTGCTTCTATTTTCGACGGATCTACCTCGATTCCATCCTTAGAAATAACATGTCCCAAAAAGGTTACACGGTCTAACCAGAAGTCACACTTGCTGAATTTGGCATATAACTTATGCTCTTTCAAAGTTCTGAGTACCATCTGCAAATGCTTGGCATGGTCTTCAGGAGTCTTTGAGTAAACCAATATATCATCGATGAAGATGACCACAAATTGATCCAGATACGGATGAAAGACACGATGCATTAAATCCATGAAAGCTGCTGGTGCATTTGTCAGTCCAAATGGCATAACCACAAATTCAAAATGGCCATACCTAGTGTTGAATCCGGTTTTCGGAATATCTTCTTCTTTTATTCGTAGCTGGTAATATCCCTGCCTCAAATCCAATTTAGAGTAAACTTTCGAATCTTGCAGCAAATCGAACAATTCTTCAATATGAGGTAAAGGATACTTGTTCTTTATCGTCATCCGATTAAGCTCTCGATAATCAATGCACATCCTTAATGACCCGTCCTTTTTCTTAACAAAGAGTACAGGTGCTCCCCACGGAGAAGTGCTCGGTCTAATGTATCCACACTTGGTCAATTCCTCCAGTTGCTTCTTTAATTCTTGCAATTCTGATGCTGCCATCCGATAGGGGTTTTTGGAAAAAGGCTCAGCTCCCGGAAGCAAATCAATCACAAACTCTAATTCCCGTTGTGGCGGCAGGGTCTCCAAGGTCTCCGGAAATACCTCAGGAAATTCTTTAACCACTGGTACATCTTCCAACCGAACTTGATCCTTCGGTTTATTCAAAATATAAGCAATAACAACCGTAGATCCATCGTGAATATCTCTCTCAACTTCTGAAGAAGAAATCACCGGTATCGCTTCTGCAACTTGTTTCACTGTTTCTGATTCTTGTGATTCGTGAGTCCCCAACTTAACCCTTTTATTGTAGCAGTCTAGCTGTGCTTGGTACTTGTATAGCCAATCCATTCCCAAAATAACATCGTAACCATTGATTGCCAATTCGATCAAATCTGTTGGATAACATCTACCTTCTAATTGTACTGGACAATCTCTGATCATACGGTTGGTAAAAAGGCATGTACCCATGGGAGATGTGACTTCGAAGAAATATGGCAATTTTTCTAATTCTAAGTCTAACTGATGTATGCAATGAGATGCAATGAAAGAGCGTGTGGCACCAGGGTCAAATAAAGCTTTAACATGTATGTCATGAATGTATAGCGTACCTTCCACCACAACACTAGGATCTGGATTTTCGCCTCCTCCAAGGGCATATGCACGTGCTTTGACTGTAGGCTTTCCCGGTGGGTTATTATTATTAGTAGGTCTTCCTCGCCCGAGCCCCTGATTTGGCTGATTCCCACGAACCTTTGGACAGTCCTTAATCTGATGCTCATCGGCTCCACAAGCAATGCATTTTCCCAACTTCCTCCAACAATTATCCTCGGTGTGGTATGGATTATCACAATAAGCACACTTTTTCTGCTCAGAAGTGGTGCCCTGTCGCCCTGATCGTGCTTTGTTGGATTTCGTGACTGACTTTTGAGCTGAATTACTAACAGACTTGTTTGAACCCATACCTTTCCCTCCAGATCCAGATGCTCTATTTCTTTCAACTTTTTGGGTAATCTGTCGGATGTTCCTCATTCGGGCTTCAACATCCATTGCTGTTTCAACCGCCCTGGTATAAGTATCAAGATTTGCTGTCATTAGTGCCCACTGTAGCTCAGGTCTGAGTCCTTCAACAAATTTTTGAATCTTTCTACGTCCATCTGCCATGATGTGCGGTGCGTATGGTAACAGGCGAACAAAATTTGCTTCATACTGACCAACAGTAGAGTTGCCCTGAATCAGGTTCGTAAATTCCTTTTCTCGTGCATCCTTCACAACTTGAGGAATAAACTTCGCCATAAACTCTAATTTAAAGTTAGCCCAGGTTCTAGGGGTTTGTTCTTCCTCCCATTTCTGTTCAGTCAACTGCCACCAATAACAAGCAGCACTTTCCATCAGATATACCGCATATTCCACCTTTTCTTGCTCATCACACTGTAGCAACCGAAATATTTTCTCTATTGCAGCAATCCAATTCTCAGCTTTTCGGTCATCAGGTTCTCCAAAGAATTTTGGCGGGTGGAATTTGAGGAACCTGTCCATTTTCTCTTGTTTGGTATTTTCTGTTCGACCCTGTGGTATAGGTGGTTGTTGTTGTTGCTGTTGCTGTTGCTGGTACTGTTGTTGTTGATTTACCGTCTGCACAAGCTGTCTTACAACATCCACTAGATCCTCTGTTTCAGTACGACGTCTCCTCTGACCACCTCGTTCTATCTCATCTCTGTTATTGTCTGTAGGAGCGTCAGGTTGATGCCCTGCCCTTCTTGGTGCCATTCTGTTATGCATATGACAATATATAGATGATGTGATATGATGTTAATGCAAAGCACATAATTTAATTTAAATAAAGTACACAATTTCAGACAACCCGTGATATATATACAATAACAAAATGGGTAGTACAATGTTCACATAATTTAGTACCACCTACAGGCTATCAGATCTACCATTTAGTCAAAAGAGCTGCAATCACCACATATTTACATATCTACACCTATCACGCAGTCAAAAGATCAGCAGCTACCACATAGCCAAATATGTACCACCTAGCACACAGTCAACCTACTAGTCATAGTACGCTGGTCACATCAGATATACCCTAAACACATAGACCAGAATGTTTTATATATACAGACAAAAGAGACTCCACAAAATGACTCCTGCAAACCCCTCAATCACGGGGTATCAACTCTAACACCAGAAAGTGCGGGAGCAGGGAGGGCAGGCAGCTGGAGGGATAAGTGAGTGGCTGAGCTCGGCCCCTCGTCGGATCGGGCACTAGTCTCTCTCATCACGACATGGGCAGCCTCCTCAAAGACCTTATGGGCCTCCATCCAGTAAGTGCGGTAATGATCACGCTCACTAGCAACGTGACTCAGAATAGCCTGCAACTCCTGTGCGAACACCCTCTGGCTCTGTGCCTTTGTCTGTGCGCTCTCAGCCCGCTGGGTCATATCTGCCAACTGCTGCTGCAGCTCTAAGGCACGGTGGCGCTCAGCATCCAACTCACGAGCCAGGACTGAACCGGGACCCTCAAAGAAATAAGTGTCACGATCCGCCTCCAGAGAATGGACCACCCTGTTGGGATAAGCTCCTCTAAGGATAGGGCGCCCGCGCCCACGTCCACGTCCGCTAACAGTCTGTCTGGTGTAAGGATTGTACAGCATCCTTGGAACCCTCCTCACCATGATAAGTCTCGGTGGAGAATTATCCCTACCTGCCATCCTGCTACCACACATTTGGCTCGACTCTAAGTAATCAACAACAAATAAACACCTAAGAGCAAGTAGCAACATACAAACACCTTATAAGACTTGAAAACACAAACACGTAACTCAAGACTCAATTAAAACCGAAGCTCTGATACCACCACTGCGACGCCCCTCCGTAGGCCATGGAAAAGGGCCGGAAGAGACGACGCCCGCACGATCTCACTAGAGTTAGCTAGAAGCTTCCCCTAGTTTGACCGCTAAGCGTTTAACTAAATAAAAGACAAAGTAGTACAAAACCTAAAATGTTACCATAATTACAAACAAAAGTAATACATACATCTGTATTCATCACCAAAATAGCATAATATACTACAAGGGTTCAACTAGGATACGGCAAAAGCTAACATAATTTACATACGACTATTCATATAACTAGTCACAACACAACCTGCTCAGATAAAAAGTTCGTAGTGTCAAGCCAAAAGAGTACATAACATTCTAGTCATAGATATAGCACGATAACTGACAAAAGAAGCCAACAAAGCAAATAGGAGCACGAATCCCAAGCTACCCTTCGCTCTCCTCACCTATTATCTCCCTTGGCTGAGTAAGATCTGAAATGAGGATTAAAAGAAAGGAATAAGTCCAAAAGAGACTTAGTGAGGTAGTCGGAATTTCAAATTAATAGATGTAGGTCAAGACAAATAAGAATATCATGATATGTGAATGATTGATACGAGCTGTATGCAAATGCCACCCTAACACCAGAAAAAATCAAGAATAATAAAATCCTGAACACCGTTGTCGAGTGCCCTCGACCTGACTGATAGGATCCCACGTGCCCGTGAGACACCTAAATAACTTGACTTCCGTGTTCTACCTCCAGACACACATCACGCCAAGCTACAACTGAATTGGGACTGTTTTGGACACACACGATCGACGGCCCGAACCGCCCGATCGGTCTGTCAAAAGCAATACCCTGGGCCCGAACTTCTCTTAGGCGTCCCCAAGAGTAATAGTAACTGAAACTTAGTGATTAGCTCGTATGATAAAATTTGAAAGACTTATCATTTTGGGAAAAACCAATTTCATTTTCTTAATGCAATACATATAGATATTAAGATCATTTGTATGTAAAATCATTTGATTTAAAGTAAAAGCAAGTATTGAATAAATATCTAATTATAATATATTATTATGGAGGAAAGAAAACAAAGTCATGAAATAAAGGTCTTATGAAGGTTGATATATTTATAGTATAGTATTTTAGAATATTATAAATATAATTTGAAAAGAAATCAAAATGAAGCTATTTTTAAATTTTTCTCACCAACTTGTGATCTTAATCTCGAAGAACCTGAATGAAAGTAATTGGGTAAGTTTCGAACAACTCTCAGTCTAGTAAACCAACTTATCACTACCCGATACATAATCCCCAAGATAGTTCAAGTTTCCATTTAATTCATATATAATCCAAAGTATCATTTCTACCAGCCCAAATAATTACATATGTTCACATAAGCTCAAACAGATTTCTAACAACTCAAAACACACCAAAATATATAGTAACTACTATGAGCTAAGCTAACCGGTGCATGCGTATACTGTAAAATCATACATCCTAAGAATTGTAATAACAATTAATAAACATATTGACCAAAAGGTGGCTATGCACAAATGAGCACCATTAATATTTAAAATCCATCCCAATTTCCAAAAAAATTATAAACAACTACTCACGAATTGTCCTTTGTATACCTATTCAAGATTATTAAATTTATTCTCCAAAGTATTACAAATCATCAATTAATGGCTGATAGGTGAGCACTACATACTTTTCCATTTACGAATAATCTTCAACATGTCAGTTGACAATTTCAAAAAATTGATCCATGCATATCAAATAGTTTCCGTGTCTCATCCATATTCTATTACATGTAATTTATTTATTATTATTTTAAGGTAATATAAATCTAATTACACCTTCAACTAAAACCCCCTACATCAAGCCACTGACATGGATTTTGCTATTTCAGAAGACATTTTCCGAACTTAATAAATCGCCTTATTAATTCCTCTAAACTTGAATTCCCTAAATTTGCCGCCACACATATCAAGACTTGTAATAAAATTTCACATAATCTCATCCTAATAAAAATAGGGTTTCAGGAATTTTAGGAAAAATACAAAAAAGATTACTCATAGTGGAGGTATTAAATCAACTAGATGCTAGCAAAGTTATACCCATCAATTATTTGCACAAGAAATCAAAATCACAAAATTTCCCTATTTATATGATTTTCAAAATTTAACGATAAACAACAAAAGTTTCCTAAAATCAAATTATAACACATAAGAGATATTTACCTTAAGAGGATGAAGTGCTAGATGTTTCCTTCGATTTTTTTTTTTCCAAGCAAATAGATAGTTCTTGATTTTTTTCTCTAAATATCACTCAACCTCACCTACTCTCTGTTTCGTGCTGAGGAATGATGAAGAAAGGAAATGAGAACTTGTTGCTCCAACTCATTCAAAAGGAAAGGTAGGAAGATGTAATGATTACTTCAAGAAAATTCAATCTTAACCTTACAATTGTTTAAAACTTGGAGGGTGGAGATTAATTGTTTAATAAGATTTAATCTAAGCCTTCCATTTGTTATAATAAATCAAGGGCTAGGATTGAGTAGGGAAAAAGTTTTTCTAGTAATTTCATTTATCTTCTAAAAAAATATATATATACTATGATTGAATCCTAACCTTACATTAATCTAAGAAATCAATGGTTAGGAATATTCTGATTACCATTATATAAAATAAACACATTATATCACATAGTTAAAAATAAAATTCATGGAATATAATTAAATGCACGTAGGAAGTAATAAATCAAATAATAAAATTATGAGAATATTCGAAACTAAATAAATGAAACACACATACAATCCAAATTTAAAATTTTCATTTAAAATAACACGTATTATGAATGCATGAAATAAAATGTTTCCTAAAATGCATATTATCAATTTTAAATTTTATTTTATTTTATTAGCATTATTATTATTATTTTTTTTATTATTACCTGCTTCCGATTTCTCAAAAATCGGGGTGTCACACTAACTCCGAGTTCTTGTGACGAAGTTGTTGAACAATAACTGATTTCACAATGAACCAAAAAGCCTAAAGTGGACGTCTCATAAAGATGTGTCAGGCCAGAGAAACTGAACAGAAATTGAACAAATATTTTCGTAGCCGTTTCTTGTTAAGTAACTTGGTTTTTTCACAGACCTGTTTACCCACTTCACAACGCTTCATTCTTTAGATTCTTGAATGAAAATCTCAATTGTTACCTAAATTGCAATAATAAAATACAAACTAAAACCTCTTTTCTTTCGACATTATAAAGTTCGTCTTGTTGCCTCCAGTTAAGACAAAGCCTAGCACCCAACTGCCCATATAATTTTTGACAACGCCCAGTGCTAAAGCCATTTGCTTTTTTTTTTTCAAATAATTACGTATTGAGTTTCACCCAACTCGGACTAGGTTGTTTCTAGCACCCAACTGCCCATATCGTTTCTGACAACTCCCTCCCCCCCAGCTGTCGCCATTTGGATTTTTTTTCATATAACTACCATCGATATTGAACTTCACCAAACCCGGACTAGGTTGTTTTGAGCACCCAACTACCCATATCATTTCTGACAAAGCCTCCTGCTGTCGTCATTGTATTTTTTTCATATAACTACCGTCTGTATTGAGCTTCACTCACCCCAAACTAGGTTGTTTCCATCACCCAACTGCCCATATCATTTCTGACAACGCCCCCCAACCCCCTAATCATTTGCGTTTTTTCCATATAACTACCGTCAGTATTGAGTTTCACCCAACCCTCGTTAATAATAACGATTAAGATTCCAGCCATTAATAGCTGTGAGAAGAAAGGACCAAGCAGGAAATTGCTGCAGATAGAACACAAGCTGAATGTTTTTTAACATCAACTTGAAATTGAAAAACGGATAACTTAAAAGAAAACGATAAAAGGTAAAAAAAAAGTACCAGTAGCAATCATCACAAATTTGGCTTTTCTTGAGTAAAATAGTTCATTTATTTTTAACTAAATATCGAAAGTTCGATTACTTATTTTGATGTGTCTATAATTTTGATAAAAAAAATTAGATGATAGTTGTCCTATTCTATTCTAGATATAAAAAATAATTAACAATTATATAACAATTTCAATTTGATAAGTACATATTGATGAATGTGAGTTTGCCTAAGAAGGGAGGTTGAATTAGGCCTTAAAACCTTTTCAAGAATTTTATAAACCTTTATGAAACGCAGCGGAATTATTAAGGTAGCGGAATTATTAAGGTTTTAAGAAAACCGTTTATCAGAGTTAAGCGCGTGCTTTGCTTGAAATAGCTACTGGTACGAAATAACAAAGTACCAGACAGTTTAATAATGAAGATATGCAAAGCAAGTAAATGACACGGCTATTTATCCAGGTTCAGTCCGAAGACCTACGTCCTGTCCCCAAGTTTTCACTTAGGATTTGAAACCTGTGTCACTCAAATAAATTAGCACAAGTACAATAAGTTCCAGCAGTAAAACAGTAAAAACCAGAAAGTTAGAAAACCTCCCTATGAGAGTTGATATAATATAACCGATCATCAATTTTGGCAACAAGATAGTGTGACTCATTCTGGCGGTAGTATCGTGACCACTCAGCTTCCACGACCTCAGTGTAGTACGCTTAACGTCACTCACACCTGACTGGAACTAGCTATTGACCGACTACTTCCACGACCCAGCAATCCTGCACAACTCAACTTGCTCCAAGTGATTCTTGAGATTGAATCTGATCTCTTCACCACCAAAGTCCCTCAAGACAACAAACAAGCAAACATGAATTAGAAGAAATCACCAAACCGTATATGAAACTCAATATTCTCGTTTTCACTATGTTGGTTTAGCACTCTTTTCTCCCCTTCTTGTTTCTCACGAGATATTTCTCTTAAATACATGTAACATAACGGCTATAATACGTAAAATAAGGTAGGAGCCGTTTGAGATTGATACTGGTACAAAAGGAAAGATTTTCAGTGAAATTCCAGACAATTTTCAAAAGTACCAGGTCAACACTTTCCATACAAATAAAGATTCTAAGCATGTGACAAATATAAGTATGGAATAAATCAATTATGGGTTGCATAAAATCGTGATTTACAATCAAGGTAATTAAGGAATGATTTTATGCAATTCAAATAAACTTTCCATGCTAGAATAAAACATGTGATACAATGATATATGGAAAGATGCACAAATATCTTGGAAGCATCAAAACTTACCATTTAAGTACCAAAGAGGTCAACAATCTCCCATTTTTGATGATGACAAGAGATTTGATGCCATATTTGAAATAGAGAACTTACTTGAGCTCCCCCTAAATGTGTGATGGAGATTTTTTAAGTTCTCCCCCTGAATAAGTGCTTCCTCTTCAACATAGAGGATTAATTCCGAAATTCCAGCATAATTCCAAATATTCCAATATATCTTCCAGTGTATCAAAACAATAAATACTCATGCATACAATCAAGAATCACGTAAGGATTACATAAGTATGTCACATAAGCATATCAAATCTTTACCTCTCCCCCTTCATCATCAAAGAGGGTAAATACCAGAAGCTAAAAACTCATGCATCATGCTGAAAAAATTAACTTTTTGCAAGTGTATGACATTCAATTATCGCTAATGCAGTTCTAAGTATGCAAAATCGTTCTTCATTTAATGCCTTAGTAAAAATATCAGCTAATTGATGCTCGGTATCAATGAATTCAATGCACACATCACCTTTTTGCACATGAACACGAATGAAATGATGCTTAATTTCTATGTGCTTTGTGTGTGAATGGTATACTGGATTTTTCGCAATGCAAATGGCACTTGTATTATCACATAGGATTGGAATTTCATGCAATGTAATGCCAAAATCACATAAAACTCTTTTTATCCACAACAATTGAGTGTAACAACTTCCAAGTGACATGTATTCGGCTTCAGTAGTAGTAATGCAACAATACTTTGTTATCTCCCAAGATTGCGGTTCTCATTGGAATAAAGAGGTTAACATGTAGAAGTTCCAGTGGGCTGGACCTTATGATTTCCTTCTTCGATTTGAATGGGGATCTGATTTTCTTGCCATTTTGGCATGCATCACAAATTTTATCTTTCAAGTAACTCAATTTTGGTATAACTCCAACCAAATCATTCTCTTCCACAAGCCAAATATTTTCAATGGTAGTGCTAGATTTCATATCACCTGTATGTGCCTGGAACATTTGACGTTCAAGTACCACTTCTGATTTTGGGACTGCTTCTTAGACATTTCCTGCAAAAATTGTCAGTTTGACCTAAGTACCCAACCTTTATTGGGTCCTTCATGGTTAGTGACAAGAGATTTACGCACCCAAATAAACTTTGTGGTAATATGTTTCTTAATAGGACATTTCTTATTTATATGACCACATCTACCATATAAGAAACACATTTTATGAAAAGTTCCAGTAGTCTTTGGTGCAATTCCAGTGACTGGTTTTTTAAAAGGGGGACGAAATTCCAGTTTGAGATTCTTAATACTAGAAACAGATTTTCTACTAATTGAAGAATCATTCATAGTATATTTGCCTTTGATTTGTCTTTTCAAATTAAAAACTTCCTTTTCACCGGCTATCTTTTCCTTTTCAACAATTGCCTTTTCATTTTGAAGGTTTTCAATTTTGTTCTCAAAAGCAATTTTATCCTTTTTAATTACCTGATTCCTTCAAAAAATTGATTTCTTCTTCCAATCTTTTCTTTTCATCAAAAACTTTACTTAATTCACTTTTCAATGAAGTATTGGAAGACATAAGAATCTCCATATCTTTATGGCATTTATCTAACAATTCATAAACATCATCATTATCAGAATAAATATCGGAATTTAAATGTACCTCATTGTTTGCCATTAGACATAGCTCCTCTTCATCAAATAGATTGTTGTCCGATTCTTCAATAATGTATTTCACGCCTTTAATTGTTGTGAATTTGTTTGAATTGGGCGCTTTTTTGAGTGTTGGACAATCTAATTTTTTATGTTCAATCTCACCCCATTCAAAGCATATGATTTGCTTACTTGTTTCAGATTCTTGACTGGTTTTTCGTTGATTTTTATTTTTCTGGAACTTCATCTTGAAACTAGCAAGTTTTTTCATTCTACGAACCATCATAGCCATCTCATCATCAATCTTTTGTTCATCCAAATCATCATCGTCCTCTTCTTGATTAGAACTAAATGCAATATCCTGTCTGGTTTTTGATCCGGAAGTAACCTGTTTGTTGAAAAGTACCAGCTTGTGGGCAGTGAGAGAACCAATGAGTTCTCCCATGTTCATGTTGTTGATATCTTTCGCTTCATGGATGGCAGTCACCTTTGGTGTCCATTCTTGAGGAAGTGATCTAAGGATCTTCCTCACCTTTTCTTTCTCCGAAATCGGTTGTCCAAGAGCATGAAGCGTGTTCACAATTTCCATGAATCTTGCATTCATTTGGCTGATATTTTCATCAGGTTTCATGGTGAACAATTCGAGTTGGTGTAACAACAAAGCAATCCTTTCCTCACGATCCTGACTGGTACCTTCGTGGGTGACTTGTAATGTGTCCCACATATCTTTGGCTGATTCACAAGTACTTACTCGATTGTATTCCTCTTTCACCAATGCACATGCTATCACGTTCTTTGCTTTGGCATTCATGGTGAGAGATTTCATATCCTTAGTGGTATACTCACTTTTCGTCTTTGGTACTTGCTTATCACCTTCTCCTTTCACTGGAATTAACGGTCCATCTTCCACAATCATCCATATAACATATAATCCAATGATATGATGAACTCTTGCATCTGATGTTTCCATGATGCATAGTTTGTTCCATCAAAGAGTGGGAGCCTGGTATTTGACATTCCTTCTGCAAACACACCAAAACTTGAAGAAGCCATTAGATCTTTAACTCAAGGTTGTTAAACCAAATATATAGAGCACGAGGCTTTGGTACCAATTGATGAATGTGAGTTTGCCTAAGAAGGGGGATTGAATTCGGCGTTAAAACCTTTTCAAGAATTTTACAAACCTTTATGAAACACAGCGAAATTATTAAGGTTTTAAGAAAACCGTTTATCAGAGTTAAGCGCGTGCTTTACTTGAAATAGTTACTGGTACGAAATAACAAAGTACCAGACAGTTTACTAATGAAGATATGCAAAGCAAGTAAATGACACGGCTATATATCCAGGTTCAATCCGAAGACCTACGTCTTGTCCCCAAGTTTTCACTTAGGATTTGAAACCTGTTTCACTCAAATAAATTAGCACAAGTACAATAAGTTCTAAGAGTAAAACAGTAAAAACCAGAGAGTTAGAAAAACTCCCTATGAGAGTTGATACAATATAACCGATCACCAATCTTGGCAACAAGATAGTGTGACTCGTTCTGGCGGTAGTATCGCGACCACTCAGCTTCCACGACCTCAGTGTAGTACGCTTAACGTCACTCACACCTGTCTGGAATTAGCTATCGACCGACTACTTCCACGACCCAGCAACCCTGCACAACTCAACTTGTTCCAAGTGATTCTTGAGCTTGAATCTGATCTCTTCACCACCAAAGTCCCTCGAGACAACAAACAAGCAAACAAATATTAGAAGAAATCACCAAACCGTATATAAAACTCAATATTCTCGTTTTCACTATGTTGGTTTAGCACTCTTTTCTCCCCTTCTTGTTTCTCACGAGATTTTTCTCTTAAATACATGTAACACAACGGCTATAATATGTAAAACAAGGTAGGAGCCGTTTGGGATTGATATTGGTACAAAAGGAAAGATTTTCAGCGAAATTCCAGACAAATTTCAAAAGTACCAGGTCAACACTTTCCATACAAATAAAGATTCTAAGCATGTGACAAATATAAGTATGGAATAAATCAATTATGGGCTGCATAAAATCGTGATTTACAATCAAGGTAATTAAGGAATGATTTTATGCAATTCAAATAAAGTTTTCATGCTAGAATAAAACATATGATACAATGATATATGCAAAGATGCACAAATATCTTGGAAGCATCAAAACTTACGATTTAAGTATCAAAGAGGTCAACACATATGATATGCGTACAATAAAATTACATAACAACCCCAACGGGATGAACATAAATAATAAAAGATAAGTAAGACATGCCAAATATATTGTGTGCAAATAGGTTTTAAACTTTCATAATCAATACAACTTAAAACCATGCTCAATTACATTAATCTCTTGTTTCGACTTTCCAGTATTTTGAAAAATATTTCCAAGTTTTCATTAAAGATGATATGGATTATATACTTTTTATGGTTTGGGCAGCTAATAAGTTAATTAACCTCGACAAAAAGCCCGGCCTAACTTCAAGTAAAGGTTGGGTTTGGACCCACCATAGTCATTTTTATTATAGAAAGACCACCCAAGTTTGGGTACATAAAACGAAAGCTAAGGAAGGAGACACTATTTGATATAAATATCAACTCAATTATTAAGGGAATGTAACTAGTTTAAGTTTTCTATTTTCAGATGCCTTGTATTACATTCTTTTGAAATTATAAAACATAACTTGAGAATTGGAGGATCAACGCTGGAAATATCTCCTACTTATCTTTCTTACGAAGTGTCTAAATATTTTTTATACAACTAAGGATCAGATATCGTTGTTGGTGGAATTACTTGCGATACTTAAGAGGATACGAAGTTTGAATCGTATCAAAAGACATATTATTTGGCATGAAAGAAGCTGGTGAAGGTATATCTGATTAGTCTAAAGTCAAAGTTTCAAATTGATTAGCTTAAGTCCCTCTATTTGTGCACTCCAGCTTTCATTCTCATTCCTTTTCCTCCTATATCCACATGACTTAAAATTTTGGAATTTGATATTTTCAAAATTTTTAAATAGAAGTAATATTCACCTTAATATCTCGAAAACTTTACCTATCATAATTGCAATTTGAGATAATATATTCTTTTTTTATGAACTTCAAGTGACAATACGTGACCAAAATTTTAATAAGTATAATACTTAATTCCAAATATTACAATTATGGATATTACGTAATTATAAAATAATATGATTTTATTGCATAGATAAAGATATTAAGATATTAAAATCATATTAAGATATTTTATTGAAAGAGCCGCCAATGTTGTTGGTGTTTAAGATATATGAAAAAGCAGTCAAAAAGAGGTAAATTAGACACGCTTCTCTTCTCTGGATGAGCACGAGGGTGTAATCGTCTGCACCAATCAAGATCAACTTGTTTGACTTTTAAATTTCTTATATCCGAGGAAACTGTTGTTTTACTAAAATGCCCCTAAATCATTACAAATTGAAATTTTCTTTTTCTCTTTTTAACTAGTATTTCTTAATGTTTTGTTTTTAATTACAAGTAAATTACTATATTTGGACAATAGGATAGCTTAATATAAAGTTTGAATTTATCTTAACATTGTTGTTTATTTTTGAAGAAAACTTCTTGATTATTAATCATAACCACTTTTAAAAATATCATTTTATGGTTTCATATCATATAAGACAGTACTATATGAAAAATTGAAAAAATAATTTATATCGTTATGTTCATATCCATCCACCATAACTATTAATGTATCAATCCATTATACATAAACAACTGTAACTTCTTAAATGCAAACAAGAGTTGATTCAAGTGGTTAATAAATTTATTTTTCGGGGCAATAGCTCAAGTTCGAATCCAATTTGGTGGGGGGTGTGTTAAATTTTTTTTTTAAAAAAAACTATAACTTCTTAAATGCCATCTAAATTTTTGTCCTAAAAAAAAAAATGCCATCGAAATTAGGGGAAAAAATTGGTGAACAATAATTTTGAAATATTACTATATAATATCACTTTTAAAACAAAAATATTTTCTAGAAAAAGAATATTAGAGCATTAATTATCCAATATTATGCTATTTTCTCTAATTTTTAATTGGAAAAGATTAAAGTTGAACTAAAGGATATGAATGTCATTACCAATATTTACACTACCCTCACGAATTTGGTCATTTTTCAACTAAGCTGACCATGAATCACTATAAATACAGCATTCAATGCAGCACAAAGCTCATCTTCATAGTCTGTTAGGGAACGTTTACTTTTATTGTTTGTAAACCAATGGGGATGGTTTAAATTTTGAAAACTTGTGGACTATTTATCCGTTACCCATCTTTACCTTGATGGTTATGAGATATCCCATATTGGGCCTCTTTTTACTTCCTTGGGTTTGAGTCCATTGGTTAGTCACTGAAATTACCATGGTACCCCAATATTTGAAGTTGGCCAGTATATCAACCAACACGCCATTGCTGATCTACACATCTCTGTTTCCAGTTTTCTTGAGTACGCGAGCCGTTGCTCAGGTAAGAAACCCACATCCGTTTTTTTTTTTTTTTTTTTTTTTTTTGGTTGAATAAATTCAACTTGGGGTATTTATCATGCAGTCGAGGAGTGAATTTTAACACTTTCGCTATTATCGTTTCGGTTGGAAGCTGTTGCTGGTGGCACTTCTATCAGCCCTGGTACCGGCTTCAGGCGTCTGCGAGAACAAAACTAAATTAAGGTGGGTTTTTGAAAATTTTATTTCTACCTTCTTAGTGGTGAGTAGTAGAGTTTTAGCATGTCTACGAGTTAGTTTGCCCATCAAATTTGAGGATTATGTGTATCCCCAGAGTGTAGGGTTTCGTATTGGTTTGTTGTTTTATGCTGTTAAATTCTGGTAATGTGGGGTGTTAATTATGTATTATGTAACATAAATCACGCAGATTTGTTTGTTATTATATTTAAATTGTGGTGTTGTATGTTGGAATGATTGTTTTGAATATATGCGAACTATATGTGATGTTCTGTTTCTCAGCCATATCGGTTTGTGCTTACAGTGGTTCCCCCCCATCTCACATTTTAGTGCAATTTTAGATGCAGCGCTACCTTGTGCCGTGCGAATGTGGCAATGGCCCTAAACATTTTTTACAGGCCGGTATTTATGCCCAAAACCCCGGACGCTTCTATTATCGTTGCCCTATGAAGTTGAAGGGGTGTAGCTTTGTTTGGGCTGATGAATTGATGTCAAACAAGCATGCGCACTTACACCATGTTATCGTCCCATGCCATAATACCTTCCTACCGAACACCTCTAATGTTACCCGAGTACGTTCAAGTGACCTTAGAAGGCCAACTCAACGGGATCATTCAGAGCAAGCGTCATCGGCCACAGACGTGTTGACAACAATATCTCCTGCGAATTTACAACTAAATAGGTCCACTGTGATTGCTTGTTTGTGCTGTTGCTATGGCATATGTTGCACTGTAATGTTATTATTGCTGTTGATCGGGTATGTGTTTTATATGAAGAAGTAAGATAATGTAATTTTCAGTTACACCTGTCTGTGGTTATGCCAAGTATTTTGGAGAGTCAGGAAGGAAGTAAGATGAATTGTGTAATGTAATTTTGTGGTGTTGAACAAGTAAAATACTAATATTTGAAGTTGTATTTGGTGGTTGTTTTCCTTTTTTTATTGTGTTCATCAACTAGTGTCGCATATCCCATTTCATATTATTAAAGTATCCTTCTATGTTGATGTGGAATGTTCTGAAAGAGAGAGTGGATATGATTTTGTTGAATGCAACATAAAGAGATTTAGATAAAAACAAGCATGTCATTGTAAAGCTACAAAGGGGGACTCCATCTCCAGATGGAGCAAATTTAGGTATTCAAAAGAAACCCATTGTAACTGGTACATACTAACAACGAATTTAAACATAGCACTGGGAACAAAGCATTTTCTGGAAATAACTCCTAGAAATGCAGGGCCTTTTTAGCACGAGATGCTCCATTGGCACTGGTGGTAGCCCCAGTTGAACGCTGAACTTCGGGCGAAATGGTTAGCACTTCTCTTGCGGGGAGCAACTCAATTCCATGCCCCTTGGTCGTGCTCATACAGTCCGGTGGGAGGTCTTCAATTTTTATTCCCTTCTTTTTCAGCTCTCTACGTTGCTTATCGTCATACTTGCGCTTTTCTTCCGCCACTACAAATTTTAAAAAAGAAATGTAATGGACGTAGATTTGGTAAAATATGCATCACAATTATGAATCATCTGAACTCCGGCCACTTTAAAAACAACAAATTCTTGAGAGTATTCTTACTATAGTCGGCAAGGATCTCGTCTATAGTCGGCAATCGAGTACCATTAGCACGGATAAGCTCAAAAGCACGGGGAGGTTTTTTGGGTAAATTTTTTTTCCAGTCTGGAACTCGTGCTTCGTCCGGACCAAATATAATACACAGCTCCGGCCACATTCGCTCCATATTGACCTTATGGTAAGCTTCAGCAAGCTCATAAGCCTGCTCAAACAAAAGGTTAACCGACCTATCTCTTGTTAGCTCATAAATAAATTCATTAATGTGCCATTTGGCTATCTATACGTAGTAGAAATTTGTTTTATATGTTTTCACCTCATGTAGCTCGATCCACGTCCAGTTTGAACATTTGACGCTGTAAGTGGCTGGGTCATAAGTTACCGCCTCGTGCTCCATGATACCTTTCCAAGTGTGATATCGCAGGTTGGCGAGCTTGAAACGACGGTGGATATCACCCATGCTCAGAACATGGTTTGTATAGAAATACATGTTGCGCAGGACGGATTCGAAGACTGCATCATCTCCGAAGTTGATACTGCGTTGAGAGGATAAGGCCGCCATCTCCAGGTGGAACAGGAAACTGTCGTCGAGGTACTCAGACCAAATGTGATCAAAAAATGTTCCATTCGCTGTGATGAAACCCCCCATATGTTAAGGTTGAGGCAAGTTTTGACTGTATAACCAGCTATTGCCTCAATGGTTTGTAGGGATACAATGGAAGGGGGTGCACATTATTTATAATATGGGAACGCCATCCATAAAGGTCATAATTCATGGGATTGTCAGTAAATGCTGTAAGGAAACTTTTACAGCTAACTCTAAATTAAATCTAGTTATGTATTTTTTTTACAACTTCAAGGTATGGGTACACACGTACCCGTAAGGGAGCATTCATTCCTCAGAAATGCATTTAAGAGGAAATTCTGTTGCAGATTCACTACCCGCAAAACGTGTGGAGTGTATGGAGATAGTCTTCAACCTGAGAAATGGCTGTGTAGCACGGTAGCGGCAGTAAAAAAGATTATCCCATCACATCCATTCCCAAACAAATCTTTAGTGCTACAGGATTGAATTTTTCAATGTTAGAGGGGATTCATCGTAGTAAATGCACTTAACTACCCCTTTTTACAGAAGCCACAATTACATTTTTGACGTGTTGAACATGTTGAATAAAGCAACATTCACAATATAAATGCTACATACTCATCATCCTAATCTCTAGAAACCATCCCCTGTTTCTTTCAGATTCATAAGATTTGAAAGAGAAAACATGAGCTATCTCCATAATCCAAGCTGGGCCTGGAACGTTCCTTACGCTGAGTATCGCGCTGAATGCAACTCAAAACATCTTCTACGCGAGAGATGGGAGCTGGAATTTTACAAGGCCAACCCATTTGACTTCACACCGGCAACGAAAGCATTGGTGGCGGCCCTGTCTGAATACGCAAAGAATCATGAGTTTCATGGTGAAGCTAGTGTCAGAGCAATGTTCATTGAGGTTGCAGCGACACTTACACCCCGTCTTCATGTCGAGATAACAGAGGAGAACGTCGTCGACAAATTCACGGAGATGAGACAAGAGTTCTATTATTTTAGAGAGTTTCTCGATTTTCCTGGGATTCGTTTGGAAGACGACAAGAAGCACGTACATGTTGATCGATCATACTTCCATGATTTGGGTTCGAAGAAGGTTTAATGACTATTGTTAGATTCAATCGTCGATATAGCGTTATCAATATTACCGTATTATTTACTATTTGGTCAGTTCACATCTAATCTGTTCTGTTGTTGGTGTAGGAGTGTTGGTTATATACCTCATTTCGGCTCTTCGGTTTCAGTTACTATGTGGAACTCCGGTATATTATCATCCAGAAAAAAATTGGAGGCCCGCCCGAGCAATGCGCCGTTTATGATTGGTATTACATAAAAGGCCGAAACTCGGATGTGGGTGAGGAGGTGATTGTGATCGACGACAACATCGCAAGTGCAGATTGAAAGGGGTCGTTAATAAAGATAAGTGACGACTCTTTGTAACGTCGTCTGGTCTAAATATGTGACATGCATCCTGGGCTTAACCTATTTTTAGTTTTGATACTTATGCGAAATGTAATTGGAATGGTAGCTCCAGAATATATGGTTTGCAACTATTGTACTAGTTATTTTGTGATTCACTTCTCAGGAATGCAGTTTTGGTTTCTGATATGCTCTGTTTATTTAACCTCCAATTCGTAAAATTGTTTTATTGGTAGCAAGGGTGGCATGTGTGATAGTAAAACTCCAGGCTGTGGTTATAACTGGATTTGTCCTCTGCGCAACACACCACCTAATCTCAACTCGTTTTGCAAAACCTCAAACGTGACATTAGCACAACTAAGCATCAAAGGAAAGGGGAATACATATTTCAATACATTCAAAGGATATCAAAATGTGGTACCATTCCTAATTCGTTTCAGCAATTGGACAAGGAAATACATTTTCATATTACATAATATCCAAACAGCGTAGAGTGGCATTGAGATGTCCATATTTCCAACTAGCTCAAAAAAGTAAGTCTTGGATTGGATTCATATGTCACATTCCATCAACTACTGCGGCATCACCATCACCCTACTTTAGTCAAAAAAAAAGGATGAATTAACACTTACAATTTCCAGTTAAAGAGGGGCGCACTCTAGAGCTAGGCACACCATATCACATTTTTCCTCCACGGGAACCTCAAAGAAGACGTCCATTTCATCTTGCTGCTTGCATAACACACGGGTTGCCTTAACACGTTCCGTACGTGTCAGGTTCAGCGGCAACTCTTTGATTGCCGCGTAAAGGCGTCTGCGGTTAGTGGCGTTCTGAACGTCAACCCTTGTATTGACTTCAGCTCGGAGAGCATCGGCAACATCTCTAAGAGCAGCAGTTGCATCCCCCCATACCTTGCTCATTGCATCAACAATCTCCACAACGTCATCATTCCTTTTTCGTTTCTTCTTGGCATCAGACTTGGTAGAGTTGGGACCGGGACTCTCGGAATGTGCGTGTGTGTTGTTAGAGGTTTGTGGAGCATTGGGGCTTTCGTGATTGGTTTCTTCTATTTCTTCTAATCCATTCCCGGCACCATCGTCGTTCGGAAGACAGTTAAAGTCAAAAGCTCCATTACCAGTGGCTCCATCACGTCCATAGATTTCCACCCATGATTCGTAATATGGGAAAGGCTTCTCCCGTATATATGCAAAGTCAGGGTTATACTGCATTCAAACAAAGAAAGAAACATTTAACAGACATATCTTAAATATAATCAAGTTTGTCTAGTAACAAAAAAGCAAAAAATATTAAGAACGCTGGACGTATTAAGTAAGCCGGAAGGGTGAAGGTGTACGTTTATGAGATCTTCCCAATAACGCGGCGTTGCGAAAACAGTTTTAGTCGTGGCGTTCCAGCCCATCCCAGTTTTGCCAAGTACTTCATTCAGTTCTCTGTAGGTCTTCTTCCATGCACCGTATTTAGACTGAATATGGGGATCACCTCGCAAGTCAGTCCCGGGTAAATACGTTTTCATTCGGCCCTCCAACTGTTGAATAAATCCGGACCGGTATCCATTTGGTGTTTTCCAGCCACTCGCAATAATGTCTTTGAAAGCGTTGATCAACGAGTGTTCCTCAATCGTTGTCCACGAACGCCTCGATGCATTCCTCTTCACTCTCCCGCTCTCACCTGGATTAGCCTGTGAGTGCAACTGACTCATCTGTGAACACGAAAAAATGAGGGATCATATTCAACGAATTGGAAATAGCGTAAAACACTTTTACAAACAATATATAGCCATTCAATCAAACAAATAAATGAATACCAAGTGATAATGAGATGGGATTAAATTATATAAAAGGGAATGCTCCCCAATATAAGGCCAATTGGTGCAGCAAGTTAATAGAACAACATAACCAGTTTTAGAATTTAAGTACAACTAACACCACGAAATAAAAAAATTCTACTGCGCCTTGCGTAGGCTAGATAAGAAGTTAGATCAACGGTTCCTATAATTTGACCACATATCGCTAGCGAGTTGATCCCGAAAATCAGTCCATTCTTGTGTTGGTTCGACGTGTGGGATATATGCGGTTGGTGGTCCTGCCGCTTCGGCCTCCAAATCTGCTTCGGTTAGCTGCAGCTCAATCGGATCACGTGTCATCTCTCTTCGTATGAAATTATGCAACAATGCACATGCCATTATTATCTCGTTCTGCACTCTAAGTCCATAAAACGAAGGGCTACGTAAGATCGCCCATCGCTTCTTAAAAATACCCCATGTGCGTTCAATGGTGGTCCTCGCCGAAGAATGACGCCTATTAAATAACTCTTTCTCATTGACAGGCCTCCTACTACCCCACTCATGCAGATGGTACCGAGTACCCCTATATGGTGCCAAGAACCCAGGGCCGTTGGTATAACCAGCGTCGCAAAGATAATAATTACCTACAAATCCATAAATAAAGATTAAGGATTCTTACTTTGTACAATAAAAACATTGTCCTTACTAAGAAGTCACTACTATAATTGAGTCATACAGAGACCTAAACGTACAAATAAAATTAAACATACCTTCTGGAACACGTAGTCCATTCGGCCGATGAACTGCATCGCGTAAAACACGACCGTCCGCCGCTGATCCCTCCCACCCAGTCAAAAGGTAAGTGAAGTTGCAATTTTTATCACAAACACCAAGTACATTCACATGGCATTTGCCCTTACGCGACCGATACCTTCCTTTATCAAGGTCCGGGACAGTCACCTCAATCAACGTACCGTCTAAAGCACCAAGACAGCCCTGCAAAATAATAAACCAAACATTTAAGCTTGTTTTCTGATTTTTTGAGAAGTTCCAACGAGGAACAGATTCGGAACCATTGTAAACATCCCGTGTGCCTGATTAAAATTCCTTATTTCCACTTGCAAAGTAATTAACTAATATTCAATTGTGTTATTCTATTACACTGTAAATCCTAACAGTAAGGTGTACTGAAACTAAACATGCTCTTCAGGACTAAATATTTGTTAATGAGTTAGTACAGAAGCTCATGTAATGATGATTCAAAATTGAAACCTCATGTAGCTCATTCACACTCAGAACACATAAATTTGAAGCAGAGCACAGCAAACACAAAATAAACGGAAAATGTGCTAAAGAAATTTGTACCTCGAACCATTTCCATGTAGTATCAGTGCAATTCGCTTCCACGGGGGTGGGTTTAACAATGAAGAGATTATGTAGTTTCAATATAACTTTGAGAACCTTATGGAAATATTTGGAAACTGTCCTGCTTGAACGCTCGTAATCAACTTCAGCTGTCGAATTCTTCTTGTGGTGCGACAATACCCCCAAGAAAATACAAACCTGCTCCACCACGGTAACCTCTCGGCTGTCGGATAATCCACCAGCTTCCCTCAAGATCACACATAGCCTGCCTAAAGCGTTCCTACCCATACGAAGCTGGCTAATGCATTTCCTTTCGGAATTTTTTGTCATCTTGTCCAGGTACTGCAACCTTGCCGGAATCCTATCTTTTAGACTATATGATATCGATGCACCGTCGCCTAAACGACGTTTCTTCCTACTGACTAAACTGAGAATGAGGGCCGTGTCCATGAGCATACCAAATAGAAAAAGCCTCATGATTTGAACGATGACCAATGCTTTTCTACGGTCCATGTTCCTAACAAATGTTCCTTTTCCATATCACACCAAGAAAAACAAAATTAAACAAACCAAACGTCCAGTATAAACAACTCTCAATACATCCTTTACATGCTGTACATAGCATCTCCGTATAGCAGTCACGAATTGGGCATCACTGACTCATTCTAGAACAATTAAATCACAAGGATTCCACATATTAGATTACAAACGGGTGTAGTTAGTGCAAATGGTCCTTACCTTATCCTCGAAACCGCCTGTTGTAGATTGTCGTCGCTCAAGCACTCTCCCCAAATCTGTAGCAGCCTCAAAATCCACGCAGCTACCACCTGCAATATGAGACAAAAATAAGCAATAACCACAAAAAAAAATTTAATCTCCTTGCTCCACATAAAAACACTCACCAGCCCTCTCCTGTCTGCACAATTTCGCAGTAGAAATGTCTAGCCTTCTCTTCTTGTGAGATGTTGTAGATTCTAATTGCAATTGGGGGTAAAAATCTTGCGCGGGAATGCTTGAGCGGCAAACTATTGGTGAAAGAATTTGGGGGCAAAGACCAGGGTCATCAATGTAATTGGCATTAGGGATTGGAGGACAATTACGTACTTTGGTCATGAGCAAGCCGTACAAGACAAATAAAACCACCAACTTTTCCTGATAATTATCCAACCCATTTCAGGTACGGAACCCGGGGCTCCGCTTAAAGGAGAGGAAAGCAAAATGGCAAAGTAAAGGACTGAAAAGGGTGGTTTACCAACCCCAACCACCCTTTTCCCCCAAAGTAAACGTTCCCTTACAGTTTACAAATCATACGCTTCAAATTTCATTCGTTTCAGCAGAAATAAAAACTCCGATCAGTTCGCCGGAAAATGGAAGGCTTAATCCCGTTCCTCCTCCACGCCATGAAGAAGCAAAGGCCGCAAAACTCTTACCGCTGCCTCTCGGATAACTCCACCACCGGCCGGAGCTACCACCTCCTCCTCGCCGGAGACTCCGCCGAGGGCTCCTCCCACCGCCGCACCCGCTCCGACTTCCAGCCGTCTGCCGCCGCTGATTTCTTTTCGGGCCCGGAGAATTTGACCCGCGTTAAAAGCTTCGGCCGCCGAGGTCACACGGCGGCGGCGGCGGCGGCTTCTTCAAACGCCGGCAATGGGTTGAGGAAAAGGGGCCATGATAATACCGGCCGGTGAAGAGAAGGAAAAGTCACAAATATTGTTGTATTAGTATTGTTTAGGCAATTGTATTCTTTAGTTGGTGTGTTCAAAGGTAAGTACTTGGGTAGAATTTATGTTCTCATGAAATCATGTTGTAATTGTAGATAGATAGGGGAAAAATGCATGTAATTTGTTAAGCCAATTGTATATTTGATTATTGTTATATGGACCAAACTTATAGACTATTCTAATCTTGGTAAGAAAGCATGATATTTGTGCACTCGAAAGCCAATTACAAGAAAACGACCTAATCAAATTGTTTAGCACACGAACACAGAATTCACATTCAAAATCAGATTACAAAGACAAGATAAGGAGGAGGAAAAGTTTATTTAAGAAGCCAGAAGAGCTTCAATTTTCGAAATCTGATCTTCTTCGTTCTTCGGAGTTGGGCTCCTATTGGCGTTGTCATAAAGATCGTGCTTCCATTTCTCAGCACGGCCCTGGGTTGGACGATAGCCTTGTCTGCCACCGAACCTATTATCTCTTCCTCTGTATCTACTGCCACCAGTTGGCCCATCTCTGGACGCAAAGTTACCCCTCCAATCTTGACGGCCCTTGTTCCACTCTCTGTTCCCTACAAATGTCCTCTCGGGCTTGTCTGAGTGTCGATGATTATGCCCTCTTTCATCTCTTCTTCCATTGTCTACAGCATTACGATTATGAGGGTTTGGGGTAATGGGATCTACATTAGCTTTGTTCGCTTTGTCAGGATCAGCAGGGAGCTTCTGCTCTCTGAAAGAAGGCCGTCTACGTGCAAGGGGTTCTTTGTCCTTCTCATCCTTTAGTTGCGTATCACTTGATGCGTTGTTGTTTATTGTCACGTCGTTTTGATGGTCCCTAGAATCTCTCCACCATCCGCGTTCTAGAGAAGAAAATGGGTTTTCAACAGTTAGTTCTTGGGAATAAGACTTGCACAAAACACACATACGCAGAGTAATGAGCCAAAAGCTTACCATCATCTGTCCTGCGACTGAAGCTTCGTCCATTCTGGCCGACACTAGCACGATCATCATGCTGCTAAAAGACATACACAGGCAGGCCTAACACTATTATATAAATGAAAGTACTAAGTCACCAGGCCGAATAGAAGACCAAACGCCTGGGTTAAACACAATGATCACTGAGTCAGGGGATCATATTTCAACTCATAACAAGAACTGGATTCTGAAAGATTGGCCTACTTAAAAGATTTCAAATCACGGCACATCTAATTCGAAAACAATTCCTAACGGTGGGGCGAAATATTCCGATCTGGCTCCAGTAACCCAATTGCATAACATTGTATAAAGACTTTGTTTTTTATACTATGCAAATCACTCATGTGAAAAAACTTTGAAAAATTATCTAGCCAAGGGTACTGAATGAGATTCAAAGTAGAGAATATAAAACATTTCAATGATCAATGAACGCCAGAGGAGAAAAGCTTTTCCAAAGACCTAGCATCCAAAAACAATTATAAAGCGATAAATTATCAGCTATTACGCATAAGATGGCAAGGCATCATAAACTTCAAATGCTTCCACAAGAGTGTCTGCAACGTAAAATCGCACCTGAAAATATGACGATTGTGACTGACGGGCTCTGGTCGGATCAGTAGAATGCCTGCTACCTCCTTGATGTCCATCAGCTCTGATTTCGGGCTCTTTTCTCGCGTTTCCAGATTCAACCTTCGAATCGCGCGTAAATGGCGCCTCGAGAGGCAGCGGGTCATGAAGCCGCCGACCGCGGTGCTTCTGATCGCGGTCCAGTCTGTCTTTGTCCAACTCCGGCTCGGCAACTAGCCTCTCAGAATCTGGTTTGCCATCTCTCCTAGATCTCTTAGGGCTAATAAAACGTACAACAGAGAAATGAATCGTTCATAATTCGGCCGATTTCAGAAGGCCATGAGAAATTGAAAAGCACGCAGGAAAAAATGTAGTTTTTTGGTGTACCTGTGTTCGCGGTCAAACCGAGAATGGCGGCGCTTTGATTCCGAGAGACGGTCTTCCCGCCGCGACATTGCCTTGAATTCGATGAGCAAGAAGAGATAACTCACTAACGCAGCCGCGCGCCGCCGCTTTGTCTCCAGGCTACGGCGGTGGAAGGGTTGCAGTGAAATATAAATCCCTAAATCTAATCCAATGTAATCTTCAACGGGGACTGAGCTGAAAGCTCAAGTAGAATTTTGGGCAGTGTAACATGGGCCGATCATTTCATTACTTCACTGGGTTGGAAAGCGTCAAAGCCCACTAGAAATAACTCACTCGCCGCAAAAACGGGTCGGATTTTAATCTGAATCCGATTCGAATTTTAGCATATTCAATAAAAATATCAGATGGATCATACTCGATTATAAATATTCGTTATCCGAAATAAATGGAGTAAATATGAAATTAAGTAATCTGATCCGTTAAGAATCTGAATCCAATTTTATATATAATATTTAATTAAATAAATTATTCACTAGTACATCCTATTAAGTAAAATAATTAAAATTAAAATTTTCATATATTTATCAATTTAAACAATAATAAAATTTGAATTGGTTGCTCTAAAATATATAGTTTCCTTTATTAATAAGTTTAAATTAATCTATTTTAAATAAATATAAACAAAACTATCAAATAATCTATTAAATAATATTTTTCTATTAAATATTATGTAATTACATTTACTTTTCTATAATAAATTTGTTATTTAAAAAATTAAATTTTATTGATAATTGTAACACCCGGAACGCTAGGCGCCACATCCCCCGCACTATAGGCTCAATCCACATATGAAACGGGCAATTCATACATGAACCGAAACTATAGCGAACGGGAGACAATAAAAAAACACAAGGCTAGGCGGGTACCCTCAATAAAACCAACAACTCAGAGCAATGAGATAGCGGAAGCAAAAGCATTCAATACCTATAGATACCATATTTACATATTTACTTATAGGTACCGACAAAACATACCATTACAATATCCATCCAAGAAATTCAAGATTCATTACAACATAACAAGTATCAACACAAGTACAATGTGTGAAGGTGCAGTGCTAGACCCGAATAAAAGACACGAGACCCTAATTCCCGCCTAGCACGAACCTGCAAAACTGAGAAATTGAGGTGTCAGTCCAAACGGACTGAGCGAGGGGTATAAATAAATATATGCGCACATACATGCAAGTTATAATCTCGGGTAATAATTTTTGGAAAAACAATACCAATAGTAAGAGGAAAAGGTACTATCGCCCGAGATTACCACTAATTCAGTTTACCAATTAATTCAGTTCAATACAATCAATATGTGGCCCGGCGAGTGAGGGCAATTCTCCAACCTTGCTCCGACCGTGTACAATCAATCAATTTATTAGGTGATTAGGTGATCAAGCAATTATCTATTGTGCACAATTAGCAGTTTCAGTCCATCCTTCTTCCTCCGGGTGATGGTGGGATTGCAAGGCCCCACCATCCAATCAGTCTGGGCAGAGGGTACATGAATCCCTAAGCCCGGAACTCCTTCCTCCCCTAATCTCCTAGGGGGTTCAGGGGTCATCCCAAATGGTGAGGATAGCACTCGAGTTACCCGTCAGCCCATGCTTTCCCGGTTGGCTCGAGCCACTATCCTCGGGCCCACAGTGCAATTCAATACTCGCCCAATACCGTCAATCCGTCAATCAATCAATTAATTTATCAAATCGTTTGAAAGTCATAAGGTTCGCAAACTATAGATATATATATACATTTTGGCCGAAATAGTCACATAGGGGTTGTAAGGGTTCTATTTATCTAGAATTTAAACCTCACCTGACCAGACGACCAAAAGAAAGCAAGAGAGCACCCTACTGAGCGGGCTCCTCAAAACCGGGACCGTGATCTGTGCAACAAGGACAAGTGTGAAGTAAGACTCGACTCGCATGAACCAAGTATGACGAACGGCAACATCATGCACCAATATGTTATGCAATAATTGTTTAATGAACGTCAAATACGAGCATGATTATCAATTAAGCAAGTATATATATCACATAATTCACATATGGGAGCCAAGGAAGTGAAAGAAATGCAATAAGAAAGGTTTTGGTGAAGTTTGGCCAAAACCGACAATTTTTGGAAATGTACATGTTGTGGGAAAACTGGAATATCTTAATTTCTAGAAGTGGGAATTGAGTTTTGTTTGTTGGATAAGAAAGTAGACACATAGACCTTTCCAACGCTATATGGCACGTTTTCTAATTCAAACCGAGGTGAAAATGGCGTTCGTCCGAAGTTGGACAAAATGCAGGAAAGTGACACGCCCGTGTCACCATTTCAAGGCAAACCGTGACACCCCCGTGTCACGGTACAGAAAATCCCAACTCTCCAACATGCACCCCCGTGTCTCCCAACACAAAGCGAAGATGACACGCCCGTGTCATCTGTGCGTGACAGAAAAACAGGGCAAAAACAGGGGTTTCCATGCACAAACCAACTCCAAACCCAACATAATCCAAACTCCAACCAAAACAATTGTTAAAACACCTCATACATGCATCATACTTCAAGTATTCAACAATCAAACCAATAAATATGCATCAAATCTCCAAGAATCAAGCCCCAAAAACCCCATAATTATTCATATACCCCAACCATCCCATAACCTCATGTATTATGCAAGAATGAAGGGAAAAAGGACCTAAACATGCTTCTATACAAGAATAACCAAGAAAGCATCAAGCTAACATCAAACCCTACCCATGTAACCAATCAAGAAATTCAATCCATTCTCATTTTATACCTTGAAATGAATGAAGAATGAGATGAGATGAAGAGATGAAGATGTTGATGCTTCTAGCTCCAAAGTTCTTCAAAGTAGCTTGGGGTTAAGAGATGAATTCTTCTTCTCCTCTCTTGAAGGTGTTAGGACCGATCCTTAGGGTGTGTATGTGTGATGTTCTTGTATATATGTAATGTATGAGAGTGTTGAAAGAGATGCATATACTAGATATATATTATATCATCCACTATCTAAACATATGTCCCCAATTTGCAAACAAGTCCCTAGGTTATTTAAATGAATGCAATCAAGTATTATCCCTACCTAAAAGATCCATTAGCTCCAAACCAAGTTATGCAATTGAGTCCATAAATTTCATGAATTGATCAATTAAAGTCACATAATGCAATTAAGCACACTATCACTTAATTCATGAATTTCACATTAAAAGTCAATTCATAAAAATACATAGGAATGTATATGGCACACAATGATATAATGAAATCATAATAAGCACGTAAATGTATAAATCGAAACTCCCAACTCCCGAAGACCCGCACGTGGCGTGCTTACCTGAACTTCCGGAATTTGGGGCGTTACAACTCTCCCCCCCTTAGAAGAATCTGGTCCCCAGATTCATTGATCGGATGAAAATAACTCCGGGTGAAATTTCTTCATCTTCTCTTCCGGTTCCCAAGTCATCTCTTCGGATTTGTCACTTCGCCATAACACCTTCACCATAGAAATATTCCGATTCCTCAACTCTTGATACTTTCTGTCCAATATTCTGACCGGCTTCTGCACAAAAGATAAATTCGGTTCCAACTCCACTTCTTCAACGGGGAGAATTTCGGTTTCATCTGGGTAATACTTCCTGAGTTGAGATACATGAAAAACATTGTGAATTCCGGTAAGATTAGGAGGTAGGTCCACTCGATAAGCTACTTCTCCGATTCTCTCAATAACTTCAAACGGACCAAGGTAACGGGGATTCAACTTCCCTCCCTTTCCAATTCTAGAAAATCCCTTTCGAGGAGATACCTTCAAGAAAACCCGGTCCCCCACTTCAAATTTAAGATCCCTCCGGCGAATATCGGCATAACTCTTTTGTCTATCTTGTGCAGCTTTCATCCGTTGTTGTATAATCCGAACTTTCTCAATCATGGCTTCCACAGCCTTCGAAGATTTCTCCAGCTTTTTCCCTTTCTTGACTCCTTCCTGTTTTGACCATTTCCACTCTTCCAAATCAAAGAATAATGGTGATCTACATTTCCGCCCATATAACAATTCATACGGAGCCATATCAATCGTTGCCTGAAAGCTATTATTGTAAGCGAACTCTACCAAAGGAAGTTGATAGTGCCACGAGGTTTGGAAATCCAAGGCACAAGCTCGAAGTAGATCTTCCAAATACCGAATAACCCTCTCCGATTGTCCATCAGTTTGTGGATGAAACGCCGTACTGAACTGGAGCTTTGTACCCAACAACTCTTGTAACTCTTGCCATAACTTCGAAGTGAAACGGGGATCTCGATCCGAAACAATACTCACCGGAATACCATGAAGTCGTACAATCTCCCGGTTGTAGATCTCAGCCAACTTCCGAATTTTGAAAGACATTCTGACCGGTAGAAAATGAGCAGATTTTGTCAGACGGTCCACAATCACCCAAATACCATCGAATCCACCCTTCACTCTAGGTAACCCGGATATAAAATCCATCGTCACCTGTTCCCACTTCCACTCAGGAATAGGTAACGGCTGAAGAAGACCTCCCGGTTTCTGGTGCTCGGCTTTTACTTTCTGACAAGTGAGGCAGTGCTTCACAAACTCTGCTACATCCTTTTTCAATCCACGCCACCAGTAAAACTGCTTGAGATCTCTGTACATCTTATTCCCTCCAGGGTGAATTGAATAAGCCGACTTGTGAGCTTCCTCGAGCAATACCCTTTTCAAATCATCGGGTACCACTACTCGGTTCTTGAAACGAAGAAGACCGGTTTCATCGAACCCAAATGGACTCTCCGGATCCTCTCTAACCTTAGAGACCAATCTCTGAACTCCCGGATCCTTTCCTTGAGCCTCGAACATTCTATATTTCAAATCCGGATAAATGGAGATATTGGAAACTCGAGCTCTAATCACAATAGGTTCAACTCCCTTACTTGTACCTATGTCCAAGTTCGAAACACCCACTTTCCTACTTAAAGCGTCGGCAACTACATTAGCTTTCCCGGGATGATATTTGATAACACAATCATAATCTTCTAGTCGCTCCATCCATCTCCGTTGCCTCATATTGAGTTCCTTTTGGGTGAAAAGATATTGGAGACTCTTATGATCGGTGAAAATCTCAAACGACACTCCATACAAGTAATGTCTCCACTTCCCGAGTGCGAAAATCACGGCAGCAAGCTCTAGATCATGTGTCGGGTAGTTCTTCTCATGATCCTTCAACTTCCGTGAGGCATAAGCGACAACCTTGCCCTTCTGAGTTAATACACTTCCCAAACCTTCCTTTGACGCGTCAGTGTACACAGCATATCCCTCTGAACCCTCTGGAAGAGTTAACACTGGAGCAGAAACTAATCTCTCCCTCAAAACATCAAAACTTCTCTCACATTTCTCATCCCAATCATATTTCACATCCTTCTTAGTTAACCGAGTCAAAGGAGCAGCGATCTTAGAGAAATCTTGCACGAATCTTCTATAATAACCCGCCAATCCCAAGAAACTTCTGATCTCGGAGGCGTTCTTTGGCTTCTCCCACTTCAACACCGCTTCAATCTTCGATGGGTCAACCTCTAATCCATTCCCCGAAATAATATGACCCAAGAATGAAACCCGATCGATCCAAAACTCACACTTGCTAAACTTCGCAAATAATTGATGCTCTTTCAACGTCCTTAAAACCAATCTGAGATGTCTTGCATGTTCCTCGGCTGATTTAGAAAAAACCAAAATATCATCAATGAAGATAACCACAAACTTATCAAGGAACGGCCGGAAAATCCTATGCATCATATCCATAAAAGCTGCGGGAGCATTTGTCAATCCAAAAGGCATGACCACGAATTCATAATGCCCATATCTTGTGTTAAAGCCCGTCTTTGGAATATCCTCGGCTCGGATCCGTAGTTGATAATACCCTTGTCTTAAATCAAGCTTCGAATATACCTTAGACCCTTGGAGTATATCAAACAACTCTTCAATATGGGGAAGAGGATATTTATTCTTAACGGTCATCCGATTAAGTTCCCGATAATCAATGCACATCCTCAAAGTACCATCCTTTTTCTTTACAAACAATACTGGCGCTCCCCACGGTGACGAACTCGGTCTTATATACCCAATTTCCAATAAAGCATCAAGTTGGATTTTCAATTCTTTCAATTCCGCCGGTGCCATCCTATATGGAGTCTTAGAATAAGGTTCGGCATCCGGATACAAATCAATCATAAACTCTATCTCCCTTTCCGGCGGTAACGAATCCAACCTCTCAGGAAACACTTCGGGAAACTCTTTAATTACCTCGGTTTCCTCTAACTTCACTTGATCCTTCGGTTGATTAAGAATATAGGCTATAAACCCTGTAGCCCCATCACGAACCAATCTCTGAGCTTCTGAAAAAGATAATAAAGGCACCGTCTTCGAACTTTGACCCGTAACCAACTCAGAACCCAAACTAACTTTCTTGGCCCGACAATCAACGGTGGCGTAGTGCTTATACAACCAATCCATACCCAAGATAGAACCATACCGAGACATAGGCAACTCAATGAAATCCGTTGAGAAAACCCGACCCTCAATACTCACCGGCACCTCTCGAAAAACCCGGTTAGTTTCTACACTACCACCAAAAGGAGTACTAACCACGTAGCATGCATCAGAATAAGTAACACACAAGGGCAATTTAAGTGAAATATCACAAGAAATGAAGGAGTGAGTGGCTCCCGGATCAAATAAAGTGTGTATGTTGATGCCATGAATGCAAATGATACCTTCAACAACGGCAGCCGGGTCCACGTCTGCATCATGTTCCTCGCCTTCCAAGGCATAAGCACGGGCCCGAATCATCGGCCTCTGCCCTCCAGGCGGCGGATTACGTCGATCCGGACAAGTATCCACCATGTGATCGGCAGCCCCACAAATCAGGCATAACCCTAGACGCCTTCGACAATTATCATAATGATGTGTAGGTTGCCCGCAAAAAGTGCACTTAGGCTTCTCCGGTGGTGGCGGCATAACTGTTGGCTGAGGAGCCTTCTGGACTGGCCCTTGTGGTTTAAACTTCTTCATAGGGCCCTTAAACTGAGGAGGAGCGGTATCATAAACCATCGGCCTCTTGCCGGCATTGTAACCCGATCTTGACCCGGAACCTGAACCCTGTCCCGTCCTAAAGGAGGACCTCCGTGCAACAACCGAGTCTTCAACCTTAAGAGCTTTGGTAGTGGCCTTCTTCCAAGTGCTTGTGTTAACCGCTTCAATCGCCGCTTGAATATCCGGCCTCAAACCTTGTACGAATTGCATAGCCTTGTGGAAGTCGTCGCTAGCAATGTTAGGGGCGTATTTGGACAACCTCTCGAACTCGGCTATATACTCTGAAACTGATCTTCCTCCTTGTTTAAGCTCAGTAAACTCTTTAAGTCTTCTAGTGCGCGAAGATGGCGGAATAAACTTATTCTTGAACTCTCTTTCGAATACCTCCCATGTAATTTGCTCCTCGGTGGCATCCAAGACAATTTTGGTACTCTCCCACCATGAATATGCTTCTCCCTGGATGAGGGTAAGAGTACACCGGGCCTTTTCCCGAGACTCACATGGAATAAGTTCCCACACCCGTTCAACTTCCTTAAGCCATTGCTCGGCTTGAATATCGTTCCCCTTTTGGAATCTCGGCGGATGTTGATTCTGGAATTCCCTTAAAGTAACGGAAATAGGGGCTTGTTGTGGCGGTGGAGGAGCTGGCGGTGCTGGAGGCACATAATCCCTTAGCCTCTGATCCATAAGTTGCACCATTGAATTTAAGAAATCTTGGGGTTGAGCTGGAGGTGGAGGAGGAGGGGTTCGATCACGCCGGTGATGACGTCGATGTCGGAGAGATCGATCCCTGTGATGTCGGTCACGAGCCATCCTGAAACTCGAACACTATACATGCATGTTTGATTAACAAGTGCAATGAATGTAATTACAACACACAAGGTAATCCAACCACATAGTCACATAATCCAAGCACTTCAAATAGAATCAAATAAGTTCAGATAGGTTGCAAGACTCTCAAATAATCAATTAATCCTATGCCGTGCGACTTAGACTTACCAGACACGACACTAGAGCCGCGGTTTTGCAACCGGGCTCTGATACCACCTTGGGATGTAACACCCAGAACGCTAGGCGCCACATCCCCCGCACTATAGGCTCAATCCACATATGAAACGGGCAATTCATACATGAACCGAAACTATAGCGAACGGGAGACAATAAAAAAACACAAGGCTAGGCGGGTACCCTCAATAAAACCAACAACTCAGAGCAATGAGATAGCGGAAGCAAAAGCATTCAATACCTATAGATACCATATTTACATATTTACTTATAGGTACCGACAAAACATACCATTACAATATCCATCCAAGAAATTCAAGATTCATTACAACATAACAAGTATCAACACAAGTACAATGTGTGAAGGTGCAGTGCTAGACCCGAATAAAAGACACGAGACCCTAATTCCCGCCTAGCACGAACCTGCAAAACTGAGAAATTGAGGTGTCAGTCCAAACGGACTGAGCGAGGGGTATAAATAAATATATGCGCACATACATGCAAGTTATAATCTCGGGTAATAATTTTTGGAAAAACAATACCAATAGTAAGAGGAAAAGGTACTATCGCCCGAGATTACCACTAATTCAGTTTACCAATTAATTCAGTTCAATACAATCAATATGTGGCCCGGCGAGTGAGGGCAATTCTCCAACCTTGCTCCGACCGTGTACAATCAATCAATTTATTAGGTGATTAGGTGATCAAGCAATTATCTATTGTGCACAATTAGCAGTTTCAATCCATCCTTCTTCCTCCGGGTGATGGTGGGATTGCAAGGCCCCACCATCCAATCAGTCTGGGCAGAGGGTACATGAATCCCTAAGCCCGGAACTCCTTCCTCCCCTAATCTCCTAGGGGGTTCAGGGGTCATCCCAAATGGTGAGGATAGCACTCGAGTTACCCGTCAGCCCATGCTTTCCCGGTTGGCTCGAGCCACTATCCTCGGGCCCACAGTGCAATTCAATACTCGCCCAATACCGTCAATCCGTCAATCAATCAATTAATTTATCAAATCGTTTGAAAGTCATAAGGTTCGCAAACTATAGATATATATATACATTTTGGCCGAAATAGTCACATAGGGGTTGTAAGGGTTCTATTTATCTAGAATTTAAACCTCACCTGACCAGACGACCAAAAGAAAGCAAGAGAGCACCCTACTGAGCGGGCTCCTCAAAACCGGGACCGTGATCTGTGCAACAAGGACAAGTGTGAAGTAAGACTCGACTCGCATGAACCAAGTATGACGAACGGCAACATCATGCACCAATATGTTATGCAATAATTGTTTAATGAACGTCAAATACGAGCATGATTATCAATTAAGCAAGTATATATATCACATAATTCACATATGGGAGCCAAGGAAGTGAAAGAAATGCAATAAGAAAGGTTTTGGTGAAGTTTGGCCAAAACCGACAATTTTTGGAAATGTACATGTTGTGGGAAAACTGGAATATCTTAATTTCTAGAAGTGGGAATTGAGTTTTGTTTGTTGGATAAGAAAGTAGACACATAGACCTTTCCAACGCTATATGGCACGTTTTCTAATTCAAACCGAGGTGAAAATGGCGTTCGTCCGAAGTTGGACAAAATGCAGGAAAGTGACACGCCCGTGTCACCATTTCAAGGCAAACCGTGACACCCCCGTGTCACGGTACAGAAAATCCCAACTCTCCAACATGCACCCCCGTGTCTCCCAACACAAAGCGAAGATGACACGCCCGTGTCATCTGTGCGTGACAGAAAAACAGGGCAAAAACAGGGGTTTCCATGCACAAACCAACTCCAAACCCAACATAATCCAAACTCCAACCAAAACAATTGTTAAAACACCTCATACATGCATCATACTTCAAGTATTCAACAATCAAACCAATAAATATGCATCAAATCTCCAAGAATCAAGCCCCAAAAACCCCATAATTATTCATATACCCCAACCATCCCATAACCTCATGTATTATGCAAGAATGAAGGGAAAAAGGACCTAAACATGCTTCTATACAAGAATAACCAAGAAAGCATCAAGCTAACATCAAACCCTACCCATGTAACCAATCAAGAAATTCAATCCATTCTCATTTTATACCTTGAAATGAATGAAGAATGAGATGAGATGAAGAGATAAAGATGTTGATGCTTCTAGCTCCAAAGTTCTTCAAAGTAGCTTGGGGTTAAGAGATGAATTCTTCTTCTCCTCTCTTGAAGGTGTTAGGACCGATCCTTAGGGTGTGTATGTGTGATGTTCTTGTATATATGTAATGTATGAGAGTGTTGAAAGAGATGCATATACTAGATATATATTATATCATCCACTATCTAAACATATGTCCCCAATTTGCAAACAAGTCCCTAGGTTATTTAAATGAATGCAATCAAGTATTATCCCTACCTAAAAGATCCATTAGCTCCAAACCAAGTTATGCAATTGAGTCCATAAATTTCATGAATTGATCAATTAAAGTCACATAATGCAATTAAGCACACTATCACTTAATTCATGAATTTCACATTAAAAGTCAATTCATAAAAATACATAGGAATGTATATGGCACACAATGATATAATGAAATCATAATAAGCACGTAAATGTATAAATCGAAACTCCCAACTCCCGAAGACCCGCACGTGGCGTGCTTACCTGAACTTCCGGAATTTGGGGCGTTACAATAATTGGGTCGGATATTTTATCGGATCTAGTCCAACATGATTATTTATTGATTCAAAAACAATAAATCTGAATCCTATAAGATTTAAATTCGTATCCAGAATCTCCTTATTCGATCCAAATCCGACCCGTTGGCAACCCTACTTAAGGGGCAATCTTGTAATTTTATAGTTTCAAGAAACAATCGATTAAAGTCAATGATGATTGATTTAAATAGTTAAAAGATTCTTTCTATAGGACAATGAACTCAATTTGAATCTCTCTAACCGCTTGAGATGTGTATATTTATACTATATATTAAGCGAGAGCCCCTTAGAGAAATCGTTTGGTCTCTTGGACTCTAAAATTAATTTCTTTTTTCTTTTTTTTTTCTATCACTCCTGGGTGGTTATCTTCTAATTTTTTCTCTCTCTCACATAGCTTCCTTTGATTTAAAATTCCTTTTTTTTTTTATCTCAATTTATTTAATATTTCTCATGTATTTATATCTTTTCCCACCAAAAAATTCTCTTTAACTTTTTTTTTCCTCACTTTACTTCCATTTTTTATTATATATTTTTATTCTTTTTGCATATTCTTTAATTTATACTTTTTATAATTTTTAATTATATTAAAAATAATTATAAAATAAATATTAATATGAGAATTTCATTTTAAATATACATTTAAATAATATTAATTTCAATATTTGCACACACGTACAGTATATTACTAGTTAAAAAAAAAAACACTCGGTTAAAAATCCAATCAATAGCATTTGCACACATGTTCCCGTAATTTCTCATTGTTGCCTTCAATTTTAACAGCATTCCATTTCTCTTACCATCAAATAAATTATCAATACCATTTATTTATGTGCGCAGCGACGACCTGTATCAGCTACCAGCGTTATCAAATAAAGGCCAATGGTTTTGATAATTTGATTCCATAGCATATAGACTTTCAAAAATATTACATTTTGCACAGAGATACACTAGAAATAACCTATTTGAAGGTGAATAGATAAAACTCGATTTAAAAATATCACAAAAAAATAAAAATTAATAAAGCATTTTTCGGGGAATTGAAATAATATTCACAAGTATAAAAATGAAGTATAATTACAACTAGTTGCACAACATATAACACAAGATTGAATGTAAGTAAATTTACTTAGGCTTGAACCTTGAACACCATTTGATCATTAGATTTTCAATTTCAGCATCCATTCTAGTCCCAATACCTCCCCACACCAACATGTGGCTCAAATCACCTAAAGATGAACCACTCACTTCATACACTTCCTTGAAGCCAAGCCTCTTGTAAAATCTCACCAGCTGCAATACCAGTAAATGCTCTTAGCCTAACTCAAGGAAATACATAATTCCTTATGTGCACCAAACACAATACTATTTTTCTCTAAAAAATAAATTGAAATTTATCATGATTTACTTCCTCACAGTCCTGTCGAGTTAGCTTTTACCTTTTGAGTGCAAGAAAATACATAATTTTAAGATAGAAAAATAGATTCAATTATCCTTTTTTCTTTTTTACATATATGGATATTATCCTCGATAAGACTCGAACTCATTGCCCATCTATTCATATGTGTAGATGTTTACCACCTGGAGTACAAATAATTTCTTATAACTCTATAATTCTAACTATATTCGGAAAAAAATATAGAATTCAGAATTGGGACTTATTCGGACTTTATAATTTTTGTAATTTCTTAGCTACGAGTTTTTTTTTCTATAAATTAAAATTCAATAGGGTGTTAGATGTAATTTCCATAGCTTCTTTCTTCAACTACTAACAAATTTTTGTTAAATTCAACTTCAATTTCCAACATTATCAAATGAAATTTTGGCTAGCAAACACCGCAAAATTACCATTTTGCCCATGCTCCAGGATTAGATAACACACGCTACCTTGGAATGGTAAAGATCAGTGTCGTTAATGGCGAGCAGCTCCGCCTTCCCGCAGCCGCAATCGTACCCAAACCTAATCGCCACCGCGCCGATAAACAGCCCAATCCCAAATATCGATTTCTCCATGCCAATCGTCTCTCTCCTCAGCTTCATCGAATCCAGGTGCAGAATCCTTCCTCCGAACCAAACCCGTATAATTCCCTCCGCCCGACCCAATTCCGAGCCGGTTTCCAACCCTCTGGCGGTGATTCTGAAGAAAGGCCCGAATGTTTGCAGCTGAATATCGAGTTTCTGCGCTCTGGATGAGGCCATGATGTCGGACATTGTGGGCATGGATGTTTCGAGGGTGTTGGGTTTTGAGTGGTGGTTTTGTGGGGTGAGGATTGCGTTGTTGTTCGATTTGAAGTGGATTGAATTGGGCGTGTGGTTTTTGGTGGGAAATGATGCTGCTTTGTGGGGTTTGAGTGGAGTTTCTAGGGGGAATTGGAGTGGGTTGTTTAGAGGTTTGGGTATCGCCATGGATTTGAACTTTGATTGTTGAGAACTGAGAACAGCAAAACGGTAGCTTGATTCTGAGATATATACCAAACGTGGCCTAATATCAATCAATGATGGTACGGATTCACAACTAGTGTAGAATATAACACACATTTGTCGTTCATCAACAGCGTTTGTAGTCCAACGGTTAGGATAATTGCCTTCCAAGCAATAGACCCGGGTTCGACTCCCGGCAAACGCACCTGCGTTTTTTTACTTTTTCGAATATATGGTTGTAAAGAAATTAAATATTTTAAGTTTTTTACTTTTTCGAATATATGTTTGTAAAGAAATTATATTTTAAGTTTTAACTAAACAAAGTCAAGAGGGGTTGGTTAAGTGGTCTAAGAGTTATTTTTCGAAGGCAAGTCCGAGTTCAAATTCTTTTGATCATTTGGAGGATACGTGTTAAAAAAGATAATAATAATAAATTTTTAACTAAACAAATATTTCATGGTTACAACTCACGGTTCATTGGGTATAAGTATCTTTTTGAGCCTTTAATTTTAAATAAATTTTAGTTCCATCTTCGGTACTAAAGAATATAGCGATGTGATTGCCTTTTCGACTTTTTGGAAATTTATTTATAAAAAAACTATCTTCCAAGCAAACAAATATCTTCGATCATTAATTGTTGCAATAAATTTTTTAATTTTCTTTTACTTTTTCGAATATATGTTTGTAAAGAAATAAAAAAAAAAAAAAAAAAATTTAACTAAACAAATATTTCATGGTTACAACTCACGATTCATTGGGTATAAGTATTTTTTGATCCTTTAATTTTGAATATTTTAATTTTTATTTTCTCTGTTATTAAATTTTAGTTTCATCTCCCCTGCTAAAGAATATAGTGATGTGATTGCCTTTTCGACTTTTTGGAAATTTATTTATAAAAAAACTATCTTCCAAGCAAACAAATATCTTCGATCATTAATTGTTGCAATGCTATATATATAACACTTGCAAAGCATCAGTTTATTCATCACTTATCAGCAATGGCAAAACTCTCAAATTATTGTTTTCTAGACATTTTCATTATCAATATCGTCATTGGTATTAACTAATTCCACTTTATTTTTTTTTTTAAAACTATGCATGAGGGAAAAAATAATTTAACCCTGTATTATGATTCTTTCCTTAATTTTTTATTTAAATTTTCAAATGTTTTAAATTATCGCATGTACTTTACAAAAAATTTCAAATTGTCATCTCAAACATCTAGGTGTTAACATGTGGCTCATTTCCGATGAAAAATTAACAATTTCCAGTGAAAAATGAGCCATGTATTAACACTTAAATGATCGAAATGGTAATTTGAAATTTTTTATGAAGTACAATGACAATCTGAAATATTTGAAAGTTCAGATAAATTTATACTATTAATTTGATGTATATGATAATTTTATACTTCTTGCTCAACAGGTTTTCAAGTTCTTGCAGTGCCTTACGATTACACATTCACACATGAGGCAAGCAAATTCCCAGCTTCTTCTTTCCATCTCATATGCATTTAACATAAGAAAACATTTTGTTGTTGACAAATATATACTTTTATTAATTCATGTAATTGCTATTTAGTGAAGAATATTTTCTAATAGCTTACTAAAGACATTTTTTTCCTATAATTTGCCACCCTTTTTCAATATTAATCATATATATAAGTTCTCAATATACATTAATCCCTTAAAATGCAATTCCTTTTAAATCCGTCAGTCTGATTTTTACACATTTGATCCAAAACTTAACAACTTAAGTGTAAACAGGGATAAAAGCATTAATAATTACAACAAAGAATCAATAATTACAGGATGAGAAGTGCAATTTTACCTTTCCCCCAAAAAAGAGTGACAAAATATTTGAAATACCATATATAATTTGATTTATAAATTATATGATTGTTGCCCGTATACATATGATTCATTTATTTTTCTTTTTATAGTGTTTGGTAAAGCCTCTAGGGCCTCAGTACGACGGAGGGATAGTTATAAATCCAGAACTGAATGAAGGATTGAAGGGATGGACTTCCCATGGAGATGCAAAATTGGAGCATGCACAATCCATGGATGGCAACAAATACATTGTTGCCTCCAACAGAAAGCATCCATTTCATAGTTTCACGCAGAAGTTCGATTTGGAGAAGGAAAAACTATACACTTTCTCGGGTACTTGAATTTCTCTGAATTTACACGGACATCGTTATAATATTTAAATATTTAATGATACTTCTCTCTAACAGGTTAAACGTTTATCATTTAATATGCTATCAGAATCCACATTAAATAGGTTATGTATGTGCTCGAATTCTTATAGTAACCCAGTTATTTGAAATAAGATTTTCACGTGCAAGATCTGTTTAAAAGAAGTCCGTCTGCATGCGAAAGACGTATACATATTGAGATGTTTAAATTCTCAAAACAAGATATGCAAATTTGTCATTTGGTCGATCATTGAGTGTGCATGTGCAATATAATTTCAAAAAAAAAAAAAAAGGTTATTTACATTTGTATCCCTATGAGGTTGGATAATTACAACTCGTACCCGCTTAAATGAAAATATTATACAATCTACCCTTTCAAGTTTGAAAAATTATAAATGAGTACCCATTCCGGTTATCATTCTTGAATTGACTATATCTCACCACTAATTAGTTCCTCACAATAACCTACACATCATTTTCAAATGACAAATACGTAATTTACGAATTTTTTGAAGGATCAATACATGATTCGTTTGTAAATCGATATTCTTAATAACATTTTTTTCCTTCAATTAGCGGTGAGGAACTAATTAGTGGTGAAATATAATCGATTCAAAAAAAAAAAAAAAAAAAATTGTGAAAAATCCAACCGGAATGGGTTCATTTATAATGTTTCAAACTTGGAAGGGAGGGTTGTATAATATTTTTATATAAGAGGTAAGAGTTATAATTATCCAATTTCACAACGGAAAAATACTAAAAAAATGCATAAAATCATTTTGTGTGATGTAATTGCAGCGTGGTTACAAGTAAGCCATGGAAGTGCAGACATAGCAGCTATTTTCAAGACGGAAAATGGGTATGAAACCGCGGGGTGGGTTACCGGCCAAGCCGGTTGCTGGTCCATGCTCAAGGGAGGACTCGTCGTCAATACTTCTGCTCCAGCAGAACTCTACTTTCAGGTTCATTGAGTCTCTTAGTTATTTTTTCAAAAAATATATATTAATTTCGCACATAAAATAGAGAAATAAATACATTTTAATTTCCCAGAGCAAGAACGCAGAAGTGGATATTTGGGCTGACAGCATCTCCTTGCAACCATTCACGCATCAAGAGTGGAAATCCCACCAAGATCAAAGCATTGAGAAGGTACGTACAATATTTATACAATTTGAGGGCGTCGGGGAATTTTTTCATCTAAAATCGAGAGGATATATTAAGCGTAAATCGTTTCCTAGAAATGATCATATACGTGATAATTAGTCTTTCTTCCTAAGTTTGGTGTTCAAATTTTCCCAAGTGATGCACGTAGCGCAGGGTGAGACCCTGTGGGAGAGTGTTGACTTATTCCAATAATGTTTGATAACTCTTATCTTATCGATTAGTTTTCAGGGTGAATTAGGTCGATTACATGCGTTCTTGCATGTTTGACAACTCTTACCTTATCGATTTAATTTGTTTTTGGGATGAGTTAGATCAACTATATACATATACGTTCTTGTTTGACAACTCTCATCTTATCAGCTAGCTAGCTAAGATAGATAAAACAAAAATTTTCTTGTAAAGAAGCAATGTGAAATAGATAGTTCAAGCATATACGTTCTTGGCAATGCCAATTTTGAATAGCCGAATCATTAAATTATACAACAATTTGATAGTAAACTTGATCAGATGTATGATAATAAGCCTAAAAATGTTCCCAAATGATATCCCCTACGTTCATATATACATATGCATGCACAATTGTTGCAGGTACGTAAGAGAAGGGTGAAATTCCAGGTGGTGGACTCAACCGGCAAACCCATACCCAACGCCACCATCTCCCTGCAACAGAACCGCGCCGCCTTCCCTTTCGGCTGCGCCATGAACCAGAACATCCTCCGCAACCCCGCCTACCAAAACTGGTTCACCTCAAGATTCAAATACACCGTCTTCGAAAACGAACTCAAATGGTATGTTACCATAAACAATCCAAATCCCACTACCACTTCACCATCTTTCACCCTCAAAACGAAACATATCAATCAAATCAAATCCACTCTCTTCCAACAGGCCCGCCAACGAAAGATCTCGAGGCTCCGAAGACTACTCCGCCGCCGACGCCCTCGTCGCCTTCGCCCAGTCCCACGGCATCTCCGTCCGCGGCCACAACGTCTTCTGGGCCGACCCAAAATTCCAGCCCTCGTGGGACTTAGGACTTTCGTCGAACGACTTGTGGGCGGCCGTGAACAAACGCATATCCTCCGTGATGAGCAGGTACTCAGTGACAGCCAGGGGCCCCCCAATTTGGAAATTTTTAATTTTTGTATGTATATTTTTAATATATTTATATTTTTGTTCTTTAATTTTTGGATATTCTAATTTTTTGTTTTCCTAATTAAAGATTTTACTCTTTTATTTTTTATATTTTAAATTTTTGTTCCCACAATATTAAATCATCGTTCCGTCCCGCAGGTACCGGGGGAAGTTCTTCCATTGGGACGTGATGAACGAGAACATGCACTTCTCCTTCTTCGAGAGCAAGCTCGGCCCCAACGCCTCCGCCATTTTCTACAAGAAGGCCAACACCATCGACTGGAAAACGACGCCGTTCCTGAACGAGTACAACACCATCGAGGAGAGTGCCGACGGCGGCGCGTCGCCGGCGAAGTATTTGCAGAGGATTCGGCAGATTCGAGGGCAGGGGTATAATGGTCCTTTGGGTATTGGGCTTGAAGGACATTTCCATTACGCGAATTTGCCGTATATAAGGGCTTCGTTGGATTCGTTGGCGTCTGCGAAGTTACCTATTTGGGTCACTGAATTGGACGTCATTCCTGGGCCCAATCAGGTCATATTTATTTTTCGAATTTTATTTAACACAATTTCAAGAAATTATTTTTACTATTTAATAAATAACAAATAATAAAATTGCATATGTGTTTTAAGTTGGATGCATATACACTTCTACAAATATCATTTTTCATATCGTGTTGTATTGAAAATTATTTATATTGAAAAAAAAAAAAAATTTGTTTGGGAAAAAAAACATTATAGTATTGTGTTTGTATACTATTGGATTATGTGTGAATTTTGATGTTGGTATCCATAAACCGCCTATTATAGTTACATCAATCTATATTTAGGGAAAAAATCTATCTATAATTAGGGAAAAAATCTATATTTTGGAGCGACCTCTGGGATGGGACTTCCGGTTCCGGATAGTATTTTTTTTAATAAAAATTTTAATCAACAGCTTATAATAATTTGACACCAGATTAATATTTTAAGAAAATGTAATTATTCGAATCGTGTCCGTATGTTTGTATATGTGTCTATATATATGCTGTGGTTCGAGGGTTGTTTCTCGAAGACAATGTCCCGGGTTCAAACCCCTCTGGCCACTTGGGTGTGCGTGTGTTAAAAAAAAAAAGTGTCTATATATCATAACTTGTAATTCTTTCTGACACTTACCATCTTCGTATTTGTATCCGTAAATAATTTTATTTTTTGAGAAATTGAAAACTTAGCTTTTATTCATTAATTAAAACTATAATGTATGATCCCACCCTCAATTTAGCAAAAAAATCACAACTGAAAAAACATTAAAGAAAAGTACTTTATTTATTTATTATTATTATTTTAAATATTTAATTAAATTGAATTTTATTGTGCAGGCAACTTACTTGGACCAGGTTCTTCGTGAGGTCCATTCACATTGGGCCGTGAAGGGCATACTACTTTGGGCCGCATGGAGCCCACAGGGATGCTATAGGATGTGTTTGACTGACAATAATTTCCAAAACTTGGCCACCGGCAACGTCGTCGACAAGTTCAGATTTCAGTTAACCAATGCCTCCGATTCGCCGGCAACCACCGATTCTAACGGTTTCTTCGAAACTTCACTCTATCACGGTGCATATGAAGCCGGAATCCGCCGCCCTAACGGTGGTGCAATTTCTGATTTACAAGAGTTTGAGGTCGTGCCAAACGAGGAACAACAACATTTCTTTTATTTCAAAATTAATACTTAGGGTTAATGGGTAAGGGTAAGATTGTGGGTTTCAATAGTTACAGTGGCGATTTTTTGTTTCGATTGGGCATCGAATCACTTATTTGCACAAGTTAAAGAGTATTGATAAATAATTGAGATTAAGATAAATAATTGGAATTAAGCACATGGGTTGTGGTATTTTTGTACAAGTGAAACGGAAAATTTGAACCCATCCAATTAATTTAGAATTCATCAATCTAATTTAGAAATTATTCACAGTTACAGTAGATCAAGAGAGAGTTTTTCAATTCTTTTCATGTCAAATTTCTTCTAATATCAACTATCTACTTTTTTTTTTTTTTTTTTTTTAATTTTTAACACACACCCCCTAATATCAACTATCTACTTGTATACCCTTTTAGAAAAAAAAAAAAAAACTATCTAGTTGTATACATTGCGTGTATATGATACGAGGGAGAAGGTTAAATAAAATTCGTAAACTCCAAGTTTGGGAATTAGCAACCGAGCGGCTACAAGCCCAAATCGACCGTACAAACCTTTTTTTTTTTTTTTTAAAGAGCCTAAATATAATTCTAAAATTATTTGTGAGAAGGTATTATAGTTTGCGAAAAATTCTAACTCAAACCCAACTCGATCGAACTCAATCAATTATAATAATAAATATATTATATTTGTTATTTGATTTGTCGCTCTCTTAAATTTTCCATCAATCATACAACACATATAGAACACTCACTCTCTCGTTACAACGGTTTGATCGAGTCTGATTCGGGGTAGAATTACCCGTGGTTTGTGGTCTGATATTCTGTGCTAGATCGAGTTAGAAACCCTTGTTACTTAACAAAAGCGTCATAGCAACACATAAAACCCACCAACAAAACCACCTAATAAAAGCGCACTATGCAACATATAGAATTGCTATGACATCACTATTAACTTAACCACGTTTCTTCTCCAATGAGATTTATAGGTACAACTTATATATACATTACAGACTATTGCATATATATCAGAAAATGTATGCATGCCAAAGATATTAGTCTTCCATCCGACTATTTCAAAATGCTAACGGTAGGTAGAAGATAAGCTAAAATTTGGGATTACATTTATTTAATTTGTTCTCATAAATGAAGATTACCAGAATTGGCTCAAGGGCGAAGATATCATGAAAAAGTGCAGATTCACCTTCCTTCTTTTAACAGGATAATACCCAAACAAGAAAGATATCCTGTCATGCCTGGGATATGAAAATTGAAATCAGCAGAACAAAATTTTCTGAAAGTAAAACAAAACTATTTTTGTGAATAAAAGAAACATTTTTTACATTAATGTTTCCTTCAGCTCAAACACTCACTCACTCACTCACTAACACCCCCTTCTTGGCCCCCATAAGCTGAAGCAATTTTCTCCTCAAACCTTGCATCTTTCAAAAACCCTTTTCTCACAGCTCAAGAAAGGTAAGATCTTCAACTAAGCTTGTTATGTTTTTACTCCTAAATTCGTAGTGCTGGATCTTTTGCTGTATTGTTTGGTTTAAGCTGTTTTTGTTGATTTTTTTTTTGGTTATTGCTTGCTGTTGTTGAGTGATAATGGTACATTTAAGAAGCTTATTGTAGTCTACCTTTGGTTCTTATAGTTTTACTATTTAAATCAGAATGTGTTTTTTGCTTTTTTTTTTTTTTTTGGAATTATTATTATGGATCAAGCTGCAGATTTGTTCAAACTTGAATGTATGCCTATTTTCTAGGTGGGATTTTGTATTATTTTATTTTTAGGTTTTGCTATTTTAAAATTCTTTTTCTGCAAATTATTTTAAAATTATTTATCAGAAGAGATTGTAGTTCATGTTGTGATACTCTGTGCTAAGGTTTGAACTGTGAAGTTTGAGTTTTCACGAGGGACTTTGTCTGATTAAAAAGGAGAAATTACATATACTACCCCCTGAGTTTAGAGGTAATTACAAATTAGTCCATTCGACCCTTCATTTTTCGTAAAAATAGTATCCCGAGTAGGGTGTTATTATAGTATCGCAGTAAAGAAAAAAAAAGGTGCATTCCGAGATTCGAACTCAGTTATATTCTTGAAGATCATCTATATGTGCTCTCAGCTGGATGAAGAGCAAAGGATGTCATGGTTTGGCTTTTGAGATGTATGATATGTGCTTAGAATATTTAAGATTTATTTGATTTTGATTTATGCGTTCTTCTTGCTGAGATTATGGCAGATTCTAAGTTGTCCTGTTTCTGTAAGTGAACTACGTGTCACTTATTTCATTGTTGATGATCTCAAACACAAATGATAACACAGTCTATATGTCTTACTTCATTTTGATATATATCTTTTCCCTATTGTAGATTACGGGGATGTCTTATACAGATGTTAACAAAGTCCTGCCCAGGTTCTTCAAAGTTTTCTCCAGCGAATCTTCGACTGAACTGGTAAGTCTTGTAATCCCTATAAAGATGAATCTTTCCTCTTTACCGAACCAATGTTTGTGATACTTTTTGTTTCTCCCTCGTTGCAGTTGATACCGATGAAATTCGCAAGAGAAAACAAGCATGTGCTGACTGAGAAATTCAGACTTGAAACTGAGTACAATGCTCATTCTTGGAAGGTGAAGATAGAGCAGAGAAATGAACAGTTCTACTTCACAAAGGGATGGCTGAAGTTCGTGAAGGACAACAAACTCGACATAAATTATTTGTTATTCGAGCTGATCAAGAAGTCGACCTTCAAAGTTTTGATCTTCAACTTGACCGGCTGCGAGGAGGAGTTCCCTTCTACCCCTGCTGCTGCTTGTGAATCGAACATTGGAAGTCCTGCGTGGTTTTCATTGAAGCTGAAGAAGTATCATAAATACTATGTGGTGAAACTACCATCTCTCCAGTCAATTTAAATCCATCTTTCGACAATTGTTTTTTTGTTTAAAATCATTGCCGTGTTTTTCAGAACATTCCGGCGGACTTTGCTGTGAAAGCCGGACTAGAAGACAAGATGAAAATAACATTGGTTGATCAGAGGGGGGCTCGATGGCCGGTTGCCATCATCAAACAACACAACCCTTATAGGTTTCAAACTCAGACGGGCTGGAACGAATTCATCGCAGCCCAGAAACTGCCTGTTGGGAGCGAGATCTTGATCCAATCGATGGCCGGTTCCAAGAAAGACTTTCTCGTGGAGGTCCTGAGGAAGAATAAGGAAGGAGAAGTATTGAAAGCTGTGGATAAGAGAAAGGGGAGATTGGGAGATCGAACCATAGAGTTTCAAGAATTACAGTGAAGTCCACAGCAGTGAAGTTAAAAGGAAATGATTAATGATGTAAATTGGATGAGCAGTTTCCTGTGTTCGTGTGTTTGCACCAACTCAAATTTGTTTCTTGCTGCATAAAGGTTTGCTTAGGATTATGAAATATTAATATGTGAATCTTAACTTATTTTGTGCTTTTCATATGGGATTGTAAGTGTTTGGGTGGTGTTATATTTAATTTAGAGTTAAAATTAGAAGTAAGGCTGAATATTAGTGTTGTGATTGGGCATCGAATTTCTAGTTTCACTCACTCAGATAAGGCTGTGAAGAAAACGTGTAACACTATTTGTGGCTAAGCATTTGAAATATGAAGAAGAAAAGGTAAAGAACGCGTTTTTATTGATAAAACGCTAGCGCTGTAACTAATCTCGTTTCACACGTCTAACAGCTAGCCGTTGTGCACCAACTCTTTTACAGAAATAGCTCTCAAGTCTCTCAAGTCTAACTAAAACCCTAGTAGAAACTTAACAAGTGCTACAGATACTAAGCACGTCTCTTCTCAAAGATATACAAACAGATATACAGGGACACGAAGATGTGGAGGACCATCCCTTCAAAGACATCATTCTGGACCAACGCAAGCTTTAGCATCAGGGACGGAGCCAGGATTTCAGGTAAGGGGGGCGAAAATTTAAAATATAATAATATTTAAAAAAAAAAAATATTATTTTATTAAAAATAAAAATATTATTTTATTCGATATATATAAATAAAATATGTATAACTTAAAACTTTAATCTGATTAAAAATGCACTAAAAAGTGTCTCCAATTTTTACATATTTGATGAGGCTCAGAAACGCGCTTGTATCAGAGCCGTCCACGTGTCGTCATCGATTGATTTGAAGACTATACGCTCGCATTGATGGGCTCGCAGCCAACCCAACCCACTCACTTGCCAACTAATACAGGCCATTGGGCCTCGGCTCACTATTCAGGTAAAGGGCCAGAGCCGACAGGCTTGGCGCTCGCGTCTCGGCCCTCAGGGTTACCCTTCTCAGGGAAACACCCACACGAGGACCCCATTCTTGATGCTCGGTATTTTGGCGCTCAAGGGTCATCTACCGTGGGGGGGCCATCTGTACACTCTTCGAGCGTCACCAGCGCTCGTGAATGATCCTACCCCACTGCGATGGGTCCGAACCTCAGCAAGGATGACTTTGGGCCTTCCACTCACGCGACCCTCGCCAACAACCTCTGACACAAAGGTAGTGCGCGCCTTGTACCTGACACGCCGCCTCCTTTTCAGAAACGTCACTCTCATACCACCACAGGCTGCCACGTGTTAGGGCAACACAGGTTTGGGACCACACGGTCAATTTACCCATTTACCCTCACCCCTAACATATAAATAGGGGAGAACACATGCTTTCTTCCCCAAGTAATCATCTGCATACAAACCACGTACATTATTCTGGGCATTTCCACTCATCTTCTCAAGCTTCTCATCATTTTCACCACAGTAGTATCATCCTTGCAACTTGCATTCTTGGTGTTATCCTAGCTGGAAGAACCCACGCTTAAGAGGAAACCCAGATCCTGAGGCCCTCACGCCTGTGATGGTCTTTTCCTTTTCATACAAATACTAAAGTGTTGTTGCATTTTTGGAAACCTGATTTCCAGCACCATCATTTTTGGCGCCGTCTGTGGGAAATCCATCACTACCACAACTGCCATCGCCAGATTCTTCCTCTGAAAGCTAGTTGAGATATAACACCTTTTTTGGTTCTGAAAATGGTTACTGCAACCCGGTCTGGAGCTGTGGGGGACAAGGGCGTTCTTCCCCCTGTCAACGAAGGGAACGCCGAGAGCAACATCCCCGCCGGAAATACGAACCCACCAGTTGCGGGGAATGGAGGCGAGAATCCAGACACGGCGGCTGCAACTCTCCCACCGGGAGGGACTGCTACGGGAGGGCCCAGTTCCGTTGTTCCACCTACAACTCACACCGCCAACGCTTCCTACCCTTACTCAGGTATGTATCCCATGGCTATGCCTCCACCGGGATACCCTTTTATGCAACCCGGAATGATGCCCGGGATGATACCGATGATCCAACCTTATCAAGTGGGGACGCTGAATCTCCCCATGTCATTGCCAAGAGAAATACAAGGGGTGGAAATGCCCCAAGTCACTACCCAGCAACTTCAGGCGCTGTATGCGCAGTGCGAGGGCCAGGCAGTCCAGAACGCTTGGGAACATTTCACTGCGGCGTATTTCCCTTCGCACACTGGCGCTCGAATGGCCCCACCCCTGGGAGGACTCCCAGCGCACCCGTTGACAATGGCCCAAAATGCGCTGAGGGCCCAGCAACCTCCCCCACCACCGAATCCAGAAAATGAGGCCCCGCCGAGGGTCCAGCAAGATCAACCACCAGTAAGAGATGAAAGGGTTCCTCGAAATGAGGGGGCCGGAGATAACGACGAGGTCCAGTCGAGGGCCACAGAAAGGGAAAACCGCAGAAATGTCGGTGACCCTCAGCTTGCAGCGGTACAGGACCAGATTAGGGGGCTCCAGAATGTGGTGGAGCAACTCTCTCGAGCACGGTCTCACGTCTCCCGTGATGGGGGCGAGAGGTCCAGGGCCAGAGATGCTCGCAGACCACGTAGCCCCATCTCTCACCGACTAAGGGAAGCCAGCCCCGAAGACCCGGAGGACAGGGATTACCGGATCGCGACGGGCGATTCTCCTCTCATCGAGGAGGTGCTAATGACTCGTGCGGGAAAAGGCAAAATCCCCACGTCCGTCAACAGGTATGACGGAACCACAGATCCGGCCGAGCATCTGGATCATTTTGTGCACTTGATGCATTTATATGATCACCCCCTCAATTACTGGGCCAAGGTGTTTGTAACCTCCCTCGTGGGAATGGCCCAGGATTGGTACAAAAAGCTTCCTCCGCGCTCAATCCGAGGATACCATGACCTGACTGACGCTTTCATCAGTCACTTCAACTCTTTGAAGGCTCCAGCCCCCGCAGCGACGGCTCTCTACAGCCTGGTCCAGGGGCCGAGCGAGACCCTCAGGTCATTCATGGGAAGGTTCAACAAGGAAATCCTACTGGTGGAAAAGCCCTCGATGGATTTCTTAAGGCACGTTCTCTTCGGAGCCATTAACATGAAGCATTATGTCAGCAAAGAATTTGAGGAAGAAGTGGCCAAGAAAAAGCCCCGCTCGTTGATGGAGATAAGGGACATAGCTGACTCGTTTTTCACCCTCGAAGATATGTATCTTGCAAGGGATCAGAAAATGGCGAACGCCCCTCGTCCCAATAAAACCCTTGAAGACAGAGGAGATTCAATCAGAGGCCGCCGCCGCAGCCCTATTCCCGCTCGACGAAACTCTCCACCCCCTCGGAAGTTCGAGCGTATCCCTCTCAACCGCCCCATAGCCGAAGTGTATGCCATGGCGGATAAGAAGTTGTTCAAGAGGCCGCCAAGATTGAGAGAAACGGAAGCTCAGAAGCGCTCGGGGAAGTACTGTGCTTTCCACAAGCAGAAAGGGCATGACACTGGTGAATGTCATCAGCTAGAAAGGGAGATTCAGAGGCTGATCGCTGGGGGGCACCTTAAGGAGTTCGTAAAGGTGTTGGATAGATACGACGAGCACTGTGCGGAGCGAGCGCGGGCACGAGGGAGAAGCCGTTGCCGCTCTCGGAGCCCGCGTCACCATCACAACGAGCCCAGCGACCGTGGAAAAGGGAAGGCATCAGACGTGGAAAACCAGCCCTTCGCGGTCATCCACATGATTGCTGGAGGACCCTCGGGGGGTGACTCTAACGCTTCCCGGTGCCGCTACATCCGAAGTTATGACCAGAAATCTTCTCGGTCCAGGCCAGTGCTCTCTATTGATAAATCATCACGCTCGGAGAAGGATGAAAGCGTAGGTTTCACAGAGAAAGACTTAGAGCACATTGTAACGCCCCATGGGGTCGGTGAAACCTCTGACTGCCCCATGGTGGTTAGCTTAGACGTTCACAATCACGTTGTAAAGAGGGTCTTAATTGATAGTGGAAACTCCGTGAATGTTTTGCCTTACTCCACGTTCCAAAAAATGAACATCACAAACATCCCGCTCGAACCACTCAGAACAGCCCTCGTTGGCTTTGGGGGTTCCGAGATCGTCCCTCGCGGACAAATTCGCTTGGCCACCTCTTTCGGTCGTGCCCCACAGCGAAAAACTTTAAATGTTCTCTACGTGGTGGTCGAAGTGGACCTACCTTACAACATCATCATTGGGCGCCCAACCCTCGTTGACTTCAAAGCTGTAATTTCCACCTATCATCAGAAAGTTAAGTTCCCCACCCCCGAAGGTACAAGAGAAGTACTGTGCAATGTTAAGGAAGCATGGGAATGCTACGTACTTTCCCTTCGAAGCCACAAGCCCAAACAACCTACCCAGGCAGGCTCCACCAAAAAATCAGTTGACTTCCCCAAACTAGATGAAGATGGCCCCGAGCGCAAGAGGGCCAAGCTCTATAAAAAGAAGAATAAGAAGAAGGCCACGGACAAACCCAAAGATGCTGGGAACTCACCCCTCGGAGAGGTTGGGGCTTCCTCCTCGGAAGACGAGGATCGTATACCCTCGGGAGGTACCAACGAGAGAGTCACAGGAAAGAAATGGACGCTCGAACTGCCGATGCCTGAAGTGCGAGTGGAACCTACAGAAAACTTCCTGACCATCGAATTGGAACCCGGGAATCCCGATAAGACCACGCAGATAGGTTCCAGCCTCGACGGCCCCTCTCAGATTATGATGATTGAATTCTTGCGGGAAAATATTGATGTCTTTGCTTGGAAGGCTTCCGACCTCACTGGCATAGATTCGAGCGTTATTATCCACCGGCTGAACGTGGATCCGGCCTTCAAACCTATAAAGCAAAAGAAGAGAGATGTCCATGGGTTCCGAAAGCAGGTCATTGAAGAAGAAGTCAATAAACTGCTTGACGCTCAGTACATAGAAGAGATTCTATATCCCGAATGGCTTTACAATGTGGTGCTCGTTCCCAAGAGCGCCAACAAGTGGCGTATGTGCAATGACTTCACAGACCTCAACAAGGCATGTCCCAAGGATCCGTACCCGCTACCTAGAATTGATCAGTTGGTGGATTCGACCGCTGGGTGTGAACTTATGAGCATGATGGACGCTTTCCAAGGGTATTATCAGATATTTATGGCTCTTGAGGATCGTCCCAAAACAGCGTTCGTAGTCCATATGGGCGTTTATTGCTTCAAGGTCATGCCCTTTAGGCTAAAAAATGCAGGAGCGACGTACCAACGCCTCGTCAACAGAATGTTCGAGTGTGAGATCGGAAAGTCCATGGAAGTATATGTGGATGACATGATCGTCAAAAGCGAACGCCAATATTCTCATCTAAAAGACCTTAAGCGAGCGTTCAATATCCTGTGGCGTTATGGTATGAAATTGAATCCTTCCAAATGTACATTTGGCGTACGGGGTGGCAAATTTTTGGGATATATGGTCAGCCAGCGGGGCATAGAGGCAAACCCAGAGAAGATCAAAGCAATCCTGGACATACCCTCCCCTCGTAATCTGAGAGAGGTCCAGGTGCTTGTGGGTAAAATCATTTCACTAAATAGGTTCATCTCTCACTCAGCGGACCGGAATCTGCCCTTCTTTAAAATTCTGCGTAACGCTCGCAATTTTACCTGGAGCGCAGACTGCGAAAAGGCCCTGCAGGACATGAAGCAGTATCTTTCGAGCGCACCTTTGTTGACCAAACCTAACCCGGGGGAGACTTTGTTTGTCTATCTGTCAGTTTCCTCGGAGGCCACGAGCGCTGTCCTGGTGGCCGTTCGCGAGCGTAAGCATATGCCGGTGTATTATTTAAGTAAGACTCTACAAGGAGCGGAGAAAAGATACATGGAGATAGAGAAATTTGCTTTTGCGCTCGTAAATGCCTCTCGGAGGTTAAGACCCTATTTTCAAGCGCATTCTATCGTGGTACTTACAGATCAGCCCCTCAGACAAGTGCTTGCAAAGCCGGACGTCTCAGGGATATTAATTAAATGGTCAATTGAACTTAGTCAGTTCGATATCACCTTTGAGCCTCGCACAATGATACAAGCCCAGGCCGTGGCCGACCTATTGGTGGAGCGTTTCAATTTAGATACCGGGCACTCGGCAGAGGATGGCCTATGGCTTCTGCACACAGATGGCTCCTCGACCTCGCAAGGGGGGGGAGCCGGGGTGACCCTCAGGGATCCCCTTGGAGCTGAAGTTGACTACGCCATCAAGCTGGCGTTCCAAGTCACCAACAACGAAGCTGAGTATGAGGCCCTCATCCAGGGGCTCAGGATTGCACTCCAGAATGGCGCCACTCGGGTCACCGCGTATGTTGATTCACAGTTGATCGCGAGTCAGATTGACGGTTCTTATGAGGCTCGAGAAGCCACCATGGTGCAGTATCTGGCGAGCGCTAAGGAGGTGATAGCCAAGTTCAGAGAATTCCACCTTGTACAAATCCCGAGGGCAGAAAACGAACATGCTGACGCTCTGTCAAAGTTCGCATCCGCCCTGGACGGTCATAGCGAGCGCGCTATTACATTTCTTAGAACAGATGAACCGCTGATAAGTAAAGGCGAACCTTCGAAGGAGGTAAATATGATTGACCCCTCCGAGCCTAGTTGGCTCGATGAAATTGTCAGATTCCTCCAGGATGGAACCAGCCCAAGCGATAAAGTTGAGGCTCGGAAAATCAGAAACAAGGCCCCTCGTTTCTCATTAGATGCCGAGGGACGATTATTCAAGAAATCCTTCCAGGGTCCGCCGTTGAGATGCTTGAGACCCTCGCAGGCCAAGGAAGTTTTAGAACATGTGCACAATGGAAGCTGCGGGAACTACTCGGGCGGTCGAATCTTGGCAAAGAAAGTCTTAAGGAGTGGGTTCTACTGGCCCTCGGTGCTGCAGGATGCCGTTAGCTACTCCAAGAAATGCCCCAAGTGCCAATTTCATTCTAACACCCCTCAGTTACCGGCAGCTCAAATGATTCCTGTTGATGTTTCGTGGCCTTTTGATCAGTGGGGCATTGATATTGTGGGACCCCTCCCAATGGTGGCCGGACAAAAGAAATTCGTAATACTCGCTGTGGATTACTTCACTAAATGGGCGGAAGCCGAAGCGGTCGCCAAGATAACATTCAAGGTTGTGAGAGATTTCATCTGGAAAAACATCATCTGTAGGTATGGTATCCCGAGGGTGCTCATCTCAGACAACGGCTCCCAGTTCATCGCTGCCGACACGCGGGATTAGTGCTATGAGCTAGGGATTGAACAGCGATTCACCTCCGTAGGCCACCCTCAAGCCAATGGTCAGGCGGAGGTGACCAATCGAACCATACTCCAGCATCTGAAGACGATGCTCGAGAGTAAGAAGGGAGAGTGGGCTGAAGAACTTCAAGGAGCCCTGTGGGCGTACCGTACTACTCCACGAGCGGCAACAGGAGAAACTCCTTACTCCCTCGTTTATGGCTCCGAGGCTATGATACCTGCGGAAATTGCGTAAGAGTCCGCACGCGTTGCCTATTTCGAGCCTGCTGCCAACGAGGCCAATCGGGCGCTCGAGTTAGATTTGTTGGACGAGAAGAGGAATACTGCTTGGGCACGTATCCACAAATACAAAGCGACCGTCGCCCGCCAGTACAACAAGTGTGTTAAAGAGAGGACTTTCCAACTAGGGGACTTGGTCCTCAAAAAAGTTGAAGTCTCCAAACATGTGGGTAAGTTGGACCCCAATTGGGAAGGCCCCTTCAAAGTCATTCAGGTACGAGCAAATAACACCTACCTGCTGGAGACTTTGCAAGGCGAGCGTCTCCCTAGGCCATGGAATGCATGTAACCTTAGAAGGTTCTACGTGTAATCCCCAGTTTTCTTTGTAACTGCCCGTTGGCAGCATGGGGAACTTTCTTTTGGCAGAAAGCATATTGTATTCGTTTTGTAAATTGCGAATATAACAGTAAGCATTTTGATTTTTGACTATGTCGTTTATTTGTTTTTTTTCTTATTGGTTAGTGATTTAAGCAAACAACAGGCCTACTCCGTGTCGAACATCCTCCACGTCGAACGGCCTAAGTAATACCCCAATCGTTTTGAAGCAACGCTATCTGGGTGTGTGACAATTCGTAAATGTGTAAAATCCTAAGAACGAGCGTGTCAGACAACCGGGGGGGGGGGGGCAAAATGCTAAATTTACGCCACCTGAGTGCACGCCACTCCGGTTCGCGCTCGTAAAAACCCCGGTGACCCTCAACTTCACGGGTAAGGCCACACTCGTAGAATAGTGTATCCTATAACAATCCTTTCATGGGTCCCTCAAAGTAACGCTAACCCCACGGTTACGCTCGCTTTGATCCCATACTTAGCAAATCCTACTGATGATTTCTAAAGTATATACACCCTAGTGGAGCGTACAAGACGAGGATGCACATTATTGGGCCGATACTTAGGCAAATCCTCAGAAATTTCCTGAGTTCAAATTTGAGCCTCATCACGAATACGGCCAGGGAACCACCATGGAAAACACCCTCGCGCCCGTACTTGCATCCCTTAAATCACTAAACGCTACCAAATCCTAAACTGATGGCGCACTGTAATGAATGCCAGGGCACCCTCAAAGAAAACACCCTCGTGCGCACATACACCCATCGTAAGCGCTCAGACAAGAGATATTAATATGAAAACGGCGAGCGTAATGAAACAACATCATTCATCATTTAAAAGTAAAGAAGAAAGTGTTCTGACATTCAAGCAGTAAAAAAGGAGTTCAAATATATGGAAAAGCAACATAGAGGAACCCAAAGTGTTCAGGAAATAACTGGAGGATTAAGTACAGATATAAAGTTGTTCGTAAATGGGAAGAAGAATTTAAACTGACAAGGGCAAGAGATTAATAGCCAAGGGAGCTTCACTGGGCTGGAGCGTCGGGCTCGGGAGGAGCAGTCGCAAGGGGAACAGGGGCCAACACATTGGCGTCAGAAGTTTGGACCTCGCCAGGTTCCTCGACATCCACTGTGTCCATGACGGTGCCCTCGTCTTCTATTAGGAGGGGCTCGGGATCTACCCTGTTGGCAGCAATAAACTCCTGTTGGAGCGTTTGCACCAGCTCCTCGTACTCCGGCTCCACCAGGCTCTCGGTGGGATCCCCATCTTGGACCATGGGCTCGCAGTTTTCGTCCAGATCCATGCGTAAGCGCGCGTCAGTCCGAGCGCTTTCGGGTGCCAAGCCAAGCTTCACCATTTGCCCGACGGCTTTATGGAAGAAACACCGTGCATTGTCGAAGCAATGGATGTTGGCCGCGAACACGAAAGCTTTGGAGCGTAAGAACTTCTTCACTGCCTCCCAGGATACCCTCACCTCCAAGCCCTGTACTTTGCCCTGCAAGTCAGCAAGGGCCTTGTTTGCTTCCTCATTTCGGCGAGTGCTCTCCGCCAGCTGCCCACCCAGCTCCCGGTTCTGTTGCCTCAACCGGTCGCGCTCCACCTTCAACTCCTTATGACGCTCGTCAAGCGTGAGATAGGCCTCGTCCGCCTTCTGCAGATTCTCCCTCAGCTGATCCTTCTGAATGTTGGCAGCGGTCAGTTGGGAATGGATGTTGTTGTAATCCTCTTGCAACTGTACGGGGTCAGAGATGCGTAATAATTTCTTGTATTTAGCCTTATGCTCGGAGTAGGCCTGCGCTCACCCCTGCAAGTTCTTTAACCTAGGGATTACCTCCTGGAAAGTCACAAACAAAGGTTAGCGTTAGAATGGGTACAGTGGAAGTTGAAAGTCTTCAGAGGATGCTAAGGACTTACCGTTAGAAGGGCATGACAGGCATCGTCAGCAACACGAGCGGCGTCATGCTCGTTCAGCTTATCATGATCGCCGAAAAACTGGAGTTTCCCGACGATGTCAGAAATGAGGTTCACGGAGTAGGCACTCTTTTTCAAAAGCACCGGACCCTCGGTCCGTTGGCGCTTGTAGCGAGAGTCGCCCTTGCAGCCTATCTTCCAGAAATCTTCATCCTCTGATGAAGAAGTGTCGCTGCCTTTGCCTCTGTGCCCCACGACCACCTCTTTCCCCTTGCCAAAAATTGGGATAGAGTCCGGCATCCTCTTCCTCTTCCCCTGATGGTCGGCCCGGAGAGTTTCGTGGATACGGATATGTTCCCTCGAGCGGTTCCGGGACCCGCTCGAGCTCAGTGTAATCGGACCCTCGGTAGCCACCGGCGGAGGAGTAGCCCCGCGGGTACTCTCCACTGTTAAGTCTTCGATGGGGCCCCTAAGGGGAGCTTCATTCCCTGTGCGACCACGGGCGCCGTTATTCCCTCGACCGGCTCCTCACCGGGTTCCCCTCCCCTTCGGAGCATTGGGCGGACGGTTTTGTTGTTGTTGCGAGGGCTGAGGGTCAGCGGCGGGTCCTTGAGCGCCCAACATGTGGGAAAGAGCCTCAGCATTCATGCCTCGCGATAGTATTTGAACACCTGCAAATAAAGAAGAAACGAGCGTCAGAAGTGGGTTGCTTGGGTCGCAGATGCAAAAAATACAGCAATCACACCAAGTTAGAAAGCTATTCTAACAGTTAGAGTAGTTAGTTCCTAGAATCTAACCATCGAGGGCCATGATGTCAGCTGGAGGGTTGAGTATCATGTCTGGAGGGCAAGATAGTCCATAGCGGAACAATATTCCCTCGTTCTTCATCAAAGTCTCCGTCTTAATCCACTTCTTCTCACTCCTCATCTCAAAGGCTAGTCCCATCGCCCAATCCTCAAAGGCCTTATTCCTTATCCTTTCCCTAACCAGTGGACCCTCGCCATGAATCATCCACTGACGGTGAACCCCAAAAATCCCCCCAGGGGCCCCCACGAAGAAATACTTCTCCTTCCAATGTTCGCCGTAGGAAGTGGACGGGGAGTCTATCATTTTAAAGCCTGATTTGGCCTGGGCGTAATAAAACCCGTCCGTAGGCGACGAGCGTGGCGAGCGGGCAACTTGTATCAAGCTGTCAAAATTGGCAATCGAGGATGCATAGCCTAAGGCTCTCATCGCTATTATGAAAGTGTTGATTAGGGCTATGCCGTTGGGCAGAATTTGTGAAGGGCAAAGCGCTAGATGGTGGTAAATGGTAGCGGCGGAGTGAGCGATAGGGAACCTTAAACCCCCAGCCAAGACCGCATCCCAATAAACCGTCATCATCCCCGGTGGTGGTTGATTTGCCCTCTCCCCCTCCTCAGGAAGTCGCATGGGGAATACCGCTTCATCCCAATAAGCTTTCGCCCTCAACTCCTCCAAATCGTCGAGCGTCAGAATACTCACAATCTCGTCCGGAGATCTGTCAGTTTGATGACGATTATCCTGCCTCACTCGAGTGGCAGGCTCCCTTCCTCTCCTTTGGCACCTTCTGGAAGGTTCAGCCTCAAACGGGCGCCCGGATGGCCCCGCTTCGCCCTCAGGAGCCATCACAGCCACTGTGATCCTGTGATCTTGGGGTCTCACGACACTATTCAACACCGAGAATACCCTCTCCCCCTGCCTTTGTATTTCCATCACGTTTTGCATCTCTTCAAAGAGGTCATTCACCCCTCCAGGGGCACGTTCGTTCATCCCTTGAACGGCAGCGTCCACCTCTTCTTCCCCGGCATCAGCCGGAGCCCGGGCCACCGAAATCGCCATGGGAATCCCCTCACCTGGGGATGCCCTAGCCAGGGGAACAGCTGTGGGAACATCGCCGTGAGGAGAAGAGCTCCCCACTGACATCTCCTCAATCTCTCTTACGTAATCGTCAGCTGGGTTTCCGGCCATGTTCGCTTTTCGACTTTTGAAGACGGGATTTCTAGCAGAGAACTCAAGGAGGGAGAAAATTTCTGAAACAAATTCAATGGCAGGAAGTGGCTCTTCACTCAAGGGTTTCACTCACTCAACCTAAAACCTAATGTTAGCGCGAGGAAAATAAGAACAATGTTAGGGAATTTTACCTAAAGTTTGAAGAACGGAAACTCGCCGGAATCACTAAGAGTTGCAGGGATTTCTTGCTGCGTATATGCTTGGAGAAGACGAAATGCGTGAAAGAGATCCTAGAGTGCTGTAAATCCCTATTTATAGGGGATGACTTACACTGATTAGGGTTTGGGATTTCAAATGGCAATCATTTCCCGCCTAGGAAATCCCCCCACTTTTGGTAACCGCCTCACGTCTCCCGGAGTGCACGCGCCCACGTTCCCACTCAGCATTAAATGCGGACATGACTTCAATTAATGCGGTGTCAGACTGTGTCCGTTACAGAAGGCAAGCGGTCACTTCTCTAGCAATGGCTTGACCCTCGGATATTCAAAAATTCAAAGCTCCATTCTTTTTAAAATTCTACAGTACGCTCGAGCGATACTACAGAATTTGGGGGGCAAAATGATGAGGCTCAGAAACGCGCTTGTATCAGAGCCGTCCACGTGTCGTCATCGATTGATTTGAAGACTATACGCTCGCATTGATGGGCTCGCAGGCCAACCCAACCCACTCACTTGCCAACTAATACAGGCCATTGGGCCTCGGCTCACTATTCAGTTAAAGGGCCAGAGCCGACAGGCTTGGCGCTCGCGTCTCGGCCCTCAGGGTTACCCTTCTCAGGGAAACACCCATACGAGGACCCCATTCTTGATGTTCGGTATTTTGGCGCTCAAGGGTCATCTGCCGTGGGGGGGCCATCTGTACACTCTTCGAGCGTCACCAGCGCTCGTGAATGATCCTACCCACTGCGATGGGTCCGAACCTCAGCAAGGATGACTTTGGGCCTTCCACTCACGCGACCCTCGCCAACAACCTCTGACACAAAGGTAGTGCACGCCTTGTACCTGACACGCCGCCTCCTTTTCAGAAACGTCACTCTCATACCACCACAGGCTGCCACGTGTTAGGGCAACACAGGTTTGGGACCATACGGTCAATTTACCCATTTACCCTCACCCCTAACATATAAATAGGGGAGAACACATGCTTTCTTCCCCAAGTCATCATCTGCATACAAACCACGTACATTATTCTGGGCATTTCCACTCATCTTCTCAAGCTTCTCATCATTTTCACCACAGTAGTATCATCCTTGCAACTTGCATTCTTGGTGTTATCCTAGCTGGAAGAACCCACGCTTAAGAGGAAACCCAGATCCTGAGGCCCTCACGCCTGTGATGGTCTTTCCCTTTTCATACAAATACTAAAGTGTTGTTGCAAGGATCTGGGTCCTTACCCCTTTTCATACAAATACTAAAATGTTGTTGCAAGGATCTGGGCCTAAGGACCATCACAGGCGTGAGGGCCTCAGGATCTGGGTTTTCTCTTAAGCGTGGGTTCTTCCAGCTAGGATAACACCAAGAATGCAAGTTGCAAGGATGATACTACTGTGGTGAAAATGATGAGAAGCTTGAGAAGATGAGTGGAAATGCCCAGAATAATGTACGTGGTTTGTATGCAGATGATGACTTGGGGAAGAAAGCATGTGTTCTCCCCTATTTATATGTTAGGGGTGAGGGTAAATGTGTAAATTGACCGTGTGGTCCCAAACCTGTGTTGCCCTAACACGTGGCAGCCTGTGGTGGTATGAGAGTGACGTTTCTGAAAAGGAGACGGCGTGTCAGGTACAAGGCGCGCACTACCTTTGTGTCAGAGGTTGTTGGCGAGGGTCGCGTGAGTGGAAGGCCCAAAGTCATCCTTGCTGAGGTTCGGACCCATCGCAGTGGGGTAGGATCATTCACGAGCGCTGGTGACGCTCGAAGAGTGTACAGATGGCCCCCCCACGGCAGATGACCCTTGAGCGCCAAAATACCGAACATCAAGAATGGGGTCCTTGTATGGGTGTTTCCCTGAGAAGGGTAACCCTGAGGGCCGAGACGCGAGCGCCAAGCCTGTCGGCTCTGGCCCTTTACCTGAATAGTGAGCCGAGGCCCAATGGCCTGTATTAGTTGGCAAGTGAGTGGGTTGGGTTGGCCTGCGAGCCCATCAATGCGAGCGTATAATCTTCAAATCAATCGATGACGACACGTGGACGGCTCTGATACAAGCGCGTTTCTGAGCCTCATCAATCTATATAATTTATTCATACTAAAACTCTAAGAGAAAAATAGAAAAATTAAAATTAAATATAAGTTAATATTATCTTTTGGTTTTATTGGATAACTTGGAGAAAAATAAGAGTTTTAAGTTGAGTAGAAGAAAAAAAAAAGAATAGAAAAATAAAAGAGAAAAAGACGGTAAAGAGGGAGAGAGAAAGATTAATTGGAGATTTTTTAATATGTGAAAGAAGAAAAAAATATCAAAAGACTTCTATTGGGAATCGTAAAAAAACATTTGGATTGAGAAAAAGAATCATAATTAAAGTAAATTAATACTGATGGTGCAGGAATGTGAGTTTCCTAAATGCAACAACACTTTCAATATTTATGTGAAAAGGGAAAGACCATCACAGGCGTTGAGCCTCAGGAACTGGGTTTTCCAATGAGCGTGGGTTCTTCCAGCTAGGATAACACCAGGAAATCGTGCAGCAAAGGTGCAGGAAATGGTGAAATGTATGAAGCTTTGGAGAAGATGAAGATGCAGAGGAAAATGATGCGCAGTTCAGTAGTGGATGTATGGAAGATGACTTGGGGAAGAAAGCATGTGCTCTCCCTTATTTATATGTTAGGGATAAGGGTAATTGGGTAAATTGACCGTGTGGTCCAAAACCTGTGTTGCCCTAACACGTGGCAGCCCGTGAGGGCATGAGAATGACATTTCTGAAAAAGGGGCGGCGTGTCAGATGCAAGGTGCGCACCACCTTTGTGTCAGAAGTTGTTGGCGAGGGTCACATGAGAGGAAAGCTCAAGATCCGTTTTACTAGGGTTCGGATCCACCACGGCGATGGGGGGATCACACACGAGCGCTGGTGATGCTCGAAGAGTGCTCGGACCGGTTCCCCACGGCATATGACCTTTCAGAGCCGAAATCCCGAGCGACAAGAATGTGACCCTCGTAAGGGTGATTCCCTGAGAAGGGTGATCCTGAAGGCCAAGATGTGAGCGTCAAGCCAGTCAGCCTGAACCCTCTACCTGAACAGTTGACCGAGGTTCGTGGGCCCGTACTACTAAGCGAGTAAGTGAGCTGGGTTGGCCCACGATCCCATCGATGCGAGCTGCCAAATTCCTAATCGCTAGATGTTGACACGAGGAAGGCTCTGATTGGTGCGCGGTTTTGTGTCTCATCAAATACTATCTAAAAATAAAACCTAATTATTAGGATTAGTGAGTTGTAATTGGGGGGAGGGGAGGGGGGGGGGGGGCAAATAATAAAATTTCTAAAATTTACATATAATAAAAAAAAAAAATCAAAAATTTGGGGGGGGGGAGGGGGGGGGGGGGGGATGGGGTGGCCTCCACCCCCCAAGCTCCGCCTCTGTTTAGCATAAACCTTGGCAGCTGATTTTCCGGCACGTCCCGTGTGAGAGGAATGTCATGGCTAACGCTCGGGCTATGCTCGGACACTCTATGAACGATGGTTGTGCCGTTTGGGATGCCTACTCTATGGATAATTGATCTCGTTATTTCCTTTTTGTTTCCTTGTTCTTCTCCATTTTTTCTCGATCTTTAGAGACATTTCTAATAATATGGTTCTATTATCTCGCGATACAAACATCCCAACTAAGAAATAAAAAAAAATAAAAATAAAAATAATATATATGTGTGCGACACGACACAATATATATACATACATATATATTGTGTCATGTACGTACATCTATTTCACTATTCATGACTCACAATTTATATCTCTTTAATTATGATATTATGATATTCTCTATTTTTATATTTGTATCCGTAAATAATTTTATTTTTGAGGGCCCATGCATAATTTTGCTCGTACATAATATTGTGTTTGTATGCTCCTTTGGTGGATAGGATGGAAAGATTTGTGATTTCTTGATTCTGCACTTGCTCAAAATTTTGTCAACTCTATTTTGTTCTTGCTTCATGCATTCCAAATTCCTTGAAGTTTATTTTCTTCTTGCTGAAGTTTTGATGCTCCTAAAAACGATACAATTTGTAATTTGCTTTTAAGTGATCATTAAAATGGTTTTGAGTCTTTCGTCTCAAATTTATGTTTTATCATCGGTTTTATTTACATACACATATTATATTTATGGTAGTTCAAATTAAAAAAGAGAAACAATTGCAATATAATTTTTTTTTTAATAGAAGTAGATGAAATTGAGGGATTTATTTCACCTACACATAGGATCGGAGTGCGTCTCGAGTCGAGTCAAGTTTGACACCAAAAAAAAAAAAAAAAAAAAAAAATCAACTCACTACAGGAAAATCAGGATTTTGTGACGCTGAAAGTCGTCACTACCCGTAGATATTGTGATGCATTCACTGTTGCGACGCCGACCAAAGGCGTCAGCCATTCCGGCATTGCAATATCTTATAGTGACGGGATTTGGCGTCTCAACAGTCTGGCTGTTGTGATGATTAACGGCGTCGCTATAGCTACATTTTGTGACGCATTTGCGTGTCTCATTTGAAATCTTAACAACCTTAACTACCTTTTTATGAGGCGCGTTAAAGCGTCTCAATATGGTTCTATTATAACGCTTGTTAACCTCATAATAAACGTGTTTATTGTGACGTGTTTCTTTGTCTCATTTTTAAACTATTATGACATTTGCAAGTGTGATAATAAGTACGGATATGGTGACGCTAATGTGCATCTCCAAAAATTTGACCTGTCATGATGCTTATATGCATCATAACAAATGCTTACTATGGTGACGCTTGTTTACGTCTAAAAAGAGCCATTTGGTGACACATTAATTTGTCATCATAAAACAACACATTTATTTAAATTTGTTTATATTGTGACGCTTCATAATCGTCAACACCGTTAAAATTATAATTAAATTTGTAACTTTTATTGATAATTATAATATGAACATCATCATTCAAACCACAATGAAATTAAAAACCGAAAGACATAACACAAGATCGGAACTATTCATTGTTCAATACCATCAACATAATTCATGCATACCACAACAATTAAAATGACAACATATATGTTAAAAGTGTTGTGTCTGCTATCCAAAAATAAGAACATACACCAATTTCATACTGTTTAATTGTCACCAAAATATATATTAACCTTAATAGATAAGTTATAATGGGTGAACTGAAATATAACTACTAATGAAAGATCCGATTGTTGATGTGAAAACGCTTCATAAGTCTCCATCCCTAACCACCTATATATATATATACTATTATTTAGCAGCTAAAAACAGAATATAGATTACTCTTATGAAGGTTTTAAACTGAAAATCTTACCAAGTTTTTGGGCCATGCAACGATCTCCCCAATGGTATCACCAATAGTCTTCATATTGGACATAGGCCGAACCAAATCCTCGTCAGATTCTACAGCGACACTAACAACAACTTCATACAAATTGCTTCCCAAGTGTACTTGTCCAATGCGCTTCGAGGGATCCATGGTTTGTAGATGTCCAATAGCCACTGTTTTGTTCGAATCAAATACACTCTTCCACAAGACTTTTGCACCAACCTAAACCCAAGAACATACAATAATTACTGCACTTTCTGATAGATGAACAGAATATGGCACAGAAAACTGACCCACTTACTTTCACCAATACATGTTATTAAACATAACTGCACTTTCACCAATACATGTTAATAAACATAACTGCACTTTCACTTCAAACCGTATACGCATAAAACGTCCGCATTCACCATCCACAACAGCTCCAACAGACAAAAACTAATCCACACTCAGTCTGCAATCTGGATCTTTATGGTAAAATACAGAAAAACCCAAAAGACTCCCAGAACATGCCCCAAAGTCTGAAATACAACTAGGGGTGTCCATGTCCCTTATAAGCAATTCTTTATCACCACAACATGAAATTAAAGAAGTTTGTATTACATAAAAACAATTACTATGCAAATACTGATATTTATGTACCATCACTTTCCTATGTTGGCTAAGTTGGTCAATTTATAAGAAGCACAGCCAATTCTGGAAAAGTAACATAAATAAATGTGGCAAATTAACCTTTTTCGATTTCTACAGCAGAGTTTGGGGTTTAAATGTGGCAAACAAAGTGTATAGGACACAATGCACACTCATTCAGGTATGAAAGACTGTAAATCAGACTTTATTCATTTTGATGACTGGGAGTGTACATAATTGTTATTTCTTACCATACTTGTCAGGTAATGACTTCAGAAACAGCAATAACACTCATCTAATCATCTCATGGATGGAAAGCAATGATATATACGCAGCTTTACACAAAGTGAACTAGAGCCAACATATAAAAACTATAACCATAATGAAATTTATTTATAACATATAAAGATCCAGCAGATAAAGTGAACTAGAGCTAACCGTAATACACAAAAGGAAAAATGTCACATTTCAATTACCTGTAAAGGTACATTTTCAGTCCATGAGTTGGGGGGACGATATGATGGAGTGTGATAGTGAGATGATGCCGATGGGACTCTAGAAATTTCTGTAGGAAAACTGTCTGAAGCTCCATGCTTTTTTTGTTTCAGAAGTTCTTCTATTTTTTGGTTTTGCTCCATTACAATTTTCTTCAATTCATTAATGTCCTTCTTGTAGTTCATTTGCATTCGACAAGCCTTGCCTCACTGGGGTACCTCACCGTACACATCATGTCGACTTATTCCATACCCATACATTCGAACTCTTCCACTTTTGTCCTCTCCTGCCACTTGGGAAAATATGTCATTTGGCCCTGTATCCTTTAAGGTAGGATCAAGTGCAGACCTTTTTTCTTGCATCTTTTGCTGTACAAAATAAAACAAAAAATATTTGTAAAATTGAAATACAAAGAACAACAATAGTAACATTGATAGAATTTGTTTACCCATGAATCTGCAACAACTGGATTAGACGTTTCTCCACTTTTAGTATAACATCTCCCAAATAGATCCATCCTACTAGGTTCTCCCTCCATTGAATCAACATTCATTTCATTATCAATTTTATTTTCTTCACCAGTACCAGATTCACCATCCTGTAATGTATTTGCGCCATTCTATACACACATTGTTCTGATTAGTTGACCATATAACATGTTAAAACCGTAACTAAAATGAGGCAGTACGAAAGGAAAACCTTCATCTCATTTCTGATCTGAGAGAAACTCTTTTTGCCTGTAACATGCATCATTTGCTTCTTTGCTCTATTTTCTTTATTTTGTACACTTATTTTCTAACAGGAAAAAAAGCCTAGTTAAAATATATTAATACTCAGTATTATGTAAATACCAAAAGAATAAATCAAATGAATTTGATACCCGTATTTTGTCACTACTCCAATAAATAACTAAATTCTTCCATTGATCTGGAAGAACTTTTCCATCCTCTGCATCGGGCTGCCTGCGTAAATTTTCTCCCAATGAGGAGTTAGGGTCAAAATACTTGCTCTTTACCCTATTTTCCAAGTTCTCTAGCTCTTTGATAAGGTTATCCAACAAACATCCTCAAAGTCAAGCGTTCCTGTAAACTTCTCCTACATCACAATAAATGAATTGTTTTTGCATTAATATAAGCAATAATAATGGTAATTTCAGCAATACCAAGCAAACTAAGAGATGTTATATGTAACCTTAATGAACCCCAGCAAACTGTTTTTGATAGACATTGAGACTTTATTCCAGTCTTTGTAGTCAAGTGGAAGCAATTTACCGTTTCTGACCAAAGTACCAATGAACTCGACATATTCACTTTTCCTTGGACCAACTGGCTTCCCAAACTCATCAAAATCCACTAGAACTAGTGCTCTTGTAGCCCAAACACGCGGCATATTGGTAGCTCCGCATGTTATTCTCTCAACATTACAAACTATTTACAACAAATATATATTTTATTCAAAAAAGCTTCTTTGATATTATAAACAACTAATAAAAATATAAACATATGAAATTTACCAATACCATTAGTACCAACATCGCCATCATTCTGATCATTTGACTGCATTCTAGCTGGAGAATTGGCATTCACATTCTGTGTACGTGTAGCTTGTCTAGGATCAGTCACTACAGCTACAAACAAACATCAATCATATAAAAAACTTAAATAAAATAGAATGGTAATGATTAAAAAAGCTTATTTGATAATATAAACAACATATATTTGATATAAATATATGAAATTTACCAACACAATTGGTATCAACATTGCCATCATTCTGATCATGTGACTGCATTCCAGCTGGAGAATCGACATTCACATTCCGCTTACGTTTAGCTCGTCTAGGATCAGCTTCTGCAGTTTCAAAAAAACATCAATCATATACAGGACTACAAATAAAATAGAATGGTAATGATTAAAAAAGCTTCTTTGATATTATAAACAGCTAATATTTGATATAAATATATGAAATTTACCAACATCATTGGTGTCAACATTGCCATCATTCTGATCATGTGACTGCATTCCAGCTGGAGAATCGACATTCACATTCCGCTTACGTTTAGCTCGTCTAGGATCAGCCTCTGCAGTTTTAACATCAATCATATATAGGACTACAAATAAAATAGAATGGTAATGATTAAAAAAGCTTCTTTGATATTATAAACAACTAATATTTGATATAAATATATGAAATTTATCAACACCATTGGTATCAACATTTCCATCATTCTGATCATTTGACTGCATTCCAACTGGAGAATCGACATTCACATTCTGCGTACATTTAGCTCGTCTAGGATCAGCCTCTATAGTTTCAAAAAAACAACAATCATATATAGGACTACAAATAAAATAGGATTGTAATGATTAAAGTAAACACACCGGTGTTTTCATGTTGTTCATCGACCAGTCTTGTTGAAGTTGGCCCACACCTTCGAGTCACAGGCTTCTTGAATCTGGTATGCCTAGTCCTCACCATAACTGTATCACAGTTTTCAGTTAAATGAAATAGCATAGGTCAGGTATACACAACATATATATAAAACAACTTATCACCCAAAAAACAAAAAAAATAAGACTACTACTCAAATTGTAATTTATTCAGGTTGTTCTATTAATTAATTAAACATATACTGCATCTTCCAAATCATTATGCCTTAAAGTTTCTAAGCTATCAATAGGAATTATCGGGGCCCCATCACGAATCCATATGATATCTTCATTTTCATCGATTTGAACCTCGTTGCAAGTTTCGCTCTATAAAAGTGTGTCAAAATCATTATCAAACTTGTCTCTAGCCTTAGTTTTAATAACAACTTGCCAATCCTTTTCCGTGGCATCTTCAACATAAAATACCTGTTCAACTTGGGATGCAAGAACATAAGGCTCATTTTGACTCTTAATATTTGCAAAATTGGTCAGTGTAAACCCATCTTCATCCTCTTTAAGCCTGCTGCCCTTCGATACCCAGTCACAGCCAAACAATACAACGTTTTTACCGCTGGTTTAATCTAATTCTATTATTGTAGCGCCCCTTAACACTACAACCCCGCACCGTAGTACTCCCCGAGTGGATGTGAGACCTAGCACTCGAGAAATACTCCGGCGAACGGACAAGACTATGCAATACCAGAGTATGAAATTTAAATGTAACGGAAATAAATTTGAGCAAATAAAAGGGGACAATACATAACAAAGCACATATTATTAAGTTGGATAAGTGTTTACAGCAAAAGTTCTGACTTTAGAGAAGAGTGCTTATTGTAAGATGTACATGCACTCGTGATTACTCTAATTGACTGGAATGTGACACCTTAAAGTTTCAAGATACCTCTAAGGCGTCGCTGCATAGATTCCTGAAATCATGAATGGAAAGAGTAGGAGGGTTAGTCAAAATGACTAAGTGACGGGGGGTTTGGGATTTAGGATTATAAGTAAGATTTTTGAAATGTTTTGACCAAGAAAATCTTGGTTTGAAATGTATATACTATATAATAACAAATAGGTATATGACAATAATATCCGGTTCATATTTGTTTGAAATAGGAGTAGGGGGAATATAGGCTATACTTTAGAAACTTTATGAACCGTTTTCAAAATGATTTTGATGCCTGCAAGCTAGGCGTCTCCAACCTTAACTCCTTAAAAACCAAGAATATTCGTAACGACATTGATCAAGATGTCGTTACTCAGTAAAAAGAAATACAACAATACAATACCATCCTTCTTCCTCCGGTGTCACCTCAGGGAGCTACCCCTAGTGACGATATACATGAGTTTGGGAGGGACGTACCTTTTCCCGTCACTTGGTGTGGAATAACTAATCTCCAGTTAGACCATCACCAAGATCTAGTTGGCGGCTGGTATAATAGTAGACCTCGGCCCGTGCCTCCCGGACTACTACTTCTACCAAGACCACCGGGCCCATAGGAAAAACAATAACTTTGCTTGCAAGACGAGAATATTTACCCGTAAGAAAGTACTAAGTACTTTTTCGGGTAAATGTATGTTTTCAATATTTAACAAGAATTATTTTCCCATAAAGGGAAGAATAACTTGAGAGGAGATTCAAGAAAATAAAGTAAAGTAGTTTATCATGATTTCAGTTGAAAAGATTTAAAACCCTCACCGGTATCGAGATTTAAGTGGAACTGTGAGGATTCCACTCTTCGATCCTAGGTTCGCCTGAAAGTAATAACTACTACTGGCTTAGAACTAGGTTCTTAGTTCCTAACTAACTAATTACACTCAACACTACAATGAAATAATTAGAGAAGATACACGTTGTGTAATGCGTTAAAGATTTCCCGGTAAACCCTAAATTTACCCGTTTAAGGGAATTTGATTAACAAATTAGGGTTTATGGGATCTTTAACTAATCAAATATTTATCAACCATACTATAATTCTAATTATAAGGTTTGAAATGAAATTCAAGGTTTAATTTGACAATGTAGGTTATCTTTTGAAAAATATTACATAGTTTATTGATTTTTGGAAAAATTTAGGAAAAATATTTCTTTAAAAATTCCAAAACTTATTTTATGATTATTTTTGTAATAATTTCGAAATTAATTGGATTTTGGTTGACCAAAAGTCAAAATTACTATTAAAAACATTTACTATTCAATTTCATGTGAATTAAACACTTTATAACACAAAATCAAATTCACACACACACACACATTGATCACGGCACACACATGCACACACATATTCAAGAACATTATGAACATGTTCTTGAGCTTATTTGAATATTCAAAGAGGGTGTGTAACATGTTCTATCATATTCATATTCATAACATAAGATTGAAGTATAATATAGCAAAATATATGAACTTTCTATGAAAAATAATTCTAAATAAATTATTTCTTGGCATGAATTTAATCAAACAAGATCATAAGCATTTAAATACATATTCACATTATATCATATCATAATTCATGCATTTAATTAAATAAAATTCCATAATATGCTCACATTATATTTAAACTATCAACTATGCACATATTTCATAAAATAAATTCCTAAAGCATAATTTAAATAATCCTAGGCATGCTACTATTATTTCTATACTAAGAACATTATATAAAACATAAAATAATAGAAGAAAACATACCTTAGAGAGAAAAGAGGGAGAGTGGCGTGAGGTTTTGGGGAGAGGGAGAGAGTGATTTTTGTGTGTTGAATGTGAGGTATAAATGAGGCTTAAGGGGGGTATTTATAGGTAGTCATGAGGGGTTTCTAAGCAATAAATGAGAGTTTATGGGAGATGTGGTTGCCTAAGGTTTCAACAAATGCTTGGTAATTAAATTGGAGATGTGGTTTAATTTCATGATGAACAAATGCAAGGTTATTAATTAAGAAATGTGGAGAAATTATGCTCATTTGTTCATTTCTTCTAGAAGAGCATGAGGTCATGGATGATGTCATTTGGAATAAAAATAAATGTAAAATACTATAAAATTTATTCAAGAGTCTAGAGGTAAAATTTTGATGTAGTGAATTAATGAAAGAATGAGTGAAAAATGAGCTTCGTTTTAGTTATAAACATGAAATATTTGGAGTTTTTGTTTATAAATTATGAACATTGAAGATGATGAAAATCATGAGAAAATTATATAATCGAAGCTAGGATGAAGTTTAAAGTTTGGAAAAATCACTATGTTGTAGAGAAAAATTCAAGGATCGTTATAAATATAATTTCGACTATTGAATAAAAGCTAATTATTTTAAAATAAAATGAGGAGTTTTAAATAGGAAAATATTTATAAATATGCTATAGGTGAAATCGAGTTTTTGGTAAATGCATGAAAATTCATGAAATAATTTGAGGGTCGTCTTGGTTATAATTTTGAATATCAAAAGATAGATGAATAAGGTCTTATTGATGATCGAATCATAAGCTAGGGTTTTTGCCGGTTTTTGATACTACGGAAGTTAGGATGGGAATTATGGTGTAAGGAGAGTATCACGATCCTCGAAATAATGTGAGGATTATTTTGGTTAAAATATTGGGTAGTGAAAGTGTTTCGGGAGATGTAGGAATATTTTTGGGCTGTGGGGGTATTTTCGTAATTTCCAACCTAAGACTGTAGGAATGGGTTTTGAAGCATATGAGGGGTTTTTAGGTGCTAGAAAGGAATGATTACTAGAATTCTAGGATTTTATGAGAAGAGTTTCAAGGCATGAGTTAAAAGAATTAAATCTATGAACATTTAGTAAAATGTAACACATAAAAACACATAAGTCACATAAAATGCAATGCATGAAGTGAGTTAATAGGGATCGAGGTTATAAACGCTTCCTGAGTTGCCCTTTACTTACCTTTCTCAACTTGGCCCTGAGTAGGATATGTGAATCATCAGCAAAGTACTTGCGGAGTTGGGACACATGGAATACGTTATGTATTCCAGTAAGACTTGCTGGTAGGTCTAGGCGATAGGCTGTTGGACCGATACGTTCCAGTATTTCAAAAGGTCCAATATATCGAGGGTTTAGTTTTCCTCCTTTCCCAATTCGTATAAACCCTTTTCTTGGAGATGCTTTCAAGAATACCTTTTCGCCTATTGCGAATTCTATGTCCCTTCTTCGATTATCAGCATAACTTTTTCTGCCGATCTTGGGCAGCTTTCATTCTTTGTTTGATGATTTCAACTTTCTCTGTTGCTTCTTCTACCCAACTCTTAGCAATATTCCCTTGGAATTTCCTTTTAATTTCCTTGGTTTCATCCATACCCCAATATAATGGAGATCTGCATTTTCTTCCATATAGGGCCTCATAAGGTGCAGCTTGGATTGAGGCTTCATAACTGTTATTGTATGCAAACTCCACAAGGGGTAGGCAATCCTTCCAATTATCTTGGAAATCTAAGGCGTAAGCCCTTAACATATCTTCCAGGTATCTGATGGTTCTTTCAGACTGCCCATCAGTTTGAGGATGTGCTGCTGTGCTGAAGTTTAACTTGGTACCCATCATTTCTTGAATAGTCTGCCAAAGTTGTGAGGTGAACTTTGGTTCCCTGTCTGAAACTATTCCAAGAGGAACTCCATGCAACCGAATAATTTCTTTTTGATAAAGCTTGGCTAACGAGTTAACATTATCAGTTGCTTTGACAGGTAAGAAATGTGCGGATTTTGTTAATCTATCGATGATAACCCAAATGCCATCAAATCCTCCTTTTACTTTGGGTAATCCGTAAACAAAATCCATGGTTACCTGATCCCACTTCCAAGTAGGGATAGATAATGGTTGCAACAATCCTCCAAGTCTTTGATGTTCTGCTTTAACTCGTTGACAAGTCAGACATTTCTTGATGTAATTGGCTATGTCTCTTTTCATACCGTTCCACCAGAATTACTTTTTGAGATCTTGATACATCTTAGTTCCTCCAGGATGTATCGAGTAACGAGTTTTGTGTGCCTCGTCCAATATTTCCTTTCGAACGATACTAGGCACGCAGACCCGACTCTTGTATCTCCAAATCCCTTGATCATCGGTTTTGAATTTTTCCTCAAGATCCTTTTCTTTGGATTTGAGACATTTCTGAATCCACTCATCCTGAGCCTGAGCTTCTTTTATCTTTTCCTTTAGTGGTGGTAGTACCACTAAATTTGCTAATCGAGCTCTTGAAATTACTTTCACAGATTTGCGTATGTTACTTGAAAGCTTTCTTGAGAGTGATGCTAAGCTTGACTTCCGACTTAAAGCATCAGCCACTACGTTAGCTTTTCCTGGATGGTATTGGATTACACAATCGTAATCTTCCAGGAATTCCATCCATCTCCTTTGCCTCATATTCAACTCTTTTTTGAGTAAAAAGATACCTTAGGCTCTTGTGATCAGTGAAAACTTCAAAAGTTACCCAGTAAAGATAGTGTCTCCACTTGGTAAGAGCAAACACAATTGCTGCTAATTCCAAGTCATGAGTAGGGTAGTTTTCTTCGTGGGGTTTGAGCTTTCTTGAGGCATAGGCTATAACTTTTCCGTGCTGCATCAATACACAACCTAGCCCTTCTTTAGAGGCATCGGTATAAACTGTATAACCTTCCTTCCCTTCAGGTAAGGTTAATACTGGTGCAGAAGTCAATCGTTTCTTTAATTCTTGAAAACTTTGTTCGCACTGTTCGGTCCATGCAAATTTTCTTTCCTTCTTTGTTAACTTTGTAAGAGGTGCAACTATCTTGGAGAAGTCCTTTACGAACCTGCGATAATAGCCTGCAAGTCCTAGGAAACTTCTCACCTCTGATGGGTTCCTTGGTACTTTCCAATTTGTAATTGCTTCAATCTTTGAAGGATCTACTTCAACACCTGATCCCGAAATTATGTGTCCAAGGAATGCAACTTTTTCTATCCAGAACTCACATTTGCTGAACTTAGCATATAGCTTATGATCTCGCAAAGTACTCAACACTATGCGAAGATGTTCAGCATGTTCCTCAGGTGTTTTGGAAAATACCAGAATGTCATCGATGAAAATGACCACAAATTTATCTAGACATGATCGGAATATCCGATGCATCATGTCCATGAATGCAGCAGGTGCATTGGTCAATCCAAAAGGCATTACTGTGAACTCAAAGTGTCCATAGCGGGTATTGAAAGCTGTTTTAGGGATATCCTCCTCCCTAATCTTTAATTGATAATACCCTTGCCTTAAGTCTAACTTTGAATAGACTCGAGATCCTTGAAGGACATCGAATAACTCATCTATATGGGGTAGAGGGTATTTATTCTTTATGGTCATTCGGTTAAGTTCTCGGTAGTCGATGCACATCCGTAATGACCCATCTTTCTTCTTTACAAATAATACTGGTGCTCCCCAAGGTGAGGTACTGGGACGAATATATCTTGATTCGAGCAAGTCATCAAGTTGTTTTCTCAACTCCTGAAGTTCAGCTGGGGCCATCCGATAAGGGGTTTTAGAGAAAGGCTCTGCCCCAAGGATTGTATCGATTACAAATTCCAACTCGCGGTCTAGAGGTAACGAGTTTAGGTGTTCTGGGAAAACGTCGAGAAACTCATTTACCACTTCTACTTCTTCAACCTTAAGTTGGTCCTTTGGCCTATTTAAGAGATAGGCAACGAATCCTATGGCTCCCTTCTGAATCAACTTCTTAGCTTCTGTCATAGAAATCATTGCTACTGATCTTTTATCTTCAGGAATCCAACTTTCATCTTATCCTAAGATGATTTCTTTCTTGAAACAATCCAACTTAGCATGGTATTTGTAGAGCCAATCCATTCCCAGAATGATTCCATATCTTGTTATCGGAAGTTCGATGAGGTCCATTGGGTAATAACGGTCACCGATTTGTATAGGGCAGCGTTTATATACTCGATCCGTTATTAAACAAGCTCCCAAAGGGGAACTTATCTCGAAATTATATGATGAACATTCAAGGGGAAAATTTAAACGCGCACATAAATTTGATGCAATGAATGAATGCGTGGCACCAGGGTCAGATAGGACCTGAACTGGCGTGTTTAGAATGTGTACCGTACCTTCAACAACGTCTGAAGGGTCTGGATCCTCGTTTCCTTCCAACGCGTAAGCTTTTCCCTTGACAAGTGGTTTTCCGGACTTTCCCACGGCTTTCTCCTTTTCCTTAAATCCCGGTCTCTTTGGGCATGTGTTAAAATGATGGTTAGGGTCTCCACATCACAAACAAGTGCCAGCTTTCTTTCGACAATCTTGTTCAGTATGTCCCGGTTTGTGACAATATTCACAAGTGATCTCTTCTTATGAATTAGACGGGACTGACTTAGGCTTTTGCTGGGCTGGTGTGGGTTTCTTCCCAAATTTTTGGTTAGATGGTCCAGCGGGACGTTTCATTCCTTGAGAGGGCTTATTTTGAGGGGGACCAGGGCGATTAGCTGCCAGATGAATATTCTTGTGAGCTGCTTCGGTCTTTAAGGCTTTATCGACTGCCTTGTTATAAGTTTCAATATCTAATGAAGCTAAAGTCCATCGAAGGTCTGGCTTTAATCCATCAATGAATCGCTTGGTCTTTCTTCGTTCGTCATTCAGAATATGTGGAGCATACTAAATAAGTCTCACGAACTTTGCCTCGTACTCAGCTACTGACACATAACCCTGAGTTAAAGTCATAAACTCAGCCTCTCGAGTATCTCTTACCACTTGAGGAATATATTTATTCTGAAATTCCTTCACAAACTCCACCCAACTGTAATCAGTTCGATCTTCTATCCAGGTCAACTTAACGTGCTTCCACCAACTCAAAGCAGGTCCTTCTAGGAGAAAGGCTGCATACTGCACTCGTTCCCGTTCCTCGGGAAATATATCCATAGCCTCATAAATCTTTTCCAAACTAGCTATCCAATTTTCAGCCTTCAGGTCGTTAGGTTCTCCAAAGAATTTTGGGGGATTCATTCGGAGAAACCTCTCTAAGGATCGCTCGTTGGTAGGGTTATTCCCAGGTGTGCAAGTTCGAACGAACTGCCTTAAAGCTTCTACAAGTTCGGGGTGTCCGGGTGGATCTTGTGGCGATGGTGAGTTATTTCGTGGTGTTCTTCGTAGAGGCATTGTGAATACTGAAATCATAATTATATAGGAAATATAATGCATGCGGGGTTAAGAATGTTTCAACGATCAACACAGAACAACAATCACCAAATAACATCAATCATCAAACATAAAGTGCAGAAAGAAATAACATTAATACTCACGGTCCTGCTGGTATCTTGAAGCGACTCTAAGACTCATGATGCAAAAATGTAAAGCAACATGAAATAACAGTGTGAGATGATCAAAATGCGTCATTTATATATATGCATCATGGTTAGTATGCTTCTCTCTATCTAAACCTGATGCTCTGATACCACCTTAGCTGTAGCGCCCCTTAACACTACAACCCCGCACCGTAGTACTCCCCGAGTGGATGTGAGACCTAGCACTCGAGAAATACTCCGGCGAACGGACAAGACTATGCAATACCAGAGTATGAAATTTAAATGTAACGGAAATAAATTTGAGCAAATAAAAGGGGACAATACATAACAAAGCACATATTATTAAGTTGGATAAGTGTTTACAGCAAAAGTTCTGACTTTAGAGAAGAGTGCTTATTGTAAGATGTACATGCACTCGTGATTACTCTAATTGACTGGAATGTGACACCTTAAAGTTTCAAGATACCTCTAAGGCGTCGCTGCATAGATTCCTGAAATCATGAATGGAAAGAGTAGGAGGGTTAGTCAAAATGACTAAGTGACGGGGGGTTTGGGATTTAGGATTATAAGTAAGATTTTTGAAATGTTTTGACCAAGAAAATCTTGGTTTGAAATGTATATACTATATAATAACAAATAGGTATATGACAATAATATCCGGTTCATATTTGTTTGAAATAGGAGTAGGGGGAATATAGGCTATACTTTAGAAACTTTATGAACCGTTTTCAAAATGATTTTGATGCCTGCAAGCTAGGCGTCTCCAACCTTAACTCCTTAAAAACCAAGAATATTCGTAACGACATTGATCAAGATGTCGTTACTCAGTAAAAAGAAATACAACAATACAATACCATCCTTCTTCCTCCGGTGTCACCTCAGGGAGCTACCCCTAGTGACGATATACATGAGTTTGGGAGGGACGTACCTTTTCCCGTCACTTGGTGTGGAATAACTAATCTCCAGTTAGACCATCACCAAGATCTAGTTGGCGGCTGGTATAATAGTAGACCTCGGCCCGTGCCTCCCGGACTACTACTTCTACCAAGACCACCGGGCCCATAGGAAAAACAATAACTTTGCTTGCAAGAAGAGAATATTTACCCGTAAGAAAGTACTAAGTACTTTTTCGGGTAAATGTATGTTTTCAATATTTAACAAGAATTATTTTCCCATAAAGGGAAGAATAACTTGAGAGGAGATTCAAGAAAATAAAGTAAAGTAGTTTATCATGATTTCAGTTGAAAAGATTTAAAACCCTCACCGGTATCGAGATTTAAGTGGAACTGTGAGGATTCCACTCTTCGATCCTAGGTTCGCCTGAAAGTAATAACTACTACTGGCTTAGAACTAGGTTCTTAGTTCCTAACTAACTAATTACACTCAACACTACAATGAAATAATTAGAGAAGATACACGTTGTGTAATGCGTTAAAGATTTCCCGGTAAACCCTAAATTTACCCGTTTAAGGGAATTTGATTAACAAATTAGGGTTTATGGGATCTTTAACTAATCAAATATTTATCAACCATACTATAATTCTAATTATAAGGTTTGAAATGAAATTCAAGGTTTAATTTGACAATGTATGTTATCTTTTGAAAAATATTACATAGTTTATTGATTTTTGGAAAAATTTAGGAAAAATATTTCTTTAAAAATTCCAAAACTTATTTTATGATTATTTTTGTAATAATTTCGAAATTAATTGGATTTTGGTTGACCAAAAGTCAAAATTACTATTAAAAACATTTACTATTCAATTTCATGTGAATTAAACACTTTATAACACAAAATCAAATTCACACACACACACACATTGATCACGGCACACACATGCACACACATATTCAAGAACATTATGAACATGTTCTTGAGCTTATTTGAATATTCAAAGAGGGTGTGTAACATGTTCTATCATATTCATATTCATAACATAAGATTGAAGTATAATATAGCAAAATATATGAACTTTCTATGAAAAATAATTCTAAATAAATTATTTCTTGGCATGAATTTAATCAAACAAGATCATAAGCATTTAAATACATATTCACATTATATCATATCATAATTCATGCATTTAATTAAATAAAATTCCATAATGTGCTCACATTATATTTAAACTATCAACTATGCACATATTTCATAAAATAAATTCCTAAAGCATAATTTAAATAATCCTAGGCATGCTACTATTATTTCTATACTAAGAACATTATATAAAACATAAAATAATAGAAGAAAACATACCTTAGAGAGAAAAGAGGGAGAGTGGCGTGAGGTTTTGGGGAGAGGGAGAGAGTGATTTTTGTGTGTTGAATGTGAGGTATAAATGAGGCTTAAGGGGGGTATTTATAGGTAGTCATGAGGGGTTTCTAAGCAATAAATGAGAGTTTATGGGAGATGTGGTTGCCTAAGGTTTCAACAAATGCTTGGTAATTAAATTGGAGATGTGGTTTAATTTCATGATGAACAAATGCAAGGTTATTAATTAAGAAATGTGGAGAAATTATGCTCATTTGTTCATTTCTTCTAGAAGAGCATGAGGTCATGGATGATGTCATTTGGAATAAAAATAAATGTAAAATACTATAAAATTTATTCAAGAGTCTAGAGGTAAAATTTTGATGTAGTGAATTAATGAAAGAATGAGTGAAAAATGAGCTTCGTTTTAGTTATAAACATGAAATATTTGGAGTTTTTGTTTATAAATTATGAACATTGAAGATGATGAAAATCATGAGAAAATTATATAATCGAAGCTAGGATGAAGTTTAAAGTTTGGAAAAATCACTATGTTGTAGAGAAAAATTCAAGGATCGTTATAAATATAATTTCGACTATTGAATAAAAGCTAATTATTTTAAAATAAAATGAGGAGTTTTAAATAGGAAAATATTTATAAATATGCTATAGGTGAAATCGAGTTTTTGGTAAATGCATGAAAATTCATGAAATAATTTGAGGGTCGTCTTGGTTATAATTTTGAATATCAAAAGATAGATGAATAAGGTCTTATTGATGATCGAATCATAAGCTAGGGTTTTTGCCGGTTTTTGATACTACGGAAGTTAGGATGGGAATTATGGTGTAAGGAGAGTATCACGATCCTCGAAATAATGTGAGGATTATTTTGGTTAAAATATTGGGTAGTGAAAGTGTTTCGGGAGATGTAGGAATATTTTTGGGCTGTGGGGGTATTTTCGTAATTTCCAACCTAAGACTGTAGGAATGGGTTTTGAAGCATATGAGGGGTTTTTAGGTGCTAGAAAGGAATGATTACTAGAATTCTAGGATTTTATGAGAAGAGTTTCAAGGCATGAGTTAAAAGAATTAAATCTATGAACATTTAGTAAAATGTAACACATAAAAACACATAAGTCACATAAAATGCAATGCATGAAGTGAGTTAATAGGGATCGAGGTTATAAACGCTTCCTGAGTTGCCCTTTACTTACCTTTCTCAACTTGGCCCTGAGTAGGGCTGTTACAATTATATCCTTTAACACTCTATAGTAAACCATTTCCTCTAAGATATGCCTCATGTCTTTTTTACTTGCAAAACTCGTCGTACTTGCACTAATCATCACTCCAGAATTTTGTGTTTTCCTTCTCTTTTCCAATTCTTTTATATGAAAATGGAATCCATTTACTTTGAAACCTTTATACCTTTGACCAACAGGAACATGTCCTCTTGCAAGTCTTTTCAGATCATTTAACATTGAATCGTCTTCACTTCCACTTAATGCTTCAATCTGCATTAAAAATATACATAAATATATAAAAAAAAAGGTAAAGTACAGAGAAAAGTGCTGTTAACTGTAAATGCTATACGTAATGCTGTTAACTTACACGATCCTTAAACCAACTAGCAAAGGTATCAGCATGTATTCTTTTGATTTCATGCTCCGTACAACGGCGTTTTTTACGCCTAATTTGTGCTTCATGTTCGCTGCATACATTACACAAACATTTTCAGTATTTATAAAGCCATATACAGGAAAGAAATTAATTAATGTAGCTTACTCTTTGTACTGCTGAGTTTCATTGTAATTAAATACGACATATCGGTGCGCCCTTGTTAACTGGTCATTGTCAAAAATAATTGGACTCCCATTCCACAGTGGATTCCCAGACATTGAGAAGATATCAGCTCCTTGTGTAGTGGATGCACACCCAAAATCGTCATTTCGGCTTGGTCCGTTACGCCTTGTTTCTACTTTTTCATCAAAATACAATGCACAAAAGGATAAACATTCCTCTGCCAAGTACCCTTCGGCAATTGAACCTTCTGGTCGTCCTCTATTCCGTACGTATGATTTTAAAGTACTTAAGTACCTACAAGGTGATAAAATTTGATCATCAATACAATGCAAAGTAATAAAACAAAACCATTAATTAAATTTCAGATATTTATGTCTACACTTACTTTTCAGTAGAGTACATCCAACGGTAATGAACAGGACCAGCTAATTTTGCCTCCGTAACCAAATGCACAGATAAATGAACCATGATATCAAAGAAGGCCGGTGGAAATATTTTTCCAACTTACACAGTATGACAATAATATCTTTTTCTAATCGAGCCAACTCCTTGTGATGGAGTGTTTTAGAACACACATCTCTAAAGTAACGGCTCAATTGGATTAGTGCAGACCGTACTGGCTTTGGCAACATTTTACGCAAGGATAAAGGTAGTAATTGTTGCATTAACACATGGCCGTCATGACTCTTGAGATCGAAAATCTTAGATAGTTTTAATTGTACACACCTAGAAATATTTGATGCATAACCATCAAGAACTTTAACATTTTTCAGCAGTTTACAGAAACTGTCCTTCTCTTTTTTGTCCAATGCAAATGATTCTGCTGGAAACCATTCTCGCCCAGACTCATCTACAAAAGGATGGAGTCTTGATCTTATTCCCATGTTCTGCATGTCCAAACGAGCATTGTAGTTGTCCTTCGACTTATCAGAGTTAAGTAATGTATGCAAAATCTTATCACAGACATTCTTTTCAATATGCATAAAATCCAGATTGTGTCTCACTACATTCGTTTCCCAATACGGAAAATCAAACAAAATGCTCTTCTTCTTCCAGTTATAAGGTAGTTTCCGATCACCAACCTTTTTCCCAAATATATTTTCAACGTCCTTTACGTCATTATATGCTGTAGTTCCTCTCAAATATTGCCCCGCTTTTCGATGCTCCTCTGATCCATAAAATGAACCTTTATTATTTCGATAATTATGATCCTCGGGCAAGAAGATCCGATGGCACATGTAGCAAAATTTGTGAGAATGATTGAGCCAAACATAGTTAGTATCCGTGTAACACATTGGGCATGCTAACTGTCCCTTAGTACTCTACCCCGATATGGCCGTAAGACCTGGAAAATCACTGATTATCCACAACAATGCTGCTCGCATTTGAAAATTCTCTTCAACAGCAGCATCATACGTACGTACCCCAGTTTTCTATAATCTTTTCACCTCAGCAATGGCTGGTTGTAAAAATACGTCGAGATTATTACCTGGTCCAGTAGGGCCTGGTATAAGCAATGACAACAAAAAATACGACTTCTTCATACAATCACCAGGGGGCAGATTATACGAAGTGAAAATGACTGGCCATGTACTGTGAGCAACATTCATAGTCCTAAATGGATTAAAACCATCTGTGGCCAAACCCAACCGTACATTACGTGCGTCTTTAGCAAACTCAGGATGCTTAAAATCAAATGTACTCCAAGCTGGAGAATCGGCTGGATGTCTCATTACACCATCCTTAGTGCGTCCTTCATCATGCCACCTCATAAGGGATGCCATTTTCTTACTCATAAAGAGTCTTTGTAAACTTGGAATTAATGGAAAATGCCAAATAAGCTTCGCCAGAATCTTTTTACCACCTTTATGCTTCCTTGATTCAACTGAATTTGATTCAGGTTCGGGCGTTATCCATCGGGGTTCGCCACAGGTGTCACATCTATTTTTGCTTTCATTGTCGCCCCAATAGAACATACAATCATTGCGGCAAGCATCTATCTTGTTGTAATTCAATCCTAAATCCCTTAGAATCTTTTTAGATTCATAATAATTCTTAGGCAACTGAACACCTTCTGGAAATGATTCACGTAACAAATCAAGTATCATTGTAAATGATTTATCACTCCAATTACCGAGACACTTGATTTGGAGCAATCGCACAATAAAATAAAGTTTAGAAAACTTGTGGCAACCCTGGTATAGCTCCTGTTCTGCATCCTCCATAACCTTATAGAATTTGTCAGCTTCTTCGCATGGTTTTTGTGCTTGTTTAACTCCTGGAATTCCGTCTACATCGTTACCTTTATTTTGCATCCCGAACACATCATTCAACAGCTCCGGCATATTATCTGAACTATTGACAGCACCATAATCATAAGTCATATGTTTTCCATTAGAAGATAACTCTCTGTGTAGTATCTACTTAGTGTACCCAGTCAAAAATCCATTCCAAAGGAGATGTTCTTCAACTACATTCCTCTTTTTACATAAGGTATTCATACACTTTTTACACGGGCATAAAATCATCTCCCCATTTGAATTTGAACATGCGAAATCCAAAAAATATCTCAATCCATTCTGATATTCGGTACTTGTCCGTGGGAAATCCATCCATCGTTTATTCATAAGAACAACAGAGTCAGTTTTTAATGAATGCGAACTTCCCTCTTTATAATTTGGTATAAAGTTTGGAACAACAGAGTCTGTTGATTATCCATAAATACACATTTACAACAGAGTATGGTTATAATAGGGATAAACATACTGTCATACTATCAGATTGGAACAAAAAATACACTAACTTCTCCTGTCAACTTTCAGAAACCCAAAAACATTTCCATGCTAAAGAATTTACATATATCCGGATCCATGGCATACAATTTCATAAACTGATGTAAATAAAAAAGTCTCAAGTCATTAGTATGTCTTCACCTAAGTACAGAAACCACATATTATAGGTTTGAAGTATTACAAAAATAATTATCCTATCTTGACATTAACAGATTACACAAATTTACCCAAAAACATAAGTAATTGCCCAAAACTTATCCTAACTTCACAGTATGACTTTTATTCACATTATCTCTAATTTAGGGAAAAAGTTTGTGTGATTAGACTAAACCTCAATATATAAGTTCCTGAAAATCCCCAATAACTAAGTTTCACAGCCTCTTTTGGATTTAATCAGATTAGTAAGGCAATAGTAATCATCATGATGCTAAAAGGTGAATAATTCATAACAATTACGAACTAGAATCATGTCAGAGATAAAGTCAGAATTAAAACAACACAATCAAAAGAGATTTTGTAAAAGAAAGCAAACCTTTTCTTTTATGATGTTCCAACTGTCAGATCTCTTGTTCTGGTGCAGAGGTGCTTTACACTGCCTTGTTACAGACTTCCCGGGATTCAAATTAAATTAGAATGACAAAATTCTGCAACATAAAAATACAAATGAGCACATTTACAACAAGTCCAAGACACAAAAACTAAATCAGGTCAGTGTTATATGTTTAGTTAAGGATTAATTAAGCACACATAAACATACAACTCAACAATCCAGGAGAATGAGATGCACCTTTATACATATTAGACCAACACCAAACCATGGATATACCATTAAAATATACCAAGTTGAGCACGCAAACACTATAGGCTTAGTTAAGTAGTCTCTTTGGAATCAACTAGCTAAAGATATCAACAATGAAGCAAGATTTTATCATAAATCTTGTAACTCATCTTCACTTTTACACATAAATAAATGGGGGAAAGTACATATAATCATCACAATCTGGAAAAAGAAGGCAATGAACCTGATCAAGGGAATATATTTACTCATACAGGCACTTTGAAACAAATTACCGTGAGCAGTGTGCTTCAGTATCTACACTTGCAGGCTAAGGCCATAATGGGATGCTCATCAAATTATCCATGTATAATTAAATTTCTCAACTTCAAAGGCAAGCAGAAGGCACAACAGTAAAAACAAGATTAGAGAATCCAAGCAATTCGACAAATTTCTCAACTGTGATGCATTTTGGACTAAGTGAAAACCGATTACACAGAATCTTTCAAATTTCAGCTTACCCAAACCAATTCGACAAAATAGATTTTAGCTTACCCAAATTTCAGCTTGAATCCATGCAAATACCTTAAAACCCCCATCTGAAACACTAAAAATTTGAGCTCTAAATTGAGTTCCCATATACACAAAAGCTCAGAGAGGAGTTAGGTTACCTGAAACCCACCGTCGGCGCAAGACCTCTCTCCACCGTCGGCTCAGAGAAGAGTCAGGTCTTTCCCGACGCATTCTTCCCAGCTCAGATTCCCGTCCAATCGCCTTCTTCCCAGCTGAAATTCCCGTCCAATCTCCCTCTTCCCAGCTGAGCTTCACCTTCTTGTCTGAGAATGGGATGAAGAAAGGGGATGAAGTGCATTTCCTTCCCTCGTTTTTTTCAATTAATATGTTGGAGTATATCAGACATACGTACATACTGTCTGAATTTCAAGATTTGGAAAGTGAATTTGTGCCATTTCCTTCCCTAGTTTTTTTCATCAGCCCCGCGTAAATTTCATTTCCCTTTTTTTTTTTTTTTATGAATTTCATTTTCATAGTTATATATATAATTATATTATATATAACATAAATATTAATAATGACATATAATATATATGGTGACATTTGTTTTAAAAAATTTCATAATAAATATACTATATTAAGACCCTTTAATAAATGCGCCACAATAATTTTATTATATTGTGACGCCTAATGTAAACGTGTCTTATTATTATTATTTTAGTTAATAAATAATTTGATAGAAAAGGTAAATTCAATCTAATAAGACGCCTCAACGAACAACATCTCAACAGTTGGTATATTATGACGCTTTTTAATAGGCGTCATAACAGGGCATCTAATCAGGCTGTTTTTGTTGTAGTGACTTGGGATTTAGCTTGAAAATTATTTGTATGACTTGAAATTGAGCTTGAGCTTATCGACAGACTTATTTTTTGGGGGGCTTGAGCTTGGCTTGCCCAAAGATCGAATAGAGCTTGATTTAACTCGACCAACCAATAGATTTTTATTGGACATTTTTTAAACTTTCATCGAAAAATAATATTAAACAATAATAAGGATATTAAGATACATAATATATATAAGATACTAATATTTTTAAGTTTTATATCATAAGTAAAATTATAATCATTAATATATATATAATCGATATTTTGATTATGTATGAGTATTATTAATTAAATTTTAATAAACTATAAATCATGTAATTACACAATACAAATTATTACCTAATATTCTATTAAGATATATACTTATGTTATTATGGTATATGATATTTATTTTATTACATTAAATATTTGAGTAAATATTTTATAAATATATTTTTGTATTATTAGTAATATTAAAGAAAAACGAGAATATCCATCAATACGAATATACAAAATAAGCTGGAAGTTTACTTAGCAAATAAAGATTATCCATATTACATCAAATTATCTTCAAGATGGCATTGGCATCACATTAAAAAACCATAAACAATACGTCAAAAAACCAACAATGGTTAAAAAATCCACATTAAATCAATATTTATGTTCGTTTAGGTTCTACATTGCATATTTGGAGGCTAAATTTTTATTCTTCAAACATCTTCTTATTGCAAATCTGAATCCATAAACAAAGCCCTAAATTTATCTGCTTCAAACCTATTCTTATTACCCGCACTACTAACACCCAATAAACCAAAAGGCTTTGTTCATATGAGCTTTGAATCGAGCTCGAAGAGGCAGTTTCACGAGATATTCTTTATTAGAAACCTTATTAATACACAAGAGCTCATGTTTGTAAAGGAAGATTACCTGCCATGGCAGAAAAACACTCCAAGCCGGTAGAGCTACGATTTGACTACAAAAATCCATCACTAAGGCTCATCGAAAACAACAATCGAACGATTCCAAAAATCCAGTGGAAGAGGAACGCAACTGAGTTCAGGGAATGTACTCGGACTTCAATTGAAATTCGCACCAAGGATCTGTTGGTGTGGCGGCCCCGAAGCAGAGTGATGGTATAGCATAATATTCAAAAAAAATTTCACCATAATCTCGTTATCAAAATATTTCCAAAATATTTTAATAAAGCAGCAGAACAAATCGGGCAGCATAACTCTAATATATACAGGCATTGATAACATAATTTTAAATCATCTAGCATATAGTCACAATATGCAAATAATAATTTTGGCAGCACAACGGTATTACCGTACTGCAATATTGGCTATCAACGACACTTTTCCAGCACCTCGATTTTCTCGTGACACCGGCAGAGCTTCCCCGCAATATCCCCGATTAAGATTTTGGAGTGTGGGCTCCAGCAGTATTTCGCTAAATACTTTGAGAAAATATTTCCTAGAAAAACCCTTTTTTCTAAAACCTGAAAATCCCTATTTTCTAATAATTAAGTGGATTATATATTAATTATATAACCACCTAATTAAATCATAATTAATCCTTAATTAAGGATTAATTATTTCTAGAGAGAGAAAGTGCCGTGAGGGCCTTTTAATTTGCCAAAAGAACCAAAACCCTCTATTTATAGCCTTCATTTAGGGACAATTTCGTACAAAATCCGAAATTTGCCGTGGACGCCAAGTTCGAATCACCAATCCGAGACAGCCACGTGGAAGAGGAGCTCGCCAGGAGTCCGCAGCTGCCGAGCACGCGCCTACACGCGCCGCCCATGTGGCGGCTGTGTGTTCACGCGCGTGAGCCACACGCTGGCACGAGCACGTGCCACGTGTCCGGTCCGACCGGCGGCTCAGCGGTTCAGACCGGTTCAATTGTGAACCGGTCGATTCAGTGCGGTCAGACCCATGCCACGTGTCCCAATCTCATTAGTCCACGTGTCCGAGTCGGTTAACCCATGACCGACCCTATCCGGTGACCCGTTTCCATGGCCCGTTGACTTTTCAGTCAACATCATCCGGGTCGTTGAAACGCGATGACGTGGCGTGATCCTGGCCATCCACGTGTCGCACACGGTGGGGCCCAGTCAGCGCCACTTGGCGTTGACCCGCTGACGTGGCGTGCCACGTCAGCACTTTTGCCACGTCATTTTTTTTTCTTTTCTCCAAAATAAAATTTCGGGCATTTCCAACTCTTTGGAATTTAATTTATTTTCTCAAAATAAATCTCTTGGCTTTTTTTCAAACTCTTTGAAAAACTGTTTCTCTCTCTCGTTTTAATATTTTCTCTTTGATCTTCGTTGGGGCTTGCGGGGGGACCTGCAGGACTAATTAATCTTAGCTCCAAACGGGTCAATCTATTATCATCCCATGACAATAATTGATTACCGTTTAACAATATTTAATTCCACTAAATAAATATTGTTGAACTCTAAAATTAATTAAATTATTCACGAATTTCTCGATCTAGAATAATTTTGCATTTTACTCCTCTGTACAGATATCCATGAAAAATAAATCAATACTACTATCATTTATTTTTCACTTCTAATCTGAAATTTCTTGATTCGCCTTAAGTCCAAATTCCCTGTATGTGAAACACATTCAACATACAACTTCGGTGACGCACACACTAAGTACTTTGGCCAAAGTTTTATTTGAACTTTTGCAAATCTATTTCAGGGATATCTTTAACCTTCCAGCAAGGCTACAGATTCCTCGATCAATATTTCTCTTCAGCACACTTCATGCAATCACCGAACGTACAAAGTATTTTGGCTACCCGTTACCGAGACCTCACTTATGAGTACATCACAGTGATTAACACTATATGCCTAAAGTAGAAACACTATCAGGATTAAGAGTCTAATGCTTCCGAGATTTTGTTTATTTTAGATAGCAGTATAAAATGAACAATCTCAGTGGTCCAGTTCGATGTTTCCAATCTCATTGAAAATCATCAATGTGTCATAATTGGAAACTCCATTTCCCTATGACGAAAGACTAATCATCTTTTATAACACATTATAGTCTCGATAAGAACATCTTCTTATCATACTGACTAGAACTTTAATGACACGTGACTTCTGGTATTTAAAGTCTTTTCCTATGAAACACATTTCATATAAAAATACCATCACACGTCATTAATTATTAAATTTGTAAAATACTCATAACTTGCTTTAATTTCAGTTTTATTAATCCAAAATATTTACAATATAATTGGATTTTCAGGGCACTAATCCCAACAGGATCTTCCATTTTTCAGATTTGGGAAGTTCACTAGCTAAAGCTTATCTTTGAAGACCACGACTTGAGAATGGAAATAATGGGGTTTTTAAGATAACGAGTCGAATTCAGACATTTAATCCAATTAGACCTTCCGACGAAAAAAAAACCGTTGGTATCCTGTCAGAATTTTAGTTAATCAAAACAACTGACGGGGAACCAATGACAAAATTCCGTCGATTACTTTACAGATGAAGAATATGAGGTACCGACGGAAAACACCATTGGTAATATTCATGAATAGCATATACCAACGGAAAACCGATGGACTCTGCCCGTTGGTATTCTCCATATATAAATTAACAATACCGACGAGATGGTACCGCCGGTTTTCCGTTGGTATCTAATCGGACAAAAATATACCGGCAACATTCCAACGGCTGTCCAAAGAAGAAATCTATTGGGTGTACCTTGGCGCGCATATTCCGCCAATTTAACCCACGGGCAGATCATCGGAAATTTTGGCATAGTTTTTTTCCTCGCCCGCCAGCATGACTAACGGAATTGTGATGACCGACGAGCAGGTTATTACTCCATCTGTTATCTGTCGAAAATACCGACGACATTTTGAGGGATACTTCTGTTGAAATTTGCCCGTCGATTTTTGGGCATTTTCTTGTAGTGTCCAAAAAGATAAATGTGCAAAAAATCCATAGGTGAAGAAGTCGTTATCTCAAGCTTGGATTTGAAAAAAATCCATAGGTTAAGAAGTCGTTATCTCAAGCTTGGATTTGAAAGAAGTTCTGACTTGCTTTTGTTGGGATTAATGCCCTGAAAATCCAATTATATTGTAAATATTTTGGATTAATAAAACTGAAATTAAAGCAAGTTATGAGTATTTTACAAATTTAATAATTAATGACGTGTGATGGTAATTTTATATGAAATGTGTTTCATAGGAAAATACTTTAAATACGAGAAATCACGTGTCATTAAAGTTCTAGTCGGTATGATAAGAAGATGTTCTTATCGAGACTATAATGTGTTATATAAGATGATTAGTCTTTCGTCATAGGCAAATGGAGTTTCCAATTATAACGCATTGATGATTTTCAATGAGATTGGAAACATGGAACTGGACCACTGAGATTATTCATTTTATACTGCTATCTAAAACGAACAAAATCTCGGAAGCATTAGACTCTTAATCCTGACAATGTTCCTACTTTAGGCATGTAGTGTTAAACACTGTGATGTACTCAGAAGTGAGGTCTTGGTAATGGGTGGCCAAAATACTTTGTACGTTCGGTGATTGCATAAAATGTGCTGAAGAGAAATATTGATCGAGGAATCAGTAGCCTTGCTGGAAGGTTAAAGATATCCCTGAAATAGATTTGCAAAAGTTCAAATAAAACTTTGGCCAAAGTACTTCGTGTGTGCGTCACCGAAGTTGTACGTTGAATGTGTTTCACATACAGGGAATTTGGACTTAAGGCGAATCAAGAAATTTCAGATTGGAAGTGAAAAATAAATGATAGTAGTATTGATTTATTTTTCATGGATATCTGTACAGAGGAGTAAAATGCAAAATTATTCTAGATCGAGAAATTCGTGAATAATTTAATTAATTTTAGAGTGCAACAATATTTATTTAGTGGAATTAAATATTGTTAAACGGTAATCAATTATTTTCATGGGATGATAATAGATTGACCCATTTGGAGCTAAGATTAATTAGTCCTGCAGATCCCCCTACAAGCCCCAACGAAGATCAAAGAGAAAATATTAAAAGGAGAGAGAGAGAAATAGATTTTCAAAGAGTTTGAAAATAGACAAGGTATTTATTTTGAGAAAATAAATTCAATTCCAAAGAGTTGGAAATGCCCAAATTTTATTTTGGAGAAAATAAAATTTTTCAAAAAAAAAAAAAAAAGTTTTTTTTGTTGACGTGGCATGCCACGTCAGGGGGCGCCAGCGTGTCCAACACGTGGACAATGAGGATCGTGCCACGTCAGCGCGAGGAACGACCCAGATCATATTGACTGAAAAGTCAACGGGCCGTGGAAGCGGGTCTCCGAGTCGGGTCGCCGGACAGGGTCGGTTCATGGATTGACCGACCCGGATACGTGGACGAATGGGATTTGGACACGTGGCGTTGCTGGAGCCCAACCTGAACCGATCGGTTCACCCCTGAACCGGTCGGACCGCTGAACCGTCCGGTTGGACCGGACCGGTCTGCCACGTGGCAGGTGCTCACGCCTGCGTGAGCATCACACGCCCGGAACACACAGCCGCCACTTGGGCGGCGCGTGCGGGCCCGTGCGGCGGCTGCTGGGCGCGTGCTCGGTGCTGCTGGCCTCGTGGCGGCGTGAGCTGCTGCGTGGCGCTCTTGGATTGGCCGGTAGCCCTTGGAGTGCACGGCATTCTTGGATTTTTTGACGAAAATGGCCTCATTTCTCCCTTATAAATATGTTGCCAATTTCATTGTTGAAAAACAAGCTTTGGGCATTTCATTTTTACAGTTTCAAAGCCATTTTCGGCACTCTCTCTCTTTGAATTAGGTGGTTATATAATTAATATATAATCCACTTAATTATTAGAAAATAGGGATTTTCAGTTTTTAGAAAAAGGGTTTTTCTGAAAAAATATTTTCTCAAAGTATTTAGCGAAATACTGCCGGAGCCCACACTCCAATTTCTTAATCGGGGATATTGCGGGGAAGCTCTGCCGGTTTCACGAGAAGATATCGAGGTGCTGGAAAAGTGTCGTTGATAGCCAATATTGCAGTACGGTAATACCGTTATGCTGCCCAAATTAATATTTGCATATTGTGATTATATGCTAGATGATTTAAAATTATGTTATCGATGCCTGTATATATTAGAGTTATGCTGCCCGATTTATTCCGCTGCTTTATTAAAATATTTTTGAAATATTTTGATAACGAGGTTATGGCGAAATTTTTGAATATTATGCTATACCATCACTCTGATTCGGGCCTGCCACAACCAACAACTGGTATCAGAGCGGGGCTCTGATTATATACTCGCATTGATAAAGCATAAGATGCATAATTTTAAATCTGATACTGTGCACGTAAATTCTGTCTAAGGAGGCTGGGTTTTAAGTGGGACCGTTGTGACCCCTCCAGTGTTTCTTGGGAATTTGCGTGGAATGGTAATTTTCTGGGAATTGATTTCAATAATCTTCCTGGTTAATTGCCGAATCAGTAAATATGATTTAAATTATGTGATAATTTAAAACATATTTATTTAAAGGACCATTAAAATTTAAAGCCTGATAATTATTTGCAAGCATGCTTTTAATTTTAAAATGGCATGATAATATGTGATATTATGCTGCTTTAATTATGCATGATTTATTTAGTGTGATTAGATAAATAATGTTTAATAGAGATTAAATACGATGCATAATTGGATTAATATTTTTTGGCTTAAATTAATAAAGAGTTATTAAAGCCTTAAAATATTATTAGGATTATTTAATAATCCTAGTGGGAGCATATTAATTAGATTAATTACTTCCAAAATTAATAAGACGCCAAAAGTGATTATTTAATAATCAAAGATAATCCACAAATTCTATAAAATTCAAGTGGGAGCGAGATGAAAAGAGTTGGATTCTCACGGCCTCCATTACCCGTCTATAGTATAGTGGATATATACTACTCCCTTCGGCGGGTATGTATTCGCGGCATACAAGATTAGACTTCTACGGATAGAATGAAGTACGGGGAAAGTCAACTCGACCACGCCTCCGTGGAGTGTTTGATCTACTCGTACGAATTTCTAGGTAATGGTGTACGCTTGACTAAGTAATGTATTAACCTCCCTTCGGAGCTATGTTACATTTACTTAGAGGTCAACGGTTAACGTGGTGGATTAACATAGTTTGGTAAGAGTTACCTAGATGGCATGTTAATTAAGATTAATTCTTGCTTTTCTAAGCGGTTTTCGACCTCGCTTCCGGGGAGCCAACTGCGGTTAGATAAGTCACCATTGTGTAAACCAAAAATGCTTACGTGGTTTTCATTTATTGGTTAGACGCAAAATAAGTAAAATACAGAATCATAACTTGTATTTTTTAAAATATTTCAGTTTTAAAGCAATGACGACCGCTAGCCCTCTTCAATCGATCCTAAAAGAAAATAGGCTTGAAGGGTCTAACTACGCTGATTGGAAGATAAATCTTGACATCGTGTTTGGTCACGAGAATCTGAAACAAGTGCTCACTGAACCTTGTCCGGGGGTACCGGAAACTACAGCCAATCAGGATATGAGAAATGCTTACGCCAATTGGATCAAGTCCAATGATTTGGCTAGGTCTTATATCCTGGCATCTGTCTCCAATGTTCTCAAGCATCAAATGCATGAGATGCCAACTGCTAGGAACATGATGGATCATCTCCATCAAATGTTTGGAGGACAGAATCGAGCCAAGAGGCTCGAATTGATGCGAAGGCTGTTAGTTACCAAGATGTCTGAGAGATCACCTGTTCAGGATCATGTTATGAACATGATGGCTTGCCTGAACGAAATTGAAAGCCTTGGTGCTAAATTTGATGATCTCAGCAAACAGGATATGATCCTATGCTCTCTGCCAAAGTCGTTCGACACATTCAGGCAAAATTATTCTATGAATAAATTGGATTTTTTTCTGCCTGAATTGATGAACGAACTTAAAGTGGCAGAGGGAGTAATGAAAGCTAAGGGAACGGTTCTCCTGGCTCAGGCATCGACTTCCACGACTCCAAAGGCTAACAAGTGGAAAAAGGGAAAGGGAAAGGTTCTCAATCCCAAGAAAAAAGTTCAGAAGAAGAAAGGGAAACCCAGCAAGGGAAAATGTTTCCACTGCGGAGAAAATGGGCACTGGAAGAGGAATTGTCCAAACTACTTAGCAAGTCTTCCTGCTAAGCCATCTGGACAAGGTATATCGGTATCTTGTTTAATTGAATTATGTTTAGTTGGAAGTCCACCAGATTCCTGGTGTGTGGACTCGGGTTCAACTAATCATATTTGCAATTCGTTGCAGGGGTTCAAGCTAACCAGAAAGCTTGAAGATAGCGAGATGCAACTACTGCTCGGGGATAATACAAGTATATCTGTATTAGCAGTAGGGACTGTAAATTTGTATTTTGGTGATAGGGTTTTGGTACTGAAAGACATTCTGTATATACCGTGTGTTCGCAGAAATCTGATTTCTGTGAGTTGTTTAATAAATAATGGTTTCAGTATTTGTTTTGAACAAAATTTTACTATTAAGCAAAATTAAAGGTTTATTTGCTCTGGCACGGTAAAAAATGGTCTTTTCTTGTTATACCCCGATAAAAACCCTAATTCCGAACTTAACACTTCTATGCTTGACTTACCATCCAAAAGAAAAACTCCTATGCCTAATGAGGCATACAAGTGGCATTTACGTCTTGGTCATATTAATCCAAAAAGGATCCAAAGACTAATTTCAGATGAATTGTTGAGTCCCTTGGACTTAACAGAACTACCAGTCTGTGAATCCTGCTTGGAAGGTAAAATGACCGAGAGATCTTTTAAATTCAAAGGTAATCGAGCCACAGAATTGCTTGAGTTAATTCATACGGATGTGTGTGGTCCTATGAGTATTCAAGCAAGAGGAGGTTTTGAGTATTTCATCACTTTTACGGATGATTACTCCAGATATGGATACGTTTATTTGATGAGATATAAGTCTGAATCTTTTGAAAAGTTCAAAGAATTCAAGGCTGAAGTTGAAAATCAAACTGGAAAACATATCAAGGCACTTCGATCAGATCGTGGTGGTGAGTATCTGTCTACAGAGTTTCTAGAATTTCTCACTGCAAACGGGATTAGATCTCAATTATCTGCACCGGGTACACCCCAGCAGAACGGTGTTGCAGAAAGGAGAAATAGAACTCTGATGGAAATGGTAAGATCTATGATGAGTCATGCTACCCTACCAAGTTCGTTTTGGGGCTTTGCACTCGAAACGGCGGCACACATATTAAACCTTGTTCCATCCAAGTCGGTTCCTAAAACACCAATGGAACTGTGGCGAGGGCGAAAGCCCAATGTCTCCTATCTTCGGATATGGGGAACCCCAGCTCATGTGTTAAGGAAGGATCCTGACAAGTTGGGATCAAGAACAGAGGTTTGCTTGTTCATAGGTTATCCTAAAGGAACAAGAGGTGGTACATTTTACGATCCGAGCGATCACAAAGTGTTTGTGAGCACTAATGCCAAATATCTTGAAGATGATTTCGTAAATGACCACAAGGGTAGAAGCAAAATTATGTTAGAAGAAATGACAACATCAGATTCTGAATTCCAAGAACCCGTAGTAACTGAAAATGTGTTAGATACATATGATGTACCAGATACAACATATGATGTAGGGACGAGTACACAGCAGCCTCGTCGTAGTGGGAGGATTATCAGGGCACCTGATAGATACCTAGGATTAACCCAAGTGGTTGAATCTGAAGTATCTGATCCTATCACATATGATGAAGCTATAAAGGATATAAACGCTGACCGTTGCGTCAGAGCCATGGAATCTGAATTAGATTCAATGTATTCAAATAAAGTCTGGGAACTTGTAGAGGCGCCTGAGGGCATTAAACCTATTGGATGCAAATGGGTCTACAAGAGAAAAAGGGGAATATATGGAAAGGTTGAGACCTTTAAAGCAAGGCTTGTGGCAAAGGGTTATACCCAGAAAGAAGGTATCGATTATGACGAAACCTTCTCGCCTGTAGCAATGCTTAAGTCCATAAGAATTCTCCTATCCATTGCTGCTCATTATGATTATGAGATTTGGCAAATGGATGTAAAGACTGCCTTCTTGAACGGGCACCTTCAAGAAGAGATAAACATGGCTCAACCTGAAGGCTTTATAGCCAGAAATCAGGAGCATATGGTATGCAAGCTTGATAGATCAATTTATGGTCTTAAGCAAGCGTCTAGATCATGGAACATCAGATTTAATGAGGCAATTAAATCCTTTGGATTTATGCAATTGCCTGATGAACCATGTGTGTACAAGAGACATCATGATAGTGTTGTAACATTTTTAGTTCTATATGTTGACGATATTCTGCTCATTGGGAATGACACAGGAATATTGTCAGCAGTTAAGATTTGGTTGTCAAACCAGTTTGACATGAAAGACCTAGGTGAGGCCAGTTATATTCTAGGGATCAGACTTTGTCGTGATCGTAAGAATAAGATGATTGGTTTATCACAAGCAGCATATATAGATAAGATGCTGGCAAGATATAATATGACTAACTCCAAGAAAGGATCGTTACCTTTCAGACATGGAGTTCATCTGTCTCGGGATCAGTGTCCCAAGAACCCAGAAGAGACAGAAGAAATAAAAGATATTCCGTATGCCTCAGCAGTCGGAAGCCTCATGTATGCCATGTTATGTACAAGGCCAGATATCTGTTATGCTGTAGGTCTAGTCAGCAGATATCAGTCAAACCCTGGACCCCAACACTGGATAGCTGTAAAACATATATTGAAGTACTTGAGAAGGACTCGGGATTATATGCTTGTCAATCGCAGTGATGAGCTCATTCCTATAGGGTACACAGATTTGGATTTTCAATCCGATTTGGATTCTAGGCGTTCGACGTCTGGATATGTGTTTACTCTGGGAGGAGCAGCCGTTAGTTGGAGGAGTATTAAGCAATCTTGCATTGCTGACTCCACCATGGAAGCCGAATACGTCGCAGCTTCGGAAGTAGCCAAAGAAGCGTGTTGGTTCCGGAATTTTCTAATGGATCCAGAAGTCATCAAGGACGGACTTACGCCAATCACATTGTACTGTGACAATGCTGGAGCGGTGGCCAACTCCAAGGAACCTCGAAGTCATAAACGTGCCAAGCACATCGAGAGAAAGTTTCACATTATACGTGATTATGTGGAACGTGGAGAAGTGGCGGTGGTGAAAATTGGCTCAGTAAATAATCTAGCAGATCCCTTCACTAAGACTTTGGCGCAAAAGAGTTTTGACACTCATGTAGAAGGGATGGGTCTTAGATATGTAGCCAATTGGATTTAGGGCAAGTGGGAGATTGTTGGGATTAATGCCCTGAAAATCAAATTATATTGTAAATATTTTGGATTAATAAAACTGAAATTAAAGCAAGTTATGAGTATTTTACAAATTTAATAATTAATGGGTGTGATGGTAATTTTATATGAAATGTGTTTCATAGGAAAAGACTTTAAATACCAGAAATCACGTGTCATTAAAGTTCTAGTCGGTATGATAAGAAGATGTTCTTATCAAGACTATAATGTGTTATATAAGATGATTAGTCTTTCGTCATAGGGAAATGGAGTTTCCAATTATAACGCCTTGATGATTTTCAATGCGTTTGGAAACATCGAACTGGACCACTGAGATTATTCATTTTATACTACTATCTAAAATGAACAAAATCTCGGAAGCATTAGATTCTTAATCCTGGCAATGTTCCTACTTTAGGCATATAGTGTTAAACACTGTGATGTACTTAGAAGTGAGGTCTCGGTAACGGGTGGCCAAAATACTTTGTACGTTCGGTGATTGCATAAAATGTGCTGAAGAGAAATATTGATCGAGGAATCTGTAGCCTTGCTGGAAGGTTAAAGATATCCTTGAAATAGATTTGCAAAAGTTCAAATAAAACTTTGGCCAAAGTACTTCGTGTGTGCGTCACCGAAGTTGTACGTTGAATGTGTTTCACATACAGGGAATTTGGACTTAAGGCGAATCAAGAAATTTCAGATTGGAAGTGAAAAATAAATGATAGTAGTATTGATTTATTTTTCATGGATATCTGTACAGAGGAGTAAAATGCAAAATTATTCTAGATCGAGAAATTCGTGAATAATTTAATTAATTTTAGAGTGCAACAATATTTATTTAGTGGAATTAAATATTGTTAAACGGTAATCAATTATTTTCATGGGATGATAATAGATTGACCCGTTTGGAGCTAAGATTAATTAGTCCTGCAGGTCCCCCCACAAGCCCCAACGAAGATCAAAGAGAAAATATTAAAAGGAGAGAGAGAGAAATAGATTTTCAAAGAGTTTGAAAATAGACAAGGTATTTCTTTTGAGAAAATAAATTCAATTCCAAAGAGTTGGAAATGGCCAAATTTTATTTTGGAGAAAATAAAATTTAAAAAAAAAAAAAAAGTTTTGTTGTTCCACCTACAACTCACACCGCCAACGCTTCCTTCCCTTACTCAGGTACGTATCCCATAGCCATGCCTCCACCGGGATACCCCTTTTTGCAACCCGGAATGATGCCCGGGATGGGGCCGATGATCCAACCTTACCAAGTGGGGACACTGAATCTCCCCATGTCATTGCCGAGAGAGATACAAGGGGTAGAAATGCCCCAAATCACCACCCAGCAGCTTCAGGCGCTGTAGCGCAGTGCGAGGGCCAGGCAGTCCAAAACGCTTGGGAACATTTTACTGCAGCGTATTTCCCTTCGCACGCTGGCGCTCGAATGGCCCTACCTCTTGGAGGCCTCCCAGCGCACCCCTTGACGATGGCCCAAAACGCGTTAAGGGCCCAACAACCTCCACCACCACCGAATCAAGAAAATGAGGCCCCACCGAGGGTCCAGCAAGAACAACCACCTGTAGGAGATGAAAGGGCCCCTCGAAATGAGACGGCCGGAGATAACGAAGAGGTCCAATCGAGGACCACAGGAAGGGCAAACCGCAGAAATGTTGGTGACCCTCAGCTGGCCGCGGTACAAGACCAAATTAGAGGGCTCCAGAATGTGGTAGAGCAGCTCTCTCGAGCAAGGTCTCACGCCCCCCGTGACGGGGACGAGTGGTCCAAGGCCAGAGACGCTCGCCGACCCCGCAGCCCAATTTCACGCCGCAGGAGAGAAGCCAGTTATGAAGATCCCGAGGACAGGGATTACAGAATCATGACGGGCGATTCCCCCCTCGTTGAGGAGGTACTAATGACCCGTGCGGGGAAAGGCAAAATCCCCACGGCTGTCAACAGGTATGATGGAACCACAGATCCAGCCGAGCATCTGGATCATTTTGTACATCTTATGCACTTGTATGATCACCCAAGCAATTATTGGGCCAAGGTGTTTGTCACCTCTCTCACGGGAATGGCCCAAGACTGGTACAAAAAGCTTCCCCCACGCTCAATTCGGGGGTATTATGACTTGACGGATGCTTTCATCAGCCACTTTAACTCTTTGAAGGCACCGGCCCCAGCCACGACCGCTCTTTATAGTTTGGTCCAAGGGCCGAACGAAACTTTACGATCTGTCATGGGAAGATTCAACAAGGAGATCTTGTTGGTAGAAAAGCCCTCTATGGACTTCTTGAGGCATGTTCTGTTTGGAGCTATCAACATGAAGCATTACGTCAGCAAGGAGTTTGTGGAGGAGGTGGCCAAGAAAAAGCCACGCTCGCTGATGGAGATTAGGGAAATTGCGGACTCTTTCTTTACTCTCGAGGATATGTACATCGCAAGGGATCAGAAAATGGCGAACGCCCCTCGTCCCAGCAAAGTACCCGAGGACCGGATGGATTCTAACAGGGGTCGCCGCCGCAGCCCAGTTTCCACACGACGAAATTCTCCGCCCCCCCGGAAGTTCGAGCGCATTCCTCTCAACCGCCCAATTGCAGAAGTTTATGCCATGACGGATAAAAAGCTGTTTAAAAGGCCGTCTAAGTTGAGAGAAACCGAGGCTCAGAAGCGCTCGGGAAAATACTACGCTTTCCACAAACAGAAAGGGCATGACACCAGTGAATGTCATCAGCTAGAAAGAGAGATTCAGAGGTTGATCGCTGGGGGGCACCTTAAGGAGTTCGTAAAGGTGTTGGAGAGGTATGACGAGCACTGTGCGGAGCGAACGCATGTGCGGGCGAGAAGCTGTTCTCGCTCTCGGAGCCCGTGTCACCGTCTCACCGAGCCCAGCGACAGGGGGAAAGGGAAAGCTTTAGACATGGAAAATCAGCCATTCGCGGTCATCCACATTATCGCCGGAGGACCCTTCGGGGGCGACTCTAACACTTCCCGACGTCGCTACATTCGGAGCTATGACCAAAGGTCTTCCCAGCCCAAGCCGGTGCTCTCTATTGATCAAACATCACTCTGGGAGAAGGATGAGAACGTAGGTTTTACAGAGAAAGACTTAGATTGTAACACCCCATGGGGTCGGTGAAACCTCTGTCTGCCCCATGGTGGTTAGCTTAGACGTTCACAATCATGTTGTAAAGAGGGTCTTGATTGATAGTGGAAGCTCCGTGAATGTTTTACCTTATTCCACGTTCCAAAAAATGAACATCACCAACATCCCGCTCGAACCCCTCAGAACAGCCCTCGTCGGCTTTGGGGGTTCCGAGATCGTCCCTCGTGGATAAATTCGCTTGGCCACCTCTTTCGGTCGCGCCCCACAGCGAAAAACTCTAAATGTTCTCTATGTGGTGGTCGAAGTAGACCTACCATACAACATCGTCATTGGGCGCCCAACCCTCGTCGACTTCAAGACTGTAATTTCCACCTATCATCAAAAAGTTAGGTTTCCCACCCCCGAGGGTACAAGGGAAGTACTGTGCAATGTTAAGGAAGCTTGGGAGTGCTACATACTTTCCCTTCGGAAGCACAAGCCCAAACAGCCTACCCAAGCAGGTTCCACCAAAAAGTCTGTTGACTTCCCCAAATTAGATGAAGATGGCCCTGAGCGCAAAAGGGCCAAGCTCTATAAGAAGAAGAACAAGAAGAGGGCCATGAACAGACCAGGGGATGCTGAGAATTCGCCCCTCGGGGAGGTTGGAGTTTCCTCCTCGGAAGACGAGGATCATATATGTTAGGAATAGTGCCCTAGAAAGCCGATTGTATATCCGCTTTGTGCTTTTCCTTATTGTAATCACAGACAATCTTTGAATAAAATAACGAATTGAGGCAAAACTTCTTTATATGCTCTTGTTTGGTATGCGTTTACTTTAGCTGTGCATGTATGAGAACTCCCCTAATCCTGATGACTTTAGGACTCTACCATTTAGGTGAAATGGTTCATGAAACGAGCCCTATATCACATAAGTCATGATTAGTAAAATACTCCAAGCCGATGAGTCCTACAGACAGTGGAAGTGTCAACCTGACTCCTCTAAAGCTTGCTTGTGGGATCACGCCCTTAAGAAGGACCACCTTGTTTCATGGAGGTGCAAAGTGTATAGTTGATACGTGCGTGATACATGAGGGTGCTTACTTTAATAAGTAAGTTCACTGAGGTGCCCCGTGTGAGAACACTCCTAAATGGGAAAGGAAGTTTCTATTTCAGGAAATGGAAACTTCCAGATTAGGAAATATCTCACGAGTCATTGATGTGATTAATTGATCCTTAGACTTGAGGTTCCTTGTCACTTTATGAGTTAACTCTGTAGTCTTAGGTATAAGCTTTAAAGGGTGTCGCCTTAGACAACTGATTCAAGGCTTATGCTGGGGCTGCACAAGTGACTCATGAAAGTGAATGAGAATCAAGATAGGACCTACACTTGCATTTGCAAGGTGATCTCTTATTGTGTAAGTCATTCATATGCCATATGGAGTCCTTGGCCAAGGCAGTAGATCAAGTCTTGATCATCAAGACATCAAGAAACGGGTTTCTTGGATTGAGATCAAATGGATATGAAATGCACTTAGCTTTAAGACCGGATTATTAGGGTTCTGATTATTCCCTTGCCCTAGATCTTGGTTGAGAGATAGTAAGTAGGAGGATTGTATCTCACATGAATCAATGACTTAAAGGTTCTGTCGAATCCGAACATTCCAATTCAGCTAGGGGTTAAACACCTGTTGCTAGACTATGGTCGTTTAATCTGTGGACTGATTAATTAATTAGTGAATTAATTAATTAGGGTCACTGCTAATTGAATTGAGAACCTAGAGGGTCACACACAACAACTTGGTTACATGAGTTGAGGCTTTAAAATGATTAAACGAGTTAATCGAGCCTAGAGGGTTCCACACGTGTGAAACCACACGTGTGGGTCACGTGACTGGACACGTGTCATTGTGACACGTGTGCCACACGTGATTGTTTAATAATATATTAAATAATTAATTTGTTAATTATTTAATAAACTTTGGTTTAATTTTGAATTAAAAAGAAAGTCTTATTTTGGAGAAAATAATCTAGTTAATTAATTACGAATTAATTAATTAGATAAAAATAAGTTATTTATTTTATAATAAATAAAGTATAAAATTATCCAAAAATAGTTTGGATATTTTTAGCTCTCTTGAAAGTTGATTTGAATTAGAATTCAAAGTCAAAGTCAAAATTACTTGATGATCAAGTAATAAGAGAGAGGGACCAAAATCCTAGCCCATAAAGGACTAGGAATTTCGGCACTCCCCTCTCTATAAATAGGGGAGCTCGAGCTCCTTATGGAGCTAATTGGCAATTCTTTTGGTTCATGTGTTGAACACCTTCCTTTCTCCAAGATTAAATTAAACCCTAGGTTAAGCCTAAACACTAACTAGAGAACTAGCATCCTTACTAGTTAGATTGTGATCAAGTTGGTGGACTTTCTCTAGAGACTTCAAGTTAGAAGTTTGAAGATTCGAGCTTTACCAAGGAGAGGGGATCAAGCCCCGAGAAGAGCGTTCTTGGGTGGCTTGAAACGCTTCAAAAAAGAACAAAAAAAAAGTAAGTTTTCTATCTTTACGAATTTGGTAACACGATTACGAGTCCAAGGTCCTTTTGTTGGGAAAATTTTTTAAATTCCGCTGCTTTCTGATTCGTGTTTTCCAACAATATATCCTCGGGAGATACCAGTGGGGGAATTACCGGTAAGAAGCGAGCGCTCGAACAGCCGAGGCCTGAAGTACGGGTGGAACCTACGGAAAACTTCCTGACCATCGAATTGGAGCCCGGGAATCCAGATAAGACCACGCAAATAGGTTCCAGCCTCGACGGTCCCTCTCAGATTATGATGATTGACTTTTTGAGAGAAATAATTGATGTCTTTGCTTGGAAGGCTTCCGACCTCACTGGCATAGATCCGAGCGTCATTGTCCACCGGCTGAACGTGGATCCTACCTTCAAACCTATAAAGCAAAAGAAGAGAGACGTTCATGGGTTCCGAAAGCTGGTCATAGAGGAGGAAGTCAATAAACTGCTTGACGCTCAGTACATAGAAGAAATTCTATACCCCGAATGGCTTTGCAATGTGGTGCTCGTTCCGAAGAGCGCCAACAAGTGGCGTATGTGCAATGACTTCACGGACCTCAACAAGGCGTGTCCCAAGGATCCGTACCCCCTGCCTAGAATTGATCAGTTGGTGGATTCGACCGCTGGGTGTGAACTTATGAGCATGATGGACGCTTTCCAAGGATATTATCAGATATTTATGGCTCTTGAGGATCGTCCCAAAACTGCGTTCGTGGTTCATATGGGTGTTTATTGCTTCAAGGTTATGCCCTTCGGGCTCAAAAATGCAGGAGCGACGTATCAATGCCTCGTCAACAGAATGTTCGAGCGTGAGATCGGAAAATCCATGGAAGTATATGTCGATGACATGATCGTCAAAAGCGAGCACCAGTATTCTCATCTGGAAGACCTCAAACGAGCGTTCAACATCTTGCGTTGTTATGGTATGAAACTGAATCCCTCCAAATGTACATTCGGCGTGCGGGGTGGCAAGTTTTTGGGGTACATGGTCAGCCAACGGGGCATAGAAGCGAATCCAGAAAAGATTAAAGCAATCCTGGACATACCCTCCCCTCGCAATTTGAGAGAGGTCCAGGTGCTTGTGGGTAAGATCATTTCGTTGAATAGGTTCATCTCCCGCTCAGCGGACAGGAACCTACCCTTCTTTAAAACTCTGCGTAACACTCGCAACTTTACCTGGAGCGAGGACTGCAAAAAGGCTCTGCAAGACATGAAGCAATACCTTTCGAGCGCGCCTTTGTTGACCAAACCTAGCCCGGGGGAGAACTTGTTTGTCTATCTATCAGTTTCCTTGGAAGCCACGAGCGCTGTCCTCGTGGCGATCCGCGAGCGTAAGCATATGCCGGTGTATTACTTGAGCAAAACTCTACAGGGAGCGGAGAAAAGATACATGGAAATAGAGAAATTTACTTTTGCGCTCGTTAACGCCTCTCGGAGGCTAAGGCCTTATTTTCAAGCGCATTCCATCGTGGTGCTTACAGATCAGCCCCTCAAACAAGTGCTCGCAAAGCCGGACGTCTCAGGGAGATTAATTAAATGGTCAATCGAACTTAGTCAATTCGACATCACCTTTGAGCCTCGCACGACAATACAAGCTCAGGCCGTGGCCGACCTATTGGTGGAACGTTTCAACTTAGATACTGAACCCTCAGCAGAGGATGGTCTATGGCTGCTGCACACTGATGGCTCTTCGACCTCACAAGGGGGGGGAGCCGGGGTGACCCTCAGAGACCCTCTTGGAGCTGAAGTTGACTATGCCATCAAGCTGGCGTTCCAAGTCACCAACAACGAAGCTGAATATGAAGCCCTCATCCAAGGGCTCAGGATCGCGCTCCAAAATGGTGCCACTCGGGTCACTGCATATGTGGACTCGCAGTTGATCGTGAGTCAAATTAGCGGTTCTTATGAAGCTCGAGAAGCCACCATGGTGCAGTATCTGGCGAGCGCTAAGGAGGTGATTGCCAAGTTCAGGGAGTTTCACCTTTTGCAGGTCCCAAGGGTAGAAAACGAACGTGCTGACGCTCTCTCAAAGTTCGCATCCGCCCTGGATGGATTTAGCGAGCGTGCTGTTACGTTTCTTAGAACTGAGGAGCCGCTGATAAGTAGAAGCGGACCTTCGAAGGAAGTAAATATGATTGACCCCTCCGAGCCCTGTTGGCTCGACGAAATCATCAGATTCCTCCGGGATGGGACCAGCCCGAGCGACAAAGTTGAAGCTCGGAAGATCAGAAACAAAGCCCCTCGTTTCTCGTTGGATGCCGTAGGTCGGCTATTCAAGCGGTCCTTCCAGGGCCCACCGATGAGATGCTTGAGACCCTCGCAGGCCAAGGAAGTTTTAGAACATGTACACAATGGAAGTTGCGGGAACCACTCGGACCGTCGGATCTTGGCGAAGAAAGTCTTGAGGGGTGGGTTTTACTGGCCCTCGGTGCTACAGGATGCTATTAACTACTCCAAAAAATGTCCTAAGTGCCAATTTCACTCTAACACCCCTCAGTTGCCGGCAGCCCAAATGATTCCTATTGACGTTTCGTGGCCTTTTGATCAGTGGGTCATTGACATTGTGGGACCCCTCTCGGTGGCGGCCGGACAAAAGAAATTCGTAATACTCGCTGTAGATTACTTCACTAAATGGGCCGAAGCTGAAGCAGTCGTGAAAATAACGTTCAAGGTTGTGAGGGATTTCATCTGGAAGAACATCATTTGCAGATACGGCATCTCGAGAGTACTCATCTCGGACAATGGGTCCCAATTCATCGCCGTTGACACGCGGGATTGGTGCTACGAACTTGGGATTGAGCAACGTTTCACTTCCGTGGGCCACCCTCAAGCCAACGGTCAAGCGGAAGTAACCAATAGAACCATACTCCAGCATCTGAAAACGATGCTCGAGAGTAAGAAGGGCGAATGGGCTGACGAGCTTCAGGGAGCCTTGTGGGCGTACCGTACTACCCCGCGAGCGGCAATGGGGGAAACCCCCTACTCCCTCGTCTATGGCTCCGAGGCTATGATACCTGCGGAAATCGCTCAAGAATCCGCACGCGTTGCTTATTTCGAGCCCGCTGCTAACGAAGCCAATCGGGCGCTAGAGTTAGATTTGTTAGATGAGAAGAGGAATACTGCTTGGGCACATGTCCACAAATACAAAGCGACCGTCGCCAGCCAGTACAACAAACGTGTTAAGGAGAGGACTTTCCAGATGGGGGACTTAGTCCTCAAAAAAGTTGAAGTCTCCAAACATGTGGGTAAATTGGACCCCAATTGGGAGGGCCCCTTCAAAGTCATCCAGGTACGAGCAAATAATACCTACCTGTTGGAAACTTTGCGAGGCGAGCGGCTTCCTAGGCCATGGAATGCATGTAACCTTAGAAGGTTCTACGTGTAAACGTCAGTTCTTTTGTAATTGCCCGTCTGCGGCATGGAGTGCTTTCCTTTGATGGAAAGCGTGCTGTAATCATTCCAAAAATACATTTATACAACAGTAAGTATTTAGTTCTTTATTTTTGTTATTTGATTGCTTTCCTATTGGATCAAATGATTTGAGCGACGAGAGGCCTACTCCGTGTCGAGCATCCTCCACGTCGAACGGCCTACGCGATACACCAATCGTTTCAAAGCGACATTATTTAGGAGTTGACAACCATCCACCCGGAACAGTTTGAATGATTTGCAAGTATATAAAGTCCTACAAAATGAGCGTGTCGAAAAACGGGGAGCAGAATGCTTAATTTACGCCAGTTGAGTGCTCAGCACTCCAGCTCGCGCTCGTAAAAACCACGATGACCCTCAACTTATTGAGTAAAAGCACACTCATAAAGTATTGGATCCTGGGCCAATTCTTTCATTGGTCCCTCGAAACGACGCTAACCCCACGGTTACGCTCTATTCTTTCCCACACTTAGCAAATCCTACTGTTGATTTCTAAAGTGAAGTATAACTCATTGGAGCGTCCGGAACGAGGGTGCACATTATTGGGCCAATACTTAGGCAAATTCCTAAAGGTTTCCTAAGTTCAAATTCGAGCCTCATTGCGAATACGGCCTGGGAACATCCATGGGAAACACCCTCGCGCCCGTATTTACGCCCCGCAAATCGACAGACGCTGCCGAATCTTAAACTAATAGCGCATCGTGATGAATGCCAGGGCACCCTCACAAGAAATGCCCTCTTGCAGAAACACGCTCATCGCAGACGTTCAAATGAGAGAGACAATATAAAAGTGGCAAACACAATGAAATAACATCATTCGCCATCCAAGAGTAAAAGAAAAAGCATTCAGACATCAAAGCAGTAAGGAAAGAATGCTAATATATGGAAAGAAACCCAAAATGTTCAGGAAATAACTGGAAGATCAAGTACAAACATAAATTGTTCATAATTAAGACAAGAAATTTCAACCAACAAGATAGGGGGTCAGCAACCAGGGGATCTTCACTGGGCTTGAGAATTGGGTTCCGGAGGGGCAGTCGAAAGAGGAACTGGGGCCAACACGTTGGCGTCAGAAGTGTGAGCCTCACCAGGTTCCTCGACATCCACGGTGTCCATGAGGGTGCCTTCATCTTCTATCTGGATAGGCTCGGGACCTACAGTATTGGCAGCTATGAACTCCCGCTGGAGCGTTTCCACCAACTCCTGGTATTCTGGCTCCGCCAAGCTCTCGGAAGGATCCCCATCTTGGACCATGGGCTCGCAGTTTTCGTCTAGATCCATGCGCAAGCACGCGTCAGTCCGAGCGCTTTCGGGTGCCAAGCCAAGCTTCACCATTTGCCCGATGGCTTTATGGAAGAAACGCCGTGCATTGTCCAAGCAATGGATGTTGGCCGCGAACACGAAAGCTTAGGATCGTAAGAACTTCTTCACTGCCTCCCAGGATACCCTCGCCTCCAAGCCCTGTACTTTGCCCTGCAAGTCAGCAAGGGCCTTGTTTGCTTCCTCGTTTCGGCGAGTGCTCTCCGCCAACTGCTCTCCTAGCTCCCGGTTCTGTTGCCTCAGCCGGTCGCGCTCCACCTTCAACTCCCTATGACGCTCGTCAAGAGTAAGGTAGGCCTCGTCCGACTTCTGCAGATTCTCCCTCAGCCTGTCCTTGTCAATATTGGTGGTGGTCAGTTGGGCGTGGAGGTTGTTGTAATCCTCTTGCAACTGGACGGGGTCAGAAATCCGCAACAGTTTCTTGTACTTGGCCTTATGCTCGGAGTAGGCCTGCGCTCGCCCCTGCAAATTCTTTAACCTAGGGATTACCTCCTGGAAAGTCAGACACAAAGATTAGCGTTAGAATGGGAACAATGGAAGTTGAAAACCTTCAGAGGATACTAAGGACTTACTGTCAGAAGGACATGACAAGCGTCGTCAGCAACACGAGCGGCGTCATGCTCGTTCAGCTTATCGTGATCGCCGAAAAATTGGAGTTTCCCGACGATGTCAGAAATGAGGTTTACGGAGTAGGCGCTCTTTTTCAGAAGCACCGGACCCTCGGTCCGCTGGCGCTTGTAGCGAGAGTCGCCCTTGCAGCCTATTTTCCAGAAATCTTCATCCTCTGATGAAGAAGTGTCGCTACCCTCGCCTCTGTGCCCTACCACCACCTCCTTCCCCTTGCCAGAAATAGGAATTGAATCCGGAAGCCTCTTTCTCTTCCCTTGGCGGTCGGCCCGAAGGGTTTCATGTATGCGGATGTGCTCGCCCGAGCGGTTCCGCGACCCGCTCGAACTCAATGAAATTGGGCCTACGGGGGCCGCCGGCGGAGGGGTAGCCTCGTGGGTACCCTCCACTGTCAGATCCTCAATAGGGCCTCTGGGGGGAGCCTCATTCCCTGCTCCCCCATGAGCATTGTTGTGTCCTCGACTGGCTCCTCGCCTGGTGCCCCTTCCCCTCAGAGGTCGGTTTTGCTGTTGCTGCGGAGGCTGAGGGTCGGCGGCAGGTCCTTGGACACCCAACATACGGGAAAGAGCTTCAGCATTCATGCCTTGAGATAGTATTTGAACACCTGCAAACGAGAAAAAGCGAACGTCAGGAGTTGGCTGCTCCAATCGCAGATGCAAGGACACAGCTATCACTCTAAGTTAGAAGACTATTCTAAGAGTTAGAGCAGTCAGTTCCTAGAAGCTAACCGTCGAGGGCCATGATGTCAACTGGAGGATTGAGTATCATGTCTGGGGGGCAGGACAAGCCATAACGAAACAGTACTCCCTCGTTCTTCACCAGGGTTTCAGCCTTAATCCACTTTTTCTCACTCCTCATTTCGAAGGCTAACCCCTGTGCCCAATCCTCAAAAGCTTTATTCCTCGTCCTTTCCCTAATCAAAGGACCCTCGCCATGTATCAACCACTGGCGATGAACCCTAAAAATCCCCCCTGGAGCCCCCACGAAAAAATACTTCTCCTTCCAATGCTTGCCATAGGAAGTGGATGGGGAATCTATCATCTTAAAACCCGACTTGGCCTGGGCATAATAAAACCCGTCCGTAGGTGATGAGCGCGGCGAGCGGGCCACCTGTATCAAGCTATCAAAATTGACGATCGAGGGTTCGCGACCTAGCGCAACCATCATAATCACGAAAGTGTTGATTAGTGCTATGCCGTTCGGTAGAATTTGTGAAGGGCAAAGCCTCAGATAGTGATAGATGTTGGCAGTGACGGTCGAGATGGGGAACCTCAAACCCCCAGCCAGGACTGTATCCCAATAGGCCGTCATCATCCCAGGCGGCGGTCGGTTGGCCCTCTTCCCCTCCTCAGGAAGTCGCATGGGAAATACTGCTTCATCCCAATAAGCCTTCGCCCTCAAATCCTCCAAATCGTCGAGCGTCAGAATACTCTCAATCTCATCCGGAGATCTGTCAGTTTGATGGCGGTTATCTTGCCTCACTCGAGTGACAGGCTCCTTGCCTCTCCTATGGCGCCTTCTGGAGGGTTCAGCCTCAAATTGACGTCCGGATGGCCCTGCTTCGCCCTCGGGAGCCATCACCGCCACTGTGATCCTGTGATCTTGGGGTCTCACAGCGCTATTCAACACTGGGAATACTCTCTCCCCCTGCCTTTGCATTTCCATCACGTTATGCATCTCTTCAAAGAGGTCGTTCACCCCTCCAGGAGCACGCTCGTTCATCCCTTGAACGGCAGCATCCACCTCTTCTTTCCCGGCATCGGCCGGAGCCTGGGCCACCGAGATCGCCATGGGAATCCCCTCACTTGGGGATGCCCTAGCCAGGGGAACAGTTGTGAGGACATCGCCGTGAGGGGAAGAGCTCCCCACCGACATCTCCTCAATCTCCCTTACGTAATCGTCAGCTTGGTTTCCGGCCATGTTCACTTTTCAACTTTTGGAAACGGGATTTCTAATAGAAAACTCAAGGAGGGAGAAGATTTCTGAAACAAGTTAAATGGTAGACAGTGGCTCTTCCCTCAAGGGTTTCACTCACACAACCTAAAACTAATGTTAGCACGGGGAAAATAAGAAGAAGGGTAAGGAATTTTTACCTAAGATTTGAAGAGAAGAAGTTCGCTGGAATCTGTAGAACTGACAGAGATTTCTTGCTGTGTATGTGCTTGAAAGAGTTTGAATGCGTGAAAAAGGTCCCAAAGCCCTGCAAACCCCTATTTATAGGGAAGATTTTACATGGATTAGGGCTGAAAATTCAAAACGCAATCATTTCCCGCCTAGGAAATCCCCCCACTTTTGCTAACTGCCTTACGTCTCCCGGAGTACACGTGCCCACGTTCCCACTCCGCATTAAATGCGGACATGACATCAATTAATGCGATGTCAGATTGTGTCCGTTACAGAAGGCAAACGGTCACTTCTCTAGCAAGGGCTTGACCCTCGGATATTCAAAAATTTAAGGCCCCGTTCTTATTAAATTCTACAGTACGCTCGAGCGTTACTACAGAATTTGGGGGGCAAAATGATGATACTAAAAAATGCGCACGTATCAGAGCCGTCCACGTGTCGCCATCGATTGACTTGAAGACTATACGCTCGCATTGATGGGTTCGCGGGCCAACCCAACCCACTCGCTTGCCAACTAATATAGACCATTGGGCCTCGGTCAACTATTCTGGTAAATGGGCCAGAGCTGGCAGGTTTGGCGCTCACACCTACGCCCTCAGGGTTACCTTTCTCAAGGAATCACCCGTACGAGGGCCATACCCTTGTCGCTCGGGTTTTGGCGCTCAAAGATCATGAGCCGTGAGGAACCCGTCCGAGCATTCTTCGAGCGTCACTTCAGCTCGAGGATGATCCCCCATCGCCGTGGTGGCTCTGGACCCTCATAAGACGGATCCGGGACCCTCCACTCACGCGACCCTCACCAACAACCTCTGACATAAAGGTAGTGCGCACCCTGTACCTGACACACCGTCTCCTTTTCAGAAACGTCATTCTCATGCCCTCAAGGGCTGCCACGTGTTAGGGTAACACAGGTTTGGGACCACACGGTCAATTTACCCATTTACCCTTACCCCTAACATATAAATAGGGGAGAATACATGCTTTCTCCCCCAAGCCATCTCCACGATACATACTGCACACATTGTTCTGGGTTCATACATTTATTCCTCCGCATCTTCCCAAGCTTCATATCAGTTTCATTACATTTTGCATTCTCGGTGTTATCCTAGCTGGAAGAACCCACGCTCAAGAGGAAACCCAGCTCCTGAGGCTTCCCCGCCTGTGATGGTCTTTTCCCTTTTCATATAAATCTTAAAGTGTTGTTGCATTTAGGAAACACAGATTCTTGCACCATCAATATTATTTTTTGTCGCGACAAAATAATTTCTTGTGACAAACCTAAAATTTGTCATATATATGATACATAAGAGACAAAGTATTTCGTCACAAAAGGTTAAATAATTTATCACTATACATTGTACCATTTAGTGTGACATATGTCTAAATATTTTGTGACGAATATTAAAAATTATCATATATATGATACATAAGTGGCAAAACATTTCGTCACAAAAGGTTAAATAATTTGTCACCGTACATTGTACCATTTAGTGTGACAAATGTGTGAATATTTTGTGACGAGTATTAAATTTTATCATATAAAATAAAGTCTTTCATGACATATAAGAATTTATCTCTTAAAGTTTATTTTGTGGTGATAAACTTATATATCGTCGCTATAGTGTAATCTATTATGACGCTATTATTTTTCGTCACAACAAATTGTCACAAAAAATAGTTTTTTTTTGTAGTGACTTTTTCAATGTAAGTTCCAGATGTCATACCAATGGTTTTTTCGCGATAATTTTACCTTTTGTATTATCAACAAAGAAAACACTTCCTCTATCAATATCTTGGATTCGGATAAAACAGGATTTGTCTCCTGTCTTGTGTCGTGAGCAACCGTTGTCCAGTATCCATTGTGGAACCTGTAACAACCAATGTGGTTTTAGGTCCCTTTGCTGAAGAGGGTCCTTCAGTGTCTGAATAAAACTGGGATACTTTGGGTCTTCATACCCATATACCAGTATTAACTTTTTTCCTTTAATATTTTTCTTAAAAGCATACATTAGCAAAGATGTCCATGTTTTCCATATATATAGCACTTTCGTTCAAAATGTTGTTTACGAGAATGGTTCGTTTTGAGAACATTTATGTCATAAAGAAGACTAAACACCTTTTTAGAGAGGACAATGCTTTCTTTTTCTACAGTTTTCAAAATTTCAGAAGTTTTCCTTAGCTCATTTTCAACTTTTTGTTTTTCTTTAATAATTTTTAAGAGATTATTTTCAAGAAACTTATTTCTAGTTCTAAATTTTCCAAGATTTTCTTTGATTTTAACAAAAAAGTTTTATGTCATTTCCTCAGTTTCGAAAATAGAGTTAGAGGATAAATTTGAAGAGATTGTTTCAGAGGATACCTAACTGCTAGTCATGAGTCCTACTGAGCATTCGATTGTTGATGAGCACTCTTTTTTTGCTTTGTTGTTGATAGTGATAAGGAGCTCTAATCGACTCAGCAATTGTGAGATCTCATTGTCGATTTTGCTTTCCTGAGTGTCAACTATACTGCAACAACACTAGTTTTTTTTTCAAAGCAAACTCACTTTCATGAGCTTCTTTCTTCGGCACCTTTTTTGCCTCATGAAATTCAGTAAATCCATCATATATTTTTTGCAAAGATTGCCAAATATCCTTTACTGTAACATTCGTGCTAACACAATTGTATTCATTCTTGCACAGATAGTTCAACAAGATGGTCTTGGCCGTGACATTTAATGAAATAAGTTTTTTGTCTTCAGACAGGTATTCAGTCTTGCTCTTTGGGATGCTTATTCCATTTTCAATTTTCAGTGGAATTTTAGGCCTTTCAATTATGACTTCCAATAAGTCAAAGTCAATGGGTATGAGATACTCTTCCGTATCTTTTTTTTCGGGTAAAATAATTATTACCATTAAAGAATGGTACTGGACAAATATAACCCATTCTTGGCGCAACTTTTGGATCACAACTCTTGGATGTTAAGCCAACTAAATGAGTGTCTTGCTTTGGTACCACTTGTTGATCAAGAATCAGGTTTAGAATGACTTTCATCTATATCCATATGGTAGATCACAACCAATAGATATATAGTGGTTTACCTCCTAAAATTGTGAAAAACATAAGTTGAGAAGGCTAGTCCACTACCTAAGTGTCTTAAGCTTAGGATATTAAGGAATTTATAAGAGAAAGAGTATACAGCTTACAAGCTCAACGAAGCGGACAGTTTAATCCTATGTAACTAAAGACCATGGAACCAACTGTACGAGAACTTTAAGAAACTATAAGTTAATTGCTATGAGACAGAGTGTGCTCCACGTGAAATAATAGTTAAATCAGAAAGCTTCAACTTGTAAAGTGATCAACTCCCTCTTTTATATAGAGTCAACATATATTCGTTGAGCGACGTTCAAATTTGGCTTTTGAATTTGCACGCTTTCCAATGTTGATTTGAGAGATTTAACATAGTAGAAGAGGATATTGATTTCATTGTATTGAACTTGTTCAGAATTACACAAAGGAAAAGATACATATAGGGCAAAGACAACTAAATCAAAGGAAGCAGGATCCCATGATTACGAGACGGGATATCCTTTCCTTATTTACAATAGCAATAGTCAACACTCCCCCTCAAGTTAGGTCGGGGGATGTCCAACACCTAACTTGCTACGCACGTCCCGTAACAGCTTTCGTGAGGATATCAGCTAACTGGTTTTCTGATCGAACAAACTGGAGGGACACAATTCCAGCTTCTAACTTTTCTTTGATAAAATGCCGATCAATCTCCATGTGCTTCGTTCGGTCATGTTGCACTGGATTCTCAGAAATGTGAACTGTTGCTTGGTTATCACATTTTAGGGAACAAGCTTCCACCGGAGGGAATCCCAATTCGGTCATTAATTTTCTTAACCAAAGAAGTTCTGCCAGTCCCTTAGCAACCCCTCTGAACTCTGCTTCAGCACTGGAAAGTGCAACGACCTTTTGCTTCTTGCTTTTCCAAGTAACCAAGTTTCCACCCACAAACGTAAAATAGCCAGAAGTCGATCTCCTATCAAGTGGACTTCCGGCCCAATCTGCATCCGTGTATGCTTCTATCTGCAGATGGCTATTTCTTCTAAATAGAACCCCCGTATCGGGAGACCCCTTTAGGTATCTCAATATCCGTAATGATGCCTCCATGTGCTCCTTTTGGGGTTTATGCATGAACTGGCTCACAACCCCAGCAACATAAGCAACATCTGGTCTCGTATGCGAGAGATATATTAACTTTCCCACAAGGTGTTGGTATCTCTCTCGATCAGCTGGTTCCGCCCCTTCAATGAACTGGAGCCCGTGATTACTCATCATGGGTGTGTCACTAGGCTTACATTCTAACATCCCTGTTTCTGTCAGTAGGTCAAGGATGTCCTTCCTCTGAGACAAGTATATTCCCTGATTCGACCTCAAGATCTCTATTCCAAGAAAGTACTTTAGATGCCCCAAGTCCTTCATCTCAAATTCCCCAAACAATTTCTTCCGAAGATCCTCTATCTCCTCTGTGTCATTCCCGCTAATGATCATGTCATCAACGTATATGATTAGATATGTAATCTTCTCGCCCCTCTGTTTGAGGAACAGAGTATGATCTGAATTACTCTGTTTATAACCATACCGTTTCATAGCAGTTGAAAACCTCCCAAACCAAGCCCTGGGGGACTGCTTCAAACCATAAAGTGCCTTCTTCAATCTGCACATCTCATTGGTGCCGAACTCATGAGAAAATCTCAGTGGAGCTTCCATATAAACCTCTTCTGAAAGATCTCCATGAAGGAAGGCATTTTTTACATCAAACTGGTAGAGAGACCAGTCTTGGTTAGCAGCTACTGAGAACAGGACCCGAATAGTGTCAATTTTGGCTACTGGAGAGAATGTTTCTGCATAATCCACTCCATAGGTTTGAGTATAACCCTTTGCAACTAAACGGGCTTTGTATCGCTCGATAGTTCCATCCGCCTTCCTTTTAATAGTGTAAACCCAAAGACACCCAACTGGGTTTTTTTCCTGTGGCTTCAGGCACTTCTACCAAGTACTGTTCTTTCTGAGGGCCTCCATTTCATCCTTCATTGCTTGTTTCCATTTCGGGCTTTTTAAAGTATCCTCCACACTTCGGGGTATCTCATCTGCATAGATAGCTGCTGAAAATCTCTTGGCAGACTCAGTCATACTCCTCCCTGACTAAGTTAACCACTGGGTACTTCTGAGCTCTGGACTCGTGCTCGGGAAGATACCACCTGGGTGGTATCCCACGAGTACTCCTTGCCGGGGTATGCGTCTCTCTTCTGTTTCGCCTGTATTGTTAGTGGCAGCAGGTAGGGAAGCAGATAGGGAAGTTTCAATATCATCTGTACTTTGATTAATACTAACCTCAGGGATACCGGCAGAGGGAGTTAATGGGATCGTGGCATTCTCTTCAGTATTGCTGGTGAGGGACGGACTATCACTTGATAGAATCGTTGGGCATAGCCAATCTATTGGGTCCTTATGATCAGTTTCCCCCGGGACACTGGATTGGCGTGAGGCCAAGAAGAAATATTCCATTTCCACAAAGTTACAATCCATAGTGATAAACATCCTCCGGGTAGTGGGGCTGAAACAACGGTACCCGTTTTGATGTATCCCATATCCAACAAAGACACATTTTTCAGCACAGGGTTCAAGTTTAGTTCTGTGTACAGTAGGTATATGGACAAAGACAGAGCACCCAAAAACTCGCGGTGTGAGGGATGGAGAGGTGTTATCTGGTCTGTACGCACGCAGAGTTTGAAGCGGTGTGCAGAAGCTGAGAATTTTTGTCGGAAGGCGATTAGCCAAATAAACAGCAGTAGCTAAGGCTTCGGGCCAATAAGATGATGGGACATGAGACTCAATTATCAAAGCACGAGTGATCTCTAAAAGGAACCTATTTTTACGTTTTGCTACCCCATTTTGCTGTGGTGTGTATGGGCAAGTAGTCTAGTGAATAAGACCATTTTCGGAAAAGAAAATTTTCATGTTAAGGTTAACAAACTCCCCCCCATTGTCAGATCTCAGTATCTGGATTTTGGCATTAAATTGGGTTCCAACCATATGAAAAAAGTGGGTAAATTTATCAACCATCTCAGATTTGTGTTTCAAAAGATAAATCCAACACATACGAGTGCAATCATCAATGAAAGTCACAAAATACTGAAAACTACCCCCACCAATAACCGGGGCTGGACCCCACACATTAGAGTGAATTAAAGAAAATGGAGTATCAACTGGATTATTATTTAAATGAAAAGACTGTCTGTGGCTTTTGGCTAAAACACAAGTATCACAATTTAAAGAAGTACTAGAACAATTAGGAAAAAGTTTCTTCAAGCAACCGTCAGACGGATGCCCAAGACGACGATGCCAAAGCCAGCTCTGTTTATCGTCAGATTTCTCAATCAACAGTGTCCGTCCCTCAGTTGCCACTTCATCAACATAGTATAGACTGCCACGTTCAGTGCCACGCCCAATTATCTCCCTCGTACAGATATCCTATAAGACACAAAAGCCCGGATACATTACAACAATACAATTGAGCTCTCTGGTTACATGACTGATAGATAGCAATTTGTGAGACAAGGACGGAACAAACAAATAATTCGACAATCTCATTTTGGGAGTAAATTCAATAACCCCTCCCCCTTTCACTGGAATTTGTTCACCATTAGCAGTTTGTATTGTTTTTCTCTGTGGGATCTGACTTGAAATAACATCCGACAAATCATAAGTAACGGTGTCGATTGCACCACAATCAAATATCCACTCATCATTCTTTTTCGAATTAAAATCATGTATGCTATTTAATTTCCCACTTTGATTTAAAGGGCAAGGGAGTAATTTCTCCCCCACTTGCCCTATACCTGATTCACGTTGGAAGGGAGAGTGAGCCGCCTTCTTCTTCTTCTCTTCATTTCGCCTGTTCTATTCCCCATTTCAGGCGATGACTGTCGCGACCAACCCAGGTTGCCGGTCGTCGTTCCCGGTGCCATTCCCGGCGTTATTCCCATCGGCGACAGCTGCCGTTCCACGGGTTCGCCCTTTGTCTCGATCGTTTCGGTGATCCTTGGGCTCCCAGCAATCTGGAAATCCAATGATTTTGAAGCACCCCTTCTCAAGATGCCCGGATTTACCACAGTGATCGCATACCAGGTCTGATTTATTACGGGATGATGAATCCGGTGGCCGTCTCGATGGATCTGACTGCCACGGGGTTTTCGATTTGAGCCTAGAGATCTTGTCCCTTGAAGAACCGTCCCAACTCCGATGCCCGATGATGTGTTCGCATCGTTGGAGGCTGCCGCTGGTCCGAGGATGGCTTTCCTGGCGACTTCCCAACGAACCTTGGCATAGGCTGCGTCAACTGAGGGCAGTGGTCAGTCCCGAAGAATTTCTCTTACAATTGGGTCATATTCTAGGCTTAATCCTGATAAGAATTTGAAAAGCCTGTATTCTTCTTGGATTTGATTATAGGTGGCGATATCTTTGGGGGTTTCCATGGGGTTTGGTCTTCGCCGATCGATTTTAGCCCAAAGACTCTTGCTTACACTGTAATAATCTTCCAAGGCAGTGTTTTCTTGTTTGATTCGATCCGCCGGGGTGATTAAATCGAAGATTTGAAGGCTATCTTCGCCCGACTGATACGTGACAGAGAGTCCCTTCCACAAATCCTGTGCGGTGGGATAGTGTATGAACTGGGTGACGAGAGAGGGTTCGATCGCCTGTGTGATCCATCCAAACACCTGCAGATCCCGTTGTTTCCAGGACTGATAGGCTTCACCGGTTTGACTTGGTGGTCCAGGGTCGCTGGTTAGATGATTGAGACGCCCCGCGTGCACCAATTGCGATTTCGAGCATTCTTGCCCATAGAACATAATTATTGTTGTTAAGTTTTACATCGATAGAGATTTGACTATCGGAATTTGATTGAGGTTGCTGTGGTTTGTGTTGTTGCAGGAGCTTTGCAATCTGTTGAGACAGGATGGTGACTGTCTCGGAGAGTGCCGGTAATGACACTTCGTTGTCGCTCATATTTCCGACAGACGCGTGTAAGGCAGATGATGATGCCAACAAACGATCCTCAGGATCGTATGGCTCTGATGCCATGTTGATTTGAGAGATTTAACATAGTAGAAGAGGTAATTGATTTCATTGTATTGAACTTGTTCAGAATTACACAAAGGAAAAGATACATATAGGGCAAAGACAACTAAATCAAAGGAAGCAGGATCCCATGATTACGAGACGGGATATCCTTTCCTTATTTACAATAGCAATAGTCAACATCCAAGAGTTAGCTACCAGCTTTGTTCAACTTTGTATGCTTTGTGAATGCTTTGTAACCTAAGACTGAAAAAAGCAAAGAGATATCAAAGGATTATATTAAAAGAAACATTCTAACAAAATTCATTCATACATCAAGGGTAGGTACAACATAAGTTAAAAGTTTTGGATTACATTTATTTGTTCTCGTAAATGAAGAATTCCAAAATGGCCGAGGAGTCAATAAAGTGCAGATGTACCTTTCTTGTTTTTACAGGAAAATACCAAATGAGGAAAGCTTTTCTATCATGCATGGGATAATGAATCCTTTGGATAAAAATTTGAAGAAAAATTCAAAAAGCATAACATAAATATTTAGAGGACAAAACGTAGATTAAACTACATTTTTAAGGATAAAAGGGTAACCTTCAGTATTACATTTACCCCCCACACCCGGGTCTGTCCCCCATAAGCTGAAGTAAGTTTTTTCCTCAAAGCTTGGATCTTTCAAAAAGTGCAGATTTCCTTTGTTGTAGCAAAAGGTTGAATGAAGCTGATGGGAGGAAGTGAATCCGGTACTCAGCGGTCAACTAATGGGGAAGGTATGCCTCCCACAGTCTACAAGGAGTCCATCTTCAAAGCCCATGTTGGACTCAAGAATAAAACTCCCACACTGCAAACCATGTGAATTGAACTTTGCACCTTGTAGAAATTTTGCCCAAAGAGGAAAGACATCCTGCCATGCCTAGGATATTAAATCAGTAGAACATAAATTTAATGAAAATGTTTGAAATTAAAATAAAATTATTTTTTAGGACAAAACGTGAATAAGAAAAACATTTTTAGGACAAGGCTTACATTGTTTCCTCCAGCTCCAACAGTCGTTATTGCCACCCTTCTGGCCCCATAATCTAAAGCAGTTTTATCCTCAAAGCTTGCATCTTTCAAAAACCCTTTTCTCACAACTTAAGAAAGGTAAGATCGTTCAACATAAGTAACAAAAACATCATGGAGATAATATTTAAAATTTTCAAAAATATCACTTTTATTTTTCATCAAATAAACATAAGTATATTTAGAATAATCATCTATAAAAGTGACAAAATATCGATCTCCTTCCACGAGTCAAAATTCTACCAAGTTCACATACATCACAGTGAACTAATTCCAACAATTCAGTTTTTCTTTCAACACTTGGATGTGCCTTTTAGTAATTTTGGCTTTACTACAAGTCTCATATTTTTCAAAATTCTTTTTAACCATTGGGATTAATCCTAAGTTACTCATGATTCCCATATAATGGTTATTAATATGACACAAACGAGCATGCCAAAAATCAATAGAAGAGAGCATATAAACAGAAGTAAAAGTCATTTTACTCATCTCAATATTCAATTTAAACATCCCATCAAATACATACCCTTTGCCCAAAAAAATATCCTTCGTAGTAATTATATATTGATTCGACTCCATAATTTGTCTGATACCAGCTTTATTGAGAAGTAGGGCTGTAAATGGATATTCGAAAATCCGATATCCGTCCGCATTCGAATTCGTTTACAGAGGATATTATCCGAATCCGTCTCAAGAGGATATTATCCGTATTCGATTATAAACATCCGAATTATAAACGGATAAGGATATGGTAATAAGGCATCCGATCCGTTTAACATCCGATCCGTTTCATTATCCGTTAAATATATCCGTTATCCGATTTATCCGTAATCCGTATCCGATAAATAATGTATTATATTAAAATATATACACAAAACTGTGTATGTATGATAGATTATTAGTATTAAGTAAATTTTTTAGCGCATTTATTAAATAAAAACCTTAGGTTTTATTAGTAACTATATGTACACGTCAATATTCATATAGAGATAATATAATTAACATATATTATGTTATTAATAAAAGCATTATATTTCAAATTAATTATATGATAAAATTTATAATTTCACCACATTTATACATTCGCTAAAACATAAAAATGATCTATATAGATACACTTATTATTTCTCTATTCGTCTAAAATATATATATTCAAAGTTATATAATTATTAAATAATTTATCTATAAATGAATAGTTGATAATCTGATTAAAAGTTCGAAATTATATAAATAAATAATTTATGTCAAATTTTGAATAGTTGAAAATCCGATTAAAATCCGAATCCGTCCGAATCCGCCTTGTATCCGTATAAAAAGGATATTATCCGAATTCGATTTAAAAGGATATTATCCGTATCCGTCCGAATCATAATCGGATAAGGATATGGTAATCATACATCCGATCCGTTTATTATCCGTTTACACCCCTATTGAGAAGAAAGCTTGACATCAGATTTTTCCTCATGGAAGGAGTGTATAGCATATCTTTTAAAATCAAAGGTCTTCTTGAGGTAAAATTCAATTCGACCTCTCCAATTCCAAGCACTTGGGTGGAATGAGAATCTCTAAGCATAATTGTTTTTGGTTCTTCAAAAGGAGTATATGTTTTGAACCAATTTTTCTCAAAACATATGTAATGGTTTGGTCCTGAATCCGCCCACCACCCATCAACACTTACAATAATATTTATGTCTGTAATGATCGCCACAAATAGCTGTTCAACAACGTTCGCTTGCTGGATAAGTTCACGTTTCCGAAATTTGCAAACTCAAGTAATATATCCACTCTTGCCACAGACAAAACATGTTATTTAATTTTGATTAAATTGATGTTGTGTTTGGTTGTTAAAACCATTATTTCTTTTTGGAGGTCCAATATAATTTTTCTTAAAAGATTTCTTCTTTGATTTCAAATGGGTACTTTTGTGAGGGTGAAGTGCATTATTCGAATAAACTAAATGTATATTCGTTGTGATGGATTTTGGATTGCTCTCAACGGGTTGAAGTACTGCTTCTTGACCCCTTGCTTCTTCCTCCATGCGAATTCGTATGATTAATGTCTCGAGAGACGTTTCCTTTTATTTGTGGCACATCGTCTTTTGAAATTCCTTCCACGAAGGTGGAAGGTTTGTCTATTATTCTACAAACAATAAGACATCTCCAATTTTGATGTCCTCCGATCTAAGCTTCCCTAAATATCCTGATAGAATCTTGAGCTTGATCTACTATTAATTTCTTGTCCACCATTTAGAAATAAAAAAAACTGCTAGCTGTATATTTTTTCGCACCTGCTTCCTTAGTATCATATTTACTCTGCAATGTTTTCCAAATTTTCTTTGCAATAGTATAAGTTCTATTATAATAATCATAAAAATTATCAGATAGACAATTAAGAATAAATTTCTGACTCTTGAAAATATTATTATTGTAATTTTCTATTTTTTCCAAACATGAAACATATTCTTCTTTATTCATATTTGTATCATCAATCTTGCCAGGATTATTTTCAGTGAGGATGTAGGACACATTGAGTAGACTTAGATAAAAAAGTACTTTACCTTTCCACCTCTTGAAATGCGTAGCGTTAAACCAAAATGTCTCGTTAAGATCTCCCACACTGATATCCGTCGCCTTTTCAACTGTCACCATCTTGAATCTCCTTAAAATTGTTGGTGAAAATATAATTTTACAACTCAAAATTACAGATAATAAACTTAGGATGAGGTGCGGATATATCGCTCTCTTTAAGGATATTCAAGCCTACTGCAGCAATTTGTTTTCACCGGTCCAGCAGTCACACTTTTGGTCATTCCCCTCTAGGATGCGAATGCTCGACAACGTTGTATAACTCAAGCAACTTTGGACAAGTTATTAAGTCCAAAGCTCCACTAATGAACATCTTTCGTTAACTAGTAAACTCTCTCTTTTTAGTGAATGTAGAGGATGTGTATGAATAATTTTTGTGTGTCTTTTGTATATATGCCCAACAAAGCCATGTCCCATATTTATGAGTGTAAAAACCCCCTTAAAATATTAATTACCAAATAGTTGTAATTAACTCCAATAAAGTGGTAGTGAGTAATAATATGCTGTGATAAAATGGCTAAGTAATGGGGTAGTGGTAAACCAAGGAGTTATATACATTAATGCAATAATTTCCCACAACCCACTAACCATGTAAATAAATGAGAAAATAAATGGATGCAACTAATAATAATTTTAATATTAAAATGCTCTATTTACCAACAAAAGATAACCGAGTCTGCCGAGGTTCTTCACAACTTTCACCAGTGGAGAATCTTTGACCGAGCTCGTAAGTCTTGAAATCACTATAAAAATGAATCATTCCTCTTTACCTCCCAAGTTGTCATACTTGTTGCTTCTTGTTTTGCATTTGATACCGATAAAATTTGCAAGAGAATACAAGCATGTGCTGATTAAAAAATTCATTCTTGCGATGTGAAGATAAAGGATGGGATGTGAAGATAAAGGAGAGAAATGAGGAACACTACTTCACAAGGGGATGGTCGAAGTTCGGGAAAGACAACAAACTCGACGTAAGCTATTTGGTTTTCGAGCTGATCAAGAAGTCAACCTTCAAAGTTTCGATCTTCAACCATTCGGGCTATGAGAAGGAGTTGCCTTCTTCCCCTGCTGCTCGTGAAATGGACGTAGGAGGTCTACGATTTTCACTCAAGCTGAGAAGCTACCATAAATACTATGTGGTGAAACTCTCACAACCATCTCTCTCTATAACTCAATCCGTATTTCGATAATTCTTTATCTGTTTATAAACATCTTGTTGCTTTTCAGAACTTTCCGGAGGCCTTTGCTTGGGAGGCTGGATTAGCCGAGAAGAGAGGAATAATATTGGTGGATTTGTGAGGGGATCAATAGCCGGTTGGGGTGTTCAAACAAGACAATCCTCCTACGAGTCAAACTTCACCGAGTGGAACAATTTCATCGCTGCTCAAGAACTGCATGTTGGGAGCAAAATCTGTTAAGAATCAATTTGGAATTTAATTAGTCAAATGTATTTTGAAAAATTAATATTAGATTATATTCTAAGTATTTCCTAGATTCTTTGTATAATTTAGGTGTCTTTCAAATCTTCTATTAAATTAGGAACTTGGAAGGTTGCACTTTGTGCATGTATCTTGATGGGCATCTTAGCCTAAAAATATGTACTCTTATTTGAGATTTGATGCAAGTAAAAATCAAGTAAAAACTTTTCTCTTAAAAACATTGTCTTAAGAATTCCTTTTTCTTCATTTCTCCAAAAATCCCCAACAAATTTGGTATCTAGAGCCAACTTCTATCTTAAAAAAATGGCCTAAAATTCAGTCCTAACAATGTTTGCCTATACCCCCAACCAAATACCCATTTTTGAAGGCGAACGCTATGATTATTGGAGTAGCCAACTGCAAACCTTATTCATCTCTTTAGATCTTTGGGATGTTGTGGAGACTTCTTTTCCCGAGCCTCCACCCGAAGGAAGTAGCGCAAATTGGTCCGAGCAACAACAAAAATCCTACAAAGAGAATATTCGGAGAGATGCAAGCGCCTTGAGATATCTACAACAAGGTGCAAGTAAAACAATATTTCCAAGAATCTTTGGAGCAAAAAGAGCCAAAGAAGCTTTGGATATTCTACGACAAGGCTTTCAAGGAAACGAGAAAGTCATCTCCTTGAAACTCCAATCTCTTTGGAAAGATTTCGATAATATGGCGATGAAAGAAGGTGACCGTATGCAAGAATTTCTCACTAAAGTTTCTGAGATCGTCAACCAAATTCGAAATCTTGGCGATATTATCGAAGAAAGAAAAATTATCCAAAAGGTCCTTAGAAGTCTTCCAACAAAGTTTGATCACGTCGTTGCTGCGATAGAAGAATCAAAAAATCTTTCCACCTACACCTTTCATGAACTTATAAGTTCTCTCCAAGTTCATAAGGAAAGATTGAATAGATCCTCAAATCAACCGTTGGAGCAAGCTTTTCAATCTAAACTTTATGTTTCAAAGAAGAACAACTCTAGATGGCAAAAGGGTGGAAAAGGCGGCTTCTTCAATAAAAATGGAAAAGGGCAAGACAAGAATTTTAGAGATGGAAAGCTACACTTTGGAGGATCGGATTCATCATGTCGAATTTGTAGAAAAACAAATCATATGATGAAGGATTACTTTTTTAGATGCAAAAATTGTAAAAATGCAGATCACTCATACAGCCGATGTCCAAAGAAAAACAAAGAAGACGAAGACGAAGCCAATTTTTCCAAAAATGAAGGTGACCAACTATTTTCTTGTATGAGTAAAGAAAAAGAATATGAGAATAGGTGGTATGTTGATAGCGGGTGCAGCAAACATATGACCGGAGATCAAAAGTTGTTCGTGGAGTTGGACACTAGTCATACTTCTCATGTAAAACTTGAAGATGGGAAAATTCAAGATGCAAAAGGAAAAGGTGTCGTTGCGGTGCAAACAAAGAGAGGTAATCAAAAGTTCATTACTGATGTTCTTTTTGTTCCAAATCTCACTCAAAACCTATTGAGTGTTGGACAACTTTTACAAAGAGGATATTCGGTAACTTTTGATGATAAAAAATGCAAGATCTTTGACAAGAAAAATAATGTTGCAGTTGCTACAATTCAAATGGCACAAAATAAAGTTTTTCCTTTTGTTATGCCTTTAAATGAAAAAGTGGCTTTTAATAGTGAAACCATCGATAAGTTTCACTTGTGGCATTTGAGATTTGGACACTTGCATAACAAAGGATTGCAATTACTCCAAAAGAAGAATATGGTGGTCCGTCTTCCGTTGATTGAAAGAAAAGACAAAGTTTGTGAAGGATGTATCTATGGCAAGATGCATAGATTACCATTTCCAAAAACTTCTTGGAGAGCCAAAATTCCTCTTGAATTGGTGCATGCCGACATTTGTGGTCCTACAAGAACTCCCTCACTCGGTAACAAAAGATATTTCATTGTTTTTGTTGATGATTTTACAAGGATGATGTGGTTGTATTTTTTGCATGAAAAATCAGAATCATTTTCTGTTTTTCTTCAATTTAAAGCACTTGTAGAAAAACAAAGTGGATGTAAAATCAAGACATTAAGGACTGATCGGGGAGGAGAATTCTTGTTCACCCCTTTCATGGAGTATTGCAAGGAAAATGGCATCCAAAGGCAGCTCACCATACGGAGAAGTCCACAACAAAATGGAGTTGCCGAAAGGAAAAACAGAACAATTGTGGAAATGGCGAGGAGTATGCTAAAGGGCTAAGAATTGGAAAATAAATTTCGGCCAGAAGCTGTTCATACGGCCATCTACATCCTCAACCGTTCACCTACCAAGGCGGTTCTCAATAAAACTCCTTTTGAAGCATGGTATGAAAGAAAACCCATTGTTGATCATTTCAAAATTTTTGGATGTATTGCATACTCACATGTTGCAGATCCAAATAAAGACAAATATGATGCAAAAGGAGAAAAACTCATCTTTGTTGGATATAGCGATGAGTCGAAGGGTTATAGACTTTATAATCCTAAGACGAACAAATTGATCATTTCAAGAGATGTAATTTTTATGAACAAGGAATTTGGAGCAGAGCGGAAAGTTCATCCTCAAATGAATTTTTGGAGTTGACACCACCACAAAATCAGCCACAACAAGATGTTCAAACTCTAAGTCAAGTGAGAAGTCCTGAAAATTCACCACAAGCAAGTTCTCCAAGTCAAGAAAATTCCGATTCTGAATCACCTCCGAGGAAGGTATGATCTTTGAGAGAAATTTATGAAAATTGTGATGTTGCTTTTCTTGGTGTTGAACCTCAGAATTTTGGAGAGACAATTAAAGAAGAAGTGTGGAGAAAATCCATGGATGAAGAAATTAAAACAATTGAGAAAAATAAAACTTGGGAGCTTGTGGATTTGCCGGAAGGAAAAAAAGTGATTAGTTTGAAATGGGTGTTCAAAACTAAACTCAACGAAGATGGATCCATCAAAAGCACAAGGCACGATTGGTGGCAAAAGGCTATTCTCAGCAGCCCGGAATTGACTTTAACGAGACATTTGCACCGATGGCAAGAATGGAGACAATTCGAACTGTTTTAGCACTTGGAGCGCAATTGAAGCTAAAAGTCTACCAACTTGACGTAAAATCTGCATTCCTCAATGGTGAGCTTGAGGAAGAGGTTTATGTGCAACAACCTCAAGGATATGAAGTGGAGAAAATGGAAGAAAAAGTGTACCGTTTGAAGAAAGCTCTTTACGGATTAAAACAAGCACCACGAGCATGGACTAGCAAGATTGATGGATACTTTTGCAAAAATGGATTCCAAAAAAGTCCAAGTGAGCCATCACTTTATGTTAAGAAGGAAGGTACACAAGATTTTTTGATTGTTTATCTATATGTTGATGACCTTATTTACTTGGGCACTAACATGGAAATGGTGAGTGATTTCAAGAAAAATATGATGCAAGAATTTGAGATGACAGATTTGGGACTCATGAGATACTTTCTTGGAATTCAAGTGAAACAAACGGAGGGTGAGATCTTTATTTCTCTAGAAAAGTACATTGATGATTTGTTGAAGAAGTTTTATATGAAGAATTGCAAACCGGTGGCAACACCTTTGGCATTGAATGAGAAATTGCAACAAGAAAATGGTGCTGAAAAAGTTGACTTGAAAATGTTTCGAAGTCTTGTTGGTTCTTTGATTTATCTCACCAACACAAGGCCGGATATTGTTCATACGGTGAGTTATATTTCTCGATTAATGAGTGATCCTAGCAAGATACATTTTTTCGCTGCAAAATGAATTCTTAGATATCTTTAAGGTACTAAGAAACAAGGGATCAAGTATGAAAAAGAAGAAAATAACAAATTGATTGGCTTCACGGATAGTGATTGGGCAGGATGGGATGATCGAAAAAGCACTTCGGGCTATGTTTTTTTGTCTTAGTTCAAAGGTAATAGCTTGGAGTTCTAAAAAGCAAAAAACGGTAGCACTTTCTTCAAGTGAAGCAGAGTACATTGCCGCCACAGATGCAGCTTGTGAAGCAATTTGGCTAAGAAGAATTCTTTTTGATTTGCAAGAAAAACAAGAGCAGCCTACTACTCTTTTTTGTGACAACATGTCAACCATTGCCATGACTAAAAATCCCGTCTGTCATGCAAGGTGTAAGCATATTGAGCTTCGACATCATTTCATTCGAGATCTTGTGAACAAAGGTGACATATACTTGGAGTTCATCAACACAAATGATTAAGTGGCAGATTTTCTTACTAAGGCCGTGACAAGTGAAAAGTTCGAGAAGTTCAAGAAGTGGTTGAAAATTACAAATTGAGAGGGGGTGTTAAGAATCCAATTTGGAATTTAATTAGTCAAATGTATTTTGAAAAATTAATATTAGATTATATTATAAGTATTTCCTAGATTCTTTGTATAGTTTAGGTGTCTTTCAAATGTTCTATTAAATTAGGAACTTGGAAGGTTGCACTTTGTGCATGTATCTTGATGGGCATCTTAGCCTATAAATATGTACTCTTATTTGAGATTTGATGCAAGTAAAAATCAAGTAAAAACTTTTCTCTTAAAAACATTTCCTTAAGAATTCCTTTTTCTTCATTTCTCTAAAAATCCCCAACAAAATCTTGATCGAATCAATGGCCGGTTCGAATGATATTTTTCAAGTAAGGGTCCTAAGAGAGGATACGGGAGGAGCACTGTTAAAAAATGTTGTTGTTAATAGCATGGGGAGATTGAGCCTAAGCCCTTGATAATTCAAGTTCTTGTTTTTGGCTTTAAAGGGTAAACTAACTCTGATACATGAACTTCTCCGTAATTCTTGAAACTTTAAGATTGACTGGTATTATTGATGAACTCTTTGTAGAAGCTCCTATACTTTTAATGATGTAATGGATTGTGTTTGTAAGCTCTCATAGTTGATAGGATGAACTGATTTCGGCTTCAATTCGTGTTCATGTTTCTAATTTCGATTCTGCACTATATCAAATTTCTCGTGTTCGTGTTCGCATTCATATTTGATTTCTTGCTGCTTGATTACAGGTTTCCAGTCTTGAGTGTGCACTTAGGCGTGCTCTGTTCTTTTTGGCTCGAGTTGAAAAACTTCATTCCAGACTACATATAATAAAATGTTAGCTTCATTCCAGATTCGTGCTGTACTAAAATAGAATGTCACAAAAATTATTCGAGTGTTCCTAGAATTGAACTGGAGACCTTTCACCTTTTTCGGGAGCAATCTCGACCGAACGCATCTGCCATTTTCTATTATAAGGCGAGAAGCATCGATCGCAAGACGTTGTTCCTGAACGAGTACAACACCATCGAAGACAACATCGCATTGACACGTATCTTGTCATGTCCGTAGTGTGTGAATGTTTAAATTTTGGTCATTGTCTTCTTTTTCATCAAATGGTTATATTTTAGTAAACATAAATGATCTCATTATTTCCTTTTTCTTCCCTCATTCTTCTCCATTTTTTCTCGATCTTTACGGACATCTGTAATAATATGGTTCTATTATCTCACGTAGTATCGGATTCAAACATCCCAAATGAGAAATTAAAAAATAAATAAATTATCTCACTACATCGTGTCGTGTGAGTATATCTATTTCACTATTCATGACTCATAGCCTATACCTCTTTCTGATATACTTTCCATTTTCTAGTCTGTACCCATACATAATTTTATTTCATTCACACATGCTAAATATATTAATAGAGGAAGAGAAATAATTATAAAGTGAAAAAAAATTTAACAAATTTGGGTGAAATTATGGGATTTATTTCACTTACACATGCTAGATATATTGATACAGGTTTGGGATTAGTTGAGAAAAAATTTTAGATGCCTACCAATACTGATGATGTGTATGTAGGGATGGACATCGGGGTTCCATCACATGGCGTAGCTCCAGTAACAAGGCCCATCACCATGCCATTCATGGAAACCGGCCTGGGGAGGGGGAAATAATAGGGGTAAATCCCGCATTGCTGATGTGTCACCACTTGTAATCAAATGTTAGCCATTCACAGGTCCAGCTGGATGATTTGCCCATGTCAGACACCTCGACCTAGAGTCCATCTCTCCTCGAGCCAACACTTACTAATAGTGTGGGATTCTTTATCTCCTTCTTTTACCTAGTCCCACGCTCTTTGAGCCAATTAGGCCATCGATCGAGATACCCCCCAAAGCGAGTTGTGATATCGACCCAAAGTGCATAGTGCAAGTGTATTAAATGCATACACCCCTCTCTGCAGGAGCATTAAATGCGGCCTATACCTTGTACTGTAACAACCCAAAACCCGCCTGCAGATATTGTCCGCTTACTCACGGTTTTGTTCTTTCCCGTTGGTATTTAAACCCGAAGGTGCCCAACCAGGAAAACGCGTCTGCAAGGGAGAGGTATCCACCCCCTTATAAGGCAGGCTTCGTTCCCCTCTCCAACCGATGTGGGATGGAGGCACCACATCTACCCCCCCATAGGGGCCCAGCGTCCTCGCTGGCACACCGGCCCGGGCCCAACTCTGATACCAAGTGTAACAGCCCAAAACCCGCCTGCAGATGTTTTCCGTTTTGCTATCCATAAGTCGGCATAGCCTCACGGTTTTGTTCTTCCCGTTGGTATTTAAACCCGAAGGTGCCCAACCCGGAAAACGTGTTTGCAAGGGAGAGGTATCCACCCCCTTATAAGGCAGGCTTCATTCCCTCTCCAACCGATGTGGGATGAGCGCACCACATGTACCTTCTGTTCAATCAATCTGACAAAGTAAGTATGAGGAGCCATACCGCAAATGACTAGCGTCATGCCCGCCATGCCAGTTGTCCTTCCACCTTTGACTGTGTGTACTCTCACACACACAAAGCTTCTCACTATAAATACAACCTCATTTATGACTCAGGTACTTCACTATTCCAGCAATAAATACATTTCTACCTGCTTACTTATATTGACTTGGATCGACCAAAGTGACTGATTTGGGCATCAGGATGGCGAAATGGGTCCAAACCTCATATTCTCCCATTTTTACCTTTGAGCTTACTTTTGTTCATTCATGCAGCTTCTAGAAGATCAAGGGTTTTCCCACAAATATAAATTCTTGAGCAATTTGGGAGTTCACGTCTACCGTCCAGTACATAACCGAATTTGAACACCATCATAGTAAATGCAAATAATTTTTTTTTCCTCAAAATTTTAAGGAATATATACACAACTTAGGATTTAAGATTTTTTTAGCAATCAATTCGCAGAAATCGAGCTGAATCCAAATAGCTATGTATTGAAAGTGTACCATTTGACCTAGGACGACATATTTCCTTTTAAGGGATGCTCAAATAGCCTTTTATAATAATTTTATGCTTAAATATATTTAATAATTTCAGAACTTTTATATTAAAAATCAAAATTTCTTATTTTAGTTTATGATTATTTATTATTTAGTAATATTATGAGCTAACTTTAAATAAAGAAAGAATTATTCTATAACAAATTATTCTAATTTTCTAAAATGAATTTGTTTATTCATCAACATTATATTAATAAAAAAAATTCAAGAAAAAAGTATATTAATAATAAAAGTATAATTTTTTTTATGCTTTCTGTTGGGGTTCTCCCAAACTCCTAAGGCAGTTTGGTCACAATAGCGGAAGATGCCTGTTTGCATAAATAAAGTGTCTGTTCGCTCGAGATTAGCAAACAGGACCCTGAAAGTAAATATGTATAAGTCTGATATTTTTTCGTTGAGTTAAAGCAAACGGAGAGATAGAAATAGGTAGGGAATGAAGGATATGGATATGATAGTGTCTGTTCGGATACAATTTCGGGAAGAAGTTGTTCGTGTAAGTAAGTACCTGTTCGCGGAATAGAGCGAACAGGATCCTAATAGTAATTGCGGATAAACACAAACCAATAGTAAGAGTTGAGATAAGACGCGACTTAACAGATAAGAGCAAATAATAAAGATCCTTATCACAAGCAGATGTGAAGTAATTAGTACGTAATTAATAATGATAAGAAGAGATCTAGGGTAAATCTGAGAAGCATCTAAAACTCAAGCTATAAATAAGAGAAGAATGAACTAGAGAAAGAACAACACACAAGAAATAAGAGAAAAGGAATAACGCTTAGATAGGTCACCATCATTGGCGCCGTCTGTGGAAACAAATTTCAAAAATTGACCCTCCGATCTCAATAAGAGATTCTTTCTTTTCTGTCTTCACTAAGAAAAAAAATCATGTATTGGGAAAACTTGAATAGGCAAATGGAGAAGAGGACGCAGAATAATCAAGAGAAAGACACAGGAGAAAGAGATCGGACCATAGGAGGAGTGTGAAAATAGATTTCATCACACCAGAGCAAGCAGTTGGAGAAACACATGAAACCATGGTGCTACCGGCCGGTATGACCATGGGGTAATTAAAAACCTTGGTAGAGCTCATCACTGAAGTCCAAGGGCCTCGTGCCGAATAGAGTGGGGGTAGAAATCTGGAACAGAATAAATCCCCTCCAAGGCGATCTGGATCCCCTGTACGACGATTCAATCTGCAGGAAGAGGGTGGAGATGAGGATTATTACGAAGAGGAGGATCACAACTACGTACTAGTGACATCAAGAAAAAAGGAAGCGTGGAGCAGGGGAACAAGCAACCTTGCAGAAAAAATACAAGAACTGAAAAGAGTAGTGGCGGAGACAAAGAAATTATTAGAAAGATCGGCGATGGAGAAAAAAGGTAGCCCATTTACACTGACAATCATGGAAGAGGACTTACCTAGGGACTTTCGCTCAATGAACATGTCAAGCTACGATGGAACAGGAGACCCAACCGAGCATGTGATCGAATTCGAACACGTAGCCATGCTTCACAAGCTGTCAGATGGGATTAAATGCAGAGTATTCCTTATAACACTGCGAGGTCCAGCAAGGAAGTAGTTCACTCTGCTCCCCCCGAACGTGATCAACAGTTTCAACGACTTTTGCAAATTATTCCAGAGTCAATTTGCAAGTTCCCTTCAATACAAGAAAATGTCCCTCAGTCTATTTACAATAAAACAAGGGACAGGAGAGTCGCTGAGGACGTATGTGTGGAGATTTAACAAGGAAGTATTGAACATTTTGTTTGCGTCCACCGAGGTGAAGGTCAGTGCCTTCACACAAGATTTAGCTAGAGGGGAATTCTTCCAATCCCTGGCTTTAGATCCAGTTCAGGATTTTGATGAGTTCTTGCGAAGAGCGGGAAGGTACATCAACTTGGAGAAAGCAATGATGTCTAGTGATAGCTTGCATTATTCTTGCAGCTTGCATTATTCTTATATTTTTAGGATGATTTGTGGCTGCGTATTGTGAATAATGCTGATATAAAGTGATGCCTTGATCAATTTTGTGGTTATGAGTATTACAGGAGTCTGTTGTGTTGAATTGAAGATTTATGGGGCCAATTTGTGCTATTTCATGATGGATTGTTATGCGTATGGAATCTGGAAGCAAAATAACTCTTTTCTCAAACTTACTACTTTGGTTTTGGGTCAATTTGTGTTGGGCTGAGAAGAACTGAAATTAGAAGTCCAAGCCTTGGAGTTAATTAAGTGAAGTGGGTCGTCGTGCTGGTGTTGGGTTGAAGCCCAATTGGAGAGAATCAATTTGGAGCCATTCACGTGTGCATTGGGTATTATTATAGTTGCTGATCTCGGTGTATTAATTAAGTGAATGATTTGCTTTTAATTAGAATTGGGCTTGGTCAATTGTTGGATCGTGCGTGTAGCTGTGATGATAGGCTGATCCTATTTTCCTTGTACTGAAGTGGGCCAAGAATTTCATTAAATGTAATTAATTGAAGAAGTCCACGTTGGGAGTCTTGGGCAGCAAGTTGGACAAAGTAGCAAAGTCCGATCAGGACTAGTATTTTTGGGGCTGCAGTTGGGGCCTATATATATTCACGTTCAGAGCAGATTTGGACACACAGTTTCATACTCACTTTTCTACACGCAGCAACTAGGCGGGATTGGAGCAGCAGCTCTTGAAGACTTCCGAGAGCGAGATCAATTCTTTCCTTTATTTTAATTAGTTTATGCTTTTTATTTACTTTATGTTTTGGACATGATTTTCATGAGTAGCTAATCTTAGTACCTACTTAGGAATTTATAATTTATGTTTTTGACATCGTGAGACCTAATCGGTTTTTATAATTCAGTTATAATTCAAGTATTTATTAATTCTCCGTGTGTCGTGTTTATTATGATTTGTTTGCTTAGTAATAGTGCGCGATCATCTAAGTAGATTTAATTGCATATAGCCAATCTTGATTGCATGAAGTATACATAGTGCTTGATAGATAATTAGTGGTGCATTAGTGTTAGGAAGTCGTAAAGTTGAATCTGATTCACTAAGGGAGTTAATAATCGAATTTGAATCTTGCATGTGTCGCGGCTTGGTTAATTTGGATTAATGTTTTCTTAATTCTTAATGTTGTTGACTCATTGAATCCCGTTGAGTGTCTCTAGGGGTTGTGAGTTGATTAGGGAATAACTGTCGCGTGTCTCTAGGTTATTCTATTATTTAAGAGAAAACGAGGCGGAGTCGAGTGTCTCTATCTGCTATAGCTAGTCTATTTGAATAACTAAATTTATTTTTGCGTCTATGATCGATGTCCTAAACTAAATTGTGATTGCTAGCTAGGCATTGGTTTCCCCACTGATTTATCAAAACCCAACTTCTAAGTGATTTATTGTTTTTCCTTTAGTTTAATTTAATTATTAGTTAATTTAGTTAGTTTAATTAAATCCAACCCCTCCCCCCCTGATTTTACTTGTTAATTTTATTGAAATTTCCTATGAATAATTAGAATTATTTTCAACCAATCTCTGTGGATTCGACCCGTTTACACTATACTCTGTGTTAGTCGTAGATCGAATTTATATTTATCTTTGACGGATTCGACACCTGTCAAATTTTGGCGCCGTTGCCGGGGATTGGTGCTAATCGAATTTAATTCTTTTTGTGAACAGGAGCATTCGTGGAGTTGACGAGCCGATTTTCGATCCCGAGATAAAAAAAAACCGCAAAATCGTTAAGGAAAGAGACCAAAACACGCAAGAAGCTAGCGAAAAAATCCAATCTGAGCCAATCTGAAGAGTCCATCACTGATTCAGAACATCCAGAAGACGAACAGAAGGGTTTGACCGTACAGTTTGACCGTACCTTAACGATGGCAGTAGCAGAACGTCGGACCATGGAAGATCTGGTGCGCCCCAATAACGCACAACAGCCCCTCTGTATCACTTTTCCAGAGGTGGGCGCTGGCTTTGAGCTGAAGACGGGAACAATTCACCTACTTCCCGTCTGGAAAACGAAAATTCTCACCAACATCTGAGCAAGTTCCACACGGTCTGCTTCTAAACAAAGCCTCATGGAGTTACCGATGACCAAATCAAGCTTCGTGCCTTCAGGAGATAATTACCATTAAGCAAGACGCAGCAGAAAAATCAAGCAGATCCCTCATGGAGTTACCGATGACCAAATCAAGCTTCGTGCGTCAATACCGATGAGCAAGACGCAGCGGAAAAATGGTTGTACTCTCTATCGTCAGCAACCATTACTACTTGGCAGCAGATGCACGATAAATTGTTGGACAAGTTTTCCCCAGCTGAGTGATACTTGGATCTCCTTCAGGAGATAATTACCATTAAGCAAAAGGAACATGAAAGCCTGCATGAGTGTTGGGAACGATACCAGAACTTGCTTCCAATGTGCCCCCATCACAACCTACCGGAAAATTCAGTTGTTCATAACTTTTACAAGGGACTGATGCCTACTGACAAAAGGCAGTTGGATGCTTCGAGTGGAGGTTCCATTATGATCAAAACACCAACAGAACTGACGAAACTAATTAGCAGAATTTCTAGGGCCTCATAAAAATACTATGCCAACTCCGACATGACGAGACAGGTAAAAGAGGTAAACTCTTCTCAGTTTGAGGAACTCAAGAATATGATATCTGCTTTAGTATCTAACATGAGTGCAGGAATCCCACAAGCAGCGACAGTTTTCCAATTACCTCCGTAACCCCAACAATATAATCAACAACCAAACCAATCACTCAACCCCCAGGATATCCGAATCAATAGCTTGGAGAACCAAGTCAAGAATTTGGAAACTCAATTGGGACAGATTGCAACGATCTTGAGCAGGATTGAGAATCAAGAAAAATTGCCCTCACAAACCGAGGATCCGAGGCATAATGTCAGCACCATCACGCTTCGAAATGGTAAAGAACTGCCACCACCTCTGGATAAAGATAAGGGACGAAAATCTGGGTCCGTAGGCGATCAGGCAGACGGTGCGACTGCTGGATATGACCATACTCTAAACTCATGCTGCGACAGCGAGTCGAAACTTATCGTGAAACCTAAACCCCTGATGGTCCCGTCTCAATTCCCTCAACGTTTAGCAAAAACACAGAAGCAGAAAGAAGAAAAGAGTATTCTCGACACGTTTCGCAAGGTTGAGGTGAATATTCCCTTGTTGGATTCAATCCAACAAATTCCCAGGTATGCCAAATTCCTCAAGGAGCTCTGCACGAATAAGAGAAAACTAAAAGGTAACGAAAAGGTAAGTGTGGGGGAAAACGTGTCCGCCATTTTACAAAAGAAACTTCCCCCCAAATGCTATGATCAAGGTATGTTTTCCATTCCGTGTAAGATTGGGAATTTAGGCATTAAAAAGGTGATGTGTGATTTAGGTGCAAGCATTAATGTTATGCCACTTTCTGTATATAATGCACTTAATCTTGGCCCCTTGAAAGGTACAGGTGTCATCATTCAGTTGGCGGATCGCTCTATTGTTTATCCAGAAGGTGTTCTAGAAGACGTCCTCGTTCAAGTCAACGATTTAGCCTTCCCGGTTGATTTCTTCGTGTTGGACATGGAGGATAATTATTCTGAGAAATCTTCTGATATCCGTTTGAGTCGTCCCTTTTTTAGTACTACTAATGCTAAAATAGATGTTGACTCTAGAATTTGATGGTGGTGTTGAGAAATTTAATGTTTATGAGTCAAGTAAAGGCCCTAATAAATTTTCTAGTGTTTTTAGCATTGATGTGATAGAAAACCTGACTAATGAGAATTATAAGCTGAACAATGTAGAGGAGCTAAGTCTGGTTGAAAATTTTGAGAGTATGCCAAAACATGTTGGGTTGTCGGTTGATCCTTGTGGGATGGTTTTACCATTAGAGGATTTTAAATCTATGAATAGGGATGTTCTGATGCTTGATGTGCCTAATGCTATAACCGAACTAAATTCTTTCGTGTTTCAGGCACCTATTTTGAAATTCAAGAACTTTTTGAATAATCTGGAGTATGCCTTCAAGGGAGGAGGAAAATATGCAGATTCAAAGCTGATACACGATGATTTATGGAATGAGCAGTTTTTCGAGGTGTACGACCTTAAGGTTTGGTCATACCTTACTGTCACGCTCTGGTATGCAGATATTCTTGACTACTTAACCACTATTTTCTTCAGATCTCACATATTTTTTAAGTACAGGAACCCAAGAGTCATTGTGAAGGATCATGGAAATTTTTTTTATAAGTGGTTGACAAAGTCTGTGCAGAGGAAGTGTCGAATTGTGTTGAGAACCTCTATGAATCATCATCCCCAATCTAGAGGGCGCAATGGATTAGAAGAATCAGCACCACATAGTCGAGGGGATTTATATGGAGGTTCTACCTCCGTTTGAGTGGATTGATGCTCTTGGTTGTGTTCCAGGCTTGCTTTGTTTGCTAATTTTTTCGGAATTACTTCTGTTAAACTGCTGATACTTCTGTACAGGTTTGACCCCTAGGTGTGACCGTACCCTACGCTCATACTATTTTTGCGGGAAAAAAAAAAGCCCCCCAGATCTGCGCTTCAGGGAAGTCCACTTTTCTCTCGATTTTTTTTATGCCTTGAGGACAATGCATGATTTAAGTGTGGGGGGAGGGATAAGCCTATTAATTGTTTGGCTTACGTGCTTAAATTCGATTTTTTTTCTGCATTAACTGTTTTGACTTGTTTACTTGAATTTGAGGATGTTAGAAATTATGAATGATTTGCTTCCACTTTGAAGGTGTTTGCTTAAGCTTGATCTTTCAATTTTTGCTAGAACTTATTAGGCAATTGGATACATGAAAGATTGTGTGAAATTTGATTAATTAGTATGATTTTATGCCCTTATTTCTCGCGCATTAATTGAACGGTTTATGTACTTTGCTTAGATATGTTAGTTATATTTTTCAACTAAGCTCTGAAAGTTAATTAGAATCCACTTTAGCTCCATTCGAGGCGAAATAAATTGGTTGACAAGTAATTCGGGAAATGACTTAGGCATTTGTTGTCGGTGTTTTTAGCCTTTTTACTGATTTTCACTAAATAAAATATTCCGATTAACCCCGCTGAGCCTTAGTATTGTGCAAAATTTATTTCTTAGCCACGCTACAAGCCGAGTGCACAATACCATTTCCTACCCTTATCTTTGTTACACCTTGCTTACTCATTTTCTTTTTTTGGGATTGTATTGATTATGTCTAGACTCCTTTTTGGGATTGAAATGAGAAGAGAAAATTTTCATTATGTTTGGAATAGGAAATTGTGAGAGTGATGAAAAAGCAAAAAGGAAAAAAAGAGTCAGAAAGAAGAAAAAAAGTGAGCAGAAAAATGGAGTTGAAAATAGAAGAAAAGCAAGAGTGAAACAAAAGAAACAAAAGAGAGTATGAGCCTTGTTGTAAATTCAATAAAGGTTTAGAAATTAGTTATGAAACAAGGGAGTTTTTTGGGAAGAATAAAGGTAAACACTTGGGATTTATTTAAAATGAGTAAGCTTGGTGTTTGAGCCGTTGATTTACTTTGTTCTACCTTGACCCTAGCCTACATTACAAGCTCGAAAAACCTTTCGATCTCGAGTTATGAGTTGGTCAAATTAGTGGAGATTAGAGTGAAGGGTGTATTCGAAGTTGACAATCGGTTCTTATGCAAAACATATTAACTGGTTTGTCTAGTCTTTGTACATTTTCTTGTTCGATTCACACTACATACGAGGGTATGATTTTTGTACTAATTGATTGAATTTCATATGATTGAGTAATGTGTTTAATTTGCTAGATTCGTTTAGGTGAAAATTCGATGTTCGCTTTGGTGAATATGTTTGATAGGAGTGATGTTTCATTGATTTTTATTTCCCTCGAGGACGAGTGAATGAACAAGTATGGGGGAATTTGATAGCTTGCATTATTCTTATATTTTTAGGATGATTTGTGGCTGCGTATTGTGAATAATGTTGATATAAAGTGATGTCTTGATCAATTTTGTGGTTATGAGTATTACAGGAGTCTGTTGTGTTGAATTGAAGATTTATGGGGCTAATTTATGCTATTTCATGATGGATTGTTATGCGTATGGAATCTGGAAGCAAAATAACTCTTTTCCCAAACTTACTACTTTGGTTTTGGGTCAATTTGTGTTGGGCCGAGAAGAACTGAAATTAGAAGTCCAAGCCTTGGAGTTAATTAAGTGAAATGGGTCGTCGTGTTGGTGTTGGGTTGAAGCGCAATTGGAGAGAATCAATTTGGAGCCATTCACGTGTGCATTGGGTATTATTATAGTTGCTGATCTTGGAGTATTAATTAAGTGGATGATTTGCTTTTAATTAGAATTGGGCTTGGTCAATTGTTGGATCGTGTGTGTAGCTGTGATGATAGGCTGATCCTGTTTTCCTTGTACTGAAGTGGGCCAAGAATTTCATTAAATGTAATTAATTGAAGAAGTCCAAGTTGGGAGTCTTGGGCAGCAAGTTGGACAAAGTAACAAAGTCCGATCAGGACTAGTATTTTTGGGGTTGCAGTTGGGGCCTATATATATATTCACGTTCAGAACAGATTTGGACACACAGTTTCATACTCACTTTTCTACACGCAGCAACCACGCGGGACTGGAGCAGCAGCTCTTGAAGACTTCCGAGTGCGAGATCAATTCTTTCCTTTATTTTAATTAGTTTATGCTTTTTATTTACTTTATGTTTTGGACATGATTTTCATGAATAGCTAATTTCTTAGTACCTAGTTAGGAATTTACAATTTATGTTTTTGACATCGTGAGACCTAATCGGTTTTTGTAATTCAGTTATAATTCAAGTATTTATTAATTCTCCGTGTGTCGTGTTTATTATGATTTGTTTGCTTAGTGATAGTGCGCGATCGTCTAAGTAGATTTAATTGCATATAGCCAATCTTGATTGCATGAAGTATACGTAGTGCTTGATAGATAATTAGTGGTGCATTAGTGTTAGGAAGTCGTAAAGTCGAATCTGATTCACTAAGGGAGTTAATAATCGAATTTGAATCTTGCACGTGTCGCGACTTGGTTAATTTGGATTAGTGTTTTCTTAATTCTTAATGTTGTTGACTCATTGAATCCTGTCGAGTGTCTCTAGGTTATTCTATTATTTAAGAGAAAATGTGGCGGAGTCGAGTGTCTCTATCTGCTATAGCTAGTCTATTTGAATAACTAAATTTATTTTTGCGTCTATGATCGATGTCCTAAACTAAATTGTGATTCCTAGCTAGGTATTGGTTTCCCCACTGATTTATCAAAACCCAACTTCTAAGTGATTTATTGTTTTTCCTTTAGTTTAATTTAATTGTTAATTAATTTAGTTAGTTTAATTAAATCCACCCCCCCCCCTCCCGGCGATTTTACTTGTTAATTTTAGTGAATTTTTTCCTGTGAATAATTAGAATTATTTTCAACAATCTCTGTGCATTCGACCCGTTTACACTATACTCTGTGTTAGTCGTAGATCGGATTTATATTTATCTTTGACGGATTCGACACCTGTCATCTAGGAAGGCGGTGGTGGAGGAAATCAATCGTCAGCGACCAGCGGTTGATTCTCCCTTTACGGGGGAAAGGATAAAGAGAGAAGGAGTACCACCGAAGAGGTTCGCGAGGTATGACACGTATACCGAGTTAAAGGAACCTTATGAAGTGGTATTGAGGTGGATCAAACAAGTGGAGGGATTTCAATGGCCAAGGACCAGAGCTGAAACACCTCAGAAGCCGCAATCCGATTAGTTTTGCGAACACCACAATGAGCACGGTCATCAGACGGCTAGGTGTGGACATCTTAAGGATGAGATAGAGCGGCTCATTCGAGAAGAAAAAATCCCAGAGCTTATTATAGAAAAAAAAAACAAGCAGGCAGAGAGGAAGACATGCGAGCAAGATAAAAACAAGGAGAGGAGCACGAACATGCAACAGAGGAACAACCAGTGCGAGAAATAACTCAAACGATAGTGGGAGAGCCAACTGATGGTAATTCTTAGAGAGCTCGTAAGAGGCATGCCCGGATAGGAGGGATGGGTGATATTCTACAAGTACGACCACGAACAGGGCCACGAATTCACTTTGGACCTAAAGATTTGGAAGGGATGCAAATCCCGTATAACGATGTGCTAGTGATTACAAAAATCATAGCCCACCATCAAATATCCAGTGTATTCGTCGACGGAGGGAGCTCAATGGATATCATTTTTCTCAGGGCATTCAAGCAAATAGATATAGGAAAAGCAAAACTAGAAGCGGTTAACACTTCACTATAGGGTTTCAGAGGAGAGGTGGTAGAGCCTATGAGATAGTTTATGCTGACTTTGACAATAGGAAAAGGCAATCAAGCAAAAACAAGACTAAGTGCGATTCCTGAACGTGGATGTGCCTTCTTCCTACAATGTTATCTTAGGACGACCATCTTTGGGTTTGTTCGAAGCAATAGCTTTTCCATACCATTTGAAGTTAAAATACCCAGTTAGGGAGGATATAGGGGAAGTACGAGGTGACCAGGGAACATCTAGAAGGTGCTATGTGGAAGCAATAAGAAAAGAGAAACGGAAGGGAGAAGGGAATGATACCGATAGGGCTGGTTAGACAGGAGGAGTAAAGAGAAAGTCAGATGACGAGGAAGTATAGGTGAAACCAGAAGGAGAGCTATTGAATCTGGAGTTAATACCAGGAAGACAGGAGACAACCACACGAATAGGAGCCGGTTTAACAAAGGAAGTAAGAAGTGATCTAATCAGCATGTTGAGAAAAAATACGGATGTGTTCCCTTTCTCCCCAAGTGACCTGGTCGGAGTGGATCCCATAGTGGCCGAACATCGTCTCCATGTGATCAAAGGAAGCAGACCAAACATTTATAAGAAAAGAGATTTTGGTCCAATAAAAGATGCAATTATACAAGAAGAAATTGGAAAGCTCTTACGAGCAGGGCATATACGGGAAATACATTTCCCAGAATGGATATCCAATGTAGTGGTCGTTCCGAACCAGGTGGGAAATAGAGAGCTTGCATTGATTTCAGGGACTTGAATAAAGTATATCCGAAAGACCACTACCCTTCGTCCCGAGTAGACCAACTGGTGGATGCAACAGCGGGCTGTGAAATGCTAAGCATGATGGATACGACGCAGGGATCCCATCAAATACCACTGGCAGAGGAGGATCGTAAAAAAGTAAGTCTTATCACATCATTCGGAACATATTGTTACATTGTTATGCCATTTGGTTTAAAGAATACAAGAGCAACATGTCAACGAATGATGGATAAAATATTTAAAACACAAATTGGAAGGAACATGGAGATTTACGTCGATTATATGTTAACAAAGAGTAAACAAGCTAGCGAACACATTACTGATTTGCAGAAAACATTTGCAACGTTAAGGCGCTATAGGTCGAAGCTCAATCCAGCAAAGTGTGCTTTTGGAGTACATGAGGGAAAATTCCTGGGATAATTGGTCATAGAAAGAGGAATAGAAGTCAATCCCAAAAAAATTCAAGTAATTCAGGAGATGCGATCACCGCGAACTGTAAAGGAAGTACAGTTGTTAGCAGGAAGACTCGCAGCTATTGGTCGATTCTTACCAAAGTCTACAAAAAAAGGGAGACTATTTTCCCGGACCCTTAAATGGGAAATATTTCAGTGGATGATGATGCCGAGCAGAACTTCAGACGACTTAAGGAACAACTGAATAAGTTACCAATGCTCACCAAACCAGAAGAAGGAGACACATAGCAGTGGGCTAGGGAGCAGTAAGTGCTGTCCTGTAAAGAACACGAAGGAAAACAACTTCTTATATATTTTGTCAGCAGGATATTAGCTGACGCAAAAGCTAGATACATGAGCATCGAGAAAGCGGCACTCGCGGTCATAACAGCAGCCAGGAAATTGCGACCCTACTTCCTGGCACACAAAATATTAGTCAAAACAGAGCTACCTCTAAAAAAAGTGCTTATACGAACAGAGTTTTCGGGCAGATTAGTTCAATGGGTGATTGAACTAGGCGAATACAATATCGATTTTGAGCCAAGGAAAGCGATTAAAGCACAAGTCCTAGCTGATTTTATGGTTGAATTAACAGACACGTCAGAATAGGAAGTATGGTGGATCCTTCACGTTGATGGTTCTTCAAGACAAACAGGCAACAGAGCAGGAATCATGATCGAAACACCGAAAAAAGAACGCATAGAGTATGCGATGCGACTACATTTCCAGGCCTCTAACCGTGAAGCCGAATATAAAGCACTTATAGTAAGGCTACGAATAGCCCTATGTGTCGGAGTAAGAAGAGTGTGAGTCATATTGGATTCTAAGCTGATTGTCAAGCAAGTCACAAGAGAATATGATATCAAAGACGAGCAGATGCAAAGTTATGTGGAACAGGTACGATGATTAACAGATAAGCTAATTGAATTCAAAATTATTCATGTTGAGCGAGCAGAGAATGGAGCAGCTAATGCGTTGGCCAAATTAGCTAGCTCACAAGAAGGATGTTCAGTACGAAGGATAACTATTTTGGATAATGGTCAACAACAAGAACAGTACGTCTGTAATATAACCGAGGATACTGCTTGGCGAACACCATATTTAAGATTTCTAAAGGGAGAAAAGGATACAGACATAACAATAAAACAGGCAGCGCGATATGGGGTATTAGAAGGCAAACTATATAAGAAAAGCTATTTCCAATTATGGATGAAATGTGTGTCGATCGAGGAAGGACGAGAAATTTTACAAGAGATACACAAAAGTTCGTGTAGAGGTTAGGAAGGAGGACGACTATTGGCTAGCAAACTCGTGAGAGCAGGATTTTATTGGCCCACTGTGCGAACAGATGCATTGCAGATAGTCAAACGATGTAAGTCATGCCAACTCCATGGATTTGAGGTACGCAGCCCGCCTGCATACCTTAGAACTATGAGCTCGTCTTGTCCCTTTGCAATATGAGGAATGGATCTGATTGGTCCAATGCCGCGAGCAGCATCACATAAATGTTTCATTGTAGTCGCTATTGACTACTTCACTAAATGGGTTGAAGCAGAAGCTTTAGCACAAATATCCGAACAGGATATCATTAAATTTTTGTAGAAAATATATGTTGTCGATTTGGTATCCCAAGAATACTAATCTCTGAGAATGGAACTCAGTTTGTAGGTAACAGGGTCAACGATTGGTGTCTGGAGCGTGGTATTCAGCAAAATACAGCGTCTGTAGCACTATAGGCTTACAGGACATCACCGCGGAGAGCAACAGGTGAATCGCCCTTCAGCATGGTTTATAGAACAAAAGCGATCATACCAGCAGACATACTTGGTAAATCCCACCGAGTTGAAACATTCTCGGTCACGGAGAAGAGCAGCTCCTCCGAATAGACTTAGATCTCATTGACGAACATCGACATTGGGCATGTGTAAGGGAGGCCAGGTATAAGGCAAGGATGCGAACAACTTTCAACACCAAAGTCCGGCCATGAGAGTTCCAAGCAGGTGACCTGGTCCTGAAGCGAGCAGAGGTATCCAGAGGTGTTGGTAAATTCGAAAGGTCTTGGGATGACCCATACGTGGTAACAAAAGTACTGATTGGTGGAGCGTACAAGATAGCAGAAGAAGACGTTCATGGCAATCGCAAGGAACTACCTAGGGCATGGAATACCCAGCATTTCAAGAAATATTACGTTTAGACAACAAGGCTGCACTCTTTTCCTTTGAAGGTCTTTTTTCCCACGAGGTTTTCCCTAACAAAGGTTTTTAATGAGGTTGTTTCTTATCTTTATTATTTTTGTAATTGCTACTTCCGTTTTTAATAAAGTTTCTTCCTCTTAATTTGCTTGATACATGAATGATTTCGGTTTATGGATTTTTTGGGTAGTTTCTCAGATGCACATATACAAATTGTTACAATAGATCACGAGTCAGAGTTATTCTTTTCCATTTTTTCCGAGTAAAAGATGTGAATAATTTCTCTTCCGTGTAAAAGAGGAGTACGGATATTTATTTTCCATTTTTTCCGAGTAAAAGATGCGTAAAGGAACTTTTTTTTCATCTTTTTCGAGCAAAAGATGCGTCAAATGAATAGTTTTCTTTTCCGCACAATAGATGCGACGAGTGAATAATTTTGGAGAAACACAAGTTATGGGTGGCGTCCACATAGAGAATGCTTTGATGAACAAGATGAATAGTGATACAGTATGCTGCTCGCTTACAAAGATTTTACTATATAAAGTGCTTTGCTTTTCATTTTTTGATGTCTCTTTTCTTGAACAACTATGGGCGTTTGACTGCCTCTGTTCGCAAAAACGATATGGAATAGATATATACGAATTTTTTGATTTTTTGCACGAGACACATCAATCCACATATATACAGTGAGTATGAATAATTTCTTCATCCAATAAGATAAGGTAGTTCTTTGCAAATTAAGCATCAGTATATCAACCAAAAATAGACATACTCAAATTGTCTTCAAACTGGGAAAGTAAATTGGAAGGAAAATTATCCAAATAACAAAACATCGGCAACAGTTGGAAATCTATGGCACCTAATAATCAGATCAGGGCTGTGTATCTGGCGTGATAGCTGCGGTTGGCACTGGCAGTTGCTCCACCTTCTCATGACGATCCAGAATGTGAGGAAGTTGCTCTAGCGACAGCGTTTGGCCCTCGCGAATGGCCCGCCTCTACTTGGCAGCGACATTCTAGGAACCCATGATGATAGTGGCAAAAGTATTGCATAGCAAAAACACTACCGCGGAACAGTAACATCCGTTGACCCTGGAGGAACAGTAACGTCCGTTATGGACCTCAAACGAAAGTGAAAGTTTAGGGACTTCAATGTAATTATGTAAAGAATAAGGATTTATTTGTAATTATGGCAAACCTCATGGTAGTACAATGTAATTTTCCCTACATATTAATATCTAGTGAAAATTACATCTGACTACCTTGCTAGATAGGATAATTACAACGCAGTCCATCTTTATTCGAAAATTATAATTTAGTCTCCAAATATTATGAACCGTTTGTGATTCATCTATTCCGTTAAAGTTCCGTGAGGGTTGGGTCTATCCTTCCATTAATGTTATGAATAAAATAACAAATTCATCCCTGTAATATACACATTCTAACAAAATGATCCCTAGGTATTATGCATATAACAATATAGTCCTCGAGAATAGAGCCAAACTTAACGGAGCCCTAACGGAATAGAGGGATCACAAACGGTCCATAACATTTAGGGACTAAATTATAATTTTCGGATAAAGATGGACTGTATTGTAATTACCCTATCTAACAGGGTAGTCAGATGTGATTTTCCCTAATATCTATTAACACGAAACATCCATATCGAATGACTGTTATACAAGCGAAAGCAGCAATCAAAGATTACAACTTCCATCATGTAGTTACTTTAGTATTTGGGTAGGTGTTATTTGTTTCGTCCACATATACCAATAACCAACTTGTTGATTATTACAAATTAATTTGGTTCTTTATATAATTTTATTCGATTGACCCTACCTTCTGTAGTTTTCTAAATATAATTATATATATTAATCTTAGCCGGCGAAAGTTGTTACACATTTGAAAGCAATCATATATTGATTATTACAAATTAATTTGGTTCTTTATATAATTTTATTCGATTGACCCTACCTTCTGTAGTTTTCTAAATATAATTATATATATTAATCTTAGCCGGCGAAAGTTGTTACACATTTGAAAGCAATCATATATTGAACTTTCCTTTTGTAGTTACTAAAATATTTGAGTGGGTAATATAATTTAATTTGGTTACTTTTATTCCATTGGATCTTCTAACAACTCTTTGTTTTATAATACTAAATTTTCCACATCGAATGAAAGGACTTGGTTGTCACGTACGTTTGAAAGTAATCAAATAAAATGTTTAAAGTGTTCACATACACCAACTTGTTAGAATTTAGACTATTATAATTCAACTTGTTCATCGGACAGTACGCCTTTTTTTTTTTTTTCCCCCTGGTTTAACATCAGTAGGTTCTATCTACAAGTGATTAAAGCATCTTGAATGATGAATAAGTATGAATTATGACAAATTGAATATCCTAAATGAAAAAGGAACATTAAGATTTGGCATAAAATATATTTGATCAATAATTAATCTATTTAACAATATATATTATTTTATCTAATTACATTTCAAAAAAGCCTACTATTCTGGTGAAAATAAGATCACAAAGTTCCAAAAGGACAACGCCTTTTAGTGAAGTTAATTAGAAGAATATCACGAGCAAATCCATCAACTTATGTCATGTTTGTATTCCGGTTTTTATTATAATATGTTAGATTTATATGTTGTTGGTATTTATTTCTCAATTTATAGGTTTTAGCATGCCTCTAGTACTATCTTTTGAATCATGTATAAATATTTCGCACATCATATGTATATAACAATTTTAATTATCTACGCTATATGACAATCTGGTAGTGCAGATTTCCAAACAACTATGAACTAAACAACATATCAATTAAATTATGTCATTAGGACTTAGGAGGTTGTCGTTAAGTGGAAGATAACCAGTCTTCCTTACTCAAATGTCAGAGTTAAATTTTAACTTGAAGTGTGAAGTAGCTTTAAGTCTACTAGGTTCAAATTTTAATTCTAAGTACGAAACATCTTTAAATGTACTAACTAATCGTTTCATCTTTTTAAATTTCTTTAATTCAACTAAGCAGAAAACATAAAACAAATAGGTTTGTTTCTGTTACGATTGAGTCTATTGATACATATTAATATATTAACACGAAACATTCATACCGAGTGATTGCTATAAGTGCGAAAACAATGAAAGATTAGAACTTTCATCACGTAGTTACTTTATTATTTGGGGAGGTGCTATTTGTTTTGTTCACATATACCAACTTGTTGATTATTACCAATTAAATTTGCTTCTTTAATTTTATTCAATTGACAATACCTACTCTACTCTTTTATATATACTAGCGAAATCAACGTGCGTTGCACATTTATTATTTAGTTTCAAATAAATATGACTCTTATGTTTGTTTAATAAATTTAAATATCAATAACTAGTGTGTGTCCCGTGCTATGCACGGTTTTAGTGTATAATATTAAGTATAAATATTATAAACTATAATAATATAAAATAAATTTCTTGATCTTATATGATAAAAAAACGACAATAAAGAAATTTAAAAAAAAACATTTAGCATAAAGCCTCAAAAAATATACAAAACACGGATCGATTTTTTTTTTGTTTGTCCTACAATTTTTAAAAAGTTCTATCCTTTTAATTTTTTTCCCGAAAAATAAGGTCCCAAAATGCAGATAATTCACTTTTACTCCCAGCGATATTAAATTTTTACCAGAGTTTTAGACCTAAAAAATTTATGTAAATAGTTTTTTTTTTTTTTTTTTTTTTTTTAGAAATACAAATTTATAATTCTATTTTTCTTAAAAAAACTTCATATTCAATATTAAAAAATATCACATAAGTGATGTGGATTTTATTTTATAAAAAATAATAAATTATCATATTATAAAATATACATGTTATATTAAAAGTATAAAATCCAAAAATATTAAAAATTCATATAGCACAACATAACTAATGAAATAACTTTTAATATACAAATTAAAACTCTAAATAAAATTTAAATATTAAAGATTTTTTTTTGGAGTTTAATAAACTATAAGTCAACTTCATTTTGCCATTTCGAAAAACTTTGTGTATTTACATTTTATGAAAATGTTGACCTTAATTTCTAAAGCCAAAAATAAGGCGGAGGTTCACGTTTTCTAATTTAAAAAAAAAAAATGGGTGGAGGTTCGAATCCCAATTGAAGGTATAAGTTTTTAAAAGAAAAAATGATTCAAATTATTTTAAAATTTATTAACCGATTTTATACAATACTTTCTATAATTCAAATTTGCAAGATATATAATTAAAATCATAAAACTATACAAATAAATTTATATGTCCATATATTAACAAATAAAATTATCTTTAAGGAATATTTAAATAACTTTTAATGATTTATTATATATTGTTTGTATTATTTTTAAAGTTGGAATTTTTTATACATCATATGACCCAAATAAACAAATTAAACTGCCAACATTACGAAAGAAATAAAAAAAAAAAAAAAAGAACAACAACATTACTAAAACTCATCATAACTACTTATCCACCCATCAAGATTAAAATGGACGGAGGTAACAAAGTTCGAATGAGCCGGAAGTACTTTCGTGCATTTGCCAGACTTGACATTCCAAATTTCGACGGTCTCATCGAAGGAACTGGAAGCAAGCATATTTTCGTGCGTCGTAGAGTCAATATGCTAATACCAAAAGAATATATATACAATTCATAAAATTATTGAACAAAGATATGTATAATATTACCTTCTCACGATCAGTATCAAAAAATGGAGAAAAAATTTATAATACATATATATATATATATATATATATATATAAACAATACATAATTATCATTGATACTTGAACAAAATCTTCAAAAGAAGATATTTTATCTATAAAAGAATGAATGAAAAAATTATAAATTAGTAACAAATAAATGTAACAAAAATTTAGAATATAAGTATATTGTGAAGGTGGAAGAAAAGAACATGACATCTTAGTTCGTAAAATGTATATGATAGAATAACACATAAACGATCCTTTTTATCCTTAAAATTTTGTAATAAAAAGAAAGTAAAATTAAAACACAAAAATAATATATGAACAATATATGAATAAAAAAAGGCTACAATATGTAAACCATTATCACTTTTGATGAAAACTATAAAACTCAAAAATTTTAGAGAGTCGAAATATTCAATGTTTATGTCAAAATTGATGTAATTAAAATTTAGTGAGTGAATAGGATCGGATTTTTTTTTTCTATTTTCAAGTATATATATATACATATATATTTGCCAAAACGAAGTAGCAATGTATATTTGTGAATAAGTCTCGATGATGTTTGACTAATAATAATAATAATAATATGAAAAAAAAAAGAAAAGACATATATTAATAAATTATAAGTACAAAATAAAATAATTAAAGGGAAATTACGGTTGCAATAATGAAGCCAACCTTGCTTTCTTCTTCAATTGAATTTCCTTGATGGCTTGATTTATATCAAGATTTCGTTATATTGTGCACATATATTTGTTGAAAATAAGTTTTAAAAAATCTAATTCCCTTAATTAATTCAAAATAAATTAAATTTATTTTTAATTATTGGATCAATCAATTAATTAAAATATTTATATTTGAATATTTTTTTATTATGTAGAATCAATTAATTACTTGACAAAAATAAAATATTGGCAGTTGACTTTCTTAAATTTATGAGATTGATATGTTAATTAATGTGACTTGGTAAATAATTAAGATCTTCAAAATATTAAATATTATGAAAATTTTATTGACCAATGACATAAATTTTAAAGAATAAAAAATTTCAAAAAAGAAAAAAATAGTATTGAATCAATTTTTGTAAAGTTAAAAAAACATGAGTAAATTCATAGACACAAAAAGATACAAATACTTCAAAACAAATAATCAAAATCAGATACTAAATTCAAAAGATAATTATTATCATACAATTAAATGAATTATAAATAATAAATAAAATTGTGAATCAATATTTTGATATTAACAACTTTCCTTTCCACGTGTTAATACAATTACATAATATATTTTAAAACTACATTTGACAACAAAATTTATGCCAACAGGGGATTGGCCAAGTGGTTTGAGGGTTATTTCTCGAAGGCAAAAACAGGGGTTCGAATCCCTCTGGCCACTTGGGGTGTGTGTTAAAAAAAATATATATATCAATCAAAAATAAAATTAATATATATCAAAAAATCAATGAAATTTAAAATAGAGTAACTGTTGCTGCTAAAACTCAACTTGAAGTGGAGATAATTCACGAAAAGAACAGTAACAACTCAACTTGAAGTGGTGATAATTCACAACTTGAAGTGGAGATAATTCACGAAAAGAACAGTAGTTGTATGAAATACAAAAACTCACTTAAATTTAAACATTGCATAAAAAAGTTTGACTCAATTAAAAAAATATGCTGATTGATAATGAGTAATTAAAAAAAAGATGGTGCAAGATAAAACGGATAAAAAAAAAAACATACAGTCATAATATGTAAAATATATAAAAATAAAAAAAATCAAACGGATCATTATTTACAAAGTTGTAGAAGTACTTACATGTTATTGGAATTCATCAGATTCTCTCATATCAAGTAGTGGTCACGAAGAAAAATGAAAAAACATATCAAATAGATGAATTAAAGAAGAAAACTAAAACACCAATATTAGTCGATGCAAGACGTATGAAATGTAATATCAATATTTATGACAATTTTCTTTAAACAACATTAATTTGACGAAGTAGTTTAAGCAACTGATTATCCCTTTTACTTTGAAAGATTTGAATTTAAAATTGGAAATGTAGTAATATTTTATGGGAGTTTTCCATGATTCGAATGATTAGCCATAAAAATGCAATTTTTGTAAAAACCAAAAAATCTACATTATTACTAACCTCAATTAATACTATTTAACAATAAAAAAATTCAAATTCTAAAAATTTCTAAGAAAATTGACACAATTTAGTCTGAAAAAATACATTTTTATATATAATTGTGTGTGTGTATATATATATTAACTATTAATTTTAAATTTTAAAAAATGAATTAATTGATGGAGTAATTTAAACAACTTAATCAATTATCTTTATTTTGTAATGTTTGAATTTAAATGAAATTACTGACTTTTTATGGAAATTGTATCCATGATTCAAATAATCGGCCATTAAAATTAATTTAACGAAAATATAGAAATATCAAAATATACACATATAATATTAATCTTACTTAATTAGAACAAATATGAAAATTAATTCCATTATCAAAATTTTCAAATATAATTATTTTCCTTAGTTACTATTTATTTTCATAATAAAATAATATATAAAATAAAGATAAGTCAATCATATTTTTTCTATTTAATTAAAAACTTCAAAAAAACCACAAAATTCCACGTCATGCAAAATGCACAATTGAAAGTCAAACATCGTTTTCAAATATATAATAGTATAGATAGATAGATGTTTTGAGCTATATTTAATACGTTAATCTATTTAATTAAGTCAAGACTTATAAATAATAAATTAATGGTTGATAATAGAAAGAAATTTCCTTAGTTAATATTAAGATTTCATCATATATTATATAAATTATTATTTATTGAAAAAAGTGTTAAAAAAGGTTAATTCTCTTAATTTATGCCAAAATATTTTAAGTTTATTTCAGTTAATAAAACCAATCAATTAATTAAGTTGATTAATCACTTAATATAAATACACTATTATTAATTAAAAGTCTTAAAAATATTAAAGATTCTATGGTTAATTATTAATGGGATATTTCCTAAATTTATAAAATAATAAGTTAATTAATGTGATTTGGAAAATCAATTGACCAATCAAATAATTTTTAAAAAATAAAAAAAGGAGAAAAAAGTATTGAGTCAAAATTGACACAATTGATATATATTATAGTATAGATATAGATATAGATATAGATTAATAAAAATATGTATAATTTTAAAAAAAAGTCATACATGGAAAATTTATTTTGAATATTATCAAAAATAATTATTTTCGTTAATAATATTTATTTTCATAATAAAATATACAAAATAAAGATTTTTATTTTAATTTTTCTCTATCAATTTTTTTAACCCTAATTAATAATAGTATTAAATGTCACCCTAATTATAGGGTAGATGTTTTGATATATAAAATTATCAATTCAATCTTTCTTAACTTAAAACTCATTAATTATGACATTTATTTATTTGATAAAAATATATATAATTTTAAAAAGAAATTCATACATAGAAAGTATATCATAAGTATTGCCAAAAATAATTATTTTCCTTAGTTACTTTTGTTTTTATAATAAGATAATATATAAAATAAAAATCAACGAATCACATGTTTTCTATTTAATTAAAAGTCTCAAAAAATCTACAAAATTACACATCATCAAAATGCACAACAAAAAGTCAAACATGGTTTTCAAATATATAATAGTATAGATATCTGACTTAATTAAATAAACATAATAAATTTTTTTGAAACTTTGAAAAATTACACATGTAAAATCATTTGTATAAAATATTTATTTCAAATTATGAACAATAATAACATCTAATAAATTGCAGATCACACAAGCAACATATATCACGAGTACTTGAAGTTATCTGCAAATTAAATTAATTAAAGTGAAATACATAATTAAAATGCATGTAGATATAACATAGTTACACAAGCAATACAAGTCTCATTGACCTAACCGAACATTGTAACAACTAGTTAAAATACTTGAACTTATAATGCAAATTATATTAAATTAAAATAAAACACATAATTATGATGTATGTACTGTTGTCTGTATTAGAGGCCATAGTTGGGAAAGGAATTGTATTACTGTAATGCTGTAAAGAATAAATTGTACACTCATACAATTATAATACAGACATCTAGGCTAGGAAAAGGAAAGAAATATATCACACTACAATCACGGGATTGCATCCACTAATTATCCCTAATTTTCCTTAGTTAACACTCCCCCTCAAGTTGTACAGTAGGATCTCTAATGTGCAACTTGTTTAAGACTTCCCCGAATATCCTGCCATTTACCGCCTTCGTAAGAATGTTCGCAAGTTGGTCCTCTGACCTCACAAATGGCAGCTTAATGACTCCTTCTTCGATCTTTTCTTTAATAAAGTATCTATCAACCTCAACGTGCTTAGTACGGTCATGTTGTACGGGATTCTCGGATATACTGATCATCGCCCGATTATCACACGTTAAGCTACAGGCCCCTTCACACGGTAGGCCTATTTCTGCCAGTAACTTTCTCAACCACAGAATTTCAGCTACACCTAGCGTAACCCCCCTGAATTCTTCTTCTGCACTCGAAAGGGCTACTACTTTCTGCTTTTTACTCCTCCATGTTACCATATTTCCCCCAACGAGAGTAAAGTAGCCTGATGTCGACCTCCGGTCTCCTGGACTCCCAGCCCAATCTACATTGGTATAAGCATCTATTCTTAGGTATCCATGCTTCTGGAAAAGAACACCTTGGCCCGGGCACCCTTTCAGGTAGCGACATACTCTGATTGCTGCATCCATATGCTCCTTTTGAGGGTTATGCATAATACCGCGACAACATAGGCTATGTCGGGTCTAGTATGGGCCAAGTATATCAACTTTCCCACCAGATGTTGGTACTGTGACTTCTCAGTGTTAGGAATAGTGCCCTTAAAGCAGCTTTTGGCTTTACTATTTCCTTGTAATATCACAAACAGTCTTTGAATAATAAACAAGATGATTTTGTTCATAGGCATTCACTTCTTTATGTGCTTATTTATGTCTGATTGGGTTGACTGTGTGTTTGCATGTATTGAACGCCCCTAATCCGATGAGGCCGTTAAGAACTTTGTTGTTATGGGAACAACACATGAAACAAGTTCTTAACTCCATAGGCGAGGATTAGAAACTCCTCCAAGTCGAGAGTCCGACAGACAGTGGGAGTGTCGACCTTGACTCGGCTGAGACTTGCTTGTGTGATTATGTCCTTTTGAAGGATCACTCAGTTTCATGGAGTGATAATTGCATATGATGATGTTTTCATAATACACGAGGGCGATTATTACTAGAACTTCATCACTGAGATGTCCCGCATGAGAACATTCCTAAATGGGAAAGGAAGTCTCCTAGAAATTTTCAGATTAGGAAATATCTCACAGGTCAATAAGGTGATTCATTAATCCTTAGACTTGAGATTCTGTAATGTCTCATGTGAGCTAACTCTGTAATATTTGATATAGGCTCAAAAAGGTGTCGTCATATAGACACCTGAACCACGGCCTATGTTGGGATTACACAAGTGGCATATGTAGAATTAGTAGAATCGACAAAGGACCTACACTTTTTGCAAGAACAAGAATGATCTCTTACTGATTGAGTTGTTCGTAGTCCATTAAACTTAAACCCTTTGCCAAGGTGGATAAAAGATCAAGACATCAAGAAAATGGGGTTTTCTTGGATTGAGGTCTAAATGGATATGAAACGAACTTAACTTTAAAGATCAAGAATATTTGGGCTCTGAGAATATTCCCATGCCTTAGTTCTTGATTGAGAGATGGAGTTGTAAGAGGATCGTATTTCACTATATGTTATTGACTGAAAGGTTCTTCGATTTATTTCGTTATTCGGCTAGAGGTCACACACCCATTGCTAGATTACGGTAGTGTGATCTGTGAAGTGATTAATTAATTAGTGAATTAATTAATTACTATCACTGCTAATCGAATAGTGAACCTAAAGGGTCATACACAAATGCCAGGACACGAGGGTTATGGTAGGATGTTAATATGATTAACGAAGGATCAAATTGTTGATCAAAACGGAGCAAGGATGGCGTGAGTAGCTGCCACGTGTCACGCAGTCCAAGTGGCTGCCACGTGTCATGCACACGTGGTACGTACGTGTCTCCAAGAGTGTAAGTTTATTACACGCCAATTCTTTTCTAGAATTAATTAATTAAATTGTAATTAATTAATTTAAGTCTTTTAATTAATTTTGAATTAATTATTAAGATTTTATTTCTCAAGCTTAACCCAATAAATAATTAATTGAGAACTAAATTATTTATTGAATCTTGACTTTTAGCTTTAGGAAAGTTGAAAAGTCCAACTTCCTATTGTAGGAGAGAGAAAGTTGATTCTTGCAAGACTTGGAGAACAAGTTGGGAACTTATTTTCTCCAATTAAATTAATAATTAAATTAGTTAATTAGTGAGCAAGAAAACAAAGTCCATTAGGTTTTGGAAACCCTAGGGGCTCGATCCACACTAGTTTAAGTACTAGGGGTGGTGCTTTCTAATTCTTTAGACCAACACTCACGAAGTGTTAAGTTTTTGAGAAAAATAAAAGAAAAGTTTTCAAAGCAAAAACCCTAGCCATTAACACAAGTTATAGAACTAGCATTCTCACTTGCTTGATAGTGTTCTAGGACTGGTGTGGATACGCTTTAGAGGATCGCTGCTTTGGGATCTATCGAGAACAGTTCGAGGGACATTCCGCTTGAAGAGTGTTCAGTAGGCGGTACTGACATCACTAGAAAGCTGCAACCTACGTAAGTTTCTAAACACCCTGTGATACGATATGAGAATTACAAGTCCATGATCATTATCTTGAAAAAATTTTAAATTTCTGTTGTGCTTATTCTTCTAGTTTTCCAACACTCAGTCCCTTCTGCTCCCTCAACAATTCTCAACCCGTGATTCACCATCATAGGGGTGTCTGCTGGTCGGCACTCTAGTAACCCTATTTCTGCCAGTAAATCTAGGATGAACTTCCGCTGTGAGATGTATATCCCTTTCTTTGACAGCAATACCTCTATCCTAAGGAAGTATCTCCGCTGTCCTAGATCCTTCATTTCGAATTCTGTGAATAAGTTTTTTTTCAGCCGGATAATTTCCTCTATGTCATCCCCTGTGATTATCATATCGTCTACATAGATGATCAGACACGTCACACGCCCTTCCCTTCTCTTAATGAAGAGCGTGTAATCCGAGTTGCTCTGATCATAGCCGTACTTCCTCATAGCTATTGAGAATCCCAAACCATACCCGGGGCGACTGCTTCAAACCATACAGGGCCTTTCTTAGTCTACATACTTCCCTATCTACGAATCCCTGAGTGAACCTCGGGGGGTGGGGGGGGGAGGGGAGGGTGAAGGGGCTCCATGTACACCTCCTCCCGGAGGTCTCCGTGCAAGAACGCATTCTTAACATCAAACTGGTGTAACTCCCAATCCCTGTTGGCTGCTATAGAGAACAACACCTTAATCGTGTTGATTTTTGCCATTGGAGAGAAAGTCTCTAAATAGTCAACACCGTAGGTTTGAGTATATCCTCTTTCCACCAACCTCGTCTTAGACCTCTCAATACTCCCCTCAGCACGATGTTTCACTATGTATACCCATCGGCATCCTACCACCTTCTTCCCTAGAGGAAGTATGCATTTCTCCCAGATATCGTTCTTATTCAGTGCTTCCATTTCAACCCTCATGGCTTGTACCCACTTATCTTCCAAGAGAGCCTCTTCTACTTTACTCGGGATTTTAACTGAGTAAACAGCTGTTGTATAGGCCCTTACTTGTGCCTCCAAGTTCCCTATGGCAACATTAGCTAGAGGATGTCTCGGGGTCCTGCCTGTCAGCTTTGGTTCATATCTCTTGGGTGGGACACCCCTGTTTATTTTGGGTGGAAGCACATATCTCTCTGTCTCCCCCTGTTCCTCATTGTTCCCTGCACTGTTAGGACTGTACAGAATAAGTGAAGAAGTACCAGATGTGTCCAGATTATGACTACTAACCTCAGGATTATTCATGGGGGTGAGTGGCGCGGAGCAGGAAGTGCAGGTTTGTATCAAGGGAGATGCTGGCTCGGTGGTTCCGCCTACCTGCTTTGTTGGGACTGCGTCTGGACAAGGGTGGAGTGGCGAGTAGGGTGGTATCCCACTCAGTGGATCCTGTAACCGACTATTCTCTTCCCCCCCCCCCCCCCCTGAGTGGGGAGCCAAAGAAGTACTCTGTTTCCACAAAATCACAATCCAATGTGGCAAACACACGCCTAGTAGAGGGATGATAACACCTATAACCTTTTTGGTAAACCCCATACCCAACAAACACACATTTGATTGAACAAAGATCAAGTTTAGTTCTGTTGTGTTTGGGAATATGAACAAACACTAAGAACCGGAAGACCTTGGAGGGTAGTACTAAAACCGGGGGAATACTGACCTGTTTTGCTAAACACTATAAGGGGGTTTCTAGATTTATCGACCTGGAGGGGAGTCGGTTGACCAAATAGACTGAGGTAGCGACCGCTTCAAGCTACATGGACTTTGGACAACGAGACTCAATGAGAAAGGATCTAGACATTTCAAGAAGCTGGGGGTTCTTTCATTCGGCTACCCCATTTTGCTGAGGAGTATGTGGGCAAGAGGTTTGGTGTATGAGCCCATGTTTTTCAAAGAACTGTTTCATGGTGTGATTGACATACTCCCCCTCATTATCGGACCAAAGAACCTGTGTTCAAGACTTATACTGTGTTTGACCATCTGGAAAAATTCCATAAACTTAGCAGGAACTTCAGATTTATTTTTGAGAAAATAATCCAAAGTCATACGAGAATTGTCATCAATGAACAGAACAAAATACTTAAAATCATGGCTAAAATCAGTATTCGGGCATGGACCCTAAACATCAGAATGTAGTAGAGCAAATACTGAATTAGCACGAGAACTAAAAACGAAAAACGACTGTCTATGGCTCTTTGCAAGAATACAAGTCTCACAAGAGAATTTATTATTTTCAGAAAAAAAAAAAAAACTGTGGGAATAACAATTGTAGATACCCTGAGGATGGGTGATCCAAACAATGGTGCCACAGCCACTATTGTCGGTCCTCTGTCCCGTGAGCAAGCGCTATAGTTCTTTGTTGAGCCAACTCATCGACGAAGTACAACCCTCCACTTTCAGTACCATGCCCAATCATTTTCCTCGACTGAATATCCTGTAACAAACAGAAACAGGGAAACATTAGCACGATACAATTCAACTCCTTAGTAACATGTCTAATGGATAACCATTTACAAGATAATCCGGGAACATAAAGAAAATTTATAATTTTAAAGTGGGTGACTATGACAGTGTTTCGGCCCCAAGAACCGGCGTAAGAGTCCCATTTGCGATTTGGATCAAGATTCTCTTAGGAGCATTAAAGTCAACGAAGTCATCCAGATCATGAGTCATTGTGTCTGTGGCCCCACAATCAAATATCCATCTAGAAGTCTTGTCCCCAGTGGCACTAAATGCCAAATCTGAGTCACTGTTGTTGAAATTGGGGTAATTTATGTAGTTTTACTCCATTAGAGGTGTCACACACATTAATATTACAAACATGCGGGGCAGAAGTATGAGAAGTGGAAAAAGGTGGGGTGGAGGGGCATAAAAGTACCTTTCTCTCCCCCATTTAATACCTAATCCAGCAGATTCTTTTTTTTTTTCACAAGCCCGCCGCTACTGCTGCAAGTGCGAGACCCTCTCCTCTTTTTTCTCCTTCTACAGGCTGTTCATCGCCACCGCTGCTTTCCTACGAGTGGGTCCAGCGTTCCCATTCCATTGACTCCTCCATCCCTCCGGCCATCCAATGAACTCGAAACACTCGTCCTTGGTATGGCCCAATCGTCTGCACTTGGCATACTTCAAATCTGCCTTGCTTCTGCAACAGATGCGAAATGACGATGCCCGAGCCCGTCGCTGTGTATCTGATCGCGGCCAAGTGGCGCCCCCTAAGTAACCCACTTCTCGAATCGAGAGGGGTTTTGGGCACTCAATCCTACTCTTATTCCTAAGGCGCTGGTCGCTGATGATGAGCCAACATTGCCAGTGAGATCTGTCCCTATAATCCCCCTCCTAACAACTTCTCACCCGATGATGGCGTGTGCCCTCTCCACCGAGGTTAGCGGGCTCTCCTTAAGGAGGTCTCGTCTATTGACATCAAATCAGTCATCGATTCCTCCAAGGAACTGAAACAGGTGAGTCTCCAATCTCAAACGATTAAAGGTGGTGATGTCTTCTCGCAAGTCATCGGATTCGGTTATCTCACCTCGATCTCTCGCTAGATCCACTGTATATTGTTGTAATATGTTTCAATCAAATCGGTTCCTTGCTTGAGATTATTGGCCCGAAAAGTGAGGTCATAAATCTGCAATGCGTCGCCACCTTGGCTGTAGGTGGCATGTAACCCGTCCCATAGCTCCTTTGTTATGGGATATTCGATGTAGTATGTGACGAGTTCTGGTTCCATATTCTCGAGAAGCCACGTACATACTACGAGGTTGTTTTGCTCCCATATGTGGAAGTTTAGGTGGTCCGATGATGGGGGTTTGGGGGTTCCTATTAGGTGGCTGAGTTTTCCCCTCCCTCCGATCGTTAACTTCATCAGACGTGCCAAAGGGAGTAATTGAACTGGTTTAGTTTGATGCTAATAGATAGGCTTTGTGGTATGTGATTTTGACTGTTTTCGGTTTGGGGTTGCAGGTTTTGGAGGAGACTGGCTAGTTGGGTGGCTATAGAATCGGGATGTGATCCCACACCGGAATGGCTGCTGCTATTGTTATCTTCGGCCATGGCCGAGAGAGGTACCCGGTACGTGATGAGCAAGAAAAATGATCTATTAATTGATTGAATTCCGCTCTGATACCATGTTGTCTATATTAGAGGCCATAATTGGGAAAGGAATTGTATTACTGTAATGCTGTAAAGCACCATACACTCATACAATTGTAATATAGACATCTAGGCTAGGAAAAGGAAAGAAATAAATCACACTACAATCACGGGGATTGCATCCACTAATTATCCCTAATTTTCCTTAGTTAACATGTACGTACAATATGGAATGTTTTTCCTTTTACTTATTCCTTTTGATTTTTCTTGCTTCATCCACTAATAATCAAGTACACTACATTCTAAATTTTTGGGGATTCAACGCCCCCCCTCCCCCCCAAACTTAAGATCTATTTCACAAATCTAATTTATTTAAACCTGTGTTCCAATGATTTCCATTATCTTAAACCTCTTTTATTTAAGTTTTCATATATCTGGTTAACTTTTCACACTATTATTTTTTAAAATTCAATCGATGCCTGGTTGTGATGTCTCGTACCTTTACTTTATTAAATTTTTTCTTATTTTTGTTCGATAATATCATTTTTAATTTTCGGTGCATTGATGATATTGGTACTTTCATTTGATATTTTTCCTAATAAATTTATGAGGAAATTGCTGTTTTAGTCCTGTAAATTACCCACTTTTTTATTTTGGCCCCAACCATTAGGGATTTCGCAATTTCAGTCCCGTATTGTCTTATTTTTTGTAAATTTCGTCCCACCGTCAATTATCCATCAATTGTAAATAAAAATAATTACAGTATAACCTTTATGAAATTTGTTTATTCTCACTTAAGCCCCTAAAATTTAATATATTAATCATTTTACATTTAAAAGAAAATAATATATTCTTGAGGATCTTTATGCATCTTTTTTCCAGAAAGAACCCTTTCAGGCTCTTTTCTCTGAGGATGAGGAGTTGAGAATCGCTTCTGGGATGAACGGGCTTCTTTAAAGGTGTCCGAAAGCTTTATTTCGGGATGTGGGGAAACGGCTCGAGGCTTGTTTGTGGAAGGGTTTGTCTGAACTTGGACAATATCTTGCCTTGTTCGAAGATTTCTTTGCGGGTGGGATTTTAAGCCCGAGGTTTTGTTTTGTGGCATAATAGAGAAAGGAACAAAGGACATCGTTGAAGCATCGAAATGGTGGCAAACTGTATGAGAGAATTTAGTTCTCCTTATCCAAGAATTAGCCTCTTCCTTTTGGAGCTTAAAGATCACCCAAACTCAATACACTGAAAATCCAATTTTGTCTCAAACTACAAAGAGAGAGAAATTAAATTTCATCTCCATGAAACCATGAAGAAACCCTTTATAGCAAAATCAATGAAGGATTCTGAAGAAAAAAAACGATGATATTCGAGACCTCAGAAACCCTTCAAACCTTCACTGCCTCAGAATCAAAATCTCTACAAAAACCCTTTTGCAAACAAAGCTATTGACACAATCACAACCTTAATCTCGAATCCACCGATATAATCACATGGAAGCCTAGCTCATACCTCATCGCATTAATCCCAGAAATAAAACCCTTTTATCTTCAAAGTCAAACTCCACCTTCCTTCAAAGCCTGAGAAACCCCCCCACCGTGCACGGCCCTAGGCAAAATGAAATTCAACACAGAGACTTGGTGGAATTGTGTGTTTATATTTTACCCATATGTCTGATGGTGGAATTAGTATGGTGGCGGCAGAGACTTGGTGTGATGGTGGTGGCAGCATTTTGCTGGGGGTGTGGCTGCGGAGGCGGCGATTTGTTGAACGTCTGGTGGTAGTGGGGTGGAGGTGGCTATTTATTGTGATATTCGTGTACTGATCGTGGCGGCGATGAAGATTTGTTGGGAGTGTGATGGTAATGGTAGCAGAGGCGGCAGTGAGTGTAGGTCGCCAGTGGTGGGTTGGTTGGGGGGTGGGATGTGTAGGAAGATGGTATTTTTTTATGTTTTTTTAAATTTATGGGTTTAATGTATATGTATGTAATATTTGTAGGGTTTAATTGAAAATAAAATATTTGTAGAGGGGAAAATTGATAATAATTTTAACGGAATATGCCATTTGAGACGGAATATTTAACGGAATACACTTGGTGGGATGAAATTTGCAAAAAATAAGACAATTCGGGACTGAGATTACGAAATCCCTAATGGTTGGGACCAAAATAAAAAAAGTGGGTAATTTACGGGACTAAAACAGCAATTTTTATTTGATCTTTTCCCCACTAAATTACTCCTCCAATAGTATGACTTATCAATTTTTTAAATTTTCTTTCAACACATATCATCTCGATCAACTGGTGCTTACCGTGAATTTTTGGTTATTGTTATCTCTTGTGATGTTTCATGTGATTTATTAGTCATTGCTGGAGTTGACTACTCTTCTGTATTTTTTCAAATTTAACTGGTAAGCTCTGTTAGGAATAGTACCCTAGAAAGCCGATTGTATATCCGCTTTGTACTCTTTCTTATTGTAATCACAGACAACCTTTGAATAAAATAATGAATTAAGGCAACACTTCTTTATATGCTCTTGTTTGGTATGGGTTTACTTTAGCTGTGCATGTATGAGAACTCCCCTAATCCTGATGACTTTAGGACTCTACCATTTAGGTGAAATGGTTCATGAAACAGGTCCTATTTCACATAAGTCATGATTAGTAAAATACTCCAAGCCGATGAGTCCTACAGATAGTGGGAGTGTCAACGTGACTTCTCTAAGGCTTGTTTGTGGGATCACGCCCTTAAGAAGGACCACCTTGTTTCATAGAGGTACAAAGTGTATAGTTGATACGTGCGTGATACATGTGGGTGCTTACTTCAATAAGTAAGTTCACTGAGGTGCCCCGTGTAAGAAGATTCCTGAATGGTAAAAGAAGTTTCTATTTCAGGAAATGGAAACTTCCAGATTAGGAAATATCTCACAAGTTATTGATGTGATTAATTGATCCTTAGACTTGATGTTCCATGTCACTTTATGAGTTAACTCTGTATTCTTAGGTATAAGCTTTAAAGGGTGTCGCCTTAGACAACTGATTCAAGGCTTATGTTGGGGCTGCACCAGTGATTCATAGAAGTGAATGAGAATCAAGAAAGGACCTACACTTGCATTTGCAAGGTGATTTCTTATTGTTTAAGTCATTCATATGCCATATGGAGTCCTTGGCCAAGGCAGTAGATCAAGAGATCAAGAAAAGGGTTTCTTGGATTGAGATCAAATGGATATGAAATGCACTTAGCTTTAAGACCAGATTATTAGGGTTCTGATTATTCCCTTACCCTAGATCATGGTCGAGAGATAGTAAGTAGGAGGATTGTATCTCAGATGAATCAATAACTTAATGGTTCTGTCGAATCGAGACATTCCAATTCAACTAGGGGTTAAACACCTGTTGCTAGACTATGGTCGTTATTCTGTGGACTGATTAATTAATTAGTGAATTAATTAATTAGGGTCACTGCTAATTGAATTGAGAACCTAGAGGGTCACACACAACAACTTGGTTACATGAGTTGGGGCTTTGAAATGATTAAATGAGTTAATCGAGCCAAAAGGGTTCCACACGTGTAAATCACACGTGTGGGTCACGTGAGTGGCACGTGTCCTTGGGATACGTGTCTCACACATGTTTAATAGTATGTGATTAAATAATTAATATGTTAATTATTTAATAGACTTTGGTTTAATTTTGAATTAAAAAGAAAGTCTTATTTTGGAAAAAAATAATCTATTTAATTAATTACGAATTAATTAATTAGATAAATAAGTTATTTATTTATTAATAAATAAATTATAAAATTATCCAAAAAGGGTTTGGATATTTTAGCTCTCTTAAAAGTTGATTTGAATTAGAATTCAAAAGTCAAAGTTTGGTATTACTTGATAATCAAGTAATAAGAGAGAGGGACTAAAATCCTTAGTCCATAAGGACTAGGATTTCGGCCGCCCCACTTTACCTATATATAGGGGAGCTCGAGTTCCCCTTAGAGAGTAATTGATAATTCTTTTGGTTCATATGTTGAACACCATCCTTTCTCCAAGATCAAATAAACCCTAGGTTAAGCCTAAACACTAACTAGAGAACTAGCATCCTTACTAGTTAGATTGTAATCAAGTTGGTGGACTATCTCTAGAGAGCTTCAAGTTAGAAGTTTTGAAGATTCGAACTTTACCAAGGAGAGGGGATCAAGCCGCGAGAAGGGAGCTCTTGGGTGGCTTGAAACGCTTTAAGAAAGATTATTGAAAAGTAAGTTTCTAATCTCTATGAATTTGGATTCATGATTGCGAGTTTCAATCCTTTTGTTGGAAAATTTTTTTAAATTTTCGCTACTTTCTGATTCCTGTTTTCCAACAAGTTCATGTCACCTTATTTGATTATCGATAGAAACTGGTAACTTTAGGAACTTTAAGCTTTGAAAGTCTATCGCAAGATGTCCAAGGGACTTGATTGTCTTCTTGTAATCTTGGCGTAACTAAAATATTTACATTATGGTTTACTGCAGAGGGTTGTCATTTCCAAATTTTGGCATCTTGTCGCTTTTAAATTCATCGTCCTTTTTTACTCATCACCATCGCTGTCCTCTCAGATCAACATTTGCCCAAAATATTCCTTTTCCTGCACATGCGAGTTAGTATTTTTGTATTGCCACTTTATATTTTCTCATTTAATGTAATTATTTCAACTCATATGAAGGCTAATGTAACTCTTACCTGTGCTATGAAAATGTCTATCGATATTTGCCACTTGTTTTTAATTTTCAGTATTCGGGAAGTGAATTTTATATTCGATCCTTTCTTTTAAATAGTTAATCTTAATAGATAGACAAGTAGGTTCTAGTTCCTTTCAATTTCTTTTTCTTGACAATATCCATAACTTTTGTTAACATATTTAATATTTTGGTTTTGACGCTACTATCTCTAATTTTAAGGCACTCTATCAACTTTCTCCCAATTAGATCGACCAATAATGATAGTGTATTCTAATTACTGATAAGTAAGTTTGGCTTTCTTTTAGTTGGTGACATACTCTGATATCTGTTGTTAAAATTTCTTTACAACTCGTGTTAGCTAATGCATTTTCAATATGTAGTGATGTATGTAAATTAATATAAAATATAGGATGAAACATAATGAGATAATATATTTTATATATGTCATAAATCCAAATAAACCTGTGATAACACACATTTGATTAACATTTTCCCTTTGTCGAATATTTCTCATAAAAATAACTTCTAACTTTATAAAATTATCTGTAGTTGATCTATACCGCTGACCCTGAAAGTGAAGCAATTTCGGTGCTCATTCTTGTGTAGTTCTACCTCTCTACTCGCCCCTGAAAGTGAAGCAATTTTGGTGCTCATTTTTCTCGTGTAGTTCTACCTCTCTGCTCACAGACTTAAAACTTATTTTCCCCAAGAATGCAACTTTCATGCTCATCTTTCATATAATTTCTTCTCTTGAATTATAATGCTCCGCCCATCCGACCGTACATGTATGATGTCACTAGTGAGTTTAATTACATAATTTAATTATATTTTTATTTGATTTAATTACTTTAATTGGTTGTAATTGTGTGACTAATTCTCAAATTATTTTTTATCGGATATTGTGGGCGGTTCGCTGCACGCAAATTCTCAAATTATATGAATATTCATGGTTTTTTATGAATTATACAATAGTTAAATTACCAATGTGAAATGACATGCTTTACGTGTTTAATTGTCCTTAATTGCAACTTATAAAGTATTGAGGTTAAATTGAAAATGAGCTTTGGACTAATTTGATATTTTTTAAAAGTTTAAGGGCCTAAATGTAATTAGATTTCTAGCCACTTACGAAGATGAATTTTTTGATTTCGACTTTGCATTTGGACTCAAGACGTTAAATCGAATTCGATGACTGTGACCTTGTTTGTTTTCGAGCCCTCGTTCGTTTTATTCCTACTTTAAAACAGTTCGCGTGGACTGATTTGTACACAAAGTAGATAAGAAAATGTCTTCTTTTTTCTCCTAGTCCTTTATTGATCACTATATCTCTTATACCTATTCTCACTTTTTCCCTCATCTTATTCAATCGGTCTCTCTCTCTCTCTCTCTCTCAACAGCAAAGGCAAGCTTCGAGTTTCCCCAGTTCAAACTCAAGCATCTATCTTCTTATATCCTTTAATCTTTGAAAATATGAAATGTTATGAAACTATTGATTAAAAGCAAGAACAGTAACAACATAAGGCTAAAAGAATAGAGAGAGAAAAGGAGGATTTTATTAATTCTTGAGTGTATGTACAATGATCAATAAGCCTTAATTTATAGGTACTGTAATACAAGACAAAAGGGAAGGTTGACTAATCAATACCTTAATCATGGATATCAATCCCATAAATAAATCGATTACACAATCAATGGGCATTCATAATATTCATTATTTATAACATGAAATAAGTTATTATCCTCTTTATCTTGAGTTTTTTTTCATATGGTTTAAATGTATGTATTTGATTTGTGTATATGAGCTGCCATGTTTGACGTTCTTGGAAAATGATATTTAGGTTAGAATAAATGGTATTAGATGTATCTTATCTATACAATATGAAACTTATTTCATACATGTTATGTTTGAAAATTGGATGGTTGGAGTTTTTAAGACCTCTATTAATAGATGTTAAAAAAGCTTTGGTAATTTCGGGGTATTAAACATGTTTTTGTTGTGTTTCATTGGCCCTAATGTGGCATATGAGTGTTATATGATCATTCGCAAGCTTTTAGATGTGTTGTTGTTGCCTTTGGAAAGGTGGCATAGCTACTCTGTGGTCATTTCTTTAAACCCCCTATTTCTGACCCCTTAATGTGTCATAATATGTTTGTATGGATATGAATGATCTTGTATATTACCATGTGATTCTAATTGCATATCAAAAATGCGTGGATGTTCTTATATATCATAATGATGCATGGTACTCTTATGAGTATCGTAAATTACGATCATTGCACGTATACATGCATTTAAAGTATTCATAAGTATCGGCATGCGCCTTTTGGTTTATATTTGAGTTTAAGATATGTCTTGTGTTCGGCTTGTATAGAGTCATTCCAAAATTTCATCTGTCTTTCTGTATTTTATTTTTATACTCTTCTTTATTTATTAAATTTAGTTTTTCTTTTTTACACTCTTTAATATATAATTTCATATATTTTCTTTTTATCTTTAGTTATACAATTAAGTGATATCATTTTTATTTATCAATAAGTAATAATAAATTTTAATAGTAAAGATATACATTTATGTGGTACGTGGTAAATATTTGTCCTTATATTATTAATTTTATTTTTAAATATATAAATATCTTATAATATAACCTATAATCAATATATTAATTTTTAGAAAGAATCCTTGTTATATTCTATAGGTTTTCTATAGATCTAAGGAGTTTTACTTCTAACTTATTGAGGAATATGATTTTTATTCAAATAAGTATTTTTAAAAAATTTAAATATAATAATATTTAATATGAATTTACCAAATCACCCTCAAATTTAATATTGTTAAAAGTATTATCATAAGGAAATACAATTTGCATGTGTATTTGTTGTATTTTCCAAAATTGATAATATGACAGTGCTTTGGAATGAATTGTACATGGTTTTCCTTCTCTTAAACATACGAGACTTAATTTTATTTCATGGTCAAAAATTGGAAATTTATTAATTTAGTAGAGATAGTTAGAATAATATTAGGATTAATTTATTCAAAGCTTATAGGATTATAATTATATAGTATTTTATAATCAGAGAAAGACTTATATTTTGATTAGAATTAGATAGAGATAATTTAGAGTTTGATTAGAATGAAATATTCTGAAAGAATATTTATATATCAAATTTATAATTTACAAAATTACCCTTAGTTGTATTTTATTAAAAGTCTTACAATGAGGGTATTATGGGCGGTCACAAAGTTTTAAAAAATAAAAAACCAAACTCACACTTTTATAATATACTAGTGAAATGAACGTGCGCTACATGTTTATCATTTAATTTTATTTAAATAAGTTTAGCTATTATGTTTATTAAATAAATTAAAATATTAAAAATATCTAATTTGATTAAATAAATTGACGGGTCTGAATATGGGGTATCCAGAATCCGACCACTTTGAGATTTGTTTGAGTATGGGGAAACAGAGTAAACTTGCCGGAAAGAATGGGGTTCAACCTACTAGGACAAACACCAAGAACAAACGGTCAAAAAGCCAAGCTTGGGGAACTAGGGGTGATGCCCTGTTTGGTTCTCCGACGCTCAAGTCAGATGATGGAATGAGGAAGTAGAAGTAATTGCAGAGCTCAAGGTATCAGTGATTGCTTACAGTGGGAGAGATGAAATCTCTTATTTATAGTTAAAGGTGAGGAACCATTTGGTAAATATCAGCATGTGTTCTGGCTTAGTGTTATCCTAATACGTGGCGTGATGAGGAGAAACCTAGGAGGAATCTCCTGCAAAAGTTGACGAAAAGTTGGTGGCGGGCGATAGTGGCAGGTGCGCGGGTGTGTATGCATGCCAGAGTGTCGTTTTGGGTTGGTAACGAGAGCAAGACGCACGCTCGTGTTTACCATGAGCCTTGAAGGCTCGTAGATCAGAGAGGGACCTGGGCCAGGGCTGTAAGGCGAGGGGAGTTTTGCCCCTCTGTCTGTCCTCGTGGGAATGTTTCTCCGAGGGGAGTATATAAGGGACGCAATATTCCACGCTCGGGAATTAACTCCTGGAGAATTGGGATACATTTAGGAGCGAGGGTGACGCTCATCTGAGAGCAACTTTGATGGGGGCCTGAGCGTTACGTGTCTCGTGATGACGACGTCACATGTTAAAACATGGGCCAAACATGTTTTCGTCCCGTCATTTTGCCCCCCAATTCTGTGGTCCTCAGTGATGAGAAGTGTAGAATTCAAAACCTTTCAAATCTCGAGGGTAAGCCTTGGCGGGGAAACTTTATGCTTGAATTCTTCATTCTGAATCCGTATTTAATGTGGTCATTTCATTCTGACCGCTCGAAAGACCTAGTATTAAATGCTGTTGGGCCGTGTGGGTGCGACTTTTCAAGAAACGGCGCGTGTTTATCGGATGGCGTGTGACGGTTCCCAAAAAATGGGCAATTACCAAGACGGGAATGATTGCATTTTGAATTAATTGAACAAATCCCACCAAGTTTTCAGCTATAAATAGGGAAGTGATTCATTTCTCCTTCTCCTTTACGCAATTAATCTTCGGAGCACTTAGCTTTCTCCAAAAACCTCCAAAGCATTCTCCAGATACTCATAAGCAACCTTTCGGGTTTCTCCAATCTTTTAGGTAATTTCTTCTTTTAAATTTTCTGACTTGCTAACCCTAGATTGTTAGGTCTTTATCCTTCCCTTCTCCCATTTCTGTTTGCTTCATCACTTTCAAACCACCATGTCTAAAAGAATCATAGAAGAAACGGTGACGAAAATTGATGAAATGGCAAGTTCAAGTTCTTCTTCTCGGAATCTTGATCCTCTCCATCAAACGGTGGAAGAAATATTTGGAGATGCCAGGGATGAGGATTTGGATGCCGCCGTGCCCGCCATGGATAAGAGGAATCCAGGTGGTGTTGACCACCTCTTTGAGGAGATGGATTTAGTGTTAGAGGCGGAATAGCAGGGGGTGACATTGCCTTTGACGAAAAGTGCCACTCATCCCCACCGTCATACTATAACAGTGGCCATGCCAGGCCTGACTTTTGAGGATGAGGGTGTCTGACCCTCAGAAAATCCTCCTGCTAAGTGTACAAAAAAAAGGAAAAAGTCCAAGAAAGTCACCGAGAGTGAGGCTCGGGTTTACAAGCCACTGAAAGGACGCCTAATGAGACTCTCAGCACCATAACTATGGGGGATTTAGTTTCAATGAGGGCTCCAAGGTATTGGGACGAGCGTTTTACTTATAGGATCCCAGCACCGCATGAGAGGGCTAACCATTCCTCTCCCGGGAAAATGGCAGTTTACAGAGATGCGGTCGAAGCGGGAGGGTTGAGATTCCCCATTTCTGTTCCTGTAGCAAGCATTCTAAACCTTTCAAACCTTAGCCCCTCTCAGATTGTCCCCAATGGTATAGCCCTTATTAATGCTTTCGTCATTTTGATGAAATGTACCAAAAACGAGCTACCAATCCATAACTTCAACAGCCTCTTCCAAATGGTTCACTCGCCACACTCATCCCCCCTGGCGGGTTTTTATTATATCCAAGCTAAATCCAATTTGAGGCTGATAGATTCGCCTTCATTCTCTTCCAGAACTGACTGGAAGGAAAAGTTTTTCTTCGTGAGGGCTCCCGAGGGTGAGGATTTTAGGGTTTCCTGAGAGTGGGTTGACCACGAGGATAGGCCCCTTGTGAGATCTCGTCTGTACCCCTCGTTTCCCTTGTCCTGGGCTCAAGAGTTGGCAAACACTCTAAGGAACATGCGCTGGCTTATCAAGGCCAAAGAGCTAATGGATGATGATGAGGTCTTATTCCTTTGCGGGCTCATGAATGACCCCAAAATGATTAGAAATCCACCCGCTCGAAGTTTGGAGAGAGATGGTTAGATTCTAGGGAACTAACTTTAGATAGGGTTGCTGACTTTATTCTTGTATTTTGCTAAATTTATTGAAGGAAGAGTTGACTCTCGTTCTCCTTTTTTTCAGGTGCAAGTATACTAATGGCGAGGAGAGGAGGAATGAGAAATGTGGCCAACCTTCTGAACGCTCGCCACCTGCAACAGCAACAGCAGCCCCAAAACCAGCAACAACCGACCCAGAATAAGATAGGACAAAATCAGGGCCGAGGGGCCGGCCGAGGAGATGCTCGAGGAGGCCACCAAGGGGCCAGTTCCAGTTCAACCGGCCGAGGCTAAGGGGAAAACCGGGCGGTCACTCCCGAAACCCCGCTTAGTTCGGAGGGGAAGAGTCACCCCTCAAGACAACCAGCAGCGACCGCGCACGAGCATGGTAATAAGAGAGCCTCAAGGGGCCAAGCTCAGCACTCTCGGAAGAGGAAGAGGATGCCTGATGCCATTCCAATAGTTAGCAAAGGGAAGCAAGTTTTTGAGGGCCACCGTGGGGATGAAGATACTTTCTCCTCCAAGGAGGACCAACTATGGACCTTTGAATACACGGGAGATAATGCATTCCGACGTGTGTCGAGCGAGGGTCCTTCAATGCTGAGCAACCACAACTTCATTCGGAATATAACTTATGGGCTCTATCAGAGGGTCCAGCTCATTGGGGATCACAGAAAGCTATACTCCCAGAGTGCGGAGCAAGTGACTGAAGATCTCGCTCATGCGCTTATTTTCATAAGATCCTTCATTCCTCTTATTCCTTTCAAATGTCTTCTTATACTCCTGAAAAAATCTAAGTGTAGGAATTCTTCCTTTTAAAAATGCAACAAGTGCCTCCGAGGGTCAGAAACCTCCAACGTCGAGCGAATGTGTACTCCGAGCGCAAATCCAAGTACAAAAAGATGGCGCGCTCAGCTAATCCGGCTCAGCTCCAGGAGGAGATGAATGTTCTGAAGGCACGCCTAGAATCCCTCGAGACCGAGCACGCCAAGGTCAAGAAAGAGCTTGAGAAGTTTGAAAAGTCACGGAAGAAGCATCGAGCGGATGCGACAAAGCTTACTGATACTAACAAGAAGCTGGTGGAGGATGTGAATGGGTGGATCACGAAGTTCAATGCGGCTGAGAAGCAATACACTGAGGCTACTAAGAAGGCTTACGAGAAGGAGTTTAACAGGGCGCTTCCAGAGTGTATCGCGGAAGTGAACAAAGAAGCCCTTGTTAAATTTTTCCACTCTAAGGCATTTGGCTTCGCCGCTAACCTTTACTGCTATGATGAGGCCCAAAATGCCTTCAACTCGGCCGTTTAACAACTCATTCACTTGGGTCTGGCTGATGCTTCTTCCCGAAGGCGTACTGATATTGGGCTCCATTTTGATGAGCATTTTGATGAGGGCTCACCAAACAGAAGAAGGATCCCGTGCTGAAAGGATCAACGACGGCGCTGCTGTAGCCGCATCTGCCCCCGAGGGCCATCTTGCCAACGCCCCCCCAAGCGCCAGTAATTAAGAGTATTCCCACCCCAGCGGCTGAGGTCTCCGTGCCGTCAATCGTTTCTGCCTCCGACGCTCAAGCTTCTCAAGCCCAAGAGCCCCCTCCTCCAGTGCAGAATGAAGTGGTAGACTTAGAAGATGGCCCATCCCCAAACGCCTGAAGCCTCTCCTTTCCTGAAGACTTAGAAGTTTATGTCTCCTGTGTAACATTTATTTCTGCTCTTTTGAACGAATTCCAAGGGCCGGAGTTCCCTGCTATGTAATTCGAGCGTCTGCTCTCTCTCTTATTAAATGAATGGATGAACACTTCCTTTTTCCCACAATGTTTCTTTTTATACATCTTACTTTGTGCTTGTTTCATCAAAATCTTATCATAAGAACTGAGTGAAAAAGCTAAGTAAAACATGGCATATTTGAACTTGTAAAATTTCGCCAAGTCTTTTGGCAAACATGAGGGTCCCGTTTCGAGGGTTAGAACATATAAAAACTTGTCTAAAAGTTGGTCATGATCATCAAGTCTTTAGTGAACGCGAGGGTCCTGCTCCGAGGGTACCCTGGTTAAGACTTGTAAAAACTTGTCTAGAAAGTTGTAATGAGCGTCGGACGCGAGGGGTTCACCCCTAGTCATGTTATGACATTTTAAGAATTTGCCATGAGCACGAGAGGCCTTATTCTAAAGGTTCTCGGGCTACTTTAAGAATTTTTCGTAATAATTTGTAAAGAACGCAAGGGGGCCCCACTTGAGGGCTCCCTGGTTACTTAGTGAATATTCTTGCAGGTTTTGAGAGAACACAAGAGATCCCTTCGAGAAGGGGCCCCTGGTTATCCTTCGGCATTTCGAGCGCCTATTTCAAATAAAACGCGAGGGACCTCGCTACGAGGGTGCCCTGGTCATTTGGAAACTTTTACAAGGGTCTTCTTATGTGGGTTGCGAGGGGCTCATGGATATGGGTACCCTGGTCAGAATATACACGGGGAATTCCTGCCTTGAGCACGAGGGGCTTGTTTGCGAAGCTACCCTGGTCATTTGGAACCTTCCTGCACGTGTATCTAGTAAAAAAATTTCTAAGTGTTGGGAGATTTCGAGCACGAGCTGAGAGCAGGATCCCAACTGGCTGCTTTGCTGCTCTGAGCACGAACCAGAAGCGAATTCTTGTTGGCTTCGCCTTTTGCCTTGGGATCAGCCTTTAGGGTTATCGAGCCTTCAGGCGAGGGCAAACCTAGATACGGAGTTTATCGCTCGATAAGCATAATTTCATCCTGATAAAGGGGAAACCGCACGCCTTGGGCCTGTGTGGCTATTGCCCAGGTTCCCAATGGGGAATTTCCCGCAATATATATGAATATAATAAAGACTTTATCTATAAAGAAACATTACACTTGTGAATAAAAAGTACATTGAGCCCAAAGATGGGGCTTTTACAAAATCATTTCAAGATTTATACGTAGAACCGTCGAAGGTTACATACATTCCATGGCCGAGGGAGACGTTCGCCCAAAAGTGTCTTGAGCGTATAAGTGTTGTTAGCTCTAACTTGGGTGACTTTGAATGGACCTTCCCAGTTTGGGTCCAACTTCCCAACATGACTTGATACCTTAATTTTTTTTTAGGACTAAGTCTCCCATCTGGAACGTCCTCTCTCGGACCTGCTTGTTATACTGTCGAGCCACGGATGCTTTATACTTGTGGATACATGCCCAGGAGTTCTCTCTCTTTTCTTCCAAAAGATCCAACTCAAGTGCCCTATTCTCTTTATTAGTTTCAGGCTTGAAGTATGCCACTCGCGTGGACTCTTGCACAATTTCTGCGGGTATCATCGCCTCTGATCCATAAACAAGCGAGTAAGGAGTTTCTCCGGTGGCCGCTCCAGGAGCTGTGCGGTAAGCCCATAAATCCCCTTATAACTCCTCAGCCCATTCGCCCCTTTTTGCTTTCAAGCATGTTTTAAATGTTGAAAGATGATCCTATTGGTAACTTCAACTTGACCGTTGGCTTGAGGATGCCCCACGAAAGTGAAGCGCTGTTCAATGCCTAATTCTGAGCATCATTCTCGGGTATCTGCAGTGATGAATTGGGACCCATTGTCTGAGATGAGCACCCTCGGGATACCATATCTGCAGATAATGTTCTTTCATAAAGTCTCGCACTACCCTAAAGGTAATTTTGGCGACAGCCTCGGCTTCGGCCCATTTTGTGAAGTAATCAACGGCCAGGATGACTAACTTTTTCTATCTGACCGCCATTGGCAAGGGGCCTACAATGTCAATACCCCATTGGTCAAAGGGCTAAGAAACGTCTATTGGGATCATCTGAGCAGCTGGTAATTGTGGAACGCTGGAGTAAAACTGGCATTTAGGACACTTTTTGGAAAATACGATGGCATCTTGGAGGATCGAGGTCCAGTAAAATCCACTTCTCAGTATCTTTTTGGCAAGAACACGCCCCCTAGAGTGATTTTCGCAGCTCCCACTGTGGATATGTTCGAGGGTCCCTTTGGCCTGCGAGGGCCTTAAGCATCTCATTGGTGGGCCTTGGAAGAATTTCTTGAAGAGTCTCCCCTCGTGATCCAGGGAGAAACGAGGGGTCTTGCTCCTGATTTTCTGTGCCTCCACTTTGTTGGTGGGACAAACGCCATCCTTAAGAAATCTGACGATGTCATCGAGCCAGCATGGCTCGCGGGGATCAATCATGGTTATCGTTCGGGCAGGGACCTTCTCCTTTATCAATGGCTCCTCCATCCTCAAAAAGGTGATAGAATGTTCGCATGACCCTTCGAGGGCGGAAGCAATTTTAGAAAGAGCGTCAGCGCGCTCGCTCTCCGCTCTTTGGACCTGGAGTAGGTGGAATTCCTTGAATTTTCCAATTATTTCTTTCGCCTTTACCAGGTACTGTACCATGGTGGTTTCTCGAGCCTCATAAATTCCTTCAATCTGACTTGGAGTTAGTTGTGAATCAACATAAACCGTGATCCTGGAGGCTCCATTTTGGAAAGTAATTTTCAACCCTTGAATTAGAGCCTCATACTCTGCTACGTTGTTTGTGAATTGAAAGTCCAACCTGATTGCAAAGTCTATCTTTATTCCGTTGGGATCTCTGAGGGTTACCCCTGCTCCTCCCCCTTGAGAGGTCGAGGAACCATCCGTGTGCAGAACCCAAAGATCATCATTTATTGGAACGACAAGCTCTAAACCAAAACGCTCCACCAGCAAGTATGCGACCACTTGTGCTTGTATAGCTGTTCTGGGCTCGAAACTGATGTCAAACTGGCTTAGTTCAATGGCACACTTAATTAGTCTTCCAGAAATGTCTGGCTTAGACAAGACCTGCTTCATTGGTTAGTCTATAAGGATGGTGATTGAGTGTGCCTGAAAATAGGGCCTCAACCTCCGTAATGCATTAATGAGGGCAAGGGCAAACTTCTTGATTTCCAGGTATTTCTTTTCAGCTCCTTGCAACGTTTTGCTCAAACAATAGACAGGTAGGTGCTTGCGCTCGCGTACGGCTACCAAAACTGCGCTCGTGGCCTCCGTTGAAACTAAGAGATACATAATTAAATTTTCTCCCTCGACAGGCTTTGTCAGAAGTGAGGCGCACGAATGGTAAGCCTTCATGTCTTGTAACGCTTTTTCGTATTCTTCCGTCCAAGCAAAGTTTCGAGCATTGCGCAGAATTTTGAAGAAGGGTAGATTCCTATCTACAGAGCGGGAAATGAACCTGTTCAAAGAGATTATTTTCCCCACCAAGACTTGAACCTCTCTGACATTTTGAAGGGATGGGATGTCCAGAATGGCCTTGAGCTTCTCTGGGTTAGCCTCAATTCCGCGTTGGCTAACCATATAGCCCAAGAACTTTCCCCCTCGCACCCCAAACGTATATTTAGAGGGTTTTAGCTTCATGCTATATTGGCGTAATATGCCAAACGAGCACCTCAAATCTTCCAGATGCGAGGATTGACGCTCGCTCTTTACTATCATATCATCTACATAGACCTCCATTGACCCTTCAATTTCCTTCTCAAACATCCTATTGACGAGGCGCTGGTACATAGCACCTGCGTTCTTGAGCCCAAAGTGCATACAGTAGACCCCCATATGCACCACGAATGAAGTTTTAGGGAGATCCTCAAGGGCCATGAAGATTTGGTAGTATCCCTGGAAGGCATCCATCATGCTCATGAACTCACAGTCCGCGGTCGAATCTACCAACTGATCAATTCTGGGCAGGGGATAAGGGTCTTTTGGGCAAGCTTTATTGAGGTCTGTGAAATCGTTGCACATTCGCCATTTGTTCGTGCTCTTTGGTATGAGAATGAAATTACAAAGCCATTCAAGATACAAAATGGGTTCAATATATTGGGCTTTGAGGAGCTTGTTTACTTCCTCCTCAATAACCTTCTTTCGAAATCCGTGGACATCTCTCTTCTTCTGTTTGATGGGCTTGAAAGAGGGATCCACGTTGAGCCTGTGGAATATGACGCTTGGATCAATTCTTGTAAGATCAGAAGCTTTCCAGGCGAAAAAATCAATCACCATGATCTGTGAAGATCCAGAGAGGCTAAAGCCAATTTGAGTGGTTTTATCTTTGTTACCAGGTTCCAGCTCGATAGTTAAGAATTTCTCCGTGGGCTAGATCCGTACTTTCGGTCCAAGGGCTTCAAGTGCTCTTTTCTTTCCTGTTAAGCGATTGTCAGTGCCCTCTATCTCGTCCTCGTTCACCTCTTCTTCCAAAGAGGATTCCCTAATCGCCCCGGGTGGACTACCCTCGGGGCTACTTCCTGCGATAGTATTCTTCTTTTTGTTCTTTTTCTTGTATATCCTGACTTTTTTCCACATGGGACCGTCTTCATCCAGGTTGGGAAAGTCAACCGATTTTTTGGTGGATCCAATCTGGAATGCCTTTTCAGCTTTTGGATTTTTGGGGAATAACATGTAGCATTCCCATGCTTCCTTGACGTTGCAGAGAACCTCACCAACCCCCTCGAGAGTAGGGAACTTGATCTTCTGGTGGTATGTAGAGATGCCACCATGGGGCCGTCAAAGGTTTCACTGACCCCATGGGGAGTTACAACATGCTTTAAGTCCCTATCATTGAATCCAACTACATCATTTTCCCTAGGGTTGTCGGCGCTCGTTCCTTTGATGGCGTAAACCTGTTTGGGCGCCGAGGGGCGTTGATCATAGCTTCTGATGTAACGACGGTGGGATACATTGGAATCCCCTCCCTTGGAGCCCGAGCGATCCTTTGAATAACTGCAAATGGGGCATTCTCTTGCTCAGGCATCTTCTGCTTACCTCGAGAGCTGCTCTCCGGTGGGCCCTGCCCTCGCAGGCTCCTTGAGCGTGACGGGTTCCTCCTCTCTCTGGCCCGCTTGTTGCAATGCTCATCATATCGCTCCAAGACCTTCACAAGTTCCTTCAAATAGCCCCCAGCGATAAGCATTTGTATCTCACTCTTCAACTGGCGGCATTCGTTGGTGTCATGCCCTTTCTACTTATGGAGAGTACAGTACTTTCTCGAGCGCTTCTGGGACTCGGTCTCCCTCAATTTTTGAGGGCGCTTGAAGAGCTTCTTATCAGAGAAAGCGTAAACCTCGGAAATAGGCCTGTTGAGGGGGATCCGCTCGATCCTGCAAGGGGGAGGTGACGGTCTGCGTCGCTCCCTGTGGAGTTCATCTCGCCCTCGTTCATTCTTCTGATGACCAAGGTGCCTGGGGGCATTTGACCTATATATATCTTCAAACATAAAATATGGCTCGGTAATCTCCCTCATAGCCATGAGCGACACTGGCCGTTTCTTGACGATAGCGTCCTCGAACTTCTTGCTCACATACTGCTTATGATTGACGGCCTTAGAGAGCACGTGAATCAAGAAGTCCATTGACGGTCTCTCTACCATGAGCACTTCCTTGTTGAAGCGAGCAAAGAATGATCGGAGGGGGCTCGTGCTCACCTTGGACCAAGTTGTAAAGGGTCGTTGGCGCAGTGATTGGGGCCTTCCGGGAGTTGAAGTGATTCAGGAAGGCATTGGTGAGATCCTTGTACGATTGAATCGAGCGGGTGGGCAACCGCTTATACCATTCTTAAGCCATTCCCACGAGGGATGTGATAAAAACTTTTACCCAGTAGTGACTAGAGTTCTCATACAGATGCATCAGATGCAGAAAGTGATCTAGATGCTCTACGAGGTTGGTGGTTCCATCATACTGATTGATCGAAGTGAGGACTTTGCCTATTCCTGCCTGGGCCATCAAAACTTTTTCAACGAGGGGAGATCCCCTCGCCAGGGGGTGGTGGTATCCTCCCTCGTGGCCAAAATTCTCATAATTTTCTTCCTGCTCCTGATACCAAGGAGCGTGTTGCTGTCAGGCTTGACGGCGGGCGTCTCTGGCATTGGCTCTCTCGTCCCCAGCATGGGGGATTTGAGACCGCACTCGAGAGAGCTATCCCACCATATCTTGCAACCCCTAGAGCTGGTCTTGCACAGCCGCGAGGAGGTTGGGGTAATCTTCTCTTACTTTACTCCCTCGTTTCGAGGCTTGAGAGTGGGCCTCGCCGTCGATGTCAATTCTCTCCATAGGCTCCTTACCTTTGTTAGTCTGTAGGCATTCTCCTCCTTCCCTCGTGGGGATTCCTTTTTCATTGGCCGGGGGAGGCGATGGTTGGGCTTGCAATACAGCTTGGGCCGCCATGAGTGGATGTACCTGCCACTCTCCCATGGGAAAGGCGATTTGAGCAACCTGTTCAGAAGGGAAATTTGTGGAGGTGAAATTTTTTCAGGCGTTCTAGACCGCCTAAACCTTGTACTGGGTCTATATGGCTTACAATTGCCTGGGCGTCATGGAGGGTAACTCCATCCCTCCAATCTCTTTAGGGATAACTACAGGTAACTGCACCTGTCCCGCGTGGTATGGCTGAACGGCGGGCATCATGGTGGAGGGAGCCAACGTGTAACCAGGGGGAGGCATCATGAAGGAAAATCCTCCTGGGTTAACTTGGGGGGGGGGGGGGGGGGGTAGTTGGCTCTGGGGAAGATTCTGGGGAACTTGTACCCCAGATCCTTCCACCACCACGGTGGAAGGTTGCTCTGGAGTAAGCCCTACGGAAGGCGCCATTGGCTCTATCGGGGGAAGAGCCCCTCCAACTAGCGGCGCACCACCGGCGGCAGCTGGAAGAGGGATGTTGTTGTTGCCGTCACGGGGAAGGTCATCGCAGCCTCCCACAGCACCTGATCTGGTGGTGACCATGGTGGAAAGGTGTTTGTGTCTCAACTAGCAAAGAAGAAGAAAGGGAGAAAGTGGTTTTCCACAAACGGCGCCGAAAATGACGGGTCTGAATATGGGGTATCCAGAATCCGACCACTTAGAGATTTATTTGAGTGTGGGGAAACAAAGTAAACACGCCAGAAAGAATGGAGTTCAACGTGTTAGGACCAACACCAAGAACAAACATTCAAAAAGCCAAGCTGGGGGAACTGATGCGCAGTTTGGCTCCCTGATGCTCAAGTCAAATGATGGAATGAGGAAGTAGAAGTAATTGCAGAGCTCAAGGTATCAATGATTGCTTACAGTGGGTGAGATGAAGTCTCTTATTTATAGTTGAGGGTCAGGGACCCTTTGGTAATTGTCACATTGTGGTCCTGGCTTAGTGTTGCCCTAACAAATGGCGTGATGAGGAGAAACCTAGGAGGAATCTCCTGCAAAAGCTGACGAAAAGTTGGTGGCGGGCAACAGTGGTAGGTGCACGGGTGTGTACTGAGTGTCAGAGAGCCGTTTTGGGTTGGTAACGAGGGCGTGACGCACGCTCGTGTTTACCATGAGCCTTAGAGGCTCGCAGATCCGAGGGGGACCTGGACCAGGGCTGTGAGGCGAGGGGAGTTTTGCTCCTTTGTCTATCCTCCGGGGAATGTTTCTCCGAGGGGAGTATATAAGGGACACATTATTCCACGCTCGGGAATAACTCCTGGAGAATTGGGATACATTTGGGAGCGAGGGTGACGCTCGTCTGAGAGCAACTTTCATAGGGGCCTGAGCGTCACGTGTCTCGTGATAACGACGCAACATGTTAAAACGTGGGCCAAGCGTGTTTCCGTCGCATCATAAATATAATAAAATTTTTGATGAACTATTTTAATCTTAAAAAACTACATATACAAAAATATTTATATGAAATATCTATTTCAAATTATATACAAGAAGCAGAAATTCAAAGTAGAGAAACATTCAAATAAATAAAAAATAAAAATATTTAAAATTATATTATTATATAAAAAAAAGATTTAAAGTGTGTAATAATTTGTCCAAATAATTCTAGCTTTTAAGCATAAGTAATAGTTTATATAATTTGTAATTTATTTTTAATTATTTTTATAAAATTTTGGAGAATCTTTTTGCTGTCATTCAAAATGTAAAAGTTATATTCACTTTCAAAACGATGACTTTTGCATCTTATCTTTCTCTATAAATTCGATCTCGATTCTGTCATTTAAAATGAAAATATTGTTATTTTTTTTTAATTACATAATCTTGAGAAATTTTAGTGTTGGTATATTATTATCACTCTTGGGTTCCTTCCTAATCACTCTTTTCAATCATTTTATCTCCTATTCTTTCATATGCCTTTAATTTATAGATATCAGACTCCTGTTAGTCACGATTACTCATTCTCTTCTTAACCTAGATTTGTTCTTATTTTCAAGCTTAGTTATAAGATATTTCATAAAATCTCATATGTCCTAACCTCTCTTGGTTTTACTCTCACCGGTTCGCCTTACGCCGCTTCCTCGGTTTGTCACCTGATAGAGAACTGATCAGCCTACTCCTCAAGTGAGCTGATCTTAGGTTTAGTTTCATTATATACCCCATGAGTATGTCCTCGACAATCACTAATTTTCAATATTCATCTCTCAAAACTGTGGGTTTGGCATATCATTATTTTCAATATTACCTCCTTTCCTAAAAATCTCCATCTTCTTCTTTAATTGTAGTTTGATTTAATGAGTATTTCTATTTTTTCTTTCTCCATCTTCTTCCCATCTTCTTTCTATTTTTCTATTTGATTTCACAATCAAAAAATGCTCATTGTAGTTTCAGCTAAAGTTCTAGCTTCTGCACCCCTAATTAGCTCCTTAAGTTGTTTATACTTTCCATGCCCAGAATTCTACTAACCTACTGCTTTGAATCATTTGACACATAAGGTGCAAACAACACATGTAATTTGCTAAAATTTAATTTGAGACCCAACGCCTTGTGAAACGCCTCAACCACACTTTGGATGCACTTTGCTCCATCCACGGTTGCTTTAGTTCCCAATATTAAGTTGTCCACAAAAATCAAGTTTGAGATGTGAGGCCTTTTCTGACATACAATAACTGACTTCCAGGTCCGACTGAAATAGTCTCCTCAATTATATACGTAAGTTGTTCCATGTAGAGTACAAACAAATAAGGTGAGAGTGATTAACTTATTTAATGCCACACATCCGTACAGCCTCCGTCGGTTCAACATTCTATAGAATTTCCGCTTGTATCCTCTACATTCTGCTCATAATGATATTAATGATTTTCTTTGAGAATTTGAAAAAAGTTAAAAGTTTTTTTCAAAAAATTCTACCGAAATTTGTCGTACGCCTTTTCAAGATTCAATTTAAGCACTGTAACCTTTTTTATCGTTAGAGTGATGTAGCATTCTTAACACTTCTTTAGGCATCAAGATATTGTAATGAGTGTCTCGGTCGGTAATGAAGCTATTCTGGTTCGATCCCATAATTTCTTTGATATACGACTTAAATGGAGTATAATCATTTTGGTAATTATTTTTGAGCAATACATTAACATAATGGTCCGAAACTCGTTTATTTTTCTAGAGCATTAATTTTTTAAATTAGACAAATAAACAATCGATAATCTTTCTTGGGAATTGATTCTGTCTCCATGCAATCATTGATAAAGTTCACTATCGAGTCTCCAACTATATCCAAATATGTTTTAAAAAAGTAAGTTTGGAAACTATCTACTCCCAGTGCTTTGTAAAGGTGCATGCTCTTCACTATCCACAAAATTTTCTCATTTGAGGTCATTCTTGCCAAGTATTTTTCCGCTAACACCTTAGGGTTCGTTGGTGCAAGCTAATACCAAGACTCATCACCTCTTTAATGGTATCTCCATTGAATAGTTTTGGTGTAGTACTCCAAGTGTCTGGCTTTAGTTGATCACTATTGATTGCTCATTCATTACTTATTTTGAGAGCATTCACTTGGTTCCTCATTCTTCTCGTTATGGTTGACAAATGAAAGAAACGTGCAAGTTTATCCCCCCTTGAATTGGAGTCAATTAATTTTCAACTCTTAAAACCAAATAATCTCTTCTTGTTGTAATAGTTTGTTATATCCTGCCATCAATTCTTTCTCCAAATCTTTTGAATATTTACCTTGCTTGACTCATGCATAATGCTCTGAAATTTTTTTGTATTTTTGCGTTTTTCAAGGACATTGAAAACTTTTCAAGGACCATTATTTTGGAGTAATGATCCGAAGTCAAAATGTCCTTCAAGTTTTGATTCGACCAAAAATCGTGTATTGCTACTTTGAAAAATGTAGATCTAAATTGATAATTGTTGTATCAATCTCATTCAAATTAAATTTGAAAATTCTCCATATTGTTTCTTGAGCTGACACTCAATCTAACATCTTGAAATTTTTAATCTAATCATCAAAACTTGTTTACATTGTACACAATATTAATTCTCACTTTACCATGTCCTTTATAAATATATTTGTAAAGATATTTTACAGTTGTCCTTAATTTTGGTATGCGTGGGTATATACATTAAAATTTAGTATTTCTTCTTTTACTAACTATTCTTTATCTCTTTTTTATATTATCTTTGTCATTTAATCTTGCATTTCATTTTCTTATTTGTATCTCCAATGAGTATTATTTCAAATTTATGTTAACTTTTTTATAATTAATTTTATATATGTAGTGGAAATAATTAAAAGAGTATATTTATATAAAAATTTAAGGAATGTTTAATCTAATACTATAAAAATTATTTATAAAATTAGACTATATCTTATTTTTGTATGCACACACATTCAGTCTTTTTAGAATTATTAATTTAAAGTAACTTTTGTCTAATGACCTGACATTCTAAATTGTGGTATATTAAGTCGTAAGAAACCAAAAATGCTATTTGTACTTTTACATATTTAATTTATATTTTATTATGTAAACTAAAAGAAGATTATATGGTTAGTTAGATTAAGATAATTACAATCTATGATGCACGGACACGGACACGGCGACACGGACACGACACGACACGGATACGGCGACACGGATTTTTTCTTGAATTTCCCACGTAAGGAGTGTCGGACACGGTGTCCGACACGAGTGTCCGACACGACACGGCATGACACGACACGGAAAAATGATATTTTTAGAAGTGTCCGTGCATCATAGATTACAATTGTATTACTATATTAGTATTAGTTAATTAAAAACATTATATTAGGATTAATTAATTTATTGAAAAATATTTTATGTAAATTATTCAATTATATTATTTTGTTAATTAGATAAGTTTATAGAATTATAATATGATATTAATTTAAGAAAGTTTGTGAATTTAGATAATCAAAACTATGGACTTATATAATTAGACTTACATTAGAATTGATTTATTAAAAGTTATCTTTTGTAACTTGCTCAATTTAAATAATATTTTATTTTATATAATTATAAAAATTTATTAAAATTTATAAAGTGAATCAATTTATTGTTTTTTTATTCCTTTTAGATATATATTGTTATAACATTTTAAATTATAAACCTTAAAATTAAAAAATAGACAATTTATATCATAAAATTTGAATACAATTAATTGATATATTAATATCAAAACAATCCTTTTTGGACTATATATCTTTTTTTTTTGGGTAAGTTGGAGAAATTTTAATTCTACCAAGAGTTCTATTTTAAGTTGATAAGTACTTTTTAGATATAGTTAAATTAATAATTTATAACATGTATTTACATTATTATCCTTGACTAATAGTTATTAATGTAACTATTGTGAGGATATTTTAGACGATCCGTATTTTATAAGAAATCAAAAACCCAACTCGTACTTTTATAATATATATAGATAGATAGATTAATGGGGCCATCTTTTATAACTACCCATAGGTTGTAAAAATGTTTCTTTACTCCCCAATTTATAAATTGTGTCTACTAACTCCCCAAGTGAAACTTGTAAGTTTTGTTTGCTCCCTAATGACCTAAATTGACTGGTTTACCCTCCATTTAATATTACCAACCATTATTATTATTAGGTATGGGGTCTTCTTTATTATTATTAGAATCCATTTATTATTATTATTAAAACTAACAGCAACAGAAAAGGGTTGTCTGAAGACTTTCAAGAACAGCCCCAATCAACTCGCCGACACCAAATTGAAGACGTTCCCAGTGAGCTCGCCGGCGACAACTCCATTTCGTCAAGCGTGTAAACTCTGCTATCCATCTCTCGTCGTTTTTCGCTGTATTTAGCTGATCTCAGATCTCTCACCGACGGAAAAGACGGAGCTCACTGTAATCGGCCCCGAAGACTTTCTTCGACGAAATCGAGGCTTGATTCTTGACTCCCCTCGCCACTAAGCTCAGGCAATTTCTTTCCTTTCACCATTTTTGATCTGAATTTGTTGAATTAATTGTTGCCTCTGTTTCAGATTTAATCATGGGTAGCCCATACGAAGTTGGTGAGGGTAGCACACCTGTGCATCTCCTTGATGGTATTCGTTATAATCACAAAATGCAGGTTATCTCAATTAGGGGTGATTTCAATTTGATGAGTCTGAAAACAATTGTAGGTGGTTATTGGAGAAGCGTACAGGTTGCCTATCTATCCCGTACCAACAGATGGAAAGCTGGTTTTGGTTGAAAATGAACAGGATCAATTTGTTTATCCACCCGATGTGAGAGTTCAACCCGAACGTAGAAAACAAAAGAGAATACCATCTCAAGTTGTCCAAAAAGAAATGACGTGTTCACGATGCAAGCGAAAGGGTCACAATCGTCGTGGTTGCATTGAATCTTAATTTTCCATGTTCTGCATTTGTATTAGCTTGTACACTTTATGAACATTTGTAGTTTAGTTTGTTGGACTTTATTTGTGTTGCCTGGTATTTGTTGTATAATCGTAATTTTTCTTTCGTTTGTGTCGCCTGGTGTTTGCTGGAATGAAATGGTACTTGATTTAATACGTGATACCTGATTTTGCCATTTGGATACGTCATATGGACAATTAAGTACGTGATTCTAGCATCTGTGTACAACATTATCCAATATTGTACAAATTGAAAAAAGTTGTACATAAAAGTGAATCCTTATTCTTCACAAATTTATACCACATATGGACAACTTAGTACGTGATTCTAGCATCTATGTACAACATTTATCCAAAGATATACAGCGTGAGAAAAGTGGTATAATTCATTCTCCTACGTACTTTTGAAGAATTTATACCACATATAGTCTATACTATATTATTAAGCGCGAGAGGCAAAGGTGGTCTCTTGGTGTCCTCTTTTTCTTTTTTATTTATTTATTTATTTTTTATCATGTCAGTTTTCTTCTCTTACTATTTTCTCTCTTCTTTTCTATTTACTTATTTTTATGTGTTTTCTTCTCTTATATTTTTTTATCTTATCTTTTCTTTTCTCTCACCTTATTTCAAGTTTTCTTTTCTTTTGAATTTTTTTTAAAGATAGTGTTGTTTGATATTTTATGCTTTTATGTTATTTTTATATTAATTCAATAATTATATTAAAAATACTTATAAAAAATATATTAATATAAAAATTAATTTAAATAAAAAAATTTATAAATTGCACACGCAACGAGTGTGCCAAAATTACTAGTAGACAATTAAGTACGTGATTCTAGTACTTTTATACAACATTTCACCAAATTTGTACATCGTCATAAAAATTGTGTAATTCACTCTCCTACATACTTTATCAGAAATTTATACAATATATGGACGATTAAGTACGTGATTCTAGTATTTTTATACAACATTTTCAGCAAATTTGTGCATCGCCATAAAAATTGTATAATTCAGTCTCCTACGTAGTTTTGAAGAATTTATACAACATATGGACGATTGAGTACGTGATTCTAGTACTTTTATACAACGTTTCACCAAATTTGTGCATCGTCATAAAAGTTGTGTAATTCACTCTCCTGCGTACTTTATCAAAAAATTATACAACAAATGGACGATTAAGTACTTGATTCTAGTACTTTTATACAACATTTCACCAAATTTGCACATCATCATAAAAGTTGTGTAATTCACTCTTCTACGTAGTTTTGAAGAATTTATACAATATATGGACGATTAAGTACGTGATTTTAGTATTTTTATACAACATTTACCAAATTTATACATCGTCATAAAAGTTGTGTAATTCATTCAACTCATCAATATATAGTGAAAAGGGGTATACCAAATGATGAACAGTACTAATTCAATAGAGTTTAATAGAGTTTATATCAAAATGTGTTGAATGATATATACTATATGATGTAGTTTGTTGGTTACATATGTTATCATAAAGTGTTGAATGATATATACTATATGATAAGGTGTATTGGTTACATATGTTATAATAATGTGTTGAATGATTTATATAATACCATGGGACACAATATGTTAACATGTGTAACCAATACATCTTATCATCATTCAATACCATGGGACACAATATGTTAACATGTGTAACCAATACATCTTATCATGTGGTATATATCATTCAACACATTATGATAACATATGTAACCAACATACTATATCATATAGTATATATCATTTAACACATTAAGATAACATACTCTTGTATAGACTCTATTAAACTCTATTATTTCATTCAACATATGTAATATAAATTCATCGAAAGTACGTAGGAGAGTGAATTACACAACTTTTATCACGATGTACAAATTTGGTGAAATGTTGTATAAAAATACTATAATCACGTACTTAATCGTCCATATGTTGTATAAATTCATCGAAAGTACGTAGGAGAGTGAATTACACAACTTTTATCACGATGTACAGATTTGGTGAAATATTGTATAAAATACTATAATCACGTACTTAATCGTCCATATGTTGTATAAATTCGTCGAAAGTACGTAGGAGAGTGAATTACAACTTTTATCACGATGTACAAATTTGGTGAACTGTTGTATAAAAATACTAGAATCACGTACTTAATCGTCCATATGTCGTATAAAATTCATGAAGAGTAAGGATTCACTTTCATGTACCCCAGGTGAGTGAATTATACAACTTTTTTCAATTTGTACAAGTTTGGAGAAATGTTGTACCCAAATGCTAGAATCACGTACTTAATTGTCTATATGGCGTACCCAAATACCATAATCAGGTATCACGTATTAATTCAAGTACCGTTCCAACAAACATCAAAATTTCATACATCCACATATCAATGCATCATTCATTGCACTCGGTACAAACATAACTAAATCATTCATTAAACTGACAAAAGGAGCTTACACTAAACGCCTTACACAAACTCCCTAATATTACACTAACACCCGCTAACACTGAAAACTTATAACCATTATAACTTCAACCAAAACATCACCATCATTGTGAAGAACACAGAAGAAAACACCCAAGAAATATGTATGAAATTGCCATTCACTTCATTCCTTGATGAACCACTGATAGTTGACACCCTTGAAACCACATCAGCAACCTCTCCACATTCAGTTTTTTCTTTCACAGTTGAATGACTACATGCCTCATTTCCTACATCAATTCAACTGGGCAACCTTGGGAGCCAAGAGTAGCTTTAACCGACGTGCACCAACGAGAAATTTGCACTGTGGGTTCTTGTTAGGGCAACAGTAACACAAGTGACCCTTTGAAGCTTTCTCTTGAGATTCAACAACTTTAATCTCACACTTTGATGGGCATTTGCTGTAAGGTGTTTTGTCATACCTCAAATCGATAAAGCGAGCATTTTCAGACCTGTTGTTGATGGAACATGACCCCATGGAGAAAACCCTCGCCTCCCAAGCTTCAACCTGCAACAAAAAATGGCGTCCAACTGAAGATGCAAGGAAGAAAAGGGCAAAGAAAAACCTACTACACAAATTTGGGCATTTTGGCTCAATCAACACCCAACCGAAGCAGGACATTTAAATTCAAGCAAAACCCTACCAATTTTGCGTACAAAAAATAGGAAATAGCATATTTAAGGCTTCATATTTCATATTGGAGTAAAGAGGGAAAAAAAATATCAAATCTTTAAGGGTGCACACCTGAAGCATTCACCATAATTTAAATCTCAACAAACTCATAATCCAGCTACACGTCAATTTTAGCATTTCAGGGTAAAATAATCCGAGAACACAAGAACGATTTATACCTCCCGATTATCTTGTCAACACGACACGAACATTTGGCACATACATTATCAATTCATCACCATAGACGCATACACACATATATACAGATACAGAAAATTTTCAAATACATAAGACGAATTCGAGTGTAAAAAGCGATAATTTAGAGCGTGAAAAGAGTAGAAGATACGTACGGTGGGGTTGATCTTTATGCCGGTGTTAGGTTTCCAAGCGAATTTTTCTGGTGCTTCGGCGGACCTCGGTAGCGTAAACACTTCGGCGCCGAAAAGCTCCGCAGCGGAAACCCTACAACGGTGGAAACCAACCTCAACAGCGGGAAAATTCCCTCAACGTCGGAAACCTCTCAACTGGGTAGTTGTACGCATCGGAAACCGACTTATCCGTCACCCACCACCTTCGTAACCTAAGCTCGCCGAATGTGGTCGGTTTTTATCTCAGAAAACCCTATCGCCGGCCCCTTTTCTTTTTTTTTTTTTTTGATTTCAGATTAGAGAATGAATGGGAAAAGTGATAGCCATCAGGGGTAAATCGATAAAATTGCACACATTAGGTAGTAAAGGAAAATTGGTAAAATGAATTGGATAATTAATGGGGAGAGTTTTGAAAGTGGGAGCTAAGAGAAATTTGACCCACTCAATAGTTATGGATCATTACCTGTAGATTAATCTACGCCGAAAGTTGTCAAACATGTTTGAAAGCAATCATATATTGAGCTTTCCTCTCGCAGTTAATAATATTTGGGTGGGTTCCATTTGTTTTGTCACATGTTGATTACCAACTCTTGTTTTTTAAATATAATACAATATATTTCCACATCGAATGAAAGGACTTGGTTGTTACATTATATACACACAGTCACACACATGATAGCATAGACAGATTACCAACTCTTGTTTTTTAAATATAATACAATATATTTCCACATCGAATGAAAGGACTTGGTTGTTACATTATATACACACACATGATAGCATAGACAAACCTTTTCTAATTAATTCAATTATTAAATAAAACTAATGTAATATTATTATCTTTAAACCGAACACTTGGTGAAATGTAATCAGTACTCTAATCGGACCTACCACTACGACGCGCCTGGCCCGGTACTCCGTAATCAATGCTGAGTGGAGGTCATATTATTAGGCTGACCTCGACTAGATTGGCCATTCAGCTTCTTTACTTTAGTATGTATTTGGCTTGATACTTCTTTTGTCCATATGAATGCCACCATGTTGATAATTATTCATTTATTCTATACTTTTTAACATAAATTTCATATTTCTCAGTGTTTATAGTTCGGTCACTTTTACTTCTGCTGCAACAACAAAGAAATGCATGCAATATAATTTTAAAGTAAAAAGGAAGTAATATAAAGAGGTACCCTTAATTAAAGAGTCTATTACGATTAAATTGATTGTTTTCGAATTTTTTATTTTTCATTTCACTGTATTCAGTGTTTTTGCACTAAAAGGTTATCCAACCTACCTTACAAGTTCCTAACATTCTTGATTAGTATATCTACGTGTGAAAATCGAGAAGTTTTCTCCCACAATAATAAATTTATCTTCACGACCAGAGCCAATTCAAAAGTCACCAATAGAATAAATTCATAGGTTAGGCCAGTGCATAAACAACCCCACATGGTTGGGACCGGATAAATAATATTAAAGAAAAGCTTATTAAACAGACATTGGCAGTATAAATTCGTGTGTAAATAACTACATATGAAGGCTGAACTCTGAAGCTCTATTCTTGATAATTACATAGCAAACCATAACTCCAAGCTTAGCACCTAATTAATAGCGTCGTCCATGGCTTCCTCCAACATACCAAATGATTACCCATGGCCGTCAACAGTTAATGTGTCAAATTTCATATTCACAAAACTCAAACCAAATAGCAACTATGAGATCTGGAAAGAGCAAATGGTTTGCCTGATTAAGGGCCAAGACTTGCTCGGTTTCATTGACGGCAGCATTCAACCACCGCCGCCTCAAACGCAACAAGAAAACTATGTTCGCTGGAGAAGAAGTGATCAGCTTCTTAAGGGATGGATTTTAGCTTCACTGAATGAAACATTGGCTTCTCAAGTTGTCACCTTTAATACTGCAAGAGATGTTTGGTGGGAGTTGGAGACCCAGTTTCTTGAGCTCACACAAACTCTACACCAACAGCAGAATACTTCTCCGGCTAATAGTACGTCAGCAAGAATTTTAAATTCCAATATTCTGATTTTACAGAATTTCTGCAATTATCATTTCTCAAAAATAATATTATCTTACTTGATATTAATTCTACTATATATTTGAGAGTTCAAAACATTATTCTAAGATTTCATTGCTAAAAGATATTTCACTTAAATATACGCATCAACTTTTAAGCCTTCAAATATTGATTTAACATGAATATGTCATGTACGTAAATTAACTACTAAAACTTAATCTGAAATCCGACGCAAGTAAAACCTTTTCAATTAAGTCATCTTTAGAATCGAACAATAGCTATAAAGTTTTATATGATTCAACTTTTTAAAAGATGGGAAGTTCCAAAAGATAATTTTCAGATAAAAAAATAAGTTGCTTCCCAAACTATTATTATTTTTTCAAATTTTGATCCAAAGTTTGAAACATCTCAATTTGTTATTTGAATTTTATAAAAAATTTTAGATTACAATCTCTTTGGTGTTATTTTTTTATTGGAAATTGATCACGTGTCAATACTAAAATGACTGATATGACAATTTGAAAATGTTTGTAAGGTTCGGATGACAACTTAAAACATTTTAAACTTTTAATAAAAATTTGAAAAAATACCATAATCTGGGAGAACAACTTATAAGTTTTTCTAATTTTTATTAGTATTGTTACCATATCAACTATCCACAATTTAAGTATTTATTAATATGAGTTATTCATAAAAGTGATAACCCGGAGGCCAAAAACCTTTATCATACGAGCTTACTACTTACGTACAGTTAGTGTTTTTTTTATTTTTTTAAAGGGACAATACTTCTTACTCGGTGAAAATATTAGAATAACAAGTTAAGTTTCAAAATATAATTCATTGACTCACAAAACAAAAACGCGAAAACATTGTGTTCTTATTCAGATGGGAGACTGGAAGAATGATTAATATATTAAATAAAGTAGAAAATGTGTTTGTAATAGCTTGGTACACTCCACGGCTTCCTCACATTCGGATCTCTATCTTCCAACTTTGTGTTTTATCTCTTGTTTTATTTTTCATATGTTACCCATATTGATAGGTAATGGAGATTAGAAGGAAATACAAATATGATAGGAAAAAACAATTAAAAAAATTTCTTCTAATCTTGTAACCAGCCTATTAATACGTTTAGCATATGTAAGCGAATAAAACCAGAGATAAAGACATGACTAAAACGGAAAATCTAATATCTTTCCTCAGTCATGTAAAATCATTACCCATGGGCCACGGCCATCAATAATTTATGCGCCAAATTTCATGTCCACAGAGCTCTGGTTTAACTACCCACATACCAATTACGAGATCTGGAAACAGCAAATGCTTTACCTGGTTGAGGGCCAAAACTTGCTTAGGTTCATCGACGGTAGCGTTCTACCCCCGCAGCCTCAAACACAATATGAAGACTATCTTCTCTGGAGAAGGAGCGATCGGCTTCTTAGATCAAGGATTTTGGGTTCGCTCCATGAAAATTTGGTTCCTGAAGTTGCCGACATGACAACTGCGAGAGATGTTTGGTTGAAGTTGGAGAATAAATTTTCTGAACTCACAGAGAGACTACTGGTACGCGAGTAAGATAATTTAGTTCCCGTATTTGATATTGCTGGACTGCAATTTGTGTCTAAGGGATCGTTCTACTAATGACAAAAGAGTTTATTGCAACAAAAACCCTGTGATATACCTAATTAGCACTCAAAACCCTGTGATTTGAAAATTCTCAAAACGAATCTTGTGATCGTAATAAATTAGCACTTAGAACCCTGTGATTTGAATTTCTCACAGCGAACCTTGTGATTTAACATGTATGTATACATATAATATAGGTTTATTAACTATTAAAACTAAAATGTTAAATTCGTGCATGTAACACCTATTCAAATAGGTCATAGTTGTCACAATCAGAAAACAACTTAAATGTTTTATACGCAATTTCTCCGTTTATTTAATATTCAATATTTAAATTTTTCAAAGAATTAATAGGGAAAAGTGAATTGATGAGGTAGAAAATAATTTTTGCAGCGGCTAGGGCAATACAGAGATTTGATAGAATACGTACCACTTCAGAAGGCAGCGTTACGGGGCGACTGGGAGACAGCTAAAAGATTCCTTGACCAAGATCCTCGCGTCGCGATCGACCATAATAACATGACTCCTCTCCATTTCGCAGCCGGAACAGAAAATTCAGTTCATTTAGTACAAAAGATGGTGGAAATGATGCCCGACGATGCAATTGCACAAACAATAAGTGGGGGCGAAACTGCTTTACACATTGCTGCAAGTGTGGGCAACCTAGGCGCAGCAACTATTTTGGTAAACAGAATGCCCAGTTTGCTCTATGTACAATTTCCTGTTTATGGAATACCTACATTTCCAATTCAGTTAGCGGCAATGTACGGACAAAAAAAAATGGTTGAATATTTGATCTCCGTCACCAAGGAGCAAATAGCTTACGATGGCAAGTCCGGACTCCGGCTACTTCTACTTCTAATTGGAGCTGAATTTTTCGGTCAGTAATTACAATCTATGTTCTAATTATTAATTAATTTTCTCTAGACCTTCTATTTTGTTAAACATCAATTAGCCACTGCATGCTTATAATGGTGTTCAATAATTCATACATACATGTATGAACAGATATAGCATTGGAATTGGTTATTAAGCACCCGTATTTGGCCAAACTGAGCTACCCTGACGGTGTTACTGCTTTGTCAGCATTAGCTATCAGGAAAAAAACTCCCATTCAGGGTGGAAGTTTCTTTGCCTTCTGGGGGCGTTTCATTCCCATAGGTGAGATCTCTCTATCTAGTCCCCGAATATAGAAATTAAAGAAATATTCCTCAATTGCTTTAATTTCCTTCCTTAATTACAGCAATTTTGCCCGTTTGGCAATTTTATCATGTTACGACTCTGTCCATAATATGCTTTCTGTAGAGTCACTCCCCGGTAGCTTCTCTGAGCCTTTAGAGACTCAAAAGGCACTAAGAAAAGAAAAGGGAAGGACTTAATTGCAAATGTGACAATATATATATATATATTACAGGGCATATCAAGTTGGATCAGCAGAGGATGTTAAATCAGAAAGCACAAAGTCTTGCTCTTGAGCTAATCAGGGAAATGGAGCCTATGAGCTACCATGACGCTGCAGGGATTTATAAAGGCGCAATATTTGATGCAGCAAGAGCAGGCGACAGCCGTATGGTAGAAATGGTCATAGAGGCGTTTCCAAGTGCTCTTGAGATGTTCACGGCTGATGGTCAATCCGTATTTCACGTGGCAGTTGAAAACCGATCCCACAGTGTCTTCAATCTGCTGTATCAGATGGGCGGTTATAAACATCGATCTGTAAATTATGCAGACGATCATGGGAACACCATGCTGCATGCGGCTGCCACATTAGGACCGTCTCACAAACTCAATCAGATTTCTGGCGCAGCCCTTCAAATGCAGAGGGAATTACAATGGTACAAGGTAACAAATTATATATCACTCATATTCTCAAATACAATTCAAAGATACAAATTTGCTTCTACGGGTCAGGGCAATTTTATGAATAAAATTTTACCCGCCACAAAATAAGTGGGTTTACCGAAACAAAAACCATAAATGTCTAATAATGATAAGGAAATTCCATATATATATATATATATGATTTTTTTTCAAAGGAGGTATTTTAGAATATTCCTCAAACATTTTTATTCGTAACTTAATTAATATACACATTTAAATTTTAATATACTTTAAGTTTTCTTAAACAAAACAAGAGAAGAACCATTACTCGCACACATATATATAATATATATTTTGATTTTCTTATCTTATAATTGATATACATATATATATTTGTTTAAATATATATATGAGTGATATAGAGTTTTATATAATATATATATTTTTTGATTTTCTTATCTTATTAATTGATATAAATATAGATATATATATATTTGTTTAAATATATGAGTCAAATAGATTTTTATATAAATTTTTATATAAACAGGGCTTATGCGGCTCTAATATGATACGTGTCAATTATGTGTGATTTCCAGCATACATGTTTTCGATAAAGATTGCCCCGAAAATGAGATTTTTTTAGTTATGGATAAAAAACAATCATCTTCCAAAAATACAAATAGAAAGTAGTTGGTATCTCGATTTTGGTTTTTTTCTATTTCTAAATAGATAAAAATATATATATATAATTTATACATTATTAATTGAATCAATATATAATTTTGTAAATATTATGTGGGATAACTTTGTGGTTTTATGAAAACATCAACTTATAGTCTTATACAATATAAGCTCTAACACATACACATATAAGAAGTGTATCATATATGTATCATTTTTTATATATGTATAAGGGTTTATCGTTTTTTGCACCCCAATTTTTGGGGTGATTTGCAGTTTATTACTCAACCTTTTAAATTTTACACTTTAGTATCCAACCTTTGAATTTTGTTGCAGTTAAGTATCTAATTTCAAATCCAACCAATAAGTGCAAAACAAGTGTCATTTTCTTAATGGTCGGATTTGAAATTGGGCATTTAAGTGCAACAAAATTCAAAGGTTAGATACTAAAATACAAAATTTTAAAGATTGGGTATTAAAGTGTAAAACACCCCAAATATTGAGGTGTAAAAAAAGATTAACTCTATGATACATATATAAAGACGGATAGCTGATAGATTGCCGTTCAAACTATTTTAATTATTGCATCCGTCCGAAAGCGACGTGTTACAATATTTTTCCACCACAATTGCTTTTTAAAGTTTTTCAACTGATGGTTTAGGAGCAAACCGGGTCGATTCGGGAGGCAGGTTTATGTACACACCTGTTTGCGTTTCCCAAGTTTGAACTAAAGTGTTTCAACAAAAAAAAAAAGGTTTGAACTAAAATGATGGTGTCAAATGAATACTTGATGATTTATACATCATCCAAGAGCATATAAATGACAACAGTTTTAAATTTTTAACAGTATTACGAACAATATTCAATAACAAAATTGAAGGAAATATTCTCATTGAGTTGTTCATTACTCTTTCATAAATAATTGTCCGAGGGGAAATTCTCTGTTAGTTTGAGATGGTGGTAATTCCTGTGAATTTAAAATCTCAGCACATATGAGCAAAAAGCTTAAGCCTATTTTTCTTTCGTCACCTATGACTAATAGAGTGTGATTCCTACCTACCTCTTTTTTTTTTTTTTTTCGTCGTCCTTATAAAATGTTAGGAAAACATGTAAAAAAAGGGATAACAACTATTCCCAACTTACATTTTTAGGATAAACTTTTTTCCACGGAAAGTTAGCTCTTAACTAAAAAAAATCGCATTTTTATCAGAAATAGTTACATCTGACTACCTTGTATTTAGACCTAATTATAATACAGTCCATTATTATCCGAAAATTGCATTGTAGTCCCTAATTTTGAGAACCATTTGTGATCCCTAAAATTCTGTCATTTCATTCCAAAAACACCCCTAATTTGTTGTTAAATTCATAATTTGTAGGATGATTTTGTAATTTTGGTCAAATATTCAATGTAACACTCATAAAACCATCAGGGGTATAAGTGTACTTTTACAAATTCCGTTAAGGGATCTCTGACCAAACAAGATTAATAGGGACTAAAACGTAATTTTCTGATAATAATGAACTGCGCTATAATTAAGTTTAAATGCAAGCTAGTTAGATTTAAATCATCCTTTTTGATCAAGTTAATCACCATCGGAAAAATGACATGTTCATCAAAGTGGCGTGTATGCCATGCATGTGTGTTATTATTTGTCCATTTTTTCCAATGACTAGGCTAACCACTTTAGCCACATAAAAAAATTATTATCCACTAAAAAACGGGGCAATTTCAAAAAACTCCCCATTAGTTTGAAGATTTTTACTTAACTCCCCAAAAAATTATATAAAATATGATATAAATACTGCATTAGAATATTTTAGTACTATATTATTTGAAATTTATACAACATATTTTGAGAGTTAAGAAAAATTATACAACAAAATAGGATATAAATACTGCATTATATCATATTTGTACTACACGTGGGGAGTTAAGTAAAAATATGGTGCCCAATTAGGAAGTTAAGTAAAAATATAATGCCAAAGTGGGGATTTATCCAACATTACCCGCTCAAAAATTGACATTAATTTTTTAGTCATAGTTACCAGTTATTACACGTTATATATATTATATATGGAAAATTATATCCACCTATTCTCAAGTTTAGCCTAATTATAATCCGATTCCTATTTTTTACCTAGTTGGCATGTAATACCTAAATTCTACATTTCGTTTGAGATCTCAGACGTTCGTTATGGTTCCGTTAGGTTAAAAAATTATCATTGCCAAATTTCAAAAAGTACATGGATCGTTTTGTTATTTAAAAGACACTATAGAGATGTATTTTTATTAAATTCAAGGGTAATTTGAGAAGAACAACTGGTCAATCTAGGAACCCTAACAGGTGTCAGGGAACTCAAACGGAATGTAAAATTTAGAAACTATATGACCAATATACGGAGAATAAGGATTGAGTTGTAATTAGTCAAACCTAAAAGTAGTTAGATAAAAATTTTCATATATATGTTAAATAAACTCCATAGTCGTAAGCAGAACTTTAATAACAAAGGTTTTTAAATGATTATTTTTATGATAAGGTTTTGTTTTGCAATTTTGAGAAACATGAACTTTTTATACGGTAGGATTTTTCACGTTCAAACTTTTTTTATATGGTATAATTTTTCATGTTCAACTTTTGAGGAACATAAAATTTAGGATCAGTGTAACAAGGGGACGAGTGTTTTACACTTGCCGTGTAGTTAGTGGAAATTTTAGGGAAAGTGACCAATCAAATGGCAAGTGTAATACACTTGCCCTTTTAATTGGAACGGGGTCTGGATTAGATTTTCCAAAATTTAGTAGGTTTATATGGCAAATTCTTGAATTTATCCACATTTACTAGAGCAAATTACGATCGTTATTCGTTAAGTTCTTTTCATCGACAAAATACCACCTTGTCTTTTCTTACAGGAAGTCGAAAAGCTCACACAGCCACGTGCGAGAATATATACCAACGATGCTGGCAAAACTCCTCCAAGGGTTTTCACCGAGGAGCACAAACAATTGAAGGAAGAAGGAGAGAAATGGATGAAAGATACATCAGCATCATGCACCATAGCCGCAGCCCTAATCGTGACAGTAATGTTTGCCGCAGCTATTACAGTACCAGGTGACTACGATAACTCCACCGGCTTCCCTACGTTTTCTAAGGACGGAGGGTTCATAGTATTTGGCATTTCCGATGCTATCTCGCTCTTCACATCTGCCACTTCTCTATTGGTATTCTTGTCTATTTTGACATCACGCTATGCAGAAGAGGATTTTTTGCATGCTTTGCCCAAGAGATTGATCATTGGCCTCGGCACACTTTTTCTATCCATAACATTTATGATGGTGGCTTTTAGCGTGACTATCTATCTTGTGTTTGGTCAAAAGAAGGCGTGGCTTCTCATTCCCGTGGCGGCACTGGCTTGTTTGCCTGTTTCTTCATTTGTTCTATTACAGTACCCCCTTCTTGTGGATTTGATTTCTTCCACATATGGTCGGGGAGTTTTCGGAAAACAAAGCGATCGTCCTTTTTATGCATAATTAAACAGGACGCGGCTCAAAACTTTCCATGTGTCAACCCTTTTCAAATTCCACTATCTAAGATGATTACCGAGACAAATTAGTCTCATGAATCTCGGAAACAATGTAATTGCCGCATTGCATGTAGAGATTAACAAAATATACTTTCCCTTGATTTAATAAAATTTTACAGCATTATTGATTCTTTTTTAATATATATCTACATCTTTAATCTAAGTATGAAGTGTGCATCGCCAATATTGGACAAGGTGGCCCAGTAATTTTGTGACGCGGAACATCCCTAAGGTAATGGATTTGACCTGTTAAGTGTTGATCCCAATTTAAAATAGCAATATCCCCCTTTTGTTAATTCACTAGATAACTTGCCACCGCGCGAGGCGCGGTGGTCATGCCCGGCAAAGGTGTCTCAAGCTAAATTATCAGAAGAATACATTTCATTAAGGATTAAACCTAAAAAATAATATTATATTGGAAGAACACATCATTGTAACGCGAACATAACACCATAATATTTGTCATATAAAAGCTCTCATCTAATTTGAGATATGTTACATATTAAAATATAGCACAATACATATTCATAAGTAAATTTTCACATCATTGGCTGCATAATCAAAATTTTCATATACTAAAGAAATTAAAAAGAATTACATAAATTTTAATCAACCTAATCTCATGTATTGTAATGAAGCAATCTTTGTTCCTCAATATAGATAATATATCAGAATAGAATTCTTCGCCATCAGACGAGTTAGTTCCCTTCTTCTTTGGCACCACGGTCACAAGCTTCACTTCATGCTTTCTCATTAGCTATATCATTAGAAGATAATCACATCATGCATTGATATTTAGCCGTTGATATTGAGTCTTCCAAGTAAAGGGAATGCTTAATGCACTTGCTTTGCTCCTTCTATTCACACAGGTTGCTCGCTTGGCTTGAATCCCTTGATAAGCTTGAAGAATATCCTCTTAAGTTCTTAGCGTACCAAGCATTCAAATACCATTTTTGGATGGATAGTATTATCATCATACCACCAAAGTTCATGCAGCGGTAGTATGTAATTGCCACATTTTATTGGAAAGACACGCTCACATTTTTAACGTGAAAGCAATAAAACAAATTTATTCCTACGTTAGCAAACACAACCAATGTAGAAGAAAGAATATGTATAATAAAATTTAGTAAATAAATAAATCTCAAAAATAAGAGAGGTGGTATTTTAGGGAAAAATGTATGCACATTGATGATTGATAAAAAAAAAAAAAAGTAATTCATGGGAATACTATACATGCGTGCAATTAGTATAATTTAACCAAATGTTAATAAAAATTAAACAAACGTGATGGAAATTGACCAATTGCATATTTATGAATGGAATAATAAGACCAATTGCATATTTATGAATGGAATAATAAAAGGTGTAAAAATACTGATAACGAACCTTTAATAATACTGATGAGGCCAAATCACGCTCGGATCATCCCCGTACATGTGTCAAAATCTAGACGGCTCAGATCAACTTGGCCCTTGGGCTTAGACGCTCGTGAATATGGGCTCGCGATAATGGACCCGGCCTATCCTCCGCAACCTTGCCGCCCAAGTCCCAGAATGCATCCCTCGAGCGTGGGTCCTCCTCCAGGTCCCACCTAACGCTCGACGTACCGCCTCGCAGGGATAAGCGCAACTCAAGACTAGCGTCCCAGGCACAGGACTTCCTTGCTTGCTCCACGCTCGGGACCATCCTGACGCTCGCGTCACTCGCAGTGCTCACGCGGTCCTCAAAGCGTAAGACCCACCCCGAGCGTCCCAGTGCTCGGACAAGACCATCTGAACCATCCTTTCCTTTGAATGTCCCGATGCTCGTGCAAGGTCATCCTTGACACTCACATCAGCGTCCCTGTGCTCGTGTGGCGATCCCCAGGCCTCCCGACGCTCATACAGCTTCTGTGCAACTGCCACTGACACCCCCGGGTAGGGTGCACACCAATCTCTGACATCCACCAACACCCGTACATGGGAATAATTCAGGGATGTCACTTTCATACCATCACACGCTGCCATGTGTCTAGGGCAACGTGGGTTTAGGACCACACGGTCACTTTTACCAAATTACCCCTGCCCCTAACATATAAATATGGGAATTTTACACTCACATTCCCTAAGCCATACATCCTGCACCAAATACGCATTGCACATTGGACTGGACATATTTTCTCTGCATCTTCATCTTCCCCAAGCTCATTACATTTCATCATCTCTGGTGTTATCCTAGCTCGAAGAACCCACGCATCATCGGAAACCCAGTTCCTAAGGCTCAAAACGCCTGTGATGGTCTTCCTTTCCTCAAATAAATTCTAAAGTGATTGGTGTCTAAATCCCTTCCAAGTTTCTGCACCATCAAATACGACAAAAGAACCTCGTTTAAATCCAAAGTTTCGCATTCAACTTTAATCAATGTAAACTATTTTTTTAATTTTGGTTAAAAAAAAGAGCTCAATTAACGTAAAAATAACTATAAATACAAATTTAAAAATCGAGCAAATAAAGACTCCAATGTGTAAGCACCTATACAGGTGTTGTAAAAGTTATTCAACCACATCTAACAAAGTATAATTATCAATGCATTGCGTATATTTATATTATGCCTTCGCTGCCACGTGTATAATTTGCAGGAGATAAAACATTACCTCTTAGTTTGGGTCTTGTCTCTCACACATGAAAATTTTTCCCTTCCTAGGACATAAAAGGGGAGACTTTTAACTTCACATGTAGTTTATATAGGTTTGTTTTCTATTTTCAAATGAACAAGGCATAGTTCCCAATTTAATTGTTTGATGTAATGTCACAAATATATAAATATATGACAAATGCAAACATATTATAAAACCACAGGCATACGGATTCAGCCATGCCGAAAATAGGAACAAAAATCTTAGTTCAGCTAATATCTTTCAACACATAGAACTGTAGAAGAATATATAAATGTGTAAGTGCAGTCTAAAGCGAAAAAAAAGGAAAAAATTTCATTTAGAAATTAATACCTGCATAAGAGAATAGAGAATTTGCAAGTTGCTGATAATATGGATCATTCATCAATTTCTGAAAGATCTATTCAATTGCAAGCATTTGTTCACCTAAGGTACCAGGAACAATCAGTAATCTATCATGTAAGCTAAAGAAATAGTTGTCCTGGGGAAATATCTTAATATCAGCTGTCGACTCTTAAACTAATGACCTATTAAAGCATTTGAGTAAAGTTAAAGAACTTGTCTAAATGTATATGATTGAATAAACATGAGTCAAATAACATGGTCAGTCATTGCTTTATTATGCATAGGAGAACATGATCCTTGCAAAGCCACGGTTGCAGATAGAGAACCATTATTAACTACATCAATTATTTCTTTTCTAACTCCAAGTTACTGCAACATTTAAGATGAGGACATTACAATAATTCAAGCAAATATTAGACATTAACCGAGCAATAATTTAAGAGCATCTAAATTTTCTGCAACAACATAGAGCAGACTCACCTTATGATGGCTCCACCCTTCCCAATTATTCCGCCACAAGAACTGTTGTACACAACCTGTCTAATTTTTTATTCGGAATAGAGATTTTTCCTTTCAACCATAGTTTCGTTGTTCATACAGTAGATAAGAACCACTACTACAAAGATTATTACACCCTTGATCGGAAATATCGATTCCTTATTGACCCTTTTTTAGACTCACAGTGAAGGAGTCGAACATCTTTAGAAACTATTCTTACTGGAAAGTTAAAGGCATTCTTTACCTCATCTAACAATTTAGAGGGAATGAGATCAAGTGCATTTACAATCTCATCAACTTGTATAGAGACCAAGAAAATCCTATCAGATGTGTCGAGAAAATACTAATAATTGCGTGACAATTAGACATAAAAGAACATCAAGAAGAAAGCATAAGAAGAACCATATACCCCATTCTTCATGCTACATGCCATACGATAGCTAGGAACACTGACAGAAGAAGATTACAGATTGACAAATAACAGGTAATTATTCTCAAAAGTAGTTGAATCCCCAAAAAATCCTGTAACCAGAATATACATAATTACAACTACTCACCACACAACGAAAACAATAACAACGTAAAAGACGTTTTTTCTTGCTTCATTATATCCATAATTAAGAAACAGATTTGAGTCAAATTTTCCAAGGTTTTTCAAACACTTGTATCTCCTAGAATTCCAAAGCAACGTATCAGAAAAGCATGAAAAAAATTAAATATGGTTTCCCCCAATCTTGTCATACAGGCAACTACACACACACTGAATAGAAAGTACATGCATCACAAGCATGTAAATGCATTTTAGTATTAATTAGACCATGCTACAACATCTATAATAACGGTGGTGATACTTTAACATAACAAAATAAATTCATGTTCTCATATTCAATAAAACAGATGCAGGTGTGAACCACATATAATGCATTATATAAGTTTTTAATTTGAAGGGTCATGCATAATCTTTAATTAACATTATTTTTGCAAGTTTCAAGAAATGTTTTGTCCGCATAAAAGATTCACTAAAAAGCAAAAGCTCTTGTACCATACAATATAATAAGTGTAGGGAGAGGGGTGATATCTTACAATAAAAGGATTATTTGGAATTAGCACGCCGAACAACAAATGTAAGCCAAATTTCCCAAAATTTCAATTACCAAACAGTTAATGCACAAAAGACTACGGAGCTGAACATACATAATGTTTCATATCCTTCAACAAAAATAAAAGCAAGACTAAAGCCATAAAAGGTGTGGCTGGCCATGTAGTAGCCTCCCTATCTGAAATGCAGATCATAGGCAAAAATTATGTCATCATTATGGCTTTACGCAAATTAGAGCACATCTTTAAAAGATCGAATGAAATAAAAATCTATTTATTTTTTCCACTTTGTAACTTAATAAACTTGTTTAAATCGATATAGGAAGGCATAAAAAATCATGTGTAGTTCTAATTACCTCCTTTAATAGAGCCCTCGGATTTTTTCTCCTCAATACCTTCTAGATCTCTTGCAATAGAAACAAAAAGTTTCGAAAGTTCAACAGAAATTTCGCAATTTAGCTTCCATACTATGCATGATCAGATTATTCAGGATACAAGCAACTTATGGAAATAAGTGTTTTTGACATTAAAGGTAAGAAACTGTAGACAATCTTGAATTTCAATTTGATTTAGGTAAGTTGTTTGCTTTCAGATAAATGAAAATTTATTGTTTATTTAAAAGAAGTAGAAAATAAATAAAGTAGACGAAATTATTTGGCTTAAACCACTTTCCTTGAGGAAAGACAAGAAAATAGATTTGAAATTCTCTTTTATGCAAACAATATTTTAAATGATACAAGAATTACGAATCCAACAACTCACTTGTCCCAAGCAAAAAACAACAAAAAGATGATACAAATTTGAAATTTGTACCAATATTCCAACTGAAATCCTTTCACCTTTCAACTTCAAAATTAAATATCAGCCCAAGTCCATCAAAAACTTTGGGAAATTTCAAATCATGAAAACCACTCAAGACCTACCTATATATAAACTGAGAAAAGATTAAAGGCATTAAGAAAAGCTCTAATCAACTTAACATATATTAGGTAAAGATGTCGAATTATAAAATAAAATAAATGAACTTAACGTAAAATGAACTCAGTTTTTTGGTGCAAAAATAAATCGTAAAACATGTAAAAGATCAACAATCAGTCTGACATAATTCAACCTATGCAAAGAGAAGCCTCACATAATTCAATCTATGCAAAGAGAAGCTCACACTGAGACTATGTTTTCCACGTATTACTGAGCCACATATTCGTGTGACATGATTTGTACTTCAAAAACTCTGTGACATAAATTTCTCTCAGCTAACTTGATTCATATATGGTTGGATCCCAGAACAGAAATTATGATATGAGAATCACAAAACTTCCAGGATAAAATAACAGGAAAATGTGTAGTAAAACATATATAATTGACTGACCTCTCAAAGTTATTACATTCCCTATTAATTTAGAAACAAAATGATATATTGATTCTTTTCAAACATGAAACAAATAAGAGCTAATTGCTAAAAAAGAGTGATAATAGGATTGTGGTTGACAATGAACACCCTGCATTAGTTCAGTAAATCTCAATATTCCAACTCAAACTCAGATTTTGCCCAATTCTTACCGGAATTTATACAAACACCATCAGCTCATTCATCAGTCATCCTGAAATTCAGGCAACAATCACATATCGACCAAGAATTTTCGATAAAATCAATAGTCACACCTTTCGTCCACCCAATCAGCTGTATCAGATCTAAAGATGATGGATGATTCTTCAAATCGACAGAAAAAGAAGCTCACAGCTCACTTACGAGACTTCGCTTTCGATTAAACAGGAATTCCACCCAAGAAGCGATTTCCCACCCATAAAACCCAAAAAAAACACCAAATTTTTCTACTTAACATACATAGGCCAACCTCAATGAAATGCCACCTCCAATCGGCATATTAGAAGATCGAGAAGCAGAATTATAAATGCATGCAAAAGAACAAACAACATAACCAAAGAAGAAAAGGCATGACAGTTCAATCAGATATTCAAGAAAAAGAAGGAAGGAATCAGGCCATATAATAAGAAACCGAGGAATTGATACCTCTTCAAAATATATAAAAAAGTCCCAACCATTATAACACAATGCGAAAACTAAAAGCACGAGAAAATTAAAGGAGATACCTTACTCTGAAAAGACAACAGAGTCCGACAAGCGAATAAATTCAATCCTGCTCTGAGAATCGAGAAGCCATGTCAAAAGAACGGAACGGGAAAAAGTTAAGGCAAAATAGTAATCCATGAGCGATGGGTGAAGGGCACATCGAAACTTTCGATGGTGCACACTCACCGCGATAGAGCTGTCTCCAAGGGCTAAAAGCAGGGGAGCGGTTGGATACTCGGATGGGTGGCGAGTTTTGGACTATCATCCATAGATTGTGAAATTGGGGGAGCGGAGGGTCAGGACGGGTCTAATCATGGTGGCCATAGTACTGTTGTATCAATTGCGGGAGCAGCTATAGAGTTTCGATGGTTGAGAAAAAAAATTATTCTGAAAATTTTTGGAAGAAGAGAGAAGAGGGATAGGCAGAATGGCCACCTTTTCACCCAAAGCGTGTTGAACAAATATTATTTAAAAGGTAGGTATCAGATGCGGCCGACAGATAAATTCCAATTGTGCGCTTGGTCGGCCAATTAAAAACTCACTCTTATAAATATGTTAATTAAATAAAAAATAGCTCAGATTAAAACTATTTAAATGATACTTAAAGACGAGTGCAAGAAGATTTATTTGTTCATCACGGACCACATGGAGAACTCAATGGATATTGTGACGCCCGGAGCGGTGGGCTACCATATCCCCCGTACCTAAACCCAAGCCCACATATGAAATGGACTTCCATACATGAGCCCAAGTCTAAGCGAACGGGGAGCTACACACACGGCTAAGCGGAGTTAAGTTCCAATTGTGCGCTTGGTCGGCCAATTAAAAACTCACTCTTATAAATATGTTAATTAAATAAAAAATAGCTCAGATTAAAACTATTTAAATGATACTTAAAGACGAGTGTAAGAAGATTTATTTGTTCATCACGGACCACATGGAGAACTCAAAGGATATTGTGACGCCCGGAGCGGTGGGCTACCATATCCCCCGTACCTAAACCCAAGCCCACATATGAAATGGACTTCCATACATGAGCCCAAGTCTAAGCGAACGGGGAGCTACACATTAACTCCGCTTAGCCGTGTGTGTAGCTCCCCGTTCGCTTAGACTTGGGCTCATGTATGGAAGTCCATTTCATATGTGGGCTTGGGTTTAGGTACGGGGGATATGGTAGCCCACCGCTCCGGGCGTCACAATATCCATTGAGTTCTCCATGTGGTCCGTGATGAACAAATAAATCTTCTTGCACTCGTCTTTAAGTATAAAACTATTTAAATGATACTTAAAGACGAGTGCACGAAGATTTATTTGTTCATCACGGACCACATGGAGAACTCAATGGATATTGTGACGCCCGGAGCGGTGGGCTACCATATCCCCCGTACCTAAGCCCAAGCCCACATATGAAATGGACTTCCATACATGAGCCCAAGTCTAAGCGAACGGGGAGCTACACACACGGCTAAGCGGAGTTAAGACACAGACAGAGCGCGTAAAAACAAGTAGCAAAATGCGGAACCAATATATAGGATCTAAAAGAGCTCATTAAAAAAATATATATACATTGGCCACACGACCCAAAAGTTCATCAAGTATTCATGATTATCCCAATATATAGTATGCAGACTCGACCTATCCAAGCTAGTGTGACACCGGGACAGACTTCCCCACCTAGCTCGAGCCACCTGTAACTAAAGTGTTAAGGAGAGGGTCAGTTAAACTCGACTGAGTGAGGGGACTAACGCACACCCACACATAAATACATATAGAGCATAGCAATTAATAAAGGGATAGTCATGAACTGAGCTAGGGTTTTGCATACTAAATCATTTTCAAAAGCTTAACATATAATACTTAAAAGAGATCCTAACTCGATTCATAATCCACCAATACATAAATAGAAACAAATGTCTGGCGAGTACGGACCTCCACCAACTCCTCATAACATAACATAAAAACAAATTCACAAATATAAATCCATCCTCACAACCATGGTGTTTCGGGAGTCAAACCCTCTTCACCTACAATGTAAATACATACAGGGTAGCTAACCACGATATGCCTTTCCCAGTTATCCATCAAGGGCTCAAAGTACCACGCCTCCCCAACCTCCAAAAGTCACACATGAATACTTCAAAGGGAACTATACACAGGCCAAACCCGATGGCCCTTGTCGTCCCGAGCATTCCTTACCCATACTTCCCGGGGCCCAACATACCAAATCAAACCAATTTCCCATATTTCAGGGCATACCTCGCTCACATAACATAAACGTACAAAGGGATTCAAATCTTAAGCTTACGTATGCTCATACTTATACCGATTTCATAAACTTAAAGGGGATTCATAAGATCATAAACGTATCTTAAACACATATATTTAACTATATAATAAGTATATAGTTACAGGCAGGATGAGAAATTATCACATAAAGGCTATAGGATTCATAACTACAACAAAAGTTCCTAAACCTCACCTTAAAGCGAAAAGGAGATAGAAATCGGGGCCAAAAGAGCAAACAGACACCTAAACCTCCGGGCTCGACGACGTCCGGAAGAGGCTCTGAAACAAATGAACACAACACCCGAGACTTGGACTTAATTATGTACCAATTAGACGCCCGACAATGCTCATGAATGCAATGTATGCATATGAAGTGCATAAACGTACCACTTAAGACATATCGATTCATAACCCATTCAAATCATATCAAATGGTTCCAAAATTTTAATACAAACAAGTTAACACATAATATAACATGCTAAAAATAATTAGAAGTCATATATGAAGCAACAAAATAACAAAACAAGTGAAGGAAATAAGAAAAGTACAGTAGTCATACAAAACAAGTGAGACACGGTCATGTCTCCTCCGAAGAACAAAATGAGACACGACCATGTCTCGATACAGAACTAAAAAAGCTCGAGATCAGGGTTGAGACACGGCATGTCTCTCCCTATGCACAAAAGGAGACACAGCCATGTCTTAGTATAGAAAATGGAGCTCCTGAAACATGACCGTTTCTGCTTGTGGGAAAGGTTGCTAACACTGGCGTGGCTTCATGTTTGCTTTGTTTTATCCATGGAATTTTCCACAAAAACCCTGTTCAACATTCATATACATGGTAGCAACATAATAGGATACAAAGAAGCAAGAAAACCATAAAAAAATGCACAAAACCAAGCAAAACCAGTCTCATACGCACAAGCTTCATAACGGCAAGAATGATGATCAAAGAAGCAAGAGTTTCAACAAATTTTTCCAAGAACTCAAAGTCATATTAATGGAAACTCAACAACCCTTCAACCAAAATTAAATAGGACTAAAGATATGAAATAAATAAGCCATATTGATCAACATATAAGTTTCAAAACTCAAAATAGGCAAGAGAAGCACATGTTTTTCCAATTCTTTCAAATACACTAACTATTCATCAAGTATGGAATATTCATGAAATCTACAATATAAATCATGATTCGATAGGTGCAAAATGATCATAAGAACAAGGAGATTAAGAATCCTAACTTACCTTCTAAGGTTGGAGCAAGAAAAAGCCTAAACTTGAGCTTGAAATGGGCAACAATGGAGGTTTGGCTTGAGTTGTTTCTCTTCCTTCTTTCGTGGGCTGATATGGTTCGAACTCAACAGAATATGGAGGAGAAAGAGATGTTTTTGGTGTATATTAGTCAAAGAAATGAAAAAGAATAGGTTTCATAGCCCTCAAGTGGGTCCTAGGGGCGTATTAGGTATGCGTGTCCGAAATCTGCATTGTCGGGGGTCAAAATGGCATTGAAAAATTACAAGGCTTGTTCCATTGGGTCCGAATCATCGATTCGAGCTGCACAGAGAAGATGGAACTCGAATCTGAGTTCCCGAGCTCAAGTTATGACTAAATGTCTCAAGGGTGGCCAATTTGCATAACGGCCCAAAAGTTTGAACAAGAGTTTAATTGAGTCCTCTAAAGATCAAACAAGTCCAAAGCACATTTAAAAAATACAATTACGTCCTAAAGTCATATAATCACATAATTCACGAATTTAGCATGCTCAGGATTCAAATTCATAATTCGCAAATTTCACAAATCATAAGTATTCACAACATAAGTTCAAATAGGGCATATTCTTATCAATTAATTCAAATATTCACATGAGAATTTAATAAAAGAAATATAATTCAAATATAAATGCATCAATTAATATGAAAATAAATGTAAATACGGAAATTAAACTCACACGTGATACAAACCTGTACGTACGGGCAGACGGGGTGTCACAACCTCCCCCTTTCAGAGAACCTGGTCCCCATGTTCGCCTCGGCACTGAACAACTCCGGGTACAAACTTCTCATTGGGTTCCCAGACGCCCACCCCTTGTGTATGTATATTGAAACAGAAAAAATCCAAACCGTATAATTCATAAGAAATAACTATATCTGACTATTCTGCATTTAGGTCTAACTACAACGTAGTTTATCTAAATTTTGAAATTATATTTTAGTCCCTAACTTTGAGAACCGTTTGTGATACCTGAAATCCGTTTCGGGTTGATTTATGTCATTTCAAAAATACCTTTGATTTGTTAAATTTATAATTCACGGGGATCGTTTTGTTTATATTTGTAAACTATAGAGATGATTTTGTAATTTTGGTCATATATTCAATGTAACACTCATACAACTGTTAGGGGCATAAATATACTTTTACAAATTCCGTTAGAGCCCTCGGATCAAGTAAGATTTACAAGAACTAAAATATAATTTTCCGATTTAAATAAATTACATTATAATTAAACATAAATACAGGGTAGTTTTTCGATTTAAATAAATTATGTTGTAATTAAACATAAATGTAGGGTAATTAGATATAAATCAAGGCAATTCGTAAATGTATTATTGATAACTAGCCTACATGCAGCTCATATTAAGCGTGACCGACTACTAAAGTCGCCCTATCCTGAAAAGATCGCACCAACACTTTTACATAAATAACCAAAACAAATCTAACTAATAAACGTAATACCAACTCAACGAAATCATTAACGTTTCTTCTCAAACATGCACATACAGATAACAGATTGATATATACAAATTTACACCGAATAAAGTATGCGCAGGCTCTGCAAATGCATTCATACATCAAGGGTAGGTGCAACACAAGTTAAAGTTTGGATTACATTTATTTGTTCTCATAAATGAAGAATACCAAAATGGTTTTTTTTTTTTTTTTTTTTTTTTTTACAGCAATACCAAAATGGTTAGTTTTTGTAATCAGCTAACTGCAATGTTTTTGATGTAATATCAAAACCTTTGATGCTTAGACTTCTGATATTTGAGTAATGCTTTATATGTAATTTTCAATTTAGAATAATTTTTTTTATAAAGTGTTAATCAGCCAAACCGCCCCCGTTAGATTGTCAAACCGACCGACGAAAACCGCTCGATCGGTTGATAATAAAATTTAACCCGTAACGATTTAAGTTTTTAGGAACCCGTCTAAAATAGGTCGGATAGATTTTACCATTAAACCGACCAAAACCGATCACGTACGCCCCTCCTACTTGACCGAATTAGGCTTGGGTTAGAATTACTCACAGTTTAAGGTATGATATTATGTGCTAGAGTTAGAAAGGCGCAACAACACATAAAACCCACCAACAAACCAACTAATAAAAGCGCTCTATGCAACTTATATAATTGCTATAACAACACTATTAAATATCTACGTTTCTTCTCCAATGAGATTTATACATACAATTTATATACATTACAGACTACAAACAATTGCATATATATCAGAAAATGTATGCATGTCAAAGATATTACTCTTCCATCCGGCTATTTCAAAATTCAAGGGTAGGTAGAAGATAAGCTAAAATTTGGGATTACATTTATTTAACTTGTTCTCTTAAATGAAGATTACCAGAATTGGCTCAAGGGCGAAGATTTCATGAAAAAGTGCAGATTCACCTTTCTTCTTTTAACAGGATAATACCCAAACAAGAAAGATATCCTGTCATGTCTGGGATACGAAAATTGAAATCAGCAGAACAAATTTTTCTGAAAGTAAAACAAAACTATTTTTGTGAATAAAAGAAACATTTTTTACATTAATGTTTCCTTCAGCTGAAACACTCACTCACTCACACGCCCTTTCGGCCCCCATAAGCTGAAACAGTTTTCTCTTCAAAGGTTGCATCTTTCAAAAACCCTATTCTCACAGCAGGTAAGATCTTTAACTAAGCTTGTTTTGTTTTTACTCTTAAATTCGTAGTGCTGGATCTTTTGCTGCATTGTTTGGTTTAAGCTGTTTTTGTTGATTTTTTTTTTGGTTATTGCTTGCTGTTGTTGAGTGATAATGGTACATTTAAGAAGCTTATTGTAGTCTACCTTTGGTTCTTATAGTTTTACTATTTAAATCAGAATGTGGTTTTTGCTTTTTTTTTTTTTTTGGAATTATTATTATGGATCAAGCTGCAGATTTGTTCAAACTTGAATGTATGCCTATTTGCTAGGTGGGATTTTGTGTTATTTTATTTTTAGGTTTTGCTATTTTAAATTTCTTTTTCTGCAAATTATTTTAAAATTATTTATCAGAAGAGATTGTAGTTCATGTTGTGATGCTCTGTGCTAAGGTTTGAACTGTGAAGTTTGAGTTTTCACGAGGGACTTTGTCTGATTAAAAAGGAGAAATTACATATACTACCCCCTGAGTTTAGAGGTAATTACAAATTAATCCATTCAACATTTCATTTTTCGTAAAAATAGTATCCCCTGAGTACTGAGTAGGGTGTTATTATAGTATTACAGTAAAAATATATATCTATATAGGTGCATTCCTAAATTCGAACTCAGTTATATGCTTGAAGATCATCTATATGTGTTCTCAGCTGGATGAAGAGCAATGGATGTAATGTTTGGCTTTTGAGATAAAAGATATGTGCTTAGAATATTGAGGATTTATTTGATCTTCATTTATGACTTCTTCTTGCTGAGGTTATGGCATATTCTAAGTTGTCCTGGTTCTGTAAGTTAACTATATTGTGTCCATTGTTGATGGTCTCTAATACAAATGATAAGAGAGGCTGTATGCCTGACTTCATCTTGATATATGTTTGTTTTCTATGGTAGATTACAGGATGTCGTCTGCAAATGATAACAAAGGCCAGCTGAGGTTCTTCAAAGTGTTCATCCGCGCTGAATCTTCGACCGAACTCGTAAGTTTTCAAATCCCTGTAAGGAAGGATCGTTTCTCTTTACGAACAGATCGACATTGTCATACCTGTTGTTTCCTGCATTGCAGATGATACCGATACGCTTCGGGAGGGAATACAAGCAAGTGCTGACTGAAGATTTCAGTCTTCAAACAGAGTACAGTTCTTTGTCTTGGAATGTGAAGATAGAGGAGAGAAATGAGGAGCACTACTTCACAAAGGGATGGCCGAAGTTTGTGAAGGACAACCAACTCGACACAAGTTATCTGGTTTTTGAGCTGATCGAGAAGTCAACCTTCAACGTTTCCATCTTCAACTTGACTGGCTGCGAGAAGGAGTTGCCTTCTTCCTATGCTGCTGCTCGTGAAATGACCGTAGGAACTCCACATTTTCACCTCAAGCTGAAAAACTACCATAAATATTACGTGGTGAAACTCTCACAAACCGTCTCTCTATATCTCAATCCGTATTTCAACAACTCTTTATGCGTTTAAAAACATTGTGATATTTTTCAGAACATTCCGGAGGACTTTGCTCAGAACGCTGGATTATCCAAGAAGAGGGGAATAACATTGGTGGATCCAAGAGGGACTCACTGGCCGGTTGGTGTGATCAGACAAGACAATCCTTTCAGGAGCCAAACTTCGACGGGGTGGAACGATTTCATCACAGCCCAAAAACTGCGTGTCGGGAGCGAAATCTTGATTGAATCGATGGCCGGTTCGAAGGATGTCTTTCGAGTGAAGGTCCTGAAAGAATGCAAAAATGGAGAGCTGTTGAAAGCTACAGATAAGAACAAGGGGAGATTGGCCCTGGCACGTTGACGATTCAGAGTTCTTTCTTTTGATTTTAGGAGGTGTGAACTGACTCTGATTTGCATTTTTATTAGGAATTAATCACAAAACTTTAAGGATGACTGGTGTTGTTTGTTGTGATTGAGGGAAGATTGGCTTGGTAAAACTGTTTGCAGAAGCTCCACTCTGATCTGGACTAGAATCAGATGGAGCTCTGAAGATTAATTAATGATGTAAACGTTTGATGTCAAGTTTACTTTGTTCTTGCTGCTTCGTTAACATTGTTATTTTCTTCTTGCTGCTTCAAAAAATCCTCTTCTATAATATGAAAAAAACCGGTGAATGCGACCGTAAGGTGTTTGTTGGAAAACCGCTCCTCGTATATGATTAATAGGAACGTCCAAAAGTACAAGTTGTGCATTCGATCAAACAAACAAAAGAGCCCAACGTATAATATGAAACTTTTATTAATACACGTGACGTGTATGGATGAATGAAATAGAAGCTAAAACGCGAACATAGGAAATCCAAAACCAGGCCAGTATCAATTCATCAACTTATAAATATTAATTAAAAGCTTATATTATATATGATCAAATCGTTATATATAACTATAAGCTATTAATTAAATCGTTACAATATAAATATGACCAAAATTTCTTATATATGATCAAGCATCTATGTATTTTGCCGTATATAAGGTCTTTATTGGGCTCAATGACTACCTATTTGGGTCACTGAATTGGACGCCATATCAGGGCCCAGTATATTTAACTCAATTTCAAGAAATTTACTTTTACTTTTTTTTTTTTTTTTTTTTTTTTTTTTGGTAGAAAAATTTACTTTTACTCTTTGGAAATGATAAATAATAAATCTTTTAGTTGGAGTGACCGGACTATATGTAGAACAGAGACCTTCGTATTCCATTTAAATCTTTTATTTTAAGTAATTTTGTATGACATTTTTCTCATAAAATATTAATTAATACCTCATACATTATAATTTGATACCATATTGACATTTTAATGTTTAAGAATATTATTTTATTAGTGTACTACAAACCCGTGCATTTTTAATTAAAATATAACCAAAAAAATCAATTAAAATATATTGTTAATATTATAGTTATTAAACCAAAATTTTTATTTTAAATATTTAAATAACATGTAAAAATATTAATTTATTAAAAAAAAATACTACTAAAATTTTGAAAAAATTTTACAAATAAATTTTTATATGAAAAAAAATATATAAATATATCATGTGAAATTAAAATATATCATATTATTACTTGATAATTGTCAAATTTTAATATATTTTATTAAAATATAATAAAAAGTTTTATGTAATGTATTACCATCAAACAATAAAAGAGGGGAAAAAAACAAAATTAGTTAATAAATATAAAAAGGAAATTTAATGAGCAAAATAATGAATAAAAATATAATTTTTTAAACATAAAAATATCAATTATTAAAAAATAAATTAATAATTTTGACATAATTATAATTTACATGGATATGAGAAGAGATATGTCATTAATAAGAAAATACAATATTCATGACATGTACTCTAAATACCTATAAATAATACATTATCAAACTAATAAAATATTTGGAATCGAATAAAAAAATTTACCTTGACAAAGAATGATCCTGCATTAAAAAAGAAATTTCATATATGAAATAAAAAAAACTTATCTCGAAGAAGATTGATTCTGCATGAAAAGGAAAAATATGTGTATGGATATGAAAGAGGTAAGAAAATAATTTTTCTATTGGAATTAAAAAAAAAAAAAAAACATCTCACCTTCACGAAGAATGATACTGCATGAGTGAAAAAAAAAATCATATATGATTAAAATAAGACTTACCTTGATGAAGAATAATCCTGAAAAAAAAAAAAGAATAAGGAGAAAAATAGTTGAGAATCGAGTGTGACAATAAAAACTATGTTTATGGTGTATGATGTATCCAAAATTTTAAATTTGAATATTTTTCATAACAAACTTATCTAAAAGCATATAGACATATCAGGATAAATGAAGTTATTTGAATTTGAATTCATAAGTACAATATCTACACAAAATCTTTGGATAAAAGTGATTTATTAGAGAAAACAAAATTTTATATTGATCTCGTATTTTGAATTTAAACCTATAGTAATAGAATTTGAGAAATATTTAATCTAAAATTGTATTTAAAACTTTTTTAGACTATTTATGTGTATACTTACGTGGATAGCCTCAAGGATTTTGAATTAAGACTTACCTTGAAAAAAAAAATAATCCTGTAAAAATTATATATGATTAGAATAAGACTTACTGATCGTGGGAAAAAATCATATAGCAGAAAAATAGTTGAGAATTGAGTGACATTAAAACATCAAATACTGATTTTTTATGATGTGTGATGTATCCAAAATTTTAAATTTAAATATTTTTCCTAACTTATTTAATAGCATAGAGATATATTTGGACAAATTAATTGATTTGAATTTGAATTCATAACTATAATATTTATACAAAATCTTTAATTATTTGGATAAAGTTGATTTGTTAGATAAAAACAGAATTTTATATTAATATGCGTATTTTGAATTCAAGCCTTTAGTAACAGGATTTGATAAATATTTATTTTAAAATTTATTGAGATATTTAAAATTTTTAGAGACTATCCACGTGTATACTCAAAGTTTCTGAATTATCTATACTATTATATTAAGTGAGAGACCTTAGAGTAATCGTTTTGGTTTCTTGGACTCTAAAATTATTTTATTTTTCTATTTTTTTCAATCATTCTCTCAACATGTTATTATTTGTTTCTTAACTTCTTTTTTTTTTCTCTCACTTTATTCCATTTTTTTATTATATATCTTCATGTTATAAATAATGAATATTATGAATGCCCATTGATTGTGTAATCGATTTATTTATGGGATTGATATCCATGATTAAGGTATTGATTAGTCAACCTTTCCTTTTCTCTTGTATTGTAATGCCTATAAATTGAGTCTTATTGATCATTGTACATACACTCAAGAATTAATAAAATCCTCCTTTTCTCCCTCTATTCTCTTAGCATTATTCTGTTGTTGTTCTTCCTTTTAATAAATAGTTTCATAACATGTTATCAGCACGAGTAGCTTGAAGCTTGGAGGTAGATTTGATTCGATAAAACAATCCATAAGGTCGGTTTGATTATATGGTCCTACAGTGATACCAGAGTTTAAATTTTTCGTTTTAAACCTCTGTTATCAAAACTGTAATTCAAAAAAAATTATGTGTTAATCATGAATATGTGTTAATCGTTGTTTCGATTATGCTCAGATTATATGTTAATCTTTTGTGAGATTATACTCGAATTATATAGTAATCTTTATAAGATCCGTATAGCCTTGTAATTTATCTCATGCTCTTACGCTAATATGAAATTATGTGAAATATGCATCTGTTGAAGATTACATCAATCAATAATTATTTGGTAACTATGTAGTTTGTTATTTTGCGAGCTCTGTTAATTGTTTACTATATATGTTGCACTATTTGTGAGATATCAAACGATAATAATGAATATTTGTTTGTTGCAATGATTCAAAAGATTAGTTTACCCTCATTATAAACACTTTAAAAGTTCAATTACATAATAATAGGTTGAAGATTTGGTTGTATATGAATGAATCACCTTTATTGTGAATAAAGTAATATATTCATGTCTTTTATTACATACTTTTGGTATGTTGATCTTTTCGTAAATCATGTCATTTCTATATAAATATGTGATTTTTTTTCCATTATGGAATAAAAGATTAGATATGATTACATATAAAAAATAAACACGTACGAATATACACTCTTTTCGTTTCATTGATATGATTACCGTTTGATAATTTATTATATTTTATATTTGAAAAGGGTTATTAAGTGCTCGTATGTACTTTCCATTCAATTTTACAAAATAAATATATGGATGATTATGTGTATCCCTTTAGTTGCAAATATTTCTATGGCATTGTTTATTAGAAAGGATTTGATTATGTAATCTTATTTCCTACGGTCTATCTTTTGTAGTAAATTAAATCAGTGAGTTTTTTTTTGCATAAACTTTTCGCATGAGAATATTAAGGCAAATATTTTATTCGTAATTCGTAGATTTTATAAGAATGGATTTTATATCATAAATTTCATTATATAACAGTTCTTCACCCCATATACTAATAATCGGTATATAACGTACTCACTTTTATAGATTAGATTTCAAATCTAAATTATACACTAAAGTTATTGAGAGTATTAATAATTACATGATGATTTTCCATATGGTTGTCAGTATACTTGATATGAAATTTATGAAACTTTAGTTTTCGAAGCTTAACATGATCGATCGGCTACTTGATATCAATATCATAATTCTTGATATTTGCTTCCTTAGTATATTAGTGTTTCATCACATCAAATATATATTGATAATGTCAATATGTCGACATTATTATGTATCGCTATGAATTTGGAAGCTTTTGGTTTATATATGTCGATCAAAGCTTATTGGGGAATTTAATTTTATAATACTGTAGAAGTAGTAATTTTGACGAGAAAGATGTGAACAATATTGTTCTTGTATCATGTTGGTTGAAATATTAATAAGTTGTTGATAAATCATGAATGATTGACCATTCCTTGAAGTGAATGAGATAATGCATCGCATTATAAATAAGAAAAAAAATGAGTCCATGAAGAGAATGAGATAATGCATCGCATTATCAATAAGAAAAATAAATCCACGAATTGGGGCAGAAATATTATGATCGCCCTCATGATTATAATTATAATTATCTAAACCACCAGAAGTGGTATAAAAGGATATATAGGAGATACTCTATCAAAATGATTATAAATTCGACTTTATCCCTATATATGAAAAATGACTCATGTACTCGTAGTACGTCAGATTGAGTACTTAATCAAATTATCGAGTTTTCAATTATATAAATATCTATAAATAAAATTGTCACATACTTCAATGACACTTATATATCGATATAATTTTTTTATTGGGGAATAAACTTATAATTTGAATTTCGTTTATGTTATTCTTCCTCATGTTGTTTACAACTCAAGTATCAAAGTTTTTTAATTACTAGCTTCATTCTCTTAATTTGTTTTCTTTTATAATAAAAGGAGTATGGATTTTCCCCAATATTCAACTGGATCCAAAACAAATGAAAAAGATATATGTCTCATAGACAGTGCTACAACGCACACGCACACTATACTAAAAAACAAAAAATAGTTTTCTTCCTTACTTATGAAAGAAGCAAATGTTAACACTATATCTGGTAGTACAAAAATAATTGAAGTGTTTGGGAAAGCAAATATAATGTTCCCGGGAGGAACGAAACTCATCATTGAAGATGCATTATTTTCTAGTAAGTCTCAAAGAAACTTATTGAGTTTCAAAGATATTCGGCAAAATGGTTACCATATTGAAACTACAAATGATGGTAAGATTGAATATCTTTACATTACCACAACCCTAACAGGTAAAAAGTATGTGTTGAAAAAATTACCTGCGCTTTCCTCTGGCTTGTACTACACAAATATTAGCATGATTGAAACACATGCGATAGCAAATTAGAAGTCTACTAACCAAATACATTTATTATTTGGCATGATCGATTGGGTCATCCTGGATCAATTATGATGCGGAAAATTATTGAGAATTCAAATGGGTATCCATTAAAGAATCAGAAGATTCTTCAAGTTAAAGAATTCTCTTGTGCTGCTTGTTCTCAAGGTAAATTGATCACGAGACCATAATTAACTAAAGTTGGAATTGAGTCACCTGCATTTTTGGAATGTATTCTAAGTGACATATGTGGGCCTATTCATCTACCACGTGGACCATTTTAGGTACTTTATGATATTAATTGATGCATCTACTAGATGGTCACATGTGTATTGATTATGAATTTGCAACCTAGCCTTTGCAAGATTATTAGCCCAAACGATTCGTTCTTGATTATGCAGGCGAGCTTATGTCTCAGGCTTTTATTGATTATTGTTTGTCTATGAGAATAAAAGTAGAAAAGTCTCTTACTCATATACACATACAAAATGGTTTAGCAAAATCATTATTCTCCAATTAATAGCTAGACCATTACTTATTAGAACAAATCTCCCTATCTCTACACGGGGATATGATATATTATATGAAGTAGCACTTATACGCATCAGACCATCAAATTACTATGAATTCTCCCAATTACAATTGGCTTTTGGTCAGGAGTCTAATATTTCCCATCTCAGAATTTTTAGATGTGCGGTATATAATCCTATTGCACCACCACAACGCACGAAGATGGGTTCTCAAATGAGATTAGAAAAATATGATAGATATGATTTCCCTTCTATAATTCAATATCTTGAATCAATCACTGGGGATTTATTGACAGCAAGGTTTGCTGATTGTCATTTTGATGAAACAATTTTTCCAACATTAGGGGGAGAAAATAAAAGGTTGGGAAAATAAATTACTTGGAATACATTATCTTTGAATCATTTAGATCCTCGAACAAAACAATGTGAATAAGAGATTCAAAAGATAATTTATTTATAAAATATTACAAATCAACTGCCAGATGCATTTACTGACCCAAAAAGAGTCACCAAGTCTCATATCCCAGCTGTAAATGCCCCAATTAGAATCGAACTAATCCCAGAAGGATAGTCTATTCAAGTAAATGAATTCAAACCACGCCTAAAGCGTGGGAGACCAGTCGATTCCAAGGATAAGAATCTTGAAAAAGGAAATGAGCAAATGATCAAAATGGTCAACCGTGGGGAGACTAATGCTCAACAAGACATAACTACAAATAAAGCTTTAGAAGAAGCACAGGTACCTGTAAATATAAAAAATAAAGAGATCTCAATAGTTATGTCAAAAATAGAAATGGAACTGAAGGAATACAATTGTCGACAATATCCTTGCACATAATGTAGCTACAAATATTTTATAAGAAAATTGAGGATCTTTAATCAAAATCTGTTGAAGAATGCAGAAATTGAAATGATTGGCCAAAATGGAAAGATGCAATTCAAGAAGAACTTAATTCACTTTCTAAACGTGAAGTTTTGGACCAGTAGTCCAAACACCTGATAATGTAAAGCCAGTGGGGTATAAGTGGATATTTGTACGTAAATACAACAAATAAAATAAAGTCATATGAATATGAAGCATGACTTACAGGCACAAGGATTTCCACAAAAACCTGGCATTGATTATGAAGAAACTTACTCTACTGTGGTGGGTGCAATCACGTTTAGATATCTCATTAGTCTGGCAGTAGATGAAAGACTTGATATGCATCTATTGGACGTTGTTGCAACATACTTATATAAATCACTTGATAATAAAATTTATATGAAAATTCCTGAAGGTTTCAAGATGCCTGAAGCATATAAAAGTTCCTGGGAAAAATATTCAATAAAATTACAAAGATCATTAAACGGATTAGACAATCTGGGCGGATATGGTATAATCGCCTTAGTGAAATGATTCTATTTATCCTTGTGTCTTAGTAAAGAGGTTTGGATCAAAATTTGTTTTAGTTGTTGTATATGCCGATGACTTAAATATCATTGGGACTCCTGAAGAGTTATCAAACGCAATGAATTATTTAAATGAAAGACCTTGGAAGGACAAAATTTTACATCGAATTAGAAATTGCCCATTGCAAAAGTGAATTATTTGTTCATCAATCGGCATGTACCAAAATGATTATAAAACGATTTTATATGGATAAGGCACATCCATTGAGTACCCCGATGGTTGTGAGATCACTAGATATAACAAAAGATCCATTCCAGCCTAAGGAATATGATGAAGAAATTCTTGGTCCTGAAGTACCATATCTTATCACTATTGTGGCATTAATGTATTTTGTTAATAATATAAGGCAACACATAGTATTTTCAGTGAACTACTATCTAGATTTAACTCATTTCCAATTCGAAGACATTAAAGTTAAATTAAATAAATTTTGATATCTACGTGAAATACCTGATATGAGTTTATTTTATTCAAATAATTTTGTTCCTCTATTTATTGACTATCAAAATGCAGGATATCTATTTTGATGCCATAAAGCTCAACATATTTCAACAAAGTTCTTTTTCACACATGACCTTCAGAAGAACGGAGACATAAATGTCCAACAAATACGTTCGAGTGATAATCTAGCTGATATGTTCACAAAAGCATTACCTAGTACGACATTTGAGAAGTTGATAAACAAGATTGGAATGCATCGATATAAAGATATTAAGTGATGTCATCATGAGGGGGAGTGGATACGCGCTGTACTCTTTTCCTTTGCTGAGGTTTTGTCCCATTGGGTTTTCCTAGTGAAGGTTTTTAACAAGGCAACTCAATATGCGTACTCCATGAATATATATTTTTAGCAAGATGCATCAAACCACAATGGACATTCAAGGGGGAGTGTCATAAATAATGAATATTATGAATGTCCATTGATTGTGTAATCGATTTATTTATGGGATTGATATCCATGATTAAGGTATTGATTAGTCAACATTTCCTTTTCTCTTGTATTGTAATACCTATAAATTGAGTCTTATTGATCATTGTACATACACTCAAGAATTAATAAAATCCTCATTTTCTCCCTCTATTCTCTTAGCATTATTCTGTTGTTGTTCTTCCTTTTAATAAATAGTTTCATAACACTTCATTCTTTTTCCAAAATTTTCTGATTTCTATTTTATATTATCTTTTATATTTTTAATTATATTAAAAATAATATAAAACAAATATTAACATATAATTTTTAATTTAATATATTTAAATAATAATAATTTTATTATTTGCACACACATAGAGTGTGCGTGAATTATTAGTATATATATTGATTATATTATTTCGTGTTTATTTGTTCTGCCTCTTCCTGATACTTTCGTTCTTCCAAAAGCACGCAAGGAAATCTAAAAGAGACCATGTCTTCATCCATATGATCCCCAAGTACCAAAATGGATCCAAACTTTGATTTTTTTTTTTAAATATTCACCTCAAAATGAGATTCACATACTTAATAAATATTCGATTTTTCTAAGAAAAAGCTATTCTAAAAATGGTAAAACTTAAATATTATTTATTAGTCATTGATAGTCTACTATCCGACCTTGAATTTAGGAAAAAATCATAGGTTAAAAAACATTAAACAAAAATACTTTAATTATTTTTTTTGCAAATTTTAATATAAAAATTGTTAGTGCATTTTATTGGGCAGGTAGCATACTTGCAAATAAATTTCTACAGCTGCCAAGTTTTAGTTGTAACACTTATCATTCTCTACTTAGGTTTAGAACATTAATACAAGCCCAATGTTAAATAATATCAAATACGTAGGGTTAATGAAGACGAGCAGATGACTTAAGTGGTAAACATTTGCACCTGTTAATTAGTAGGTTACGAATTTAAGTTTTAATAGAGATAATTGGGGAATTAACATTGATTACGTAGGGTTAATGCCTAATGGACTAGGGTAAAACTAGGCTATTTGCTTGTTAATACTAACCCAAATAGAAAATCCAAACTTCTTGTTTAAGTCGTTTCCAGTTGGGTATAATTTCCAATTTGTCTCATCTATCAAGTATATTAATTGATGATTTAAAATTAAAAGTGACTGAAATTATGAGAACAAGCTTGAGAAATCAAAGCAGATATCTGGCAGAACGAAAGGAAATTAGGAAAGAGAAACCGAGAGAAAAATTAATTGAGAGAAAACAAAAGAAAAATTAACTTTATAATTCACACACTTGTATTATATGGTATAACAAACTTTCCACCTAAAAATTTACGAAAAAAATCTGTATTATTTTGTCGTTATATTTGTATCCGTACATCATAAATTGTCGATAATTAACCGACACGTGTCTTATGTACAGTCACGGACAAATAAATACGGAATACTAACTTAGCGAAAGCCAAAAGTGCTATAGCTAATAAGCACGTTTCTTCGCAACGTACACCTATACATACAGACTGATACATATATAGAAATTTACAGAGAGCAAAGTATACGCATGCACTGCTATGCTGCAAGCTCTGCAAATGCATTCATACATCAAGGGTAGGTTGAAGATAAGTGAAAGTCTGGGATTACGTTTATCTGTTCTCATAAATGAAGTACACCACACAATGGTTGAAGGCCCAATATTTCACTGAGAAGTGCAAATTTCCAAATCTTCTTTCAAAAGGATAATACCAAAAGAGGAAAGAAATTCTGTGGCACAATAAATCCGTTCGGACAGAAATTTGAGGAAAGTTTTTGAAATATTTTGATGACAAAACGTAAATTAGAAATCATTTTTAGGACAAAAGGGCAAACTTCAGCTCCAGAGGTCACTATTACACCCTTTTCTTGGCCCCCATAAGCTGAAGCAGGTTCTTTCCTCAAAGCTTGCATCTTCCAGAAACCCTTTTGTCACAGCTCAAGAAAGGTGAGATCTTTAACTAAGTGAACTCTGTTTTTAGTGTTAAATTCGTAGTGGTGCTGCTTTTGGCTTCTGCTTTTGTTTAGTTTAAGCTTTTTTTTTTTTTTATTTTGGTTGAGTGAATAATGGTGCATGCTATTTCAAAATTATTTTTCTTTTTGGTGCAAACTATTTTAAAATTATTTGTCAGAAGGGATTGTAGTTTGTGTTCTGGTATTCTGTGCTGGGGTTTGAAGTTTGAGTTTACATGATGGATTTTGCCTAACAAAAAGGGTAAATCACACATACTATGGTTGAGTTTTGACTTTTGAGGTAATTACAAATTAGTCCATCTAGTGACCCCGGAGCCCCCGACACACCCGTGTGGGACGTCATTGTAGCATGGCAATGTCTATGAAGGATGTTTCTGCAGGAGAGGTAATATGTTGGGGACTTGAGGTGTTATGTAGTAATTATCCCTAAAATCAGGGGTGGTATTTGTTAGGAATGCTTATATGCTTGAACCTGCTGCATATGTTCTTAGTTGGATGCAGAATAATGAATGCATTGGTTTGGCTTTTTAGTTATATTGATGAATACGGAAAGGTTATGTTGATTAATTGAAGAATAATCGTGTACAAGTTTGCATATAAATGAACGTTGCATGTATAGAAGGGGTGCATCTGTAATTTTTCTAAAGTTCTGTAACTAACTTAAATATCCATCTAACTTGTCTAACTGCACCTAGCTAACAGCTAACTTAGATTCATTGGATCTTGATTTTGACGTTCTTCTTGCTAAGATTATAGCATATTCTAAGTTTGCCTGGTTCTGCAAGGGAACTATGTCTCTGTTATTTCATTCGTGATGGTCTCAAATACAAATGATAACACAGGCTATATGTCTAATTTAATTTCGTTATATCTTTTTCCTATTGCAGATCACGGGATGTCTAGCAGTTTGAAAAGGTTGAAGTTCTTGAAAGTTTTCACCTGCGAAGATTCTTCGACTGAACTCGTAAGTCTTGAAATTCCTATAAAGATGAATCATTTCTCCTTACCGAACACACGTTGTCATACTTGTTGTTTCCTGCACTGCAGTTGATTCCGACACCATTCGCAACATTACACAAGCAAGTGCTGAATGAGAAGTTTAATCTTCAAACTGAATACAATCATTATTCTTGGGATGTGAAGATAGAGGAGAGAAATGGCAAACACTACGTCATAGATGGATGGCCGAAGTTTGTAAAAGATAACCAACTCAGCACAAATTATTTGCTTTTCGAGCTGATCAAGAAGTCGACATTCAAAGTTTCGATCTTCAACTTTTTTACCGGCTGCAAGGAGGAGTTGCCTTCTTCCCATGCTAATGCTCGTGAGGAGTTGCCTTTTTCCCATCTTAATGCCCATGAAATGAACGCAGGAGGTCCACGATTACGCCTCAAGCTGTCGAGCTACCATAAGCGTTTTGCGGTGAAACTCCCCCAACCATCTCTCTCTATTTCAATATGTCTTTCGACAATGTATTATTCGTTTAAAAACATTGTGATGTTTTTCAGAACATCTCGAAGGTCTTTGCTGACAAAGCTGGATTAGTAGCCCAGAGGACAGGAATGACATTGGTGGATCCAAGTGGGAAACAATGGCCGGTTGATGTGATCAGACAAAACAATACTCGAAGGATTCAAGCTTGCAGAGGGTGGAAAGAGTTCATCTCAGCTCAGAAACTACTTGTCGGGAGTGAAATCTCGATTGAGTTGGTGGCAGGCTCGAGGTATATCTTTCTGGTGAAGGTCCTGAAAAAGGCTAAACATGGAGAACTATTGACATCCGGCTATAGGAGCAACGGTAATGAAGCAGCTCGTGAGGAGTTGCCTTCTTCCCATCCTAATGCCCGTGAAATGAACGCAGGAGGTCCACGATTACGCCTCAAGCTGTCGAGCTACCATAAGCGTTTTGCGGTGAAACTCCCCCAACCGACTCTCTCTATTTCAATATGTCTTTCGACAATGTATTATTCGTTTAAAAACATTGTGATGTTTTTCAGGCCATCTCAAAGGTCTTTGCTGACAAAGCTGGATTAGTAGCCCAGAAGACAGGAGTGATATTGGTGGATCCAAGTGGGAAGCAGTGGCCGGTTGTTGTGACCAGACAAAACAATCCTCAAAGGTTTCAAGTTCGGAGAGGGTGGAAAGAGTTCATCTCAGCTCAGAAACTACTTGTCGGGAGTGAAATCTCGATTGAGTTGATGGCAGGCTCGAGGTATATCTTTCTGGTGAAGGTCCTGAAAAAGGCTGAACATGAAGAACTGTTGGCATCCAGCTATAGGAGCAACTGTAATGAAGCAGCCCGTGAGGAGTTGCCTTCTTCCCATCCTAATGCTCGTGAAATGAACGCAGGAGGTCCACGATTACACCTCAAGCTGCATAGCTTCCATAAATATTATGTGGTGAAACTCCCCCAACCGTCTCTCTCTATTTCAATGTCTTTCGGCAATGTATTATTCGTCTAAAAACATTGTGATGTTTCTCAGAACATCCCGAGCGACTTTGCTACCAAAGCCAGATTTGTAGCCCAGAGGACAGGAATGACATTGGTGGATCCAAGTGGGAAACAATGGCGGGTTGGTGTGATCGAAAGACACAATCCTCGTAGGATTCAAACTTGGAAAGGGTGGAATGATTTCATCTCAGCTCAGGAACTGATTGTCGGGAGTGAAATCTCGATCGAGTTGATGGCAGGCTCGACGGATGTCTTTCAGGTGAAGGTCCTGAAAAAGATGAAAAGAGGAGAACTATTGAAATCAGTCAATAAGAGCATGGGGAGATCGAGTGTGATATGTCTGGACTAGGATCAAATTAAGCTCTGAAGATTAGATGATGCAAAAATTCTGTCAAGTTTATCTTGTTCTTGCTGCTTCATTACAATTGCTATTCTGTTCTTACCGCTTCATGAGAGTTGACAGTTTGTTCTAGCTGAATGATTACATTTGTTTATCTTGTTCTTGGTACTTGATCAGTTGTTATTTTGTTCTTGCTGCTGCTTGATTACAGTTGTTACGGAAGTGTTGAAAAATAAAATGATTACAGTTGTTACAGAAGTGTTGAAAAATAAAATGTATAAAAAATAGAGGAAGAATATTGACAAAAGAGGGGGGCATTCCGAGAATCGAACTCGGGACCTCTCGCACCCAAAGCGAGAATCATACCACTAGACCAAATGCCCACTTTGTTGTAAACTTTCACCTTATTGGAATCATTTTCATGAAACTGCATTTTTAATCTGAGTTGGAGGTTCTTACATAAAGTGGATGTGGCATCTCTGTTTTTGGTATCTATTTATTGCTTATAAGCTAAGTAAACGGTTAAGATATAAGACATAATACGATACGATAAAATTACTTCTTTTATTAAATTTACTACATTTGGATGCCCAACATGATATCTGACCCATTATAGTATCACAAAGTAATAAGTTTTAAGTATATGTATATTATATGTGTGTGTGCAAATGAAGAAAAAGAAAAGAAACACATAAACGGGCAAGGAAATTATTGTGTGAATGAGGAAATGAAAATTCAAAAAATGGGGCATTCCGAGAATCGAACTCGGGACCTCTCGCACCCGAAGCGAGAATCATACCACTAGACCAAATGCCCTCCTCACAGTTTAAGCCATTTTGTCTCAGACTATGTCAACAAGATTTTTCAGGTCCCATAAACAAAGAGATCCGAATAAAGAAAATTCCCTTTTAAGCTTAATGTGATGATTTTGAGTTTTCACATAAAAAGGAAAAGGGTTGCTTGTTAATTGTAGGCTTATGCAGCCACTGAGGGAAATCGTACTATTTGCTGAGGAAAATCAATTCTCCTCACAAATTTAGTGAAGAGGGGAGATCGAAAAGAAATACACACACATAACCTCCTCGACTCCGGCATTGAATTCATAACTATTGACTATTTTCCATCATCTACGAACCAAAATTTTGAGTTTCGATTACATAAATATGTTTCTATCTTGTACAGTGTCAAATGTGTATTTATGATGGGAGGATATAGACACCGCGACACGACACAACATGAATATGGCGATATGATTTTTTATTTTCTTTTCTATGTGAGATGTATCCAAAACGATAAGACACTACAAAATGATGCTTTTTTTTTTTAGAGAACCCTTTAACTATTAATGCATTACAATTGTATATCGTTTAATTGCTAGGAATTGGAGGACTGGGAGCAGGAAAATACATGTTGTAGTATTTTGATGCGAAAAGTATTGGGATAAAATAATCTAAGAGAGGCGTATAAATGTGCAAGTAAACTTCTAGGGGGCTAATGGTATAGTTTCGAAAGTTAAATTACTCATCTGTATTAAGACGATAAAAACATGAATTTTCATACAATTCGCATGTCTTTTTCTTTTGTGGTTTTATTATTATTATTTTTGGAGTCCGTACGATTCAAATGCCAACAATGGAATTTTGACAAGAGGGTTGGTTCAAATAACTTTCTTTCACGGCAATGACCCAAGTTCGAATCTCATTTGAACGTGTGTATCAAAAAAAAATGCCAACAATGTAATAGGGATTAATCAATCCAGAGAGCCAAATCGAGAGGGCTTTGAGCGGAGTATTTGAGCTTAGCCAGCCGTACTGGAGAGGTTTGAGCTCGAGTTCGAACAGTTATGAAACTTGATTTTGAGCTAAATCATCTTAGTCAAACATTCGTGAGAAATTGATCACAAATAATAATGTATCGAGCATGAGTTACGGTTGGTTCTGAAATTTCCCCTAAAACTCAAGCTCAAACTTAAGACTCAAACAAATAATTTACGACCACAATCAAGTCTATCGAGCCGGACTCAAATAAATAATTTACAACCACAATCAAGTCTATCAAGCCGGGCAGAACTCTAGCCTGATTGTAGTCAATCGAGCGAGGCCAAACTCTAGCCTGAAACGTTTGCATATTCCATTGAAATGTTGAATCAATAAACGGTTGATATTACTGCAAAGTACCTGCTTGAGCATAAATGTTTCTTACAAAATCAAGAACTCATTTCCCTTTGTAAAACATTCACTAAATCGACGTAATTACTCATAAATATTCATCAAAAGGACAGACGTATTTATTGCATAACTATTCTCTTTTCTCAGTCCAAAACAACATATTATCAAAGAATAAACTATAACAAAGACAAAATGATGCATTAGCAATGGATAAACAGTTATGGCTCCAGTCCATTTAAGAGATCGATTGCTACAGCTATTTTCTAGGACAAGTAACAAGCATCTTTTCCACCGGTTTAGCAATAAAAAATAAATGAACGTGAAGTCCTACAACATTCGATTGTCCTCTTTCTATCTCCTCAGATTGATCAGTTCTGATGTTTGCTCTCAAATTTGTCTAAAAATCTGAGCAAAACTAGCAACAAATTCTAACATGAAGTAATGAAGATCTAATCGATTATGTTACCTAATTCTGTAGTCTCCTCTTGCTGTAAGAAGGGCCAGTAATTTACATGCTGAAATCCCTTCACCATATTTACATAGAGCAGTATCAGTTCTAACAGGATAAATCACCGTACAGGATTTCATCAAGCATGATGCATCTGTACATTTAGAAAACAAAATCAATCTAGGGAGTATTAAAGACATTTTGCCAAAATTGTGAAAAAGGGAAAGAAACAGAGTATCACTCTTGATTTGTCCATGGATGGTGACATACCTCTTCGTGCTGACATCAAATCTTGGAATGGTGTGTGGAGGAATGTGGAAATTCTAATTAATGGAGATCCTCGATACGTTTGACAAGCTGAAAGATGTCGAAGTCATATAAACAGTTACTAATATCCCAGTTTAGTGACAGAATAAATAGTTTTGGTGAGAATTGGCATCTGGTGTTAGTGATTATATGACGAGTGGGTGGAGATATCCTGATCCAGTCGATTGAAAACTAATATTAAAACGTATGGAATATTCCATTTAAATACACAAGAATGGCATGTTTTAACAGGAAGTAAACAGGAGGAGTGCAGTCTTCTGGAACCAGGCATAACTTGAGTACGCAGCAGTAAAACCCGAAGGTAGAAAATTAAGTAGGTGAAAGATGTTCCTTAGCTCTATTTAAGCCAAACGAAAATAGCAAAAGAAATAAAGGAATCATTTATGAATATAAATTTTTCTAAGAAACAAAGGATCTTACCATTCTAGGAGTGTTTCCTCCTTTCATTGTCTTCACAGCTGCCTCTGCAAAAGCCTGAGCTGCCTCTGCATCAGCTTCAGCGGCATCAGCCTCACGGGCTGCCTCTTCAGCTTCAGCCATTGCGGCTTCTGCTTCAGCAACTGCTTGAGCTGCAGTTGCAGCAGCTTCTTGTGGAGTCATACTCCTTATCTTGGCTAACTCTAAATCAATCTCAGATTTCAGATAATTAATATCATCATGGTCTATTCTGGGCAAAATCCTATCCCTTCGTTCCATTATGGGAATTGAATTGTTCCTTCTTCTTTCCGATAAAGCGGATGTTGCAGCTATTTTATACCTGCGTTTCATCTGCAAAAGGCACAGAGTCTCCAAATTTTAGGACAACCAACTAAAGTGTGAATAAATTGAGAACTCATGGATAAGAAAAGGCTCAACAACAACAGTTTGTAGCAAGAGGAAGGCAAAACTACCTTAATAAGTTTACCCCTTGCAGCTAAATGCTTCAACTTCGAGGACAATATCCTCTTAAAGTTCGGAGGTGCCCAGTATTGATCCTATCAGAAAGTGAATAAGTAATATTAGAAGCAGAGAGCTATTAACAAACTCAAATATTAGGTAAGACAAATTTTGTGAAATTAGGTTCTAGAGACACAGCATTAAGAATTTGGCAGAAGAACGTGGCGAGGCAAAAGCCTTCAGCAAATGACACCAGCAACAGCAGAGATAAACATCAAAGGGAAATGCTTTTATTAGGTATATCGAATATGCAATTTTGAGTACACTGTGGTCCATCAGAAGCCATTGCGTGATTCATTGCATCCTGTATCACATAATTTTATTTTCATGCAAATATAAAACTACCAAGAAGTTATCAGACTAAATCACCAAAGAGAAGAAGACCATAGAAAGGTGAGAACAAAACAATCACCTCTATATATGCAGCTATGGTTGTCTTGTTAGAACCACCAGGTTCTCTCAAATTGGTTATAGCCTCCATTATAAGATTGTCCAGCCTATAGTGAAAAATAAAACATCCTATGTCAGTAATCTCAATCCAAACACATCCCAGTATCCTCTTCAATGATCACACTCTTCTAGAGTACAACTCAAGAAATATATAATAGTCAATGGCTTAGGTATCACATCAAAAATAAATCTGTCATATAATGTGTGGTTGTCCAGATCTTCTCTAATGGTTTGTCTATAAGCATTAGAGAGATCTAAATCTAGAAAGATAACATGATACAAAATACAAAATACAAAACACAAAACACAAACCATTATGTCCAAAAGGAAATCTGCTCACATTTAAAAAGCCCAGCAAAACTAGCACATAATCATCTAACCTCATGATAGATCTCTTTGGACCATCATTTGGTGAAGAACCACCTGAAGCTGCTTGAGACCTCCCATCAGCTATTTCATCATCACTTTGGCTAATTGTTGATAGAGCCATGGAATTCTCTCCATGCTTAGGGGCAGGATGCACCCTTTTTAACGACAACTTGGCCCTCTCTCGGGAGCCCCACCCATTTGCCATGACACTCATGTTCCTCCATTTATCCTAACCAAACCAAACCAACACTATTATGATATCAGAAACGATTAAATTGCTGCAAATCATTATCAATAAGCACATCATTCTACCTTGAGATCAACATTGGATCGCAGATATAAAATTCCACTGAATTGTGGGTCCTTGAGAATTGTTCGCCATTTCCCAGGCCCATGCTTAAGCACACCAGCTTTAAGAGCTGCTTCTTCCTCTGGTGTCCACTTCTGCTTAGGTGCTCCCATTAACTATCAAGCACAAACAAATTCAAGAAAAGATCAACTGCACAGAAAATGTTAACCAAAAATCAGCAACAACAATCAAGCCAGAGGCAAATAGAAAACCAAGCAAAACCCCGAGCCAAACATTTACAAGGAAAAACTGGAATTCAGAATTATTGCATTGGAAAATGTTCAAACAGATAAGTATTCGTCCTCAATTTCTTAAAATGGACCACACATATCAAAACCTGCAGCATTCCAATTGAATATATTCATTTACAAAATTTTCGGTCAGGTAACACATTCAACCATAATCCCAGGGCAATAATAGCTAAATTCATGGAGTCGCAGAAAATCGAAACCCTAACCCTAATTACACAAAGCACGGATCAAAATCTCGAAATTAAAACTTAACACACCATCAAAATCACGAATTAAACGAGGAGACAGATGGAAATTACCTGCGAAGTGGCGATTCGCGTGTTGATTTCAGGATCTGATAACCAGAATTCGAAAGCCCTGATCTCGCTGCTGCGTGTATGTAACTGTATGCATAGGTATATTGTGATAGTGCACAACAGTAGTTGAGCGTATTTTCTCTTTTTCTGCCACGTGGATCGAGCGACTCATCCTTACAAAAAAAAAAAAGAAAAAAGAATTGAATAAGCGGACAATTCCTCAAAAATCCCCAAGTGTAAACTGAATTTCCTTTTCACTCTCCAATTTTGAAAAAGTTCTTGTTCACTCCCCAATTGAAAAACAAAATTTCTTTTTACTCCCCAAGTTTGTATAATAATTTAGGAATTGCGTACAATTTTTAAGGAATTGCGTATAAAAACCCCAGAATCTCGTATATACGAGATTCCGGGGTTTTTATACGCAATTCCCTCAAAAATGTACGCAATTCCTAAAGACAATGTACGAACATGTACTGTTTGTGGGGACCTAAAAGGAATTTTGTTTTTCAATTGGGGATTGAATGGGAACTTTTTCAAAATTGGGGACCTAAAAGGAATTTTTTCAACTTTTTGGTACTATTCAAAGATTTTCCATTGAAAATTTATTTCTGGGATGGTTAGAATTTGAATAATCCGGGATTAGATTTAAAACCGAAGTCTGGATTCGCCCGTTTTGTTGCCATGATTTAGGCGTTTTTAGGGCTTGCCACCATGACTGGTTAAGAATCATATCTCTAGATTATTTAGTCCTGTAAAATTACCATGTACAGTATAAGGTTTTTGATATGGGCTTTACAAAACGAAAGTTTAATTTTCACTTATTTCATTTATTTCCGCCTTAATAAAAAGATCCTCTCTGTTATGGTATCAGAGCCATGGATTGGGAAAATCTTTGAATAGTACCAAAAAGTTGAAAAAATTCCTTTTAGGTCCCCAATTTTGAAAAAGTTCCCATTCAATCCCCAATTGAAAAACAAAATTCCTTTTAGGTCCCCACAAACAGTACATGTTCGTACATTGTCTTTAGGAATTGCGTACATTTTTGAGGGAATTGCGTATAAAAACCCCGGAATCTCATGATTCCGGGATTTTTATACGCAATTCCTGAATTATTATACAACCTTGGGGAGTGAAAAGAAATTTTGTTTTTCAATTGGGGAGTGAACAGGAACTTTTTCAAAATGGGGGAGTGAAAAGGAAATTCAGTTTACACTTGGGGATTTTTGAGGAATTGTCCGTTTAATAAAAGCCAGTAATTACGCCATACTCGTTGGGTATGTAATTAAAAAATATTATTATTTAAATATATTAAAATTAATTTTCATATTAATATATATTTTATAATTATTTTTAATATAGTTATTAAATTATGATAAATAAATAACATAAAAATATCACATTAATTTTAAAAAAAAAAATTAAAAACTTTATATGCTGAAGGTTTATAAACTTGGTTTTAAATTATGTTAAATGTCCCACACCGAATAAATAATGACGTGGTGTTCAATATATAATGGCTTGACAAACTTCCCCTCAATAGCTAATTTTTAGGGGTGAGTAAGGTCAAAACTCATTATTCAATATGGTATCAAAACGAGTCCACATATATCAAAACTAAAACCAGGGGTGAGTAAGATCAAAACTCATTATTCAATATGATATCAAAACGAGTCCACATATATCAAAACTAAAACCAAAAATATGGTATCAAAGCGGGTCCACAGATATCAACACTAAAACCAAAAAAGTTGTGTGTTTGGATCCAATCTCCTAAATAATATGACTTGATCTAGGTAGGGATGTAAACGAGCCGAGCCGAACCTTGGCATTTTTTCTTGGTTTGGGCTCGGACTCGGCCCTAAAAATATTGGCTTGGGTTCGGCTTGCGAGCCGACGAACCACAGAAAAGGTGGCTTGGGTTCGGCTCGGGGTAAAGTTCGGGCTCGGCTTGCCGAGCCTCCGAGCCAGCAAAAAAACCATTGCGACCTTTGCCTAGATTTGGATCTGGCCATGTATATTCAACGCAGACAAAAAAAATGGACAGAAAATGAGGCGTTCTCGAACCAAAAAATTGAAACAAAATGGAGAAGAGAAGATGAGGCGTTCTTGAACCAAAAAACTTGAAAATTAAAATCTAATTTCTAAACAATTTTCCATACAATTTTTAAAATCTCTCTACATCATGCAGGCGGTGATGGAGTTGTCGAAGCTGCAGGAGATGGTAGCGGCCTAGAATTTGGTGGTTGTCGCCGGCGGTGGTGGCGCAGGGGAAGATGGAGCGGCGGGCGGCAGAAATCTGGTGTGGAAGCAGCGGTGGCGCACGAAAATCCATGGCGGACGGTGGTGCACGGAAATCCACAAGAAGCTAGAGCGGTGGGAGGAAAAATCAAGTGTGGATGTCCTTCAGGTGGGTGGCGGAGGAAGTAATGGTGGAGGCAGAATTGTGGATGTACAGCGGAGACGAAGTATGCTGGGTCTCTGGAGGGGGCGGCGTTATTTAGGCTTTTAGGGTTTGTTTTCTTTTCTTTATCTTTATATATCTATATATATACATATATATATATATATATAATATATTTCATATATTTTTCTTAGCTTGCGAGCCGGCTCGCGAGCTTCGAACTGCCAAGAAAGAGGCTCGGGCTTGGCTCGAAAACCACACGAACCGAGCCATGGCTCGGCTCGGATCGTTGTCTTCGAACTTGAGCACGAGCTTTCCCCGAGCTGGCTTGCATGGCTCGCGAGTCAGCTCGGCTCAATTACATCCCTAGATCTAGGGGTGTGCTCTGAGCCGAGCTAGCTTGTGAGCCGCACAAGTCATATATAATATAGCCGTGTCGGAGCCGTGTCGTGTCCTAAAATTTTGAAAAAATCCGTGTCGCCGTGTCCGTGTCGCTGTGTCCGTGTCCGTGCAACTTAGCTACAAACATATTACTATTTTTTATTTTATTATTATTTTTTTATTTCTCAAAGTTTCCCCCCACTCAATTGAGTGAAGGACTAGTTTCCCGAGGTAGCTGAAGGCGCTTATTGCGGGGACCTGTCCCAACGTAGTTTTTACATCCACAAGGGTTCAAACCCGAGACCTTGCTTAAGTGAACTCAAGCCCCTATCCACTTGAGCCAACTGTCCGTTGGTACAAACATATTACTATGATAATATTATCATAGATATATAATATTTATCCAAACAAATAATTTAATAAAAAATAGATTCAATCTATTATAATAAATAATTAATTATATAAATATATATCTTAATAAAATATTTGTTAATAGTTTATTTGGTATAATTACAAGAAATATAACATAATCTATTACTATATTATATATTATTTATAATATATGTATGATCCTTGCTAAATTTTGTATCATAACATGTCTTAATAATATATTATTTTACAATGACACATTAGACCATATAATATTATTAATACAAAAATATATTCATAATATTCAGTCAAATATTTAATATAATAAAATAATAAATATCATATACCATAATAACTAATTAATAACATAAGTATATGTTTTAATAAAATATTAGTTAATAATTTTTATTGTGTAATTAGATAATTTATAATTTATTATAATATAATTAATAATACTCATACATAATCTAAAATATCAAGTATATATTAATGATTATAATTTATTAATAATGATATAAAACTTAAAAATATTAATATACTATATATATTATATATCTTAATATCTTTTTATTGTTTAATAATATTATTGAATGAAAGTTAAAAAATATCCAACAAAAATCTATTGGCTCGTCGAGTCGAATCGAGCTCGGCTCGATTTTTGGGCAAGTCAAGCTCAAGCAATCAAAAAAATAAGTTTGACAAGCTCAAGCTCAATCTCAATTCTCAAGCCATGCAAATAATTTTCAAACTCAAACTCAAGCTAGATTTTTTTTGTCAAACTTGGCTCGGCTCGACTCGAAACACACCCCTAACTTGATCAATCAATTATTTTTGCTTATACTCACTTAAAATATATTAATTTAAAATTATTAATAAAAAATAATTTCTGTTAATAAATAGTGAAGGAGATGTTATTAATACAATGATATTTTTTAGTAATTTTAATAAAATTCTTATTTGCAAAAGTGCAATAAAATATTATAAAAGGTTAGATTCGAAAATTTTAACGAATTGGATTTTTTAATTTTATATTCAAGGTAAAAAACAACTAACCCTATGTACTATAATTATTTTTTTCAACTTTTTATTCGAATTTTTAAACGTTTCAATTTATCATCTAGTTTTTATAAAAATTTATACTTTATAAAAATGTTCAAATTATCATATTTGTTATTTAAATGTTAACACATGGCTCACTCTTTTTGTTATAAATTATCAATTTTTCGAAAAAAATAAGACACGTATTAACATCTAAATGGTCGACATGATAATCTAATTTTTTTTATAAAATACACATGGCAATTTAAGATATTTAAAAATTTGAATAAATTTTTTTAAAAACAATCATAATATAGATAAAGTTGTTCTTTCCTCTCCATATTCAATCTATTTCTTTCAAATTACATATTTTCAATCAAATATGGTCATCAAACTTCAATCAAATACTATCATCAAGCTTTTTTAAGCCACAAAATAAGTTAAAACTTCAATCATATATGATCATCAAACATTTTAGCCACCGAATATATCAAAATTCCAATCGATTTCATATTAAAATCCAAACCCATTGCAATTTGCAAGCTCTAAGTTTAAACATTATAAAAGATATTTCAGGCCAATTCATATATCCACATCCTAAAGCAAAAAATATAATGGGTTGACCTTTTTGGTCACTTAATTTTTCCCAATACCAATACGTATTAATTACAGGGCAACGCCTCCACTTGCAGCGAATTTTCACCATTATACGTGACGTGATTATGAGTAATTCTAATTAAATTTCTAACTTTAAATGAGATATAGAAAAAATAAATCAACCTTATTCGATTAAATCAGTATAATAAAATAATAAATACTAAATACTAAATATAATTCGATTAAATTAATACAATAAAGAAATAAGTATCTTATATTTATCATTTAATTAATAATAAATTTAAAAAATATACACGTATTATTGTAATTAATTATAAATAATTATATTTAATTAAATTCGATTAAATTAATTATGAATTAGAATGTTGATACGAGCAAAATGCCAAAATCTAGGAAAATTCTAGCCCAGACTCGGCTTGTCTGGACCCAACCAATTAAAAATACAAATGTATTACACTTGTCATTTGATTGGTCATTCTCCCCAAACTTTCCACCAACCACACGGCAAGTGTAAAACACTCGCCCCCTCGTTACACTGGTTTGATCGAGTCAGGCTCGGGTTAGAATTACCAAAAAATCTAATACCAATACTCGTACCAATGGGGTGTCTAGTGCATGGGTCGGGCCAGTAAATTCAAAACGATGTCGTTTATATTTGCTTTGGCAATTGGCATTTCGTGCACTGAACAAAAGGAGAATAATAATGCTGACAAATAGGTAACGACAATTTAGGCATATAGTGGATTACACTTTAGGCGTGCGTGTTCTCCACTATTCTTGCTATTTAATTTTTATATATTTTAATTTTATAGTGTGACATATGAGAACAGCTAAATATTACAATTTACAATTTACAACTTACAACACCTCTTTCTAATAAAAAGTTAGGCTTTCAATACTAATTACTTACCAAACCGATTCATACAAAATTACAAATTCATTTATATAAATATAAATTTACCATTGAAGCAAATAAAATATTATCAAATGTCAAAACTAATAAGGAGTCCATTAATTTTTAATTGAAACAGAAAAATATCATCAAAATTACTAGTCATAGTACTAGTATCGTGATGGACCCAATGTATACACCCACATCATAACCAAAAATAATTTAATTCCTAGCAGGAGTATTTTTGATACATTAACAAACTTGGTGTGGATAAAAGTGCAACATTTTGAAATTAAGGGGTCCTTATAGAAATATACCAATAACCTATTGTGGGTAGAAATGTTATTTCGCATAACAAAAAATTCAAAAGGTAGCTAATATTCAAACAAGAACATAATATCAAAATATTGCGACTGGATAACAGCTGCAGTGAAAGGTGCAAATTTCAAGGGAACTCGTTTCTGATTGGATAACGACATTTGACTCGCAATTTGATTCCTTTGAAAACATCATAAACTCTAATTTATTAATTCTTTTAAAAATATTATTTTATTTATATCGTATGCATACAAATATAATAACGCAAACACGATACAATAATTTTTTGCATAAAAAATATCCAACTCCCAGATGATAATGATTTAAGTATCGGACATAATAAAATGTATCCGATACAATCCCCTATATGATAAATTCCCACATAAAGAAGTACCGGACATAATATTCGGATATAAGAAGTGTTAGGTTCCAACATAAGAAGTGTTAGTTTATACTGCGAATTACAAAATGCAACCGATATACAATATATATATATATATATATATATATATATATCAAAGATGATGGATATGGTAGCTAATGACATGAAAATTGATAAAGCAACGAGAGAAGATGAGTGACACAACAAAGGGACAATGTATACACTCGGAAAAAGAAATTTGCCAAGAATTTACACGCAATTTGTCTGATAGAAATAGAATAGCAAGAATTCATTACTGTTCAAAGAAACAAATCCAGGTTAATAATATTCGAATTATTTGAAGAAAAAGGGCAAAAAAGCAAAGGTACACTTGTGATCGGCATCAAATTCCTCTTCCATTTTGTTTGTCCGCTTAATTGAAGCAATCCCTTTGTTCCAATTCTTGTTTCATCAGAAGCATGCTTCCAGGAGGCAACAGCAGCACAGGGCAGCCAAACTGAATCAACAAACACGAATTACCCAATCAGGAATTAAATTTCTGAAGAAATAGGAAGAATTTGGATGAATTCAAGGGTTTTCTGAGGGTATTTTGGGGATTAGTTCTCGGGGACCACCACCGACGGTGGCGCTCGCGGCGTTGACTCGCCGTCAAATTCAACAAATCAAACAACAGAACCAAACTCAAACAACACCCAAATCGTCCAGATCTGAAATCCGACTCACTCACACAATCGACAATCCATCGAATCAAATTCCACACAAATTAAATCCACACACATGCAGAAGAACATACATAAAACCAAATAAGAATTCAAAATTCAACTAAAAAAGACGGGGAAAAACTCACCATCCTTCCATGAAACCTCCACTACCTCCACTACCAGATTGCTGCGGCGGCGGCTGCTGTTGATACTGCGGCGCATACTGCGGCGGATAACCCTGGGGCGGGTAGCCCTGCGGATACCCCTGCGGCGGATAGCCCGGCGGCGGATACGCGTCCTTCGCCCCCTCCGGCGGATACCCTGCGCATCAAAAAAACACACAAAAATTCAGAGATCGATCCAAATTCCATCAAAAGAAACAAAAATCAAAGGGAATCAAATTAACCACTCGCCTTGAGGAGGAGGAACACCAACAGGAGGCTGATTCTGGTTGTAGTAACTCATGATCTGTTAAAGGATGAACAATTCCTGATCTCTGTATCTAAGGAACAGAGAGGATATTTTTGCCCTTGTAGAGAGAGAAAGAGTGTATAGTGGGAGGAGAGAGAGAGGGAGAGTGGGGTTTATAGAGGTAGAGTGAGAAAGAAGAAATAAATAGATACAATAATTATGTATGTATTGTAAAGTGTGAGAGTCATTGCGCGTGTAAATTGCGCGTCTTGGAATGGATGATGACTTCGCAACAAAGTAAAAATCTCGTCTTCTTCTTCGCTTCGTAAAAGGTTGTGTCCATGTTCTCCGCCATCTGATTATCCTTTTTCCTAATATATATATATATATATAATTATGATGCACGTATATTTTTTTAAATATATTATGTTTTATTATCGTATCGTGTTGGACACTCGTATCGAATACCATATTCGATACTCGTTACGTGAGAAATTCATAAACGTGTCGCCATATGACGTATACGTATCCGTGTTATGTCCATGTCACCGTATCCATCCATACATCATAGATAATCACTAATTAAATATAATTTAGGTATAGAAGTTGTAGCCCAAGGCCATAACACTACTTAGTCTCAAATACTTTAGAGTTCAAAAAATATTTTTGATCCAATTTATCATGTCATCACTAAGTGTAGAGTGAATTTAATTTTTTATTTTAGTTCATGTTAAGTTATATATTCTCAACGTTTGTCCCAAGGGGATGGAAACGAATCAAATATTAGTTCCCGTTTGTTAGAATTTAAGACAAATAGTTGTTATAGCCGGTTGGTATTCCGAATATTATTCTAATGATTCACAAATACCTCTTTCGTTAAGTTTTGTTTTGAAATTACAACATTACATCAAGATTTTGATTTTTAACACTGGATGATCATGAGTTGGATTTGATGTTGGCGATTACTATGTAATAATTTTGATGAGATCGGATAGCCTTAGTTGTTTAATAAATGATCAAATTTAACAAGTTTCCACTCAAAATATCAAAAATTAAAATGGAAAATTCTTTACATGGTGACGAGAGTAATCACAATTTATTGTTAAATTGTAAAGATAGAATTATAATGATTAAAATTAAGGGGGATCTATGTATAATTAGACCTCTCTAATCATAGAAATCTATACGATACTTGAAAAAGTTAAAAATGTCATCTATAAACCACGAGAAAAATTAATGTATAATTACTTACCAACACAATTTTATTTGAACAGTTAAAGCATAACCACTATACAAGAATATTTTTGGCTGCATTAATATATCTCCCTAACTTTAAAAAAAGAAAAATTAAATAAGAAAAGTGACAAAATTAATTGAGCTTTGTTTTGCCAGCAAAAGTTCATTGTACATGCCAACTATATCATGTGCTTATTCTGCTTTATTTTTCCTCTCTGCTTTAACACCTATTTGTGCTGTTTTTCTTTGTCTTCTTCTTTCTTTTGTTTAACTTATACACTCATGCACAGGTGTGTTTATGTTTTTTCCAATTTTAGTACAAAAAAAGAACTTTTTCCTGTAAATTCCCCACAAATATCATTAATCGCAATTTTAAACCACACATGTCGTTATGCGTAAATATTATCCTTGTTCAAATTCAAAGGAGTTTGTACAGTGTTAGAAACTAAATTATTTAATTAGGGACGAAACTATAGGGAACTAGTGGGAGCATCCGCTCCCTCTATATTTTAAAAAATAGTTATTCAGCCCTGTCCCTTCCTATATATTCAAGCTGTTGGATTAGTATTTTTTTGATTTCATCCATTTCTTCTGAAATTTTGATTCCGTGATGATACTAAGTCGGAGGGAATATTATTTTGATGCGAAGAAGTTGAAATTTAAACATAAATTTTCTCTATAGTTACTATAGATGTATAGTTCAATCCGTCTTGCATAGCACCAACATAATGGTCTTGGAATGTTATCCCCATTACTCCTAGGTAAAGTTAGGTGCTTTCAAATTAGTTTAATCATTGGGAGGAAAGAATTTTGTATTGCCCAATTGTAGTTGCTTAGGAATATACTACGCCATGCCATTATTTTTATTTGGTATAATAATACACTAAATTAATGAGCTAAGTTAGGTTGTAACGGTAAGTTTGTGGCCATTTGGATTACGACACAATATTATTATATTTATTCATTCATTAACTTTTTATATTTAAAAGTACATGAAATGGACAATTGGAGCATAAATTCGAGTTCCATTCTTATTGCCGCCCTGTTTAAATTTGCTTGCCTCCACTAGTTTTTATTTACGAAACTAATTTTTACCCCGAATGAGAGGTTCTAACTTCTAAGACACAATATCGATGTGTTGATACACAATGATGCACGTACACTCCTAAAAATATCATTTTAGCATGTCGTGTCGGACACCGTGTCCGACACTCCTCATGTGAAAATTTGAAAAAAAAATCCGTGTCGCCGTATCCGTAGCATGTCGTGTTCGTGTCGCCGTGTCCGTATCCGTGCATCATAGTTGATACAAGATTACATCGGATTGTATGTGATTTGAGTAATAGTGAGTTTCTTGGAAGTTTTGTTTGTGTATTAAAAAGGACTTTTTATGTGTGAATGGCTTGAATGTAATGATGTAATGAGTTGAAGAGTGTGTTGTTGGGGGCGGACATATTCAGTGCAAGACTGCAAGTGGATTTAATTTGGTGGAGTTGATGTACATATGATCTACCTTGGTTGTTCCATTTTAGAAGTCAACTAAAAAATTAAATTTGAATTGGTTTTGGTGTCTGCGTCTTTGATTATGACTCCTTTTAATCTACATGTTCTAGATTCATTAAAAAAACACACTTTCTTTCTCTCTTTCTCAAGTAAGCAAGTAAAAAAAGGTTTGAAATTATACAAATTTAAAAATATTAGAAAATATAAGAGACGGTTGGTTAGTTCTTTATGTTTAGTTTGATTTTACCTAATCTCGCGTTAGTTAGTTAATATTAAATTATTTAGTTCGGAAAGTAAGTAAATAAGTGTGATTAGGTAATGTTATTATTATTATTTTGAAAATATACCCTCAAGTTGTCAAAGGGATTCGAATCCGAATCATTACTTTGGAAAAAAAAATCCTTTCACCACTTAAAATCAACCCCTGTTATCATGATTAGGTGATATTATAATTACGTAAATGTAATCTAACCTATCTAACCCAATATTAACTACAATTTTATTGAAAGTAAATTGTTTATTGTTAACTCAATTAAATCTCCTAATAAGCTCGATTGAGATTTTAAAAAAAAAAAAAAACATGATTTATATTTCCTTACGAAATAATTATTCGTATGGTAGTGGTTGGATTAATTCAGAAATACAAATAAAAACATTTTGATAAACAAGGCGGGACAACAAATTTCTTTCACTCTTGAATGGGCTCCTTAGCATTAGAAGGCCCAATCTAGATTTGGGATGTTGGGCCGTCAAACAACACCACTGCAAACCGGGTCGTGACCAATAGGTTTACGGCCCGATGCCACGAACTCTTAAGCCTTCCATCACTCATATATAATCAGTGATGATTGATGAAGGCCATTTCATGATTTGAACTGCAGGGTTATGTCCTTTGAAAAATTTTAATCCAATCTCAACGCTATTGAATACAACGCATTATAATAACAAGTAGATTACATTTGATTTTGGCTGATCACTTTTCTTGATTTATACAAATCACACCATGAGTGTTAAGTATAAGCACTCCTGCTCTTATAATTATACTGATTCAACCGATTTTATTGTATTGGTTCAATCGAACTAGATTCGCATATCAAATCAGATTTGCATTAGGATTATGAATGTCATCAAATTCTTTGATATTTTGTCCCATAGGGCAGACTGTTTAGGACTTGCATTGATTACCAAATGTATCTTTAGGTTATGACTTCTCTTGGGGCCTAACCGCCTAACCCTACAAACTAATTAGAAAACATAGCATATAATTACATATATAATTTTTTTAGAAAATTTTAATTACACTTCACCCCAAAAAATTAGAATTCAGTTAAAAAGGACTCAAATTTTCCTTCTCATTTTCTATTAAATAATTTAGAATACTTTAGCATAAAAAATAGAAAATAAAAAATTCCGATTTTGCCCTTTAATTAAAGGGGTCTATTCAAGTATTTAACACTTAGAAATTAGAATAAATAAATCGGTTTTTCCTCAAACTCATATTTATAGGCGGTAAATAATCCAAAAACGTTAACATTGCTATTAAAAGTGACATTTGGTATTTGGGTGTAAAGTGATTCGCTAATCTTTGTCACGCATATACACAAATCTAATCTCCACCTGGATCAACATCCACTAGAAAATTTGATCGTGGATTGTAAGGCTCTTTTAGATTTCCCTTGGAAAGCAAAGATCACACACGTTTGGTGTGAAAGTAATAAATATGCAGATTTATTTGCAAGAAAAGACCACTTATGCGATAATCTAACGGTTTGAGATAGTCCGTGCGTTGATGTTAATACTTTTCTTATGGAAAACTGCATTACCACTTGAAACTCTTTAGTCTCCTTTTTGGTTTAAAAAAAAAAAAAAAGCACTGTTACGTAAAAATTACAAAATTATATACATCCCCAAGAGTACATTGGATAATAAATAATGGGTATTTTGCAGCCAGCTCCCTTGTAGTTTGAGAAATGTTCAAGAAAAACCCTGTAGTATAAAATATAATGTGAAAACCCCTAAGGTTTTAAAAACTATACAAGGAGAACCTCAAACCCGTTACGTTGAATGCACGCGCCCATTTTGAGTCTGGGCTTCCGTTTTTCATGCATAATTCGATGTGAAATGTCCTTTTTACCCTTGTAGTACACCTAAAGTAAATGGTCCTCAAAGTATGATTAATATGTTACCCAGAAAACCCTGTGCTTTAAATAATATGTGATAAAAACCTTGAACCACCAAAATAAATGTCAGTATCAAACAATTGCATACACCAATACGCTTCAATTAATAAATTCACTGCACACATATCTCAAAGCCAACAACTGCAAATGGATATATAATAGAATTGTTTGGCTACCAAAAAAAACAAACTAACACAGGTTCAAGAAAAACACAAAAGTTTAGCAACAGAGCAAGGACCACATGTTGCTCCCCAAAAAAGCTGGTCCCCAAAAAATTGTGGCCAGAACACCACAAACTTCACCAATTTGAACATACTTAATAAAGTTTGATAAAATACATCCAAAGCATTCCAAAGATGCAACATGTAAATCCCTTTAGGGCTTCCATATCCTTGTCGGCCTTTTCTCCTTAGACCTATCCCTTATATTCTGCAGAACTTGACTCACCGACGGTCGTCTAACCCTTAGTTTCTGTGGTGCAGGAGTTGATGAAGTAGCAGCTGGTGCAAAAGAATGTGCAGATGAGGAAGAAGCTGGTGGCCCTAGATTCTGGACTGATGAAGTCATTGAGGAAGGTGGGACTGCATCAGGTCTTGGTGGTTGAGCCCTGTAAGCAGGAACAGAAATTCTTCCAGATCTAGCAGATCTAGAAGATGCAAGTGGCCTATAAGTAGATCTATTAGATCTAGAAGATGGTGGAGGGATTCCTGATGCGTTTTCCTGCTGCATAAAGTTATGGAAGGTAAATTATATACTTTGTTAATATAACCAATATGTAAATACCATACAAGTATATATAAACAAGTATAACCTGATCATCTACTATATGAGAGTTTGAGGATGTTGGCTCTGTTAGTCCAGCTGGTACAGCCCCCTGGAATAAATGAAGTGAGACACATTAGATACAAATTAAAAGTTTATGTAGTGAAATAAAAGTAAATTCAAGGTCACCTACTGTGTAAAATTTAGATCTTGGATCAGTGGGGTTTGTGCAGGAACGCTTGTTGTGGCCTAAAACAAGACAATTGCTACATGTAGTAGTCAATCCTTGTCTTGTCCCACTATTTCCAACTTCATCTGCACCCTTTCTTCGCTTCTTCTTTGGCCTCCCCATTTTTCTTGTAAATTAAGGTGCTTTCAATGGTTCCCAAGCGGTTTTTATATATTGCTTTTTTCCGGGAACCCCATGAATCATGTTCCTGTATACAGAAAGGTAGGCATCTTTCTTGTAACAATCATGGATGAAGTCTTCCATCTGCAATCTCCTTTTTCTAATTGCTGAGCATGCATGCTTGCAAGGATAACCTGTTAATTGAAACATCCCACATGTACAGGTTCTCTGGTCAAGTTTGACCACAAAATTATCATGATCATCCTCTACCTGAAATTCCAACTGACCACACCAGATTGTGAAACAATGTCTTGCCAAATCACATTGCTTGTTAACCTTCTGCATAACATTTGGACAAACCTTCCCAACATAATTATCCATGCCCTCTTTCTTAGTTTGAATTCTCTGCATCAGCCTATTCCTTATGCACTCAAACATAGATATAACAGGCAAGTCTCTAGCAGCTAAAATCATGTTATTAAAGGACTCACAAATATTGTTGACAAGTATCTCAGACTTACAGGTGGTCCTGAAGTGAGATCTTGCCCAATGCTCAGGTGGAATAGATGAAAGCCACTCAAAGGGAGTTTGTGTCTGTAAAGAATGTCCAGTGCTTGCTTTTTCAAGTTCTTTCATAACAGAACTCCATTCTTCTTTAGATCCAGCAGATGCAGCCCTCCAAAACAGTCTTTTGAGGTCTTGACTCTTCCATTTTGTAAAGAAATTTTGGTACAAATGCCTCAGACAGAATCTGTGCTCACTACCAGGGCATACTTGATTCACAGCATCCAACAATCCTTTCTGTCTATCTGATATAAAGGTCCATCTGTCTTCTCCCAACCCTCCTATTTCCAGCATCAATTCTTCCAAAAACCAGACCCAATTCTCTCTATTCTCAACTCTTACATGCGCCATAGCAATGGGATATAGGTTGTCATTTCCATCCTTAGCTACTGCAGTTAGTAGTTGCCCTCCAAATACAGTCTTGATGAAGCAACCATCTAGACCAATGAGTGGTCTACAGCCCTGCAAGAATCCATCAATCATGGGTTTCAAAGAAAAAAACATTTTCTGAAACCTTGGAGGGTTGGTTCCTTCTTCTTTCTTCAACAGAAGCTTGCTACCAGGATTTTTATCCCTCACTGTTTCACAATAATCCCATAGTAGCTCAAACTCCTTACCATGATCTCCCTCAATTAAGTCTCTTGCAAACCTTTTTGCACGCAAGGCTACATTGTAGGTCACCTCAACCCCAAGCTTCCTCCTGATAACTCTTCTAAATGGTTCAACACCTATGTCCATGTTATCTTTGATGTAATGTAATAACTTCTCCCCAATGTAAGATGAACTGCATCTGAAGTTGTCACTGCTTCTTGCACAATTGTGTCTGCCCTTTAATGTTTTAATTTGGAACTCTTCCTTCTGCTGGATACAGGAAGCATGGACCCTCCAATTGCAGTTCTCACTGGCACACACTGCAGTCACTCTCATCCTCTCACTTTTCTGAAAATCCAACAGATAGCCTTTCCAGATGCTCCAATCTATCAGCACTTTCTTATAAGATTCTACATTGTCAAATGTATACCCCACTGAAGGTTTGAATTTTTTTATGGAGTCCCCATCTCTCCAGTGTGGGTATCTTTTCTTTCCTTCATCGTCTGATAAGGGTGGCTCATCAAAGTTCCTGTCATCATCTGGCTCACTGTACCAGTTTTCATGTTCTACTTCCATTTCTTCATCACTGATCACCTGCTTTTTCTTTTCTTTGGCTCTTTGTCTCATTTTCTGTAATTTTGCCTTTTTTGCAGCCCTACTCCTATCTCTTGGTGCAAAAATATCATCATCAGAGCTGTCCTCAATGTCATCATAAAAATCTGATTCTTCAATGTAGTCTTCATCTTCAGAATCAGATGGATCAGAGCTAATTTCAGAACCATCTGGTAGTGGACTGTCCTCAGGATCAGGTGCAGTTACATTTTGCCTCTTCCTTGAAGATTTTGATGGTTTTTCCTTCCCTTTGTCCTTTTGAGCATTGGATTGTTTCTTCTTTTCCTTATTCTTAGAAGTACTGAATTGTTTCTTCTTCCTCCTACATACAGGTTCCTCATGGACTGCATCTTCTTCAGGTTCATGCGCTTGCTCATTATCCTCTTGGAAACTTAAATCTTCACCAAGATTTAAGTTGAATTGCTCATCAAGGAATGCATAGTGATCATCATCCACACTTGAAGGCTGCACATAATCAGAATATTTGTAAGACTTCAGTTATTTATTCACACAAAGTTGAAGAAAAAATCCAGCTAATATTGTATAATACCTTATTCAGGTTTGAAGTATGCAAAGCTTCCTCATTCAGCAATGTAGTCTGCACATGATCATGACCATCATTCAGATTTGAAGGTTGCAAACATTCCTCATTTTGGGAACAAGACTGCACATAAGGATACAAAATTTGTAAGTCTTCAATTATTATATCACATAAGGCTAGAAAATATGCAAGTACTAATATACAATACCTCATTCAGATTTGCTTTTTGCACAACTTCATCATTCAGATTTGAAGGTTGCACACCTTCCTCTGAGTCATTCATATTACAAGTCTGCAAACAATCACAATATTCATATGTCTTCAATTATTTAATCACCTATAGTTACAAATATGACCAAATAATCATGTATAATACCTCATTCAGGTTTGAAGGTTGCACAAGTTCCTGCTCATGTGTCAGATCAGGCTCATCTTGGGACTGTGTTAACAACCCCATGACCTCCTCTGTAGTCCTTCTTCTTCTAGTTGATGATTCAGGCTCATTGATCTCTGCATTTTGTGTTACAACAGGTTCTATATCAGGTTCCTGTTCTTGCTGGGGTGGTGGCCAACCAGGAAATGTTAGATACTTAATGGTTTCAGGCTCTTCACCATCCCTTTCTTGGCTTAATGGAAACAAAGAGCCATCAACATCAAATGCAGCAAGAATACTTTCATCATCTCTGATAGAGTACAACATAACTTCACTTGCAATACGGTGTGTGTTTTGTATCTCTACAAAAGACCAATTACCCCAAATATGTCGTACTGCATGCTCATCAGTCATTGGAAGACAAGGGTGTTTGTAATAGAAGGTGACACCAGTACCCTTCCCACCAGCAATCCTGTACATGTCCCATATGCCTTTCCAATCAAAATAATCTAAATCATACTGCCCTGTGTACACTTTTTTCCCATTCACATATGCTAGTGCACCATTGCGAATCAAAGCCCATTCACCACCAACATGCATGTACATTTTCTTCATTGGACCATCATCGTCCTCCTCCATTCTGTAATTGCAAAAAAAAAAAAAAAAAAAAAAAAAATTAGAGATTTAAGAAGACCAACACAGACCCATGGCCTACATCTACGCAAAACAAACTCAGTTATAACAAAAACCCCTAATAGATTCACGCATTTCGAAAAAATGAGGAATTTCAGAAAAATAAACTTACAAAGGCGGACACCATGCCCTGGATTTTTCAAAAATCGACGAAAAACCCCAACACACCAAGAATGTAACAAGATATTCTATGGTCTCACCCACAAACCAAAATCATGCACAAGAATAACAAAGAGGATACAAAACCCTAAATCGCGAAACAACTTAGCAGGAAAGCTGCGAACCTGGATGCTGCGAACACTTTGTCGTCTTCAATGGGTTGTTTAGTGTGCGAAATCCTTGTCTAGATCAAGCCCCAAATCTCTGCAACTCTCCTGCTTCGTTTCCCGCTCACTTACCAAGAGGCTGTGAAATCTGATTTTCACTTAGGTTAACTTTGGGTGAAATAACGTTACAACCTTATGCAATTATCAAAAGGGCAATTAAGGTATTTCACCCTCAAAACGTGCCAGAATCCTTTAAGGGGGCGGTGAGCCGAAATTTAAAATCATAAGGTTTTACGTATGATTTTCCAAAACATAGGGTTTTTTCCGCCACTTTTAAAAACCACAGGGTTTTTGGTGCATATAGCTCAATAAATAATTGATCAAAGTTACTGGGAGTATTTTTGCATTTTTGTTTTCGATGTCATTACATTTTTAACAAAATTCTAATTTTTGGGTGTCAAGTGTAATTCGTATTTAAAATTTTTAATACATATAACAGTAATTGAGGCTGGGGGATTCCTACGGTCTCACTGATCGATTTAAGAAAAAAAAAAAAAAGATTTTGTGTTCAAGTTTATGTTCTAACAAACCAATCTTCAAAACTCATTCAATCTTACACTCAATTTTAGTTTAAAAACGGTAGTTATAATCAGTTTCATACGTTTCAAAATGTAATACAATTAAACAGAGGAGCATGATGCAGGAATATGAATAAAAGGATACAGGCAGTGGAATGTGGATCATAAACTACGAATTTCGAAGTTCTCAAGTAAGATTAAACAAATTTACAAATACAGAGCTGTTAATGAATTATTTGAAACACAGACACAGATTCAAATGAAGCCCAACCTCTACCTGTGAAACCCAGAGAGAGATAAGGATCAGGAGACGTAATTCCCGGTGGATCGATCGGCATCTCTGAGCATCTTGTCGATGAGTTTTCTGGCCTTGCGGCTGCGGATCTCAACCTTAACGCTCGCACTTTTGTCCATCTTAGCATACCTCTTCTTCGACTTCCTCAGCAATCGGACCTTCGATTTTATGCTCTCCACCCAATTCTCCAGCTGATTCGCCATCTCTGTACGTATCTATATTATATATACCTCCGTTAGATCAGTTTTCGGAAGAAATACAAGGATTTGTTGCTATTTTGGCATGGGTTTTCTGGTATTAGGAGCATTTAATGGAGTTGGGAAGGGGATTTGAATGCGAGTTTGTTGAAGTTTTAATTGCGTGGGAGAAATTTATGGTGTCTAAATGGCGGTACTGTAAAGGGGCTAAGATGGAGTAGAGATATACATAGTACGTACACGACTGTTTTGGGTTGTCGAGAGAGATGCTCATCAGTCATCGCCATACTTATGGCGTGTTTGGAGTCTTTGGACTTTGGAGTATTCGCATTTGTAGAACCTCTATAATTAGCTAATTACTAGAGTCCGGTTTGACGAGACCCGAGACCCGCCCGGTTAATATTGGGGAAACCCGAGGTTTGTCTTGAATCCGATTATTTGTTGGATTTGGAAGGTCGGGTCTAAAAGCCTAAAACTATGACATTTTAAGCGGATTTGGATCGGGGCGGGCCCGAGACCATTATGATAATTGGGGATGGAGCTTGAATTTGTATTAGAGACTAGAGAGGCAAAATTAGTAAAAAAAACAATTGGAGACTTCTAATATAGTAATTAAAAGAAAAAAGAAAAAACAATTCATGCAAGAAAAAGGATTTTGAGGCTTTAAATGTAAATTTTTGATTTTATATCTGTTGAAATTAGATTGTTTTTGTTGATTTCGGTTAATCCCTCTTCTCTCTTAGAATCTGTTTTGTCCAAGATTGGTGAAACAAAGCAAGTTCCAGCTAATCAGCATCAGTGGAAGGAAGGCTATGACAAGTTCCAGTTAGATCTCCAAGATTGGTGGAACAAGGCAAGTTCCAGCTAATCAGCATCAGTGGAAGGAAGGCTATGGCAAGTTCCAGTCAGATCTCCAAGATTGGTGGAACAACAATCAAATCTCCAAATCACTCAAATAAAAGATTCAGCAAATTAAGCCAAGACCAAATATGGCAATGAGTTTTTCCCAACGGCTAGTGTGTCTTGAACACACTATATAACACAGATCCTCAAAGAAAGGAACACACGAGTTGTCAGGATCTTCGAGTAAGATCAGTAATAGCTTTGTGCAGAGTATAGAATCCGAGTGATTCAGATTGTTTGTGAGAATCCGAGTGATTCAGATTGTTTGTAAGAATCCGAGTGATTCAGCATTGGTAGGGATCTGAGTGATTTCAGAGAGACAGTCGGTCTCAGTTTTGTAATCTCTGGTACTACTGTGGTTAGTTCCAGAGAGGAGGTAACATTCATTTAGTGTGTGTTAGTGAGAAAGATAAGTAGGTGAAACTTATTTATCTCATTAGAGTGTTCGTGTATGAGATTGCAAGGTTTTTCTTGTAATCTCAAGTGCTTAATAAGAATATATTTAAAAACTCCCAAATTCACAACTTGGGGACAGGAGTAGGCTTGCCGAACCTGTATAAATCGCACGTGTCATCTTTGCTTCATTTGTTATTCCATTATTAACACTTGTTTTAAGTTTTTGTTCAAACTTGAAGTAGTGCCATTTTTTTATCAATTGGTATCAGAGCAGGTTTTTTCCTTAAAAAACAAAGGTTTAATCACCTTTTTGGATCTGAATCCGCTGCTGAAATGGAATATTTTGCTGAAGCCCCCTCACACACACGTGCACCACTTTTTGATGGTACTAATTACTCTACTTGGAAGAATCGCATGGAGGAATTTTTCATGGGACTTGATTTCAAACTCTGGCGGATTGTCACCAAAGGTCCAGAGATTCCAATGAAAGAGGTAAAGGGAGAACAGGTTCCAAAAGAACTTGATGAACTTGATGAGAATGATGAAAAGGCTTGGTCACTAAACGCACGGGCAAAAAATGTTCTCTCGGTCTCATTGACTGAAGAGGAATACAATCGCGTCTCAACCTGCAAAACGGCCAAAGACATATGGGACATGCTAAAAATCACCCACGAAGGAACCGAGCAAGTCCGAGAGGAGCGGGTAGCAATTCTAACCACCCAATACGAAGCATTCCAGATGGTTCCAGGAGAAACCATCAGTCAAATGCATACCCGATTCACAGCCCTTGCAAATCAAATGAGTGCTCTTGGTGAGCCACTACCTGAAGGACAACAAGTTAGGAAGATCCTGCGGTCTCTACCCAAAGAATGGACGCCCAAAGTCACCGCCATTACTGAAGCAAAAAAGCTAAGTACTCTTACAATTGCTGAACTCATTGGCTCCTTAATTTCTCATGAACTCACCCTCCTGAATAAGGGAGATAAAATAAATATCCAGAAAAATATTGTATTCTCAGCAGATAATTTCCTTAACCTTGAAGATCAAACCAATGATGAGTTGGTACTCCTATCAAGAAGAATCAGGGAAATCGCCTCAAACCGGAATAGAAACCGAAGGTTCCAGCAACCACAAAACAACAACTTTCAATCCAACAATTCAACTCAGCAGTTCCAGAACCACAATGCTCAGCCATCTAACTCATCCCAGCAGTTCCAGAACAACAGAGGTGTCTGTTTCCAGTGCAAAAAATCAGGGTATATTTGACCAAATTGCCCATTGCTGAAAAAGCATCAGGAAAATGTAAATCATCGAAGTTCCTACCTTGCTAACTGGGATCACGAAAAAGAGTTGTTTGACACTGAGGAAGAATGCATCGCCCTAATGGCAAATGATCAGGTAAATCTCCCTAACACCCCTCAAAATGAATTTGATGATGTTGAGGGAATAAATATTGAAGAACTACTTGAAACTTGCGAGAACCGTATTGAGAACCTTCTCATTAGGAACAAAAAACTAGAAGAAAATCTACTGAAAATCATCAAAGAAAAACAGGACATGGAAGGTAGATAACTTCAAGCTATTGACCAATTGAAAATTGAAAAAGAACTCTTGAAAAAAGAAAATGAACACATATCTTTAGAGCACTCACGCCTTAGTAACATCATATACAAGATGGACAATGCTAAAAAGAAACAAAGACACTTTCCCAGAAAAAGATGCTATAACTGTGGTAAACTTGGTCATATTCAATACTCTTGTCATAGTTCCAGAAGCATAAGAACTAAATAGGTCTGGGTTCCAAAGACCCGACAGCCAGTTCCAGAAGCACACACTGCACTTCTTTCTAACAATGAAGGACCCAAAGATTATTGGGGACCCAAAACCAAATGACAATTACAGGTTGAAAGCTCTGGAACATCCTGGAACAACAAGTGGATTCTCGATAGCAGATGTTCTCGGCACATGATAGTTGTAGCAAATGATTCCAATTGGACTTGTCACAAAAGGATGGGTCATGTGAACATGGAACTCATTTCCCACTTAACCAACAAAGAATTGGTTAGAGGCGTTCCTAAGCTTAACTTCATCAAAGACAAGCCCTGCGACGCCTACCAAATGGGGAAATAAGTTCGTTCCAGCTTAAGGCCAAAAATGATATCTCTACCAACTAGCCTCTGGAACTACTGCAACTTAATCTTTTTGGTCCCACGAGAACGTAGCCCATGGGAGGTAAACGGATTCAAAATGATAAAGTACTTAGGAAAGTTTGACTCTAATTCTGATGAAGTTTTTTTTGGTGGGTATTCTACCCATAGCAAGGCATATCAAGTATCCAATAAGTGCAAGGGATTTGTTCAAAAATCTATCCTTTTTGATGAAACTAACCCCATGGTTAAGGACACCTTGAGCCCTGAAGTTGCAGGTTATCAGGAAGTGAATCGCCACGATACTTCACCCTTAAACCCAGGAACCCTTTTGTTGCTGAAGGGGGAGAAGAAGTTAGAGAAGCAATCGAACTAGGAGCAAATGCCACCGACAATGATAATGGTTTTATCTCTTATGATACATGTCTATGCAGGCCCTATGATAGAGGGAGTTGTTTTTATTACATTATGTCTTATTGACAGGGGGAGTTGTTCTACTTATCTTGTCTCTTATTGACAGGGGGAGCCTTGAGCTCCTTGTGCTTAATCTCCTCATCAACAAAAGGGGGGAAAATGTTGAAATTAGATTGCTTTTGTTGATTTCGGTTAATCCCTCTTCTCTCTTAGAATCTGTTTTGTCCAAGATTGGTGGAACAAAGCAAGTTCCAGCTAATCAGCATCAGTGGAAGGAAGGCTATGGCAAGTTCCAGTCAGATCTCCAAGATTGGTGGAACAAAGCAAGTTCCAGCTAATCAGCATCAGTGGAAGGAAGGCTATGGCAAGTTCCAGTCAGATCTCCAAGATTGGTGGAACAGCAATCAAATCTCCAAATCACTCAAATAAAAGATTCAGCAAATCAAGTCAAGACCAAATATGGCAAGGAGTTTTTCCCAACGGCTAGTGTGTCTTGAACACACTATATAACGCAGATCCTCAAAGAAAGGAACACACGAGTTGTCAGGATCTTCGAGTAAGATCAGTAATAGCTTTGTGCAGAGTATAGAATCCGAGTGATTCAGATTGTTTGTGAGAATCCGAGTGATTCAGATTGTTTGTAAGAATCCGAGTGATTCAGCATTGGTAGTGATCTGAGTGATTTCAGAGAGACAGTCGGTCTCAGTTTTGTAATCTCGGGTACTACTGTGGTTAGTTCCAGAGAGGAGATAACATTCATTTAGTGTGTGTTAGTGAGAACGATAAGTAGGTGAAACTTATTTATCTCACTAGAGTGTTCGTGTATGAGATTGTATGGTTTTTCTTGTAATCTCAAGTGCTTAATAAGAATATCTTTAAAAACTCCCAAATTCATAACTTGGGGACAGGAGTAGGCTTGTCGAACCTGTATAAATCGCACGTGTCATCTTTGCTTCATTTGTTATTCCATTATTAACACTTGTTTTAAGTTTTTGTTCAAACTGGAAGTAGTGCCATTTTTTTATCAATATCTCATTTATTTGGATTTAAATCCCGAACCACATTATTCTAATTAAATTAATATCCCGTTGAATTATTGAGCAACACCACAGCTTAAAGCTCTAAAGCTTCAAATTTAACAATTATCGAATTTTAATATTATTTATATTTTAAGTAGCCCAAATAAGCCCAGGTCTAGTATTTTGGGCTGGATTTGAATATTGTGTTTGGGCAATGCAATAACAGAAGCGTTACTAGTTACCACTAGTTCAAAAAAAGGTTATATTGGGCTCCTTCAATTGCTCCATTAAGTTCAATTCCGTTTTCTTATTTTATTTTTACCTTTTTGTTTATGTTTTTCTTTAATATATTTTTTTTAAACACAAACCCCCAAAAGTGCCCAAAAGGATTCGAATCTAGGATTATTGTCCTCGAGAAAGAATCCTTAACCACTTGAATCAACCACGGACTACCTTTTCGTTTATGTTTAAGTATTACAAACAAAAATCACCACGATTGATCTCAAATGTTTATGTAAGATTGTGACCCGAGTGTGAAATGAGACTTTCATTTATTCTTTTTCATTAATCGATACTTTCTATCGATTTAATCGACAACGTTCAATTAAAATCGACATACCAATACAAAAATATCAATTTCTGACCCGATCAGGTAGTAGAAAATATTAAAATAACATGGAATAGAAGAGGATCGGAGTTTGACAAGTTGTGGAAATATTATTTGTGGATTAATGATGTGGGCAAAGTCAAAGAAATTAATATAGGCATGTAAATGTTGGGTGCCATACTGCCATGCCCATAATGTGGTTCTAACATATGAATTATGATGATGGACATTAATCACATAAAGCAATCTTTGATATGATCTTCATTGTATGTGGAATCCTATGCTCCTCCATATATACATACTTGAGTGTTGGTCTAAAAAAATTTCACGCCTTGTGAAAGTCAATTGATCCCTTAATAAGGCTACAATTCAATTAATCATCATAATTGCTTTTACATGATTTGTTGTACTCACTAAAGAAAGTAAGGGACGAAGTAGGGCATTGTTAATTATAGTGTTAATTATTGTTCAACTAGTACACCAAAAAAGCAAAGGAAAAAATAATTAAAAATAGGCAAAAGATCGGCTCGATTCAACTCGACTGGACTTGTTAACATCCATAATCCGAATAATGATAAGAAATTTAAAGAATCGTCTTCTTACATACCATATACTATTTTTCACATATTCATGTATCGTATAATAGTGAAGTCAGAACCCTAAAATTAATTATCAGCTGAACATTCCCTTTTAGAGGTAAACGGTCCGTAGACGCGTCTAAAAGTAAAAGGTAATTATAATTTATGACAGCTGAAAGCAAAAACAGTTGGCCACCTCTTGCATCGGAAGTTTTTACCCTAAAGAGTTAACTCGGTCACCGACATAAAATTTTGATTCTTGTAAACACAGATTAAAGGATATTAAGGTCAACATTAATGATTAATAAGTTCTGGGTTTATACAACACAATGATGAAGCATTGCATGCTTAAAATTTATATGTTCCACTATTTTGGGGGTGCGTGGGTCCTTCCACATCGCATTTATAATTCGAAAAATTACGAGCAGTCGATCATTTCTAGCTTCGATTATTAGTAAATGTATCTATGAATATTTTTATATTTAGTAGAGTAACTAGCATAATCTCGTTTATATATAGCTTTGTAATTAATGTATATCAGAATTTGTGAGAGAGAACGTAAATAAGAACAATGATAATCAAACATATTACAAGGATTATTATTAAATAACATCCCAACCCTAAAGAAGGGGGGCCAAAAATGAGTATGGATTAATATTACACAGAAATATTTTCCTAACTGAAAATGACTAAAGCAACCTAATACATACTATGTAATAGGCAAAAAAGATATGTATAACAAGAGGGAAAAAAACAAGAAAAAAGAAATTAAAGAAAAAAGGAGTCTAAAATGACTTAAGAGTACATGCAATAAAAATTGTGTTGAAAAATCTCCCATATTAAGGCTGCTTGTTCTGTGTGTAGATGTAATCGAGATGAGCCTGAAGCGTTCTTCTCGTCATACATTCTTCCTCTCCCACTCCATCACACCCTTCCTCGTCTACGACACCTCCCTTCGCTTCTTCCACGTCAACCTAACACGAAAATCGACTCAAAAGGATCAATACATACATATTATTAAAAGGAATCCAAAGCTTTCTTGGATGCTGTTTGAAATTAAAATTTCTGATTCTGTCTCTTTAAACGTATGTGATGATACATTAAATATGAAGATTATACGTGCACAGATTATAGAATCCTCACCTTGTCACGGGCTTCCATCGGGGTTACGTCGCGGAATGTCGGGTCGGGCCGTGCGAGGGCGTTGTGAAGTGTGAGAGAGAGGAGGAGGGTTATCATGCAAAGAGAGGCTATTTTCGCCATGTTCGTGGAGATATATATATAAATGTATGTAGTTATGTACTGGAGTTTGAATAATAGAACACCTAACAATGAGTGGTATTTATAGAGGGAGCTCAGGGTTTCAAGAATCAAGGGGCAATTCTGTCATTTCAGTTGGACTGATGACCACTAACATTATATCTACGAAATACAACGAGGACATCCATAGTCAAACTATGTATTTATGTTGCTAGAAGCATGTAATAGTTTAATTTAAATCTCAGAATATTTTATCAGATTTTCTAATTTAAATACAATATTATATATACTTGATGATATTAGACCCCAAACAAGAAAAAAGAAAGCGTAATTTTGATATGGTATAATATAAATAAAAAAATCCCTTGTTATTGTACTGCCTATGTTTCATTTTAATTGTAATAATTTAAGGTGAGTAAATAATATAACCTAAGTCTTATTTAGTGTGTATATATACACTTTTAACTCTATGAGAATTGCCAACAGGGGTTGGTTATTTTCTCCGGAGTAATAATTCAGGTTCGAATTCCATTTAAGAATATATTAAAAAAAAAAAAAAAAAAACTCTCATTAAAATTGAATCACCTTTTTCTTTTTTAATTATATATTACATTTATTTGGTTTCAAATCAGGTCACATCATTTAAGTATAAAACTCTTTCTACCCATGGTTACTATGTTCGATTCAAATCAGGACATTTAAATGTAAAACTCTTCTTATCCATGGTTGCTACGTTCGAGAGATCTGGATATGAAATCTCTGATTGAATTAGTATAGCACCAAACTACTAAATTATAATAATTAGGGTAGAAATTGGATCACTTTTGGAAGACTCTTAATCACATATTTTAGAATTTTCCAAAAGATAATTATTCCGATTACTAGTAAAAGTACAATTTTGCCCCGAAGATTGGAGAGTTGAATGGTGGGGTTGGTTTGAAGAAAATGAAAAGTAAGAAGTATAGATGCATCACATATTCATAGGAATTAGGATGTCTATCTTATGGCAATATTAAATGCAGGGAAAGAAGCTTCTATGGTTGGAATTTTATTTGATAGTTAGTAATATTAATAGGTGTACTCATAAAAAGACATGTCATTGATGTAGTTGCATGGCTCATATAGTTGCCTTTGGATATAGGTACTTAAATGACAATGACTACGGCTTAATATATCATCAACATTTAATTTAATAGTTTCACGTTATACTCTCTTAATTAGAAATTTCAGCAATTCAATACTTAATAGTTTGACGTTATACTCTCTTAATCAGAAATTTCAACAATTCAATATTATGAACATCCTGTACTATCGCGGTTTTTGGACTTTGTATCCCAAACTAAAAAACATATACGTTTGCATCCTCAACTATTACTTTGTGATAAATTGCAACCTCGTTCCAATGGATGTATGACACGTACCCCAAATTTCTTCCAGGTGTCACATGATGAGTGGAACCGGATTGCAATTTATCACAAAACAATAGTTGAGGATGCAAACGCAATTTTTTTTTTAGTTCGGGATGCAATGTCAAAAAACCATGATAGTATAAAATGTTCAGAATATTTATCCCTTTAAGTAATTCAGCTATTACTAATACAAAAAAAAAAATTCACTTAATAAAAAAAGTTTTACAATTAAATGATTTGGCCCGAATCAAAACAAAATAAATAGAATATAAGAGAAAAGAGAAGACTGGATATGTTATGCAATGACCTTATTACCCTCGGTCAAATCGATTAATTAAAAATAAGATGTTGGTTTTATTTAATGTTTCGAGATCGTAATTTAACCCATAATATGAAATAAAATAGTGCATCTTACATGATGTTATAAGTGATGAACTAAATTAAAATCCATATTTTTTTGACTTTTTTATTATTTTTTTTGGTGTGAAATTTTGACTCTTGGTCTATTTAAATTTAAAATGATTAATCACCTTTCAAAGCTCAAATTAACCTAATTACTTCAAATAAAATTCAAACTAATATTTTAAAAAATAACCCATTCAACTCAATCTCATCATTAACCGTAAGATTAATCAACATAATGTTTACTTATGAACTTAATCAATGGAAAAGTTATTAGTTTATCCAACTCAAACCAACAAAAATGTATCAGTCAAAAGTAGTGAGGTCATAACACCTCACATATTATGTCACATTTCATCTAACATGAAAATTCAAAATATTTTGAAGGTCAACTGTTTGATATAACATCTAGAATTTATTACTTTATTATTGCATCGCAACAATATTCAATATGACAATTTAATTTGCTATTTTAGACATACTGTTGAAAACAATAATGCACAAATGCTCGTAAAAATATGTCATTTTATCGTGTTATATTAATCACTCGTATTGAATACCGTATCTAACACCTTTCACATAGTAAAATAATAAAAAAGAAAAGCATATTGATAAGTCCGTGTATTCATATTTCTGTGTCCGTGTAACATATGTCGAAAATAAACGGAAGTTTCGTGAAAACCATGGTGATGTAAAATATAATCTACATAAATACATTGTTGTACTTGGTCATCATCTCAACATCAAGTGTAACACTTTCAAAATCATCTAGAATTTTAATTTTTTCAAATGATCAACAAGTCAACGAGTTTTTAGAAGTTTCTTTTTTTTTTTTTTTTCTAATTATTTTTTCTTTAGTGAAAATTAATAAATATCATTTTTGGTGAATGATTATAAGCCAATAACACAACATTATTTTTTATCTCGAAACGATGCAATTTTCTAAAATTTTGTACTAGTAGTTCTGGACTAGAAGCTAAAGTTGTAAAAATTTATAGTATAAATGGCAGATGCTATAGAACAGAAAGTAGTCGAGTGTTTAAAGAGAAAAGTTGAAAAACACTTTTATAAGACTACTAACTTCTATATATTTACGAAAATAATCTAAAATTATAAATTGATTCTCAGATATTTCAGGCTTTTAACTTATTTTTGCTTAAAATAAGCAGAAGTTGATTTTTCAATCCCGTCAAGTGTTTGAGAAAAGCAAAAAGCGCAAAAGTGCTTTTTTTAAGAGTGTTGCCGACACTGTAACTATGAAAACCAACTTCAGAATGTGATTTCCTGAGTTCTAACCCATAATTCATGAAATATAAATGATCAAATAATTACAAGGTTGACAGACAGCCTACCTTCAGTCCTCATTTCATAGTTCAAACTCAGGAAGAGCAACATTTATGCAGGCCTCACTTAACTCCACATCTCAGAAAACATCTGCAAAAACAATCTTGAAAAAACTCTCTTTAACGAGAGAGTTAGCTCGACTTCGATGAAATATAAAGCATATTTTCTAGCTATATACAGTTTTTTACACCCAAAATGATTTCATATGTAAAAACCAGAACTCGATCAAGGTGAAAATTGGAATGATGGCACCATTTAAAATCTAAAATTTTGAACCTCATGAATAACTGGCATAAATTAAACGTTTCGTTAAGGCTAAGCTTCTACAATGTAGAAATGAATTTTCCGGAGTAATAACAAAATATACATAGCATAAGATCTACCGAACCTCTCCATCCTCGCCAAATTCCTCATACTCGTTATTCTTATTGGATCCATCCCAATGATCCCTCTTATGCCTCTTGCTATGGCTTTCAGAATCCGCTTCCATCTATGTATCACATCAAAACATCACATCTAACAGGCAAGTCATGTAAAAGGAAAAAATTGTAGATGTTAGAAAATATGATAGAGTTTAATATCTATTTAGTAGGATATAATATCTTATACGAGCTCATATCTATTTAGGATAGTTTTAGGATATCGATTAGGTTGTGGCATTTCCATTATGAAGTTTTCATAAGATAAATCCGATTAGATATTGAAACTCAAGCATATATTAGGTATAATTACACCAAGGTACCCTCATCTTTGACCAAATTAAAAAAGTATATAAAAAAATAAAAAATCCATGTCCGGGCAAATCCATTTCTTATATTCTAGGGTTCAGCATAATGCATGCTATTGCATTTTTGAATTTAAAAGTCAAATATTGACTAGTAACTGTCAAGGGCAAAATAGGGCATTGATAAAAGAATTAGAGACTTCACCAAAATTCATCAATCCATATGTAATGTAAATTCTTTGACGGGATAAGTTTTTAAAATTTCTCAAGGAAAGCTTGTGCAATTAGGCCAAATCTCAGGGTATGCTGGTGTAATTATCCATATATTGTAAAAACAATTTGACATTAATAGAGGATTGATAATGGAAATACCTGTTTTGACCTTTTCGAGTCAACACTATGTCTATGAGACCTCGATCGGTCTTTGTCTTCACCATCCAAACTCATATCGTCGTGATTTCGTTTCCTTCCCTTTCTGTCTCTTGATCTTCTGTTCTCTTCCAAACTATGAGAGTCTGATGCATCACTATCTGTTTCGTCCATCTTATGTCTCTCTTTACCCTTTCTGTCTCTGTATTTTCTCTCCTTCTCTTTTTTATCCTTATTTTTTCTATCCTTTTCCTTCTTAGCCTGAGAGAATACAGTTTTAGTACAAGGCCAGAGTTGGGATGATAATAGAGTAGAAATTTTTATTGAAGAATGTGGAAGTATACAAGGTAACAGTTGGAAAATTACGGCATAACATAGGGAAACTGAAATATAATTAATTGAAGAGCTAAAACATATAAATGAGGGGGAGAAAAACTTCGTACCTTTTCCTCTTTTCGCTTTCGCTCCTTGTCTTTTGCCTTTTCTTTAAGTTCGGAAATAACTTTATCGAAGATTTCTCTGAAAAAGCTCTCGTCAACATTGAACCTGCCCAACAGCAGATAATTATCTCAAACCTCTACCTTTTTCAACAAAATATTTCCAAAAAGAAATAAACTAAAATTTTAATACCAGATCAGTACTTCAGAAATCAATACTCAGCAGATAAACTTGTTTACCTTTCTTCAATCACCGGTTTACAGTCCTCCCACTTCGAAGATGTCGTTATATCCTGTTTATTATCAAAGTTAAAGATTATCATAAAAATGAAATGCCAAGTAAAAGAAAATAATTTAGGAAGTAAAAACAATACCTTTGAATTAGAAAGGAAGTCATAGATATCTTCAGCTATACGTTTTCGCTTCTTAGCTTCTTTGTCTTCTTTACCCTTGGCGAATTCCAGTAACTCATCAAAGACAAGCTGCAATACGGTGACTTATGAATAAATTTTTCAAGAGCAGCGAAAATAAAAACATGAACATTTAGGAAGCAATATAGTATAAAAAGATATATTGCATACAGGGATATGTTTTCTAATTCAAACTTATTTCACAAGTGTAAATTTTTCCATTATCATGAGTAGGAGTGACAAAACAAGAGGACAAACGTACCTTTAAATTGTTATCTGATATTGATTTTAAATTATTGTCTTTCGAAAGTGCACCTTTGAAGACTTCAAGAGTCCAGTTCGTCGACAAGGATACCTTTTCAATATGTATGGCTTCTTCTATTTTCTCCTTATCGTCTAAATACTGCAATATAATTATCAAATGTAACAAATTTAAATAAAAAAATGGTGATAAAAACAGAACATTCATCCATAATAATGAAATGCTGCGATGGACTATATTTATAATTAAATTCTGACATAAGAGACACTCATTTTTCGTTCAACATACCTGTTTTTCAAGGTCATCTATAACATCATCGAAAAGATCTTTTGCTGTTGAGCCTGAGGTGTTTGCAGACACAGCCAGATATGCAGGAGCATCTTTGACCTTAAATCATGGTTAAAGTTAAGAAAAACACCAAAAAAGAAAAGAAAGAAAAGAAAAAAGACAACATATTTTTCCAAAAAGTATTTGCAATAACAAAATAGAAAAGAACCTTCATGCAATAGTCTCGCCAATGCGAACGGGCATTAAGAATGCCACTGGCAACATGTTCCTCCATCAGCTTCCTAAATTCATCACGGTTTTTTCGTTCCGCCTTTCTCAGTTCCTCCTATTTCAGTAATTTTACAGTTTATTAGTTTCTCTCCTTTTTTTTTCCTTGTTTGGAGGGGTATGACTGCAATAGAATCTAACAGTAACTAACCATTCGCAATTTTCTCTGTTCTTCTTCTTCCATCTCGAGATCCCGAATGTATTCCTAAAAATATGTTAAAGTTCACGAATACTAACCACATATCTATTGACGATTTTCATGATAAAGATATTTGATTAGAACTTCAATAGAAAGATGATACTGAGTGTTATTTTACTTGAAAGATTTCCAGGCGTTCTATTTTATCAAGGCGTGTGCATCTCCCATCGGCTTCTAAACGTTGTTGAACTTTTCGCCATTGGCTACTTGCCTGATCAAAAGCTGCTGTTAGGATACAATTGGGGGATTCAAAGAAATATAAAATAAATTAAATTACCTTGATAAAGTCGCAAGATTTTAAAAATTCCAAATATTCCATTTTATGAAGCTTGTGCTCCTCCAAAGCCTTGGCTCTTTCCTAATCAAGATAAACCAAATGTAACATTAAAACCAAGAAAAGAAAGGCAGCAACAATGAAAAAGACACGTAAAGATATAACCAATTAAGAGAAAATAAATCCCAACATATTTAAGCTCCTCTAAATAGGTAAAATGAAACAAAACAAAACAAAACATAAATAACCAACAGTATAAATATAGTAAAACTTACTTTTTTCTTAAGCTCTTCTATATGGTCTGCAAAGAGGTCCTCACGATCTTTATTTCGTTCAATAGCTTGAAAGCGCTCATCTTTTTCAAAAATAGACACCGCCTTGCTGCAAAAGTACTTCAATAAGATTAAATAACAGATAAAAGCAATTATGGAGTTAAACTAAACTAACAGGAGGTATATAATAAAGATTAGACAAGGACAAACCTCCATCTTGTTGATGCCGTCAGATCTTTACATTCCTGGAAACATTATACAGCACGGAGAATTTTTAGTAATGAACCATAAAAACCTATTGTACTCCTAGAGCCTATAAAAAGAAAAAGAGCAAAACAAACTTACTTGTAACATATTCTTGAAATCTTCCCTTGCTTTCTTCTGTCTTGCACGTCTTTCTTCAGCTTCCTGCTTTTTCTTCTGCCCCACAAACTGAAACGTGGATGACAAACAGAATTCCAATAATCATACAACTACTTAAACAATTTCATTAGAGTGAGTTACGATATTTACTTCATTAAATGTTTGTTTTCTCTCTCCTAGAGATCTTAGAGCACCATATCTCCGGTCGTTTATTATCACTCTCATAGCCTGGTCCCAATTCCAGTCAGACCCAACATTTGCGGTTTCCAAAAGGGCTTTGAAAGCATTCTTTGCATCCTAAACCAAAAACCAGGAAACATAAAATATAATTTAAGAAAAGAACATAAAAACAGAGAGTTAGAGAGTTGGCAGCCATTTCTTTACGTTACCCAACTCAATGCCTCAAGTGAATTCCCATAATATTGAAAATAAGCAATACCTCTTTGCTTTCATAGACTAAAGGCTCAATTTTTTTCCCTTCTGTTGGATTGACACCTCCACTTTCAGAAGTTCCTGCAGTTTTACTGTCTTCCTGCAAATTAAGGAATAAATTCATAATAGCGGTCAGGTGGAGGGACTAAAAAGTAAAATAAGAAGAACATCCGTGAGGTGAGAGAGGAAAAAAACGAAGGGCATGTGAGAGAAAGTGAAAGAACCAAATTAACAATTTTTGTCTAATTGTATGTTCTTTAAAATAAGTTTAAGAGCTTAGTTTAGTAATTTAATTAAAAGAACCAATACCAAGCCATACCAAGTTAACTGCCTCGACACTTAAAAGAAACGTATAATTTTCCATATTACTTACCTCTACACTAACAGTAGTAGTTTTTGCAGACAAACCATCTTCCTTAGGGGACATATCAGAAACTCTCCTGAAACAGCATCAGAAGTAATCCATCATAACAACCAATCACAAAACTGTATCCATAAGATGTAATAGTCAAAAGGGAATATGCAATATACTTTGGAGTACTAGTCGGGGGATTTGAAGTAGCAACAGGCACAGCTGTCTCTGGCACAGCCATCGGTGAAGTGGTGAATTCACCAGGAGTTTGTAATCCAGCTACATTTGATGTTAAATTAGCAACCTCTTCTTGTGTGTTCAAAGATTCAGGATTAACGGAAACTGGGCTCGACACCATTTCTTGAGCAGAGGAGGATAAATTATTTGCTTGGGGAGTCGATGCTTCAATCCCAGGAACAGATAAATCCTTTGCTGATGATGCATTGTTTGCATTTGGTGTTCCTTCAGAAAAAACCGTACTTGCACGATCACGAGCAGACTGCATGAAAATTTATGCAGCCCATTTTAAAGAAATTAAAAAAAGAAAGAAAAAGTCATTAACATCGTTTATGTTTGGTTTTAAGAGTACCTTGACTTCATCAGGCATAGCCCATTTCGACTGTTTGGTGACATTATTGAAGTAAAATCTGGAGAAAAAACCTGAACTAGTCAGAATATTCATTAAACTAAGTGGATGTATCTTCAATAACTAACATAAGAAAGTTTGAAACACCTTTTCCCATCACGAGTATTGATTTCTCTCCAGTCGGTAGATGCATCAGCCCTCTGCAGACATACAAGTTGAAATGGATTGAGCAGAAGCAAAACTCCAGACTCGAGTAACATTTTATCAATGTATTATACAGACAAAACACTAAAAAACCCTCAAACTATTTCTTTTTTCATTCAAAAATACATGCATTAATTTATCAAACCAGAAACTCGTTTAATCAAATTTCGTTCTCATGCGCATAATCAATGACTTAATGCATGGGTATTTTAGATACAAGAATTTAACTTCTTCTTCTTCTTCTTTTTTCTTTTTTTCTTTTTCTTTTTCTTTTTTTTGTTTTTTTTTTTTGGGGGGGGGGGGGGGGGGGTGCTCAGCATTTGCAAACATTTATGTACACAAAAAGAGAATCAAATTTTTTTCAATTCGAACAATAAAAGAGTCTTGGGACCCACCTCAGTCAGAGTCATCAATTCTAACGGTTTCTCCCACGACGAAACTTTTGTCCTCTTGTTGTAATAGTACCTAAATTACATAAAGTGCCGATTCAGCAAATTCCAATCAAATATTGAGATCTCAAGTTTAACACAATTAAAAATATCACATACTTCTTTCCATCACGAGACGTGTACTCCTTCCAATCTGATAAAGGTTTTTTCACTGTGTTGGCATCAATATTCTTCCCCTGAAAAGAAACAGAAAATTTCTAAAAATCCTAGCCTTAAGCAGAAGAAAATAAAAATTATTCAAAACAGTTAACAATATAGTCCAGTAAATCCTCATTAGACTGACCCCACCAGCACTCTGTTCCTCAGTCTGCTGGGGTGTACCCGATTGCACGTTCTGATTCCCATTCTGAAACCATTGTTGTGCCCCGGCATTTTGCTCCTCACTGTGGAGCAAAGGTGTGAGGGGTTTTATATTCTGGGTCCCACTCGGAAACCATTGCCCTTGTTGGGGCACTGTGGGGCCCACATTCATTTGTTGTTGGCCACCGGATGAGGAAGGTAACTGAAGAAAATAAAGATTTTAGTTTCTAAGCAATAAGGGCGTTATAATCTTTCTAAATACACCAAAATTCATAATTAACACACGAAACCCATTTTTACATTGTACGGAATATGCGGAATTCTGGGCCCGCCAAAATTTGACATGTAATTGTTGGACATCACAGGAATTGGTGGTCTTTGACTTTGAGGTGGCGGTTGTGGGGCGGGAGGTGGGACCCCCTGAGGATACTGGATTGGTGGGGGGTGAGGTGGCATTCCCATGTTTGAATGTCCGCCATGAAATTGCTGAGGTGGCACTGGGACGAATGGTTGTGGCAGTGGGGGTGGTGGTGGAACCACAGGTCGATACTGAAATAGAAGAGTGAAAATTAGCTTGTTAATTGAGTTCCACAGTCCACACACACACACACAGAGGAACTTACTTGCATTGACATGGGAGGAGGAGGATTTGGAGCTGGACCTACATGACCAATTATTTGAGGCCGAGCAGGCTATTTTCCAGAGATTCGTCCACGTAGGAAAGAACCAAGAAATGAAGGAGGCAAAATTACGTAAAAATCAGATCTTGTACTTGTCAGGTATTTATTTTCTACTATTGTCACCCATCTTCATAATTACTTCATTACCATCTTAGAATAAGCATAATTAATTAAATTCGTACGTTTAGATGAACTATATTAGTTTCACAGAGATGGAAACCATGAGTGATAGGCCACCAAATATGCCCCCAAGTATGGCTGTGATTTGAAAACATATAACACAAAGAGCCAGCTCAAAACAACAATCACACCAACATTATGTTTGGTTCTAGGATTTTGCAACAGAAAGAAAATACTAGGGAAAAGAAAAGAAAACCCACATCCTCAACTTGTTTGGTTGTTACGAAAAACGGCGAGGAATATGATTCCCCTATATTAACGAAAAACGATGAAAGCGTAATTGTAAGCTTTTCCTTGTTTTCTTGGATTTCCCTTCATCATACTGTATTTTTTCCTCAATTTTCCTTTCCTTTCGGTTTTCCTTAGCAGTGAACACAGACTATAATTTTCCTCATCATTTTCTTTTCACTTCCTCCCCTAATGTCCTATGACCAAACATAGTGTCAACTGTCAAGTGTCCCCTGGAGCTGTGTACTGTCCAGGAAGTGTTTAATTTGCATGTTGGCACCAAAAGCACTCGAACCCTAGCTCCATAATAATTGTCATACACATATTACTCTCCGCTTTTTTACAGCATTTTCAATTTTTCTTGTTATAGAATAGAACACTGACAGCAACCAAAGTGTACAAATTACAGCATTAAAGAAAGCAAATACTATTTATTACCTGCATTCCTGTAGACTGGGTATTATTGGCCATTTCAGCCGAATGACCAATTTCTGCAACAAAAATGGAGAAAAACTAAACATTAGAGCGTTATTTTAAAAGAGCTAACTAGTCATGAATATGATGGATCTTATAACAAGAAAAGAAGACGACAATTGTAGCAAACAAATAAGAAGAGGCAAACTACATACATTAAACGGCGCAAGAAGCAATAATAAGACCGAGACGAGTTAAAATTAATCCTTAAAGAGAAAATTAATTACTGCTAACTACATGTGACAGCAAATTCAATAGTACTAAAAACACTAACATTTTCTCTATGTTACAAATGCCGGAAAGAATACATAATAACCGTTATAATCTAGATATATGCTAATTGAAACAAATAATCTATCTGTAATTTATCAACCAAGAAAGGAATTAACAGATACCGAGCAATGGACAATTAAATTCATATATCTAAGAGACTATGACTAATGCATAATAAAACTTAACAAGAGAAGAAAGAACGAACGGGTTTCATTTTTAATCCTAGAACCACATCCATTCTTATCGAAAATAAATCTGCATTTGCACTCCAACAACGTATATCCCAAAGTAACTGTAAGAACTCAGAAGGGCATTATACAATGTTCTTGCACAACTCAATCAATGACACCACAGTGATCATCAACACCTAAACCCTGCAAAACCAAACTATACAAGAAAAGAAAAACCCACGATCCGTGAACTAAACCCTAAAGAGAAAACCTAAAACTTAAAAATTGGTCCCCTTTTCCCCACAATAACGATAAGAAAATCAAAACTTAAAGTTCATTAATCAAATCAAATAACAGAAATCAATAAAAACAAGAACCCTACCACTAATTCAACTACCCTTCAACCAATTCTTCCCCTCAAAATCTTTAATCATGCAGAAAATTCACAAAACTGAAAAGGGGTGAGATTGTTGAATTGAATTACATCGGAGTAGAAGGAATCAGGCCCCGTTTTGCGAATGCAGCTTCAGCCGCTGCACATACAACACCGCACAACGGAGAACAATTAACAATATAAATAGTGATGATTAGTGATCCTGAGGATTGATATAGCAAGGGACAGTGAAATTGTTGGTGGGTTTTGGAAAAAGATTCTGATTTTAGTGAGATGAAACTGAAATAGGGCGGAAAATAAACACATTTATATGTGCCCTGACAAAAAATCCCATCTTTCCACAGTCCCGCCTTCGTCTCTCCGCATTGCTGCGCCAGATTTTCTGCCGCCTTCTTACACTCTTTTCTTTTTTTCTTTTTTGTTTCTTCTTGTTTTTATTTTGCCTTTTTTTTAAAATTTTTTTGTCTCATTTTTCTAAAAAATAAAATAAAATTCTCCTTTTTTTATTTTCATTTTTTTTAACTCGCGACTCAAAATGGATAGAGAGATTGAACCCGTCTCATTGACCCGAAAAAATTATCCTTATCCACTTGAATCCACCACCATTAGAGCTTTCGAATATTTAGAGTTAAATACTGAATAGGATTTGCATTTTTAGTATACTTCCCATTTCAATAATTTTTTTTTTAACTCTCTAATTATTCTAAAATGACATAATTGTCCTTTTTTTAGCCATATTGTTGAATAACACGACAATTCCTCAAAATTTAGATATAATTCCACAATTACATAATGTAATACTTCATACTCAAAGAAGAGTTCTTTATTTACTGTAGACGAATAACTAAACTTTAGTATATTAATTTAATTTACTATTTAATATTTTAAAATTATTCTAAATTTAATTTCAAAGTTAATTGGTTAAATTAATTAATATTATAATGTTTATTTTATTCACAAATCAAATAATAACACGTGTCAAAGTGACATGTTTCAACCAATTAAATTGAGTCTTGCAGTTTAATGGAGTCAAGACTAATCATGTGGCGACACGTGGTATATTACGTCACACACAGACCAATCAAATTCAAGATATTTTCTCTTTAAAAATAAAAATATAAAGAGATAATTATTCATGTGATTTTATGTGATATTATCTCTTAAAAAAAAATACAAGAGATAATTATTAAATAAGTTTGAGTTGAACTCTAACTCTTGAATCCCACACCTATATAAAGGGGTCATGGGGTAATTCATTCAACACAACACAAATATAAGAAGGCTAAGGAGAAGAAGAAAACCAAAGTTCTCTCTACAAATTCAAGACGGAGTTCTAAGGCATTCAAAGACGTTCTTCCCCAAAGTTATCAAATCAAGGCGTTTGATCTACTATTAAGGCGTTATACCGGAGAATCGGCGTATCAAGTTAGATCCACGGTGTTAGCGATAAATCAGCGTTATATTCAAGTCATATTCACGGAGTTACCAGCAAGTTCATCAGCGTTCTCAGCGAAATTCACCAAAATCCAACGTTTGATTCGTAAATGAGTCAAAAGACCTACGAATTAACGTTATTCAAGTCCAATTCGAAGTTGAAGAATGTCAGACCATCAAATCCATCGAGAAGAGTTTGAAGATTTCTACAACTTAAAGTTTGTAGGAAGAATCAGATGATCAAGTTGAAGATCGAAGGCCCACTTTGATAGTTAAATTCTCATATATTTGTACTATTTATCCAGTGTTTACCAAAAATAATAAATGCGAATTTTTAGTGCAAACAGATTGACACGCCCAGTGGAACAAATCTTACCTCTCATCCTTTTCCTTCCACATATTAAATTCCTACATCAAAAGTTTGTTTAATGGCTCCTAAAAATCAACTAGCTCTGAAGGACAAACAAAGTGATGTTACATATACAAAAGGAAAACTCTCCGACTCCCACTCATCAAATAGTTCAAGTCTTAAGGCGACTGATTCAAAAGTAACATCTTATATGGAAGAGCAAATTGTTCAAATGACTCAAGCGATAATTAATCTGCAAAAGACTATAGAAGATAGAGACTTTGAAATCACCCAACTTATGGACAAATTGGAGAAAAGAAATTCAAAAGAATCTAACTTCAATCCTCAAACTTTGCTTCAAGCTACAACAACCGGAAAACAAGTCAACTCAAGCCAGGAACATGAGTCAATGCAAAAGTATAAGCACCCTACTACGTCCATTGCAACATTATCTATCCAAGAGTTGCAATATATGATTGCAGACACAATCAAAGCAACTTTATCTATCCAAGAGTTGCAACATATGATTGCAGACACAATCAAAGCTCAATATGGTGTACCAAATTTAAAATCTACAACATACACAAAACCATACACCAAATATATTGACTCCTTAAGGATGCTAATAGGTTATCAACCACCAGATTTTCAACAATTTGATGGAAAGGGCAATCCAAAGCAACATGTGGTCCGTTTCATAGAACATGCAACAATATGGGGGTAAAAAAGCCAAAATAAAGGAACATATGGTGATCATTTGGTGAAACAGTTTGTGCGATCACTCAAAGGAAATGCTTTCGAGTGGTTGTAGTACCCCGAGCGAAGAGCACTACATCCCCTGCACCATAGCCCAACATGTATAACGAAATGGGAACTCCGCCCACGTACCAAGCTACAGCGAACGGGAGACAAACAAAATCTCTTCTAAGTTAGGCGGTCTAGACCCTGATACAGAGTGCGCAACAAAATCAAAATCAAAGGCGAAAGCAACAGGATCTCAAATATACAGATATACATGCATACATAAATCAAGAGTACAATAAGTTAAATTATACATGCCATGCCTACCTTGGGCCAAATAAATCATACAAGTACCAAAATTCGAATTCTAAATCATTATTATAAATAGTACCAAGACTAAAAAGTAAAGATGCAAGGTATGCAAAGACTCTACTACAAGACTCGAACGACTCAAAGAAAACACCGCCACCTAGCTCGAACCGAAAACCTGTACCCGAACTCAAGAAATAAAGGGACAAAAAGAAGACAATGAGGAGGGGTCAGTCCTAAAGACTGGTGAGAGGGCTAACACACTCACACGTACACATACATAAGAGTAGAGCATATTCAAAGTCAGAAAATTCATGAACCGGGGCGTGGTTTTTGCATTCTAAAACATTTTAGCCCGTGATACTATATATATAGAAAAATTTAAGGCCGAAAACCCAAAATCAACCAACTTTTAGAAATTAGAAATCCACTCCCATTTCACGAACCATAATCAGAGTCAAATTCACACAACTCGGCGAGTACGAGTTTCCAACCAACCTACTTCATATTCATTGTAACGCCCCGACTTTTCAACCGTACAGGTACGCCGTAACGAGAGTGTTATTTGTGCTTTTAAATTATTTAATTATGCAATTATATGTTATTTTATTAATTATGTGATTATTTAAAATTATATGAAATCATTTGTTTAAGTCATGAGTTGAATTTTTGAACGTTTATGCCTATATGCCTTGGAACTTGCTCGACATGCATCCGAATGCAATTCCGACTTTTGTAAAATTTTAATATGCATGAAATATATGAGTTATGAATGTGATTGCATGCTTATTTTATGTTTTTGGGTTCTTTTGTCAAGGTTTTTAACCTTTAGCACTTGACGAGGGACTCGAGGGCCTAAAATGTTTTTATCCCACCTTAGGTTCAGGGCGGCATAACTTAAGTTCGGGAATTTGGATTCGAATCCCGTCACCACCATTGGATTCGTTTCAATGATTTGGAGCCAATGGAATAAGTTTCATATTTTTCTAAGTTCATTTAGACCACCGAAATTCTACCGAACCGAGCATCTCATACCAAAACGACTACCTTTGACCATTTCTTGAATTTGTGGGCCTGTTAGTGACTGTTTCTAAGCCTTAATTCTTGAATTATATGACCAAGAATCATATCTCTCCCTTACCTAACCCTTTCATTCAAAATCCACACCCCTAAGAGGAAGGAACAACTGCTGAACCAAAGCAAGAAAGAAGAAGAGAAGGGCCACTATTCATACTTTGATCTTTTGAGCTCAAATCTCTTCCATATTCCATCATCTCTTAAAGGTAAGTATACTTTTAAATTCTCCACTTTTCTATGCTTCTTTTAATCCATAAAATTCATGATTTAAGCTTGGTTTAATCTGAGTTTGAATATATGCATGAATAGGAAGGGTTTAGCTCTTATTTTGAGATCTTGTCTTAGATTGTGTTTTGAGGTGTTTTGGTGCAAATTTGCTGATCATATGAACTTGTTAACTTTAATTTTTGACACTTAACTCTTGGTAGTTATGTGATGAATGAAATACCATTAAAGACTTTGAAGAAATGTTGAGTTTTTGGACATGAAATCTGAAAATATAAACTACTCTCCATGATTAGCTACTGCGTGGGAATTTGGATGATTATGTGTCGTTATTGAGTTGTTTTTCTTGCTTTCTTTGCATGATTATGAAGTATACTCATTGTCCTACTTGAATACCTTTCTTTGCTATGATTTTTGCCCTACCTTGAGCTCTATTTTCGTGACTTAGTTGCTGTCTGCCAGGTGACACGGGGGTGTCACCCTTGTTTGAAGCCCCTGACCTCGGACATGGGAGTGTCACGTTTTTTCCTTGACATGTGACACCCCCATGTCTAAGGGTCATTTTTTAGGGTTTTGCTTTTACATAGGGATGTAAACGAGCCGAGCCTTGGCCTTTTTTCCAGGTTCGGGCTTGGGCTCGGGCCTAAAACCATTGGCTTAGGTTTGGCTTGACAGCCGGCGAGCCACAGACAAAGTAGCTTGGGTTCGGCTCGTAGTAGGGTTCGGGTTCGTCGAGCCGCCAAGGAAAACCCTCGAGAATCAGAACTTTTGGCTAGATCTAGATCTATTCATATATATTCAACGCCAACAAAAAAGAAACGGGAAGAGAAGATCTGACCATGTATATTCAAAACAGCAAAAAGAGAGTGACTTTTGGATTAAAATTACAATGAACCAAAGAAAAATGGAAAGAGAAGATCTGGCCAAGTATATTCAAAGCAGCAAAACGAGAGTGACATCTGGATTAAAATTATAATGAACCAAAAAACTTGAAAGTTAAAATCTAATTTCTAAACAATTTTACTTGCAATTTTTAAAATCTCTCTATATCGCGCGGATGGTGGTGGCGTTCTCGAAGCTGCAGGAGATGGTAACGGCCTAGAATTTGGTGATTATCGTCGACGGTGGTGGTGGTGGGCAGTAATATTAAAGCCTATAATGGTGGCGCAGGGGAAGCTAGAGCGGCGGGTGACATAAATCTGTTGTCGAAGCGGGCAGTGGTGCACAGAAATCCACAGAAAGCTAGAGCGGTGGGAGGAGTGGGTTGGTGGAGGAAGAAATTAGGCGTAGATGTGAAGTGGAGAAGAAGCAGTCTGGGAGGAGGCGACATTAATTTAGGCTTTTAGGGTTTGTTTTCTTTTCTTTAGCTTTGTGTCTGTGTGTGTGTATATATATATATATATATATATATATATGATGGGTGCGGGGGACACCGCATGCCAAAACGTGTCTCTGTTTCCCTAAATCAAACAAATCGTAAAGTGGTTGGAGTTTGACATCTTAGATTCAGACCCATCATTTTTGGTGCCGTCTGTGGGAAACCACTTTCTTCCTTTCTTCTTCGCTAGTTGAGACACAAACACCACTTGCACTATGGTTACGACCAGATCAGGTGCAGTAGGAGGCGGAGATGATCCTCCACACTGCGGCAACGGCAACGCCTCACTCCCAGCTACTGCTGGAGGCGTGCCACCAGCTGGAGGGGCTCCCCTCGCGATGGAGCCAGTCATACCCGTGGAGGAGATCACCGCGGAACAGCCCGCTGCCACGGTGGCGGGAGGATCTGGGCTCCGTATTTCCCAAAATTAGTCCCACACCACTCAAGTCCACCTAGGGGGTTATCCCATGATGATGCCACCACCCGGATATATGCTCGTACCCCCCGCCATAATGCCTGTCATCCAACCCTATCATGCGGGACAGTTGCAGCTGCCCGTTGTTGTAACCAAGGAGATTGAAGGGGTGGAATTACCCTCTCTGATGCCCAGGTAATTGCAGGCCTTGTATACCTAATGTGAGGTTCAGGCGGCCCAGAACGCCTGGAAAAACTTTACTGCTACTTATTTTTCCTCCGGACACGCCGCTCAAATCGCCCCTCCAATGGGAGGTGGCAAGTCCATCCGCTCATGGCGGCCCTAGATGTCTTATAGACGCAATCTCCTCCACCTCCACCGGTCAACGAGAAAGAAGCACCCCCGAGGGCGGAACAAGAACACCCTCAAGCGAACAACGGAAAGGAGCCAGTGGATAGAATCGACGTTGACGTCGAGGTTCTCTCCCAAGTCTCAAAACAAGGGAATAAAGTGGGAGGAGAATATCCCAACCTTCTCGAGGCTGTGCAAGATCGGCTGCAGGGGTTACAGGAAATGGTTGGGCAGCTCTTTCGAGCGCGGTCTCACGCCCCCCAAGCTGGGGGCGAAAGAGCCATTGCCAGAGACGCTCGTCACCATGGCAGGCAACATCCAGCTCCGCGATATCAGGAGCAGGAAGAAAATTACGAGAATTACGACCATGAGGGTGGATATCATCACCATCCCCTGGCGAGGGGTTCTCCCCTCGTGGAAAAAGTAATGATGGCCCAGGCTGGAATGGGAAAAGTACCAAGCTCCATCAATTGCTATGATGGAACCACCGACCCCGCAGAACATTTGGACCACTTTCTGCATCTAATGCACCTGTACGAGCACTCCAGCCATTATTGGGCCAAGGTTTTTTTTACTTCCCTTGTTGCAATGGCCCAGACGTGGTACAAGCGATTACCACCTCACTCGTTCCGGTCATACGAGGATCTCACCAATGCTTTTTTGAATCAATTCAACTCTTTGAAGGCCCCCGTCACTGCGCCAATGACCCTTTACAACTTGGTCCAAGGCGAACACGAGCCCGTCTGGTCCTTCTTTGCTCGCTTTAACAAGGAGGTGCTATTGGTGGAAAGACCTCGATGGACTTTTTGATCCATGTCCTCTTCAAGGCTGTCAATCACAAGCAATATTGTCAAGAAAATGTCAGTGTCCCTTATGGCCATGAGGGAGATAGCCGAGCCGTACTTCATGCTCAAAGATATGTATGGATCAAACGCTCCCAGATACCCCAGCCACCAAAAAAGCGAAAGGGTACGGGACGAGCCCCACAAGGAGGGGCGCAGATCGCCCCACATCCTCCTCGTAGGATCGAACGAATCCCCCTCAATAGGCCCATCTTTGAAGTCTACGCTCTCTCAGATAAGAAACTCTTTAAGCGTCCCCAAAAGCTGAGAGTGACCGAGTCCCAGAAGCGCTCGAGGAAATATTGCGCTTTCCACAAGCAAAAAGGGCACAACACTGACGAGTGCCGACAGTTGGAAAGTGAAATACAAAGGCTAATAGCTGGGGGCCATTTGAAGAAATTCGTGAAGGTACTGGAGCGTTACAATGAGCACTGCAACGAGCGGACCCGAGAAAGGAAGAGGAGCCCATCGCGCTCAAGGAGCCCGCGAGGGTAAGGTCCAAAAAGCAGCACCCGAGGCAAACAGAAGGTGTCTGAACAAGAGAATGCTCCTTTTGCGGTTATTCACATGATTGCTGGGGGCTCTTCGGGTGGGGATTCCAACGCCTCACGCCGCTGATATGTCAAGAGCTATGATCAACGCCTCTCGGGGCCCAAACGGGTGTATACCATAAAGGAAGCAAGCACCAGCAACCCCAAAGAGAATGATGCAATAGGGTTTAGTGATAGGGATTTAGGGCACAGTGTAACTCCCCATGGGGTAAGTGATACCTCTGACTGCCCGATGGTGGTTAGCCTAGACGTCCACAATCACATTGTTAAGAGGGTTTTAGTTGACAGTGGAAGCTCCGTTAACGTTCTCCCTTACACTACTTTTCGGAAAATGAATATAACCAGCATCCCCCTCGAGCCCCTCAAAACGGCCCTCATTAGCTTTGGGGCTCCGAGGTTGTCCCTCGTGGACAGATTCGCTTGGCCACCTCTTTCGGTCGCGCCCCACAATGAAAGACACTCATGGTCACCTACACTGTGGTAGAGATTGAGATCCCTTACAACATCATAATCGGGCGGCCCGCCTTCATTGATTTCAAGGTGATCATCTCTACTTACCATCAGAAGATCAAGTTCCCAACGCCCGAGGGTGTAGGCGAAGTTTTGTGCAATGTCAAAGAAGCATGGGAATGCTACATGCTATCCCTCAAAAAATCTAAGGCCGAAAAGATATTTCAGATTGGGTCCACCAAAAAGTCGGTAGATTTTCCCAACCTGGATGAGGACGGTCCCGTGCGGAAAAGAGCCAAGCTATACAAGAAAAAGAACAGAAAGAAAGATGCTATCGCTGGAAGTAACCCCGAGGGTGGCCCACCCGGGGTGGTTGGGGAATCTTATTCGGAGGAAGAGGCGAACGAGGGCGAGATAGAGGCTGCTGGCAATTGCTTAATAGGAAAGAAAAGAGCGATTGAAGCCCCTCGACCAGAAGTACGGATCTAGCCCACGGAGGAATTCTTGACCATCGAGCTGGAACCTGGCAACAAAGATAAAACCACCCAAGTCGGCTCTAGCCTCTCGGGACCCTCGCAAATCATGATGATTGATTTTTTGAGAGAGAACAATGATGTTTTTGCATGGAGAGCTTCTGATCTCACAGGAATTGATCCAAGCGTCATAGTCCACAGGCTTAACGTGGACCCCGCTTTCAAGCCAATCAAACAGAAGAAGAGAGATATCCACGGATTTTGAAAGAAAGTAATTGAGGAGGAAGTAAACAAACTCCTCGAGGCTCAATATATTGAGCCCATATTGTACCCAGAATGGCTTTGCAATGTCGTTCTAGTACCCAAGAGCGCAAACAAATGTCGGATGTGCAAGGATTTCACAGATCTCAATAAAGCTTGTCCTAAAGACCCTTATCCTCTGCCTCGAATTGATCAATTGGTAGATTCAACCACGGGCTGTGAGCTCATGAGCATGATGGATGTCTTCCAAGGGTATTACCAAATCTTCATGGCACCCGATGATCGCCCCAAAACTTTATTTGTGGTTCATATGGGTGTCTATTGCTTTATGGTCATACCCTTTGGGCTCAAGAATGCGGGTGCTACGTACCAGCGCCTCATCAATTGGATGTTTGAAAAAGTGATCGGAGGGTCAATGGAGGTTTATGTAGATGACATGATAGTTAAGAGCGAACGCCAATCTTCTCATTTGGATGACTTGAGGCGCACATTTGGCATATTGTGCCAGTACGACATGAAGTTGAATCCCTCTAAATGCACATTTGGGGTACAAGGGGGAAAATTTTTGGGTTACATAGTTAGTCAGAGAGGGATTGAGGCGAATCCGGAAAAGATCAAGGCCATCTTGGATATTCCCTCCCCTCACAATGTCAAGGAGGTTCAAGTGTTGGTAGGGAAGATCATATCTCTAACAGGTTCATCTCCAGGTCAGCAGACAGAAATTTACTGTTCTTTAAGATCCTGTGTAACGCTCGAAATTTCTCTTGGACCGAGAAATGTGAGAAAGCGCTGCAGGACATGAAGGCTTACCTCTCGTGCGCCCCACTTCTGACAAAGCCGGTCGAGGGTGAAAGCCTATTCGTGTACCTTTCAGTTTCAGCGGAAGCTACGAGTGCGGTTTTGGTGGCCGTACATGAGCGCAAATATCTACCTGTCTACTACCTCAGCAAGACGTTGCAGGGCACCGAAAAGAAGTATCTAGAAATCGAAAAATTTGCCTCTACCCTCATTAATGCATCACGAAGACTGAGGCCTTATTTTCAGGCACATTCAATCACTGTCCTAACAGACCAGCCATTGATGCAGGTATTGTCCAAGCCCGACGTCTCTGGAAGACTGATCAAGTGGTCTATTGAACTAAACCAGTTTCACATCAGTTTCGAGCCCAGAACAGCTATACAAACGCAAGTGGTCGCGGATTTACTGGTTGAGCGCTTTGGGTTAGAGCCCGCCGTTCCAGTAAATGGCAGTTTTTGGATCCTGCACACGTGGTTCTGATATGCCATAAAATGGTTAGGCCACGTGGCACGCCCCGGAAGGATCCATGCTGTCATCTCGCCACCTCAAACTACTCTCGGGCCGCCACGCTGATCACACAAATGCTCTACGCCGCATGGGGTCGATCCCGACCCCCCTTATCGCGGATCGAACTCGACCCCATTATCGGGACCAGGGTTGTCCCGCGGATCACACAAATGCGCTATGCCGCGTGGGGTCGATCCCGACCCCTCTTATCGCAGATCGAACTCGACCCCATTGTCAGGACCAGGGCTGTCCCGCGGATTGAACCTCAGACCGGAATGATCCCATATGTCGATCCGATCGTGGGGCCACCCATGTCGACCCCGACCCCGGTACTACGTATCGATCCCGGTCCGGGGCCCACGTGATAATCCCGGTCCATGATCCCATATATCGATCCTAGACCCGGGTCCACCCGTGTCGACCCCTACCCCGGTACCACGTATCGACCCCGATATTGGACTTGAGCACGGAAACCATGCTTAACCTACATAGCGTCCTACTGACCCCAAATCGATCTCGACCCCGACACGAGATATCGATCCCAGTACTAAACTCTAGCCCAGGAGCCACATAACCCGACCTTAAGGGTCGAAACCTTACGCCACATAACTCTTGCCGGAGATGCCGACGAAGACGATGGAGCGGCAGTGTGCGTGTGTATACATACATATATATATATATATACCCTGTATATGCACAAATAATTAAGTACTATATACATATATATATATATATATATATATATATATATTTATATATAATTTAACATATATAGTACAGGGGTAAATTTATCTTTTTACATGAAGATGTGAGGAAAAATTTAATCTCAGGCTCAGTCAAAGCGCGTGTAGTACCGTAGGGTTTTTTTTGCAAAAATTAAACTAACATAAGGTTATCTTAGTGAATTTTTATATGTCAGGGTTTTTTTTGATCTTTTCGACTAACACAGGTAGTTTCTTGCATTTTTCTCAATATATATATAACATATATTACATATATATATACACGTACCTGCACTAAATTGTATAACATTTAAGAGACAAATGCATGGCATATTACAAACAAAGTCACATGCATGCAAATACACCACTAATTAAAATCATGCATGCAATCTCCAAACACACACGTAAAAGGCAGCACAAAGGGGATTAAAGCTATGAAAGAAAGGAAATGCAATTAAAACATCAAAGCCTTGATCCCCATCTCCTCTCCCAGAGAGATTTTCCCCTTAAAATGTCCCCTCCCAGGGACTTTCATGCAGAAAGTTTCTGCATAGAAGGTCCCCGGTCGGGGACTTCCCAAGTGAAAAATCTCCCCGCCCGGGGAGACATGGTCAGCCACGAAGGAGATGAAATTCAGCCCTGTTCAGCCTTGAAAACATATAAAACCCAATTCCAACCCATTAAGGCATGATAAGGTATGAAAATAGGCAGCAAAATAAGCCAAAAACTCTAACAAGTATGGCTGAAAGCGAACAACAGCTCAGACAAAGAAATAGGTATCAACTTCATGCATGAACTCATCCAAAAAACTCAAGACATTAATGGCAACTCCTTTGTGCTTCAACTACCAACAAGATCAGGTATAAACAACAATAAATGAGCCATAAGTGGTCAAGATTCTAGCACCAATTCAAGAAAAGCATCAAGGAAACTATAAGATTCAAGTTAGGGCAAGAAATTCCAACTATTCATATCAAGCTTCAAAATCATATCAAACACAGGTGAAAATCTAAAAATCATGGATGAAAAAGACCACATAAGTATGGAGATATCAAATATGTACTTACCTCTTGAAGATGATGGAAGAAAATGGAGTTTGGAGCTCAAATATGGCCTTGGGGTGAAAGTGACGGGAATGGAAGGGTTTACTCCCAAGTTTCAGCTTTTCCTTGCCCAAACCGAGATGAAGGAAGCAAAGTATGATAAAGTAGGCATGTAAACGAGCCGAACCGAGCCCTGGTGTTTTTTTATGGTTCGGGCTCGGGCTCGGACTCGGGCTCTAAAATTTTGGTTGGGGTTCGGCTTGTGAGCCAGCGAGCCTCAAAAGGGGTGGTTCAGGGTTCGACTCGCAGTATGGTTCGGGTTTGCCGAGTCGAGCCACGAGCCACCAAAAAAATCTCTCGAAGCAATTTATATGCTTTATTTTGCCCCAGATCTAGATCTTCACCCCTCAATCCTCATCGAAGGAAAAAAAAAAAAGATTTTACGCTAGATCTGGATCTACGCCTCACCGAAGAAACAAAAAATATTAGGATCTATGTTCATATGTAAGAAACGAAAATAAACTAATTTTTTAGAATAAGATTACAACCAACCAAAAAACTTGAGAAAAGAATAAGATTAAAAATCTAATTTCTTGTACATATATACATACAAAATTAGGAATATCTCTAGTTGGTGTGGATGGTAGTGGAGTTCTTGAAGCTATAGAAGGCGGTTGGTGGTGGTTGTTGCCGGCGTTTGTGGTGGAGGCGAATGGAAGCTATGACGGTAATGGTGGTAGAAACATTAAATCAGGCACAACGGTGGTAGAGATAGAAATCTGGAACAGGAGCAGAAATTTGGTACGGGAGGAGACGGTTGGTGGAGGTCTGGTGTGGTGAGCAGAAATTTGGTACGGGAGGAGACGGTTGGTGAAGGTCTGGTGGAGTTAGAAATCTCGTGTGGTGTGGTTGAGGTAGAAATCTCGTGTGGCGTGGGAGGCGGAATCTATCTTGGGGGGCTATTATGGTTTGTTTGCAATTGAGGGTTTAGTTATTTCCTTCATCTTTGTATATATATATATATACACATATAGTATATATATATTAACTGTACTCATAATATATATATTAAAATATAAATATATACATATACACATATATATATATATATATATAAGTGTACTTATATTATATATTATATATTATATTTATTTTATTGTATAGTTCGCAAGCCGGCTCGCGAGCTTCGAACTACAAATGTATGGGCTCGGGCTTGGCTCGTAAATTGCATAAGCCGAGCCATGGCTCGGCTTGGCTCGCCACTTTCGAACCCATGCGCGAGCTTTTGCCGAGCTGGCTTGCGAAGCTCGCAAGCCAATGGCTTAGTTACATCCCTATGATAAAGCATTAAGTTGGTGAGGAGTGGGTCCAAGTCTCATGTGAAAAGGTTGAAAATTGAGGGACTTATGTGCAATTTAGTGAAAGGTGGTCAAATGGGCGTGAGTCAGTTTTCCGGGCCAAATTCGGAGTATCAAACGGGCTTAAAAAATTATGAGGCTAAATTCCTTAGCTTTCAAATCTCGTTACGAGTTCGGTGCTACTTCTGGAATTCGAATCCGAATTCCCGAGCTCAAGATATGACCTCCGGAATCCGAGGTGCGCTAAAGCTCGTTAGGCTCTAGAATCCCCAAAAAAAGAAATGGTCTCCGACCAATTCAAACAAATATAAACGAATAAAATAAACACATAAACGAGTTAAGGAATCATATAATTCAAGTATATCACATAATCACAAAGTTCGGGAATTAAAATCGAGTAAGAGAAATTAAATACGAAAATTAAAACGTAAAACTCAAACGTTTAAGGTATAAAAAATCACTCAAATCATTATATAAACATATAAATTAAATTGAAAACGAAATAAAACATCGGTAAACCCTCAAGTGACGTTATACCTGGCTTGTCGAAGAAACGGGGTGTCACATGTAATGTAGTCCTGGTGCAGAAAACCGTGGGTAAGTGAAGAATGTGTAACGATTTTACAGATCTAAACAAGGCCTGTCCGAAGGACCCATACCTGCTCCCTCGGATCGATCAGCTCGTCGACTCGACAGCTGGTTGTGAGATGCTGAGCATGATGGACGCCTTCCAAGGATACTACCAAATCTCCACGGCACCCGAAGATCGACCCCACACAACCTTCATAACAGTCAAAGGCATCTATTGCTTTAAAGTGATGCCATTTGGTCTCAAGAATGCCGGGATAACCTACCAGAGATTGGTAAACAAGATGTTCAAAGAAGAGATTGGCAAAATGATGGAAGTCTATATGGACGATATAATCGTGAAGACCAAACGGGCATGCGATCACCTCGACCACCTGGGTCGAGCGTTTGAAATCCTCAAGAAATATGACATGAAGCTCAACCCGGACAAATGCACATTTGGGGTCGAGGAGGGAAAATTCCTCGGATATATGGTTAGTCAGCGTGGGATCGAGGCGAACTCAGGAAAGATCAAAGCCATCCAGGTCATACCTCGACCCCAATGCATTAGCCAAGTTCAATCTTTGGTCGACCGAATCATTTCCTTGAACCGATTCATATCCCGATCATCCGAGCGGAACCTACCTTTCTTCAAGATATTGAGAAACTTAAAAAAGTTTGAATGAAATGAAGAGTGCGATAGAGCCTTTGAACAACTTAAAGAGTACCTGGCATCTCCACCACTGTTGGCCAAGCCCAACAAAGGGGAGACCTTGTACCTCTATCTCTCTCTCTCCAACGAAACTTTCAGTTCGGTCCTTGTCGTGATTAGGGATCGAAAACACATGCCCGTCTATTATCTGAGCAAAATCTTACATGGGGCGGAGCAAAACTACCTTGAGATCGAGAAGTTTGTCTTTGCACTGACACACGTGGCTCGAAAACTACAACCCTATTTCTAAGCACACCTGATCATAGTGCTAACCGATCAACCCCTCAGACAGGTCTTGTCCAAACCTGATGTCTCAGGTCGGATGATGAAATAGGCGATTGAGTTGAGTCAACATGACATCACCTTCCAACCCCGCGTCGCCTAACAAGCTCAAGTTCTGGCTGACTTTTTGGTCGAGAAGAACAAAAACCTTTCAAAGGTCACCCCCGATCCCTTGAGCTGGACGATGTATGTCGACGGCTCATCAACCTCCAAAGGGGGAGGGGTAGGGATATCGTTGGTCAGTTCGAACGGCACGCAGTTTGATTTCACCATTGGTCTCGACTTTAAGGCCACTAATAATGAAGCTGAGTATGAGGCACTCATTACGGATCCGTAGTTCACGTTCGAACATCGGGTCGAGAGGTTGGCGGTCGTGACCGACTCGCAACTCGTTGCAGGGCAGGTCAATGGCACCTATGAGGCAAGGGAGGAATCAATGGTAGCTTACCTCAAAATGGTCAAGGAATTAGCCTCAAAGTTCAAAGAATTTCGGATCGAGAAAGTCCCTCGCGAAGAAAACGCGTGAGCGGATGCGCTACCTAAAGTCGCGAATGGCCTCCAACGGATAGGGTCATCCTTGTTCAGACCCAAATTCTTCTGCACTTTCCTCAGCCGGCTCATCGCGAGAATATGTAAACCTGCAGAGCGGATGGGATCGATTAGAACAATACGGGGATCAAAAATGAAAAAAAAAAAAAAAAGAAACACATGAAAGAATAAGGCTCGAAACACGACCGAGCGGGGTCAGGTCGAGGCAGAGGCTCACCAAAATGGAAATTGTGCAACCTCGTCCCCGGGACCAAACCCGTCGCGATAAAGTGAGCGGTCTTATTCAAGTAACCGGGGTCGAGTGAACCAAATTAGTCAAAAGCTTAAAATTGTCATCATCATGTAGCTAAGCATTTTTATTTGTTGGGAGCTTCTTTGGCTCTTTCGTAGCCCATGTCGTGCGAAAAGGTAGCGACATAGGACAATCGATGAAAAAAAACTTCTCCTTTCAACGACTCCCGTTCGATGAGATCGGTATGTCTAGAAGTTTCCGGCCGGATCTGGCCTGTAAGTAGTAATAGCCGACCCCGGACTTGGTTGAATTGACGAGGACGAAAAACTCCCCAAGGTCCTCGAACCTTGGCTCGAACCCGAGGCACCTGAGTATGATGATCGCACTATGCATCAAGGCAATCTAGTTCGGGACAAGCTGAGCAGGACAAAGGTTGACCCGCTGAAAGAAAGCCATCACTGGGGGATGGATCGGGAACCGGAACCCGTGCTTTATTGACACATGGTAAAGGCCGAAAGAATATCTCATTTGCGGGGCCCCCACCGTCTCCCCCTCGATGGGTAGTCGGGCCATGACTCCCTCCGGCATCCCGCTCGACCAGTTGCTGATCTCACGGAATTCACGATCGGACATCCCGCTCGACCAGTAACATGGGTCAGGGTTCTGTAGATATTCTTGGATCGACCCTGGGGAGGGTTCGTCACGACCGCCTCCTCTGTATCCTCGATCTCAACCTCGACCTCAGGCTCATCGGTTAAAGTCCTACGCCTCAAGGTCGAGGCTTGTCCCCCTCTGTTCGATATAAACTGTTGGGCCCTAACTTCTTCGGAGGAATCGAAGAAAGCCCCAAAATTCAGATTTGGAAGTGGTGGGACCTCGCCCGAGTCCCGACGCACCCGACCAAGCGGAAGAAGGGGTGAACGGCTCCTCCACCTCGCCCTCGTCGCCAGAAATGACGCATCTATATGGTGCTCTCGACATGACCCACACTAAGGAAAGGTCCGCTGGAAGAAAATCCAGAATTACCTTTTCTTTTCGCCGCGGTTGAGTTGAGTCTTCAATCCGGAAGCTCGATCCGAGAAGTTGAAGTGAAGGGGGATCGGTCACTTAAAAGTGAAGGGGTGCCCACCTATTTATAGGAGATGAAAAGGTGACTCCTCGATACGCGAGACACCCCCATTATTATACCTTGTAGACCGAATCCCTTTTCCTCGAGGTGCAAAACGGTGCCATTATCATGCCTTGGAGATCGACTCGCTCGAAAGATACGCCCATTAGCGGGACGACGGATCAGATCCAACAGTCGCGAAGATTTTCCTATCTGACACCGGACCGACGAAAATTATCCCTGTGAAAATTCACGCAGGTAATTTAGGGGGCCTCTGATTTGCCATAAAATGGCTAGGCCACGTGGCACGCCCCGGAAGGATCCACGCAATCATCTTGCCACCTCAAACGACTCTCGGGCCGCTAGGCGGATCACACAAATGCATTACGCCACGCGGGGTCGATCCCAACCCCCCTTATCGCGGATCGAACTCAACCCCATTGCTGGGACAAGGACTGTCCCGCGGATCGAACCTCAGACCAAAATGATCCCATATGTCAATCCGATCTCGGGGCCACCCATGTCGACCCCGAACCCGACCCCGGTACCACGTATCGAACCCGGTCTGGGGCCCACGTGATAATCCCGGTCCATGATCCCATATATTGATCCCGGACCTGGGTCCACCTGTGTCGACCCTGACCCCGGTACCACGTATCGACCCCGATATTAGACTTGAGCACGAGAACCATGCTTAACCTACCTAGCGTCCTACTGACCCCGGATCGATCTCGACCCCGATAGGAGATATCGATCCCAATACTAAACTTTAGCCCAGGAGCCACATAACCTGACCCTAAGGGTCGAGAACTGACGTCACCCGACATCAAGATGCCATAAAGCATCTTTGTCGGGACACGTGTAGCTCCCTCATTCCCCGAGACTCGGAGTGCTACAGTGCATTTAATGGCCATAGCCCCTATCTACTCCAAAAGGGAAAACAAGGTACAATCGATCTCAAGCCAGTCTGCTAGGCGTCCGACAACCGGGTCGACGCCTGCAAGGCAATTAATGCATAATCGTGGTACACGCACTACTGTGTTAATTTGCCAAGACTATAAATACCCATGCCTTGAACAGTAGTTGGTAAGCCTTTAAGAGCATTTATTTCGCACTCTCTTGCATTTATTTCTCTCACTAAGAATCCCATACTGACTTGAGCGTCGGAGAGCCAAACTTGGGTCAAACCCCAAATGCCCCAATTTGGCCTTTGAGATCACATGTGCTTGAGTGTTTTCAGATTGATTAAAGAGCCTACCACTATAAATTCTTGACTGATCGACCCGAGATTGCCAGCTAGACCCCCCAACTAAGCAAAACCAATTTTTAGCCGGATCAGGTTCCTCGACCTCTGAAAGAAGAGGAGCAGGGGGTAACCTTTAGAGACCCCAGTGGGATTGAAATAGATTTTGCAATCAGGTTGGATATTCAAGTCATAAACAACGAGGCAGAGTATGAGGCCCTCGTCCAAGGGCTAAAAATTACTTTTCAAAATGGAGCATCCAGGATCACAGCTTATGTTGATTCACAGTTAATTGCAAGTCAGATCAAGGGCACTTATGAGGCTCAAGAAACCACCATGGTGCAGTATTTGGAAAAAGCGAAAGAAATAATTGGTAAATTCAAAGAATTTCACTTGCTTCAGGTTCCGCGAGCGGAGAATAAAAGCGCTGATTCTCTTTCCAAGTTTGCTTCTGCTCTTGAGGGATCTTGCGAGCATTCCGTCACGTTCCTGAGAATAGAGGAACCTTTGATAAAAGGGAAGGCTCCTAACCGAGCGGTAACAATGATCGATCCTCAGGAGCCATGCTGGCTCGATGACATCATCAGATTTCTCAAGGATGGGACTTATCCCACTGATAAAGTGGAGGCACGGAAAATAAGAAATAAGGCCCCTCGTTTTTCATTAGATCTTGAGGAGAGGCTCTTCAAGAAATCTTATCACGACCCTCTAATGAGATGCTTAAGGCCCTCACAAGCCAAAGAGACCCTCGAGCATGTCCATTAAGGGAGTTGCGGAAATCACTCTGGGGGACGTATCCTTGCCAAAAAGATATTGAGGAGTGGGTTTTATTGGCCCTTGGTCCTCCAAGACACCATTTTTTTCTTTAAGAAATGCCCCAAATGTCAGTTTCACTCTAATGTCTCCCAATTGCCGGCGGCTCAGATGATCCCTATAGACGTATCATGGTCTTTTCATTAGTGGGGCATTGATATTGTGGGACCATTACCAATAGCGGTTGGACAGAAGAAGTTCGTCATTTTGGCCATGGATTACTTCACAAAGTGGGCTGAGGCTGAGGCCGTAGCCAAAATCACATTTCGGGTAGTGAGAGACTTCATCTGGAAAAACATAATCTGCAGGTACGGTATCCCGAGGGTATTAATTTCAGACAATGGATCTCAATTCATTGCAGCAGATACCCGAGAGTGGTGTTCGGAATTAGGTATTGAACAACGCTTCACTTCTGTGGGGCACCCTCAGACCAACAGTCAAGCTGAAGTTACTAACAAGATCATTGTTGTTGTGTTTTACTTCAGTTAAAACTAATCGTGCAAGTGTACACTAACATACACGTATCACAATAGGATCGTACCCACAGGGAAGGGAAATCAATCACTACTATGTATTCTTCTCTAATCTAAAGACCGAACGAAAAGCAATTGTTGTTGTCTATTAATCTACTAAAGACAAAATTAACCGAATAACTAGGAATAAACACAAATAATAACTAAACACACGGATTAGAAATCAGTAAACTAAGCAGGCAGGGGAAAGTAATGAATCATATAATCAAGAGTCAATATAATACTCGTCTGACAAGTGTAATTCTACAACCTAGTCACTTATATTTGTACTACCCTCTCTCAAGATATAACCAAGTGCTTAATTAGTGTTCAATGTTGCTCTCGCAATCACCAATAGTTAATTAAACCGTATAAACAAGACTAGTGCAATTCAATATTCTAGCGACTCGGCATGGAATAAGATTACTGTTGTATAAGCTAGAACCAAATCTATTTGTATTCTACAACTTACAAGTTGTGAAAACAATCTAAATTACCATCAATCTCTCGATCTATAAGCAATTATAAAACATACTAAGGGTGATCAGGCCATCGCAAGTCAATTCAAACCTATTTTCAAATTAAGAATTAACACAAGTCATTCAAGCATCATTTCGAACACTTATCATGCATTCATCATCACTCCCCTAGCCCTAGAGAATTAGCTACTCATAATTAAAGCAAAACTCATTAAACTAAAGGAAATTGTATTAAAGAAATTCATGTCCATCAAATCTAAACAAAATCTCAAAAGCAAACTCATGAACATTCAGTAATATCTAAAAACGAATTTAGCATAATACTAACTAAAGCCAAGCTAAAAGGAATTAGTTTGATAATTAAAGCAGTAAATAAATAGAAAAATCAAAATTGCTAAAGAACTAGATCCTTTCGTCTTCTCGAATTTCTTTGAACAACTCTTCAAAACTCCAGAACTTCTCTCTTCAGGTTAGGTCACGAACGGAAGAAAAGCTCTCTAAAAAAGACTCCAAAACGCACTTAAATAGCAACCCTAATTGCTCTCTCGCCGACCTAGGTAACGGGCGTTACCCATCCATGCACTAATATCGTTACTGCCCGTTACTGCTGAAATCGCAATAACCCTTTTATTAGAGGTAACGGGCGTTTCCACTTTCCTTCTATCCAGGGGTAACATCTCGCCAAAAGCTTTGCTCCTGTGTCTGTTAATGGGGGTTACTCTCTTTGTTCTTCCAAGGGGTAACGGGGGTTACTCCTTTTGTTCTCCAAAAATACGTGAATTCACCTTGGAACGCCGTTTCTCATCTCCAACATATTAATTACCTATTTGGAACAAAATAAACACATAAACGCATCAAACGACACAAAAATATAGTTTAATTAACGCTTAAATTCATGCAATTTCTACACTCAACAAACTCCCCTACACTTGCCTATTACTTGTCCCCGAGTAATACGAAAATAAAGAAAACACATCCTCATCAAACCAACTCCTAAAAGCAATCATCGAACCATCGCCTAAACAAGTCTAGCTAATCAAATCAAGTACTCATAAACATAAGATCATCAAAACTTAGTATGAAAAGTATACCCTTGTGTAATGTGTGAATCAAACGAAACAATGTATAACGACTAGAATGGCAAATTCACAATTTCCTCCTAAGTTCTAATCATCAACTTCGGAATATACTCTTCGCACCTATCTCCACTAATGAATTTAACTCGAGACTCGGGATCGGTAGGTCTTTCTAGCTTGTAATGTAGGCTTAGGGTAAGGTTATGGAAATTTAGATCAAGTGACTACTCACCAAGCTTACATCATTCAATCTTTAAACTCACGGCACTTCAAATTGGCCATTAAACACGAACCCCCCCCCCAAAAAAAAATTCTTCGACAATTGTATCCCACACTCTCAATTTGACACTTGCATAATTTTTTTTCTTTTCTTGTCTTTTGCTCTTTCTTCTCTTTTTCATATCTTTTCTTTTTCACACTTTTTCTCATTCTTTTCTCTTTCTTTACAATAATCTCTCAAATTCAAACATAAGAACAATCAAAAGGGGTCAAAAGATAGTCAATTACCATTAAAATCAAATGAGCAAGCCTTGGTGTAAATTAACAAGGTAGGTATACTTATGTTGTGCATTAGGCTTATACTGTGGCTACAAAAAATGTGCACAACAATTAGGCTCAAAGGGGTCAATAAGATTACGTTATTTAGTGAAACACGGCTAAAAATTTAAAGGTTTAATATCCTTCGACAACGAATGCCTACTTCACTTCCTTAACCTTTCATTAACTCAAAATTTCGGCTTAATAGGACCAAAATGCATCCTAATCAAATCTTAGACTCATTCGGAAATCATCAATTCTTCTTTCTAAGCAAAGTACATCATCTCCTTCAAAAGTGCTCAAAATATAAGGGCATACTTACACACTAAATCATCAAATCTCATGCAAATTTTCTTCAATTCAATTAGCCTAACTCATTCTAGCAAAAGCTCAACAATCAAACTTGAAAGAAAAAGTTCAAAACGAGGGAAAAATTTCAAAAATTTTCAAAATTACTCAATTCCTAGCAATTCACAAGTGTAACAAACATCTAATCATGCAAATATTCAACTAAACTCATATCAAGCATACACTTCCTCCCCCACACTTAAACTTTGCAGTGTCCTAATGCAAAATCAAGAAATAAGGATCAAGAAAACTCCCTTATCAATTGTAGAACCGACAACGTGCTAGCAAAGCTTCCAAAACCTGAATAAGTGACTAGAAAACACGGATCAAGTGCAAGGCAATTGACAATCAACATGCATTCAACAATCAACACACAAGTCACAAATTTACGTAAAGAGGCACAATTGCATAAACAAAATTAACGGAGTTCAAACATATGTAAAGATCTAAGTGTAGCAAAAATATCCAAACATATCAACGAATATTCCTAGAAAGAATGTCAAGAAATCAGGGGAGAAAAATAAAATAACAGAATCAGGTTGATGGGGGTCCTCCAAAATACTGATCAACACGAGCACAGAACCCTTCAAACTTAGCCTCCAACCGAGCTTCCCACGCATCAAATCGCTCATCCACATAATGTGCTAGATCCTCAACTCTCGCGATCACGGTGGTCAAATCAGCCCTTAATCCTGCCAACTCTGTACGCAGTCCTCTCACAGTAACCGGGTTTTCATCATCAGCCTCATCAATAACCGGCGCGGCACTACGGAGAATCCTAAATTCGTCATCCGGCCTATCAGGAATCCGAGCTAAAAGCTCCTTCAGTATCTTTGAAAGCTCATCAAAACGGGCATTTCCCCATCTATACATCCGCCAGAGCCGATCTCTATCCCGAATTGGCCACCATGGCAAAATACACTCCTTGAGCTATCCACTCTCCCAAACAATAGCCAAGCCTACATTCTCCAAGTATTGTGGACCAATATCATAGCCAAAGTCAATGGGCAATAATCCCCTAGGCCTCCAATCCATCTCTTGAGCAAAACATAGTGACAAACGCGCCATGAGCTATCGTACCAGTAACACTCCCAACAATCTCCTGAAGCTTCCATAAAAACTCAATCGTACCATCGAACTTGATGCCCTCCTTCATCATGTACATTATTCCCAGCTCAGTCTCATTAATGTGTCTATCTCTTCCATATCCAACACAAAATCCCGTGGCTAAAATCCTATAGACTAGCACCCAGGCCAATGAGTCAAGATATCTATCCTGTGTATTTCGGGGGGAATAATTAGGAACATCTTCTCGCAATGGGAAGGATCTCCATGCCGCCTCTCTCTGAGCATCACTCCATTTAGGCAAAGAAGTTGTGGCATTCGTTGGAAAACGAAGAATCTCCCTTATCCGAACCGCATTTCATTCTCGAGTTTCCATGTCATCTAGAGTAAAAGTTAAGGTATTGTCCACTGGATTGAAGTTCATTGTGGTGAAGAAAGCGGCCGTCATCTCGGCATACGTCAAATCCTTCTTAGTAAGGAATGGTAACCAACCTATGTTGTCAAACAATCTTTTCACTTCTTCCCAAGCCTCAAACTTTTCCATCCACGTGTCCTTGAAGAACCTCGTAGATATAATGTTCCTTGTCAAATTCCTTTGAAAAGGATTACCCATAGCATTCACCGTTATGTTGACCGACATTGAATCAAACAAAAATAGCCAAGCAAAACACACTAAAATCAATCACTATTCACTTAGACAATTTATCAAACACCTTGTGTGCATAGGCCCAGGGTGTGAGTTCTAACTTAAAGTTCTTCAATCTACCCAATTCAAATTCACACTAGCTTATAATCTACAATTTAAGCTCAAAATTTTCTACCTTCAACTTCACAATTCGGACTCAAAACTAATTAGAGGTTAGGATTCTTCAAAAATTCAACCAAATTCAAGTTAAATTCTCATCTAATTCACTAATTCTAACATGCATAATCTCTCAAAATTTATCAATTCAATCTCAAAGTGTCTCCTAACACGCAAATTCAATCCTAGGTTTCAATCTTAGATCGAAAAAATTAATTCTCACAATTCACACTAAGAAAGGGGATGTTGACTTACCTTGATTCAAAAAGAAAGAGAGAGAGTGCAACTTGGTGGTGATGCTTCTTGGTTGCAAATTGGTAATGGTTGGCCAATGGGAACTATCGAATCTCTCCTAAGGAAGAATGGGTGTGTGCAAGTGTATTTATAGGTTTGGGGCAGAAAAATCCGAAATTGGGTAGGAAAGGAATTAAATTAACCCTAAAAACTTGTTTCCTGTCCCAGGATTTCGCGTAATCGTCCCGGTAACGCCACCTGGAACGGGGTAACAACCGTTACCCCTATGCCCAGACGTCTGCCTACGTTAACGGGCGTTACTGAAAAACGCTAAGATAGTGTAACGCCCGTTACTACTATTTCTGCCCAAAACACAAATAAAACATAAACACAATCCGGATGGTGCTTACTCGCGTTAATTAACCAAAATTAACTCATAAAATTCACTCAAACCGTAGTGCACCATTCTCGAAACACATAAACATTACTCAACACATAAATCCATACATTGCAACAATTCATTCTCCTTACAATAGAAATTAATCTCATGCACACGCATACGAACAAAGTAAATGGACCTCAATATTGACATTAAAGCTCAAATCACGGTCCTCGCACCATCTAGACTTTGGCTTCCTGGCAAAACATCAAGTGACCTGCAGTCTGAGAGAAGAAAACCAACATAAACACGAGAAAAATGAGAACGAAAGAAAAGAAAACAACGAAAACCAAAAACAAAAGGTAAAAGAAAGAAAAATTAGTTCTAAGTTATAGTCGTCAGCTTGACTTTGGAAACCGGATTAGGGATTAACAATCCCCAAGCGACGAGTCACAAGGAGTGACCTCGTTCTTGTTACTCACAACACCGGGGCTTGAACTCTAAGTGTTTAATTTCAAAATATCCTCTCATCTTGAGTCTCGGGACTTCGGTTCTCCTTCCCAATCAACTGCATCTCTTTTCTCCGAAAATAAAACCACTCTGTTCGGGGTCTCACTTATCACCTTGATCATATAACATTTATCCAGACTCGATGAGGGTGGTGTGGAACCAAAATTCCTAAACTCTAAGCTTTCATCTCCTATTTTGAACGTGAGGCGTCCATTCTGAACATCAATATCCGCTCCAGACGTGGCTAGAAATGGCCTCCCAAGGATTAATGGCATCCTATCATCGCTCTCAACATCAAGAACTACAAAATCATTAGGAATGTGAAATCTTTCAACTTTTACCAACACATCTTCAAGAATTCCTATCGGGTATTTCACCGATCTATCAGCTAGTTGAAGTGTCATAGTGGTCGGTTTAAGCCTCTTCACTCCTAATTTTCTACAAGTAGATAAAGGGATTATACTCACACTAGCTCCTTAATCACATAAAACATTATGAAATTGCAAGGGACCAATGGTTAGAGGAATTGAAAAACTCCCTGGATCTTCAAGTTTCGGGGGAAACTTATGCTGAATAATGGCACTGCATTCCTCTGTAAGTGCGACGGTGGTGAAGTCTTCAGACTTTCCTTTACTTGAAACCAATCCTTTTTCTAAGTTTTGCTTCTGAGATAGTTGGGGAGAAGAAATCGGTGGCACATACAAATCAGTTGCCACATTCACCTTTGGCTCTGAAGGAGACTCTTCCTTCCTCTCTTCTATATTTACCCTTTCAAAAGCATCTACCTTTTCAACTTTCTCACAAACAAATTTCTCCTCATCTGAACTTGCAAGTAATTTCGGACCTTCATTTTCTCTATCGTCTTGTACAAATATGGCCTGACAATGCTCCATAGGATTATTTTCGGTTTGACTTAGTAGCATTCTTGGGCCTCTTATATTCTAAGATTGGGCAATCTGACCAATCTGAGTTTCCAAAGTTCTGGTCTGATTTACCACTTGATCCAATTGAGCTTCCAATCTCTGATGTCGACCCGTAGACGCGGTTATGAATTTCTCAAGTGCAACCTCCCATCCCTGCTTCTGCTCCTGTTGAGGGGCCGCAACATTAAATGGGGCTGGTGGTCGTGGTTGAAATTGCTGCCTAGGCTGAAACTGCGGCCTAGGTTGAGGTGGTTGCTAGACATTCTGATTATTCGACCAAGAAAAGTGAGGGTGGTTCTTCTATCCTGGATTGTAGGTGTTTGAGTAGGGGTCATTTGCTGGTTTAGACTTGTTCGCATAATTCACCTGCTCTTGCACCTGTTCTCCTGAATTGGTATGAGGACACATATTAAATGCATGTGGACCACTACAGATTTCGCAAGTTACCTGAACTCGTTGGGATGGTATCCCAACTGCATTGACAGAAAGTTGATCCAATTTCTTGTTAAGGGCCTCAAATTTAGCATTGATGGCGGTTAGACCATCTAACTCCATAACTCCTGCTTGCACCTTCCTGGTTGCGAATGGCTCCTCTCATGCACAAAAATATCATTTTGTGACATATTATCTAACAACTCAGTAGCAACTGCTTCATATTTTGACAGGAAAGCTCCGCCAACTGTGGCATCCATCGCTCCTCTAAAAGTAGGGAACATCCCATTATAAAAAGTCTGAATCAATAACCAACCGGGAATCCCGTGATGTGGACACTTCTTCTGTAAGTCCTTAAATCTCTCCCAAGCTTCATAGAAAGACTCTCTATCTAACTGCCTGGAACCTTGAATATCATTCTTGTACTTCGTGGTTTTGCTAAGTGGGAAGAACTTGGCTAAGAAAGCCTGAGATAATGTTGCCCAAGTCTGAAAGGATTCATTTGGGACAGTACTCAACCATACTTTAGCTCATTCCCTTAATGAAAAGGGAAAAAGCCTGACTCGGATAGCATCAATAGTGACATTGTGAATCTTGAAGGTATCACACACCTCAAGAAAATACTCAAGATGTGATGTCTGGTCCTCCAGTGGTAATCCGGAAAACGGATTGTTCTGCAGCAGATTGATGATAGCTGGTTTGATCTTAAAATTGTTTGCTACGATTGGGGGATGGGCTGCAGTCAGAATTACTCCAGCCTGCGGCACGTTATAATCTCTTATGGCCAGTGGTGGTGGATCTTGAGGTGGATCGGCCATCGGTATGGTAGTAGGTTTCTTATCATTTTTACGCTTCCTCCTAATAGCACTCAGTCTTCTCTCGATCTCCGGATCGTATGATACCAATTCCGGATCTTGAGATCTTCGCATGCACCGAAACCCTGCACAAAGGAAAAAGGAATCCTCAGTCCAATTCCACAGTGATCAAAGATAATGAACACAAAGTAAGTTAATGGTCTAAAGCACTAGATCAAAATATTTAAGTAATATTGATTTAAAATGTCATCCCCGGCAACGGCGCCAAAAACTTGTTGTTGTGTTTTACTTCAGTTAAAACCAATCGTGCAAGTGTACACTAACGCGTAGCACAATAGGATCGTACCCACAGGGAAGGGAAATCAATCACTACTCTATATTCTTCTCTAATCTAAAGACCGTACGAAAAACAATTGTTGTTGTCTATTAATCTACTAAAGACAGAATTAACCGAATAACTAGGAATAAACGCAAATAATAACTAAACACACGGATTAGAAATCAGTAAACTAAGCAGGCAGGGGAAAGTAACGAATCATACAATCAGGAGTCAATATAATACTCGTCTGACAAGTGTAATTCTATAACCTAGTCACTTATAATTGTGTTACCCTCTCTCAAGATGTAACCAAGTGCTTAATTAGTGTTCAATGTTGCTCTCGCAATCACCAATAGTTAATTAAACCGTATGAACAAGACTAGTGCAATTCAATATTCTAGCGACTCGGCATGGAATAAGATTACTGTTGTATAAGCTAAAACCAAGTCCATTTGTATTCTACAACTTACAAGTTATGAGAACAATCTAAATTACCATCAATCTCTCGATCCATAGGCAATTATAAAACATGCTAAGGGTGACCAGGCCATCGCAAGTCAATTCAAACCTTGTTTTCAAACTAAGAATTAACACAAGTCATTCAAGCATCATTTCGAACACTTATCATGCATTCATCACCACTCCCCTAGCCCTAGAGAATTAGCTACTCATAATTAAAGCAAAACTCATTAAACTAAAGGAAATTGTATTAAAGAAATTCATATTCATCAAATCTAAACAAAATCTCAAAAGCAAACTCATGAACATTCAGTATTATCTAAAAACGAATCTAGCATAATACTAACTAAAGCCAAACTGAAAGGAATTAGTTTGATAATTAAAGCAGTAAATAAACAGAAAAACCAAAATTGCTAAAGAACTTGATCCTTTCGTCTTCTCGAATTTCCTTGAACAACTCTTCAATACTCCAGAACTTCTCTCTTCAGGTTAGGTCACGAACGGAAGACAAGCTGTCTAAAAAAGACTCCAAAACACACTTAAATAGCAACCCTAATTGCTCTCTCGCTGACCTAGGTAATGGGTGTTACCTATCCATGCACTAATATCTTTAACGCCCGTTACTGCTGAAATCACAATAACGCTTTTATTAGTGGTAATGGGCGTTACCTCTTTCCTTCTCTCCAGGGGTAACCGGTGTTACCCCTCTTCTCTCGCCATAAGCTTTGCTCCTATGTCTGTTAACAGGGGTTACTCTCTTTGTTCTTCCAAGGGGTAACGGGGGCTACTCCTTTTGTTCTCGAAAAATGTGTGAATTCACCTTGGAACGCCGTTTCTCATCTCCAACGCAATAATTGCCTAATTGGAGCAAAATAAACACATAAACGCATCAAACGGCACAAAAATATAGTCTAATTAACGGTTGAATTCATGCAATTTCTACACTCAACAATCATCTTGCAACACTTAAAAACCATGCTTGAAAGTAAGAAGAGTGAATGGGTCGAGGAGTTACAAGGGACTTTATGGGCTTACCGCATGACTCCCTGAGTAGCCACTGCGGAAACCCCCTATTCGCTCGTTTATGGTTCAGAGGCGATGATACTTGCAGAGATCGTATAAGAATCTGCCTGCGTTGTATATTTCGAACCCAAAACCAACGAGGAAAATAGAGCACTGGAGCTGGATCTTTTGGAGGAAAAAAGAAACAATGCTTGGGCGCGCATTCACAAGTACAAGGCGTTTGTGGCTCGATAGTACAACAAGCAAGTCAAGGAGAGGACATTCCAGGTGGGAGACTTAGTCCTAAAGAAAGTTGAAGTGTCCAAACACATGGGAAAGTTGGATCCAAATTGGGAAGGACCATTCAAAATCATCCAAGTCAGAGCTAACAATACTTATGCACTTGAGACCCTTCAAGGCGAGCGCCTCCCATGACGCTGAAACGCATGTAACCTCCGACAGTTCTATGTTTAAATCTTAAAATGCTTTTGTAAAAACCCATTTCTTGGGCTCGATGTATTTCTTATTCACCAGTGCAATATATTCAAATGGTTTGCTTTAAAGATAAGGTCATTCTTATATTCATGTATGTGGCGAGAAATTCCCCCTTGGAAACCTAGGCGATAGCCACATAGGCCCAAGGTGTGCGGATTCCCTTTTACCAGGGATGAAATTATGCTTATCGAGCGCTAAACTCCGCATCAAGGTTTGCCCTTGTCGGAACGCTCGATAGCGCTAAAAGCTGACTTCAAGGCGAAAAGCAAGGCCAAACAAAACTCGTCTCTAGCTCGTGCTCGAAGCCACCAAATAGCCAACTGGATTCGCACTCCCAGTTCACGCTCGGAGTTTCCCAACACTTAGGAAAATTTATAATAGATGCATGTGCGGGAACATATGTAGTGACCAGGTTGGCCTCGCAAATGAGCCCCTCGCGTTCAAAGCAGAAATTCCCCATGCATGCTATGACCGGGGTGCTCTCATCTATGAGTCCCTCGCGTCCCTCATAAGAAGACCCTTGTGAAAGTTCCCAAATGACCAGGGCACCCTTGTAGAAAGAACCCTCGCATTTCATTTGAAATGGGTGCTCAAAATGTCAAATGTTAACCAGGGAGTCCTCAAGAAGGGCCCTCATGTTCTCTCAAAACTTGCAAGAAAATTCACTAAGTAACTAGGGAGCCCTTAAATGAGAACCCCACGCGTGCTTTGCGAATTCTTGCGATAAATTCTTAAGTAGCCAGGGAACATTTAGAATGAGGTCCCTAGTGCTTATTGTAAATTTTTAAGATATCTTAAGATGACCAGGGGCCCAAGCGAACCCCTAGCGTCCGGCGTTCATAAAAATTTTAGATAAGTTTTTCTAAGTCTCAACCGGGGTACCCTCGAAATAGTACCCTCGTGTTTGTCAAAAAACTTGGTATAATTTTACAAGTTTATTATGCCATGATTTACTTAGCCTTTTCAGTTAGTTCTTATTACAAGATTTTGATGAAACAAGCATAGAGTAAGATGCATAAAAAGTGAACATTGCAGCAGGAAAGGAAACATTCATTCATTAAAAACAATGGAGTTGACGCTCGAGATTACAAAATACAAGGGCACCCTCGCCCTCGGAATTCACTTAAAAGAAGAAATAAACAAACATACGGCGAATCTGGAAGAAGAAATGACAAAGCTTTGGTAGGGGGAGACAGATCAGGGTTGAGCACTTTGTGCTGGGGCTTCATCAAGGACCACCACCTCTGTTGATAGAGCTGGCGCTTGGGAGTTGGGCTCTTGAACTTGAGCAGGCTCAGTGGTTACGATCGCGGGAGCTGGAGCACTTTCACTGCTTGGCACTTGGGTCACGCTTTCAGGTTGGCCCTCGGGGGCAGATACAACATCATTAGCCCCCTCGTTGTTTCCTTCAGTATGAGAAACCTCTTCAGCCTGGCGAGCCCTCATGAATTCATCCTATAGGAGGGTGACCAAATCATTGTATTCAGGCTAATTTAAGTTATCCTCAGGGTCCTCCTCACTGTCGTCAGGGATAGTGCAGCGCTCGTCAAATCGAAGCCCCGTGTTCGCGTGCCCTCGTGAAGAAGCGTCTGCCAAACCTAGGTGGATGAGTTGCTCAACCACCAAGTTAAATGCGTTCTGGGCTTCATCATAGCAGTGGAGGTTAGCAGCGAACGCAAGTGCCTTGGAATGGCAAAATTTAGCAAGGGCTTCTTTGTTAGCTTCAGCGATACGCTCGGGAAACACCCTGTTAAACTCCTCCTCACAAGCCTTCTTGGTAGCCTCAGTGTACAGCTTCTTAGCCGCATTGAACTTCGTAATCCACCCATTCACATCCTCCATCAGCTTCTTGTTAGCCTCGGTAAGCCTTGTCGCATCCGCTCGGTGCTTCTTCCATGACGCCTCGGACTTCTCAAGTTCATTCTTCACCTTCGCATGCTTGGCCTCAAGAGACTCAAGTTGGGCTCTTACCACATCCAGCTCCTCCTAGAGTTGAGCGGGGTCAGCCGAGCGGGCCATTTTCTTATACTTGGCCTTGCGCTCGGAGTATACAGTTGCGCGTCAATGGAGGTTTCTGACCCTCGGAAGCACTTGCTGCATTTAAAAAGGAAAACCTTCAACCCTTAGCATTTTTCAAGAGGATGAGAAATTTAAAAAGAGTGTAGTGAGTTGAGAAGCCTTACGGAAATGACGGCATGAGCGAGATCCTCGGCCACCTGCCCAGTACTTTGGGAGTATAACTTCCTGTGGTCCCCTGTGAACTGGACGCTTTCGTAGAGCCCTTAGGTGATATTCCGGGCGAGTGCAAGATTACTCAGCAGGGTGGTGCCCTCGTGTGGGGGACGACCGAACACCTTGTCACCCGCGTGGTCAAAATTCCACAGCTGATCCTCCTCGGAGGAAGAAGTAACCCCATCACCACGGTCGCCCTCGACCACTTGCTTGCCCTTGCCCACTACAAGGATGGCATCTGGTATTCTTTTCCTCTTCTTCGAGGGCTGAACTTGGCCCCCTTGAGGCTCCTTGACCACTATGCTCGTACGTGGCCTCTCTTGATTGTTTGAAGGGGTTGGTGTACCCCTCTGATTTGATCCATCACCTGGCCTCGGGGTGACACGGTTATCGGGAGTATCCGTGGGGATATCCCCTCGGCCACGGCCGGAAGTGCTAGAACTCGTCCCCTGATGGCCCCCACGGCCATCTCCACATCCGGCCCCGCGGCTCTGATTCTGCCCTCGTGCATTCTGGGGCTGTTGTTGCTGTTGCTGGTTGTGGGCATTCAAAAGGTTGGCTACGTTCCTCATTCCTCCTCTCCTTGCCATTAGTATGCTAGCACCTGAAATAAAAAGAACGAGGATCAATTCTTCCTTGTAAAAATTCAACTAGGTACGAGAATAAAGTTAGTAACCCTATCTAAAGTTAGTTCCCTAGGATCTAACCGTCTTTCTCCAAACTTCGAGCGGGTGGATTTTTAATCATTTCAGGGTCATTCATGAGCCCGCAAAGGAATGTTGGGTGACTCAAGCGGTCAACATGAAGTGACCACATTAAATGCAGTTTCAGAAGTAAGGTTCTCGAGCGCAGAGCTTCCCCCCAAGAATAGACCCTTGAGATTTGAAAATACTTGAATTCAACAGTCCACCCTACTGAGAGCCACAGGATGGCCGCAAGGAATACCGGCGATTCGACAGGTCATCACGGAAAAAAATCAGTAATTGCTTATTAGGGAGGAAATTCCCAAAACGCATGGCCCCTTCAAAATGAGCGTCTACCTCTCAAGTTTGAAATCGAGAATTCTACAGCCCTCGTTACTGAGGACTACAGAATTGGGGGCAAAATGATGGGGCAAAAACATGCTTGGCCACGTTTTGACACGTGGCGTCCCCCGCACCCAGCACGTGGAAGCCAGGCCCCCCATGTAGACCACCCTCGCCTTCGTCCCCAAGGATGTTCCGGTTCTCCAAAGGAGTCAACTCTCGAGCGAGGGGTATTACGGCCCTCCGAGCCCTTAAGCTCACCCTTGGGATACTCTCTCACTTGGATGAACAGGGAACCAAACTCATCTCTCAGCCTTGGCCCAGGCACCCCTCGGACCTGCGAGCCTCCTGGGCTCATATCAAAACCCGAGCGTGTCCCTCGTCCTCGGTAACAACCCAAAATGGCTCTCTGACATAAAGTACCATCCCGCACACCTGCCACTGTTGTCCACCACCAACTTTTCACCAGCTTTGCAAGAGATTCCTCCTAGGTTCCTCCTCATCACGCCACGTGTTAGGGCAACACTAGGTCAGGACCATATGGAGACAATTACCAAATGGCCCTTGACCCTCAACTATAAATGGGAGAATTCATCCCCTCTACTGTAAGTCATCTTCCATAACCCAATCTCTGCACTTACAACTTCTCCTCAAAATCACAGTTTGACTTGAGCGTCGGAGAACCAAACTGGGAATCACCCCCAGTTTGGCCTTCTGACCAATTGTTTTGGTGTTTGTCCTAGCAGGTTGAACCCCTAACTTTTCCGGTGAATTCCGTCTGAATTCCATCATCTGTTTCTCTAAATCAAACAAATCGTAAAGTGGTTGGAGTTTGACATCTCAGATTCAGACCCATTAATATATATGTATATATTTATTATTTTAATGTACAAATATATATATATATATATATTATATTTTTCTTTGGCTCGAAAATTACACGAACCAAGCCATGGTTCGACTCGGCTCGTTACTCTCGAACTCAAGTACGAGCTTTCCTCGAGCCAGCTCGTACAGCTCGGGAGCTAGCTCAACTTAGTTACATCCCTACTTTTGCATTAGGACACGGGATTGTCACCTTTTTGCCTTGAAAGGTGACACCCCCATGTCACATGCTTTCCCTTGCATGCATGTATTTGTTCGTCGTTTATCCTTTTTGTATGTTAATTTCTCATTTCTTTTATGACTTATATACATTATTAACACATCATATTATGTGCTAAGTTGTAAGTTATGAATTTATGATTTATTTTAGATGCTCGTTTGTGAATTATGCTCTCATGTGCTCTTATATGACCTAAGTGCTTTCTAATACGCATGTATGAGCTAGAACTTCTTTTACTTGTTTAGTATGCTATTTTATTGTTTCTTTTATGACTAGAGTGCTTTGTTAACTTGTTAATTTATGTTTTATCTTCAAGGTATTGAATTTATGGATCCATTTAATGTGAAATATGTGAGATATGAACACATATACCTTAAGTGTTGCATTTCTTATGCATCATATGCCTTCATATGCATTTGCTGAGCGTCTAATTGGTTCATGTTGAGTCTAAGAGTGTCTTTTGTTATTTGTTTTGTTAAGAGGTTCGTCCCGTGGGTAACGAAGTGGTCCCGTAGGCGTCCGTTTTATATCCTTTTGGCTCCACTATGTTGGAAAGGTGAGGTTTATTTTCTTTAGTTAATATGACCTACAACCCTACTTGAATTTTTAAGCCCGCATGCGACCTATGTATATATTTATATGTAAATATGTGTTTGATTAGTATTTAGTGGGAATTGGCCCGTTTGTTATGAAACTCTCTTGAAAAGGCTTTTATACATACGTAGACTATACTTTCCTTTGTTTATTTCAAAAAAGGGGTGGTGTGTGTTTCGAACTAGTGAGATTTTGACTTTGAAAGATAAGTCTTTGAACTTTGAATTTTTGAAAACTTAGAACTGGGCCCCGGAGAAGTGGTATGACAACTCGGGTCGGCCGTGGGGTCGCTGAGCTCTCCCACCTTTGAGAGACTTAGCCCAACCTAAGGAGGTCGAGGGGAAGGCGGGTTTTCTTAAGTCGATGGAGATACCATCGAAGGAACGGGTAGGATCCCCCTACTCAAATTTTTGACGAGAGAACTGGGGTTAAGAGGGTGCCCCCTCATCCCTAAACGGAGAAGGTTGGATTGATTCTGAACTTTGTATTTATTTTGATTTTGATTATGAATATGAAAGGAGGTTTGGTTAGAAACTCGTACTCGCCGAGTTAGTGTAACTTTGATTCCGAATATGGCACGTGAAAAATACAAGGCTAGGTTCATTAGCTCCCAATTTTTGTTGCGAGACTAGGAACACTTCCAGAATTTGAATCCGATTTTCCGAGTTCAAGTTAAGCCGCCCTGGAACCCAAGGTGCACTAAAACGTGTTAGGCCCTTAACAAACAAAACGATTTTAAAACCGTAACAAACGAACTCCAAAATAAGAAACGAGCATATAAACACGTTCATAAATCACATATTTCATGCATAGCAAATTATCAAAAAATTAGAATCGAAATCGGGCACATACGAATCAAGTTCAAGAGCAAATGACATAAACGTTCAAAATCCATAAATAACACTTAACAAATAATTTATATAAATTCAATAATAGCACATAAACATAAAATTACATAATTAAATAATTTAAATATGCAGGTAGCACTCTCGTGACGACATACCTGTACGGCCGAAAAATCGGGGTGTTACAGTGGTATATTGACTTGGAGCCGGAATCAATTGAAAGTTGGGATCAAATGGAGAAACAGTTTCTTAACCGCTTTTACAGCACACGTCGTATCGTATGCATGACTGAGCTTACCAATGCAAGATAGTGGAAAGATGAACCTGTTGTGGATTACATCAACCTTTGGCGAGCACTAAGCTTAAACTGCAAACAAAAACTCTCATAAATATCCGCAGTTGAAATGTGCATTGAAGTGATGAATTGGGAACTTCTCTATATCTTACAAGGAATCAAACCCTGCAACTTTGAAGAATTGACTACTCGTGCTCATGACATGGAACTTGTTACTGTCAATCGTGGAGTTAACTTCTCAATGAAAAATCAAGAGAAAGAATACCCCTTTTTAGAATCGGATGTACCTGATATCTTTGATGAACTACTAGCTAAGGAGTTGATTGAGCTCCTCGAACCAAACGTCCAAATGAAAGTGGAAGGGTGAACGACACTAAATATTGCAAGTACCATCGAGTCATTAGCCACCCCACAGAAAAGTGTGTTGTCATTAAAGAAAAGGTTATGGAACTTACAAATGATAGAAACATCATCCTTGACGAAGGAGATACTACACAAGTGAATACCACCAGCATCACAACTTTATCAAATGTCAATGGGGGCAAAAAAAGTATCATGCATCATCAAACAAATCAAATTTTGCAAGCACATACAGACTGCCAGGAAAAAACTAGGACGACTAAAATTAAAGTGAAAGTTAGAAAAATACTCCTTGATAAGAGTCTAAACTGTCAAAAATACTCCTTAACAAGAGTATAAACTGTTTAAAATCAAATGCAAATTTACTCCTTAACACGAGTACTATTTTCAAATTCAAATTCAAGTGTACTCCTTAATATGAGTATAAACTGTTTAAATTAAATTCAAGTCACTCCTTAACACGAGTATAAACTGTTTAAAATAAAATTCAAATGATACTCATTGACACGAGTATAAGCTGTTTAAATCAAAATCAAGTACTCCTTAAATAGAGGTATAAACTGTTTAAATCAAAATCAAGTTACTCCTTAACACGAGTATAAACTATTTAAAATCAAGTTCAAGTGTAATCCTTAACATGAGTATAAATATATTTAAATCAAATTCAAGTTACTCCTTAACACGATTATAAACTGTTTAATATCAAAGTCAAGTGTACTCCCTGATACGAGTATAAAATGTCTGTAAATTTGAAAAAAAAAAAAAATTGAACTATGTCATGACGTGATCCTCTTGATAGGGTACGTAGACAACTTGAATTAAATTTCAAGCTCAATCACATCTTCAAAAGAAGTTATGTCCAATAAATTTGAGTACTTCAAGTCTCGTCTTTGCACGACTACTTGGTATGTTTTTCGCCAAGTCTTGAAGTGGGGGCATTTGTAGACGAATAAATAAACTTTAGTTTATTAATTTAATTTACTATTTAATATTTTGAAATTATCCTAAATTTAATTTTAAAGTTAAATAGTTAAATTAATTAATATTGTAATGTTTATTTTATTCACAAATCAAATGATGACACATGTCAAAGTGACATGTTTCAACCAATTAAATTGAGTCTTGCAGTTTAAAGGAGTCAAGACAAATCATGTGGCGACACGTGGCATTTTGCATTACACAGACTAATCAAATTCAAGATATTATCCCTTTAAAAATAAAAATATAAAGAGATAATTATTCATGTGATTTTATGTGATATTATCTCTTTAAAAAAGTATAAGAGATAATTATTGAATAAGTTTGAGTTGAACTCTAACTCTTGAATCCCACACCTATATAAAGGGGTCATGGGGTAGTTCATTCAACACACAACACAAATACAAGAAGGCTAAGGAGAAGAAGGCGGCCAAAGTTCTCTCTACAAGTTCAAGACGAGTTCTAAGGCATTCAAAGGCGATCTTCCCCAAAGTTATCAAATCAAGGCGTTTGATCTGATATTAAGGCGTTATATCGGCGAATCGGCATTATATTCAATCTAGATCCACGGTGTTAGCGGCAAATCAGCGTTATATTCAAGTTAGATCCACGGAGTTACAGGCGAGTTCATCGGCGTTCTCCGCGAAATTCACCAAAATCCAACGTTTGATTCGTAAATAAGTCAAAAGACCTACGAATTAACGTTGTTCAAGTCCAATTCGAAGTTGAAGAAGATCAAACCATCAAATCCATCGAGAAGAGTTTGAAAATTTCTACAACTTAAAGTTTGAAGGAAGAATCAGAGGATCAAGTTGAAGATCGAAGGCCCACTTTGATAGTTAAATTCTCATATATTTGTATTATTTATCCGGTGTTTACCCAAAATTAATAAACGCGAATTTTTAGTGCTAACATTTACTAACTAAAGGTTGCGTAACACAATAATTCTTTAAATTTTATTTTTAATGTTTGAAATTCAAATGTGAATACTTCATATTAAAAGAAAAATTATTCATTTAACATCTAAAGGTGGCATAAAACAATAATTTTTTAATATTTAGATATAGTTGTACAAATTCAAATATAAATACTTCATATTAAGAGAAAAGTTCTCCATTTAACATCTAATCGTTGCATAACACACAATAATTCCTCAACATTTACATATAGTTCTAGAAATTCAAATATAAATATTTCATACTAAGAGAAAAGTTTTTCATTTAACATTTAACCGTTGTAAAACATAATAATGTCTTAATATTTAGATATAGTTTTACAAATTCAAATATAAATACTTCATATTAAGAAAAAAAAAATCATTAAGTCATTCAACTACCGATTGCTAAATAATAAATAGTTTCTCAAAATGTAAATATTATTCCACAAATATAAAAGTGAATACTTCATATTAATATGAAAATTTTTCATTCAATAACAAACTATTGCGTATCATAATAGTTCTTCAAAATTTAAATATAGTTCTATAAACTCAAATGTTAGTACTTTATATTAAGAAAATCATGGGTAAAATAGATAATCTATACTATTCTATTAATGGAGATGGCCAAGTTTGGTCTCTTGAACTCTCCATTTCTTTTTATTTTTTTTATTTTATATGATTTTAAAAAAAGAAACTCATCCCACGTATACAACACTAACTGTTTTCACACTCTTCTTTAGACTCTTCATTTCTTTTAAATTTTATTTTAATTTAAAAAATAAACTAAAAAACTCACCCACGTACAACAATCATCAGTTTCATTTTGTTTTCTTGGAATTTTTATTTTTTTTAAGTTCTATTTGATTTAAAAAAAAGAAAAACTCACCCACGCACAAAAGAAAAACTTACCCACGCATAATACTAATGGTCGTAAAATCTTTTCTTACCATCAATTTTATGAATTTTCTTTAGGTGTTCCTCTAAATGGACGAAATACGAAAAGCATAGTCATAGGATTCCGCTCCATTTTCTTCATAAAAACATCTCCACGGGAACTTCAATTGAAATCAAAAGGTAAAATTTTAAAACACATGTTTTTGTTTCTAATTACCCAGTTCATTAGCATTTTGTCATTTATATACTTAGACTTCCCTTCCAAATATCGATTCAGATTACGGCCGTTCATCAACCGGGAGAGAAGATCAGAACACTGCTTGAATTGATTTCTTAGAAAATAAATCAGTACGCCAACGAAATAGAAGTTCACTTTGATACAAAAGGTAATAACTTTGCTTGCGGGTCGAAAACTCTCGCACAGCCCCCTCTCTAAATGTCCATGACAAACAATCATAAACTCTTATCTTACCTCCAAATTTATATATTTCTATTTTATTTAAGGCTTTCCTCGAGAAAAAGCATAGTCACGGGAATCCGCTCTGATTTCTCATAAAATCATCTCAACGAGCAGTTCACAGAAAATCAAAAGGTAAAAATTTTAAAAGGGGTAATTTTTTAAAACTCCCCATGGGTTTGAAAACTTCCTTTTAGCTCCCCATTTTCAAATACATCATTTGGGGTTTTAGATACACGATTCTGGGATTTAGATACGCAATTCTGGGATTTAGATACGCGATTCTGAGAGTTAGATACATGATTTTTTCCTTGTATTTCAAATACATCATTTGGGGTTTTAGATACGCGATTCTTGAGTTTTAATACATCATTTTTTAAAATGGGGAGCTAAAAGGAATTGGACTTATCATTTGGGGAGTTTTCGGGAATTCCCCGATTTTAAAACACATATATTTTTGTTTGTAATTATCCAGTTGATTAATATTTTGTCTATTATCTACTTACATTTTTCTTTACTCATATTACTGAATCATATCAGTTTCAAAATAATAATAAAAAATAAAAAATGTGAGGAGAAAAGATAAAATAATATGAAAAAGAATAACGTGATGTGAGAGTAAAAATAAGTGCATAAATTAAAAGAAACGAAATTTTTTTGAAAGTTAGCCGTAAAATAAGAAAAAATAAATTGAAAATAAAGGACAGAAAAGATAAAAGTGCAGAAGACGTATAATATAATAGACTTAATCTAATAGTTTATATTTCCCTCTCCATTTAATATAATAGACTTAAACTAATAGTTTATATTTATGGAACTACATGATGCACACCAGATTAACAGATTTTGGAAAAATCCTTTTTTTTTTAAAATCCGTTTTGACTAACATATATAGATTTACTAAATTTTATTTCTTTTATTATTATCTATCTTTTTATTTGATGGAGAATTTTCTATATTTATATAGCCCGATTATATCACTAAAGTTACTAGGCTCCGAGTTATTGGAAAATCCTTATATTGTACCTTCTCCCTATTTATTTATAATAAATATATATATTTACCTTAGGAAAAAAAAAAAAAAGGAAATATGTATCTAGATTTTCTGCTTACCCATGTTCACTGATTTACCTCAAATATAATTTCTTAACCCAAATTTAATTTTCACATCAAAACTCCACTTGAAGAAGGTCATCTCGAAAATGATAAAAAAGAACAATTTATAAAAAGAACAAATGGATGCGTGTATTAACTAACTGCTTCACATGAAATATTTGTAGGTTAGTATATCTTAAAATACTGAACAAAAAAGATCACAATCAAATAGTTACTTTCTCTATTAATATAGTTGGTCACAAATAAAATTTATTAATCTATACTGGTGGTGTGTATCTTTCATAAAGATACATATATGACGTTAAAATTCTATTAAATTTTCATTTAATTATAAAACTTAGGCATATTCAACTTATAAACAATACCAGCCAACGGGGGTTGGCCAAGTGGTTTGAGGGTTCTTTCTCGAAGGCAATAATCCGGATTCGAATCCCTCCGACCACTTGGGGTGTGTGTGTTACCAAAAAAAAATTAAAAAAAATATAAACAATACCAACTATGGTTACTTGGTGCAAAATCTTCTACACATTTGTGAATGCATGATGCTTTCTACATATTTGTAAATCCTGAGAGCTTAAATTGGTCCAAAATCTTCTACACATTTGTCAATGCAGATGCTTTCTACATATTTGTAAATCCTGAGAGCTTAAATTATGTGTGCATGGGTTTGTATGTGAGATGGAGAGAGACGGACCATGATATTAGTTGCACGAATCCATCTATTTTTTTAATTTCATTAATGTTGGGGAGAATAATTTCATTAATTTTATGGCAAGTAATTTAAGCGGTTGCATGATAAATAATTTATTTGCACATTCATAACTCTCTTAATTTTTAATTTTTAATAATTGATTCTCAATTTGATTTGATTTCATGATTGTATGTTCAAATTTGTATTTTTTAATTAATTTTGATTTGAAATATTTTGTTTTGCAAGAACAAATATGGATCAATCGCAATTGGACTTAAGAGCGAGAGAGCGGGAGAGATGGAGAAGAAATAATCATGTGCGTCGCAATGCCATGAATCATGAACAAAGGCTTGCCCACTTAACTCAACGTAGAAGAAACTATCTTCAGAGAAGAACACAAACTATTTCAGAAAATGAAAACACAGGTGCGACCCAAAAAGGGTTACCAAGATAATATTTTTCTCTTCCTCTTAACTGTATCATCTTGGGTTGACAAACAATAAAGAGTAACACCCAATTAAAAAAATAAAATTTTAAAAAAGTGTATTTGTGAATAAGTATCCACTAATAACATTTTTAACTAAAGTGACATAGGAACGGATCAATAGAACTCAAAAGTAAACATTTTGTTATTCTTTTTACCTTATTACATTTTGTATTTACCTTAAACTTACTATACTTTTTATAGAGATCCGCGGGGCATGGAGAACAATTGAGCGCAATCGGCGGAACGCCATGGCCCATGAGTGAGGAGCGCAGGGAAGCATACTTGGCCCGACGTAGGCAAAATTATCACAATAGAAGAACACAAAATATTACAGCAATTGAGATGACAAGTGGTACATCAAGTGAATTGTATTAATTTTGTATTATGTCAGCAAATGAAGAGAATTACTGTGTTGATTCACATATATAATAGGACAAAATATCCCAAAAAATGAGATCACAAGTTATAAAACATAATGAATTGTGTTGATTATCTATACTATTTATTAGATTAAGATAATTACTTTGTTGATCTACGAATCTAACAGATCTTCATTCAAATGTCCAACAAAGTTCTACCTTACGACCGATAACTTACATGGTTGGCTCATCAACATATGAATGGGGTAGTACGAGCTATAATGATGCAGCTTCTAATCAAAATCCAGGTGAAAATAAGATGGCATTCAAAATATTTTAGAAATAAATATTGAGTGCTTTTGTGCTAAATTTTTTTTGATGGACACTTTTGTGCTGAATGTTTTATATGTTTGTTGTCAAATATTTGGCTGATAATAAATTAATTTCGGCTTACAATTAAATATTTGCTGTTTATCTACAAAATATTTCATCTATAAAAAATATTTTTTAAACTACATTTAATTCAGAAGTTTCATAAAAGTTACATAACGATTTTCGTGTATGTAACATTCACTTCTAATAAATATACCGACTCAAACAACAACAACAAAAAAACAAAAAAAAAAAAAACATTTTTACTAGAAAATCATTATTCAATTAGTTTTTATTTAATGTATATTGGCTACATATAAAAATTGTGTATTGCACTCATTTTTTATTTTATTATGACATGCAAATGAAAAATAATAGGTCATCCAACTGTTCGTCATTCGTCTACCTTAGAACCAATAACTTATACGATTGGTTCGTCGACATATGAACGTGGTAGCACGAACTATTATGATCTCATTCCTAATGAAATTCCTGGTAAGACAAATTTGCACATTCAAATACTTTTTCATATGAGGGTATCATCGCTTCTACAAAATAGTTCTAATGTGCATGCACTCGAATATTCTATTCTATGTATGCGTTTCAAGATGTTTAATTTAGGTAAATTTTTTTTTTCTTTCTCGCATTTTATATAATAGTGTAGATTAATTGGTGATGACGGATTAAAACGATTAATTAAAATTCTTCTTATTTCTTCATACAAATATCACACATGCGTGTGTGTATACATTTAATTATATTATATTATATATTATATATTGTGTATTAGGAATAAATGCTATAACTAGATATAAAGGTAGGACATAAATACGGACAAATTAATTAATATTAATAATTAATTCATCCCAAAGATATTTTACTAATTAATTATTTTAAGCAAACTTTGGCAATTCAATTTTAATAAAATATATCACAACTAAAGTTATTATTACTAACTCGCAATTTTGCACATTCTATGCATGTGCAAATAAAAATAATTATTATATAAATATATTAAAATTAAAAAGTTTTTATTAAATATATATTCTATAGTTTTTTTTGAATATAATCATTAATTTATGATAAATAAATAAATAAGTAAGATAAGATAATGTCATATTAATAATTATAAAAATTTAAAATATAAATGAAAAGTGATAAAAATTATAATTAAAAAAAAAAGAAAAAAAATGCAAGTGATAAGAAATAAAAGAGAAATTAAGAAGAGAAGTGATCAAACAGAAAAGAGAAATTAACAGAACGTGGAAGAGATAAAATCGGATAAAATCAATCAATCAATAAATAAATAGAAAAGAAATTATTTTTAGAGTCCAAGAGACCAAACTTGCTCTCTCGCCTAATAGATAGTATAGATACAAAATAATTCTAATTACAATTTTATATATATATATATATATATATATATATATATATATATATATACTACAAGGACATGATAGGCGTGATGGAAAGGGATAGAATGGGAAGAACATTCCCACTTCCATTAAAATGTGACCCCGAATGATCATTCTCCAGATAATATTCATTCCTATATACTTCATTTTATCTATATTTTTTGTCCTCAAAAATATTAGTCATTCTGAACATATAAGATTTAATTTTGTTTTTATATTATCATCACATATTTACTAAATAAGTGTTCTATTATATTATTTTATCAAAAATAATCACCTTCAAAATTTATTAATGGAATAAAATATATGTACTATAAATATACGAACACTATATGCAAATATTCTACCAAAAACTAATTTTACACACCTATATAACATTCAGTTTTAAATGTCACAAAATTAATTTTTCACAAGAATATGAATATATTAATATAAGAACTTCAGTCTAATTATTTACTATGCAAAATAACTCTATAAACAATCTAAAAGGAAATGTATAAAAATATATAAATTAATTAAAATTAGTCAATTTATTTCAGAAATTACAGGCTTACATCCTTGAGCTATCTAGCAAAATATGTGTTCGAAGTTATATTCTAATATAGTATAATTAATAATTCTAAAATGATAATTTGTATAAGAATTTTATGCCTATTGAATTTGTTAATATTCATTCAAGAAGTGATGAGTTCGACCAAGTTTTGAAACATACGATATTCCAAATTGAGTAAATAGTAAAATTAAACAACAAAACTATAGCTAAAATTTATATTTCATGAAATTAATTTAATAAAATAGTTTAACTGATTATTTATTGCACGAAAATACCAATAACAATAAGATAAATTATCGGGACCATGAATTCGTCAATTCCTATATTACACCCTCTTATGTACACCAATAATGTAACAAGTAATTTTTTTGTTAGGAAATTGTGAACTCAATCAGCAATCTCTTCTCGATTCATCTGTTAATATTGTTCATGAAGTAAATAGAGGACTTAATCGCCAACATTATCCATTTCGTCCATATCGATATCATAATGTGGCGAGAAGTTTTACAGAAAACATGAGATATGCAAGATATATATTGCCTATGGCAAAATTATGCAAGTATTGTGGGGCTAAATTATTTCATGGTGAAACGTCGCAACTTTATTGTCGAAATGGAGGAGTATCATTGGAACTAATACCGACACCAGCTGCATTATGTGAAATATTTACTGCACAAACTTCAGAAGGAAGGCATTTTAGACGGTATGTTCGAGCTTATAATCATGTGTTGTCATTCACATCCATTGGTGTTCACATAGATGAAAATCTCATGCAAGGTGGCCGAGGGTTATATACATTTCGGGCTCACGGGACAATTTATCATCGTATCGGAAGCTTCCTTCCAAGTCCCCATCATAGACCTAGATATCTGCAAGTGTGGATAGTAGATTCCGATCATGAATTAGATAATCGTCTTTTAGAGAATCAAGAATTGGATCGAAATTTACTCATGAAGTTGCAAAAAATACTCGATGAGTGTAACCCATTTGTTCATGTCTTCAGACAACTGGGTAAACGTGCTGATATACCCCAATGTCGGCTTATCCTCAAACAACAGTCACCTAACCAACATCAATACAACCTTCCGACGACATCACAAGTTGCTGTTGTGATAGTCGACAATGAGGATATTCGGAACTTGAATAATACGGATATTGTTATCCAATCTATGGATGGACGTCTGATGAATATCCAAGATGTTGTTGGGTATTATGATCCTTTACAATATCCTCTACTTCTTCCTTATGGCACGTATGGTTAGGACATCAATATACGTACTATTGATGGAAGACGCTTAACATGTCTAGATTTTTGTGCTTACATGCTTCAGGTAATATTCAAGTATCTATCTTCTAAATAAACATTACATAGTATACATCTTAGCTTAATAAACGAAAAGACAAGTTATTAAATAAATTTAAAAGTTTAACGATTCTAAAAGATTTTCTTTTCAGATTCGAGAAAACGACCAATCACTTTTACTTTATGGAGGTAGATTGTTACAACAATATGTGGTGGATAATTATGTGAAAATTGAAACTCATAAGTTGAGATGGATACACCAAAACCAACAAAACATTCGTTCTGAACTATATCAGGGTATCTAAGATTGTTTAGATGGTGGAGAAAATAACGCAGGTATATAAAATACTCATATAAACTATGTAAAATAATACTTTTTGAATATTAATAAGGAAACATTTCTTTTCAGGAAATATTGGTCAAAGAATAGTGCTTCCGTCATCTTTCACAGGTGGCCCCCGAGATATGTACCAACGCTATCAAGATGCCATGGCTTTGGTGCAAACTTATGGAAAACCTGATTTGATGATCACAATGACATGCAATCCAAATTGGATTGAGATAAAAAATGAGCTTAAGGTGGGCCAAACTCCTCAAGATCATCCGGACTTGCTAACACGTATATTCCGAGCAAAGTTTGAAGAGTTTAAGAAAGATATAGTGGATAGAGGAGTTTTAGGAAAAGTCTGTGCTTACTCATATGTTATCGAGTATCAGAAATGAGGTCTGCCGCATGCTCATCTCATAGTCATATTTAAAAATAGTGATAAATTGTGAACACCTGAGGATTTCGACAGCGTCGTACGGGCTGAAATACCAAATAAAGATGAAGAACCTGCGTTATATGAAGCTGTTATGAAGCATATGATTCATGGACCATGTGGAGATCATAATAAACAGTGTGTGTGTGTGTATGAAAGAAGGCAAATGCAAAAAAGGCTTCCCGAAGCCATTTACCTAGCACACTGCATGAGGAAATGATTCATATCCATTATATAGAAGACGAGATGGTATGTATGTTCCATTAAATGATACATCTGGAACAATGATAGATAATGAATGGGTTGTTCCTTACAACCCGTGGCTTCTTTTAAAGTATGATTGTCATATTAATGTCGAAGTTTGTGAAGGAATAAAAGGTGTGAAGTACATATATAAATACATCCATAAGGGTTCGGATCGAGAACCTACGGAGTTGCGTAGAGAAAATCATGATGAAATTCAACAATTCGTTGATGGAAGATGGATTTCTGCACCAGAGGCATTTTGGAGAATATATGAATTCATTATGTATAGGATGTATCCTTCAATGATAAGATTGCAAATACATTTACCGAATCAACAGTTAGTTAACTTCACTGTAATACAAAGTGTACAGGATATCTTAGAAAATGAAAATAACTCAAAGACTATGCTAACTGAATTTTTCAAGATGAATTGTGATCCTGCCTTGACTGGAAAGTATCTGTATCAAGAATTCCCAGAATACTACAGATGGATCCCGACACAAAAGAAGTAGATTCTACGCACGAGCAGGAATAGAGTTATTGGAAGGATATATATAGCGTCGTCTTTTGAAGGCGAAAGATTTTATGAGCGTATACTTCTTAATCATGTGCGAGGTCCATGATCCTTTGAGGAATTGCTTACTGCAAATGGAATAATGTACAACACATTCAAAAAGGCTGCTTTAAAGCGGGGACTTCTCGAAGAAGATGACTATGTATGCCAATGCTTACAAGAAGCATGTTCTGTTAGGATGCCATCTTCGTTAAGAAGATTATTTGTTTCAATTTTGGTCACCTATGAACCAACTGGGGTTCGACAATTGTGGGAGGAATTTTATCCGTATATGCTTGAAGACTATGCTAGATCAAGTTCTGCAAACCCTCACACGCTAATCAACAGATTGTTGCTCACTTTAAGAAGATTATTGCATTCTTACGGTAAAAATCTTTCAGATTTTGATTTTCCTTCAATTAGCGATGATTTTGTGAGTGATACTCCGCTCCCAAGGATAATCGAAGATGAACTCTCCGTTGAAATACCGGAAGAAGATTTGCAATATGTTGAAAAATTAAATGACCACCAAAAATCGGCATTCGATAGTATCATGAGAACGGTATTGCAAAATCAATTTGGAATCTTTTTCATAGATGGGCCTGGGGGATCTGGAAAGACATTTCTATATCGAGCATTATTAGCTCATCTGAGAAAAAGTGGTCATATTGTTATTGCAACAGCAACATCTGGAATAGCGGCAACTTTATTACCTGGTGGAAGAACTGCACATTCACGATTTAAAATTCCAATAAAACCGTCAGCTGTGAGCTATTGTAAGCTTAAAAAGCATACTGATCTTGCAGAACTAATTAGGCGAGCTAAAGCTATAGTGTGGGACGAAGCACCAATGGCAAACCGTTATACTTTTGAGGCTGTTGATAGGACTTTCAGGGACATCGCAGAGAATGACTTGTCATTTGGTGGTAAAGTTATGATTATGGGTGGAGATTTCAGACAAGTATTGCCAATTGTTAAAGGAGGATCAATCGGCCAATAGATATCATCAAGTATTTCAAGATCAACATTTTGGGATGGTGTTCAGATTCTATGTCTCCAACAAAATATGCGATCCCAACGTGATTTTGAGTACTCACAATTTCTTTTGGGCATAGGCAATGGTACAGAGCATTCAATTAACGGTAATTTTATAAAATTGCCTCAATCAATGGTGATACCATGGGAAGGTGAACAATCGCTTTATGATTTGATCGATTTTGTTTTTCCAAATATGGTTAACCATGCAAATGATGCCAGTTACATGGTACGAAGAGCAATTTTAACTCCGAGAAATATGGATGTGGACAAGATCAATGAGATGTTGATTGAAAAATTCCCAGGTGAAGAGAAGGTGTACACATCTGGGGATTCTGTTGATGGTGATAACAATAATCTCTTCTCGGATGAGTTTTTGAACTCGCTTAGTCCGAGTGGTTTGCCACCACAAAAAATTGTTCTAAAAAGGGGGTCCCCTATTATGCTTTTGAGAAATATTGCTCCTGAACTTGGACTTTGTAATGGAACTCGATTAATATGTCTCAATCTTGCTAGAAACTTCATCGATGCTGAAATCATAACAGGTCCGTATCAAGGTAAGCGATGCTTTTTACATCGGATGCCTTTGAAAACTGAAGAAAACTCTGGATTACCATTTGTCATGACCCGTGCACAATTTCCAATAAGATTGAGTTTTGCTCTAACCATAAATAAATCTCAAGGTCAGACAATTCCAAACATTAGAATATATTTGCATAATCATGTCTTCAGTCACGGATAATTATATGTTGCATTATCTAGAGGAATTTCACAACAGACAACCAAAGTTTTGGTTAAGAGTGGAAAGCAAGAGCGACGATCGGGCATATATACTAAAAATGTTGTATATCAAGATGTTTTACTAACATCCCATCAGTGACTCAAACAACCTTCCTCTTGTGACTAAGAGTAAGGAATCAAATAAATCTATTTACATATCTATATCTATTTTGACAATATTAAATGAGGGTTTATTAACTTTTTGAATAAAAAAAATTAGTTAACTTTGCCTTATTTAACATTGTCTAAAGTAAATGATCATAATGCCACTTTGTATTTGCAGGTAGATGTTTCCCCTTCAAAAAATGGACATTCCATTTTGTGTTTGCAGGTAGACAAAGCTATAACAAAGTAACAACATTAATTTATTATTAATTTCTCATGAGTTTTTACGATTTGACTATTTATATAGTCTTTTTTTATCTCCAAATTGCAGGTTAATGTCTGGAGTTAGTTGTAGTAAATTATAATTATATATAATCAGATAGGTTTGTATATATATTTTGTAATGCAATAGTCTTGACATACGGTGTTCTATTCATAGTTTTTTTTTTTTTTTTATTGAAGTACATTATTATATTTGTAGTTTGCATTTGATTGGAATATATAGTTTTAATTTTTTTTTACGAACAAATTATTGTTTAATTTTTCTTATTATTTTTTATCATATAATATCGAATAAACATTATTTTTATTTTGCACATGCAACGAGTGTGTCCCGGTTGCTAGTTTATATTAATAGGGAACAAACTAAAAAATTATTTGAATCGGGAAGTGAACTAACTAAAAAATTTTAGTTAAATATGGAGTTTAATAAAAAATTCTCTTTTTTCTTTTCATTTTCCATTACTCCTCCATTTCTTTTTCTTTTTAATTCTTTTTATGCACAATTTATGGATTAAGTTAGAAGTGTGAGGACTAATTCCAAACACTTATGTCCTTTGGGGCTTAGTGTGCTTGTTATTTCGGTACGATTTTTCCTCTAATCTTTATAAAATCTAATATTTAACTCCTTTTAGACAATTTCAACGGAATATTTTGTAAATATTTCGTTCAAGCCAAACTTTAACCGTCGATTTCTCTTCCGTCAGGATGATCCAAGAGTCAATACCATCCATAGTAGGCTCGTAGCTCATATCCCATTCGACACTATTGGTAGTCGGAAGTGTTGGAATTCGTCAACCCTAACGCAGCGGAAAATAAAATTTTTAGGGATTATAAAACCAATTTTATCAAAATTTCAAACAAGATCACCTTTGATTCAAGATTTACGATTTAAACAAAAGAAGAATCAAATACCTATTTCACTTCCAGTTGATGGCGATGATAAGAAGGTTTTCCAAAACCTATCCGGTCTTTCTCTTCTACGCGATCTTCTTCCAAGAATCCCACGCGGAATTCCTCTAAAGTAGTCCACGACCTGTGATTGAACAACTATTCAATTAGCACACTAGAACACTAATTAGATATTGATTATCTAATAGCATTCTCAATACAGTATTGAGATATGAGAGAGAAGAGAGACTTGGAGAGAAAGCAGAAAAGAAGAAAACCACGATGTCTTTATTTTTTTTCACAAATCTGCTTATATGCTTAGCCTTAGGTCAAAAACCCTATGGGCTAGTTAATATGATGGGCTTTAATTAAATTACTACTAATTAAATTAAAAGGCCCAATATTTATTTAATTAGTGGACTTAATTTAATTACAATAATTAAATCAAAAGTCCAATGTTTAATTTAAATTGATGGACTTAAAAATTAATTACTCTTAATTAAATTTCAAGTCCAATTAATTTAAATACACTTATTTAAATTAATGTTAACTCTTTAACATCTATTCTCAATAGCTTAACAATTAAGCATAAATTAATTAATACAATTATTAATTAATTATTCTCTCATATTATAAATTAAACTCTTTTAATTTATCGATCAATCTCCATTGATCTTTAGATAATCGTGTTGTTCAATTCGAGTCATTGTGTGACCCCTTGGGTTCACCAATGAATAGCAGTAGGCCCACATTCTTAATGTAGTATTTTAGATAACCATTTATCTTATTGATTTAATTGAACTCTTTCAATTAATCACTGTTTAATTAAAATTCCTTTTAATTAATCAGTACCTACAGATCATGATCGATGTCTAGTGACAAGCTCATGACCACCCATCCAACAGGTGAAGTTTATGTTGTGAACCTTTCAGTCTCATGGATATCGTGAGATAAGATCCTTCTATCGTCCAATCCCCGATTAGGACCTAGGGCATGGGAATAATAGAACCCTATTAGTCCTAATGCAATGAATTAATTCTAATAGCAATTCCATTTGATCTAACACTCTAGGAAACCCATTTCCTAATTTAGATCTCACTACCTTGTGCAAGGATTTAAGTGGAATGTGCTACAATAGAACTCATGGGTGATTCACTCGTTATTCTAGACGAGCGATAGATTCTATGTTGGCCTCTCATATGCCCCCATACATGATTCGAACAATGCCAACACACAACCATAACGAGATTCATGGAACCCATGAATCTCTAGGCGCATATCAAACATTGCCCTTGTCATACACAGAGCATCAATGGAGCCTCAAGTCTAAGGACCATTTAGATACTACCATAACTAGGGAACCAACCTCATCATTAAGGCATAAAAGCCTTACCCCATTGAGGTGTCCCCATCGGGATCCTCAGTGTACTTGTTCCCTAACAAGTACCCCCATACGCATGTGAATGTCTCTACATATTCAATGCTTATGAAACAAAGTAACCTTTCTAAAAGGCACGTCGTATGAGCAAGTCTCAAACGAGTCAAGTCAATATCCCCATGCTTATTAGACTCTTCGACTTGGAGTTGGTTTAGGTCACGCCATAGAGACTTGCTTCATAACCTCCATCCCTGTGCGAGGTCAAGTCCCGTAGCTCAGTGTGACCTTGGGGTTACATCCATACACAAACAGTTATAATATGCAATTGATAAACTTGAATGAGATATGATGAATTGGCCACATAGAATTAAACGACTATGAAACGTTACGTTTATTATTTCATTAATGTCACAAATTGCTGCTAATAAGAGTAGTTTACAAAAAGAGGTCTAAACTGTTTGACTCTTCTAGGGCACTACTCTAACAGGAAGCATCGGAATTCGCCTGCAAAGCTTCGCCGATCTTGCGCCAATTTTGACCGATGATTCCTTATTCATTAGTTGATAGATTTTTTTTTTTCTTAAGCCACTGATGCGTTCCTTGCGTCTAAAGCTTCCATTTGATATATAGTATCAACACATTTGAAATATGATTTATACAAATTTGGATTTACGCTCAAAAAAATTGAACGAAATATTCCTTAAAACTTCATCAAAAAAAAGTTAAGTATTACATTTCACTAAGGTTAGAAGGACAATCGCACCAATTCAAAAATTATGAGTCAAAACATTCTAAACTAAGTTCGAAATATAGATAAACTAACTCTTTTTTTTTTAAATTGTAACTTTTAGCTTTAAAAAAATAGTATGGTATTTAAGGTTTATCGATCCATTTATTAAATATTAGATACATCTTAAAAAAATAAAGCAATAATTCAAGTTCATGAACTTTAAAATTGTTGCATATCTAAAATCAAGATTCTAACTTATAGCTTCTAATCTCTCATAAAATGGTTCTCAATTTAGCTTCCGATATTTTCTTTTTCAAAAAGTTAAGCTTCCAATAAAAACAGTTTTTTTTTTTTTTTTTTTTGACAATTTTATGTTGTCAAATAGAAATATTTACCAACAACCACTTAGTTTTAACTTTTAATTTCTAAGTTCCGATAAAAAGCTAAAAAATTACAGTTTGTTTCTTTTCAGGCATTTTTTATGTTTAATTACTTAAGTTTCTTACAACTTTAATTAGCTTCTATATTAATTTCTTTTATAGAAGCTTGTATGAGAATACTCTAATATATTATGTTTCAACTCATTGAATTTTGTTCTTTATAATAGTCTCATTGTTTCAAATTAAACACAATACCATAAGTGTTATGAAACTATTGATGAAAAGCAAGAACAGTAACAGAAAAAGGCTAAAAGAATAGAGGGAGAAGAGGAGGATTTTATTAATTCTTCAGTGTATGTACAATGATCAATAAGGCTCAATTTATAGGCACTACAATACAAGTGAAAAGGAAAGGTTGACTAATCAATACCTTAATCATGGATATCAATCCCATAAATAAATCGATTACACAATCAATGGGCATTCATAATATTTATTATTCATAACACTCCCCCTTGAATGTCCATTGTGGTTTGATGCACCTTGCAAAAATATATATTCATGGAGTACGCATATTGGGCTGCCTCCTTAAAAACCTTCACTAGGAAAACCCAATGGGACAAAACCTCAGCAAAGGAAAAGAGTACAACGAGTACCCACTCCCCCTCATGATGACATCACTTAATATCTTTATATCGATGCATTCCAGTCTTGTTTATCAACTTCTCAAATGTCGTACTAGGTGATGCTTTTGTGAACATATCAGTTAGATTATCACTCGAACGTATTTGTTTGGACATTTATGTCTCCTTTCTTCTGAAGGTCATGTGTGAAACAGAATTTTGTTGAAATATGTTGAGCTTTATGGCATCAAAATAGATATCCTGCATCCTGATAGTCAATAAATAAAAGAACAAAATTAAATGAATAAAATAAGCTCATATCAAGTATTTCATGTAGATATCAAAATTTATTTAATTTAACTTTAATGTCTTCGAATTGGAAATGAGTTAAATCTGGATAGTAGTTCACTGAAAATACTATGTGTTGCCTTATATTATTAACAAAATACATTAATGCCACAATAGTGATAAGATATGGTGCTTCAGGACCAAGAATTTTTTCATCATACTCCTTAGGCCGGAATGGATCTTTTGTTATTTCTAGTGATCTCACAACCATCGGGGTACTCAAAGGATGTGCCTTATCCATATAAAATCGTTTTATAATCATTTAGGTACATGCCAATTGATGAACAAATATTCCACTTTTGCAATGGGCAATTTCTAATTTGATGCAAAATTTTGTCCTTCCAAGGTCTTTCATTTAAATAATTCATTGCGTTTGATAACTCTTCAAGAGTCCCAATGATATTTAAGTCATCGGCATATACAACAACTAAAACAAATTTTGATCCAAACCTCTTTACTAAGACACAAGGATAAATAGAATCACTTCACTAAGGCGATTATACCATATCCGTCCAGATTGTTTAATCCGTTTAATGATCTTTGTAATTTTATTGAATATTTTTCCCGGGAACTTTTATATGCTTCAGGCATCTTGAAACCTTCAGGAATTTTCATATAAATTTTATTATCAAGTGATTTACATAAGTATGTTGCAACAACGTCCAATAGATGCATATCAAGTCTTTCATCTACTGCCAGACTAATAAGATATCTAAACGTGATTGCACCCACCACAATAGAGTAAGTTTCTTCATAATCAATGCCAGGTTTTTGTGGAAATCCTTGTGCCCGAAGTCGTGCTTCATATTCATATGACTTTATTTTATTTGTTGTATTTATGTACAAATATCCACTTATACCCCACTGGCTTTACATTATCAGGTGTTTGGACTACTGGTCCAAAACTTCACGTTAAGAAAGTGAATTAAGTTCTTCTTGAATTGCATCTTTCCATTTTGGCCAATCATTTCAATTTCTGCATTCTTCAACAGATTCAAGATCCTCATTTTTCTTATAAAATATGTGTAGCTACACTATGTGCAAGGATATTGTCGACAATTGTATTCCTTCGATTCCATCTCTATTTCTGACATAACTAATTGAGATCTCTTTATTTTTCATATTTACAGGTACCTGTGCTTCTTCTAAAGTTTTATTCGTAGTTATGACTTGTTGAGCATTAGCCTCCTCACTATTGATCATTTTGATCATTTGCTCATTTCCTTTTTCAGGATTCTTATCCTTGGAACCGACTGGTCTCCCACGCTTTAAGCGTGGTTTGGATTCATTTACTTGAATAGCCTGTCCTTCTGGGATTAGTCCGATTCTAATTGGGGCATTTACAGTTGGGATATGAGACTTGGTGACTCTTTTTGGGTCAGTAAATGCATCTGGCAGTTGATTTGCAATATTTTGTAAATAAATTATCTTTTGAATCTCTTATTCACATTGTTTTATTTGAGGATCTAAATGATTCAAAGATAATGTATTCCAAGTAATTTCTTTTCCCAACTTTTTATTTTTCTCCCCCTAATGTTGGAAAACTTGTTTCATCAAAATGACAATCAGCAAACCTTGCTGTCAATAAATCCCCAGTGATTGATTCAAGATATTGAATTATAGAAGGGAAATCATATCCAACATATTTTTCTAATCTCATTTGAGAACCCATCTTCGTGTGTTATGGTGGTGCAATAGGATTATACACCGCACATCTAAAAATTCTGAGATGGGAAACATTAGGCTCCTGACCAAAAGCCAATTTTGATAGGGAGAATTCATAGTAATTTGATGGTCTGATGCGTATAAGTGCTACTTCATATAATATATCATATCCCCGTATAGAGATAGGGAGATTTGTTCTCATAAGTAATGGTCTAGCTATTAATTGGAGGCATTTAATAATGATTTTGCTAAACCATTTTGTATGTATACATGAGCAACAGACTTTTCTACTGTTATTCTCATAGACATACAATAAACAATAAAAGCCTGAGACATAAGCTCGTCTGCATAATCAAGAACGAATCGTTTGGGCTAATAATCTTGCAAAGGCTAGGTTGCAAGTTCATAATCAACACATATATGACCATCTAGTAGATGCATCAATTAAAATCATAAAGTACCTAAAATGGTCCACGTGGTAGATGAATAGGCCCACATATGTCACTTAGAATACCAAAAATGTAGGTGACTTAATTCCAACTTTAGTTAATGATGGTCTCGTGATCAGTTTACCTTGAGAACAAGTAGCACAAGAGAATTCTTTAACTTGAAGAATCTTCTGATTCCTTTAACTTGAAGAATCTTCTGATTCTTTAATGGATGCCCATTTGAATTCTCAATAATTTTCCGCATCATAATTGATCCAGGATGACCCAATCGATCATGTCAAATAATAAATGTATTTGGATTAGTAAACTTCTGGTTTACTATCCCATGTGTTTCAATCATGCTAATATTTGTGTAGTACAAGCCAGAGGAAAGCGCAGGTAGTTTTTCCAACACATACTTTTTACCTGTTAGGGTTGTGGTAATGTAAAGATATTCAATCTTACCATCATTTGTAGTTTCAATATGGTAACCATTTCGCCGAATATCTTTGAAACTCAATAAGTTTCTTTGAAACTTACTAGAAAATAATGCATCTTCAATGATGAGTTTCGTTCCTCTCGGGAACATTATATTTGCTTTCCCAAACCCTTCAATTATTTTTTGTACTACCAGATATACTGTTAGCATTTGCTTCTTTCATAAGTAAAGAAGAAATTTTTGTTTTTGTTTTTGAGTATAGTGTGCGTTGTAGCACTGTCTACGAGACATATATCTTCTCCATTCACCTTGGATCCAATTGAATATTGGGGAAAATCCATACTCTTTATTATAAAAGAAAACAAATTAAGAGAATGAAGCTAGTAATTAAAAAACTTTGATACTTGAGTTGTAAACAACATGAGGAAGAATAACATAAACGAAATTCAAATTATAAATTTATTCCCCAATAAAAAAAATTATATCGATATATAAGTGTCATTGAAGTAAACTTGTCCATATGACAATTTTACTTATAGATATTTATATAATTGAAACTCGATAATTTGATTAAGTACTCAATCTGACGTACTGCGAGTACATGAGTCATTTTTCATATATAGGGATAAAGTCGAATTTATAATCATTTTGATGGAGTATCTCCTATATATCCTTTTGTACCACTTCTAGTGGTTTGGATAATTATAATTATAATCATGAGAGCGATCATAATACTTCTGCCCCAATTCGTGGATTCATTTTTCTTATTGATAATGAGATGCATTATCTCATTCTCTGCATGGACTCATTTTTTTCTTATTTATAATGCGATGCATTATCTCATTCACTTCAGGGAATGATCAATCATTCATGATTTATCGACAACTTTATTAATTTTTCAATCACATGATACAAAGAACAATTTAAAATATTGTTCACATCTTTCTCATTAAAATTGCTACTTCAGGAGCATTATGAATTGCTACTTTGGGAGCATTATAAAATCAAAATTAAATTCCCCAATAAACTTTGATCGACATATATAAACCAAAAGCTTCCAAATTCATAGCGATACATAATAATATCGACATATTTGATATGATGAAACACTTATATACTAAGGAAGCAAATATCAAGAATTATGATCTTGATATCAAGTAGCCGATCGATCATGTTAAGCATCGAAAACTAAAATTTCATAAATTTCATATCAAGTATACTGACAACCATATGAAAAATCATCATGTAATTATTAATAGTCTCAATAACTTTAGTGTATAATTTAGATTTGAAATCTAATCTATAAAAGAGAGTACGTTATATACCGATTATTAGTATATGGTTGGAAAGAACTATTATATAATGAAATTTATGATATAAATTTCATTCTTATAAAATCCACGAATTACGAATAAAATATTTGCCTTAATATTCTCATGCGAAAATTTTATGCAAAAAAAAAAACCTCACTTATTTAATTTCCTACAAAAGATAGACTATAGGAAATAAGATTACATAATCAAATCCTTTCTAATGAACAATGCCATAGAAATATTTACAACTAAAAGGATACACATAATCATTCATATATTTATTTTGTAAAATTGAATGGAAAGTACATACGAGTACTTAATAACCCTTTTGCACATATGGAAATCATATCAATGAAACGAAAAGAGTGTATATTCATACGTGTTTATTTTTATATGTAATCATATCTAATCTTTTTATTCCATAATGGAAAAGTTCACATATTTATATAGAAATGACATGATGTACGAAAAGATCAGCATACCAAAAGTATGTAATAAAAGACATGAATATATTACTTTATTCACAATAAAGGTGATGCATTCATATACAACCAAATCTTCAACCTATTATTATGTAATTTAACTTTGAAAGTGTTTATAATGAGGGTAAACTAATCTTCTGAATCGTTGCAACAAACGAATATTCATTATTATCGTTTGATATCTAACAAATAGTGCAACATATATAGTAAACAATTAACAGAGCTCGCAAAATAACAAAACTACATAGTTAACAAATAACTATTGATTGATGTAATCTTCAACAGATGCATATGTCACATAATTTCATATTACCGTAAGAGAATGAGATAAATTACAAGGTTATACGGATCTTATAAAGATTACTATATAATTCGAGTATAATCTCACAAAAGATTAACATATAATCTGAGCATAATTGAAACAACGATTAACACATATTCATGATTAACACATAATTTTATTGAATTACAGTTTTGATAACAGAGATCTAAAACGAACAATTTAGACTCTGATATCACTGTAGGATCACGTAATCAAACTAACCTTTTTCCGAAAGCAAATTCGATTGTTGTGTTTTTGTGTGGATCGTTTGTGTGGAACGTGTTATGAAACTATTGATGAAAAGCAAGAACAGTAACAGAATAAGGCTAAAAGAATATAGGGAGAAAAGGAGGATTTTATTAATTCTTCAGTGTATGTACAATGATCAATAAGGCTCAATTTATAGGCACCACAATACAAGTGAAAAGGAAAGGTTGACTAATCAATACCTTAATCATGGATATCAATCCCATAAATAAATCGATTACACAATCAATGGGCATTCATAATATTTATTATTCATAACAATAAGAAGCTTTTGTTTCATTTATAAAGTTAGTTGACAGACAAAAATACATAATGTTAATAATAGTCGCTCACCTTCCATTTTCACTTGAGTTTCTATTATTTTAATTCTTTTTCTAATTATGACGTGATATTATCTTATTCTATTTATCAAATCGATTGTCATAAACTAAACTATATGATATATACTAATGTGAAGAGTTTAATTGCGAACACAATTAAACTGTAACAAGCTTTATTCGCAAGCACATCGAATGTTCTAAGTTTCAGGTAATTATTATATAATTAATAGAGATGGGACCGCTCCGGTAATTAGGATATAACTTTGGAATAATTTTTTCTATCGGGGAAAAAAAAAAAAAAATATATGAAACTATCATTAACATTCAAATTTAGAAGACATTATTCTTTTTTCCCTTTTTTTCAGGACTATATGTAGCATGGCCCCTTCAATTAAATAAAGTAAATCATCATAATCTGCGGCCGTCCATTTTCTACATGTAACAAGCTTGTAAATCAAGATGAGATTTTATAGTTGGCATACGAGTGGATCGAACTCAATTAATTATAATAGTAAATGCAATATTTAACATTTTATTTGTTATTTTTTAAATTTTCCACCAACTATACACAAGTCTAAAATGTTATTACTCTCCTTATTACATCGGGTTTGTTGAACCAAATTCGAATTAAAATTACTTATATATATCTATACTATTATATATTTGAAAACCAAGTTTGACTTTTTGTTGTGCATTTTGATGATGTGTAATTTTGTAGATTTTTTGAGACTTTTAATTAAATAGAAAACATGTGATTCGTTGATTTTTATTTTATATATTATCTTATTATGAAAACAAAAATAACTAAGGAAAATAATTATCTTTGGCAATATTTATGATATACTTTCTATGTATGAATTTCTTTTTAAAATTATATATATTTTTATCAAATAAATAAATATCATAATTAATGAGTTTTAAGTTAAGAAAGACTGAATTGATAATTCTATATATCAAAACATCTACCCTATAATTAGGGTGACATTTAATACTATTATTAATTAGGGTTAAAAAAATTGATAGAGAAAAATTAAAATAAAAATCTTTATTTTGTATATTTTATTATGAAAATAAATATTATTAACGAAAATAATTATTTTTGAGAATATTCAAAATAAATTTTCCATGTATGATTTTTTTTTTAAATTATACATATTTTTATTAACCTATATCTATATCTATACTATAATATATATCAATTGTGTCAATTTTGACTCAATACTTTTTTCTCCTTTTTTTATTTTTTAAAAATTATTTGATTGGTCAATTGATTTTCCAAATCACATTAATTAACTTATTATTTTATAAATTTAGGAAATATCCCATTAATAATTAACCATAGAATCTTTAATATTTTTAAGACTTTTAATTAATAATAGTGTATTTATATTAAGTGATTAATCAACTTAATTAATTGATTGGTTTTATTAACTGAAATAAACTTAAAATATTTTGGCATAAATTAAGGGAATTAACCTTTTTTAACACTTTTTTCAATAAATAATAATTTATATAATATATGATGAAATCTTAATATTAACTAAGGAAATTTATTTCTATTATCAACCATTAATTTATTATTTATAAGTCTTGACTTAATTAAATAGATTAACGTATTAAATATAGCTCAAAACATCTATCTATCTATACTATTATATATTTGAAAACGATGTTTGACTTTCAATTGTGCATTTTGCATGACGTGGAATTTTGTGGTTTTTTTGAAGTTTTTAATTAAATAGAAAAAATATGATTGACTTATCTTTACTTTATATATTATTTTATTATGAAAATAAATAGTAACTAAGGAAAATAATTATATTTGAAAATTTTGATTGAATGGAATTAATTTTCATATTTGTTCTAATTAAGTAAGGTTAATATTATATGTGTATATTTTGATATTTCTATATTTTCGTTAAATTAATTTTAATGGCCGATTATTTGAATCAAGGATACAATTTCCATAAAAAGTCAGTAATTTCAAATTTAAATTCAAACATTACAAAATAAAGATAATTGATTAAGTTGTTTAAATTACTCCATCAATTAATTTATTTTTTAAAATTTAAAATTAATAGTTAATATATATATACACACACACAATTATATATAAAAATGTATTTTTTCAGACTAAATTGTGTCAATTTTCTTAGAAATTTTTAGAATTTGAATTTTTTTATTGTTAAATAGTATTAATTGAGGTTAGTAATAATGTAGATTTTTTGGTTTTTCCAAAAATTGCATTTTTATGGCTAATCATTTGAATCATGGAAAACTCCCATAAAATATTACTACATTTCCAATTTTAAATTCAAATCTTTCAAAGTAAAAGGGATAATCAGTTGCTTAAACTACTTCGTCAAATTAATGTTGAGTAAAGAAAATTGTCATAAATATTGATATTACATTTCATACGTCTTGCATCGGCTAATATTGGTGTTTTAGTTTTCTTCTTTAATTCATCTATTTGATATGTTTTTTCATTTTTCTTCGTGACCACTACTTGCTATGAGAGAATCTGATGAATTTCAATAACATGTAAGTACTTCTACAACTTTGTAAATAATGATCCGTTTGATTTTTTATTTTTTTTTTATATATTTTACATATTATGACTATATGTTTTTTTTTTTATTCGTTTTATCTTGCACCATCTTTTTTTTATTACTCATTATCAATCAGTATATTTTTTTAATTGAGGCAAACTTTTTTATGCAATGTTTAAATTTAAGTGAGTTTTTGTATTTCATACAACTACTGTTCTTTTCGTGAATTATCTCCACTTCAAGTTGTGAATTATCTCCACTTCAAGTTGAGTTGTTACTGTTCTTTTCGTGAATTATCTCCACTTCAAGTTGAGTTTTAGAAGCAACAGTTACTCTATTTTAAATTTCATTGATTTTTTTATATATATTAATTTTATTTTTGATTGATATATATATATATTTTTTTAACACATACCCCAAGTGGCCAGAGGGATTCGAACCCGTGTCTTTGCCTTCGAGAAATAACCCTCAAACCACTTGACCAATCCCCTGTTGGCATAAATTTTGTTGTCAAATGTAGTTTTAAAATATATTATGTAATTGTATTAACACGTGGAAAGGAAAGTTGTTAATATCAAAATATTGATTCACAATTTTATTTATTATTTGTAATTCATTTAATTGTATGATAATAATTATCTTTTGAATTTAGTATCTGATTTTGATTATTTTTTTTGAAGTATTTGTATCTTTTTGTGTCTATGAATTTACTCATGTTTTTTTTAACTTTACAAAAATTGATTCAATACTATTTTTTTCTTTTTTGAAATTTTTTATTCTTTAAAATTTATGTCATTGGTCAATAAAATTTTCATAATATTTAATATTTTGAAGATCTTAATTATTTACCAAGTCACATTAATTAACATATCAATCTCATAAATTTAAGAAAGTCCAACTGCCAATATTTTATTTTTGTCAAGTAATTAATTGATTCTACATAATAAAAAAATATTCAAATATAAATATTTTAATTAATTGATTGATCCAATAATTAAAAATAAATTTAATTTATTTTGAATTATTTAAGGGAATTAGATTTTTTAAAACTTACTTTCAACAAATATATGTGCACAATATAACGAAATCTTGATATAAATCAAGCCATCAAGGAAATTCAATTGAAGAAGAAAGCAAGGTGGCTTCATTATTGCAACCGTTATTTCCCTTTAATTATTTTATTTTGTACTTATAATTTATTAATATATGTCTTTTTTTTTTTTCCATATTATTATTATTATTATTAGTCAAACATCGTCGAGACTTATTCACAAATATACATCGCTACTTTGTTTTGGCAAATATATATATATATATATATATATATATATATATATATATATATATATATATATATATATATATACATACTTGAAAATAGAAAAAAAAATCCGATCCTATTCACTCACTAAATTTTAATTACATCAATTTTGACATAAACATTGAATATTTCGACTCTCTAAAATTTTTGAGTTTTATAGTTTTCATCAAAAGTGATAATGGTTTACATATTGTAGCCTTTTTTTATTCATATATTGTTTATATATTATTTTTGTGTTTTAATTTTACTTTCTTTTTATTACAAATTTTTAAGGATAAAAATGATCGTTTATGTGTTATTCTATCATATACATTTTACGAACTAAGACATCATGTTCTTTTCTTCCACCTTTGTATTCTAAATTTTTGTTACATTTATTTGTTACTAATTTATAATTTTTTCATTCATTCTTTTATAGATAAAATATCTTCTTTTGAAGATTTTGTTCAAGTATCGATTCTTAAAAGGTAATTTTATACATATTTATGTTCAATGATAATTATGTATTGTTTATATATATATATATATGTATTATAAATTTTTTCTCCATTTTTTGATACTGATTGTGAGAAGGTAATATTATACATATCTTTGTTCAATAATAATTTATGAATTGTATATATATTCTTGTGGTATTAGCATATTGACCCTACGACGCACGAAAATATGCTTGCTTCCGGTTCCTTCGATGAGACCGTCGGAATTTGGAATGTCAAGTCTGGCAAATGCACGAAAGTACTTCCGGCTCATTCGAACTTTGTTACCTCCGTCCATTTTAATCTTGATGGGTGGATAAGTAGTTATGATGAGTTTTAGTAATGTTGTTGTTCTCTTTTTTTATTTTTTCTTTCATAATGTTGGCAGTTTAATTTGTTTATTTGGGTCATATGATGTATAAAAAATTCCAACTTTAAAAATAATACAAACAATATATAATAAATCATTAAAAGTTATTTAAATATTCCTTAAAGATAATTTTATTTGTTAATATATGGACATATAAATTTATTTGTATAGTTTTATAATTTTAATTATATATCTTGCAAATTTGAATTATAGAAAGTATTGTATAAAATCGGTTAATAAATTTTAAAATAATTAGAATCATTTTTTCTTTTAAAAACTTATACCTTCAATTCGGATTCGAACCTCCACCCTTTTTTTTTTTTTAAATTAGAAAACGTGAACCTCCGCCTTATTTTTGGCTTTAGAAATTAAGGTCAACATTTTCATAAAATGTAAATACACAAAGTTTTTCGAAATGGCAAAATGAAGTTGGCTTATAATTTATTAAACTCCAAAAAAATTCTTTAATATTTAAATTTTGTTTAGAGTTTTAATTTGTATATTAAAAGTTATTTCATTAGTTATGTTGTGCTATATGAATTTTTAATATTTTTGGATTTTATACTTTTAATATAACATGTATATTTTATAATATGATAATTTATTACTTTTTATAAAATAAAATCCACATCACTTATGTGATATTTTTTAATATTGAATATGAAGTTTTTTTAAGAAAAATAGAATTATAAATTTGTATTTCTAAAAAAACAAAAAAACTATTTACATAAATTTTTTAGGTCTAAAACTCTGGTAAAAATTTAATATCGCTGGGAGTAAAAGTGAATTATTTGCATTTTGGGACCTTATTTTTCGGGAAAAAAATTAAAAGGATAGAACTTTTTAAAAACTGTAGGACAAACAAAAAAAAAATCGATCCGTGTTTTGTATATTTTTTGAGGCTTTATGCTAAATGTTTTTTTTTTAATTTCTTTATTGTCGTTTTTTTATCATATAAGATATATATATATATATATACTAGTGTGTGTCCCGTGCTATGCATGGTTTTAGTGTATAATATTAAGTATAAATATTATAAACTATAATAATATAAAATAAATTTCTTGATCTTATATGATAAAAAAACGACAATGAAGAAATTTAAAAAAAAACATTTAGCATAAAGCCTCAAAAAATATACAAAACATGAATCGATTTTTTTTTTGTTTGTCCTACAGTTTTTAAAAAGTTCTATCCTTTAAAAAAACTTCATATTCAATATTAAAAAATATCACATAAGTGATGTGGATTTTATTTTATAAAAAATAATAAATTATCATATTATAAAATATACATGTTATATTAAAAGTATAAAATCCAAAAATATTAAAAATTCATATAGCACAACATAACTAATGAAATAACTTTTAATATACAAATTAAAACTCTAAATAAAATTTAAATATTAAAGAATTTTTTTGGAGTTTAATAAACTATAAGTCAACTTCATTTTGTCATTTCGAAAAACTTTGTGTATTTACATTTTATGAAAATGTTGACCTTAATTTCTAAAGCCAAAAATAAGGCGGAGGTTCACGTTTTCTAATTTTAAAAAAAAAAATGGGTGGAGGTTCGATTCCCAATTGAAGGTATAAGTTTTTAAAAGAAAAAATGATTCAAATTATTTTAAAATTTATTAACCGATTTTATACAATACTTTCTATAATTCAAATTTGCAAGATATATAATTAAAATTATAAAACTATACAAATAAATTTATATGTCCATATATTAACAAATAAAATTATCTTTAAGGAATATTTAAATAACTTTTAATGATTTATTATATATTGTTTGTATTATATTTAAAGTTGGAATTTTTTATACATCATATGACCCAAATAAACAAATTAAACTGCCAACATTATGAAAGAAAAAAAAAAAAAAAGAGAACAACAACATTACTAAAACTCATCATAACTACTTATCTACCCATCAAGATTAAAATGGACGGAGGTAACAAAGTTCGAATGAGCCGGAAGTACTTTCGTGCATTTGCCAGACTTGACATTCCAAATTCCGACGGTCTCATCGAAGGAACCGGAAGCAAGCATATTTTCGTGCGTCGTAGGGTCAATATGCTAATACCAAAAGAATATATATACAATTCATAAATTATTATTGAACAAAGATATGTATAATATTACCTTCTCACAATCAGTATCAAAAAATGGAGAAAAAATTTATAATACATATATATATATATATAAACAATACATAATTATCATTGAACATAAATATGTATAAAATTACCTTTTAAGAATCGATACTTGAAAAAAATCTTCAAAAGAAGATATTTTATCTATAAAAGAATGAATGAAAAAATTATAAATTAGTAACAAATAAATGTAACAAAAATTTAGAATATAAGTATATTGTGAAGGTGGAAGAAAAGAACATGACGTCTTAGTTTGTAAAATGTATATGATAGAATAACACATAAACGATCCTTTTTATCCTTAAAAATTTGTAATAAAAAGAAAGTAAAATTAAAACACAAAAATAATATATAAACAATATATGAATAAAAAAAAGGCTACAATTTGTAAACCATTATCACTTTTGATGAAAACTATAAAACTCAAAAATTTTAGAGAGTCGAAATATTCAATGTTTATGTCAAATTTGATGTAATTAAAATTTAGTGAGTGAATAGGATCGGATTTTTTTTTTTCAAGTATATATATATATATATATTTGCCAAAACGAAGTAGCAATGTATATTTGTGAATAAGTCTCGACAATGTTTGACTAATAATAATAATAATAATATGAAAAAAAAAAGACATATATTAATAAATTATAAGTACAAAATAAAATAATTAAAGGGAAATTACGGTTGCAATAATGAAGCCAACCTTGCTTTCTTCTTCAATTGAATTTCCTTGATGGCTTGATTTATATCAAGATTTCATTATATTGTGCACATATATTTGTTGAAAATAAGTTTTAAAAAATCTAATTCCCTAAATTAATTCAAAATAAATTAAATTTATTTTTAATTATTGGATCAATCAATTAATTAAAATATTTATATTTGAATATTTTTTTATTATGTAGAATCAATTAATTACTTGACAAAAATAAAATATTGGCAGTTGGACTTTCTTAAATTTATGAGATTGATATGTTAATTAATGTGACTTGGTAAATAATTAAGATCTTCAAAATATTAAATATTATGAAAATTTTATTGACCAATGACATAAATTTTAAAGAATAAAAAATTTCAAAAAAGAAAAAAATAGTATTGAATCAATTTTTGTAAAGTTAAAAAAACATGAGTAAATTCATAGACACAAAAAGATACAAATACTTCAAAACAAATAATCAGAATCAGATACTAAATTCAAAAGATAATTATTATCATACAATTAAATGAATTATAAATAATAAATAAAATTGTGAATCAATATTTTGATATTAACAACTTTCCTTTCCACGTGTTAATACAATTACATAATATATTTTAAAACTACATTTGACAACAAAATTTATGCCAACAGGGGATTGGTCAAGTGGTTTGAGGGTTATTTCTCAAAGGCAAAGATACGGGTTCGAATCCCTCTGGCCACTTGGGGTGTGTGTTAAAAAAATATATATATATATCAATCAAAAATAAAATTAATATATATCAAAAAATCAATGAAATTTAAAATAGAGTAACTGTTGCTTCTAAAACTCAACTTGAAGTGGAGATAATTCACGAAAAGAACAGTAACAACTCAACTTGAAGTGGAGATAATTCACAACTTGAAGTGGAGATAATTCACGAAAAGAACAGTAGTTGTATGAAATACAAAAACTCACTTAAATTTAAACATTGCATAAAAAAGTTTGACTCAATTAAAAATATATACTGATTGATAATGAGTAATAAAAAAAAGATGGTGCAAGATAAAATGAATAAAAAAAAACATATAGTCATAATATGTAAAATATATAAAAATAAAAAAAAATCAAACGGATCATTATTTACAAAGTTGTAGAAGTACTTACATGTTATTGGAATTCATCAGATTCTCTCATAGCAAGTAGTGGTCACGAAGAAAAATGAAAAAACATATCAAATAGATGAATTAAAGAAGAAAACTAAAACACCAATATTAGCCGATGCAAGACGTATGAAATGTAATATCAATATTTATGACAATTTTCTTTACTCAACATTAATTTGACGAAGTAATTTAAGCAACTGATTATCCCTTTTACTTTGAAAGATTTGAATTTAAAATTGGAAATGTAGTAATATTTTATGGGAGTTTTCCATGATTCGAATGATTAGCCATAAAAATGCAATTTTTGGAAAAACCAAAAAATCTACATTATTACTAACCTCAATTAATACTATTTAACAATAAAAAAATTCAAATTCTAAAAATTTCTAAGAAAATTGACACAATTTAGTCTGAAAAAATACATTTTTATATATAATTGTGTGTGTGTATATATATATTAACTATTAATTTTAAATTTTAAAAAATGAATTAATTGATGGAGTAATTTAAACAACTTAATCAATTATCTTTATTTTGTAATGTTTGAATTTAAATTTGAAATTACTGACTTTTTATGAAAATTGTATCCTTGATTCAAATAATCGGCCATTAAAATTAATTTAACGAAAATATAGAAATATCAAAATATACACATATAATATTAACCTTACTTAATTAGAACAAATATGAAAATTAATTCCATTCAATCAAAATTTTCAAATATAATTATTTTCCTTAGTTACTATTTATTTTCATAATAAAATAATATATAAAGTAAAGATAAGTCAATCATATTTTTTCTATTTAATTAAAAACTTCAAAAAAACCACAAAATTCCACGTCATGCAAAATGCACAATTGAAAGTCAAACATCGTTTTCAAATATATAATAGTATAGATAGATAGATGTTTTGAGCTATATTTAATACGTTAATCTATTTAATTAAGTCAAGACTTATAAATAATAAATTAATGGTTGATAATAGAAATAAATTTCCTTAGTTAATATTAAGATTTCATCATATATTATATAAATTATTATTTATTGAAAAAAGTGTTAAAAAAGGTTAATTCCCTTAATTTATGCCAAAATATTTTAAGTTTATTTCAGTTAATAAAACCAATCAATTAATTAAGTTGATTAATCACTTAATATAAATACACTATTATTAATTAAAAGTCTTAAAAATATTAAAGATTCTATGGTTAATTATTAATGGGATATTTCCTAAATTTATAAAATAATAAGTTAATTAATGTGATTTGGAAAATCAATTGACCAATCAAATAATTTTTAAAAAATAAAAAAAGGAGAAAAAAGTATTGAGTCAAAATTGACACAATTGATATATATTATAGTATAGATATAGATATAGATTAATAAAAATATGCATAATTTAAAAAAAAAAAATCATACATGGAAAATTTATTTTGAATATTGTAAAAAATAATTATTTTCGTTAATAATATTTATTTTCATAATAAAATATACAAAATAAAGATTTTTATTTTAATTTTTCTCTATCAATTTTTTTAACCCTAATTAATAATAGTATTAAATGTCACCCTAATTATAGGGTAGATGTTTTGATATATAGAATTATCAATTCAGTCTTTCTTAACTTAAAACTCATTAATTATGACATTTATTTATTTGATAAAAATATATATAATTTTAAAAAAAAATTCATACATAGAAAGTATATCATAAATATTGCCAAAGATAATTATTTTCCTTAGTTACTTTTGTTTTCATAATAAGATAATATATAAAATAAAAATCAACGAATCACATGTTTTCTATTTAATTAAAAGTCTAAAAAAATCTACAAAATTACACATCATCAAAATGCACAACAAAAAGTCAAACATGGTTTTCAAATATATAATAGTAACTATTATATATTTGAAAACCATGTTTGACTTTTTGTTGTGCATTTTGATGATGTGTAATTTTGTAACTATTATATATTTGAAAACCATGTTTGACTTTTTGTTGTGCATTTTGATGATGTGTAATTTTGTAGATCTCAATTAACTATTATATATTTGAAAACCATGTTTGACTTTTTGTTGTGCATTTTGATAATGTGTAATTTTGTAGATTTTTTGAGACTTTTAATTAAATAGAAAACATGTGATTCGTTGATTTTTATTTAATATATATTATCTTATTATGAAAACAAAAGTAACTAAGGAAAATAATTATCTTTGGCAATATTTATGATATACTTTCTATGTATGAATTTCTTTTTAAAATTATATATATTTTTATCAAATAAATAAATGTCATAATTAATGAGTTTTAAGTTAAGAAAGACTGAATTGACAATTCTACATATCAAAACATCTACCCTATAATTAGGGTGATATTTAATACTATTATTAATTAGGGTTAAAAAAATTGATAGAGAAAAATTAAAATAAAAATCTTTATTTTGTATATTTTATTATGAAAATAAATATTATTAACGAAAATAATTATTTTTGACAATATACAAAATAAATTTTCCATGTATGATTTTTTTTTAAAAATTATACATATTTTTATTAATCTATATCTATATCTATACTATAATATATATCAATTGTGTCAATTTTGACTCAATACTTTTTTCTCCTTTTTTTATTTTTTAAAAATTATTTGATTGGTCAATTGATTTTCCAAATCACATTAATTAACTTATTATTTTATAAATTTAGGAAATTTCCCATTAATAATTAACCATAGAATCTTTAATATTTTTAAGACTTTTAATTAATAATAGTGTATTTATATTAAGTGATTAATCAACTTAATTAATTGATTGGTTTTATTAACTGAAATAAACTTAAAATATTTTGGCATAAATTAAGGGAATTAACCTTTTTTAACACTTTTTTCAATAAATAATAATTTATATAATATATGATGAAATCTTAATATTAACTAAGGAAATTTATTTCTATTATCAACCATTAATTTATTATTTATAAGTCTTGACTTAATTAAATAGATTAACGTATTAAATATAGCTCAAAACATCTATCTATCTATACTATTATATATTTGAAAACGATGTTTGACTTTCAATTGTGCATTTTGCATGACGTGGAATTTTGTGGTTTTTTTGAAGTTTTTAATTAAATAGAAAAAATATGATTGACTTATCTTTACTTTATATATTATTTTATTATGAAAATAAATAGTAACTAAGGAAAATAATTATATTTGAAAATTTTGATTGAATGGAATTAATTTTCATATTTGTTCTAATTAAGTAAGGTTAATATTATATGTGTATATTTTGATATTTCTATATTTTCGTTAAATTAATTTTAATGGCCGATTATTTGAATCATGGATACAATTTCCATAAAAAGTCAGTAATTTCAAATTTAAATTCAAACATTACAAAATAAAGATAATTGATTAAGTTGTTTAAATTACTCCATCAATTAATTCATTTTTTTAAAATTTAAAATTAATAGTTAATATATATATACACACACACACAATTATATATAAAAATGTATTTTTTCAGACTAAATTGTGTCAATTTTCTTAGAAATTTTTAGAATTTGAATTTTTTTATTGTTAAATAGTATTAATTGAGGTTAGTAATAATGTAGATTTTTTGGTTTTTCCAAAAATTGCATTTTTATGGCTAATTATTCGAATCATGGAAAACTCCCATAAAATATTACTACATTTTCAATTTTAAATTCAAATCTTTCAAAGTAAAAGGGATAATCAGTTGCTTAAACTACTTCGTCAAATTAATGTTGAGTAAAGAAAATTGTCATAAATATTGATATTACATTTCATACGTCTTGCATCGGCTAATATTGGTGTTTTAGTTTTCTTCTTTAATTCATCTATTTGATATGTTTTTTCATTTTTCTTCGTGACCACTACTTGCTATGAGAGAATCTGATGAATTCCAATAACATGTAAGTACTTCTACAACTTTGTAAATAATGATCCGTTTGATTTTTTATTTTATTTTTATATATTTTACATATTATGACTAAATGTTTTTTTTTATTTGTTTTATCTTGCACCATCTTTTTTTTATTACTCATTATCAATCAGTATATTTTTTTAATTGAGTCAAACTTTTTTATGCAATGTTTAAATTTAAGTGAGTTTTTGTATTTCATACAACTACTGTTCTTTTCGTGAATTATCTCCACTTCAAGTTGTGAATTATCTCCACTTCAAGTTGAGTTGTTACTGTTCTTTTCGTGAATTATCTCCACTTCTTTTCGTGAATTATCTCCACTTCAAGTTGTGAATTATCTCCACTTCAAGTTGAGTTTTAGCAGCAACAGTTACTCTATTAATTTTATTTTTGATTGATATATATATATATATATTTTTTAACACACACCCCAAGTGGTCAGAGGGATTCGAACCCGTGTCTTTGCCTTCGAGAAATAACTCTCAAACCACTTGGCCAACTCCCTGTTGGCATAAATTTTGTTGTCAAATGTAGTTTTAAAATATATTATGTAATTGTATTACACGTGGAAAGGAAAGTTGTTAACATCAAAATATTGATTCACAATTTTATTTATTATTTATAATTCATTTAATTGTATGATAATAATTATCTTTTGAATTTAGTATCTGATTTTGATTATTTGTTTTGAAGTATTTGTATCTTTTTGTGTTTATGAATTTACTCATGTTTTTTTAACTTTACAAAAATTGATTCAATACTATTTTTTTCTTTTTTGAAATTTTTTATTCTTTAAAATTTATGTCATTGGTCAATAAAATTTTCATAATATTTAATATTTTGAAGATCTTAATTATTTACCAAGTCACATTAATTAACATATCAATCTCATAAATTTAAGAAAGTCCAACTGCAAATATTTTATTTTAATTTTGTCAAGTAATTAATTGATTCTACATATTAAAAAAATATTCGAATATAAATATTTTAATTAATTTATTGATCCAATAATTAAAAATAAATTTAATTTATTTTGAATTAATTAAGGGAATTAGATTTTTTAAAACTTATTTTCAACAAATATATGTGCACAATATAACGAAATCTTGATATAAATCAGGCCATCAAGGAAATTCAATTGAAGAAGAAAGCAAGGTTGGCTTCATTATTGCAATCGTAATTTCCCTTTAATTATTTTATTTTGTACTTATAATTTATTAATATATGTCTTTTCTTTTCTTTTTTTCATATTATTATTATTATTATTAGTCAAACATCGTCAAGACTTATTCACAAATATACATTGCTACTTCGTTTTGGCAAATATATATATATATATACTTGAAAATAGAAAAAAAAATCCGATCCTATTCACTCACTAAATTTTAATTACATCAATTTTGACATAAACATTGAATATTTCGACTCTCTATAATTTTTGAGTTTTATAGTTTTCATCAACAGTGATAATGGTGTACATATTGTAGCCTTTTTTTATTCATATTGATGGGTTCAGAATGTGAGGGTCCGAATCCGATCACTTTACGATTTGTAGTTGTGGAGGAAACCACCGGAGCTTCGCCGGAAATGAGAAAGGGGGTTCTACCTGTTGGGACAAGCACAATAAAAGTCAGAAGGCCAAGCTGGGGGAACTGGGGGTGATACCCAGTTTGGCTCTCCGACGCTCAAGTCAGTTCAAGGTATGAAGGAGAAATGTAAGTTCAGTCACAGTTTCAGTGATGAAGAATGCTTACCAGTGTAGAAGATGACTTTAGCTATTTATAGTTGAGGGTCAAGGGCCCTTTGGTCATTTGCCTCAAGTGGTCCTGGCCGAATGTTGCCCTAACACGTGGCGTCATGAGAGAGAAACCTAGGAGGAATCTTCTGCAAAAGCGGCCAAAAGTTGGTGCTGGTAACAGTGGCAGGTGCGCGGGCATGTACGTTGTGTCAGAGAGCCATTTGGGTGGTTGGTAACGAGGGCTTAAGAGCGCGCTCGTGACAACTTGGAGTATTGGAAGCCAAGATATCCGCTGGGGGGAATGAAGGCTCCAGTTCAAGTGACGAGCCAAATGGGAGGCCACTCTGAGGGAGTGTGACGCTCGAAGAGGGCTCCCTTGGCACGTGGGCGTGCCAATCATACAGTATGAAGGACGCTCGTGAGAGTGACAGCGCTCGTTGGGCTTAACTCCTGAAGAAGGATTGCGCTTGTTGGGCTTAACTCCTGAAGAAGGATTGCGCTTGTTGGGCTTAGCGCTCGTGCACTGATGGGTGCAACCTTGGGGAGACAGATGTCATCATCTCGGTGATGCCACGTGTCCTAACGTGGGACGATCGTATTTTGACCCCATCATTTTGCCCCCCAATTCTGTAGTCCTTAGTGATAAGGACTACAGAATTTTGACACGTTCTATCTTTCGCATGTAACGCTCGTATAGGACTTGGCGTGCTGAGCAATTTTTCCTCTGATTATGCCATTAATGCGATCTTTTCAACTAACCGCTCGTAAGGCTTCTGCACTGAGCGTTGTACTATTCTTGAGTATCCGAAACGTCAGAGCATTAAATGCGGGCGCGCGTGGGGCGCATGAGCATCGGGAAGCATGTGACGGTTCCATAAAGTGGGCAGTTTCCTAGGCGGGAAATGATTACCATTTTGAATTCATTGCCGAAAAAGGTACCAACTCCCATCCCTATAAGTACGGGATTCTGAAATCTTGCTACTCTTTACGCATTCTGAACTTCCAAGCATCCTTTGCAAAAAGAGTTCTCTCGCACACCAGTTCTTAGAGCATCTTCAACCTTTCTTCCAGATTTTCTCAGAAACCTTCAAGGTAAACTTCCAGCGTAATTTTCTAACTCTGCTAACTTTAGATTCGGACTTTAGGACTTTGTAATCTCTTAGGTTTTACTCCTTTAGGGAATCCTAATTTCTTTCCAGAAAACTCCCATTCTCTAACCCAGATTAAACCTCTCCCAAATCTCAGCCTCTGCCATGGCTGACCAACATGTTGAAGAATTCGCCCGTGAAATCCATGAAATGGCCACTGAGAGTTCCTCTTCCCCCGATTCCCCCAGAGATGAGGAGTTGGGGGCGGCAGTGATGGCCATGGAGGATAGGAATCCTGGCGGAGTGGATCCTCTCTTTGAGGAGATGAATCTGGTAATGGAGGCGGAAAGGCAAGGGGTTACTCTCCCCATAACTCAGAGTGCCACTCACCCCCACCGCCATACCGTGACGGTGGCCGTCGCGAACCCGCTACCGATGGCCGAAGTCATAACAGGGCCTACAGAACGGGCCCACAATAAAGGAAAAAGCAAGAAATCCCAGAAATCCAAAGGGCCTAACGAGGGTGAAGGATCAGGCTACCACGCTACCGAGCGCACGCCCGATGAGACTCCCAGCACAGTTACCGTGGGAGAAGTGAAAACGATGATGGTGCCCATTTACTGGGACGAGCGGTATACGTGGAGAATCCCAGAAAACCACGAGCGTGCTAATAATCCGCCTCCTGGGGAAATGGCGGTGTATGTGGCCTCGGTCAGCTCAGGGGGTTTGAGGTTCCCCATTTCGATCCCAATGGCCCACCTGTTGAATGACTTAAACCTCTGTCCTTCGCAAATAGTGCCCAACGGCTTGGCTCTGCTGACAAGCTTCGTGATTCTGATGAGGAGTGTTGGATACGAGCCCTTTGTACGAAACTTTCATGCACTTTTCCAAGTAGTTAGCTCGTCACGCTCGTCTCCTGAGGCGGGCTTCTACTACATTCAAGCGAAGGCTCGTACAAAGCTAATCAACTCTCCCACAAGCACATATGGCCCCAATTGGAAGGAGAAGTTCATCTTTGTTAAGGCTCCCACAGGAGAGGGCTTTGGGGTGTCCGCAAATTGGGGCTCGGTTGCGAAGAGCCGTTTGGAGCCGGCCCTCCCCAAAGATTGGGCAAAGGCTTTGGCTGAGGCCTTAAGGGACGAGGGTCACCTTATACAGGCGAAGGACTGGATAGACGATGCGGAGCTCATGTTCCTGTGTGGTCTTTCCGACGACCCTCATTACCTTGACAACCCTCCGGCTCGTGATATCGAGAGAGATGGTTAGATTCTTAGGGCACTAACTTTAGATAGGAATACTAACTGTATCTTTGTACTTGTAATTTGCACACTTAATAATTCTGTTTAAGGATTTATAACCCTTGTACTTTTCATTTTTGCAGGAGCCGCTATATTAGAGATGGCAGGAGGAATCAGACAAGCCGCTCGCTTTGCTCATGCAAACAGGAATCAAGCCCAGCAAGGGGACCAACAGCGCGAGCAACAGCGCCCTCGCAATCGTAGCAATCGCGGAGACGCTCGTAGCGGCAGTCAGGGCGCCAGTTCGAGCGCTAATCCAGAGGTTCAACCCCCTCGTGGCCGGGGGGAGAATAGACTAGCCAACAGAGTACCCAGGGGGCGGTTGAATACAGAGAGAGTGGGAGACGTTCAACCCCCTATGACTGTGGAACAAACGAGGCCAATAACCACCCTGGCAATAACCGAGGCCCCACCGAGCGCCAGTAGGCCTTCCCGTAAGAGGAAGAGGATGCCCGATTCAGTGGCAATAAAAGGCAAGGGCAAGCAGGTGGCCGAGGGCCCCAAGGGCGAGGGAGAGACTTCCTCTTCAGAGGAGGAACATTTATGGGAGTTCTCCCGACGAGGGGACAAAGACTACACAGGTGCCCCCGACGGTGGGCCAGTTCTGCTGAGGCCTGGCACGCTCGCTCAAGCTGTCTCCGAGAATCTCTACAACAAGGCCCAATTCTCGGCGGACCACCGGCATCTCTTCAGCGAGTCTGTGGAGAAAGTGACCTATGATACGGCCCACGCTCTAATCTCCGTAAGTCTTCACTCCTTGCTTTCTTTGCTAATTTCTGTAAGTTAGCTTTTTTTTTTTTTTTTTTGCTAACACTTCCCTTTCCTCCAACTTATGCAGCAAGTTCTTCCCCGGCTCCGAAATGTGCAAATGCGAGCCTCCATCTACGCTGACCGCAAAGCCAAGTATAAGAAGATAGCTCGTTCCAACGATCCGGCTCAGATTCAAGCGGAGCTGGACGCTGAGATAGCCAAGTATGAATCCCTCAAGGATTTGCACGAGAGGACGGAGGAAGAACTGAAGAAACTGAAGGAGGATTTCGTGGCAGTGGAGGGCGCTCGAAATGGTTTGAGCGACCAGCTGGCCCAAAGGGGAGAGGAACTGAAGAGCGCTGAAGCCGAGCGCGAGAGCTGGAAAACAAGGGCTCTGGAGGCTGAGAGAAAGTTTACTGATACCATGAATGAGTGGCCTCGGAGTCTTGATCGAGCCAACAAGGAGGCCCGCATCAGGTTTTGTCACTCAAAGGCCTTCAACTTTGTGGCCTCTCTACACTGCCTGGACGAGGCTCAAAAGGCCTTCAACCTTGCCGTCGAGCAGGGTATCCACAAGGGGCTCACCAATCCGGCGATGAGGGAGGCGGAGGGCACAGGGCTCATGTTCAATGAGCGTTGTGAGGAGGATGATGAAGACCAAGAAGACCCCGTTGACACCATCGCTGAGGTGGAGTATGACTTTCTAGTCAAACTTCTCCAAGATGAGTACATGGATGCTCATCCGGCGGGTAATGCTCCTCCGGCCACACAGAATGATCCTCCTGAAAATGAATCCCAAGGGCCCAACATGGAGGATGCCTTTGCTCCCTCTGCTGAAGGCGCCAGTGCAAATGCTTCTGAGGCTATTGAGCCCAACGATCCACAAGCGCCTGAACCACCAGTCGCCCAACCTCAAGAGCCAGAAGGCCCTGTTCATGGTCCAGTGGCTCGGAACATCATGGTGGTTTTAGATGATGATGTTGCTCCTGCCGCTTGAAGTCTTTCTTTACCAGCTTTCTGTGTATTTTCTCCATTTTATATAGATGTCTGTGGGCCTTTGAGCCCTTATTTTGTAGTTCAGGCCATGGCCTTTTATGAATAAAAATTACCTCTTTCTTGACAGCAAGTTTCCATACTGCGCTTGTTGTGAACAAATCTTGTGGTGGTAAGATTGTGTGTAACATGTTTAGCAGAAATTGCATTATTATGGTAAGCCTTTGGGAACTTTGAGTAATCTTGTTAACTCCTGTAAAACTTCAAAATTTTGACTAAGTCTTGAGTGATCACGAGGGTCTTATTGTGAGGTTGCCCCCATTCAAGACTTGTGTAAATTTTTGCTTTTGCTCTTAAAAATTTGGCTGAGTCTTGAGTATATACGAGGGTCTTATGGAGAGGCTGCCCTCGTTCAAGGCTCGTGCGATTTCTTCTTAACTTTGGGGGAATTTTGCTAAGTCTTGAGTATTTGCAAGGGTCTTACTGAGTGGTTGCCCTCGTTCATGACTTGTGACATTCCTTCCGCCCTTGGTGGATTTTGCTAAGTCTTGAGTGTGTGCGAGGGTCTCACTAAGTGGTTGCCCTCGTTCAAGACTTGTGCAATACCTTCTTGATTCTGAGGCCATCGTTCGAGCGCTCTGGCTCTTGTCGTATTTCTGGCTCTGCAGGAAATCCCATTTTCGAGCGCAAGGCGTTATAAGAAACGGCCAAGGCCTACTAGGATTTGCTCTTGTAGGAGATCCCGTTTTCGAGCGCAAGGCGTTGTAAGAAACAGCCAAGGCCTACTAGGATTTGCTCTATAGGAGATCCCGTTTTCGAGCGCAAGGCGTTGTAAGAAACAGCCAAGGCCTACTAGGATTTGCTCTATAGGAGATCCCGTTTTCGAGCGCAAGGCGTTGTAAGAAACGGCCAAGGCCTACTAGGACTTTCTCTGTAGGAGATCCCGTTTTCGAGCGCAAGGCGTTTTAAGAAACAGCCAAGGCCTACTAGGATTTTCTTCATAATCTTCTTCCAATTCGCCTAATTGGTTGTGAGCGTAACCAGTCTATCCTTATGAGGGCGTCCCCCCATGTGGAGTAGAGTGTTGGCAAGCGTAACCCATACGAGATAACAACATACATATTGGAATGGGTTGCCAACCACGCTCGCAAAGACGAGGGACGTGGGACTTATCCATTCAAGCAACCAAAGAAACAAGAGTATTAGAGAAATTAAAAAGATTATGTTACCGCTTACTTGTGATTGGAAGTACATAGAACCCGTCAAAGAGGGTTGTTACATCAGGGTTTGCAAAGAGCTTTTAAACATAAAACCGCCGGAGGTTACATGCGTTCCAAGGGCGAGGCAAGCGCTCACCTCGAAGTGTCTCCAGGGTGTAAGTGTTGTTCGCTCTGATGTGTATAACCTTGAATGGGCCTTCCCAGTTGGGATCCAATTTCCCCACATGTCTGGAAACTTCCACCTTCTTCAAAACCAAGTCTCCCAACTGGAATGTCCTCTCTTTCACGCGCTTGTTGTACTATTGGGCCACGGAGGCTTTATAATGGTGGATCTTAGCCCAGGCTTTGTCTCTCCTTTCGTCCAGCAAGTCCAACTCCAAGCTCCTGTTGCCATCGTTGAGCTGAGGCTCAAAATAGCCGACACGAGCGGACTCATTTACTATCTCCGCTGGTATCATCGCTTCTGATCTATAAACGAGCGCGTAAGGTGTTTCTCCAGTGGCCGCTCGTGGGGTGGTGCGATAAGCCCAAAGCGCTCCTTGCAGTTCCTCAGCCCATTCACTTTTCTTGCTCTCAAGCATGGTTTTCAGATGTTGCAAGATAATCCTATTGGTAACTTCCGCTTGCCCATTGGCTTGGGGGTGTCCTACAGAGGTAAATCGCTGCTCGATCCCCTACTCAGAGCACCATTCTCGTGTGTCGGCTGCTATGAACTGGGATCCGTTGTCCGAGATAAGCACCCTCGGGATGCCGTACCTGCAAATGATGTTTTTCCAAATGAAGTCCCTCACAACTCTGAAAGTGATTTTTGCGACGGCTTCGACCTCGGCCCACTTGGTGAAGTAGTCGACGGCTAAATTGACAAACTTCTTTTGTCCCGCAGCCATGGGCAAGGGGCCCACGATGTCTATTCCCCACTGGTCAAAAGGCCAAGAGACGTCTATTGGGATCATCTGTGCGGCTGGCAATTGAGGGAGATTTGAATGAAATTGGCATTTGGGGCACTTCCTCGAAAATTCAATGGCATCTTGGAGAACTGTAGGCCAATAAAACCCACTTCTCAGAACCCTCTTTGCCAGGATACGTCCTCCGGAATGATTCCCACAGCTTCCATTGTGGATGAGTTCGAGCGTCTCCTTCGCTTGTGAGGGCCTCAGGCATCTCATTGGGGGTCCTTGAAATGATTTCTTGAATAACCTCCCCTCGTGATCCAAAGCGAAACGAGGGGCCTTACTTCGGACTTTCCTAGCCTCCACCTTGTCAATGGGGGGAATTCCATCCCTAAGGAAAACGATGATGTCGTCAAGCCAACAGGGCTCGTTTGGATCAATCATAGCGATTATTCCAATGGTGACCCTTTCCCTGATCAAAGGTTCCTCAGTCTTAAGGAACGTAACAGAACGCTCAGAAGTACCTTCCAAAGCTGACGCAAACTTTGACAGAGCGTCAGCACGCTCGTTCTCCTCCCGTGGTACTTGAAGTAGATGAAATTCCTTGAACTTCCCGATGATTTCTCTGGCTTTACTCAGGTACTGCACCATGGTGGTTTCTCGAGCCTCATAAGTTCCTTCAATCTGGCTCGCAATTAACTGTGAATCCACATAAGCGGTAATTCTGGAGGCTCCATTCTGAAAAGCAATATTCAATCCTTGCACGAAGGCTTCATATTCTGCCTCGTTATTAGTAACTTGGAAATCCAGCTTGATTGCAAAGTCCAGCTCAATCCCATCGGGGTTTCTAAGGGCCACTCCTACTCCTCCCCCTTGAGAGGTTGAGGAACCATCTGTGTGCAGGACCCATAACCCCTCACTCTCCTCAACTGCAGGTTCTAAACCAAAGCGTTCGACCAACAAATCCACTACAACCTGAGCCTGTATCGCGGTCCTGGGCTCGAAGCATAGGTCAAACTGGCTCAATTCGATGGCCCATTTGATTAATCTACCAGATACGTCTGGCTTAGACAACACCTGCTTCAAGGGTTGGTTGGTGAGGACCGTTATGGAGTGCGCTTGAAAGTAAGGCCTCAGCCTTCTCGAGGCGTTGATGAGTGCTAACGCGAATTTCTCAATCTCCAGATACTTCTTCTCGGCTCCTTGCAATGTTTTGCTCAGATAATAGACCGGTAAGTGTTTCCGCTCCCGTACAGCGATCAGAACCGCGCTTGTGGCCTCGGAGGAAACGGAAAGATATATAAATAATCTCTCACCTTCGACGGGCTTAGTCAGCAGTGGTGCGCTCGATAAGTAAACCTTCATATCTTGCAGCGCTCTTTCGCACTCTTCTGTCCAAGCAAAGTTACGTGCGTTCCTCAAAATTTTGAAGAAGGGAAGGTTCCTGTCCGCGAGCGCGAAATAAACCTGTTCAACGAGATGATTTTTCCTACTAGGACTTGCACTTCCCGCAAATTTCGAGGGGAGGGGATTTCCAATATGGCCTTGATCTTCTCCGGATTGGCCTCAATTCCCCTCTAACTGACCATGTACCCTAAGAACTTTCCCCCTTGTACTCCAAAGGTGCACTTCGAAGGGTTCAACTTCATCCCATACTGACGCAAGATTGAAAAAGTGCGCTTGAGATCTTCCAAGTGGGAGTCCTGGCGCTCGCTTTTGACAATCATATCATCCACGTAAACCTCCATGGACCTTCCAATTTCTCTTTCAAACATCTTGTTGACGAGCCGTTGATACGTAGCTCCGGCGTTCTTGAGTCCGAAAGGCATGACTAAGAAGCAATATACCCCCAGATGGACAACAAACGAGGTTTTGGGGCGGTCTTCCGGGGCCATAAAGATCTGATAGTATCCCTGGAAAGCGTCCATCATGCTCATGAGCTCACAGCCAGCGGTCGAATCCACCAATTGGTCAATCCGGGGCAGCGGGTAAGGATCTTTAGGGCAGGCCTTGTTGAGATCAGTGAAATCGTTGCACATGCGCCATTTATTCGCGCTCTTGGGTACCAAAACGACATTACACAACCATTCTGGGTACAAGATGGGCTCGATATATTGAGCCTCCAGGAGTTTATTAACTTCATCTTCAATGACTTTCTTTCGAAAGCCATGTATATCCCGCTTTTTCTACTTGATGGGTTTGAAAGAGGGATCCACATTAAGCCTATGGACAATGACGCTCGGGTCGATCCCTGTGAGATCGGAGGCTTTCCACGCAAATACATCACTGTTTTCCCTGAGAAAATCAATCATCATAATCTGAGAAGGCCCCGAGAGGTTAGATCCTATCTGAGTAGTCTTATCCTTGTTTCCGGGTTCCAGCTCAATGGTAAGGAACTTTTCCGAGGGTTCGATCCTTATCTCAGGGCGAGGAAGCTCGAGCGCCCTCTTCTTTCCTGTCAAACGGTCACCGGGTGCTGGTTCACCCTCTACTGGCTCGTCTCCTTCTGAGGACGATCCACCAACGGTCCCTGGTGGTGCACTTTCGAGGGGATACTCCACGTTGTCTCCCCTCTTTTTTTTGTTCTTCTTCTTGTTCAATTTCGCCCTTTTCCGTGCTGGGCTGTCCTCATCTAGATTGGGGAAATCCACTGACTTCTTGGTGGACCCAATTTGGAAGGTTTTCTCCGCTTTAGGCTTTCTGAGGGACAGCATGTAACATTCCCAAGCCTCTTGCACATTGCACAGTACTTCTCCCACACCCTCGGGGGTGGGGAATTTAATCTTCTGGTGGTAGGTGGAGATGATAGCTTTGAAGTCCACGAGGGCCGGGCGCCCAATTATGATGTTATAAGGAATGTCTATCTCCACCACTGCGTATGTTACCAAGAGTGTTTTGCACTGAGGGGCTCGGCCGAATGAAGTAGCTAAGCGAATTTGCCCTCGTGGGATAACTTCCGAGCCTCCAAAGCCAATGAGGGCCGTTTTGAGAGGCTCGACCGGAAGGTCAGCCTTCATCTTTAAAAACGTAGAATAAGGCAAAACATTAACAGAGCTTCCACTATCCACCAACACCCTTTTTACAACGTGATTATGAACTTCTACACTAACCACCATGGGGCAATCAGAGGTTATACCCTCCCCACGGGGTGTTACAATGTGCTCTAAATCCCTATCATCGAAGCCTATTACATCATTCTCTCTTGACCGTTGAGCGCTTGGACTCTGGATGGCATAGATGGGTTTAGGCACTGCTGGGCGTTGGTTGTAGCTCCAGACATACCTCCGTCGGGAGGCGTTGGAATCCCCTCTTGATGAGCCTCCTGCAATCATATTTATGACTGCGAAAGGTTCGTTTTCTTGCACAGGGGCTTTTCCTTTACTGCCCCGGCGGCTGCTGCTTTCAGGGGGTCCCCTACCCCTTGGGCTCTTCGATCGGGATGGACTCCTCCTTCTTCCTCCAGCGCGCTCGTTGCAGCGTTCATCGTAACGCTCTAGCACCCGGACGAATTCCTTCAGGTGGCCCCCTACGACGAGCCTCTGAATCTCAGCTTCCAACTGGGGCACTCATCTGTGTCGTGCCCCCTCTGCTTGTGGAATGCGCAGTATTTGTTCGAGTGCCTGAGCGAGTCCGTTTTCCCATTTTGATGGGTCTCTTAAAGAGCTTTTTATCGGAGAGGTTGTAGACTTCTGAATTCGGCCGGGTGAGCGGGATCCGCTCGAATCGACGAGGGGGTGGTGGCGACCTTTTGCGCTCTTGAGGGCGTTCCTTCTTGACTACCACCTCCTGTCCCTGCTCGTGATGGGGTCGCTCGTTCCGGGCTGGACTGTGATGCCGGGGACCATTCGTCCCATACATGTCTTCGAGCGCGAAGAACGGCTCGGCTACCTCTCTCAAGGCCATGAGGGTCCCTGGCCTCCTTTCTACAATGGCGTCGGCAAACTTCTTGCTCACATACTGCTTGTGATCCACAGCCTGAAAGAGCACTGGGATCAAGAAATCCATAGAAGGCCTCTCCACCTGTAGGATTTCCTTGTTGAAGCGGGCGAAGAACGAGCGCAAAGACTCGCTCCTGCCTTGCACCACGTTGTAAAGGGCAGTAGGTGCGGTGACTGGCACTTTCAGAGAATTAAAATGGTTGAGGAAAGCATGAGCCAGCTCTTCATATGAGTGAATCGAGCGCGGCGGCAGTCGCTTGTACCACTCCTGAGCCATTCCCACTAAGGAAGTGACAAACACTTTGGCCCAGTAATTGCTGGAATGCTCGTAGAGGTGCATGAGATGCAAAAAATGATCCAAGTGTTCAGCTGGATCAGTCGTCCCGTCGTATCGGTTGATGGAAGTGGGGATTTTGGCCATGCCTGCTTGGGCTATCAAAACTTCTTCCACGAGGGGCGAGCCCCTCGCCAACGGGTGGTACTCATACGTGCCGAAGTTCTCCTCCGGCTCCTTGCGGTGGGGGACCTTTGGTGGGGGATCCTTGGTACGGGCGCTTCTGGCGTCAACCCGTTCATCCCGACTAGGGGAGATCTGAGTTGAACGCCCTCGTGAGAGCTGTCCCACAATATCCTTTAGACCCTGCAGCTGGTCTTGCACAGCCGCGAGGATGTCAGGATTCACGTCTCCTTGTCTATCCCCTTGTCTGGGGGCTCGTGACCCCCTCCTGGAGGCATGAGAGTCCCCTTCATTCTCGTTCACTCGTTCTGTGGGCTCCTTATTCCTGCCCATGGAGGGACGCTCGTTGCCCTCCTGCAGGGGCACTTCTCTGGCTGGTGGTGGTGGCGGTTGTGCCCTCAGGACAGCCTGGGCTTCTCTGAGGGGAAAGTTTTGTTGTCCGCCCAAAGGGGCTACAACTTGAGTGGCCTGCCCAGAGGGAAAGTACATGGAGTGGAACCTCTCCCATGCTCCCTGGGCCGCCTGAACCTCACACTGGGCATAGAGAGCCCTCAACTGTTGGGTGGTTAGTGGAGGTAACTCCACTCCTTCAATCTCCCTGGGGATCACCACCGGGAGCTGGATCTGACCAGCATGATACGGCTGGACCGGCGGCACCATAACAGACGGGGTGAGGGTATATCCGGGTGGGGGCATCATGTAACCCTGCAATCCGGGATTCACCTGGGGATGGAACCACGGGTTCTGAGCAGGCTGCGGAGGAGCAGAGAGAGAGACTCCTCCAGCGGCGGCGGGAATCGGCAGTGCCGGCGGTGTAGGTGGAGGTACTGAAGACTCTGCTTGCGGAGTCACTCCTGCGGCGGGAGGTGCTCCACCGACGGTGACGGAAGGAGGCGGGGCTCCACCAGTAGCGGTGGAGGGAATAATGATATTGGCATCCTGGGAGGCGTTATCTCCTCCTCCCACAGCTCCAGACCTTGTAGCGACCATGACTGTTAAGGGTAAGAGTGTGCTTGCTTTTCTACCAACAAAAAGAAAGAAAGGGATAGAGAAACGGTTTCCCACAGACGGCGCAAAAATGATGGGTTCAGAATGTGAGGGTCCGAATCCGATCACTTTACGATTTGTAGTTGTGGAGGAAACCACCGAAGCTTCGCCGGAAATGAGAAAGGGGGTTCTACCTGTTGGGACAAGCACAATAAAAGTCAGAAGGCCAAGCTGGGGGAACTGGGGGTGATACCCAGTTTGGCTCTCCGACGCTCAAGTCAGTTCAAGGTATGAAGGAGAAATGTAAGTTCAGTCACAGTTTCAGTGATGAAGAATGTTTACCAGTGTAGAAGATGACTTTAGCTATTTATAGTTGAGGGTCAAGGGCCCTTTGGTCATTTACCTCAAGTGGTCCTGGCCGAATGTTGCCCTATGATCACGTGGCGCCATGAGAGAGAAACCTAGGAGGAATCTTCTGCAAAAGCGGCCAAAAGTTGGTGCTGGCAACAGTGGCAGGTGCGCGGGCATGTACGTTGTGTCAGAGAGCCATTTGGGTGGTTGGTAACGAGGGCTTGAGAGCGCGCTCGTGACAACCTGGAGTATTGGAAGCCAAGATATCCGCTGAGGGGAATGAAGGCTTCAGTTCAAGTGACGAGCCAAAGGGGAGGCCACTCTGAGGGAGTGTGACGCTCGAAGAGGGCTCCCTTGGCGCGTGGACGTGCCAATCACACAGTATGAATGGCGCTCGTGAGAGTGACAGCGCTCGTTGGGCTTAACTCATGAAGAAGGATTGCGCTCGTTGCGCTTAGCGCTCGTGCACTGATGGGTGCAACCTCGGGGAGACAGATGTCATCATCTCGGTGATGCCACGTGTCCTGACGTGGGACGATCGTATTTTGACCCCATCACATATATTGTTTATATATTATTTTTGTGTTTTAATTTTACTTTCTTTTTATTACAAATTTTTAAGGATAAAAAGGATCGTTTATGTGTTATTCTATCGTATACATCTTACAAACTAAGACGTCATGTTCTTTTCTTCCACCTTCACAATATACTTATATTCTAAATTTTTGTTACATTTATTTGTTACTAATTTATAATTTTTTCATTCATTCTTTTATAGATAAAATATCTTCTTTTGAAGATTTTGTTCAAGTATCGATTCTTAAAAGGTAATTTTATACATATTTATGTTCAATGATAATTATGTATTGTTTATATATATATATATATATATTTGTATTATAAATTTTTTCTCCATTTTTTGATACTGATTGTGAGAAGGTAATATTATACATATCTTTGTTCAATAATAATTTATGAATTGTATATATATTCTTTTGGTATTAGCATATTGACCCTACGACGCACGAAAATTTGCGTGCTTCCGGTTCCTTCGATGAGACCGTCGGAATTTGGAATGTCAAGTCTGGCAAATGCACGAAAATACTTCCGGCTCATTCGAACTTTGTTACCTCCGTCCATTTTAATCTTGATGGGTGGATAAGTAGCTATGTTGCACTGACACGGACACGGACACGGCGACACGGACACGACACGACAAAACACGGACACGGCGACACGGATTTTTTCAAAAATTTAGGACACGACACGGCTATATTTTATATAAATAAATATTTTTTATATAAAAATAAAAATATTTTATAACTATAATCTATGTAACATAAAATATTTATAAAAATATATAATATTAAAAACTAAAATAAGTTTTGTTATTTCAATTTTCTCTCCAAAAAATTCAAAAAATATTAAAAAAAGCATAAAAAAATGATCAAATTTGGCCCGCCGTGTCCGACACCGTGTCCCTTTTTTTTTTTTTTTTTTTTTTCCGTACACTCCTTCAGCCGTGTCCGACACGTGTCGGAGCCGTGTCCGTGTCCGACACGTGTCGGACACTGCATGGGCCATTTTTTAGGCGTGTCCGTGCTTTAGAGATAAGTAGTTATGATGAGTTTTAGTAATGTTGTTGTTCTCTTTTTTTTTTTTTTTCTTTCATAATGTTGACAGTTTAATTTGTTTATTTGGGTCATATGATGTATAAAAAATTCCAACTTTAAAAATACAAACAATATATAATAAATCATTAAAAGTTATTTAAATATTCCTTAAAGATAATTTTATTTGTTAATATATGGACATATAAATTTATTTGTATAGTTTTATAATTTTAATTATATATCTTGCAAATTTGAATTATAGAAAGTATTGTATAAAATCGGTTAATAAATTTTAAAATAATTTGAATCATTTTTTCTTTTAAAAACTTATACCTTCAATTGGGATTCGAACCTCCACCCATTTTTTTTTTAAAATTAGAAAACGTGAACCTCCGCCTTATTTTTGGCTTTAGCAATTAAGGTCAACATTTTCATAAAATGTAAATACACAAAGTTTTTCGAAATGGCAAAATGAAGTTGACTTATAGTTTATTAAACTCCAAAAAAATTCTTTAATATTTAAATTTTATTTAGAGTTTTAATTTGTATATTAAAAGTTATTTCATTAGTTATGTTGTGCTATATGAATTTTTAATATTTTTGGATTTTATACTTTTAATATAGCATGTATATTTTATAATATGATAATTTATTATTTTTTATAAAATAAAATCCACATCACTTATGTGATATTTTTTAATATTGAATATGAAGTTTTTTTTAAGAAAAATAGAATTATAAATTTGTATTTCTAAAAAAACAAAAAATAAAAAAAACTATTTACATAAATTTTTTAGGTCTAAAACTCTGGTAAAAATTTAATATCGCTGGGAGTAAAAGTGAATTATTTGCATTTTGGGACCTTATTCTTCGGGAAAAAAATTAAAAGGATAGAACTTTTTAAAAACTGTAGGACAAACAAAAAAAAAAAATCGATCCGTGTTTTGTATACTTTTTGAGGCTTTATGCTAAATGTTTTTTTTTTTTTTAATTTCTTTATTGTCGTTTTTTTGTCATATAAGATCAAGAAATTTATTTTATATTATTATAGTTTATAATATTTATACTTAATATTATATACTAAAACTGTGTATATATAAAAGAAAAAAAGAGATCTTCCTAAAAATGTGACCTAGAAGTTTGTTTCTTCATACTTTAATTATGGGACGACAACTCAATTTCCTAAATGTACCTGATTAAGAATCATATGTTTGAAAAGCAGATGCTATGGCATTCCGGCTACCATCGATAAATTTAACACTATTCAGATCGATACGAATGTAGTTTATCGATCATCCTATATTAATTTAATTAAAAGTCTTATATTCATATTTTTAAAAATAGAAATATTGCCAGTAATCTATTATAGAGAATTTTATATTTTATTGATTCGATCCGTTTACGTGCCAAAATAATGTGATATAGAAAATAAATATATAAGTATAATTGGCATTGTCAATCCAACTTTGACCTTCAAGTATTGCAGCACTAATATTGTGTTGAAAGTTGAAAGTTGGCAGTTGAAAGAGTGGGATTTGTACCACCTAACACCACTATCAGGCCTGTTAATTAGTAAAATTAGGTCTGCAATTATTCTGGAAACCCACTCCTAATATTTTGTATTGGTTCAAAAAAAATATTAATAGTGTGTGAATCTCATACAAAGTTTTTAAGTTGGTGGCTGTGGTGCTATGCACACAATTTGCCCATTGGACCATAGATATGGCTCAATTCTAGTAATTGATACAACCACATATGTTAATGAATTATTACAACAATGGGTCCTCCATTACCTTTATATTTATCAAAAGAAGAATGAATGGTAAGCCATCAACCATTTGCTAATTCATATCAAACGCAGCTACAAACACATTGATATAGACACGACACAATACGTATATAATAAACCAAATGTTTTTTAAAAAAAATTTACATGAGAAGTGTCCGATATAGCGTCTGATATGAATATGATGACACGAATTCTTTTTAAAATTTTTCCAGAGGATATGTATCGACGTTTGATACAAATATCATAGGAAAAATGCGAAAATGTTAAGTTTCCCACATCGAATAATAAAAAATGTTGAGTTCAACATATAATGGCTTAGCAACCCTCCTCTCAACAGCTAGCTTTTAGGAGTGAGTTTGGTCAAGCGCATTATTTATTATGGTATTAGAGCAGGTCCGATTTTAGCTTTGTCTCTCCACCCCGTTAGATGTTCCGATTTCTACAATGTCCACCCTCCAGGTTGGCAACTTCTCCTCAACAGCTAAATTTTGAGGTGAGTAAGGCAAACATGTTATTCAATAAAAACCCGCTCGGTAAATCAGTATATATACATCCCCGGGTTAGGATTTTGCGCGCAGTTATGAGATCCAAGGAGAGGAATTATATTTCTGCTAATGTAATTGACTGGATGTAAACAGATTACACTAAGAAAAGAATAATTAGGTTGTGAATACTGATATATAATTGCATGCATACTTTAAAGAATTTCCAATTTATCAACAATATGGATGTTGAAATCATTGAAATTTATACATAAATTGCCTTAAATATGGAGCATCTTAAAGAGCATTTACGCCTGTTTGAACATGGACAATAAATACAGAAAATTAAACCATATTACTAAATCTGCATGTATTTTATACGCAAGGACTTGACTCAATCGATGCATTAAAGGTGTTCAAACCTCATCAAAATAAGCTGCAAAAAGAACTCAGAAATCTTCTTGTGAAATCCATGCATAGTAAATGACCCCACCATTTTAACCAACTTTCTCCATTATTACACAAAAACCCAATTCAATCTCTCTCCCGCTCTCCTTTAAGATATATATATATATATATATATAGTTGTGGTAGTACTATTTTGACCATGATGGTGGTCCTGCAGGGATGATGTAAAGAGCAGTAATAGTATTAAATGTGGGTTTTTTACAGATTCTTTTGTGCACCATCTGAGGCATGTATTATGATGCAAGAATATTAATCTTCTTTTTAGAGCTGAGGAATATATATAGGGGTTTCTTTTGTCTCTTCGTTTATATACAATTAGTTACTTTTTGTTCTGTGTTTTGTTTAAATAAGGAGTTGAATAGGTGATAATAGTATAAGGATGAGAGCAGCAAGTATGGGCATTGAAGAAGGAGATGGTTTCTCCAAGTTTGATGATGATGGCCGCGTTAGGAGGACTGGTATGGTGTTGTGTTTTAGTTCTTATTTCTTAGTCATCTTCTCTTTCGTTTTTCTTTTTTTGGGGTGGGGGTACATTAATTGGGGACGAAGGGAAGGGAATCTCAGTTTTGTGTTTTATCACCTGTACGTATCACTCGGTTACACTGTTTTATCTCATTTTTATTTGGTCATACAAAAACGAAATAAAAAATGACCGGACGACCCGTCATTCTCAATTTTTGTCTTCATAATAATAGAACTTTTTAGAAATTGATCTTTTTGTTTAATTTCATCCCCTCATTATAAACCGTGTTTTATTACCTGTTTTATTCAGTTATGGTGTTTTATCTCATATTTCATTTGGTAAAAATAAAAATAAAAAATGATCGGACGACCATCATTCTCAATTTTTGCCTTCATAGTAGGACCTTTCAGAAATCGATAATTTTTTTAATTTCATCCCCTCATTTTAAACCGTGGTTTCATTCCCAAATACAATTCTTGAAGGGTTCATATTTGAGTTGGTTAAGTTTTTTTTTTTTTTTTTTTTTTCACATGCAAGAATTTGCATGTTTGTGTGTTAGTTTGGAGATGTGAATTGGAAGATAGGGAATTTTATCGCATAAAAAAGGTAATATCTTTTGGGATATGCCGGAAGATCAGTTTTTTAGATCTGATTCGTGATGAGGAGTTTAAAATTTGATTTGGAATATTTCACCTAAATTAGATTATCCAAAATTATATCTACGCACTAATTGTTCCCCTTCAACTAATTTAAACATTGTCTTATTTGATTCGGCAATTTGCCTAAAACATAAAATAACGAACATTTGCACCTATAAACAGATATGTTATGATTCCAGTTTTATTGAAAATAATTGGAAAACCAACCACGATCCAATTCAAAAAGTTAATAATAACAAGAACAATTAATTTAAACATTATTTTATTTTCTAACTGGAAATTTTTTTATTTAATTTTTTGTGTTGTGTAATTAGGTACAACGATGACGGCAAGTGCTCATATAATTACCGCAGTAATTGGGTCGGGCGTATTATCTCTTGCATGGGCCATAGCCCAATTGGGCTGGATTGCTGGGCCCATTGCTCTCTTTTCCTTTGCTGTTATTACTTGGTTTACTTCCATCCTATTGGCTGACTGCTACAGGTCCAACGATGGCAAGAGGAATTATTCATATATTGAGGTTGTCACGTCCCATTTAGGTAATCTATATATAATCTATACTATATTAAAAAGAAACCCTCTTTTCACTCACAAACGACAGTTTGTGACACCAAGACACCAATTTTTTGGTGTTACCTATTATACCCTTAATTTTATCAATTAAAGTACATATGGTTCAAAGGGTATTTTAGAAATTTTATTTTGAGAAGTTTCACACAATCATAACTCCTCAACTCCAATTTTCTAACTTCTTTTCTCAACTTATTAGTAACTTCCTCTCTAACTCACCGTCTCAACAACTGCTTCGAATTCAAAGAATATATATATTTTGGTTGCTTTCGTTCTATAAATCATATTAAAAATATATATATATTCTGAAAAAGCAATAGAATAAGTAGAAGTTCTTATTAACTTTTTCTTTTTCCTTCAATCAGTACTTGGTAGAAGGGAAGGGGAATTACTAAATTAGTGGGGCACATAAAATCAATGAAGATTTCTTTATCCGTATGTTTCCCTATTCTATTTGTTTTTGTTCTGTTCTATTTTGCTTTTGGTTGTAAATTTGAATAAATTTGTTTTTTTTAATTTTTTCTTATATCTAATTTAAACTAAATAATTAATTTTATTAAGAATTCGTTTTCCACGCAGGGACTGCGTGCCACAGTGACTAGTTGTTTTTAAATTGAAAGTGTATTTATTAATTATATTATTTGATAGATTTTTTGAATGTAAATTAACAGTATTTTAACGTCTAGACCCTTTATGAGATTGGGTAATTACAATTCGTACTCACTTAAATGAAAATATTACGCAACCTCCCTTCTAAGTTTGAAAAATTACAAATGAACCCATTCCAATTGGATTTTTTGCGATTTTTTTTTTTGAACTGATTATATTTCATCACTAATTAGTTTCTCATTGCTAATTGGGGGGAAAAAAAGTCATTGTGAATATCAATTTGTAAAAGAATCATTTGTTGGTCCTCCAAAAAACTTCGTAAATTAACTGTCTGTCATTTGAAAATGATGTGTGAATTGTTATGAGAAACTAATTAGTTATGAGATATAGCCAATTCAAAAATGATTTTGCAAAAAATCCAATCAGAATGGGTTTATTTGTAAATTTTCAAACTTAGAAGGGTAGGTTGTGTAATATTTTCATCTAAAGGGGTATAAGTTGTAATTATCCAATCTCAAAGGGGGTGCAGATGTAAACAACCCATTAAATTAAAGGTCTATAGTAACATCTTATTTTGAATTTCGATGTTTATAGCGGATTCGATAACTCAGTATTAATTACACTGTAATGATATTAAATCCATCCTACAATGTGTGTATTTTAGAGAAAATGATCATTTAAATTTAAACGAATTAAAATCGGGTTAGAATTTTTTTTAACAACTCTAAGGAAAGACACATAGAAAAAGCCTGTTGAGGAGAAGTTTAATATTTGTCGTTTCGAACCCAATTAAATAGAATATAAAAAGAAACAAGGGTTTTAGTAACTTCTTGTTTTAAATTTTTCGATGTGTACGGCGAGTCAAATAATATCGGATTTGATCGAATCGGTATTGATTACATTGTAGTTATATTAAACCTACTACACAACTTGTATGTTTTAGGGAAAATGATAGATATATATGATGAAAAATTCAAGCTATAATTAATTCATTTTCTTGTAAGTATGAGGAAAACCACTTAGAAATTGACAATCTCTGTGTCACAACCTTTGCAGGAGGGCTGAAGTACCAGCTTTGTGGGATAGCTCAATATAGCACTCTTGTTGGTGTAACTATTGGATACTCAATCACAACCTCTAGTAGCATGGTGTGAGTACAAAAGAATAATATTTCAAGAAATAGATATATTACATCTACTTCTCATATCAGATAGATATAATTATAAGGATACTCGACATTTAGATATAATTACACGTACACCCTACTTAAAGAACTTCAATTACACATCCTTCAAATAAAATGGCCCATTTTTTTTTTTAACGTAATTACATATTTCATATGACGGCGGGGGTTATGTGTAATTAAAATTCTCTAAGTAAGGTGTACGTGTAACCGTATATACCACTTGTAGTTACCTTGTTGAATTTTGGGTGTTAAATGTAATTAATGCAAAAGGTTGTTAACACACATATTACTGAAAAGTGATTATTGTAACTGATCAGGGCTATCAAGAGATCAAACTGCTTCCACAAGAGAGGCCATGAAGCTGGTTGTCATATGTCCAACAATCCATTCATCATCACTTATGGACTCATACAGATCATTTTGTGTCAAATACCAAACTTCCACAAGCTCTCAATGCTCTCTGTTATTGCTGCTATAATGTCCTTCGCTTACTCCTCCATCGGGCTTGGCCTGTGCGTCGCCAAGATTGCAGGTCATCACCAAACTATTCGATTTTCTTAAATTATTGCGTGGTGTTCGATTTTTGGTTTTTATGTTACATGCTCAATATGATTACCATAAAGCAAGAGATACATGATGAGCAATATTTTGATCATGTAGAAGGAGGCAATGCTGAGACTAGTCTCACAGGAATACCTATTGGAGAGAATATTTCAAGCATGGACAAGATGTGGAACACTTTCTCTGGACTTGGAAACATTGCATTTGCCTTTGCATTCTCTCTTGTCCTTGTTGAGATACAGGTAAAACCAATTTCAAGATTTTAAGACAATGAAGATATATACACTTGCCATCTGATGGATCACTGAGTAGAACGACGAACTATAATAAGCGTAACCATATAACAGGATACGCTGAAAGAAGGAGTCCAAGAGATCAAATCGATGAAACTAGCCACTACCATTGGGATATCCGTCTCCAGCTTTTTCTACATGCTATGTGGGATACTAGGATATGCTGCATTTGGGAACAACGCGCCCGGAAACTTCCTAACCGGTTTTGGCTTCTATGAACCCTTCTGGCTCATAGATTTAGCCAATTTGTGCATTGTAATTCATCTTGTTTGTGCTTATCAGGTAAAGAAAACTTCTCCGGCCATTCATGAGATATCATCGACCGACCACTTAATCTAAAAGCTTAACCTATCATACACGAAAGAACTATCAAATACTCAATAGTTAACACTCGTTTTAACCTCTAACAACGATCTTCCTTTTTTCCTTTTTCCGCAGGTATTTTGCCAACCGATATTCGGGTTGGTCGAGAGCTGGATCGAAGAAAAATGGGGAGGGAGTAAGTTCATCACGAAAGAGTACCGTATTAGCAGATTGAACCTGAACTTGTTCAGGCTTGTCTGGAGAACTACTTATGTGATATTCACAACAGCTTTAGCAATGTTGCTTCCATTCTTCAATGACTTCGTGGGGCTTCTTGGATCTGTCGCATTCTGGCCACTCACTGTATATTTCCCTATAGAAATGTACATTGCAAGATATAAGATACCCAAGTTCTCATTCACCTGGATTTGGATGCAAATACTCAGTGGTATTTGTCTCATCATATCACTTCTTGCAGCTGTTGGATCTGTTCAAGGGCTCGTGAAATCAGTCCGATTATTCAAGCCGTTTCAATCTGTTTCTTGAAACTCAAATTGTGGTTAAATTGTTGTTTTCTGAGTATGAATGTTGGAAGACTGTATACGCTGCTGGTCGTTTCATTAATTTGATCGATGTCTTGTCCCCGACGCAATTGTTTGTTGCTTGAACAAACTAGTCTAGAAATAGAATTTCAAGGATTTGCAGATAAATATCTCATTAAAGCTCTAAATTGTTCGAATTACACAAACTTCTCTGAAACTTCTTCGGCATACCTTAGGCTTCGGCATACAATTTTTTTTTGAACTCCCTACGTAAAAAATATTGGACATAATATCCGATATAATACGAATACAACCGATATGAATTTTTTTCTTGAATTTCTCACATGAGCGACTGACACGAATTTTTTCTTGAAATTCTCTTCATTAGGAATGACATAACACGACACGACACGACATGACACGAATCTAAATTTGATATCCAGAGCCCCGATATGAAACGGGTCAATCCTCCCAAATCCTTAAACCCTCCCAAAATTACATCCTCGTTGAAGATAAGCCTCTGTCAATTTTCTCTCTCTTCTCCTCCGCCATGTCCCTCCTCCTCCGCTCCCTCCCCACCAACAATTATATATAGTGAATATTAGTCCCGATAGATCACTGATTAGTGACTTATAATGTGGCCATTAAAATTAATAGGAAAAAACTTGTTTGTTTGTTTTTCAATAACAACAAATATGTTTATAGATTATGCAAACAGATCAAGTACAAGTATCATTTAATAGAATTATAACTATAAATTACGTGGTTTAATAAAAAATTTGAATTAAACTATCAATGAGGAAGATATTGTTATATCATATGATATATAATATTTATTATAAATTTCTACCAAAAAGATATATAATATCTATTATAAATGTAAATATGTGTATATTGTGGTATTTAATAAATGTATAGTTATTTCTTATACCTTTAAGTAGACTTGTAACTAATATATTATAATATTTTAAGATAATGGATCACTTTATCTAATACATCATATAATATATAATATCTACCATTAATTGTGAGTGTTTATATATTATAACCATATATTATATGGTTGTGACACTCCGTTTTATCGTCGTACACGTACGCACACTACGCGAGGATGTGGATCCTGACGTCATAGGTGTTACAATTTAATACACTTTTCCATATTACATTATTAATGAGAGTAATGTATTATTTTCTGACCAAAAAAAAAAGAGAGTAAGGTATTATTTATCATATGGCATATAATAACTATCTTACGTGTAAACATGAAAGTGTAAACATCCATATATTATAGTATGTAATAGACATATAATCATCTATTATAACATTTAATATACTTGTAACTATATATTATACTATTTGAGATATATAATAGATCACTTATATGATCTATTATATCATATAATATATAATATCTATCATAAATGCAAATATTTGTATAATAAGATATTTAATTGACTTACATTAATTATATCGATCATATTGAGATTATAATTAGCTTACACTCACATATATTATCATTTGTTATATGTCAAATTCTTAATATGACGTGTACGTTAAATAATATCATATACCTATAAATGTGTAACATCTTAATTTGTTATGTAAGTTATGTCTTACGGGACATAACTTTTAAACTATATTACATAGTTTTAAGTAATTAGAAATATATCAATAATTATTAATTAATATTATTATGATATGATCGTATACACAATATTTATAATTAATTAACTTGATACATGTTATAACATATATTACCATGTTAAAAATAAAAAAAATTTAGCGACCGATTTTACAATCGAAAAGGATGATTTGTCAATAGAAAATGCTTTTTGCAACCGAATTGTAATAAAATTGCAACCCATTTTTTAAAATTATTTTCATTACTTATATTTTTATAAAAAATTACCATTCCTATGGATAAAAAATTATTGCAACCGGAATTCGGTTGCAAACTTCCGATAAATATAATTAAATTGGATCACATTTTGCAACTCAATTTTCGGTTGCAAAAAAATATATTTCGGATTATATTTTCTTATTTTGCGACGGAAATTTCGGTCGCAAAATTAGCATTTAAAAAAAAAAAAAAAAACCTAAATCAGCAACTGAAATTTGGGTTGAAATTTTTTTGGAAACTAATTTAGCAACCCAGAATTCGGTTGCAAATATTTTGGCTTCTTTGCAACTGAATTAGTAACCGATATTCGGTTGCAGAAAGTTTGCAACCGAATTAGTAACTGAAGCTTCTGTTGCAAATATGTTAAGATAATGTTGACTGTTGGCCATTTTTTGCAGCAGAAATAGTAACCGAAACTCGGTTGGAAATATTTAGCAACCGAATTAGCAACCAAATTCTCGAATTGGTCAAATCTGCAACCAAAATTTTCTGTTGTGAATTTTCGGTTGCTAAACCCATGTTTTCTAGTAGTGGTAGAGAGTTTTTCTCTCAAAGCAAGGAATCAAATAGCTAAAGGGATAAGAATTCTATTCATAAAGGATATGGAGTTCGAACCCTTAGCTATATATACAAGGGGTTCGAACCCCTTGAGAGATTTATAGCAAAAAAATCTCCTTCTCCTAATTACATCACACAAACCCTAGAGCCTAAACACTAAACATAGAACTCTAGATTTGCCGCTTGAAGAGTGTTTGTGGGTGGCTCAAACGTGTCAAGAAAGATTTAATTAATTAAGTTGTTGAATGTCTACGAATTTGGAAATAAAAATTGCAAGATTCGATCTTCTTTTGGAAAAAAAAATTTTTCCTCTGTTTCGTTTTTCCCAACAGCAACCTCACCTCAACAACCCAATTTGGCAACTTACGATTTCTACAATGTTCAAGACTCTCAGTAAATCAGTATATATACATCCTCGGGTTAGGATTTTGGGCGCGGGGATGAGATCCAAGGAGAGGAATTATATTTATGCTAATGTAATTGACTGAATGTAAACAGATTACACTAAGAAAAGAATAATTAGGTCGTGAATACTGATATATAATTGCATGCATACTTTAAAGAATTTCCAATTTATCAACATGGATGTTGAAATCATCGAAATTTATACATATACTGCCTCAAATATGGAGCATTTTAAAGAGCATTTACGCACTGTTTGAACATGGACAATAAATCCAGAAAATTAATCCATATTACTAGATCTGCATGTATTTTATACGCAGAGACTTGACTCAATCGATGCATTAAAGGTGTTCAAATTAACCTCATCAAAATAAGCTGCAAAAAGAACTCAGAAATCTTCTTGTGAAATCCATGCATAGTAAATGACCCCACCATTTTAACCAACTTTTCTCCATTATTACACAAAAACCCAATTCAATCTCTCTCCCCCTCTCCTTTAAGACATATATATATATATATATATACAGTTGTGGTAGTATTATTTTGACCATGATGGTGGTCCTGCAGGGATGATGTAAAGAGCAGTAATAGTATTAAATGTGGGTTTTTTACAGATTCTTTTGTGCACCATCTGAGGTCTGTATTACGATGCAAGAATATTAATCCTCTTTTTAGAGCTGAGGAATATATATAGGGGTTTCTTTTGTCTCTTCGTTTATATATATACAATTCCTTACTTGTTGTTCTGTGTTTTGTTTGAATAAGGAGGAGTTGAAGGTGAGGTGATAATAGTATAAGGATAAGAGCAGCAAGTATGGACACTGAAGAAGGAGATGGTTTCTCCAAGTTTGATGATGATGGCCGCGTTAAGAGGACTGGTATGGTACTCTTGTGTTTTAATTCTTATAATTTCTTATTCTTCTTTTCTCTTTTTTCTTGGGTGGGGTACATTAATCGGGTACAAACGGAAGGGATTGCTTAGATAGAGTTTGATCGAGTTTCAATTTTGTGTTTTATCACTTGTTTCATTCAGTTATCGTGTTTTATCTCATGTTTCATTTGGTCATACAAAAACGAAATAAAAAATGATCAGGTGACCCATCATTCTCAATTTTTGTCTTCATAGTAGAACGTTTTAGAAATCGATTATTTTTTTAATCTCGTCCCCTCATTGTAAACCGTGGTTCCGTTCCCAAATACAATTCTTGAACGGTTCATTGTATATTTGAGGCTTTTTTTCTTTGGGGGGGTTTTACGTGCAAGAATTTGCATGTTTGTTTGTTAGTTTGGAGAAGTGAATGGGAAGATAGGAATTTTATTGCATAAAAAAGGTTATATCTTTTGGGATATGTCCGAAGATCAGATTTTAGATTTGATTTGATTTGAAGCACCTACAAATATATATGTTCTAACTGGAAATTTTTTATTTAACTTTTTGTGTGGTGTAAATTGTAATTAGGTACAACGATGACGGCAAGTGCTCATATAATTACCGCAGTAATTGGGTCGGGCGTGTTATCTCTTTCATGGGCCATAGCCCAATTGGGCTGGGCTGCTGGGCCCATTGCTCTCTTTTCCTTTGCTGTTATTACTTGGTTTACTTCCATCCTATTGGCTGACTGCTACAGGTCCAATGATGGCAAGAGGAATTATTCATACATTGAGGTTGTCAGGTCCCATTTAGGTAATCTATATATAATTGCTTTTAAATTGAAAGATATTATTTGATAGATTTTTTGAATATACATTAAAGGTTTTTAGTAACTTCTTGTTTTGAATTTGATGTTTATAGTCGAGTCGGTATTAACAACGCTGTAATGATATTAAATCCGTAGATTTAAAAAAAAAAAATGATCGATCATTATATTGATGGTTTTAATTATTTAAATTTAAACGGATTAATTAAAATCGGGTTAGAATTATTTTTAATAATTTTAAGGAAAAACACAGAGAAATTGACCATCTTTGTGTTGTGTGACACCCTTTGCAGGAGGGCTGAAGTACCAGCTTTGTGGGATAGCTCAATACAGCACTCTTGTTGGTGCAACTATTGGATACTCAATCACTACTTCTAGTAGCATGGTGTGAGTACAAAAACAATACTATTTCATAAATATAGATATATTACATCTACGTACTACCTCCCATATAAGACGAGATAATTATAAAGATACCCGACATTTAGATATAATTACACTTACACCCTACTTACAAAACTTCATTCACACATCCTTTAAATAAAATGCCCCATTTTTTTAAACGTAATTATATATTTCATATGACGGCCGGGGTTACGTGTAATTAAAATTCTCTAAGTAAGGTGTATGTGTAATTGTATATACCTGAATTTTTGGGTGTTAAATGTAATTAATGCAAACACACATAGTACTGCAAAAGTGATTATTGAAACTGATCGATCAGGGCTATCAAGAGATCAAACTGCTTCCACAAGAGAGGCCATGAAGCTAATTGTCATATGTCCAACAATCCATTCATCATCACTTATGGACTCATACAAATCATTTTGTGTCAAATACCAAACTTCCACAAGCTCTCAATGCTCTCTGTTATTGCTGCTATTATGTCCTTCGCTTACTCCTCCATCGGGCTTGGTCTGTGCGTCGCCAAGATTGCAGGTCATCACCAAACTATTTGATTTTATTAAATTATCATGCGGTTATGTTTTATGCTTGATATGATTACCATAAAGCAAGAGATGAATGATAAGCAATATTTGATCATGCAGAAGGAAAGCATGTTGAGACCAGTCTCACAGGAATACCTATTGGAGAGAATATGTCAAGCATGGACAAGATGTGGAACACTTTCTCTGGCCTTGGAAACATTGCATTTGCCTTTGCATTCTCTCTTGTCCTTGTTGAGATACAGGTAAAACCAATTTCAAGATTTTAAGACAATGAAGATATATACACTTGCTATCTGATGGATCATTAAGTAGAACGACGAACTATAATAAGCGTAACCATATAACAGGACACGCTGAAAGAAGGAGTCCAAGAGATCAAAGCGATGAAACGAGCCACCACCATTGGAATATCTGTCGCCAGCTTTTTCTACATGCTATGTGGGATACTAGGATACGCTGCATTTGGGAACAACGCGTCCGGAAACTTCCTAACCGGTTTTGGCTTCTATGAACCCTTCTGGCTCATAGATTTAGCCAATTTGTGCATCGTGATTCATCTTGTTTGTGCTTTTCAGGTAAAGAAAATTTCTCCGGCCATTCATGAGATATCATTGACTGACCACTTAATCTAAAAGCTTAACCTATCATACACGAAAGAATTGTCAAATACTCAACAGTTAGCGCTCGTCTTAACCTCTAACGACGATCTTCCTTTTTTCCTTTTTCCGCAGGTATTTTGCCAACCGATATTCGGGTTAGTCGACAACTGGACCAAAGAAGAATGGGGAGGGAGTAAGTTCATCACAAAAGAGTACCGTATTGGCAGATTGAACCTGAACTTGTTCAGGCTTGTTTGGAGAACTATTTATGTGATATCCACAACAACTTTAGCAATGCTGCTTCCATTCTTCAACGACTTTGTGGGGCTTCTTGGATCTGTCGCATTCTGGCCACTCACAGTATATTTCCCTATAGAAATGTACATTGCAAGATATAAGATACCCAAGTTCTCATTCACCTGGATTTGGATGCAAATACTTAGTGGCATTTGTCTCATCATATCACTTCTTGCAGCTGCTGGATCTGTTCAAGGGCTCGTGAAATCAGTCCAATTATTCAAGCCGTTTCAATCTGTTTCTTGAAACTCAAATTGTGGTTAAATTTTTGTTTTCTGAGTATGAATGTTGGAAGATTGTATACGATGCTGGTCGTTTCGTTAATCCGATGGATGTCTTGTTTTCCGATGCAATTGTTTGTTGCTTGAACAAACTAGTCTAGAAATAGAATTTCAACGATTTTGCAGATAAACATATCATTAAAGCTATAAATTGTTTGAATTACACAAACTTCTCTGAAACTTCTTCGGCATACCCTCAGACTTGGCCTAATGCACGCTATCGTAGTCGTAAGTTTAAATTCAAATATTGATCGATGAATTTTAGAAGAAAAATGAGTCCCCTTTTCATAAAAGAATATCGACCATATAATCGAAATGCATCAATGCAGACGTAATGTGAAATTCTTTGAAGGGAGGTTTTATTAATATAGAAATCTTTCAAGGGAAGTCTGTGTAATTACATTAAATTAAATCTCAGAATACAAAATGCTAATTACCCGTTTTATGCACGGATACGAATACGAGACACCAAACAATTCAGATACGATTGGTATAAATTTTTTCTTGAATTCTCTATGTGAAGAGTGTCACACACGATGTCCGATAATACGAATACAACCCACATGAATTTTTTTTCTTAAATTTCTCACATGAGCGGCTGATATGAATTTTTTCTTGAAATTCTCTTGATTAGGAATAACATTATGCGATAAGACATAACACGACAAAAATAATTTTGTGCATCTAAATTTGATATCCGGAGCCCCGATATGAAACGGGGCAAACCTCCCAAATCCTTAAACCCTCCCAAAATTACATCCGCATTGAAGATAAGCCTCTGTCAATTTTCTCTCTCTCCTCCTCCGCCATGTCCCTCCTCCTCCGCTCCCTCCCCGCCGTCGCCCTCCGCGCCAAATCCTCCATTCCGGCGGGGCTTCCACTTCTTTTCGTCGCCTTCCGCCGCCCCAATTTGAATCCAAGCAAACTCTTCCGCAACCGCGCTTTTGCCTCCATTAGTGCCTCTTCAGAAACTCTTAGTGTCCCCACTCCCAAACAGAGCACTCCGTCGTCGCTTGACACCAACGAGAATACCCTCGAATGGGTGAACCGCACCGCTTTCTGCGGCGAATTGTCCGAACCGGACGTTGGCAAGCGGGTCCGCCTCTGCGGGTGGGTGGCGCTCCACCGTGTCCACGGCGGTCTCACTTTCCTCAGTCTCCGCGACCATACGGGAATCATTCAGGTTTCTTTTTCCGACCGCCCCATTTTCTTTCTGAATGCTTCTTTTATTGTTTGATCATGACTCATGAGGTTTGTATTGGATGATTCTTCTCGCTATTTTGTTGGGTTGATGATCAGGTAACTACGCTTCCTGATGAGTTTCCTGAGGCTCATTCGATTGTGAATGACTTGAGGATTGAGTATGTTATTGCTGTTGATGGCGTGGTTCGGCTAAGGCCAGCTGAATCCATTAATAAGAAAATGAAGACTGGCTTCATAGAGGTAAATCTTCATAAAATGTTCTCAGATAAGTTACTGTTTGCAAATTGGGATAGTGCTTCTAACGGAGCATTCGAAAGACGTTACCTGTGTGTGCTGTGCCTTGATGATCAAGAAATTGTGATGGAGTTCACTAGTGAACATTTCTGGCACTGCATTTATCTACTAAAATGGCAAAGTTGTTATATCCTAATGTGTGTGTGGGGTGGGGGGTTAAGTGAAGTCGAAAGGATATGAACTGTTTGAGGATCTAAACCTTGAAAACAATTGTAACTGATCTACTATGAGTACTCATTCATTTTCCGATCCTGGTTGTGCACGCAGGTTGCTGCAGAGCATGTTCATGTGTTGAACGCTGTGAAATCTAAGTTGCCATTTCTGGTTACAAGTTCTGACGAGGCAAAAGATTCAACCAAAGAGGAAATTAGACTGAGGTAACACGTGGAACAGTTTTCTCTAAAAACCAGTTATTTGGAATGCGTAGATTGCATCACTTTAGTCCTGGCCAGTTCCTATGCTTGTTTCATTTTTCTTTCTCAAAAAAACATTTAATTATGAAGTATGAGATTTTAATGTGTAAATTTCATTTAAGTAAATATGTTTTCAGGGTTCAATAATCACTGCAGTTATTAAGTAACTAAATTAACTAAAAGCTTGGCTTACGTTTCAGGTACCGCTGCCTTGACTTACGGCGCCCTCATATGAACTCCAATATAATGTTGCGCCACACAATGGTGAAACTGATTCGTAGATACCTAGAAGATGTTCATGGTTTTGTTGAGGTATTAACTTAGTTTGTTAGTTCCTATTAATGCTGTAATTAGCTTATTAACAGAGAAAGGAAAACACAAGTATTGCCCCTATATTTAAATAGAATTCCTTTTGTTGATCCTGACCTTTTAATGGTTGAAAGGTAGATTGAGACTCCAATTCTATCTAGATCTACTCCAGAAGGTGCGAGGGATTATTTAGTGCCATCGAGAATTCAGGTATCTCTTTCTAGTTTTAGCGAATGCATATATTTGTTTTGTATTTACCTTATCCAGTTTGTTGTTTACAAATGATTGTTGTTGCATTTTATTTTGTGTATGCTTTATTATTTTACTCGTTTGCATAGTCAAGGTAAAAAATGATCGACTCTGTGATATAACTTGCTATGTATATTGGTTTTGCTTCTGCACAAAAGTATTACCTTTTCGGAGTACTGCTTATCACATAATGAGAATTATTTATCAAGTAATGTTTTTGGTATCAAGACAATGAATTTACTTATTCTTCACACGAATCTGTTGGTGCTGCGATTTTCTGAATGGAATGAAGGTCTGATGATCGGTTCTTCTCTATGAAGCCTGGAACATTTTATGCTTTGCCTCAAAGCCCCCAGCTGTTCAAGCAGATGCTAATGGTTTCTGGTTTTGATAAATATTATCAAATTGCAAGGTAATTCAATTCTTGGTTGCCTAATCAAGGTCATTTTGGTTTGGCGATCCAGATTTCCAAAAACATGATTTTTTATTTTCTTTTATTGGAGAATAACACATTGAATTTTGCTCTCATTCTCATTAGGACATGTTTGTCTAACATGAAAAGCATAATACAAATTTATATTTGTTCTTGCATTTCAGATGTTTCAGAGATGAAGATCTAAGAGCAGATAGGCAGCCTGAATTTACTCAACTGGATATGGAAATGTCATTCACTCCTTTGGAGGACATGCTGAAGCTCAATGAAGATTTGATTAGAAAGGTTAGTGAGGGGGGGAAAAAAGTTTCTTACCGTAAGCTTGAATTACAATCCGTTTGTTATATTCTACCGTTGCTGATATACCCATAGACTGTTTCTTCCTATTATATTGAACTAATAAGAGTTGTTGCAGGTTTTCCTTGAGATCAAAGGAGTTGAACTACCGAACCCTTTTCCAAGGCTCACATATGCTGAAGCTATGAGCAGATATGGTTCAGACAGACCAGATACGCGTTTTGATCTCGAACTGAAAGATGTATTAATCTCTTCTTTTGGCTCATGGAATTAATTTTTTATGCTAACCAGCTAACTTGGTGAACTTACGGGATATGATGAATATTTAGTACATCTATTTTCTGGTGTTTTCTGAATAATATTTCATTTTTGTCTAGCTTTTGATGAAATTGTGTTCTACTTGCAGGTATCTGATATTTTCAGGAATTCTTCCTTCAAGGTTTTTGCAGATACCTTGTCCAATGGGGGTATTATAAAAGCAATATGTGTCCCCTCAGGAGCCAAAAACTATTCAAATAGTGCCCTTAAAAAGGGTGATATTTACACCGAAGCTATTAAATCTGGAGCTAAGGTTTTGCCTTTCTTGAAGGTCTCCGAGAATGGTAATGAAGATACATCCCGGACATTACATGTTCTAACAAAGGTTGTCAGTTGTCCTGCTCACATGGTGTAATGTACTATTTCAGGCAACCTTGAAGGGATTCCTGTTCTTGTATCAAGTTTGGACAAACCCGAGCAAGATCATTTACTGAAAATACTATCTGCTAATTCTGGTGATTTAATACTCTTTGCTGTGGGAAACCATTCATCAGTTAATAAAACATTAGATCGGCTTAGGCTGCATGTAGCACATGAGTTGGGCTTAATTGATCATGTAAGTTGTTGGCTTAAAATTGATTTTCATCTTACATTAGTTTAACGAAACATGATTTTGTTAACGCTTTTCTTCACTGTGGTTGTCAGTCGAGACATTCAATCCTCTGGGTTACTGATTTCCCAATGTTCGAGTGGAATGAGTCAGAGGAAAGACTTGAGGTTTGTGCAGTTTTTATATTTTATCTTGATTTTCAAAATTTCCAATGTTCATTTTAGTGGATATATCTGAAAACATCTTTTGGTATGAATTAGAACTGTTATTCGTATAAATTACTTCTGTATGAAATTGTTGTTATTACACTTTGTTAGGCCTTGCATCATCCATTCACAGCTCCGAATCCTAATGATATGAATGACCTTGCCTCTGCCCGTGCCTTAGCTTATGACATGGTCTACAATGGTGTTGAGGTAAATGAAGTCTATTTTTACTTCTGTCATAGTTTTTAGAATGGCAAGTACAATACTTACTTAAAGATGTGGTTTACTGTCCACCTGCTAGATCGGTGGAGGAAGCTTGAGAATTTACAAGCGGGAGGTACAAGAAAAGGTCTTGGAAATTGTTGGTATTTCCCCACAGCAGGTAATCCAGATCTTTGTGCTCCCACCAAATGCCCCTTATAACCTGAAGTCTTTTGGTTACGTGCGTGCAAAAATTTTTGCTGTCAAAAAAGTTAAATTGCCTAGAACTTAGAAAGGGCACCTTGGGTGCTACTAGGGTATTTTTGGCGGAAGCAGCTAAAGAAACACTCGGTTTTGGTTTGGCCAAGCTACAAGCATAAAACCACTTTTCTGTTGAAGTGTACAAAGCGATTCCTATGTTTTTTCATGCAGGCTGAAGCAAAGTTTGGTTACCTTTTGGAGGCTTTGGACATGGGTGCTCCTCCGCATGGTATTGAATGAATGCTTTTGTTTTTAGAATGTAGGAAATTTTAAGTACTACATGAAACTATTTGCATTTGATATGTTAGTTTTTACGATGGTGAGGATTTCTGACTGGTATTGTTTCTGTGCAGGAGGAATTGCTTACGGTTTGGATCGTTTGGCAATGCTATTGACGGGCTCGAATTCCATTAGGGATGTTATTGCTTTCCCCAAGACAACTACCGCCCAATGTGCTCTTACACGCGCACCCTCTGATGTGGATCCTCAGCAGCTGAAGGATCTCGCTTTTCAGACAAAATCAAGTTCTTGAAAACATTGTTCGACCATGTCTAGTTTTGTCCTAAGAAACAATGATGAGGGCGGTGACGGAGGTGATAACGACTTTGTAACATAAATTTTGAATTGAATATAGCTTGCACGTGAATGTACACTAGCATGAACACATTCTTGGAACAATCTATTAAATTAATAAGCTTATGGCTTGTGCAGAATATTGTTAGGGTAATGGTTCTTTTGATGTGTAATCATGCTTGAAAAATGTTCTTGCCTTTATAGGCTGATACCCACTTTGCAAAAGTGCAATTTTCGAGTAATTTAACGTTGTCTCCTGACTTATTCTCGCAAGTTATGATGCGTCGATACTTCTAAAAATATCATTTTGTTGTGTAGGATATTTGTGTTCAATATTGCTCATGTGAAAAATTTAAGAAAAAGTTCATATCTCCGTATGAGTGTTGTTATATCTATATTCGTGCATCATAACTTGTAAGTCTATAACCTATTTGCTTTTATGAAGTATTTGAATTTCTTTATTTGAAGGGGTATTTTTTGAATAGTACTGAGTTGAAAAAATATTGGTGAAATTTTAATTTTAGTGCACTGTTCATGTGCATAGTTTAAAAATAGTGTATTTTTCCAGAATATTTTAATTCTGGTGTAAGACGCGTTTTGGAAAAACGTCTTCACTATTCATATGATGAAGACGTTTTTCAAGAAAACATCTTCAATAGAATTTCTCGTTGACCAAATTATTTGGGCTCAGGGACGATAAATATTGAAGACGTTTTTCTTTTTCAAGAAAACGTCTTCACTAGTGAAGACGTTTTCTTGAAAAACGTCTTCAATAAACGGCGAAATTAATTACAGAGAGTCTGGGTTCTCTGCAGCAGAGAACCCTAAATTCAAACACTGCGCGAGAAAGGGGATTAATGGGCGGATTTTTAGTGAAGGGAAGATAACGGATAAGATGGGTTTTGTGAAAAATTCGTTGGATAACTTATCTGAATAGGCCTTCATCTGAGTTAGGTTTAATTATCTTTAATATAATTAAAGTTTAAAAACTAATAAAAAATAAAAATTATAAAATATGAGAAAAAAATATATATATATATATAATAAACCAAAGCGGTTAGTTTCTCACATAGAAAATAGTTAAAATATAAATTAAAAAATATTTGGTAAAAAAAAAAAAAAGAATATAAAAGAAGAGAATAGAATTATAAAAGTAAGTTGAGAGAAAAGTGGAGTTGAAACACGTTTTGGATGTGATGAAAAAATAAATTAATTAATTAAATAAAAAAAATTAAAGACCAATCCAAGAGACCACATTTGCCTCTCGCGCTTAATATATAGTATAGATAACCCAACTATGTTCGTCTCATACTATGCTAATTTAATTAGTTATGATTTTTGAAATTTAATAATTATTAGTGACATATAAATTTTAATGTTATGTATATTATTGATTTGATTCGGAATAATAATTAAATGATAATTAGAGAAAGAAACATTAATTAATTTCGCAGCTTAATAAAATATGAGAAAAAAATAAAAATATATTTCGTAAATGATAATTTAGGGTTCTCTGCAGCAGAGAACCCAAACTCTCTGTAATTAATTTAGCCGTTTAATGAAGACGTTTTTCAAGAAAACGTCTTCAATATTTATAGTCCCTCAGCCCAAATAATTTGGTCAACGAGAAATTCTATTGAAGACGTTTTCTTGAAAAACGTCTTCATCATATGAACAGTGAAGACGTTTTTCCAAAACGCGTCTTACACCAGAATTAAAATATTCTGGAAAAGTACACCATTTTTAAACTAGGCACATGAACAGTGCACTAAAATTAAAATTTCACCAAAAATATTTGTTTACTTCCCATTTTCAAAAAAATTTTCGTTTGCTCCCCAGATGAGAGGCAAAATGTTTGTTTACTCTCTATTTTTTACAAACGTGGTATAAAAATTCGAGGATCACGTAACTAAATCCCCAAATATTGTATATTTTTCGCCATATCATGTATATACATCATATTACAAAAAATATACAATTTGGGGATTTAGTTACGTGATCCTTGAGTTTTATACCACGTTTGTAAACATTTGGGGATTTAGTTACGTGATCCTTGAGTTTTATACCACGTTTGCAAAAAATGTAGAGCAAATAAACATTTTGTCTCTTATTTGGGGAGCAAACGCAAATTTTTTTGAAAATGGGGAGTAAAAACAAATTTGAGTCCCCATTTGGGGATTTTTCGCACATTTCCCGTTATTTGAAAGAGATTATAGGTTATTATTATTATATAATTTTTAAGCTTGAAGAATCTCAACCCGACCCGACCCCATCCTTAGATATATTGTTCAGACTTGATTCGACTCGGCTAGATTGATGTGGGCCTTGATTCAAGTGTCAAGGGTTCGAGTTTCACAAAATTTACATATTTTATTACGTCTTGCCCATAAATAAAATTGAAAAACTAATAAATCATGCACAATTTTAATAAATATAAAAAAAATATGTATAAGTAAAATACCCAATAAAAAGTTATTGCCGACCTAGATCAATGCGCGGAGACGAGTTAATCAATAAGGTCGAAATTAATATTTACCATAAAACATAGTCAACATAAAATCTATATGCCTTTTCTTTCCTTTTATCAATTTGGTAAATATATCTATTACTAAAAAGAAAAAGAAAAACCATTCAAACATTATTATTCTTCGATTTCAAGAGAGAGACGTGTGTGTGTGTGTGTGTGAGAGAGAGAGGGGGCAATCCTCATTAATTGCATCAATATATCCTTACCAAGTTTAAATCCACTGTAATTAAGGGAAGAAAATCCTTTAATTAAGGCCTAAACCACTTTGTTTATACTTCCTTTTCTGCAATCTGCACTGTCTTAAAGGGTTTATAAAATACATTACATCCTTCATAATTTCAGTGTTAATACTTCTCTCTCTCACATCCATGATGAATATGGTGAAGAAGACGACTCAGGGCCGGAAAAAGATCGAAATCAAGAAAATAGAGAATCTCAGCAACCGTCAAGTCACCTTCTCCAAGCGGCGCGTGGGCCTCTTCAAGAAAGCCAGCGAACTATGCATCCTCAGCGGCGCCGACATCGCGATTATCGTCCACTCCCTCGGCAAGCGCGTCTTCTCCTTCGGCCACCCTACGGTGGACGCCGTCGTCGAACGTTTCCTCGGCGGCGGGGCCACCGACGATGCGGTTCGTGAGACCTGTCCGACGGCGAAGGCGAGGGACTACAACCTGCACTACTCCAAAGTTTACAAGGAGTTGGAGGTGGAGAAGAAGCGGAGGGAAATAATCGACGAGGCGAAGAGGGTGGAGGGTTACGGCGGCGGGGGAGGCGGCGGAGCGGAGGGGTTCTGGTGGAACGAGGAGGTGGATGGGTTGGATCTTGAGGAACTCGAGCAGTACTGCGCGGCGTTGGAGGAGCTTATGAAGAATGTGACTATGAGGGCTGATGATTTGATGCTTATACAGAGTTCGAGCACATTGCCGCCGCCGCCGCCGATTAACATGGGAAGTATTGATGTGGAGGCGGTGGCGAGGGATGATGCGGCGGCGGTGGGGAACCAGAGTCAGTTAGGCGGTGGTTTTGATTTCGGGAATTGTATTGTTCCCTATGGGTTTGGACAAGGCGATCATATCTGATATCTGAAGATGATTTTATGCTAAAATCATCTGTGCATGGTAACAATTTAATTAGGGTTTTTTTTTTTCTGCAGAATCAATGCTTTGTTCAGACTAATTTCTTGATGATTTTGTTTTTTTAGTTCGTTTACCTTTCTTTAATGTTTGTCGTGGTATTTGATGAATCTAACGTAGCAGAATTTCTGTGAAATTTATTTCTTCTTCTTCTTCTTTGAAGTTTTAATTCGAAGAGAATTGTTTTGTTAGTTCTCCTACAATCTAATGTGAGTTCATTGCGTGTGCAGTCGTGCGACAGACCTAAGTGCAAATTTGAAAGTGCAGTCTCATGACCTAATCGTAAATTTGAAATTGAAACTAAATCACTGCTCAAGAGATGTATCCGATAGTGATATTCGAACTCTTTAATTTCACATAATTATATATAATTTCTTTTTATATTTTCAGGATTTGTGATGAATGACAATTTGTATTGAAGAAAATGTTCATAAAGAAAAGGGATGCATATCCCACTCGATCGCCAATGTAGCAATAGCTATAAGCAAAACAGACCATATGTTAATCTTTACATGATAATAAAATGATACCAAGAACATTGGTATATAGTATTTATGATCTATTATCCTTCTCCCTACGGCCCGTATCAAAAAGGGATCACGAGTAGTCGAACCCTAAACCAAAATTGTTAATATTATCTTTGAACTCTTCCGGAAGTCCTTCATGGATTTTGGGGTGCTTTTTCAGGACTTGGACTGTGCTTCACTAAACCCTTTATGTAACTCAAGAACGAGTCTGCTTTGCTTGTGAACGTACTTGGACTTGGACTTGGACTTGGCTCGGGAGCCGGCTCGACGATCTCCCCGCCAAGATGTGGCTCAGGATTTACATTAATGTGAGGTGCATCCGGACTCCGCGCATGATGTTTTTTGTGTCCTACACCCGTAGAGACCGAGTTAGAAATTTAACTTTTGCATAAAATAAGAGAAAATATGTGAAGGAGACATATATGTCAATGTTTTTCTTTCAATTTCAGTGTATTATACTTTAACATGTGACGTCTTTGATACTTATTTTAGTTCTCTCACCGAGAATTCTAATCTGTTCCATATTTCAAAACTTGGAACGTGTTGTCAACTATGAATTTTGTCCAATTTTTTTTCCCTTTCTTTTAATGAATAGATGATGTGCTGGTTGTTGAAATATAAACTACAAAATCTACCCAATTCTAACGGGTTTTCCATCGAAAATCCATTGGAAATGATCTTTGGCACGACGGGTTTCTAACCAATAGGAACTGCCTCATCACAACTAAGTTTCCGAAGAATTTACTAACGATTTTTCAACAGACTACCGACAGAAAAAACTAACGAGAAATAAAATACGCTTCAATCTATGAACATATATATCAAACTAAAACTGAAATTAAACGTGACAAATGATCCAGATACATAGATGGATTTTGCAATTTTCCATGTTTATATAGAGAGATATCCATAAATACCTTATCTTTAAAGGAAAAATAAAAAAATTAGTATATCAGTGTTTTTAATATATTTTATTTTTCGGTAATAAAATAGGATCGTATTTTAAAAATCATGCAATTTAGTGCACTTTTGACCGGAACTCAATTTCGCCCATCGAAAACCAGACCTATTTTACACGTGACGTCACGTGCAAATTCCAGCGGGCAGAAATCAATTTCCAATAGAAAATATACATTAAGTTGCTTGATTTGTCGGAAAATGAAATATATGAAAAACGTTGAATTAATCGAGGTATACCAAATTTACGATTTCCCTAATTTTTAAATATATAGATTAGGGTTTATCCTATATATCTCACCTGGGTTGTGTGCATGATGAGCATTATGACCGTTTGAGCTCGGGGCCACTGCAATATCTTCCGTCGGATGTAGATCACGAGCCTCGCTACTCAAAACAAACAAGCTAATATTTACAAAGAGAATGAAAAAACCTATGTTTTTCATTTCTTTGGCCATTTTTTTTAATATATTTAAATTTTAATTAATTCAAAAGAGAGAATAAAAAGAAAAAAATTAAAGGAGTTTTATTGCTTGTTATAATGGGGCTGGGTAGACTGAAAAACGAAGAACAGCATATATAGAGATGGTTTAATACATAATTAGTAAAGAGGAGGTTAATTAATTAACAATGGGTTTGTGGCTTCGCATTAAAGGAGCTCTGCCTCTTAATTTATTTACTAAAACTGTGTTTATTCATTACAAATGGAACTAGGTTATGAATTCGTCAAGGTGGGTGTTTTATTAGATATATTTAATAAATTTCAAGACTTTGAAAAATGAAATTATGATAAACTAACTAATGTAAGAAATTTGTCCTGATTAATGTTAATAAAATACTTTTAAGTGTTATATTAATTGTTGATGTAATTAGTGCTGATTTCTGCGTTAGAAATTCAATTTAAAAAGTTCTCACTTTAACAATATCATCAACAATGACTTAACTTCTTTGGGAAGTAGTGCTTCATTTCTTTTAGTTAAAAATATTATTTTGACTGGATATTTATTATATGAGAAGTAATGTTTTTTTTCCTTTATTTTCTAGACCTCAGTTTGTGTTTTTATTTTTTATTTTTTCTTTTGAGTTGAGTGCTCCATACAATTCTCTTTCTTCTCTTTAAAAAAGAAATCTTTGTACCTGATGGTGTCAAAATCTAGCTAGATACGGAACGACAGATTTGTACTCCCAATCACCCAAGATATTTGTTTGCATGAGGCAACTCTGATGCTTTCCTGAACTGAAATGAAAGAACAAACGTGAACTCAAAGGTCAGAACGGGAGAATATGGGGTTGAACCCGTTTTGGCACTCGACACTCAAGTCAGACAATGGTTTGGATCGATAATGCGAAAGTAGTAGACACTTAGAATCTAAAGGAAAACTTACCTTTTGTAAGTAATGGCGAGGGGTTTATATAGTGAGGAGAAGGCTTTGGTGTGTACAAGTACACCATTAGAAAGGTGTGGATCTTATCTGCTGAGAGAGGGAGACCAACTGTGGCCGGAACAGTGCTTTATGGCTAAAACACTGTTCACCTGCTCTTGCAGAGATTCCTGACACCGTACTTGGTGCGGCCGCAATTAATGCGGCCAGCAGTGGGTGGTACCGGCATTTAATGCACTTGTACTGTAGCTCGTTGGTCGGACCCTTGCCTGGCTCGAGAGGCCGTGGTCAAGGACCTATCTGGCACCCAACGCGACGGGTACAGTTGCCTTTCCTTATAAGGAGCCAAGTGCTGGCTCGACGAGAGAGTAATGATTGGGTCGAATGCAAGTGCTGACCTGGCTCAGCTCCCCCAATGCGGTGAGAACACGTGACGCTTAGTCATAACTCCCGGTTTTTCCCTTATCAGTACCCAAAATTTGAAAGAAAAAAAAGAAAAAAGAAAAAATCAATTTTTAGTGATTTTCGTTAATTTATAAAATAACGAAATTCAGTAAAAACAAGTAGGCCCAACTTAATGGGCCCAATAAAACGGCAAAATTAGATGTGGACTGAAGTCCATAATAAGCTGCTAGCCTAGACAAGTCCGTTAGCTAATTTTGACGTTATTCTGTTTGTCTCTAATTCCTTTTCTTTTTCAGTAATTCCAATATCACCTCCCTACAAAGAAGTTTGTTCTGTTTTTTTTTCTTTCTTTCTTTTTTTTAAAGAAAAAACCTTTTATGAATTAGGCTTTGAATTTTTTTACATAATATATAAGTATATATTTTTTTTATTAAACATACATAGATCACTCAATATTATAAGATAGGTGATTCTACCATCATATTAAAATAAACAAATTTAATGTACATAATTTCACCGTACATATGATTTCTAAAAATGAAATTATCTTAAGCAGCATCGTATCATTATTTTTAATCGATATGGAATACTTAATAATGCTCAAATTAAATAACAGAACATTCAATTACTCATATATCATATTCTAGATTTGAGTTTATTGCATTTAGCCCCAAATATTTATGTGATACTTTTAAGTTTTAACAACCAACACCAGCACTTCAAAGAATTCTATCTATGCTATCTTCTTGCATATAATATTATGCTAACTTAATTTCAACAACTTAAAGAACTCAATTTTATGATAATATTAGACAAGTTGATGATAATAGTTAATAAAGTTTTTCATAAAAGCCAGTAGGGAAACAACTTAACTAAGGCAGCATTGAAGCTGCCAGCCAATTAATTAGGTCCCTACTCCAAATCATTGAAGGTCTCCAACTTTATTAAACATAAACATTATTTATTTGTTGGACAACCTCCTACATTATTAATAACTTAAGGTTAATCCAGTAAACTGTTTATTTTTATTTCTCCTAATTTTAGATGGTTTTCTAGTGATATTTATTCACATTGAATAAACTCTATCTTGTGTATGTATTGCCTCAATACATGCATATTTAGTCGCGTGATTAGTATTAGTAACACGTATAGGCCGTGTGAAATTTAATCAAAACTTTGAGAAATACTAGCAGTGAAATGTAGCTCGAATCAAATCCAATACAATTAAGTAGTGATCAATATATTTCATTTATCGTATAATTAATCAAAACTTTGAAAAATCTGACTATTTACTAAGAGTATTCATCATCTAATAGTGAGTCTCCTCTCTGTTCTCGTTCTCTCATATTCGAAGCCTCCTTATGCAGATGAAGAATTCTCCTAGGTTTTGTACTTTTATTGTGAATTGTTCTGCTATAATATGTGCCGTATAAGCCTTGTCTCCGTGGCATTCGCATCTCCCCTGAATCATGCTTCTCTTGAGTTCTCCATGTAGTTTGTCTAACTCGCGAGCGCTCAAACTAATCTCTATCTATTCCTCTCTTCTTGGGGCTAACCACGTGCTTTTTTTTATATGTTTTTTAGTCACATCCTTAAATAATTAAAGAAATTTGAATTCAAACTCATTATTATGGAATAAGACCCTTAATCACTTGAATCAATTACTATTGTTATTAGTCATACGTTATTTGGATGAGAACTCATCATACAATATATATATATATATATATATATGGGTTGATTGACTTTCAATTCCATGATATCTGAATTAAAATTCCTCAAACATAGCAAAAAAGAATAAAAAAAAAAAAAAAAAGAGAGAAAAACCAATTTTGCCAGAAACAAGGGATGACTAAAGTTCAAGTTTGGTGAAGACTAGGGTCTGAACCTAGTCATCATCGTCTTCTTCAGACAGCTCGCATCCAATTATTACCAGAACATATTATTAATTCCCGGAAATTCCGAGATAGATTGAGAGTCTCATCCAATTACACCAAATACTAAAGAAATGGAAATCGTTGTTATCCAGCTGTCCAATTCAAACATCCAAGAAAAACAAGAACCAATCACATAACCAGAGATCAGAAAACGACAATTCTGAGCACAATAAATCCGCCACGAGTCCAAACAAACAGTGACTGACAGATATGTGTATGGGATTCCCATTGCTGGCTCTTTGCGTACGTGCACCCAGCTCACTCTGCACTCATGTCCATGCACCCATGTGTGTGTATTCTATATATATATATATATATGTAATATGTGCACATCCCTCTCTCTCCCTCTTGTTCTTGTGCATAATTGCATAGTTGAGTTGAGAACTTGAGATGGATCCATGTCCTTTCTTGCGGATAGTTATCGGGAATTTAGCCCTGGATTTTCCAGAAAAATCCAATCTTTCATCTTCTTCCTATTACTGCAAATTCAAGCTCAAGGGCTTTCCCAGTCAGCTTTCAGATCAAATCCCATTCCTCTCCCCCGAAAACGACGCCGTCGAGAGCAGAACCCACGCCTGTTTCAGCCTGTCGAAGCCGGATTTGGATAACCTGGCTGCAAAAAAACAGAGCAACATTCCCCGTTTGAAGATTGAGGTTTACAGGCGGAGTGAGAGAGGCAGCAATGGTTGTGGGTTTCTGAAAAGTGCGAAGCTTTTGGGCTCCACTTCCCTGAAATTGGATTTCAAGAATTTCCGTGAAAACAATAGCATTAAAGGAGGCCTGATTCAGAACGGCTGGATCATCGTCAATGGCGGATCGAAGTTGAATTTGCATTTGAATGTTCGTGCTGAACCCGATCCCAGATTCGTTTTTCAGTTCGACGGGCAGCCCGAATGCAGCCCGCAGATTTTCCAGGTTAACGGCAATGTCAGGCAGCCTGTTTTTACGTGTAAGTTTAGTTTCAGAAATTCCGGGGAAATAAGTTTGAGATCTAAGTACAGATCTTCGCTATCGGCAGAGCCCAGTAATTCAACCACCTGCTTCTGTTCAAATCCCGACGACAATGGGCCTGCCGGAAAAGAGCGAAAGGGGTGGTCAATCACCGTGCACGATCTCTCCGGCGCCCCTGTGGCGGCGGCGTCGATGGTGACGCCTTTTGTCCCGTCGCCGGGCTCAGACAGCGTTAGCAGCTCGAATCCCGGCGCTTGGCTCATTCTCCGGCCTGGCCGCGGCACCTGGAAACCGTGGGGCCGCCTCGAGGCCTGGAGAGAGTGTCGCCGCCGCCTCGGAGGCGGTGGCGGCGACCGCCTTGGGTACCGATTTGGGGTCGTCCCCAACGGCGGCAGAGAACCAATCCCACTTGCAGATTCAGGCATTAGCACGGAAAAAGGAGGAAATTTTAACATAGACATTACGACGGGCCCGAGTTTGGTTGCTAGCCCGGAGAGCAGCCTCGATTTCGGGTCGAGTTGGGGTTCTGGTTCGGATTTTGGCTCGGTGTCCGGATCTGGATCCGGGTCTTGGGCACACCTATTGTACAGGGGATTTGTAATGTCGTCGACGGTGGAAGGCGGAAAGGCGGCGCAGGCGCCGGTGGTGGAGGTGGGGGTTCAGCACGTGACGTGCACGGAGGATGCGGCGGTTTTCGTGGCGTTGGCCGCGGCGGTGGATTTGAGCATGGACGCTTGTAGGTTGTTTTCGGAGAAGCTGAGGAAAGAATTGAGGCAACCGGGTTTGGATAATCCGTTTTGATCCGGGTCGTTTTGAATTTGTTTTATTCTGAATTGTTTTTGTTTCTTGACTGGAGTGTACAGATCCAATCGATTTTTTTTTTAAATTTATTTTATTGTATATTTATTTGTAATAATAATGGTTTTTTGGATTTAGTTCTTTATCCGTTTCTTGGATTGTCGCGTGTGTTGGAATCCTATGAAACTAAACTATGGGTTTGTAGGTTGGCATACATATGACACCAGGTGGAATTGGACCATATTATATTAGTAATTAATTAATTAAATGTGGCTTTTAGTCTTATCCTTTTTTTAATTTGTTTATCGTGATACGTGTCAAATATAGTGTATTGATTTAATATATGTGGTCTATCGTGATATATACTGAATGCATTATATTTATTACGTTATTTCTTGAATGTTTTTAGTACTCCTTATTTCTCTCAAAAACAGTCATTTATTCTTCAACTTTTACTATACTTTCTTATTTATAGATCCCAATTCTTGATATTCATCCTCTTCCCAATCGATTGAGTCACTAGATTTATCCTAAGTTTGCTTTTATTCATTTTTATTTATTATTTATTGGACACTTTATGAGAGAGAGACCCATATTCTATTGTCTCTTTTTGTCTGCTTGTTCCTGGGCTCTTAGGCGAACTAGTGTCTCTTGGGTTTGCTAGAATTGAACCTTGGGGTTAGGCCTTGGACGACCCTTAGGTATGACCCAAATAGTATCCAATTCGATTGTGACACGTGCAGAATGTTTGATTATCGTGACATGTATAGAATGTAGTGTATCGAATTCGATTGTGATACGTACAAAGTGTATTTATCGAATGTAATAAGTGTAGTTGATTGTGATACTTAGAACCTAATTTATCGAATCTAACACGTGTGATCGTTTGTGACACACGGTATCAAATTTAATACTTGTGATTAATTATTTCCGTTTTATCTTTTTTTTATTTAATTTATAAGCACACAATTCGACATGTTTGTTATGACACGTGTAGAATGTGACATATCGAACTGAATACGTGGGCAAAATCATTTATAATTTTAATTTTAAATTTAATTTATAGGTATATGTACCATTCGTAAACAATGTGATCTTACCCAATCAACAAAAGATCTTACCACTTGTTTGGCAAGAGTACTCCTCATATAGTTCATGCAATCATCATTCCCAACCATATATTACTCGAATCAAGAGTTTTGGGAATAGACGTGGAAATCTCATTCCATTCCTAGTCCATTCCTATATACCGATCATGCCATAAAAATATAATAGTCAAATATTAATCCCTACCATGTACAAATTCTTGAAGCAAACAAAAGATACCAATTAAAAGACCAAAATCTAATATATACCAAACTTGACGGTTGATTATGTAGATGAAAGCTGCATCCACCATCAACTTCTGCCTTCAGAAAGCATTATGAATTATGATCACTACACTTTCCTTAAGTTTCACCTTCAAACAGAGCTGAAACTGTATCTTCAACCAAGTATATTACATTTCACCCGAAATTCACATAGATTCTTTTCACTGTGCGACAACACCCTGAGGGCTGTTTTCCTTAAGTTTGTTGTAACTTGGGGACGGTAACGAGATTCGCACGGACCATTTCCTCCTCCAGAGAATTGGAAGAATTGGTCAAAACAACAGAATCGGCTTTAACTCGCTCCGGGTTTTCAGTCTTTTCAGATTTCAAGACTTCATCTTCCATTGAAGCCTCTATATTATTGGATGGATCAGCATGACTAAGCGAACTAGGGTGTAGAGAATCGTTTCCCACATCTAAGGTAGAATTATTAACCGCCTCGAAGCGAATACCATGATCTAATCCAGACACAATCTCAGTTGCATTTTGCAAGAACAAGTCGGAATTTCTTGTCAAATTACCATTGAGCTCTTGTGTTGTTGTACTATTCTCACTCGTAACACCTAGATTTGATGGAGTTTCACTGTTCTTTATCTCATCATTATCGGCTTCATCAATTTTATCTTCTCTCTTTTCGTTTCGCAAAGCTTGTTCATCGACATCCTTTTCATTGTCTACAAAATCCTCTTCTCCATCAACTTCTGCATCCAACTTCTCTAATTCGTGCTCCTCCGTTTCATCATCTTCCGATTTCTTGTCTTCTTGAAACTCCTCTTCATTCTTACTTTCATCAACTTCTTCTTCTTCGCTCGTCTCCTCATCCTCTACTGATTCAAAACGGTCCTTCAATTTCGTTATAGCTTTTGGGATATCTTTCCTCCCGATCCTTATAAATCCACCACTACTTTCTCCATCCAACTCTGCATCAATTTCCTCAGATTCTTTCTTCTGATCATGAGAATGCTTGACTTGGTAAATCAACCACAAGCTAACAGCAAGCAACAGACAGACTTGCAGAACATGCCTAACTCGAATCCTCTTGGATCTATGGTTCCTACTCGATGATTGCCGGTACATAATGGCTTCCTCACCAACTTTTTGTTATTTTTTCTCACTTATCAGTGCTTCAAAACATGCCACAACATGAAAAGGGCATCATTCACAAGAAATATAAGCTACTGAGATAGTTCATAATATAGTATAAATCAACTCCAAAAAAACTATTCACAGTCCTGACTCCTGAGTCCTGAACCATACATTGTGTGCAAGTATTCTCACCTCAAATCTCAAATAAACCACAATCTTATAATGCAGAGCACTTAAATTTATACTCTCTTAGCTTCTTAGAAACTAGTGATGGAAGCATTTCATCATACTCGAACAAATTTAAAACCCAAAAAATTAAAATTATTTTTCCCTCTCTAGTATTAAAAGGAAAGGGGAAAAGAAAAACTCAAATACAGAGGAAAATAGGGAGAAACCCAGAAAACCCCAGAAACCTAACATACAACAAAGCGGCAAAGTTAATTCTTGAAACCAAAATTATATAGAATTAAAGCCAAAAATCGAATCTTTACAGTAAATGCGAAGAACCCAGTTCAGGAACACCTCAATAGAACCAACAAATCAATGCACAAATCCAACGAGTTCAAGATTCTACTACCCTTTAACGCCACCATAGGAGTTAGGGCACTTGCAATACATAAACATGAGCTGATTGTAACGAAAATGAATGGGATTACGAGAGACAGACCAATACCTGGAGAATATGAAAGAGCAGAGGCAACTGCGAAGAGGCTCTGCAAACTCGCAACAGTAAACTAACCTGAAAATGGTTAGAAACAGAATAGTCGTACAAGCTTCAGTAGCCGAGCTAAGAAAATTGTTGTAGTCAAATTCTTTTCTTCATCTGTGTGTGGCAATAAATTGCAGAATGTCGTTTTCGGAAATCGAGAGAGAGAAAGAGAGAGAGAGAGTGTAGCTTGTCGGGTTTTCTGGTGATAATTGTCCTGGTTTTGGAGTATAGGCATGTGTTGGAATGTCTTCAGTTTCATTTTATACAATGTCCTGCCGAGTGTACTGAAGTCGCTACTAGTATTTATGCCAACGCTCTATATAACCACCGCAGCAATTTTAGTTCTTTTGCCTATAGCCATGCCCTCAAAAGGTGGAATCCCCCATCCCAGGCGTCTCCATATCTTGATCCGATAGGATTGTAAGGGGAAAAATTAGGATAAATTTTAATTTGTTTCTCGGAGAAGGACCTTTATATTAGATTGAAAAAATGGAACTTATAATGTATCTATACAGATACAGCGGCAGATATGAATATGACAAAATGGAGTTTTTTAAAAAAATTTACATGTGAAGAGTCGGATATAAATATTAATATGATAAGACACGATAAAGTGATAATTTAAATTATCCTGCTCGAACATAAACGCCTAAAACGTGTAAAACTCTCTTTTTATACTTTATACAATTTTGTATATTTTGTGTAGATTTAAACTTCGGCCCACGGTTCTATTGTAAAGAAAAGATTGCCTGATTGGGCCCTTAGCTAAATAAAAGTGGGCTTTCTCACTAGTACAAATTGCTAACCAATTACCATTGTGAACATTTGTCCACTGGCCTGTCCATAGCAAAAATACACCAAAGAGACATATTACCCAATCAATTACGTTTCAATTACCTTGACCAAAAATAAATAAATTAACGTTTCAATTATTTAGTGATACAAATAACAATTTATTTTGTAATTAAATGGTTGACCAATACCTAGTATTTTACTCTATTAAATGTTCCACGTCGAAAATCAAAACATACAGTGCTCAATATACTAATATTTTACGATTCTCTCTTTTTAAACTCCTTTTGGGCTGCTTTCTGCAAATTCATTATTTAACATAATATTAGGGCGGATTGTAATATTACATCTGATTTTCACTTGTATATTTTTCATTCTTACAAAATTTCGACGATATTATGTGTGAGAATGTCTTATATTGAAAATTTAAAAATATTTTTTTTTGGTCAGAAAAAATTTAAAAATATGATGGTTGATATATAATGTGTGATCCTCTCGAGCTAACTTTTAGACGTTGAACGAAAATACTTGTTTATATTAAGTAAGAAACCCTCTGCTTTGATCTCTTGGATTCTAAAATTATTTTTATTTTTTATTACTCTCTTGACGTTTCTGTATTTATCTGTTAACTTTTTTATTCCTTCTCTCACCTTATTCTCATTCTTCCTATTATATATCTTTGTTCTTTTCCCACATTTGCTAATTCCTATTTTGTATTATCTTTTAAAATTTTAATTATATTAAAAATAATCATGAAATAGATATTAACATAAAAAAATTAATTTAATATATATTTAAATAATTATAATTTTATTATTTACACCTGAAGTGTCTCGAATTACTAATCCGTATAAATTGTGTAGATTGTGAATGGTGAGAGACAAAGAATGCTGAGAGAGTATGATGAATTTATTGAGAATCCCAAATTTTTATTTTTAACAAACTGCCACGTTCATGTTTCAATTCAGACATTATTATTCTCCTTTTTTTTTTTTTTTTTTTTACACACGCACACCCAAGCGGGGATTCGAACCTGGGACCTCGTCCTTAGGAATGAATCAATTTACCGCTTGGACCAACCCCTGTTGGCAGACATTATTATTCTCCTTCATTGATTGTGTATACATCAAATCTAATTTAGAAAAAGATCGATTTCTATATTGAAAAAATAATTATTTGATTTTAATTATAAAATTAAGCCGACTAATTAACCTTATGATGTTAAATTAACATTAAAACCTAGTCCAATTGCATTATTAGCATTTAACGTGAGAATTTACATCTCTAAACTAACCATAGGATTAGCTAACCTAAAACCTAAGTACTCCTATTAATTTTCATGTTCTTGTCAAAGCTTATGCTTATGACTTATCTATATTAAATGGACATTATGAGACATGTGCACAATAAATGCACCAAAAATAAATACAAATCGTTATGAATTACAATACTATAAGGTCAGCCATTGCAATTTTATAAAAAAAATAAATAATAACAATAATCATATTTATTATTATTATTATTATTATTATTGTTGTTGTTATTTTATTATTATCTGCAACGGATACTTTTAACATAAAAATTGAGGTTTTTTTGGATTCAAATTGAAGAAGTAATAATTGAAGACCAAAAAAAAAAAAAAAAAAAAAGGGAAATAATAATAAATAACAATGACGGTTTCCAACTTCCAAGGTGTCAGGGGCGTAAAACACTAAAAGGTTGGCCTAGATAAAGTGTTGTAGGCAATGAAAAAGTTGGATTACAGTTTGTTTGTAAGACAAGATAGTACGAAATGTAAATTACTAAAATTTTTATGGTTCCGATGAAAAATAATTGATCTAAAAAAAAAACTCGTAAGAGAGCAATAAAATAAAAATTTCCTTTTTTCTTAGGAATTTTTAATTTTCTTAATAAAAATGTAGCAAGTATATAATAAAGTATAGTGGATGGGGATGCTGCTGGGGGTGCGTTTCGAGTCGAGCCGAGTCGAGTTTGGCAAAAAAAATCTAGATTGAGCTTGAGCTTGAAAATTATTTGTTTGACTTGAGATTGAGATTGAGCTTGAGCTTGTCAAACTTATTTTTTGATGGCTTGAGCTTGGCTTGCCCAAAAATCGAGTCGAGCTCGATTCGACTGGACGAGCCAATAGATTTTTATTAGATATTTTTTAACCCTCATTCAATAATAATATTAAACAATAACAAAGATATTAAGATTGATGAGACCAAATTACGCTCAGATCAGCACCGCACACGTGTCGCGATCTGAAGGACCCAAGGCTCTAACGCTCGCGGTAATGGGCCCGTGGAATTGACCCGGCCCATTCCCTCATCACTTATCCGATCCGGACTTGCGCGCCTCGGCCCAAGTCACGAGCGCGGGATCCGTCCACTAATCCCCCCGAACGCTCGCATTTCGGTTCCAAGGGACACTTCGCATCCGAACTCCCTCTCCTCTACAACAAGGATCCCTGCTGTCATTGAGCTCGGGTTCGCACACCTCCACGCTCGGGCCCCTAGCGCTCATGGTCATCCGCCAGGGGAACCTTTCTCGAGCGTACCCAACGCTCGTGCTCAACACCAAAGGGTACTATTTTCCCCGAGGGTCAACCCCACCGTGGTAGAGTGCCCCTCTAGAGGGCACTTTCAGAGGAATGAGAAGCATAGCTAAAATGTCTCCATGCTATCCGCTCGCCAACAACCTCTGGCACAGTGTAGGTGCGCACCTCGTACCTGACTCTGCCAGCCTGCAGGACCATCACTTTCACGCCATCACATGGCGCCACGTGTCTAGGGCGACACGAGTTTGGGACCACACGGCCAATTCACCCAAAATACCCCTGCCCCTAACATATAAATATGAGATTCACACACTTATCCCCCAAGTCATCTTCTTCCACAAGAAAACTCTGCATAAACTGGGCATTTTCCTCTGCATCTCCTTCTTCTCCAGGCATTGCATTTCACACACGCACCATCGCTGCACCCTGCTCCTTGGTGTTATCCTAGCTGTAAGAACCCACGCTACAAAGGAAACCCAGTTCCTGAGGCTCTAACGCCTGTGATGATCTTCCCTCCCCTAAACAAATCTTAAAGTGTTGGTGTTTTAGTACACTCTAAGTTTCTGCACCATCATTTTTGGCGCCGTCTGTGGGAAACCATCATCATCTTCTCTAGATCTTCATCTATTTCTTCCTTCTTGAGCTAGTTGAGACATAACACCATTAACTTCAATCATGGTTACTGCAACAAGGTCTGGAGTTCTGGACAACAGGAGTGCTCTTCCGCCTGTCAATGAGGAAAATCTGGAAGGAAATATGCCTAACATTCCAGCTGGAGGTGAAGTCCCACATGCCTAACATTCCAAGGGACGCTCCGCATCCGGACTCCCTCTCTTCTACAACAAGGATCCCTGCTGTCATTGTGCTCGGGTTCGAACACCTCCACTCTCGGGCCCCTAGCGCTCATCGTCATCCGCCAGGGGAACCTTTCTCGAGCGTACCCACCGCTCGAGCTCAACACCAAAGGGTACTATTTTCCTCGAGGGTCAACCCCACCGCGGTAGAGTGCCCCTCTTGAGGGCACTTTCAGAGGAATGAGAAGCATAGCTAAAATGTCTCCACGCTATCCGCTCGCTAACAACCTCTGACACAGTGTAGGTGCGCACCTCGTATCTGGCTCTGCCAGCCTACAGGACCATCACTTTCACGCCATCACATGGCCCCACGTGTCTAGGGCGACACGGGTTTGGGACCACACGGCCAATTCACCCAAAATACCCCTGTCCCTAACATATAAATATGGGATTCACACACTTATCCCCCAAGTCATCTTCTTCCACAAGAAAACTCTGCATAAACTGGGAATTTTTGTCTGCATCTCCTTCTTCTCCAGGCACTGCATTTCACACACGCACCATCGCTGCACCCTACTCCTTGGTGTTATCCTAGCTGGAAGAACCCACGCTACAAAGGAAACCCAGTTCTTGAGGCTCTAACGCCTGTGATGGTTTTCCCTCCCCTAAACAAATCTTAAAGTGTTGGTGTTTTAGTACACTCTAAGCTTCTGCACCATCATTTTTGGCGCCGTCTGTGGGAAACCATCACCATCTTCTCTAGATCTTCATCTATTTCTTCCTTCTTGAGCTAGTTGAGACATAACCCCATTAACTTCAATCATGGTTACTGCAACAAGGTCTGGAGTTCTGGATAACAGGAGTGCTCTTCCGCCTGTCAATGAGGAAAATCTGAAAGGAGATATGCCTAACATTCCAGCTGGAGGTCAAGTCCCACTAGTGGCTGGGGACGGAAACGGAGGCAAAGGGGCTTTGGTAGGGGCTCTGCCGGCAGGGGGAACCGAGACCGGAGGCCCTAGCTCAGCCATCCCACCAGTGACTCCCGCGCCAGCCACAACCGCAATCCACATTGCCGCTTATCCCATGGTAATGCCGCCTTCGGGATACACTTACGTAAAGCCCAACATTATGCTTGGGATGATGCCAAGCATGGTGCCTATGATTCAGCCATATCAAGTAGGCACTTTGCAGCTTCCGGTCTTCATTCCTAAGGAGATCCAAGGTGTGGAAATGCCACAAATGACCTCACAGCAATTGCAAATGCTCTATGCTCAGTGCGAGGTACAGGCCGCTCAAAAACTCCTGGAGGCATTTTACCTTCGCCTACTTCCTCTCTGGAGTGGGCGCCCAGATGGCTCCTCCAATGGAGGGGCTACAAGTTCATCCATTGATTGCTGCCCAAAATGTACTAAGGGCTCAGCCGCAGCCACCACCCCCAGCACAGGAAAAGGAAGGTCCCCCGAGGGCTGACCAAAGACAACGCACTTTGGATAAGGAGAAAGCTCCTCAGCCGAGGGGGGATGTAGAAGAGGAGGTCCAATCCAGGGCTACTGGGAGAACTAACAGGAGGGAAGGGAACGACCCTCGGATAGCTGCAGTCCAAGATCAACTGGAAGACTTGCAGCACATTATGGAGCAGCTCTCTCGAGCGCGGTCTCAAATCCCCCACGGGGGGGATGAGAGGTCCAAGGCCAGAGACGCTCGCAATCCGTGCAACCAATTCCCTCGTCACTGGAGGGAGGAAGATTACGAGGAGCACGGCCGTGAGGACGTGAACCGTAGGCCTTTGACAGGCGGTTCGCCCCTCATTGATGAAGTTTTGATGGCCCCGTGCGGGGATGGGCAAAATCCCCACGTCCGTCAACCGTTACGACGGGACCACCGATCCGGCCGAGCACCTGGATCATTTCGTGCACCTGATGCACCTGTATGAGCATTCCAGTCATTACTGGACGGAAATCTTTGTCACTTCCCTCGTGGGAATGACACAAGAATGGTACAAAAAGCTGCCCCCGCGCTCCATCCGCGGGTATGGAGATCTGACTGAGGCCTTCATGAGCCATTTCAATTCTCTAAAGGCACCAGCACCTGCTGCCACGACCTTCTACAGCCTGGTGCAAGGGCCTAATGAGACGCTCAGATCCTTCATGGGCAGATTCAACAAGGAAAGCCTGCTGGTGGAAAAGCCCTCAATGGAGTTCTTGAGGCATGTGCTCTTTGGAGCAATCAACATGAAGGCTGCTGAGGAGGAGAACCAACCCTTTGCTGTCATTCATATGATAGCTGGCGGACCCTCGGGGGGTGATTCCAACGCTTTCCGCCGTCGCTACGTCCGCAGCTATAATCAGAGACCCTCAAGACCCAAGTCGGTGTACTCGTTGGAAGGATCCTCGCTCGAAGGAGGATGCGATGGTAGGGTTTACTGAAAGGGATTTAGAGCATATTGTAACACTTCATGGGGTCGGTGAAACCTTTGACTGCCCCATGGTGGTTAGTTTAGACGTTCATCACCATGTTGTAAAGAGGGTTTTGATTGATAGCGGAAGCTCAGTGAACGTTCTCCCCTACTCCACGTTTCAAAAAATGAATATCACAAACATTCCCCTCGAACCCCTCAAAACAACCCTTGTTGGCTTTGGGGGTTCCGAGATTGTCCCTCACGGACAGATTCGCTTGGCCACCTCTTTTGGTCGCGCCCCACAGCGGAAGACTTTGAGCGTCCTTTATGTAGTGGTTGAGGTGGACCTCCCATATAACATCATTATTGGCTGCCCAGCCCTCGTTGACTTCATGGCAGTAATATCAACGTACCATCAGAAAGTCAAGTTCCCTACTCCCGAGGGAACAGGCGAGGTGCTCTGCAACGTCAAAGAAGCTTGGGAATGTTACATCCTTTCACTTTGTAGCCACAAACCTAAGCGAACCATTCAAGCAGGCTCCACCAAGAAGTCAGTTGATTTCCCCAAGTTAGATGAAGACGGCCCCGAGCGCAAAAGGGCTAAACTTTATAAGAAGAAGCACAAAAAGAAAGTTTCGAGTGAGAACAAGGGTACTGAGGATGGCCCTTCCGGAGCAGTCGAGGGCTCCTCTTCAGAAAGCGAGGGCAGCGACCCTTCAAAAGAAACCAATGATAGGCTCACAGGAAAGAAGCGATCGCTCGAAGCCCCTCGGCCTGAAGTTCGCATTAAACCCATTGAGAAATTCCTGACCATCGAATTGGAGCCAGGGAATCCAGATAAGACCACACAAATAAGCTCCAATCTCGACGGTCCCGCACAAATTATGATGATCGATTTTTTGCGAGAAAATTTGGATGTCTTTGCCTGGAAAGCCACTGATCTAACTGGCATAGATTCGAGCATCGTTGTTCACAGGCTCAACGTGGATCTAGCCTTCAAACCAATCAAGCAAAAGAAGAGGGATGTTCATGGGTTCAGGAGGCAGGTCATAGCAGAGGAGGTCAACAAACTCCTCGAGGTCCAGTACATAGAAGAAATCCTATATCCGGAATGGCTTTGCAACGTGGTTCTCGTGCCCAAGAGCACTAACAAATGGCGCATGTGTAACGACTTTACAGATCTAAAAAAGGCTTACCCCAAAGATCTATACCCCCTGCCCAGGATTGATCAGTTAGTAGATTCGACGGCCGGTTGTGAGCACATGAGTATGATGGATGCATTTCAGGGGTATTACCAGATCTTTATAGCACCCGAGGACCGTCCTAAAACCTCCTTCGTGGTCCATATAGGTGTCTATTGCTTCAAAGTCATGCCTTTTGGGCTCAAAAATGCTTGAGCCACCTATCAACGCCTCCTCAACAGAATGTTCGAGCGTGAAATCAGAAAGTCCATGGAAGTTTACGTGGATGATATGATTGTCAAGATCGAGCGCCAACACTCCCATCTGGATAACCTCAGGTGGGCCTTCAACATCCTGCACCACTACGGTATGAAACTAAACCCCTCGAAATGCATATTTGGGGTTCGAGGGGGAAAATTTTTGGGATATGTGGTTAGTCAGAGGGGTATTGAGGCCAACCCAGAGAAAATCAAGGCAATTTTAGACATACCCTCCCATCGGAATGTTAGGGAGGTTCAAGTGTTAGTGGGTAACATCATCTCTCTCAATAGGTTCATCTCCCGCTCCGCTGACAGAAACTTGCCCTTCTTCAAGATCCTGCGTAACGCTCGTAATTTCACTTGGACCGGGGAGTGCGAAAAGACATTACAAGATATGAAGCGGTATCTCTCGTGCGCACCATTGTCAACGAAACCAATCCCATGAGAGAATCTATTTGTTTATCTCTCTGTTTCCTCAGAGGCCACGAGCGTAGTCCTTGTTGTCGTCCGCAAGCGAAAACATCTGCCCATGTATTATCTGAGCAAAACTTTGCAGGGTGCTGAAAAAAGGTACATGGAAATAGAGACGTTCACTTTCGCCCTCGTCAACGCTTCCCCGAGGTTGAGGCCTTATTTCGAAGCTCATGCTATCACAGTGCTTACGAATCAACCCCTCAGGCAGGTGCTAGCGAAATCGGACGTCTCAGGGAGGTAATCAAATGGTCAATTGAACTCAGTCAGTTTGATATCAAGTTCGAGCCCAGGATAGCTATACAAGCCCAGGCAGTCGCAAACCTATTGGTCGAACGGTTTGGATTGGAACCCTCGCCCTCTCTGGATGACAGTCTCTAGCTCTTGTACACCGATGGTTCCTCGACCTCACAAGGGGGAGGAGCTGGGGTAACCTTCAGGAACCCTCAGGGAATTGAAATAGATTACGCGATCAAATTAGCCTTTTAGGTCACCAACAATGAGGCTGAGTATGAAGCCCTCATTCAAGGGCTCAGAATTGCCTTCCAAAATTGAGCCTCTCGGGTCACGGCTTACGTGGATTCTTAGTTGATTGCTAGTCAGGTTGATGGTACTTATGAGGCTCGAGAAACTACTATGGTGCAGTATCTAGCGAAGGCTAAAGAGATAATCGCCAAATTCAAGGAGTTTCACTTACTGCAGGTTCCGCGAGCGGAGAACGAGCGTGCTGATACCCTCTCTAAATTTGCATCCTCTTTGGAAGGTTCCTGCGAACGCTCAGTCACATTCCTCAGAAAGGAGGAACCGTTGATAGGCGAAGAGAAACCCTCGGGAAAGGTAAGCATGATTGACCCCTCCGAGCCTTGCTAGCTTGATGGCATCATCAGATTCTTGAGGGATGGAACTTGCCCCTCCAATAAGGTGGAAGCCAGGAAAATCAGGTGCAAGGCCCCCATTTTCTCACTGGACGATGAGGGTAGGCTCTTTAAACGATCCTTTCAAGGCCCACCATTAACATGCCTAAGGCCCTCGTAGGCTAAGGAGGTGCTTGAGCATGTGCATAGTGGAAGCTGTTGGAATCACTTTGGCGGTCGGATTTTGGCTAAAAAGGTGCTAAGGAGTGGGTTCTATTGGCCCTCAGTGTTACAGGACCCCATCGCCCTCAGTGTTGAAGGACGCTATCAACTTCTCCAAGAAATGCCCTAAGTGCCAATTCCATTCCAACGTCCCTCAACTGCCAGCAACCCAAATGATCCCCATCGACATTTCGTGGCCTTTCGACTAATGGGGCATTGACATAGTCAGGCCCATCCCCATGGCGGTCGGGCAGAAGAAATTTGTGATTCTCGCCGTGAATTACTTCACCAAGTGGGTAGAGGCCGAAGCAGTAGCCAAAATAACGTTCAAAGTAGTAAGAGACTTCATTTGGAAAAATATTATCTGCAGGTATGACATCTCGAGGGTGCTAATATCAGACAATAGCTCGCAATTCATTGCCGCTGACACACGAGATTGGTGTTCAAAACTTGGCATTGAGCAACGCTTCACTTTCGTGGGCCACCCTCAGGCCAACGGTCAAGCTGAAGTCACCAACCGGACCATACTCCAGCACCTAAAGACGATGCTCGAGAGTAAAAAGGGTGAATGGGCTGAAGAGCTCCAAGGAGCCCTCTGGGCATATTGCACTACCCCACGAGCGGCTACAGGCGAGACCCCATATTCCCTCGTATACGGTTTCGAGGCCATGATACCCGTGGAGATCGCACAAGAATCCGTACGTGTCGCTTACTTCGAGCCTGCCGCCGATGAGTGTAACCGGGCACTCTAGTTAGAACGGCTGGATGAGAAGAGAGACACTACTTGGGCTCGGATGCACAAGTACAAAGCATCAGTGGCCCACCAGTACAATAAGCGCGTCAAAGAGCGAACCTTCCAGCTGGGGGACTTGGTCCTAAAAAAAGTTGAAATATCCAGACATGTGGGAAAGCTAGACCCCAACTGGGAAGGCCTCTTCAAGGTCACCCAGGTACGGGCGAACAACACCTACTTGCTGGAGACTTTGCAAGGCGAACGTCTCCCTTGACCGTGGAATGCCTGCAATCTGAGAAGATTCTATGCTTGAGGTAAATCTTGTAAATCCCCGCTCGGGGCACACTATATCTTCTTTTGACAAGAATACAAAGTACATCAGTAAGTCTTTTCATACATTTTGTTATTTACTTGATTCAATTCATAATAAATTACATCATCGGTTGCTTCAACGCCTACTCCGTGTCGAGGGTATTCCACGTCGAACGGCTTGATAGTTATTCTCGTGCGGGACTCTCTTAAACGAGCAAACCCCTACTATGCATCAATGCTAACTGTGTGTCAAAGGTGCTCCACACTCAACAGACTTGATGGTCTTAGATATTCGAACCCTTCTTAAACGAACGGGTCATAATTGAGGGTCGCTACATGCTTAATTACACCAATTGGGTACCGAGTATCCCAGTTCGTGCTTGTAAACCCTTCAAAAAGTCCTCATTGCATTGAATACACGTACGCTCATTAAGGGGAAACACTTAGCTAATCCTTGTGTTGATTTCTAAGTTCCACTTTATGCTATTACTACGCTCGTTATTACTCAAACTCTTAAATTGGTTTTCACCAAAGGCAAACACTTAGCAAAACCCTTGGTGGATTTCTAAGTTCAAGTTTAAGCCTTAAGTAGAGTATGGCCAGGGTGACTCTCATGTGATACACCCTCGTGCCTATGCATTCATACACCACAAAACTTCAAACATCAAAGGAAAATCAGAGATACGTATGCAGGACATCACAACACAGAAGAAAAGGCATTGAGCTTCATTAACTTAAAAAGAAAGAACTACATAAGCAAGCACAAAGAAATTACAAAGCTAGAGAAAGGAAGATTCAGAATGAGATTAATTACGGAAGCGCCAGAGTGACAATCATCCGAGCGTCGGAGGGCTTCTTGAGGCTTGGATCTCGGGCTCTGGAGGTACAGTAGACAGGGGGACAGGAGCCAGCACTTCAGCATCAGAGGCTTGAGCATCGCTAGGACTGGTACCATCTTGAGCCTCGATGGTGGTGCCTTCATCTTCAATTGTTAAGGGCTCAAGATTGATTAGATTGGCCGCCATATACTCATTTTGGAGCATAACGACCAAATCATTATAATCTGGTTCGGTGAAGTCTTCAGTTGGATCTCTATCGGCGACCATGGGCTCTAAGTTCTCATCCAGGTCCATCCTCAAGCGCTCGTCCGAACGGGTAGAGGGAGGCACCATGCCCAGCTTGATCAATTGGCCCACGAATTTTCAGAAGAAGCGGCGAGTATTGTCCAGACAGTGCAGGTTTGTGGTGAAACCAAATGCCTTAGAGCGCACAAATCTGACGACCGCTTCCCAAGCAACCCTTGACTCAAGGCCTTCAACTTGCCTCCGCAAATCAGCAAGCTCTTTCCTTGTTGCCTAAAACTGCTGATTACGCTCAGCCAAGTGCCTGTTAAGCTCCTCATTGTTGGCCCTCAACTGATTGCGCTCCTCCTTCAGTTTCCTGTAGCGCTCCTCCAGTTTCAAATTGGCATCCTCCTGGTCCTTCAGCACCTTCTTGGCCCCTCGTGATGGAGCTTGAGCACTGTGAGCTCCGCAGAGTCATTGTTGAAGTCCTCTTGCAGTTGATCGGGATCAGAGATACGCGACATCTTCTTGTACTTAGCCTTATGCTCGGAATAAACCTTCGCTCGCTTCTGCAAGTTCTTCAACCGGGGGAACACCTCCTAAAAATCCAGCGGAAAATGAAAGTTATTACAAAGTTAACTCGAGGGTGGAAGTTCTTTGGGAAAATTTAAGCACTTACCATTATGAAGGCGTAGCAGGCGTCGTCCGCGACTTGAATAGCATCTTGCTCATTCAACTTATCGTGGTCCCCGGAGAATTACAACTTGCTCACAATCCCCGTAACGAAGTTACGAGTGGATAAGTTCTTCTTCAAAAGTACAGGGCCGTCTTTTCTTGGGCGCTTGTAACGAGCATCGCCCTGGCACCCGTTCTTCCAGAAATCCTCATCCTCAGAGGATGAGGTGTCGCCATCTTTGCCACACTGGCCCACTACCACCTCTTTCCCCTTTCCCATGATGGGGCTAGAATCCGGCATCCTCTTTCTCTTTCCCGAACGCTCGGCCCGCTCTTCTTCGAAGATCTGGACCACTGAGCCCGAGCGGTTGTTGCGGGATCCATGTGAGCCCGCCTGATCTGGCCCTACGGCAGCGGCTGGAGGAGTGGCACCGCGAGCGTCTAGGAGGGTCAAATCCTCTATGTGGCCAACTCCTTGGCCATCCCCCGACCACTCGTTCCTCGCCCAGACCCTCGCCGGGTATCGTGCCCCCTCGTGGAGCATTAGGAGCCTGTTGGTTCTGCCGTGGCTGCTGTTGCTATTGGTTCGCTCCCGCTCTTTGAGTATTTCTGCGTCTACAAACAGAGGAGAGAAGAGTGACAGAAAGAAATGATCAGAATATTTGTTATAAGGATACCACAATCTAGACAAGTTAGTGATGGTATTCTAAGTGTTAGGGGAGTTAGCTCCTAGAATCTAACCGTCGCGGTCCATGATTTGAGCGGGAAGGTTGGCTATCATGTCTGGGGGGTTTGAGAGCCCATAACGGAACAACATCTCTTCGTTCCTCATCAAGTCTTTGGCCTTAATTAACTTCTTCTCCTTTTTCATCACGAGGGCCAAGATTTTCGCCCGATGCTCGAAGATCTTATTCCCAGATCTGTGTTTAACTAAAGGCCTTCTCCATGTATTATCCACACTCGAGACACCCCAAAGATCCCCCCGGGCGCTTCCACAAAGAAGGATTTTTGCTTCCAGTTCTCCCCGTACGATGTTGAGGGTGAGTCAATCATTTTCAACCCTGATTTAACCTGGGCGTAGTAAAAACCTTCGCTAGGGGATGAGTGCGGGGAGCGGACCACCTGGATCAGGCTGTTGAAGTTGTCAAATAAAGGCTCGTTATCTGTTGCCCTCATCAGCATCACAAATGCATCCATCAGCGCTATCCCATTGGGCAACACTTGGGAGGCGCATAGGCTCAGAGCGTTCAGCAAGTTGGCGAGAGAGGAGGGGATCGAAAATCTCAAACCTCTGGCCAATACGGTATCCTTGTAAACAATCAACGCTCCTGGAGGTGATCGATTAGCTCTCTCTCGCTCGAGGGGAAGGCGAGTTTTGTATATATTGTCCCAGTAGACAATGGACTTCAACTCAGCCAGCTCCTCGACCGTCAGGGTGCTCTCAATATCATTTGAAGATTTATCTGTTTGGTTGGGAGCGTCAGTGGCCGGCTCTTTCCCTGTCCTTTGACGTTTTTGGAGGGGCTCCACGCCTCCTTGACGCCCGGAAGGCCCCGCTTCATTTTCAGGAGCCACAATCGCCATCGTAACGTGGTGGTCTTGTAGCCTCACAACACTGTTCAATAGGGGAAGAACCCTTTCCTCTTGCCTCTGCATTCGGAGCACTAAATCCATCTCTTCAAAAATTTGATCTACCCCTTGGGGATCACACTCATTCATCCCTTGAACTGCAGCGTTCAAATCCTCATCCCCGGCCTCTTCAGGAACCCTTACTATTGGAATAGCAGTTGGAATTTCGTTATGGGGAGAAGAGATTCCTACCGACATCTCATCTATCTCCCTCACCATCTCATCTACGATATTTTCCGCCATTACTGCTCTGTGTTCTTGAAGATGGATATTTCAACAGAAGTTCAATGGGGAAGAAGGGTTACGATTTGGATCTGAGGGCTTCAAAGCTTTCTCATGCAATGAACTACGCTCAAACCAACCTAAATCTAGGGTTAGTATCAAAGTTACAAGGATTTACCTAAGATTGGAGAAGAGTTTGCTGGGAATTACTAGAAGGTGCAGAAAATTACAGAGAGAATGCTGCCTTTTTTGCCTTGAGAAAATGTTGAATGCGTAAAGAGAGATAAGGGGCTTCAAAATCCTTATTTATAAGGAAAAAGGCTAGCATTAATTAGGGTTTGGGATTCAAACCGCAATCATTTCCCGCCTTGAAAACTCCCCCACTTTCAGTAACCGCCTCACGTCTCCCAACAGACACGCTCCACTACCCTGATACACGCGCCCACGTCGCCACTCAGCATTAAACGCGGACAAGACTTCATTTATTGCTGTATCAGGGGGTGTCCGTTACAGCAGGCGGACAGTTACTTCCCACCGAAAGCTTGGCCCTCGAATATTCAAAGCCAGGGCTCAGATTTCAAAATTCTACAGTACGCTCAAGCGTAATTGCAGAATTTGGGGGGCAAAATGATGAGACCAAATTACGCTCAGATCAGCACCGCACACATGTCACGATCTGAAGGACCCAGGGCTCTAACGCTCCCGGTAATGGGCCCGTGGAAGTAACCCGGACCTTTCCCTCATCACTTATCCGATCCGGACTTGCGCGCCTCGGCCCAAGTCACGAGCGCGTGATCCGTCCACTAATCCCCTGGACGCTCGCATTTCGGTTCCAAGGGACGCTCTGCATCCAGACTCCCTCCTCTACAACAAGGATCCCTGCTGTCATTGCGCTCGGGTTCGCACCCCTCCACGCTCGAGCCCCTAGCGCTCATGGTCATCCGCCAGGGTAACCTTTCTCGAGCGTACCCAATGCTCTAGCTCAACACCAAAGGGTACTATTTTCCCCAAGGGTCAACCCCACCGCGGTAGAGTGCCCCTCTCGAGGGCACTTTCAGAGGAATGAGAAGTATAGCTAAAATGTCGCCACGCTATCCGCTCGCCAACAACCCTTGACACAGTGTAGGTGCGCACCTTGTACCTGACTCTGCCAGCCTGCAGGACCATCACTTTCACGCCATCACATGGCGCCACGTGTCTAGGGCGACACAGGTTTGGGACCACACGGCCAATTCACCCAAAATACCCCTGCCCCTAACACATAAATATGGGATTCACACACTTATCCCCCAAGTCATCTTCTTCCACAAGAATACTCTGCATAAACTGAGCATTTTCCTTTGCATCTCTTTCTTCTCCAGGCACTGCATTTCACACACGCACCATCGCTGCACCCTGCTCCTTGGTGTTATCCTAGCTGGAAGAACCCACTCTACAAAGGAAACCCAGTTCCTGAGGCTCTAACGCCTGTGGTGGTCTTCCCTCCCCTAAACAAATCTTAAAGTGTTGGTGTTTTAGTACACTTCTAAGTTTCTGCACCATCAAAGATCTATAATATATATAGTATATTCATATTTTTAAGTTTTATATCATTATTAATAAATTATAATCATTAATATATACTTGATATTTTAGATTATGTATGAGTATTATTAATTATATTATAATAAACTATAAATTATGTAATTACACAATAAAAATTATTAACTAATATTTTATTAAAACATATACTTATCTTATTAATTAGTTATTATGGTATATGGTATTTATTATTTTGTTATATTAAATATTTGAGTGAATATTTAGTAATATTATATGGTCTAATTTGCCATTGTAAAATAATATATTACTAAGACATGTTATGATACATAATTTAGTAAGGATCATTGACAGGTGTCGAATCCGTCAAAAATAAATGTAAAACCTATTCAACGACTAAACACAGAGTATAGCGTAAACAGGGTCGATCCACGGAGACTGGTTGACTTATTTCTAACAATTCCAAGTTATTCACTAAAAGCCACAATTAAAAGGGGGGTTTTGAATTATTCTAACCTAAGTATGCAATTAAAATAAATAACAAGAATTAAAAAGCTACCTAAAACTAAACAAGTAAGATCACGTAGGATTAAATCAATCAGAGGGGAAAATTACCTAGCCAGGGATATTCGATTCGAATTGTTATATTGATCATTGACTCAAGGATAAATTCAAATTATTCAGACAGATTGGCTATAGTTGATAGAGACACTCGACTCAACCTCGTTTTTACTTAATTAATCGGATAACCTAGAGACACTCGACAGTTATCTTCCCTAACAAATTCACAACCCCTAGAGACACTCGACAGGATTTAATGAATTCGCAGCATTAAAAACCATAAAAACACCAACCCTAATTAACCAAGTCGTGACACACGCAAGATTTAAATTAGATTATCAAATCCCTTAGTGAACGAGGAATTTTATCGCTAAAACCCTGCCACTAATTTACCACAAGTTATCAATCAACTTTACTACACTTCAAGCATCATGAATGGCTATATGCAAATTAAACAACCTAGAGATCGTGCACTATCCCGAAATTGCCTAATCACAATAAACGCGAAACACGGAGATAAGATAAATGCCTAAATAAACATGAATTAAATAAAACGTTTAGGTCTCACAATATCCAAAATCGAATCTTAATCCCTAGCTAGATAATTAAAAGTTTAGCTACTAAAATTCATAAAAACAATAGAGGAATTCTTTAACATAAATAAACTAAATTGCAAAAGAATTAAAAGAAGAAGAAATCGTGATGTCGAAGTTGGCTCCCAAAGCTTCGAATTGCTGCTCCTCCCTGTCGCTCGCCAAGGCTCCGAATTGCTGCCCCCCAGGTGTCCGTCATCTTCAAAGAGCTGCTGTCACTTAAATACATAACTTCCAAGTTCCCGAATCCTCATGCAATTAGGAGTGTATTTCTTGTCTAAATTGGACTCAGTTGCTTATTCTCCAAGAGTTAACACACAATGTGGGCCTCCCCACATTAAATCCGATAATATAAGTGCAACCCACTATTAACATCAAGCCAAGCAAATTGGGCTTTATTAATAAAGTTCACGTGCGCGGCCCATAATTAACAAGAAAGTCAACCCAATATCTATTAAATTATAAGGCATACCTCACGTGGCCAATTCCCAATTAAAACTAAGAACCCAAATGAAACCCACTCCAATTAAATAAGTTAACCCCACTACAACGTGCATGCATGCATAACTTCAAATTGCTTCCCACTTGGGCCAAAATAATTATTCTTCATACTGCAAGTCAGCCGCAACCATGCCCAGGCGGTTTTCACTCCTTTCTCGTGGATTTAGTCTAAAAACGACTATATTTGCACCAATATCGCCTTCAAGCCCCGAATCTACAATATAAACAAGAAAGTATCAATTTCTCTCAAAATAATATCAATTCAAGCACAACTCGGGGAAATAATTCAATCATAAAGATGATGAAATAACGAGTTATCAAATCCCCCCACACTAGCTCATTACTCGTCCTCGAGGAATCATGAAAATTAAATGGAAACAATACCACCCATCAAACACAATCACAAGGGCAATCATCGAATTCTCCCTAAACAAGTCTAGCTCATCAACACAATACTCAATTGCACAAAATCCAACAAATTAGTATAGATAGCATACCCTCGTGTAATGTAGTGTGAATTGAACAAAAGAATGTACAAAGACTAGATTGATTAGTCTATGATTTTCGCGTAAGTACCAATTATTAACTTTGAATGCATCCTTCACTCCAATCTCCACTAATGTAGTTAACTCATGACTCGAGATCGATAGGTCTTTCGAGCTTGTAATGTAAGGCTTGGGTTAAAGGTTAGGAAAATTTGGAATTTAGTGGCTTAACACACCAAGCTTACACATTTTACAATAAAAACCCGTGGTATTTCCCTTTTCATCTTACCGGACTCCTCTTATTTTGCCTTATACAACTAATTTCCATCCTTTTCATATCAAACATACTCTCCCTTTTTTTTTTTTTCTATATTTTCTGCTCATTTTTTTCTTTCTTTGACTTCTTTTCCCTTTTTCTTTCATAGCATCTCTTTTTTTTTTTTCAACTTTCAATTCAGCACAAAGGATAACAAGGAGCCCAAAGACATCTAAAAATTCAAACCCAAAATGAGCAAGCAAGGTGTGATTTAAAGTAGGGTAGGGATAATAATGTTGTGCATGTGGCTTGTAACGCGGCTAAGAAGAAAATTTTGCACAACATTCAGGCTCAATGGGGTCAAACGGGATAATTTTATTTGTGAAAAGATCAAGAAAAGGCTTACCACCGACAACGATTGCCTAAGTCACTTCCCAAATCAATCATTAACTAAAAATTTCGCCTCGAAGAAAGCTAAGATGCATTCTAATCAACTTTTAGACTTAATTGAAAATCATATACTTCTCTATCTAGGCAGAGCACATTAATTCGTTCAATGGTGCGCGAAAAATGAAGGTATAAAATTATACTAATTCGTCAAATTTCACACAAATTTCATGCATTTAACAAGCCTAACTCGTTCTAGAAAAATTCAACAATCAAACCTAATAGAAAGTATTCAAAACGGGAGAAATATTTCCACAATTATCAGCATCTCAAGTTCGAAGTAAAATCACAAGTTCAGCCACAAAAACAAAAATTTCAAAAAATTTTCAACTCTAGCACTAGTGGACCGAATCCCCCCATACTTAAATCATGCATTGTCCTCAAGGCATTAAAAATCAAGATCTAGAGTAAAGAGGACTTCCCTGAAGTTCAGGTTGGGGAGGTAGGGAGTCTGGGAATGTAAATTTTCCATTTAGTTTGAAATTCTGGAAGTGGCGTGTGTGTTAGGCGTGGTCACGCCTAAGGGTCATGTTAGCAGAAAATTGACAGCAGTTATCAGCAGCATATCAGCACTATCTGGACCAAGTTATACGAGCCTGCAAGACAGCAAAGAGCATAAAATCAACTCAAACACCACGAGAACGAAAAAAAACAAAAGAAAAAGAAACTAAGGGAAGAAAAAGGCGCCTAAATCGCCAAAACTTGGGTTGCCTCCCAATAGCGCCCTTGTTTTATGTCTTAGGCTCGACAAGACTTGTTAAAGTGCTACTCAAATGGAGGTACACCCTCCATACAAATCCCCTCGACTGTGCGTAGATGAATCTTCTAGTCCATTACGGCCTCTAGATTGGGGATAGTAACTCGAAGAGGTTCGGAACATGACTTGATACTTCCTCATCAAAGACTCCACCAACCGTTTGTAAAAATATTTACCCCGATCACTAAGATTCCTGAACTCGAAAAAGATATGAGATCTGAGGAAGGTAGTAGTCAAATAATCAATAATATCAGCATACCAGCGCGTGACCTCAGAGCATGGCCACGTCTTATGGTCATGTGGCTCGAAAAACTGCTCATCCAGAAATTCAGCTCGTGTAGGCTTTGAATCTGCAAATTTTCCTCCTCCCTTGAAGGTATATCTCAGATTATCTAAAAAATTCTTGAGTTCCTCAATAGGTGCCTGCAAAATGAAAGAATTTAAATTAGCCAAGTCATCAAGTAGTTTCAAATTCGGAGCCTTTTTATTCAAAGGATTAACATGTCTTAATGGAATAACCATATCATAGATATCATCATGCAAACCAACATGTTTTGGCTTACTCTCAAAATTTTCAACTACCAAATTTTGAAAAGATTCAAAACTTAGCTTTTCCACATTGTTAAGCTCAAAAGTTTCAATACTTGGGTTTTCAATCACATCAACACTTAAAGCATTAGATGATTCATTAGGATCTTTACTTGACTCATAAATATTAAATTTTGCAATATCACCATCAAATTCTAGAGTCAATAAGTCCTCTTGAACATCTAATTTAGCATTAGCAGTACTGAGAAAAGGTCGCCCAAGTAAAATATCAGAAGTACTCAAAGAACTTTCATCCTCCATATAAATCACATAAAAATCAGCTGGAAAGACTAATCCATCAACTTGCACGAGTACGTCCTCTAATACTCCATCTGGATATACAATAGATCGATCAGCGAACTGAATTATGACACCTGTATCTTTCAAAGGACCAAGATTCAGTGACAAATAAACAGATAGAGGCATAATATTAATGGGCGCATCCAAATCACACATTGTTGTCTTAATCTCAGTCTTGCCAATTTTACATGGAATTGAAAACATACCTTGGTCTCCACACTTAGGAGGTAATTTCTTTTGTAAAAAAGCGGAGACATTCTCTCCAACACTCAGGATTTCATTACCTTTTAGTTTCCGTTTGTTGGTGCAGAGTTCCTTAAGATATTTCGCATGTCGTGGAATTTGTTGAATAGCATCCAACAGAGGAATGTTGGCTTCAACTTTCCGAAAAGTCTCAAGTATACCTTGCTCCTCCTTCTCTTTTTTTGCTCGGATCAGGCGCTCTGGAAACGGAGGTGGTTCCACCCATGGCTTAGGCTGGACTTTAATTTCTGACTCTCTGTCGCGACTGGAGCCTAAGACGTGGTCACGCTCAACGGTCAAGTCGACTGTCTGTTCTGTTTCTGCTCTGTTCTGGCGAGTTTTGGTCTTCTCCACTGGGGAAGACAGTTCCTCATCACTTAGGATCGTGATTGCACTCATGTTTTGCCTCTGATCCTCCGTTTGTGATTGAAGTTTTCGTTGATTCTCTAATCTGCTCAATGAGGCTGCAATTTGACCCAATTGGGTCTCCAAATTATTAAAGGAGGTTTCCAAGTTATTAAATTGGATATCTTGTGGGTTGAAAGGTGGGTACGGTTGAGGGATTGGTTGTTGGGGTTGTGGAGGTGTAGGTACGAAGTTTTGGAAGTTTGGTGGATTCGGTGCATAACTCATAGTGGGGTAATCATACCATCCGGTATTGTACATGTTGGAGTATGAATTGTACATCGGAGGTTGATATCCGAATGGGTCCACATTTTCGAAAGAGGATTCTTGACACACAAACCGATCTCGATTATGCTTGACTTCAGCTTGACATCGTTCGAGTTCGAGTCGAGCCAGCTTGAGCTCGGCTTGTGCGGCTCACAAGCCAGCTCGACTCAGAGCACACCCTTAGATGCTGCTAGGGGTGTTCACGGTTCGGTTAACCGAGCTTTTCGGTTTTGAAAAACCTAAACCGAAACCGAACCAAATCACATTCGGTTCGGTTTGGTTTTAACCAAACTTTTTCAGTTCAGTTTCGGTTTTCGGCCGAAAACCGAACTGCATAAAAAAATAAAAAAAAATGGAAAAATCTTGAAAGCTTCAATCACAATTCTAAGAATCAGATTACACATTCAACTTGGAGATCATGTAGCACCCGGAACGCCGAGATGCCACATCCCTGCACTATAGCTCAATTCACATATGAGATGGACGACCCATACATGAACTAAACTATAGCGAACGGGAGACAATAAAAAAAAATGAACACTAGATAGGCGGGCTAACCCTCAACTATATACAACATGCATAACCGAAACGAAATCATAAGATACATACATTCAATTCAATAGCATCACCATGTTCACCACTTCTTCCAATACAAACTATTTTCCCAAATTTAAAAGTACCAAAAGATTCATAACATTACAAATATGTATCAATAATATACAATGAACATGCTAGACTCGAAAGTAAAGACTTGACTCGACCCCGCCTAGCACTCAACCTGCAAAACTGAAAATGTGAGGTGTCAGTCTATGAAAGACTGAGTGAGGGGTTTAAATAGATATTAGCGCAAATAACATGCAAGTCATAATCTCGGGTAAGGTTTTAATAAAGAAAACAATATAAGTTAAAAATATAATACACTTTGCCCGAGATTACAACTATCAATATTAAACATTTTAATCACTTTCTCTCCAACCTTACACAAATAGTGAACATTACATGCTTGTTTAATTATCATGTGGTCATGCAATTCAATTATAGTGCACACGTATCAATTTCATGAACTCCTTTACTCCGGGTGATGGTGGGTTTGCAAGGCCCTAACCATCCGTGCTACGTACGTCGGGAACATGACTCCCACGTACGGGATTCCTTCCTCCACCAAACCTCCTGGTGGATTCAGGGGTTATCCCAAAGTAGTGAGGATAGTGCAAGAGTTACCCGTCAGCCCTTGCTTCCTCGGTTGGCTCAGTACACTACCCTCGGGCCCAAATGTGAACATGCTTACTCGCCTAAAATAATCAATCAATCCATTTAGTTCAATCAATAAATTCCATGAAATCAGTTGAAAATCAATAAGGTCACGGTCTAATCACGATACATGCATTGCTTTGCATGATCATGATGCTAATCACACTACATGCATTGCTTTGCATGAGTGTGACTTGCTTGCAATCGTTTAGATTTGGAAATCTCTAGATATATATATATACATTTTGGCCGAAAACATCACATAAGGGTTGTACGGGTTCTATATAACTAGAAATTAAACCTCACCTGACGAGCGAAACAAGGATATAACTATGGTGCATGTCCCACGTCAACTGGAAGAAGATCTGTGCAATAAGGACAAGTGTACATGAGACTAGACTCAAATGAACCAATTAAGACGCACGTCGCACGGCAATGTCCTAATCAATATATCATGCAATAACAATTAAGGATTATCACTTAAGAGCATAATTATCACTAAACCAAGTTTGTAACTCGTATAAGTCACATACGGGAGTCAAAGAAGTGAAAAGAATGCAATATGAAAGGTTTTGGTGAAGTTTAGGAAAATTGACAATTTTTGGGAAATGCACACCTTGTAGAAAACCTAGAATAACTTGAGTTCTAGAAGTTAGAATTGAGTTTCGTTTAGTGGATAAGAAACTAGACACATAGACATTTCCAACGGTATATGGCACGTTTTCTAATTCAAACCGAGGTGAAAATGGCGTTGGTTTGAAGTTGAACAAAATGCAGTTTCTGAGCCCGCGACCAAAATCCTTCACAAAATGGTCGCGGCCGCGACCAAGTATTTTTGGCCGAATTTTCCTCCAATTTTCAAAATTTCGAAACTTGGCTAAAATGGGGTCGCCGGCGCGACCAATTTTGGTCTACTTTCTGTCGCGGTCGCGACCCGTTACGCAGCAACAGCAAAACAGGGGAAAAAACAGGGGATTTTCATGCCAAAACTCCCCAAAACACCAACAAATGCATGATCACTCCAAAGCAAATGTTAAAGTATGTCAAATATACACTATACTTCAATCATCCATCAAACTAACCAAGAAATAAGCATTAAAATGGCAAGAATCAAGCTTGAAACCCCATAATATACACATGCTTCCAATCCTTCATGAACTTCTAGAATTTCACGCCTTCCGCGCCATCTCCGCCGCCGATGGCTTCAGAGGAGTCGTTTTTATGAGGACCGGTGCGGCTTCGCATTTCGCGGATCTGTGGCGGTGGGAATTGATTTGCAGAAAGGTGTGGTGGCGGTGGCGGCATCTTCGCCTTCTTCGGAGAGGACAACACCTGCTTGTCTTCTTGGCTATGGGGATTAGATTTGTAGAAAGGGGTGGAGTTGTACGTGGGGGTGGGGGTAAGGGGCGGAGTTGTCTCCGACGATGAAGGGGAGGGGTGGCGGCGGCGGTGGATCTATTGGGCGATGGAGGTAGAGAGAAGGAGAGGCGGCGGCTGCGACTGCGATGGCAGCGTGGCGTGAGGTTGAGTGTTGGGGAAGAAGATTATGCTTGGTGGCGGCGATGGAGTTTTGCAAAAAGTGGGTGGGGTGTGGTGGGGGTTTTGCAACGGCGAACCTGGAGAAGACGACGGGAGAGGTGGCGGCGGTGTTGGGCGACCGGAGAAGACAACAGAAGAGGCGGCGGCGGTGGCATCAGATAAGACGATCGGAAAGGCAGCGTGATTCAATTGGGAAGACGCCTGAATATATATCATGAATTATGACAAAAAAAACATATATGTTATTTCTATTAATTTATTATTATTATTATTATTATTATTATTATTATTATTATTATTATTATTATTATTATTATTATTATATTGTATATGTATAAAATACATTTAAATATATATATATATATATATATATATATATAAATATTTTTAGTAAATATGATAATATATATATATAAGTTTTTATATTAGTTACATTAATATATTAAATGTTTTTTTATAAATTTGTTATATAAATATATATTAAATTAATTATTATAATTATTATATTGATAGGGTCAAAATACGCTCGTCCCACGTTTAGGCACGTGGCAATGCGAGATAGTAACACGTGTTCTCTTGTGATTAAGGCAGTTACACACGAGCGCCCAATCCCCCCGAACGTCAAGGTTCCTCATGGACACGTGCCATCTCACACGCGTGATCAACATTGTCGCTCTCTAACGAGCTCACTTCGCAGATATTCGGCTAAGCTCCAATCTATTAAGGAAGCTCTCTTCGAGCGCTCCTCTCCCTCAGCGAAGCTTCCACTCCCCCTCGTTGCTTAAGCCTTGGCCTTCACCCCCTAGCGGATTCATTGGCTTCCAAGGCATTCGGTTACCACGAGCGTGCTCTTAGCCCTCGTGACCAACCTCCCCAAAACGGCTCTCTGACACCACCAACTCCCAGCGTACCTGCCACTGCTGCCCGCACTACATTGGCACCAGCTTTTGCAGAAGATTCCTCCTAGGTTTCTCTCGCAACGCCACGTGTTAGGGCAACATTCGGTCAGGACCACATGGTGCAAAAGACTAAAGGGTCCCTGACCCTCAACTATAAATATACGAGTTCATCTCATTCACTGTAAGCAAGCTTCCATACTTAAGCTCTACAATTACTTCTTTTCTCTTTCAGTTCCTTAACTGACTTGAGCGTCGGAGAGCCAAACTGGGCATCACCCCCAGTCCCTCCAGCTTGGCCTTCTGACTATTTGTTCTTGGTGTTTGTCCTAGCAGGTAGAATCTACCTCATTTCTGGCGAGTGTTTCGCGTTTTCCCCACAATATCAAATAGAAGGTGATCGGAGTTTGATATATCCCGATTCAGACCCCTTCAATTTTGGCACCGTCTGTGGGAAAATCCGCTCTTTTTCCTTCTGTCTCGCTAGTTGAAAAGCAAACACACTACCACCATGGTCTCTACGCATTCAGGAACCGCAGGGGGAGGAGATAATCTTCCCCAAGACGTGAGCAGTCGTCCGCCTCCACCTGTGATTGGTGGCGTAGCCCTAGCTAATGGGTCCGCTCCCCCTGGAGACGGTTGCTTCCCCCGTGGATCCCCTCTCCACCGCCGTTGCAGGAGGATCTGGGATCCCTATTCCCCAGGGTACAATCCATGTTCCGCCCGCCCAGCCTGGCGCGTATCCCTATATGATGCCGCCACCAGGGTACGCCTTGACTCCGACACCCATGATTCCTATGGTGCAGCCTTACCACGCTGGACAAATGCAGCTGCCCAACGTTGTCCCCAAAGAAATTGATGGGGTAGAGCTGCCACCTCTAACCTCGGAACAGTTGAAGGCTCTGTACACCCAATGTGAAATCTAGGCCGTCCAAAACGCTTGATAGAATTTCACAACTACCTACTCCTCCCGGGAACAGCCGCTCAAATAGCCCCTCCACGAGGGTGGCTGGTTCATCCCCTAACGGTGGCTCAAAGCGTCCTACAAGCCAGACCGCCACCTCCGCCTGCCAAAGAAAGGGAGGCTCCAGAAAAAAAAAAAAAAAAAGGGTGACGATCGCCCTCAGACCAGTAAAGGTAAGGGCCCGGCGGATAGAATCAATTTGGAAGATGAGGGAGACTCTCACACCTCCGAACGAGTCTCCCGAGCCACCCAACAGGGGGACAAAGAGAAAGATGGAAATCCTAACCTCCTCGCGGCTGTGCAAGACCAGCTATAGGGCTAAAGGATATGGTTGGACAGCTCTCTCGAGCGCGGTCTCAGATCTCCCACAGCAGGGATGAACGAGCCAATGCCAGAGATGCACGATCCAATGACCGCCAGCCATGAATCCCCCACCGCCAGGAGCATGAAGAAAATTTTGGTACTTACGAGTATCATCCGCTTGCAAGGGGCTCCCCCCTCGTAGAGGAAGTCTTGATGGCCCAAGCAGGAATGACCAAAGTTCCCACTTCCATCAACCGCTATGACGGGACTACAGATCCAGCGGAGCACCTGGATCATTTCGTGCATTTGATGCACTTGTACGAGCACACGAGCAATTACTGGGCTAAGGTGTTTGTTACTTCCCTGGTAGGCATGACTCAAGAGTGGTATAAGCGATTGCCGCCACGTTCAATACACTCGTAAGAAGAGTTAGCCAACGCTTTCCTCAATCACTTCAACTCTTTGAAGGCCCCCGTCACTGCGCCTACAGTCCTCTACAATGTGGTGCAAGACCGGAATGAATCTCTCCGCTCATTCTTCGCCCACCTCAACAAAGAGACATTGCAAGTAGAGAGGCCTTCCTTGGATTTCTTGATCCCAATAATCTTCAAGGCTGTGGATCACAAGCAGTATGTGAGTAAAAAGTTTGCCGACGCCATTGTTGAAAGAAGGCCAGGATCCCTCATGGCCTTAAGAGAAGTTGCCGAGCCATTTTTTACGCTCGAGGATATGTACGGGACGAATGAGCCCCGACACCTGAGCCCAGTAAGACACGAGCGCTACCAAGAACGTGAGCGAGAAGATGCTATCCGAAAAGAGCGCAAGAAATCTCCCCCTGCCCCTTGTCGTTTTGAGCGCATCCCTCTCACAAGGCCAAACTCAGAAATATACAATCTTTCAGACAAGAAACTCTTCAAAAGACCCCTCAAGATGAGAAATACTGAGGCCCTGAGACGATCAAACAAGTACTGTGCCTTCCACAAACAGAAAGGGCATGATACGGATGAGTGCCACCAATTGGAAAGCGAAATTCAGAGGCTTGTTGCTGGTGGCCATTTGAAGGATTTTTTACGAGCTCTGGAGCGCTACGACGAGCACTTTAATGAGAGATCTCGGGATAGAAGAAGAGGCCCGTCACGCTCAAGGAGCCCCCGAGGGCGAGGCCCTCCAGAAAGCAGTTCTCAGGGAAAACAGAAAATGATAGAGCAAGAGAACGCCCCCTTCGCTGTCATCAACATGATCGCAGGAGGCTCATCAGGAGGGGACTCCAACACTTCCCACCGTCGACACATAACGAGCTATGATCAACGCTCCTCAGTGCCCAAACAAGTCTACTCCATCAAGGATTCCAGCGTTTTGGGCCCTCGCGAGAAAGAAGTCATAGGGTTTAGTGATAAGGATCTAGCTCATATTGTAACACCTCATGGGACTGCCCTATGGTGGTTAGCCTAGACATACACAATCATGTTGTAAAGAGGGTGTTGGTGGATAGTGGAAGCTCTGTTAACGTTTTGCCTTACTCGACTTTTGAAAAGATGAATGTCACAAATATATCACTTGAGCCCCTCAAAACAGCCCTTATTGGCTTTGGGGGCTCCGAAGTTATTCCCCGTGGGCAAATTCGCTTGGCCACTTCTTTTGGTCGCGCCCCACGGCGAACGACGCTCATGGTCACTTATGCGGTAGTGGAGATCGAGATTCCTTACAACATCATCATTGGGCGGCCCGCTCTCTTGGATTTCAAAGCAATCATCTCCACATATCATCAGAAAATCAAATTTCCCACCCCCGAGGGTGTCGGGGAGGTTCTGTGCAACGTCCGTGAGGCCTGGGAATGTTATATGCTATCCCTCAAAAAGCCCAAAACGGAGAAAGTACTCCAAGTGGGATCCACGAAGAAAGCGATGGATTTCCCAAATTTAGATGAAGACGGCCATGTCCGTAAGAGGGCCAACTTGAACAAGAAAAAGAACAAAGGGAAGGGCTCTGATGCTAAGGCGGATAACGAGAATATCCCCTTAGGCGCGGTTGAAGGGTCCTCTGAGGACGATAGCAACGAAGGCAACAATGAAGTCGTCGTCGACCGCCTCACAGGGAAGAAACGAGCTCTCGAACTCCCCAGACCAGAAGTGAGGATAGAGCCCACGGAGAAATTCCTCACGATCGAACTGGAGCTAGGGAACAAAGATAGGACCACGTAAATTGGCTCCGGCCTGTCGGGCCCCACACAGGTCTTAATGATTCATTTCTTGAGAGAAAACGTGGATGTTTTTGCTTGGAAAGATTACTTGACAGGGATAGATCCGAGCATTATCGTTCATAGGCTCAATGTGGACCCCTCGTTCAAACCTGTTAAATAGAAGAAGCGAGATGCCAAGGGGTTCAAGAGAAAGATCATCGAGGAAGAAATGAATAAGCTATTGGAAGCAGAATATATTGAACCCATTTTGTACCCGGAATGGCTCTGTAACGTGGTCCTTGTACCCAAAAGTGCTAATAAATAGCGCATGTGCAACGATTTCACGGACCTCAACAAAGCTTGCCCCAAAGACCCCTATCCTCTGTCACGGATTGATCAATTGGTGGATTCGACCGCTGGCTGTGAGCTCATGAGCATGATGGATGCCTTCCAGGGGTATTACCAAATCTTTATGGCATCAGAAGACCGCCCGAAAACTTTGTTCATTGTGCATATGTGGGTATATTGTTTCAAGGTTATGCCATTTGGGCTAAAAAACGCGGGCGCCACATACCAGCGCCTCGTGAACCGGATGTTTGAAGAAGAGATTGGTGGCTCGATGAAGGTCTATGTAGACGATATGATAGTCAAGAGCGAGCGTCAAGACTCGCACCTGGAGGATCTAAAGGGCACCTTCAACATCCTGCGCCAGTACGGTATGAAGTTAAATCCTTCCAAGTGTACGTTCGGGGTGCGAGGAGGAAAATTCCTAGGATACATGGTCAGCCAGAGAGGGATAGAAGCTAATCCTGAGAAAATCAAGGCTATTCTGGACATCCCTTCCCCTCGTAATCTTAGGGAGGTGCAAGTACTGGTAGGGAAGATCATCTCTCTGAACAGATTCATATCACACTCGGCAGATTGGAACCTGCCGTTTTTCAAAATCTTGCGTAATGCCAGGAATTTTGCATGCACTGGAGAATGTGAGAAAGCGCTGCAAGACATGAAGACGTACCTCTCGAGCGCTCCACTACTTACCAAACCAATAGAAGGGGAGAAGCTGTATGTTTATCTCTCTGTCTCCACAGAGGCAACGAGCGCCGTATTGGTCGCTTTGCGTGACCGCAAACATTGCAAGGGACAAAGAAGAAGTACTTAGAAATCGAGAAGTTTGTTTTTTCTCTCATTAACGCGTTAAGGAGGTTGAGACCCTATTTTTAAGCACACTCCATCACGGTGCTCACGGATCAACCGCTCGGGCATGTCCTTTGTAAGCCTGATGTTTCTGGGAGGTTAATCAAGTGGGCCATTGAGCTAAGCCAATTTGACTTAAGCTTCGAGCCAAGAACTGATATACAAGCGCAGGTAGTAGCCGATTTGTTAGTTGAGCGTTTCGGCCTGGAGCCTGTGGGGTATGAAGATACAGGCTTGTGGGTCCTACATACGGATGACTCCTCGACCTCTCAAGGGGGAGGGGCAGGAGTGACCATTAGAGATCCTCAAGGAACAGAGATAGACTTTGCAATCAGGCTAGACTTCCAGGTCACAAACAACGAGACGGAGTACGAGGCTCTTATCCAAGGATTGAAAATTACTTTCCAAAACGGAGCCTCCAGGATCACAGCCTATGTGGATTCACAGCTGATTGCAAGCCAGATTGAAGGATTATGAGGCTCGAGAAGCCACCATGATGCAGTACTTGGGAAAGGCGAAGGAAATTATTTAGAGGTTCAAAGAATTTAACCTGTTGCAGGTCCCACGTGCGGAGAACGAGCGAGCTGATGCTCTATCCAAATTTGCCTCCGCGCTGGAGTGTACCTGTGAGCGCTCGGTCACATTTCTCAGGACTGAAGAGCCTTTGATTAAGGAAAAAAACATGACACAAGTGGTACTCATGATTTATCCTAATGAGCCTTGCTGGCTCGATGACATTGTTAAGTTCCTCAAAGATGGAACTTGTCCAACGGACAGGGTGGCGGCTCGGAAAATAAAAAACAAGGCCCCTCATTTCTCACTGGACAACGAGGGCAGACTTTTCAAAAAGTTGTTTCAGGGTCCACCAATGAGATGTTTAAGGCCCTCGCAAGCCAAAGAGACCTTTGAGCATGTACATGGAGGGAGTTGTGGGAATCACTCAGGAGGGCGCATCCTTGCCAAGAAAATACTAAAGAGTGGATTTTACTGGCCTACTGTTCTATAGGATGCCCTCGAATTCTCCAAAAAGTGTCCCAAATGTCAATTCCATTCGAACGTCCCTCAGTTGCCAGCAGCCTAGATGGTCCCCATAGACGTCTCATGGCCCTTTGACCAGTGGGGTATAGACATTGTGGGTCCATTGCCAATGGCGGTCGGGCAAAAGAGATTTGTCATCTTGGCCGTTGATTATTTTACAAAGTGGGCAGAGGCTGAAGTCGTAGCGAAAATCACCTTCAGGGTGGTGAGGGATTTCATATGGAAGAATATCATCTGCAGATATGGCATTCCGAGGGTGCTTATATCAGACAATGGGTCGCAGTTTATCACGGCAGATACTAGGGAATGGTGCTCCGAGTTTGCTATTGAACAGCGCTTCACTTCCGTGGGCCACCCTCAAGCCAACGAACAAGCAGAAGTCACCAACAGGATTATTCTCCAACAGCTGAAAACCATACTGGAGAGTAAGAAAAGTGAATGAGCTGAAGAACTACAAGGGGCTATGTGGGTTTATCGCACGACCCCGCGAGCGGCAACAGACGAAACACCGTTTGTCCTCGTTTACGGGTCGGAAGCGATGATACCCGCGGAAATCGCTCACGAATCCGCCCGAGTAGCCTATTTCGAGCCCCAGGACAACGAGGCTAGCAGGAGCCTTGAATTGGATTTACTAGAAGAAAGGCGAGAGAATGCATGGGCAAAAATGCATAGATACAAAGCGGCTGTGGCACGACAATATAACAAGCGTGTCAAGGAGAGAACCTTCCAATTAGGAGACCTGGTCCTGAAGAAGGTGGAGGTATCCAAGCATGTGGGAAAATTGGACCCCAACTGGGAAGGTCCATTCAAAATCATGCAAGTCAGAGCTAACAACACTTACACCATGGAGACACTGCAAGGCAAGCGCTTGCCTCGCCCTTGGAACGCGTGTAACCTCTGACGGTTCTATGTTTAAGTTCTCTAAAATAATGATGTAACGATCCCACTAATGGGCCCTGTGTACTACTTCAAATCTCAAGTAAGTTATGATACATTCTTCTGAATATTTCTATACTTTTGCTTTTAAATTATGCAAATGGATAAGACCCACGTCCCTCGTTGCTATGAGCGCGATTGGCAATAAATCTCAATGCACACGACAGTATTGCACATGGGTTACGCTCGCCAGCGCTTTACTCCGTCTGGGGGGACGCCCTCATAAGGACAGCCTGGTAGCGCTCAAAACCAACATGATGAATGGAAGGAAAACACACTTAAGGAAAATCCTAGTAGGCCTTGGTTGTTTGTCACGACACCTTGCGCTCGAAAACGGGATCCCTTGCAAGTCAAAAAGTCAAGAACAAATGAGCCCGAGGAGAATCCTAGTAGGCCTTGGTCGTTTGTTACAACGCCTCGCGCTCGAAAAGGGGATTCCTCACGCCACAGATTCAAGAATTCAAGGCCCCAAATACGTTCAGGAAAAGCCTAGTAGACCGGAGTCAACACTCTCGTGCGCCCACGAGTTGGCACAAATTCTTCACATGAATTTGCACAAGTCCCAATTGCAAGGGTACCCTCAAGGGGAAACACCTACGCTCGATTATGGGACTTGGCCAATCTTTGCAAACTTTCATCAGTTACCAAGCTGGGGTCCACTATTAAATGAAACCTCACACTCGTTCAAAACTTGAAATTGAATCCATACTTAGGCAAAATTTTCACAAGTCTTGAAATGGGGGCACGTGCAAAGTAAGACCTTCGTATTTACTCGATGACTTAGCAAAATTTTCCAAGTTTTATTATGTCTTTTACTTAAGCTTAAGAATTAGTCAGAATCTTAAATGGGATCTCGACAGCAACGAGCGTAAGCAAGAAAGCAAAAGCAAATCATGGAAAAGAAATATTTCATTCAAAACAAAGAAGAGATTACAATAATTTGAAACAAGGGCATCATGGCCCTCGGAGAATACTGGAAAGAAAAAACAAATGGAGGCTAAGCTGCAGGTGCCACATCCTCTTCCAAATTTACAATCTCTTGAGGTGCTGGAGTTGCAGGCTCTTGAACAGGAGGAGTGGGCTCGTTATTTCCTGGCGCTTGGGGGGCATTGGGCTCATTAACTTCATTTGCTGAGATAAGGGCATCTTCAGCGATGGGAGCAGGAGCAGTCACAACGCGCGCTAAAGGCTCATTTGCAAGGGGGATCGTGGAGGAGATAGTGGCAGCATCAACGCCCTCGTTTTACTCCGCCTGAGAGGCTCCCTCCGGAGGGTGAGCAGCCATGTATTCGTCCTGGATGAGCGTGACCAAAAAATTATACTCCGGCTCGGATATGTTTGACTCAGGATCTTCGCGATCGTCATCCTCCTCAACGCAGCGCTCGTTGAACATGAGCCCCATATCCGGCATCCCACGAGCAGACGGGTCTGTTAAGCCCTTGAAGATACCCTGCTCATTCTCCAAATTGAAGGCCTTTTGGGCCTCGTCAAGATAGTGCAAAGAGGCCGCAAATTTGAACGCCTTTGAATGGCAAAACTTGATGAGCGCCTCTTTCACCGACTGCTCAATTCGATGAGGAAGTTGGTTCATGGTATCCACATATTTCTTCTCCGCTTCAGTGGCCCTCGTTCTCCAGGCGTTACGGTCATCCGTAAGCTTTTGATGGCTCTCATAGAGGTTGTTGTATTGCGTACGCCAACTCCTCCGAGCGGTCTCAGCGTTCGTAAAATCCTCCTGCAGCTTCTTCATCTCAGTCTCCAGCTTCTTATGCTCTGTGTCAAGAGAGAGGAACTTGGCCTTCTCTACATCCAATTCTTCTTGGATTTGAGCGGGGTCTTTTGAGCGCGCCATCCTCTTGTATTTAGCCTTTCGGTCAGCGTAAATCGAGGCGCGCATTTGGATGTTCTTCGCCCTCGGAAGAACTTGCTGCATGGGTTTAAAAGGGGCAGAAATAAGTGATAAGTATGAAAGAATAACACATCGAAGACATTTTCCGAAGACAAAAATTACGGGTATAGAAGTGACTTACAGAAATTATGGCGTGAATCATATCGCCAGTCACCTTCTCCACAGGCTCGGAGTACAAAGCCTGGTGGTCCCCTGTGAATTGGACCCTCTCAAAAAGGCCATCGCTGATGGCATGCAAGGGCGATCCGTGATTCAAAAGAACGGGGCCTCCATCCGCAGAGCGCTTGTAACTCCTATCTCCTTTGCGCTCGAATCCCCACAGATGTTCCTCCTCGGAAGAGGAAGTATCTTTGTCACCCTTGGGGCCCTCGGCTACCTGCTTGCCCTTACCGGTTATAGCAAAAGTGTCGGGCATTCTTTTCCTTTTTCGGGAGGCTTGATCATCGCTCCCCTGAGACCCTCTGATCACCACGCTCGTGGCGGACCTTGTCTGTGTTGGCGGTAGTGGGGTTGGCTACCCTTGTGTCCACTGCAACTGGCGGTCGGGCCACTATCCTGTTTTCTATGTTTGCCGCTCGATTATCTACGCGGCCTTGTGATGCTTGAGCGCCAGCTGCAGCGATTGAGCTGGCACCTTGGTGGCCGCCACGACCGTCACCCGGGCCTGGCCCTCGGCCTCGGGGGTTCTGTGGGTTTTCTTGGTGTTGTTGGCGCTGCTGGCGATTGCGAGCGTTGACAAATTGGGTAGAGTTTCTAATTCCTCCTCCAGCTATGATAATATTTACTCCTGGGCAGAAAGAAAAAAAAAAAAAAAACAAACAAACAACAAAGGTTAGAAGTATTTATGCGAACTCTTTTGGAACACAAGTTACAAATACAAGAAAACAGTTAGCATCCCTATCTAAAAGTTAGTGCCCTAAAATCTAACCGTCTCTCTCCAAATCTCGAGCGGGAGGGTTGTTGAGATAGTGAGGGTCGTTGGTAAGCCCATAGAGGAACATGAGTTCCGCTTCATCTATCAACTCCTTGGCTTGAATCAACCAGCCCTCGTCCCTCAACGCTCCAGCCAAGTCTCTAGCCCAGTTTTCAGGGAATGTAGGCTCTAAGGGATTCTTCACAAGGGAGCCCTTCCCGTGCGATATCCACTTTCGTGACACCCCAAAATCATCATCCGCTGGGGCTTTGACAAAGATAAACTTCTCCTTCCAATCGGGGCCATATGTGGAGGAGAGGGGATTGATCAATTTAAGGTGAACCTTCGCTTGAACATAGTAGAAATAACCCACCTCGGGGGACGAGCGTGGGGAACTGACTACTTGGAGAAAGGCGTTGAAATTCTACATGGAGGGCTCATAGTTTGTGCACTTTATAAGGATCACGAAGCAAGTTATCAAAGTAAGACCGTTGGGCACGATTTGCGAGGGGCACAGGTTCAGATTATTGAGAATGGTAGCCACTGGAACAGGGATTGGGAACCTCAAGCCTCCAGAACTGACGACATCCTTATAAACCGCCATCTCACCAGGGGGTGGACGGTTGGCACGCTCGTGCTCAGCAGGGATTCGCCAGGTGAAGCGCTCATCCCAATATATTGGTGCCAGCATAGTCTTTATCTCTCCCAAAGTGATTATGCTGGGAGTCTCGTCGGGGGTGCGCTAGGTCGCTTGCATGCCTGAGCCCTCACCCTCACCCTCGTTGGACCCTTTGGCCTTTTTAGCTTTTTTGGGCCTCTGGGACTTCTTCCTTTTGCCCTTGGCATGGGCTCTTTCTGAGGGCCCCGCTTTTCCCTCGAATTCGGGGGCCGGAGCCACGACGGCCACAGTCACGGTATGACGATGAGGATGGGTGGCACTCTCCGTCAATGGCAGTACGCTTCCCTGTCTCTCCACCCCACCTGAGTTTCTTTCATCCATGGCCATAACGGCCGCGTCCAACTCCTCGTCCCTAGGGGAACCCGGAGGAGATGAACTCTGGGTAGCCATACCCTCAACCTCGCGGGTAAATTCTTCTACATGATCTCTGGCCATGCTATTATAGAATCTGGAAGGAATACGGGGATTTTGGAGACGAAGGATGTTCGGAGAAATTTGGGATTTCTAGAGAAGGTGGAGCTTGAGAAATCACTAAATCCTAATCTGATTCTAAGGTTAGCAAAGTTAGAAGGTTTCACCGTAGGTTACCTTGAATTCTCTGGGAAAACTTGGAAGAGAATTGCGGATGCATGGAATTTGCTTTGCAAAGGGTTTTCTGCAAAATGTGCTCTAAAGATATGTTTGCGTAAAGGATGAAATGGATACGAAATCCCTTATTTAAAGGAAGGGAAGTTGGTACGTTTCTGACAAGTAATTCAAAATTGCAATCATTTCCCGCCTAGGAAATCGTTCACTTTATTGAACCATCACGTACTTCCCAAGAATCACGCGCCCCACGCGTATCAACATTAAATGCATAGACGTTTCAAGCGGTCAGAAGAAAGGGCCGCATTTATGGCGCAATCAGAAAGATGATTGCCCAACACGCTATGCCTTCTACAAGCACAGCGCTCAAAGGATTACATTGGTAAAATTCTACAGCCCTTATTACCAAGGACTACAGAATTGGGGGGCAAAATGACAGGGTCAAAATACGCTCGTCCCACGTTTGGGCACGTGGCAACGCGAGATAGTAACACGTGTTCTCTTGTGATTAAGGCAGTTACACACGAGCGCCCAATCCCCCCGAACGTCAAGGTTCCTCATGGATACGTGCCATCTCACACGCCTGATCAACATTGCCGCTCTCTAACGAGCGCACTTCGCAGATATTCGGCTAAGCTCCAATCTATTAAGGAAGCTCTCTTCGAGCGTTCCTCTCCCTCAGGGAAGCTTCCACTCCCCCTCGTTGCTTAAGCCTTGGCCTTCACCCCCTAGCGGATTCATTGGCTTCCAAAGCATTCGGTTACCACGAGCGTGCTCTTAGCCCTCGTGACCAACCTCCCAAAAACGACTTTCTGACACCACCAACTCCCCCGCGTACCTGCCGCTGCTGCCCGCACTACATTGGCACCAGCTTTTGCAGAAGATTCCTCCTAGGTTTCTCTCGCAACGCCACGTGTTAGGGCAACATTCGGCCAGGACCACAAGGTGCAAATGACTAAAGGGTCCCTGACCCTCAACTATAAATATACGAGTTCATCTCCTTCACTGTAAGCAAGCTTCCATACTTAAGCTCTGCAATTACTTCTTTTCTCTTTCAATTCCTTAACTGACTTGAGCGTCGGAGAGCCAAACAGGGCATCACCCTCAGTCCCCCCAGCTTGGCCTTCTGACTATTTGTTCTTGGTGTTTGTCCTAGCAGGTAGAATCCACCTCATTTCTGGAGAGTGTTTCCCGTTTTTCCCACAATATCAAATAGAAGGTGATCGAAGTTTGACATATCCCAATTCAGACCCCATCATATATAATGTATATATATATAATTACTAATATACATATGAAATATTATTTCTATAAATTTGTTAATTTATTAATATATATTATATATATATATATATATATATATATATATATATATATATATATATATATATATATATATATATATATATATTATGCTATAATATTTATCTATATCTTATATATTTATAACATTATAGTCTAAGGGTATTATAGGGTTTTTATGTTTTTTTTATTGACCAAATGGGGATAGGGGGCGGTGAGTGTATTTTAAAAAGGGATAAAAATTTTAAACATCCTGAACTATGGCCAATTTTGGACTTTGCAACCCCAACTAAAAAAAGTCGACGGTTGCAACCTTAACTACTTAACTTTCTCAGTTTGCATCCTCAGTGTAAAATCTGGCCACTTTTGTCACCGGAGGCACTGACGTGGATATCTCACACGCGTGACACGTAAGTACATTTTTACACTGAGGATGCAAACTGAGAAAGTTTAGTAGTTAAGGTTGCAACCGTCGATTTTTTTTAGTTGGGGTTGCAAAGTCCAAAATTGGTCATAGTTCAGGATGTTTAAAATTTTTATCCCTTTTAAAAAACACAGGGTTTTTTAAAGTACTTTTTTTTTTTTGTCGGGGTTTTTTTTATGATAATTTCGATTAACGCACGGTTTTCTATGTTGTTAGCTCTTTAATTATGTGTCTAATTCAATCTTTTATTTCACTTATACATATTAATTGTATTGATCGATAAAATTCGATATTAGAGAAAATTTCTACAAATCTCAAGATCCTAAAAAATTACTTAAACAATAAAGTGGTAATCGATCAATATAACTGCAGACGAAACCAAAAATTACTTGAGCAAAAGTAGACTATCATATATATAATTCATACATAACAACTTCCACTTTCCATATTAATAATCCATCATAACTGACACAATACAAGACTCGACATTATTCATGTAGCTCCAAGAAAGATAGCAAATATTAATAGTGAGTATTTGCAACACATTTATTTATTTATATATATAATTGGAGTAAATTATAAAACTCCATAATTAATCTAGTAGGGACGTTGGCCTTGGTAATTCCCAGGAGGATCATAACTGCAAATAACGAACCAACCCCCATTACTGCATTTAACCCTAGCACACCCCAGACGAACTGAATTCTTCCAGACAACCTGCGTGTAATGCCTACACTCTCCGCCCACGCAAGTGTTGGAGCCGTAATCATAATGGGATTTCTCACCGACCCACAACCCGACCGCTGCCGCTGCTGACAACGGCGGCCCTGGCGACTGCCCCGCCAGGTTTTCACCGTAGGGGCCCCCGGAGTGTTGCAGTCTGCAGTCACCCATGCGTTTCTGCGCATACTGTGTGGCGTAGTTTGCAAGGTTGATGTTCCACACGAGGGGGCCGACGCCCACCTGCGCGCGGGCGCGGTTGTGGGGGTCGAGGTAATCTTGGGGAGTGGGATTGTTCTGGGAAGCCACGGATGAGGTTGTGAATAGTATTGTGGCGAGGAAGAGGAGGAACATGGTGGAGGGATTCGCCATTTTTGTGGTGGTGAGTTGTGAGTGGGGTTGAGGGTTTGGGGGGTATTTATAGCTAGGGCCTAGGGTGATGAGTGCTAGAAAAAGTTGGGATGTTCTTGATTATTGGAAAATTTTAATTTGAATTTGATTCAGTTGCCCACTAATTATAATAATAAGTGTAGTTTGATTTTTTTTTTTTTAATTGGGATAACTATGAACGCCCTTCAGGAGATTTGACGAAATCATAGATACCCCTTAGGTTTGAGAAATTACGAATTCCTCCTAACTCGTTATCTCCTCCGTTAAATTTAACAGAATTTGTGATTTTACTGTTCTACTCATCGGATCCTAAAACTCAGGGGTTATCTGTAATAAAAGTTCAAAAGTAAAGAGATTAATATAAGTATTGAAATTCTTGGGGGGTTTGATATAAGTACTTAAATTTTGTGTTTACCTAGCATTTTTTTTTTTAAAACAAAGAATGCTACTTAATGTTTTAATAATGAATTAATTTCATTCCTAAATTTTACGGATACTAAATATTTTTTAAAAAAAAAAAATTGGACATACATGTTTACATTGAAATGTTATTCGTATTTAAAGTACATGCATTAGAAATCACCAACATTCGAAATATTTGTTTAAATAATTATAATGGATATTTATGTGAATTTAACATATTTGTTATGATTTTCTATTTCATTAAAATTATTCTAAACTAGCAAAGTTTAAATAAACTTATGCAAAATATGCATAAAATTAAGACATACACATAAGTGGAATCTGTAATTTCTTTTATCATACTTTATTGGAATAAATATGCAGGAAATATTTATTCCCATTTATACTTATAATAAAATATAAATATTAATTAAAATACAAATTTTCAATTGAATACTACAAATTTAACCAAAATTATAAATATATCATTACACTTTCTATATTTTTACAATATACTCCCTAAGGGTATGATTGCAATTTTTAAAAATAATATTGCTGACGACGTCAGCAAAAGTTAACGTCGTTATTAACGGTAGGGATAATTTGTGATAGAGAATTTAAACCTTATGGAGGTGTTTGTAATTTCTCAAATATCAGGGGATCTGTATTTTTGTCAAATTTTAGGGAAGTTCGTAATTAGCCCTTTCTATTTTTTTTTCTCTCAATTACATGATAAGAGCAGAATAAAATACTCCTCTTGAGTTATACTGTTTTGTTGAACCATATTCGGACCGGAATTGAGTGTGTGCGTTTTTTAGTTTTGGAATATAAAATGATGTGTATTATATACTAAGTCACATAATCCTTCTATCATGCTCAACGTACTCACACTTAGTTCTCGCACTGGCGAATTTGTGCGCATTGCTCGCTTTAAGACGACTTAAAATTTTAGTTCTTCGCACTGACTAATTTGTGCACATTTCTCGCTTTAAGAAGACTTAAAATTTATTGAATACACATGTATAATAATATGAAAGATGAATTTTAATTTTTTGATTTAATATATGATTATTATATAATGATGAAATTAAGTTATTATAATCAATACTTAAATAAAATCAATTTTTTTATATACAAAGTTAAATAAAATAAAATTATATTATAAATATAATTATTTAAAATAATTTTTTATTAAACGCTTTAAGGCGCACCCGCACTCAATCTTTTTAAAAATTTTGCGCATTGCGCATTCGCAGCCGCACCCGTACTCGCTCCCGCATTCGCATTATGTGACTTAGATTATATACCACCACTATTTATGGGTTTGAATTTTAATAGATATGTATATTAGACTATTAGTCTAGCCGTCAATAAAGGTTGGTTCAAGTGGTTAATGGATTCATTCTTCAAGATAAGATCTTGAGTTGGAATCCCGCTTGATTGTGCGTGTGTAAAAAAAAAAAAAAAAGAAAAGACTATTAGTCTCTCTGTGTAATAATTAATTGTTCACAATATTTCCTCAATAAACTGTATTTGGACATACAATTATACACTCGTAAGAAAAATTTGTCCAAAAATGACTATCTTGTTTATGGTATTCTTAAGTTCTTTTTCCTAATTAATTATAACTATACACTCGTAAGAAAAATTTGTCCAAAAATGACTATCTTGTTTGTGGTATTCTTAAGTTCTTTTTCCTAATTAATTATAACTATCTTTTGACTCTGCTCGATTTTCTCAGTCAGCCTTTAGACTAGATTGGATCCATATATGTTAAGTATCCCACATCGAATAATCAAAGACATGAAGTTCAATATATAATGATATCAACGCAAGTTCTATTCTAGGTCTGACAGGGGTGTGTCAAGTATCCCAAATTCAATAATCAAATATGTGCGATATATGCCATAAATTATGATTGTTATATGTCATAAATTATGATTGAAAATATTTGGCTTCATCAAATTTAATTAGTCACATTCAACTATTTATAATTATGTTAAAAAAAAAAACTATGTACACAACAAATGTAATTTTCTAAAATTTATATCAATTATATGATAAATGTGATATGGCATAATAGTACAAGGCCACGTGGCCACCCCCGGTTGGTACCACGTGGACCCTTGCGCCGACCTGGACAAACAAGGAACAAACTTTTGGACAAATCATCAGATCGATACCAGGTCAGCAGATCATCAGATCTTCATGAGACCATCAAATCATCAGATCGATTTTGGTAGCCAGGTTGATCTTCAGATCGATCTGCTCCCTTTCTATGAAGAAACCCACAGCATTAAGGATCCCGGAAGGCAATATCGATCTCCAGATCGATACCATACGTCACCGGACACCCGAATACTGTAAAAGCACTCCTGTCGGGACACGTGTACCCTTCTCATCCCCCGGAACAGGCGTACTATGGCTCATTAATGACCGTCAGTCCCTGCTTTTACCCAAAGGGGAAAGAAGGTACAAACGACCCGCCTCAAGCCGGTTCCATCGTCCGACATCCAGATCGACGACTGGCAACGCCATTAATGCACACCTACAGTACACACACTACTGTGTCATTTGGCCATGGCTATAAATACTCGCCCTTTGAACAGTAGTTGGTAAGCCTTGAATACGCATTCAATTGCATTTATTCTCTCTCTAAAGAGCTCCATTACTGACTTGAGCGTCGGAGTGCCAACCTTGGGTAAAACCCCAAGTCCCCCAAGTTGGTTTCGAGCTCACGTTTGCTAGTGCTTTCAGGTCGATAAAGAACCCACTCAAACAAATTCTTGACTGATTGACCCATATCTGACAGTCAGATCGACAAGTCAGATCGACCAGATTTGAGCCAGATCAGTTTGGCGCCGTCTGTGGGAAACACTCTTTTTCACATCGACCTAGATAAAAGCCCTTTGATCTCTTTTTCAAACACGATGGTTAACACAAGGAACACCAACCGTGATGAGGACCTGGAGGAGGTTGCCAAAGGCAGGCATGACTACAACGCGCCGCTTGGCAACACCTCCGCTGTCCTGCCGGACGGTCCCAGCACCAACATCCCCCAGCCTCCACTGGAGGCCACTCCCAGGTACACCGTCACCCAGGCGGACCTGGAAGCCTTCCTCGACCAATGGCGGGTCGAGATCGAGCGTGCCCAAACGGAGGGCCGCGAACCCAGGCGCCCGGAGCTACCAAGGGCTAGCCCGGCTACCACCATACCTAGCCCCGTGGTGGGCAATGCGTTGGCCCCCACTGTCCAGGCATACGGGAACCCTGTTCCCTATGTCTTTCAACCGCTCGACGGGCGACCCGCGCAGATCATTTGGGGCCTTAGTCCCCAGGTAGGGGCGGGGCAGATCCAAGGAATCGCTCCGCCACCACCACCTCCCGCAGCAGACAAAGTTCCTGGAGAAGGCCACGGGGACTCCGACCACCCCAGCCACAACAACCGCGGCAAGCACGTGGTCGACGAGGACAACGACGAATTCGACGACCTCAGAGATCGGATTCCCCCCCGATCAGCCAGGGAGGAGGCCGCCAGAATCGCCGCGGCTCGCGAGGGGAGAGAACAAGACTACTGTGAGGACCCACCCCGAAAAAGGGTCCAAGACCGCCTGGGTGACCGTGGCTCCCACGTCACCCAGAGGCAGGTCGACCTTCGGGAAGGGCTGAACCGACGACCTCTCCGTTACCGCAGCGACAGGGAAGAAGCTTCCCCTTTCTGCGAGGACATTCTCCGCACCACCTATGATGGAGATCGAATTCCGACCGGCCTGCCCATGTACAACGGGACCACAGATCCCGAAAAACATGTGACGGCCTTCGAGAATCGGATGTTTCTACACTCCCATCCCCAACAGATCTGGGCTAAGCTCTTCGTCACTACGCTGACGGGCCCCGCTCAAGATTGGTTCATCCGCCTGCCGCCACGGTGCATAACGACCTACAACCGGTTCGTAGACCGATTCACGGCGCACTTCTCCTCGATGACAGGAGAAAAACTCCCCCCTTCCTATCTCAACAGCATCTATCAGAGGGAGGGTGAGTCCCTGCGAGATTTCATGACTCGCTTTTCGAGGGAAGTAGTTCGGGTCGAAAACCCGACGATGGACACCCTGCTCTCTGTGGTCCATCGAGCTTTCCGCAACCGCCTATGGGCGGATGAGATCGTCAGGGCCGGGCCACGCAACCTGACGGAGATCCAGGATATCGCCCACGGCTTCATGCGCGTTGAGGAGATCGCCCTCGCGCACGGACCTCCTCCTCGATCTGAGAGGCAGGTCATTGGGTCCAGCTCGCCCCAACACCGGAAAGGGAGCGAGCAAAAGAAGATCAAGGGGAAAGTCGACCAACCGACCCAGGTCGACCGACGAAACTACGTCCCCTTGACCAAGTCCTTAGACCAGATCTACGTGGTCATGGACCAGAGCCTTCTGAAGAAACCAAAGCCCATCCGGGAGGGCCCGAAGGCTCAGGCATCAGGGAAATACTGTGGCTACCATCAGCAATGGGGCCACACGACCGCGGAATGTAACGCCCTCCGAGATGAGATCGAAAGACTCATCCAAGGGGGGCACCTGAAGGATTTTGTTCGACGCATCGACCACTACTCTGAAAAGGCGGGGAGGTCTACCGACCGCGACAGGTCCAGATCTAGATCTCCCCCAAAACGATCTGGGAAGCAGCCGCTGGAGAGAGCAGAAGACAATCCCCCCACTCACGGCAAGATCTATATGATAGCCGGGGGGCACGAGGGCGGCGACTCAAATGCGGCTCGAAAAAGGAACATCAGGCGAGCAGCTCGAGAGTACAACGGTCCGCATGAAGAAGTCTTCCAGATCGATCATGGTAGAGAGTGGGAAAGGCAGGAGGTTAGCTTTAGTGAGAGTGATAGCCGCCCGGGCCCCCATCGGGAAGGCGACACGCCTAGCTGTCCGATGGTGGTGACCTTGGGCGTGGCTAACTATGATGTAACCAAATGCCTAGTTGATAATGGAAGCAGCTCGAATATTATCCCTTACTCGACTCTTGTAAAAATGAAGTTGCATAACCTAAAGCTCGATCCGATCCGAACACCGCTTTCCGGGTTCGGTGGATCGGAAGTCATACCGTTAGGGCGCATCCGACTCCTCACCTCGATGGGAACATCCCCCAAGAGGGTGACCCAGGAGGTCGAGTACGTCATCGTCAATATGCCCCTAGCGTATAACATGATCTTCGGCCGACCTGGCCTTATTCAGTTCAAAGCGATCATCTCAACGTACCATCAAAAACTGAAGATGCCCACCCCGAACGGGGTCAGAGAGGTGACTTGCGATGTCATGGACAGTTGGGCTTGCTATGCCATCGTCCTGAAAAAGCCGTCCAGGAAAGAGGTGGAGCAAGAGCTCGACCTCCAGACGTATGCAGACGGGGAGATCGAGCTTCCCACGAAGGAGTGCGAGGCGGAAAGATCCCCCGCAGCTCGGAAAAGAAAGGCCAGCGAGCGGCTCGAGCCCTCTGAAGAACTGAAAGAAATTGCCCTAGTCCCCGGAGACAGCAATAAGACCACCAAGATCGGGGCGAAAATGCATCCGCAACACGAGGTCATGATGATAGAATTCTTGAGGGACAACTCTGACATCTTCGCTTGGGCTGCCAAAGATCTGATCGGAGTCGACCCGAAGGTGATCTGCCACCGGCTGGGAATCGATCCATCGATCAAACCCATAAAACAAAAGCTAAGACCTCAAAGTCGGGCGAGGAATGATATAATCGAGGCCGAGGTCAATAAACTCCTCGATGCAGGATACGTTACTCCAGCTCAATACGTTGACTGGTTGTGCAACGTAGTCCTCGTGCAAAAAACAGGCGGGAAATGGAGAATGTGCAACGATTTCACCGACCTCAACAAGGCATGCCCGAAAGACCCGTATCCGCTGCCCCGAATCGATCAGCTCGTCGACTCGACAGCTGGGTGCGAGATGCTCAGTATGATGGATGCATTTCAAGGCTACTACCAGATCTCTATGGCTACCGAAGATCAAAAACACACGGCCTTCATTGTAGTAAAGGGAATATACTGCTTCAAGGTCATGCCCTTCGGGCTAAAGAACGCGGGAGCTACGTACCAAAGATTGGTCAACCTGATGTTCAAAGATGAGATTGGAAAGACCATGGAGGTCTACGTCGACGACATGATCGTGAAGAGTCGCTGGGCGTACCATTATCTAGATCATCTGCGCAGATCGTTTGAAATCTTACGGCAATACGGTATGAAGCTCAACCCCGAGAAATGTACGTTCGGGGTCGAAGGAGGAAAGTTTCTAGGATACATGGTGAGCCAACGAGGCATCGAGGTAAATCCTACGAAGATCAAAGCAATCCAGGTCATCCCTCGACCTCGATGCATCAACCAGGTACAGTCCCTGGTGGGTCGCATAATCTCCCTCAACCGGTTCATATCACGATCGTCCGAACGAAACCTCCCATTCTTCAAAGTTTTAAGGAATCTCAAAAAATTCGAGTGGAACGAAGAATGCGACCGAGCGTTAGATCAACTGAAAGAGTACCTGGCCTCCCCGCCATTGCTGGCCAAGCCGAATGAAGGAGAGACCTTGTACCTCTACCTGTCCCTCTCTAATGAAACCTTCAGCTCAGTCTTGGTCGCCATTCGAGATCGAAAACACCTACCGATCTACTACCTGAGCAAGATCCTACACGGCGCGGAGCGAAATTATCTTGAGATCGAGAAGTTCGTATTCGCTCTGACGCATGCGGCTCGGAAGCTACGTCCGTATTTCCAAGCTCATCCCATAATCGTCCTAACAGATCAACCCCTTAGGCAGGTCTTATCCAAACCCGACGTGTCGGGTCGAATGATGAAATGGGCGGTCGAGTTGAGTCAGCATGACATCACCTACCAACCCCGGGCCGCCCAACAAGCTCAAGTTCTGGCTGACTTTCTAGTCGAAAAGAACACCAGCTCGATGGAGATCGTTCGTGCCGCGCCTAGTTGGACCATGTACACGGATGGCTCATCGACCTCTCAAGGAGGAGGGGTGGGCATATCCCTTATAAACTCAGACGGATTACAGCTCGATTTCGCCATTAAGCTCGATTTTAAAGCGACAAACAACGAAGCTGAGTACGAAGCACTGGTGGCAGGGCTAAGGTACGCCACGGAGAACCAGATCGACAGGTTAGCCGTTGTAACTGACTCCCAGCTCGTCGCGGGCCAAGTCAACGGCACGTACGAAGCTCGGGAAGAGTCCATGGCAGCGTATCTCAAAATGGTGAAAGAGCTGGCCTCCAAGCTGAAAGAGTTCAAAATCGAACAGGTCCCTCGCGAAGAGAACGGTCGAGCTGATGCCCTATCGAAGTTGGCCAACGGATTCCAGGGAACAAAGGATGCGACCATCTCGTTCATGGTCTCGGGGGGCCGTGCGATCGATGAAGGAAAAGTCGAGATCGCGACCATCGATCCGCCGGAACCTTGCTGGATGGACGATCTAATCGCTTATCTCAAGGACGGGGCTTTTGCCCCAAAATCGAACTGAGGCCAGGAGAATAAAATATCGATCTCTGCTCTATATGATGGATCATGAAGGCAGGTTGTTCAAAAAATCCTTCACAGGTCCCCCTCTAAGGTGCCTGCGACCTAGCCAAGCCCAAGACGTCCTAGAAGAAGTCCATGAGGGATGCTGCGGGAACCATTCTGGAGGTCGAGCTCTAGCTCGAAAGATCTTAAGGAGTGGGTATTTTTGGCCGACTATGGTGTGGGATGCGAAGATCCACTCTAGGAGATGCCCCAAGTGCCAAAAACACGGCAACCTAATCCACACTCACCCTGCGTCCATGATACCGATCGATGTGTGCTGGCCCTTCGACCAATGGGGAATCGACATCATTGGTCCCTTCCCTTTGGCACCCAGACAGAAAAAGCTTGCCATAGTATGCGTCGAGTACTTCTCAAAGTGGGTTGAGGCCGAGGCAGTCCCCAAAATTACTGATGCAGTGATAAGAAATTTCCTCTGGAAGAACATAATCTGCCGTTTTGGGGTTCCGAGGGTACTCATCTGTGACAATGGCCCTCAATTTCGATCTGAGAATACCAAGAGCTATTGTCGAGATCTCGGGATCGACCTCAGATTCACTACAGTTGGTCACCCGCAAGCAAATGGCCAAGCTGAAGTCACCAACCGAATCATTATCCAAAATCTCAAGACCCGCCTTGATGCCAAACTGGGCGCATGGGCGGACGAACTCGACGGTGTGCTATGGGCTTATCGAACTACCCCGCGGACAGCCACTGGACAAACACCATACTCTCTGGTTTACGGATCCGAAGCCGTCATCCCATCAGAGCTGTTACACGAAACCGCTCGTGTATCACAATACCAGCTCGACCGGAATACGGAGATCAGAGCTGAAGATCTAGATGTGATTGAAGAAAGTAGAGAGCATGCCTATCAGAAGCTCAAGCAGTACAAGGCAGCAGCAGCCCGATCATACAATAAGCACGTACGGCCCAGATCGTTTCAGATCGGTGACCTAGTGCTAAAAAAGGTCGAGGTCTTGCAACATGTCGGAAAACTTGAGCCTAACTGGGAAGGACCTTATCGCGTCATCGAGATCGGGAAAAACATGGCCTACCGCCTTGAAGACATGGCCGGGGAACCGTTACCCAGACCGTGGAACGCGCACAACTTGAAGAAGTTTTACACTTAGCCTTCAAATTTATTTCAAAATTGTAATAGTTGAAGGGGTCGAATTCGCCTGAGAATCGATCTCTGATCAGTTAATTAATTCACGTGTGTTGGGGTATCCGATTAAAGTCAATCCGCAATCCCACGCCAGGCCACTGTCCCCTCGATTAAGCTCTCATTCGACCTACGGTCATGAGTCGAGGAGGGAGTGAGCCACCCCGCATCCGATCGTTAGAGACCGAGATCCAATGAGGTCGTTTTTAGACCCAAGGAGATCCTAAATCCTAATGTATTTAATTTTAAATCATTGTTAGAGATCAAGATCCAATGAGGTCGTTTTCAGACCCAACGAGATCCTAAAAATCCTAACGTATTTAATTTTAAATCATTGTTAGGGATCAAGATCCAACGAGGTCGTTTATAGACCCAAAGAGATCCTAAAAATCCTAACGAACCTAATGATCCAGAGATCCAATGAGATCGTTTTAGATCCGAGGAGATCCAGAGATTAATAATTTGAGTAACAATCCCAAGATCCAAGGAGATCGATTTAGATCCGAAGAGATCCAAGGATTAATGATCTTTCAAGCAAAGTGGTAAAACGACTAAGGCAAGAATGCAAACACCCAACGAGATGAGATAGACATCCAAACGAGATCAGATAGCGTGATGAACCTATCGATCCAAAAGCGATAAAAATCAAAGGGGTAAGCGAAACCTAGGTCGATAAACCACGCGCATGGCAGATCGAATTAATGTTCAACTTGTAAAAGCAAAGGAAAAACACAAGTATGAGAAGCATAATTCATTCATGCAAAAATCGATCTCAAAATTAGCAAAGATCGATCTTACCTAGCGCATCGAGCTCACCACGCGACGTGGCTCGATGGGTAAATGTTCAAAAACAAAACAAACTGCAAGTATTCACCTAGCCACAGACCGGCTAGCAGGTCGAATTGAGTGTTTTGAAAGTGGTTAGAAAATAAATTAGTCGATGTCGACCCAGGTTGAAGTAGATTCTTGGGCAGATCGACGTCTGGCTCTCTCGAACTCGCGGGCGCTGGGAAGGAAATGCTCGACCTCGACCGGTTGAGGCAGCTCGCATGTCACCTGGGACTTGGTCTTCTTAGCCTGAGCCATCTCGATGGCGTGCCCATATTTGTAGGTCGCCCAATCGATGTGTACCGACTCCTCTTCTTCAGGTTGATCAACAGCACCCGGATCGGGAAGCATGGGACCGATCGATTCGAAGTTAAAAGTCGAGGGGAAAATGTCCTGAGCCTTCAGCTGGTTGATGGCGATTTGAAACCCCTCCGCCAGGTCGTTTTCCCCCACAATCAAACTGGCCTCTTCAAACCCAGGGCCCTCCATGAATTCTCGAACTGCATACCGCTCGATCTGGACCTTGCACCTCCTCAGGTCATCGGCAGCCTTATCGATCTTGGCCTTGGCGAGGTCGAGGGTCTCCAGTCTGCCCTCCTCCTTGGCAGCAATCTTAGCGCTCTCGAGCTCGCCAGCGAACTCCAACCTTAGTGCAGCAATGGCATCCTCGTATCGCTTCTCAGCCCTTTCCAGATCCTTCTGAGCATTTTTCATCTGGGACTCCATCGAATCCCTCTCCTCGACTCGGGCCCTTTTCTCCTCCCTGGCATTACGGAGGTCTTCTTCGAGCTGGCGAATGATCTGAGGATCCATCGAGGCAAGCTGGGCTTTGGCGAGCAAGTACTTCTCTTTATATCTTTGCTTACCCGCCTTGAAGACCTCCGCCTCCTGGATCGAGTTCACCAGTACGGGGAGGACGTCCTGAAAAGCAATACGCAGATCAATCAGAAACAATGGGATCGATCAGCGAGAAGCAGATCGATCGACAAAGTACAGATCGATCGTCACCAAATCGATCGACACAAAGTGTTAAAAAACGATGAAACGATACTCACACAGAAGAGTCCTCGAGCGGCTTTTGCCCTCTTTTGATCCGCCGACCTCGACCTGGACAGCTTCCTCTGCTCGTCAATTATGCAACCGGTGTTGAACAAAGCGGAGATCAGGTCGATGTCCGGAGTGCCAAAAGCCAAGGCATGCTTCGACCCGTCCGGTTTTTCCAGCTCGAGTCCGGCTGGCCATTGCGGATGTGGAGTTTGGGGAAAATCCAAAAGCTGGGATTCTTCGTCTGAATCCTCGGACTCCTCCGTCACCTGAGCAGTTTCCCTGAAAGGCCTCTTTCCCGCGCCATGCCTTGCCTGAACAAACTGGGCGTAAGGGTCAATGTCTTCATCAAAATGCAATTCTAAGTGGTCTAAATTAATTACTTGCTCGAGGTCATCATCGACCTGACCCACTGAGGACCCCGCCAGATCGACGAACTCCTGACCTCGAACTGGAGGTGCCGCCGTGTCTGGGCCGATCTGCTGAGCACCTTGATCATGCAACTCCTTCCGGAACCCCTCTTGATGAACTTGTTGCGCTTCAGGAAGGGCGTTAAGTATCGAGCGGGCTGCGCCTATCACCGGACGCATCTCCGCGGCAGCAACCTCCCTCTGGTTCCTTGCCCTCATCTTTGCAGCTCGAGACATGATTAGAACTCGCAGGTCTGCAGATCGGAAAAGTCAAGGGTTAGATCGACATAGAAAGAGGAAAATTTACAAAAACTTTAAGGTACCCCGATCGAGGGGGGATCCGGTCGAAGAGGGAGCATACCAAGGCGGAAGTTCCTCCGTCGGTGCCCCAAGATTATGCCCGTTTCGACCAGATTCCCCGTCCTCGTCAGGTTTGTATGGTCAAGCAGGCCCAAGCGGGGGAGCAGATCGAAATTGTTGTGAAGCCATGAAGTAGATCTGGTGGGGAGGCGCTTCGGATCATCTGAGCCCCATGTAGATCGAAAAGAAGGGGAGATCGGGAGGTCGACAAAAAAGAACTTGGATTTCCAATCTACCCCATGTGATGTCGAAGGGATAGATACCATCTTCCTGTGAGGTTTCGATTGAAGGTTGAAGTATCCGGGGCCAGATTTCGCGGCACTATTTAGCGTAAAGAACTCCCCAAAATCTTCGACCTCGGGCGCGAACCCCAAGCTCTTCACAATGATCATCATGCAATGGATGAGAGAAAACGAGTTCGGGGTCAACTGGGCCGGACACATGTTGAATCGAACTAAGAAGTCGGAGACGATCGTTGGTAGCGGGAGTCTCAATCCGTATTTTACTGCGTGATAATAGATCCCGATCGACCTAGGCCTCTGCGGGCTCCCCACTGTCTCCCCCTCCAGCGGCATTCGAACGACATACGGCAGGTCCAACTCCAGCCTCCTCCTTGCCTCCGCGAACTCGGATGCAGTTATCTTCGATGACCTCTGGGTTACATGGGTCAGAGTGCGGTAGATGTGACGCGGTTGTTCTGCCAATGGAGAGTTCGCCACGGGTTCCTCGATCTCCCCCTCCTCATCGACCGGAGGAACCTCCGGCTCGTCCACTAATCCCAACGGTCTTTTCCCCCTCGAGGTGGAGGCGGGTCCCCCGCGATTGGCCGTGCCACTGGGTCCAGCGAGTGGCTCGAAACTAGCCTCCAGAAGCGAAGGGACGCTCTGCGCGACCTCCCGTTCAGGAGACGGCGTAAAGGCCTCTTCCATAGGCCCCCCACCCAATCCGACCTGATTGTGAGCCATAAGAAATGGGGGAAGAAACGAAAATTTACCTTGGGAGCGGTTCGAACAAGCTTCAAAAAGAACGGCGGGCGAGGGCTACAGATCGGAGCAGTTCGGCGCTTTGTATGTGATAACGGTGAAATGAGGACTGAGGATGACCCCCTATTTATAGACGGTGAAAAGGTAACGTCTCGAAATGCGAAACGACGCCATTATTACCCCGGGCACGCCACCTCCCTCAAAGGTCACGTCGCATTAAATGCGGAGTCAGATCGAAGAACTCAAAAGACGCGCCTCATCATCAAGGCGACAGATCGATTCAAACAATCACGACGGTTCCCCTACCCAATGCCAGATCGATGAAATTACCACTGAGAAAATTCACACTGGTAATTTGGGGGGCCTCTGATATGGCATAATAGTACAAGGCCACGTGGCCACCCCCGGTTGGTGCCACGTGGACCCTTGCGCCGACCTGGACAAACAATGAACAAACTTTTGGACAAATCATCAGATCGATACCAGGTCAGCAGATCATCAGATCTTCATGAGACCATCAAATCATCAGATCGATTTTGGTAGCCAGGTTGATCTTCAGATCGATCTGCTCCCTTTCTATGAAGAAACCCACAGCATTAAGGATCCCGGAAGGCAATATCGATCTCCAGATCGATACCATACGTCACCGGACACCCGAATACTGTAAAAGCACTCCTGTCGGGACACGTGTACCCTTCTCATCCCCCGGAACAGGCGTACTATGGCTCATTAATGACCGTCAGTCCCTGCTTTTACCCAAAGGGGAAAGAAGGTACAAACGACCCGCCTCAAGCCGGTTCCATCGTCCGACATCCAGATCGACGACTGGCAACGCCATTAATGCACACCTACAGTACACACACTACTGTGTCATTTGGCCATGGCTATAAATACTCGCCCTTTGAACAGTAGTTGGTAAGCCTTGAATACGCATTCAATTGCATTTATTCTCTCTCTAAAGAGCTCCATTACTGACTTGAGCGTCGGAGTGCCAACCTTGGGTAAAACCCCAAGTCCCCCAAGTTGGTTTCGAGCTCACGTTTGCTAGTGCTTTCAGGTCGATAAAGAACCCACTCAAACAAATTCTTGACTGATTGACCCATATCTGACAGTCAGATCGACAAGTCAGATCGACCAGATTTGAGCCAGATCAAAATGTAAAGTACTAATTTTCCTACTATATTGACGAGTGAGATTAGGGTTAGAATTATCATCATCCACCAATGATTTTAGTAATAGCAATAAGGTATAAAATTCTATACAACTCTCTTTTTTTCTTCCAAGGAGACCTAACTTTTTTCTTCCTCGTAAGAAAAATTTGTCCAAAAATGACTATCTTGTTTGTGGTATTCTTAAGTTCTTTTTCCTAATTAATTATAACTATCTTTTGACTCTGCTCGATTTTCTCAGTCAGCCTTTAGACTAGATTGGATCCATATATGTTAAGTATCCCACATCGAATAATCAAAGAAATGGAGTTCAATATATAATGATATCAACGCAAGTTCTATTCTAGGTCTGACAGGGGTGTGTCAAGTATCCCAAATTCAATAATCAAATATGTGGGATATATGTCATAAATTATGATTGTTATATGTCATAAATTATGATTGAAAATATTTGGCTTCATCAAATTTAATTAGTCACATTCAACTATTTATAATTATGTTAAAACAAAAAACTATTTACACAACAAATGTAATTTTCTAAAATTTATATCAATTATATGATAAATGTAAAATACTAATTTTCCTACTATATTGACGAGTGAGATTAGGGTTAGAATTATCATCATCCACCAATGATTTTAGTAATAGCAATAAGGTATAAAATTCTATACAACTCTCTTTTTTTCTTCCAAGGAGACCTAACTTTTTTCTTCCTCAGTTTTTCTTTTTCCAAAATAGACTAACTAGAGTATCTTAATTGGTGGAATTTGACCTAAGCCATAACTAACGTATATATTTTTGACGTATATATTTTGCTTGATGAATTAGTCAAATTCAACTAATTATACAATAAATATATTATAATTATTGTATAGTTAACTACTGTTGTTAAATTTTTCATTAATTATATAGTAAATATAAAATACTAGTTTTCTTATTGTTTAAGTTTGATCAAATTAAATTCGAATTAAAATGACCTTTTCTAGCGAAATCCACAACAATCACAATAAAATATAAATTAGCAGACGAAATATGTTAAAAATCTATATACCTCTCTTCTTTTTATCTCCCCATGAAAAAATTTACTCTTCTCATTTTTTTTCTTTTTGAACTGATTGCTTTTATCGGTTTTTCAGAAAAAATAGTGCGAGTATCACAGCCTATCACTACATGTGATATATGTACTTAAATAAAATTAGAGATAACATATAAATTAAATTTGTCTGTTCAGTTACTGTTATATAAAAGGGATATATGCTTAATTAAAAAGTGGAAACATGAGAACTAACATGTCATTGATTAAGGAGTAACGTGTTTTTATAACCTTTGTCAAAAAGGTTGCTTAGATAACTAAAAAACACGACTTCTGAAACCCTACAAAATTCAAGTTTTACGGGTTAAATCATCATCGTGAACTATACTCGAACGTGATTCATAAGTATTTAATAAACAATAGTTATATACTAATTTAGGTTTCAAAATAAGTACTGCGAAATTTATTAAGCATATTTAAAGAAGAAATAATTGACTAATATTATTTTGGTGATATATTCCTTTACTTTTTATACATAATTAAGGTGAAAGAGTTCAATTTTCAATCGTTTAAAATTGTTTGGATTTTGAAAGTTTTCATGAACGTCCAATTGCCTTAAAAAAACTGTTGCTAGGTCTAACTTATAATTTAAAGACACAAATACAACGACGTTGACTCGATACGTATACAACAATACGATTTTTTATTAAATTTCCAACGCGTGAAGTTTCCCACACGAGAATACGATACGAACGACACACAACAAAATAATATTTTAGAAGTGTCGATGTATGCATTAAAAGGTCTAACTAGTTACTAATTCAATTTAGTACAGGATTTACCAATTTTTAAAAAATAGAGCGGCCATAACATTTATCAAGCCAAAATTACAACTTTTTTAAATTAAATAATCCTAAATTGCAATTAATTACCACATTTATTTAATGTGTCAAAACACCAATAGGATCATAGTCACTATCCCAAATTTGCAATTTTTCCCTGTGACCTGTATTTGAGTCTCATGCGTGTTGACTGCGATTCTTTTAGTCTTATGACACCTTTTTGACATGTGGAATGACTTTTATACCCTTATTGAAGGAAAAATAAGTCTCCTGAATATGCATAAAAAATTATGTATTTGTTGAAATGTGCACAAAAAACCCTACAAATAGAATTTAAAATAATCCTTGCCACATCAACTCTTCTAATTTTAAATACTTATTTATTTATTTGATTATTATTATAATGAGTTCTAGTTATATTATTATATTGAAAAAATGATATGAATTTTATTAAAATATGTTATATGAATTATTAATTAATTTTATTTTTCTTTTTTTTAACACACATATTAAAATATGTCATATATTAATTTTTTACTTTATTAAATATTATTTTAATAAATAAAAATTATATAAATACCTAAATGTTATATTCATTATTTTTAAAATACATATGAAAAATTATTATTATTATTATAATATAAATATAAATGTCAAATCTAATAAAATATTATTTACGCTTTTATTATTACTAGTGAAGTAAATATGCGTTGCACGTTTATCATTTAATTTTATTTAAATAAATTTGACTATTACGTTTATTAAATAAATTAGGATATTAAAAATATTTAATTTGATTAAATAAATATACACATACAAAAATATTTATATAAAATTTTTATTTCAAAGTATTTACAATAAGTAGAAATTCGAAGTAAAGAACATCCAAATAAATAAACAATAAAAATACTTAAAATTATGTTATTATATAAAAACAAACTATTTAAGTGTATAGTAATTTGGTCAAATAATTCTAGCTTTTAAGTATAAGTAATAGTTTATAACTTTCAAATATATTTAATAAAATGAAAAGACATGTAAAAATTATAGACAAAAACCTAAAAGATCACCCAGTTTTGCCGGTGGAGCATCCTAGACGTAGTAATCATCTTGAAACTTGTGACCTATTCTCGTCAATTTATCCGTCATCATGTTTCTTTTTTTAGGGATTTATTTAATTCAAGTTTCGTTGTAGCACCCGGAACGCCGAGATGCCACACCCCCACACTATAGCTCAATCCACATACGAAATGGATGATCCGTTCATAAACCAAGACTATAGCGAACCGGTGACAATGCAAGAAACAATCTAGCTAGGCGGGACTAGACCCCAATTCAATTAAGTCCTCTAATTCGAATGAATAATCAATTAAAGACACATAGGCAATTAAGTTTCGTTCGGCAATTAATTCACATAAATTCTCACGTTAACAATAATTTCATGGAAACAATTAGTAATATAATATCACATAATATCATGTAATGTATAATTGGAAATTGGGGCGTTACAACTCTCTCCCCCTTAAGAGGACCTGGTCCCCTGGTCCATACTCGAGTTCTAAATCTTTAAAGCAAGCGGTGAGAGAGCCCCGTCTCTCAAACAAGCAACGAGAGCACCCCATCTCTCCAACAAACAATGAGAGAACCACGTCTCTCAAACAAGTACTGAGAGAACCCCGTCTCTCAACAAGCAATGAGAGAACCCCGTCTCTCAAACAAGTAATGAGAGAACCCCGTCTCTCAACAAACAAGTAATGAGAGAACCCCGTCTCTCAACAAACAATACACAACCTAAGATCAAATGAATAAACACTCACACACAATCCGACACATAAGGAGCAAGTATAAGAAGTCAAGTATTTCAATTAGTCATACAAACAATTAACAAATACAAAGAACCATGGATGGTAATAATAAATTGCATAGTGCACGTGATATGCATGTTTAAATATACCGTTCACCGATGTAATAAAATTTGAAATTGACAACTTTCCAGCATCGTTGCACAGTATGATCCTTAACTGCCTCGATTCCTCATCATGCCCACTATATGTATCCAATATCCTCTCAATCTTCATCCCACGATCAACTCTTTATCCTTTCCCGATACTACAATCCGGAGTTTCAACTCTTGAATGTGCACTTGATAGTAATCCAACTCACTCATTCTTCCCACAAATTGAAGTTAATCTCCTCTGATGCAAGAGCTAATTATGTGGTAGCTCGAAGTTCGGTTTCTACCCTTATAATAGTGTAGCACCTTTGTGCTCCTTTCGCGCAGATCTTGAATGACAATCGCATCGCCTTCCTTGTAGAATTCTCATTTATGATTAAAGTATGTTCACTCTACTTGTAGAAACCATTATCTCTCCTATTTCTCATCAAATTTCTTTTCGTTTTAGCTCGGCTTAAGACATGCCTCCTTATGGCTTTAGAAATCTCCATTTGAGGACTTTAGGCGCATGAGCTTTGAGATATTGAAGATTTCGTCCACATGGTTCTGATAGAGGGAAAGAAAAACCACTTTTCTTGAAGTTTTCTGGCCGGCTCTCTCCTTTTAAGAAAATGAAACATATATATATATATATATATATATATATATTCTATCTCGCTTCTTGAACTTGTTCTACCATTCCTCAAAGCAAAGAATCTCTTCTTTCTAATTTTCTTGAAGTACCTATCCCTTCTGATCTTGTTCCCGAAAATTCCTCCATCCCGATGGGAAATCAAAACGAACACAAAGTCCACCATCCCTTCTCGAATGCCCACCTCCGGTTCTTGAATCACTTAACCTTTTCTGAAATTATTATCACAACATTTTATCCAAATCTTGAAGATCATCAAGTGCTAAAGTCTTCTAATCCTTTCCCTTCTCCGTTTCCAAGAAATCCCATTGTTAATAACTCTTGCATTTTTGTTTCTTCTATTGAAAGTAACTCGTTTGAGCCCATCAATAACTTTGAAATCATTTCCCCGGTCGACTCTCCCCCTTAAGAATGCCTATTCCTACCCGTTGGCTCACAACATCACTTCTTAAATTGAAAATTCTCAATTCCTTAAATTTAGCTTCCTTGGTATAAGTGATTCTAACCACGCCACTTAGCCGAAAATTTTCTCGAATTACTTTTGCAACGATCGGTAGGAACAACAACCAACTTCTACCAATCTAACTCTCGGCTATTTCTTCGACCTCTAAATTGCTCTTCCTCTTTTATCTTTTTTTCAATCCCATTATTTCCTTATTATACTTCGGTTATGTCTCGATTGAAGTAATACTAGATACGAGAATTGGGGAGAGTTCCTATCAAGATAACACTCAACAATGCATGTCGGGTTAATATGCCAATGCATGTGTTACACTTGTAAGTAATAAATACACAAGTTGGAAAAATTATGCTCAATTAGGAATGCATAAATAATTAAAGAAATTTAAATAATTTAAACAATGTATGATGCACGTGCTCATGAATGCGTTGAACCTGTCACCGTAGTTGCATCTTTTAGCTTAACACTTTTCCTTATTTGTTGATTTACGAGATTGCCTTGAATTGATTGGTCATTTCTTGTTACCCACGGTTTTCGAACTTCTTCAAAATCCCTAGCGTCAACTCGTACATATCCATCGCTCGAGAATCGAAATTTCTTGAACTCGATTCCGTCCCCAAGTATTCTTTCCAAAATATTGACTTCTAAGTGTTGCTCAAACCTTCACCATAATTATCTTCTTGATCACAGTTTCCTTGTATCAACTTGCATAACTTTAAAATTCAAAACTGTGATTCTTGAATTCAAATTCCTCCACATTTATGAAGTTAATGCCTTAACTTTTCTCGAAGAAATAAATTTCCAAATGGTATCCTAGTCTTCACCATAGTTATTACTTTAGTCGAAGCCTCCCCGGTTTATTCTTTATGAGCTGAAGGGTTAAACGAACTCATCTTTCAATTATTTATACTTGAGCACGTAACCTTGGTCCAAAAGCTTTTTGTTCTTTCTTTACCATTTCCATTTGTTGCTCCTTATCTCCCAATTCGATCTCTTTCACAATAATTCGGCTTTGCAAGGATATGAAGTCACAATGCTAACCGTTTCCTTGACCTCTTTCTAATCCGACTTTTCCTCACTCGAAACCTAAAGTGATCCCACTTCCCTTCTTCTTAGTCTCTTCATTCTTTGATATTCATCTAATCCCCGATTTATAGCTTTTTCCATATTTTCCTTGACTTCTTTCCTGAGTTAGATAGTCTGTATTACTTATCAACCCTGATTCCACTTTTATCGTTAATTTCCTGAAGATCATTGCCTCCTTGTTGATAGCAACCTTAACCCTAAGACATCTCCGAGACATTCTTCATTCTTCTCTTAAATAAATGGTCCTATGAAATCCGGATGAAATAACATCATCTTATCGAGTATCCACCAACTTCCATTGAACTTGTAAGCTACTCTCCCGATTGTTTCTTCTATTCCCGATCTCATAACTCAAAGCATAGCTACATTTTAAAAAAAACCATAACTCCCAAATTCTTACTCCAACTTGAATCGCTTGAGTTGCTTTCTTCCCACAACTTAATTTTAGTTCCACTAGTTGAAGATCCTCAACTTGCTTTCAAATCCGAACCCTAAGTCCCTAGTACCCTCGAGGCCTCCCTGTTGATTGAGACCTCGAATCCTAAAACACTCTAGAGATTTTCTTTGATTTACTCCTAAATTTAATTCGTTTATTTCGGACCTTATCAGTCGAACCATAACCCAATTAGAGAGAGAACCATAACTCTTGAATTCTCGTGTGAAGTTCCCCGGTGCATTCCTTACAACTCCAATTCTAGAGAAAGGGGCTTGCGATAACTTGGGATTGTTGTAGAAATTGACCGTGGTTTGATATGTCTTTATAACCTATAAGTCAGAAATCAATTCAAAGCTAAATGCATGTGGTTAGTGCATGCTCATGTCACATAATTAGCATTTAAACACATATTTGATGCAAAATGCAATAATTAATTCAACTAAATTAAAGAAAACGCATTAAACGTATAAATTCCCAAACCATAGAAGGTTAATTAATCCTCAAGCAGTAACACAAATTAATGTCATGCACAAATCATCAAGTAATTCAAAGATGTTCAGGTAAGTTCAAATAATTTCAAATAAGTTCAAGTAGTTCCAAATAAGATGCAAGACTTGCAATTATCAAATAATCCTATGCCGTTCGACCTAGACATGACACAACTCGACGTTAGAACCGCGGTTTTGCAACCGGGCTCTGATACCACCTAAGATGTAGCACCCGGAACGCCGAGATGCCACACCCCCGCACTATAGCTCAATCCACATACGAAATGGATGATCTGTTCATGAACCAAAACTATAGAGAACGGGTGGCAATGCAAGAAACAATCTAGCTAGGCGGGACTAGACCCCAATTCAATTAAGTCCTCTAATTCGAATGAATAATCAATTAAAGACACATAGGCAATTAAGTTTCGTTCGGCAATTAATTCACATAAATTCTCACGTTAACAATAATTTCATGGAAACAATTAATAATATAATATCACATAATATCATGTAATGTATAATTAGAAATTGGGGCGTTACATTCGTAGGGCCTTTGGAGTAAATTTTGTCAATTAAAATTACTCATTTGTTCCATTTTAATATCCTTCGTTGCTATCCATTTCACGACCATCTTCGAATCAATCCCCATATTAGTTTTCGAAAAACGTCTTTCCCAAGTTAGTGTTAATACCTCGCGTAAGCTTAATAACTCCACTACATTATTAAAACTCTATTAAGATTCGTAGCGTATTCTAACACTCATATTCAACTGTCATCTCGAATGATGCCCCTGTCATCTCAGATGATTCCCCTGGTTATAAAAGCTCACCTCCGAGTTTAGTATCATCAATTCTTTCTCGGGTTTATTCACTACAAAAAAATTGTTAATTACCTACGGATTTTTTCTACCGAAGTTTTCCGTAGGTAATTTGTAAGGAATAGCTACAGATTTCCTACTATTTATAGACAGATAAAATCCCCATTTTTACCGATGGGTTATCTAGAAAATATATCATCAGTAAAACTTATTGACATATTACCGACCAATTGTATTGTCCATAAAACTTTCTGACGGATTATCAACTAATATTTCTGTAGATAAATTATTAAAGAATAAAAAATTTATAATTATAAATTTAGCTACGAGTTAAGTACAATATATTCTGTAGGTAATTTCAATTTAAAATTTTCTATGAAACTACCGAGAAAATTTTCAATTGGTACTATTCAAGAATATGAATAATATAGAATAGAAAATACAAAATTTTAAGTTGAATTTTTTTTTTATATTTAAATTGTTTTTGATAAATACACTAAGATGACGGAACAAAAATATTGTTAAGGTTTCTACTGATAAAGTTTATCGATGGATCACCTACTGATTATCTACAGATTGTGAATATCCATAGGTGATTTGCAGATAATCCCTCTGATATTTCAATTTTAGTTATCAATATTTTTCCAATTATGTTGATTTGAGGGTATTAAAATAGACATAATTATCTATAAAAGATAAGAAAAAGTTATTTTTTGATTTAAAAATAAACACCTTTTTTATTTTTATTACATATTTGTTTATATTATGCATATCCATAGTAACATGGTCTATGTATGTGATTATGTATTTTAGTATCAACTTTCTTTTTTTCCAAATACTGGTTAGATGATTAATTTAATTTCGAACGCATTGTTTGCAATAAATTCTTGTTTATTGACTTTTCTAAACTCAAATTAATCATATAATAAAACTTGAGAATCTAAACCAAAAAGTGATTTTAAATCTTTGATTTGATCTTATCATTTTTCATTTAAATTTAAAATAGTTAATATATTTAAACAATCCATGAATTTGATGATTTGATTTTATCCAAATATTCAATTAATAATAAAGTGATATATTTACAGTGGGCCACGTGACCACATGGACCTAGAGCAACCCTAGCCAACACGTAGGAAGATACGTGATGCTAAATCAGCACCACATGGCCAAATATGACCCAAATCGATCTAAAAACCGCAGATCTAGTCTCGCTTGAACCGACAAAAAAGTTGATAACTAAGCACAGATCCATCTGTAGCAACTCAATTGGTTAGATCAACTGGCCAAAACCACAGATTGATTGTCAAAGGGCTCTAGCCGATCTCAACACTCATACAGACAAAGTGTACGTACATAGATCCCTGATTGATTTCTGAATCACCAGACAAGTCCGTACACCAAAATATCTTTGTGGGGGCACGTGTAACAACCTCATTCCCTAGAATAACTGTACAAGGAGGCAAGTAATGCCCCTTAGTACCTGAACTTACCTAAAAGGAAAAAGGATACGAAGCGTACATCCTTGATTAGGTTGAAAATAGCAAAGAGTCGGGTCGATTACAACCACCATTAATGTTGCACCACGGTAAGTGAACTATAGCACCCCGAGCAGTGGGGCACCATACCCCCGCACTATGACCCGACACGTGTACGAAATGGGAAGTCCGCACACGTACCAAGTCACAGCGAACGGGTGACAAACAAAAATCCAACCTAAGGCTAGGCGTTCTAGACCCTGTACAGAGTACGCAAGAGAAAACAAAAGCAGAATGCGGAAGCATTTCTAAATATGAACTTTCAAAAACTTCATGCAACGAACCGAATTCATACAATCCAGAAAATAAATAAACATCAGCTAAACGGGTTCAACTAGTTCCACTCACCTGTCCTAACCTGTCCCGAATGCATACAATCAAAACGGGTTCAACTAATCCAAGCCCTGTCCTAACCTGTCCCGAAAAATTCATATATTCAAAACTTAAACATAAATCTGTTCATAGTGGCATAACAAAGCGAATAAAAGAAACTTATACATTAAACAAATTAAATCGAATTCAAACGAATGCAAAACCTATACAAATACAAAGACCAACTCAACCCGAACAAAACGAAAGACTTGACTCAACCGCCTAGCTCCAACGAGCTCCAAAGCAAACCTGCAACTCAAACAAAAGAAGGGGAAAAAAGAAACAACGAGGAGGGGTCAGTCCTAACGACTGGTGAGGGGGCCAACACACGCACCCATACATATACATACGAGCAGAGCACATATCAAATTTAAAAGTTCATGAACCAGGGCATGGTTTTTGCAATCTAAAACATTTTCCCGTGATAGTAAATATATAAAAGAGTTTAAGGCACAGAGGCCAAAATCGACCAATTTTATTAATTATTAATCCATTCCCGTTTCACGAACCATTTTCATAATCGAAATCAAACTAACTCGGCGAGAACGAGTTTCGAACCAACTTACTCCTTTCATAATCATAATCAAAGCGAACAAAACTTACAAAATTCATAAACAATCCTCCATCTCCGGTTGGGGATGAGGATGGCCATCCTCAACCCCGTTCTCTTGTCATAAGTGTTGAGTCGGGGGATCCCGCCCGCTCCTTCGACGGCCAGCCCGAAGCGCTCCGTCGGCATAGGAGATCTACGTTTCCCGTTGGTGGAGTTGTGTTGATGTGAGAGCCCGGCGACCCCATGGTTGACCCGAGAATCACATACCACTTCTCCGGGGCCCATTTCAAAGTTCATAATTCATAATTCATAATTTTAGTTAATTTCGAAATTTCATAATTTTCCGACATATCTCCAGAGTCGTAATCTCGTTATTTCAAAACGTTCACACACGCCAACCCTTTTCAAAACAAACAAACGTACAATACATATACGTATACCAAACCGTTTTTGAAATGATTTCATAACAAAGGGCAAATTCCCACCAAAATACATATCCGAACACATATCTATATACATATATATATATATATAGTTCACATGCAGGCTTCAAAATACACGTAGGGTTTTAGGTCGCTTTAACTAAAAGAAAGAAAACCTCACCGTACACCGACGAACACGGAAAACACAGGCCAAGAAGTCCCACTGAAACCCAGACAGCGGACAGATACTCCCTGGACAACCCCTGAACAACTGAACAAACAACACAGACTTAGACTCCAAAAACAACCAAACAGACGCACGGCCATGCTCGACAAAAGCCCTCAACCAATTTTAGAAAATACCAAACACGCCGGACTTCGTTGACGAAAAACCGAACTAAATTTCAAGGACGAAAACTGAAATTAGATGCAAACCGTAAAACGAAAACGAAATCCGAACATACCGTTGGAAAGCCCGTAACGAGCCCTACGAAAGCCCCATAGCCAAAAGCCGAAAAAGTCGCCGGAAAAATGGACCGCCGGTTCGCCACCGGTTCGCCACCGCCGACCGGTTCTCGTGCCGCCACCACCACGAATAGCTCGGACTCGATATCAGGAACAACTTTGGTGAAGAAGTCATCACCAAAACCGGCCGAAAAATGGCCGAACCGCCACCCCAAAGCTGCGCCGCTGCTACCTTGCCGGAAAACCCCATTTCCGATCACTTTCTTGCCAAGCCAATGCCGGAAATGGAACCAGGAGCCCGAAAAACATTGGAAACTGTTGAAGTTCGTCGAAAAAAGGCCGCCGGATGCGGCGGAATCGCGCCGCTACAGTAACGCCGCCGACTGCCGCCGGCTTTGGGGGGCGAGTGCGGCCTCCTCGCCGCCCCGAAGGCTGCGCTGTCTGCACAGAAAATTACGTCGGGAAGTCTTCTTGTCTGGCCTGGGCCGCGTGTCGCCGGAGGATGGCCGGAAGCCGCCGCGAATGGGCGGCAAAGTGGCGGCTCCGCCACCCCCCACCTGCGCGCCTGAAAATCCACCATATCTCCACCACCGCTCGTCGGTTGGTCGAGATCTTGGTACGGTTGTGACCGCGTCGTCGAGCTCGTCGAAAAGCATTATTGGTTCATCGAAATCCGTCGAGAAATGAGCGAGTTTGAACTAGTGTGTGTTTGTGCGTGTGAATAGTGACTGGATCGCTGTGTTACGGGAGAGAAGACGCGGAAGCTGAAGCTGACATAATGGCACGAATAACGATGAAGAAGATATTTAACCCGGACCTCACGTGAAGAAACGATCGGCAGAAAGGGCTAACGACGTCAGAATTGGACAAACTCAGAGTCTACGAACTCGTTTCGCTGCCCTGAACGCGTTAAAGGGGTCAAAGAGGTCGAAATCTCGATCGAACGAGGAATGACCGAAAAACCGCTAAAAAGAGAAAATTGCAAACAAGCCCCTAAACTCTTAAAGAGTTCAAAATAGGGCCGTGCAAAGCATAAAATCACATAATTACACACATAAAAAGGTTTAAAAGTGACGTACCTTATTTATAGGACGAGCGGGATGTTACAAACTTACCTCCTTCAAAAGGACCTGTCCTCAGGTCCTATTGCTGAGTCGAAGAGCTTCGATCTGGACTACCTCAATCAATCTCCCAAAATCGTATAGTCATAGCCCTGGCTGTGAAGTTTACCCCTTTGATGTCATCATCTTCCTTCAGGGTTTGGTAGCCACAGAGATCTGTCTGAACACTTCATTCAATCACCCCTAGGTCACGACACTCCAAGCTCGACACCGTCGTATCCTCATCGCTTATTGGCTGAAGTCAGGCCACCCACTACGCAACGACAACAAACAAGAGAGAATCCCATCTCTCAACACGCAAATGAGAGCACCCCGTCTCTCGGTATACAAAAGAGAAAACCCCGTTTCTCAGCATACAAGGGAGAGAATGCCGTCTCTCAGGCACAGAATTGAGAGAACCCCGTCTCTCAACCTAAGTCTGATAGATTTTACACCTCCTAGACAATCTAGTTTGAGAAAATCCAGCACTTCTCAAACCCCTAAATTCGAAAGAATCCAACATCTTCGAATATCTAGCTTCAAGAGAATCCAGCATCTCTCGCTCACATAAATAGGGAGAATCCCGCATCTCCCTAACACATAAATAGAGAGAGATCTCAACAACTCTCTAGCACACAAGTTCACTTACTCAGCAATCAAACATACACAATTCAGAATAACACTGGATGCAAAACATGTGATGCATGTTTAGTGTACCTTATCACAACTGATATCGGTGTCCCTAGAGTATACATACATCATCCATACCTCAACTCAAGGGGGATATTGCGATGAAATCTCTGTAAAATAAGATTACAATATATATGTATATGCATGAAGGGGTTATGAGCAATCAAGAACATTAAACATAGAGGCACAAATAATTTACACAAGCATGCAATCCCATCAGTTTGGCAAGTGTTTACAAACAACAGAAAACTTTAAGTTACGAAATTAAATCAATTAGCCACGTTATTACACACGTTGTCACACACGTCAAACAAAATAAGATATAATTACTTATGCGATGCATGTGTGCAAATGCCATGAATGTTTAATGTACCGTTCACCGTGGTTGCGAAGTCGTGGTTGACAATTTCTTTAACTTAAGGGGATAATCAAAGCCTAATCTGATCGTAGTTCCAACTTCCCATTTTGCATTCTTTGATATTTCCTCGCATCCTCTGGTTCAAAAGGGTCTCGAACCGTTTCAATTAGTTGTCGGAGCCAAGTGATCCGTAGGCTCTCCCGAAGTCCCGATAAAATTCGCGAGAAATAGAATTCGCTGCCTCCATCATCGGTAAGGTTTCTTATAACGTTCGTGAAGGGATCAATGGAGAATCCTTAATCAATCCCACTTTGCTACCGTCATTTTAACTGATGCTCCCGTCCTCGCAATTTGGCGAGGTTGGCTTTCAAAAACATTGCCACGAAATTCCTTATTTTAAAGTTTTCCCTTTTTCCTTAGTACAGTGTAACTACTCTTGTTGATGTCTTTAAAATAGTCTGACCCTCCCTTGAATGACTCTGAATGGTACAATTGCTTCAATTTCTTCGTTGCTACCTCACGCCATCCAGAGTTAAAAATCCTGGTGTCCTTGTAAAACGTGCTACTCCCGAGCACCTCCAAATAGTTAGGTACAAATTCTAAAGGCACCTCGATAATCAAAAGATCTAATATCTCCATCGTAGACAAATATCTTCTTTCATCCTCCCTATACTCTGAGCTTGTTGGATCAATCGTACACTTCTGATCAACCCCTGTTCGGATTCCAATGAGGCTTCACTAAGACAATACTTGGTGGACCAGGTAGATGACCACCTAAAATACAATCACGAATCTAATGCATGTAGGGTTAGAGATGTGAATGACATACACTCATTAATCAACAAGGAAAGCAATCGAGCACGTAAAATAAAAAGATCAGAATAATTACAATTTAATCCAATGCATGATGCACGTGCTATGAATGCATGATACCTGTTTCCAATATATTAGCATCGAGCCCTGACTGAATTCTTGTAGAGATTCGTTTGCTCCAAGTAGTCAGAAGATGGAAGTCTCAAATCCTCTTTCATAAATTTGTAGAAGTGGGAAGTATTGTCATGATCAATTACAATTTTGGCGCCAAGGAGTCACCCTACAATTCACAATTTGAATAAATATTTATGCATGGGAGTTAGTAAGTGGATATGTCAAGTAATGAAAACAATTAAGAGCACCTACTAAATGCAGATGCAACACATAATTTACAAAAATTTAAAGCATAACAATGATAATTTTATAAAAACCGTAGTCATAGTGTGCACACAATCACATAATCTCAGACAAATTCATACAAAGAAGTCAATATTTCACATTAAACGAATGCAATGCACAAGTACTCCTATACCGTACGACCTAAACTGACACGACACGACTCCAGAGCACCGGTTTTGAACCTGGTAGCTCTGATACCACTTTAGATGTAGCACCCCGAGCGGTGGGGCACCACACCCCCGCACTATGACCCGACACGTGTACGAAATGGGAAGTCCGGACACGCACCAAGTCACAGCGAACGGGTGACAAACAAAAATCCAACCTAAGGCTAGGCGGTCTAGACCCTGTACATAGTACGCAAGAGAAAACAAAAGTAGAATGCGGAAGCATTTCTAAATATGAACTTTCAAAAACTTCATGCAACGAACCGAATTCATACAATCCAGAAAATAAATAAACATAAACTAAACGGGTTCAACTAGTTCCACTCACCTGTCCTAACCTGTCCCGAATGCATACAATCAAAACGGGTTCAACTAATCCAAGCCGTGTCCTAACCTGTCCCGAAAAATTCATATATTCAAAACTTAAACATAAATCTGTTCATAGTGGCATAACAAAGCGAATAAATGAAACTTATACATTAAACAAATTAAATCGAATTCAAACGAATGCAAAACCTATACAAATACAAAGACCAACTCAACCCGAACAAAACGAAAGACTTGACTCAACCGCCTAGCTCCAACGAGCTCCCAAGCAAACCTGCAACTCAAACAAAAGAAGGGGAAAAAAGAAACAACGAGGAGGGGTCAGTCCTAACGACTGGTGAGGGGGTTAACACACGCACCCATACATATACATATGAGCAGAGCACATATCAAATTTAAAAGTTCATGAACCGGGGCATGGTTTTTGCAATCTAAAATATTTTCCCGTGATAGTAAATATATAAAAGAGTTTAAGGCACAGAGGCCAAAATCGACCAATTTTATTAATTATTAATCCATTCCCTTTTCACGAACCATTTTCATAATCGAAATCAAACTAACTCGGCGAGAACGAGTTTCGAACCAACTTACTCCTTTCATAATCATAATCAAAGCGAACAAAACTTACAAAATTCATAAACAATCCTCCATCTCCGGTTGGGGATGAGGATGGCCATCCTTAACCCCGTTCTCTCGTCATAAGTGTTGAGTCGGGGGATCCCGCCCGCTCCTTCGACGGCCAGCCCGAAGCGTTCCGTCGGCATAGGAGATCTACGTCTCCCGTTGATGTGAGAGCCCGGCGACCCCATGGTCGACCCGAGAATCACATACCACTTCTCCGGGACCCATTTCAAAGTTCATAATTCATAATTCATAATTTTAGTTAATTTCAAAATTTCATAATTTTCCGACATATCTCCAGAGTCGTAATCTCGCTATTTCAAAACGTTCACACACGCCAACCCTTTTCAAAACAAACAAACGTAAAATACATATACGTATACCAAACCGTTTTTTAAATGATTTCATAACAAAGGGCAAATTCCCACCAAAATACATATCCGAACACATATCTATATACATATATATATATAGTTCACATGCAGGCTTCAAAATACACGTAGGGTTTTAGGTCGCTTTAACTAAAAGAAAGAAAACCTCACCGTACACCGACGAACACGGAAAACACAGGCCAAGAAGTCCCACTGAAACCCAGACAGCGGACAGACACTCCCTGGACAACCCCTGAACAATTGAACAAACAACACAGACTTAGACTCTAAAAACAACCAAACAGACGCACGGCCATGCTCGACAAAACCCTCAACCAATTTTAGAAAATACCAAACACGCCGGACTTTATTGACGAAAAACCGAACTAAATTTCAAGGACGAAAACTGAAATTAAATGCAAACCGTAAAACGAAAACGAAATCCGAACATACCGTTGGAAAGCCCATAACGAGCCCTACGAAAGCCCCATAGCTAAAAGCCGAAAAAGTCGCCGAAAAAATGGACCGCCAGTTCGCCACCGGTTCGCCACCGTCGACCGGTTCTCGTGCCGCCACCACCACGAATAGCTCGGACTCGATATCAGGAATAACTTTTGTGAAGAAGTCATCACCAAAACCGGCCGGAAAATGGCCGAACCGCCACCCGAAAGCTGCGCCGCTGCTACCTTGCCGGAAAACCCCATTTTCGGTCACTTTCTTGCCAAGCCAATGCCGGAAATGGAACCAGGAGCCCGAAAAACCTTGGAAACCGTTGAAGTTCGTCGAAAAAAGGTCGTCGGAGGCGACGGAATCGCGCCGCTATAGTAACGCCGCCGACTGCCGCCGACTTTGGACGGCGCGTGCGGCCTCCTCGCCGCCCTGAAGGCTGCGCCGTCTGCACAGAAAATTACGCCGGGAAGTCTTCTTGTCAGGCCTGGGCCGCGTGTCGCCGGAGGATGGCCGGAAGCCGCCGCGAATGGGCGGCGAAGTGGCGGCTCCGCCACCCCCCACCTGCGGGCCTGAAAATCCACCATATCTCTGCCACCGCTCGTCGGTTGGTCGAGATCTTGGTACGGTTGTGACCGCATCGTCGAGCTCGTCGAAAAGCACTATTGGTTCGTCGATCCATTGAGAAACGAGCGAGTTTGAACTAGTGTGTGTTTGTGCATTTGAATAGTGACTGGATCGCTGTGTTGCGGGAGAGAAGACGAGGAAGCTGAAGCTGACATAATGGCACGAATAACGATGAAGAAGATATTTAACCCGGACCTCACGTGAAGAAACGATCGGCAGAAAGGGCTAACGACGTCAGAATTGGGCAAACTCAGAGTCTACGGACTCGTTTCGCTGCCCTGAACGTGTTAAAGGGGTCAAAGAGGTCGAAATCTCGATCGAACGAGGAATGACCGAAAAACCGCTAAAAAGAGAAAATTACAAACAAGCCCCTAAACTCTTAAAGAGTTCAAAATAGGGCCGTGGAAAGCACAAAATCACATAATTACACACATAAAAAGGTTTAAAAGTGACGTACCTTATTTATAGGACGAGCGGGATGTTACATGTACGTAGTGCGTTATTGACCCAAATTTATAAATACTGACTTCGTGAACCGTGGTTAGTAAGCTCATTTAAATGAATTTAAGGCATTCTAACTATATAAATTCTCTTTCTATGAATACTATACTGACTTGTGACTTGAGCGTGGAAGGGGCATCGCCTGCTAAATGAATTATGTGATTTTTAATTTGTATATGAACATATCTATCTATCTATAAAAGATATCCACAGATTTTCTCCTAAATTTTTGTTGATAAGCCAAAAACTAAAATTAAAATATAAAATCATCGATAAATTTCAATAAAAAATATGTGGGTATAGTTTAATAATTAAAATTAAATGCAAAATTTATCGATGGAAATTTAGTTAGAAATCTATAGAAGCATTTTATTTTAAATAAATAAATAAATAACTAATTTTGACGGATATTCTGTGGAAAATAGTTATTAATCGATAAAATCAAGTGTACGACACTTTCACCAATTTTCTAAAATTTTTCTACGGAATAGAATTGTGGGAAAATACTGTCACTAATCTGTAGATAATTTGTAGATATATTTTGCTACGAGGTATTTACCGACAAAGTATATTTTGTAGGTAACTCGTAGATAATCTGTCGATAACTAAAGTTTTCAACAGAATATTTACGGATTTTTCTGTAGGTAATGAACAGTTTTTTTGTAGTGTTCCACGACAACTCAGTGCATATTTTTCTTTTATTTGTATTTTTTATCCTCAGTAATTAGTGTTGAGGTTTCATTTAACTCTTTTATGTGACGAAGAGTGACACTTCTAAGTTTCATAACATTTTGATAGCTCCATCGGTTCCATGTTTTCCAAAGATTCCAGAGCGTCAAGATCAAGACAATTCACGCATGATATTTTGATAACATATTACTCTGAATTTTGCTATAAAAGCTCTCTTTGAGGTCGTTCGACACTCGCAAGCCACATAAATTTCGTTCAGTTTGTGCATAAACAATCTTGTCCGACACCCGCAGTGCGAATGGACAACTTCTGAGCACGTGGTCCATATATTCATGTCCTGTACAACAGCGTGTACATAAATTTTCTATCATATTTCAGTACATTCATAAGCAAGCTATCATGTTAGCAAGCCACAAGAAAATCTTGAACTTTTGGGGATAAAGTAACTTCCAAATTCATTTTCAGTTTTTCTCACATGTCTCATACGACACCATAAGTAGACTATAACCGTTTTATAGGATAATTTATCATTAGTTGACCCAATCCAAACTCTTTTATCTCTATTATCATACAATGGAATTAGGACACTAAGTATCTCATCCACCACCTCTTTTGGGCAATACTGTTTTCAGCTTATCCAATTTTTAGTTTTTATTTGTGCCAATGGATTACATACCATAAGGTTTTTATCCTTCTTATGAATCTTATCTCCAAATATGTCCGTTAGTTTGCCTTGTGATAACCATCTATCATTCTATAAAGACGTACATTCAACTGCTTCTAACTATCCTCTTCCATGCTCGGGAAGCCATAAGTTCAGGTTTATGTTCAAGAATGTCCCCTTCCCCTTTTTAAATATTCTAATCTTATATATCTAGTTTCACACCGTCATCTTTTTATTGAGCATTCTCCATCCCGTTTTAGCGAGCATCACTATATTTCTTTTCGACCTTCTTTAAGACTCAATCCGTCTTCTCACTTCTTTCTAATCACCTTCTTCCACCTTACAAAATGGGGATGTTTCTTTGTTGTATCAGTGGCCTAAAAAAAGTTGTGCTTGAACTAATCAAGTTTATCGCACACGTGATTGGGGAGCCAATTTGTGTGCTTTTGGTAGATGGGGATCGAGCTCGTGATGGATTGAATAAGTGTCATTCATCCGGAAAGATTTGTCGTTTTGGCTTCCTATTCCAAGAGATGTTTTTCGAATCTCTTGATCACAATCCAGAAATGCTCATTATAGTTTAAGCCAAAGTTCATCCGCACCCCTAAATAGTTCTTTAAGTTGTATGTACTTTCCATACCCAAAATTCTAGTGACCTGCTACTTTAAATCATTTGACACATAACGTGCGACCAACACATGTGATTTACTGAAGTTTAAACTAATGTTTGCAGCTTATTCAGGTTTCAGTTTTTATCTGCGCCTATGAGATTACATATTATAAGATCTTTATCCTCCTCATGAATGTTATCTCCGAAGTTGTCTTCTAGTTTGCCTTGTGATAACCATCTATCGTTCCATAAAGACGTCCCTTCACTGTTCGTAATCCTCCATTTGCAAAATGACTCCACCATTCAAGTGCTTCTAACTATATATCCCCTTCCATGCTCTGAAAATCATAAGTTAAGGTTTATATTCCATCAAGAATGTCCTCCCCTTTTAAATATTTTTTCTTATGTATCTAGTTTCATACCGTCGTCTCATTGTTGAGCATTCTCCATCCCGTTTTAGCAAGTATCACCATATTTCTTTTTGGGCTTCTCTAAGACCAAATCCACATTCTCGCTTCTTTCTAGTCACTTTCTTTCACCCTACAAAATGGGTCTGCTTCTTTGTTATATCAATCTCTTAAAAAAAGTTGTGCTTGAGTCAATCAAGTTTATCGCACACGTGATTGGGGAGCCAATTTGTGTACATGTGGTAGATGAAGATCGAGATCATGATGGACTGGATAAGTGTCATTCTTTCGAAAAGGTTTGTCGTTTTGACTTTCTATCCCAAGAGGTGCTTTTTCGACTTTATTAATTACAATCGAAAAATGCCCATTATATTTTCAGCTAAAGTTCATCTGCACCCCCAAATAGTTCCTTAAGTTGTCTGTACTTTTCATGCCAGAATTATACTAACCTACTACGTTAAATTATTTGACACATAAGGTCCAAACAACACATGTGATTTGCTAAAGTTTAATTTGAGGCCCAACGCCCTGCGAAACGCCTCAACCACACTTTGAAGGGATTTTGCTCCATCTACGGTAGCTTTGGCGCAAGCTAATACCAAGATTCATCACCTATTTAATGGTACATCCACTGAATGTTGGGTGTAGTACTCCCAAGTATGTGGCTTCAGTTGATCATTACTGTTTGCCCATTCATTGTGTAGCGCCCCAAACGGAAGGCACCACATCCCCCGCACCGAGACCCGACCCATATATGAAATGGAAAGTCCATACACGTGCCAAGTCACGGCAAACGGGGACTCACTCACTCACTAGGCTAGGCGGGAATTAAACCTTCGAAACCAAATAAGCAATTAATCGAAAATTAAATTCACATACGGAAGCAAATCATAAGTTCAATCACAATATAAGCAGCAAATGACGGGTTCAACTAACATAAATACCTAGTCCCGAATATCATAAACGCAAATCATAAATCATAATATTTCATATATTCAATGCATAACTAAATCAATTTATAGTATGCGTATGGTGTGACTCAGACCTAACCAAAGGACTTGACAGACCCAAAAATCCTGCCTAGCACTCCAAAACCTGCAAAGAACTGAACACAAAGCCGGGTTCAGTCTATAGGAGACTGGTGGGTATAAAACAGGGCATATCATAAATAATATAACAGAATTTAAGCACACCCACATGCAAGCTATAATCCCGTGCGAGGTTTTATTAAATATTTCCCAAGTGGGTGAAAGCAAAGGAAAACAACGCTCGGGGATTACAAGGATCAATTTCATAATTCATAATCATAATCATTCATGCGGTCAATACGGGAGCCCTGGCGAGTGGGCGTATATCTCCAACCTTCTCCTCGTGTGTGTACAGTTTATTTATTCATTCATTACCGATCATGCAACATACATACATTCATAATCATGCGTTCATAACATTTCATTCATAATCATGCTTTCATACATAAACAATTAGACCTTTTTCCTCCGGGTGGTGGACGGGCTTGCAAGACCCGGCCACCTGAACATATATAATATGGTGAGTGAGGTTCATCAACCCTCACCGCCCGGTTGGCCTTTCCTCGTCAAAAACTCCTTAACGAGGTCGGTATTCGCCGTAATTGGTTGGAACTAATATATGGGATCACCGTCGGTCCTTGCCTCCCCGGATAGCCTCATACACTAAGTTTCTGGGCCCGTGTTCATAACAATCATGCCTCGCCAAAATCATAGGTTAGGGTTCATAAAAGAAAAGGGCTTACATTGAAAAGCATAGACTCTTTTGAAAAGACTCGATATATATATATATAAATACATACTTGGCTTAAAACCTTCACATAAGGGATATATCGGGTCGTCATAACTAATAGAAGAGAAACCCACCTGTTACACCTTACCGAACAATACCAAGAAGAAAACAAGAGGACTTGAAAGTGTCCTATGAACCCGGTAAGTCTCCACCTTGGAGAAAACTGTACAAAGGGCAATACAATGCATTCGTGAGACTCAAGACTCTAAATGAACCATATATGATGCACGGCATGTCATGCACAAGATATGAGATGCATAAGAAGTATAAGTTGTGTCATGAGATCATATAATCAAATAATTCATGCAAACGTTCAATACACGGTGGTTTTATTTTCCTTAATCCCATCTTTCATGAACCATAACAATTGGGGCCATAAATTTCATACAGTATTCATAGCACCTACATAAACAAGTTTACACTGCATATAATAAATATAGGAGCAAAAGAAATCATTTAAGATATCAAAATACTATAAGAAGGTACTTAACATTTCATGCATTAGAACGTAAGTTATATAATATCATACTAGTTCGTTGCTCTACCAAAACATATCAATTCAAGTCATGAATTTTATATCATAATCATAACACAAATATCAACATGTTAATAAAGCATATGGGTCATAAAAGAGGTGGAGGAAGATCAAACAAGCGAAGAAAAACAAGAAAAACGGAACCGAAGCCACGAGGATAGGCTGGACAGAATCCACCTCCATGGATTTTTCCAAAGGGAGAAATCCACCCCAATGGATTCTGGTCAGAAACCTTACCGTGGATTTGGGTCAGTAGCCAAAAAAACACAGCAAACAGGGCATGCACGAGAGAGAAGGGAAAAGATGCATGTTACCAACCTAAAACTCAATGAAATGTATACAAATTCAGGCTATAAGCTCATACATACATGCCAAAACTGAATCTAAATCATGAGAATGGAAGAGATGCTCATATAGGTTCATGTTCTGCAAGTTTCAAGAAAAATCATTAATGGTAACTTCCAAATAACTCATCTATCATGCAGTACAAGTTTAAGGAGACATAAATGGTGGTCTTAGGATCATATATCTTACTTCATACTAAAAGAATTCACAAGATCTCAAGCAAGAATCATCAAAATTTCACAAACCCTTACTATTCATCATCTTCTCCAATACTAAATCAAACCTTGGTGAAATCATGCAATATGGGACTTAAAATAACTACAAGGAGATACACAACATAAAAAAATTGGATTACCTTTCGAATTGGAGAAGAAATGGAGAGAGTGTGAGCTCAAATACTCCATGGGTGAATAGTTTCCTTCTTTCCCCTTCTTTCTTCCTTCTTTCCTTTCTTTTCTTCTCTTTATGGCTGATATTTCTTATGCGAGAGGGAGAGGGGTTCAAATTTAGAGTTGGTATAGGGAGAGAGAGAGTGTGGCAAGTGGGCTAGGTCATGGTTAGGTCCTAGGTGTGTCAAGATAGGTCTGTAAGCTCACAATTGTCAACGGTTGTCGTTTTAGGTACGAGGTGCTCGTTTTGGTTGAAATTTGGGGATCCAAATGGTCTTAGAAAAATATGAGGCTTGACCCATCGGATCCGAATTATCGATACGAGTCCAATGGAGGTGACGGAACTCGATTCTAAGTTCCCGAGCTCAAGATACGCCGCCCGGAACATAAGGTACGCTAAATGCTCTTTAGCCCCCTTTTCGGTTCCAATCACACCAACAATTCCAAAATTCAAACATACAATAACAAAATCATGCAATGAGCATACAACCATAATCATAATACACATAATTCACTCATACCAAGTTTTCACAAAAAACGGAAATCAATTCAAATAGATACGACACTCAAACATGATCATAAATGCATAAACGTTCAAGAGTCCATATTCAATTAATAAAAACTAATAAAAGAAATACTAATGAAAGCATATATAATTAATTTAATTTCGCATATTGGTAATCAATTACGTCATGCTTATACAACTGAAAAATCGGGGCGTTACACATTGCCTATTTTGGGAGCATTTATTTAGTTCTTCCTTCTTGTTATGGTTGAGAGATGAAAGAAATGTGTATGATTATCCCTAAATTGGAGTCAATTATCCTCGACTCTTAAAACCAAATAATTTCTTGTTGTAATAGTTTGTTATACTCTTCCATCAATTCTTTCTCCAAATATTTTGAATATTTACCTTGTTTGTCTCATGCATAATGCTCTGGAAATTCTTTGTATTTTTTTTTTTTTTTTTTTCTTTTCGTGCATGTTGAAAAATATTCAAGGACCATTATTTTGGAGCAATGATCACAAGTCAAAATGTCCTTCAAGTTTTTATTGGACCAATAAGTTGTGTATTGCTACTTTGAAAAATGTAGATCTAAATTTATAACTATTGGATCAATCTCATTCAAATTAAATTTAAAAAAATCTCTATATCGTTTGTTGAGCTAACACCCAATCTAGCAATGATCCCAAGTCAAAATGTCCTTCAAGTTTTGATCCGACCAATAAGTTGTGTATTGCTACTTTGAAAATTGTAGATCTAAATTGATAACTATTGGATCAATCTTATTCAAATTAAATTAAAAAAAATCTCCATATCGTTTGTTGAGCTAACACCCAATCTAGCATCTTGATATTTTTAATCTAATTTTCAAATTTTTATTTGTCGTTGTACGCGATATTAATTCTCACTTTGGCAGGTCCTTTATAAATATATTTGTAAAGATATTTTATTGTTGTCCTTATTTTAGATTTATGTTAGTTTTTTATTATAATTGATTTTATGTATGCAGTAATTAAAATAATTAAAAGAGTATATTTATATAAAAAAGTTAAGGAATATTTAATCGCAAGCTATAAAAAATATTTATAAAATTAGATTATATCTTATTTTTATATATACACAAATTGAGTCTCCTTAGAATTCTTAATTTGAAGTAATTTTGGTCTAACGACATGCAATTCTAAATTGTGATATATTAAGTCGTAAGAAACTAAAAACGCTATTCGTACGTGTTTAATCTATATTTTTATCTTATAATTTGAAGTAACTTTTGTCTGATGACATGCAATTCCAAATTGTGGTACATTAAGTCTTAAGAAACTAAAAACGCTATTCGTAGTTTTACGTGTTTAATTTATATTTTATCATAAAAACTAATGAAATATTATAGGGTTAGCTAGATTTAAATAATTACAATTATTTTAGTATTAATTAATTAAAAAATATTATATTAGGATGAACTAATTTATTGAAAAATATTTTATATAAATCATTCGATTATATTATTTGGTTAATTAGATAGGTTTATAAAAGTATAATATAATTATAATTTAAGAAAGTTTACGAATTTAGATAATTAAAACTATGGACTTATATAATTAGACTAGCATTAGGATTGATTTATTGAAGTTATCTTATATAACTCATTAAATTTAAATAATACTTTATTTTACATATTTATAAAAAATTATAATTATTATTATTATTATTAGTTTTTAAAAAGACCGTGGGGCTATTGCAGAGCCCCCCCTCATATATAACCAACCAACACCAAGAAAGTAATAAAAATATTCATGATCCAAAGATCATTGAGACTTAAGCTACTGTAGTGCCCCCTATCCACAAAATACAACATAGAGATCATGAGGGCAATGTTATGGGATTGCCGAAAGATGTTGTTACAATTAGCCCCAGCCTGGCGGGAGTTCAAGCACAGTAAGTGCATTAAATAATGGCCCCTCTTGCAAAACGTGATATTCGGATCGTCCCTTGGCCTCATATAGAGGCGCCCAATCTTCCGGGCAAAAATGAGTATCAGTGTAGAACAACAACGGAAGATCGCCTGATTATCGTTAACGTCCTCGGGGCAGCACAAGTCATTGAATGATTGGTATCGGACAATATGCACACAAAAAAAACCGTCAAATTCATAGTTGCAGACTGGCCAAGATAGCTGACTATTGAGACCCTGAACGCGTGACAGTCCTCAGTGGCGGAGCCAGAAATTTTAGTTAGGGGGGTCGACTAAAGCATAATACTAAAGGGGGTTCAATAATTTACTATTTTGACCCTCATTAGTATTAATTTTAACTTTGATGAGGGGGGTCAATAATGAAAAATCCCATAAAATTACATATACAAATATCTATATACATACATAATAATAAAAAAAATATACTTTTAGGGGGGAGGGGGGGGGGGGGGGGGTCAATTGTATCCCCTTGGCAGGCTGTGGCTCCGCCATTGACAGTCCTCATGCCTGGTGTCTGCCTTAAACGCATAGCCTACACAGGTTCCCTTCCTCTTCCCAAAAGATAAGATCAAGCACTTATACATGCAATACATACAGAAAATTATTTAAAATTTATAAAGTGAATCAATTTGTTGTTTTTCAATTCGTTGGATGTATCTTATTATAACATTTTAAGTTATAGGTCTTAAAATTAAAAAATAGACAACTTATATTATAAAATCTGAATACAATTAATTAATATATTTGATAACGCCGGAAATTGGTCGCCTTTGAAGATGTATAATCGGCTTCGAATCTCCGACGAATCAATTAAATATGGGTTCTTTTACCAAATCCGATTGTTTGGATTGAAGGGAGTTGAGTCGAAATTTTGGCAGAGTTTTGGTATGTAATTTCTTGTGTCCCCCCATTCTGTTGAAAGAAATGATATTTATATTCATCGCTCGAGCTGGCACGAGCTCGATTTTGACTTAGTGGGCGCGAGAATCGCGGACCACGTACTTAGGTCGTGGGGTGGTTAGCGAGTGGGGATAACCGTCGACGTTGGGCTCGTGTTAAGCGCTCAAGAGCGAGCGCTTACACGCCGAGCACTTACAAGTCGAGCTCTTCCCTTAGCCAATTTTAAGGAGTTATGCCTAGCACTTACGAGCTGGGCCCTCGACAGAACGAGGACTTGCCTTAGCCAATTTTAGGAGATATACCAAGCTCTTATGAGGTGAGCGCTCTTACGAGGTGGGCACTCCTACGAGGTGAGTACTCTTAGGAGGTGGACACTCTTACGAGGTGAACACTCTTTAGAACGAAGTGGGCTCTCTTACGAGGTGAACACTCTATAGAACGAGGACCTTAGCTAGTTTATAGAACGAGGACTTGCCTCAGTCAATTTTAGCTAGTTTATAGAACGAGGTTTATAGATAGTCTAAAATACGAGAGAGTCGCTTAGTTATTTTTACCATTATCAATATTAATATTAAAACAATCATTATTGAACTATATATCTTTTTTGGGTAAGTTGAAGAAATTTTAATTTTACCAAGAGTCCTATTTTAAGTTAATAAGTATTTTTTAAATATATTTAAATTAATAATTTATAATATGTATTTACACCATTATCCTTGACTAATAGTTATTTACGTAATTATTGTGAGGATATTTTAAGCGATCCGTATTTTGTAAGAAACCAAAAATTCAACTCGTGCTTTTATAAGATATATATATATATAGATATAGATATAGATTATTTACTTAATAAACCTTATTATGCTCTAAGAAAGAATGCATAACAATTTTTAACCTTAACAAATCTATGAACCTTATCATTATTTACTCAATTTACACTCTTAAGAACTAGTTTACTTGGGAAGGGTCCAAACCATTCAAGTTAGGTTATTAATGGATGGGTTATCATTTAATTAAACAACCCAACATTTACTTGGGTTGTTTATGCATATGGTGTAGAATAACATAAATGGCCTGATGTTGACATGGACTTGTACAACTCACTTAATTGATGTAAAATTTGCCCCTTTTATTCTTCTATTTCGATTGTTGGGAAATTTGTTGAAGAATTTCCGTTTTGGGACGTGTTCATCGTCTGAGGAGCTCAAAAATTCATTCTCCGCTTTCGTGTTCCTCCGATCAATACTTCTGAGTATGGGCATTTAGCTGTGTTGAATTTTTGTTGCGTTTTATTCATTGTGTTGTTGCAATTTTTATGGGAAATTTTTCATTGCTTGTCCTTCCATTTTCCCCCAAATATGTGGTATAGAATTCCCAAACCCTAACAACAAACATAAAAAATTCTATTCATTCCCCATGAATTGATCCAAAAAATTCTAAAAAGTTTGGAACATGCAATGAAACGGGGTGTGCCGATAATTGCTGAATACTTGGGAGGGAGGTGTTGTAAATTGTGATGCTTATCATATGACAGATCCCAGATCTGATGGACTCGGTTTTTCGTCGTGTATACAGAGTGCCCTTGAGGATATTGGTGTTTCACCTGCAGAGATGTGAAACGACCTAGGATATAGTCTTGCGCACAAATATGGAGATATTGTGCTCGTTATATAGAACATCTAGAGGCGAAAATATTGGCGGAAGATTCATTATTTTGTTAGATTTTGATCTGGCGCAACATCCGAAAATTGGGAGGGATGAATTTTGGGAACAGTATATCACCCGCGGGAGAACTCTGAACTAGTTTTGTGAGAGAAAGACCCAATTTTAGTCATAAAAAAGGGCAAAAAATCATTTTGCCTTAACCACTGCAACTAGCTTACATAACAACTCCATTTCGGAGTTCTTAGCTAAGAGGGTTTTACCCATCGACACAAGAAGGGGCCCATTTTAAGTGCGGGCCTTCTCCCCATCCACTACAAAAAAAATTGATTTATTGTGAGAAAAATATTTGTTGTGAAAAATCAAAATTTTATCACAATTACATTTTGTGACAAAAAAAATTCGTCACAGATTCCTCACAATATCCCCCTCGCATTAGGTTATTGTGACAAAATATTTATTTCGTCACAAATGTTAATGTGACAAATAATTATTCTCACAATAGTGAATTATTTGTGACAAATTTGTCCTCACATTATCTTAAAATTTTATCACGAAAAAGCTTATTTCCTCACAAAAGAGTCATTAAATAGCTTAAAAAATGGTATTTTTATGACAAATAATTTCCTCACAATTAGTTATTATGACAAAACATTTATCACGTATTTATTTTAGATACAATAATTAATTAATTGAAATTTTATTGTGAGGAATTAACAAATAAGATGTAATTAGAAGAACAATTTATTTATTTAGCAATATTTTATAAATAATGCAAGAGATTCTGCACTTCTTCCATGGAGAAATCGATCTCGTAATTCAAAAATGAAATATTTGAAACTAATAATCCATATGAATAAAACAAATCTAAATACTCAAATCATCAAAATAAGTGATTTATAAAAATAATGTGTTGCAAAGCATGACTGTAACAATGTGGCTATATCCCAAACAATACTAAAACAACATAAGTTCTACATATATACGTATTCTACCAAAAAGGCAACAATCGATTAATCCCAAAATATAGACACTACACATATTTTATCAAAACGACTACAAACAGTGAATCCCAAAACATAGTACACTTAGCTTTAATTAGCAGTGTCGTCATCTTCCTCAGTCAAATCTGTGAATCAACAAGTAGATATAAGAATATATCTCAAAATGTGCACATAGCATGATTAGATTAAATACAAGTAGTGTAAAAAGTAGAAGATGTTCAAATTTCTTTCAACAACAGAAACTTTACCTTGAAATAGATTTATAGGCATGCTTAGGATCTTTCTAAAATATGGTTCATCTTTGACATTTGAATCTTGAAAGAGTCGATTTTTTTTTTTTTTTGGTGCGATGAAAGAGTCTATTACTTGAGAATATTTCTTGTTCTTTCTCCTAACTCTGAGAAACCAGTGACATGTAAATGAGTTATAAACAAATCCTAACACATATTTCTAGAGGAAAAAGAAAAGAAAAAAGATAAGGAAATTACTACTCCAATGTTAGCCACTCAACAATCAGACTAATAACAAAGCCCTAAAGTTTGAAGAGTGATCATATGTTATCCAAATGAGGTTCCTAAGCAATATCCATAAAGAAATCAAAGAAATTTGAAAAAGATTGACATTTAACTTTCTACATATAAATATTCTACTTGTCAATAAATAAAAAAAATGAAATTAAAATACTTAGGGGCTTACCTATAAGGTTGGTACTTGGCAGCCATCATTATCCACAGCAAGAGCTATAACCGTTTTTGTACATAAAGAAACTATTTCAATGAAGGAGAGCACAACACTTCAATATAACCATTTCTGTACATTCAACAAAAAAGAAATTAGTTCAATGGAGGAGAGACACAAGACTTCAATACAACCATTTCTGTACTTTCAACAAACAAGCCCCGGATGGATGAATAATATATATATACCTTAAAATTAATTTCTCAAGAATTTACATTTAGAAACATCAAGCGCATTTCATTTCAAAATAAACCAATTACCTACACACTTAATGTAAAGTAGTTCAGGTACATATGGCTGCACAACACTGATCTAATTAAATTGTTTGAGACAAATTCAACTTAAATCAAAATTAATGGACATGCACTCAAGCACAATATATATAAATCATTTACACATTAACTACAGGTAAAGAGCATTCATAAAGCCTAAGAGTTGGATAAATCAAAATTAATTGACATGTACCCAAGCACGACATATATAAATCATTTACACATTATACTACAGGTAAAGAGCATTCATAAAGCCTAAGAGTTGGATAAGGGCATGTTATATGCATGTGACTGTCGCAGGAAATACACAATAATATAGTCTATTAAATATTTCATAGAAAGCTTATTTGTGCAGAAACTTTTTGCACTCACACCCTGTAGAAAAATCATCATAGCTCTTTCCTCAGAAGGGATTTTAATGATTCGTAAAATTTTTAGTAAACTAGACAACCATATCTTTCAAATGGCATAGATATCAATTGAAGGATGTTTGAGTCCAAAAACAAATTTTAGCACAAATTTTGAATAAAACAACAACTTTGCTGCATTGACACATTTCAAAAATAAATTCATTTAACATATCAAACAAAGTCGAAAAATTCTGAAATTTTACAGGAATACTCCCAACACATGTATAAAATCCCCTGTAAAACAATTTTGAAAAATTCGAACATTTGCCTAATCTGCTCTAACTATTACTTCAGATCTGGAAATAGGGGATAATAGGGGGATTTCATATTTTATTCAGGCATCAAACAAACTCGGATGGACACCAATTTTGATGGAGATAAACATTAATAGGTTAGAAACTTCTACTAAAAATAGTTTTGAAAAATAAGACTGTACAAGTCCGGAATTTGTATTTGAAAACACTGCACACAAGGTGTCATGAATTCAGTTCGTACAATTGTTTGCCCCTTAAACTGAGGCATTCCACTGATATCATCCAACAATCCATTTAAATCATCCTCCAAAGAGGGTTGTCAATAGGTAGCTCATATTCATTATTTTCATTATCATTGGATGTAGGGCTTTTCTCACCATGGAATATCCAATTGGGATAACTAAACGAGAAGCCATTGACATGTAAATGAGATTTAACTTCCTCAAGGGTTTTGAATCTTGTATTGTTGCAAAAACAAGAAGGACAAAAAATAAGATTGTCTGGTCCCATAACATTTTCTTTTGCAAAATTAAGAAATGATTGACTCCCTTAATATAAGAATCCGAGAAGTTATTTCTCTTATTTGTCCAACTTTTGTCCATTTTTCGTACTTAAATATAACCTATATATTGACAAAAATCATTAAGACTCAGAAACCAGAAACAAAGAAAAACATGTAAAAGTAAAGAAAGAAGACAATAACATGGTTGGATCAATTGCATGTTTGTATGTGCACCAAAAAAAATTGCATGTTTGTGAAAAAATTATATATATAATTGAAAGTACCGTATAATATATACCTGGAAGTATGATCGTGGTCAAGAGTTAAAGAACTTGTCACATGTTATTATCAGATGTACGAGTAACTTTCTGTTACATGAAAAAGAAAATAATGGAAATCAGTTGAAATAGAGAATTAGTTCATAATGCATCAAGGACAGAATGTTATAGAAGAACAATCATATCTTTAAAATTATTGTTAGGTGCACATCATATCTTTAGAAATTATTGTTAGACCAAATAGAATAGCATATATAATTAAAGTATGCTAGAACAATCAATCAGAAACTTACATTAGAGAAATAATCCTGCTCACAAAAATCATGTCTTTTATAATTCTTTTCTTAATTCTTATCCGATATTAGAGTATTTTTATAATTATATATAAAATACAATACTACAGTGATGATGACAATCCGTACGAGCCTTTTCATCGGATTCCCTAACTGATACATTCATGGACTAACAAATACATTTTAAAGATAAATAAGAATGGAGAAAAGGAATCTGACAATCTATTTCACCTTTCATCATTAAAAACAGCAAAAACCTTAACAAGTTTTTGGTTTCCAAAGTGTTTGACAAAAGAAAATTAAGTGCTTAGTATCATTCAGCAACATTATCCATAGAGTAACATAAATATTCAGAATATGAAAAATTTAATTCAGACATATATTACAAATAAATATGATTTTATTGGCTTTTGAAGTTGATGAGAAAAATAGAATATATAGAAACCAAATTATGGGGACAATTAGCACATAGTATTTCATACATTTCAACTTAATCTTTATTTGAAACATACACATTTCTTAATTATGTGGGCAGTGGCCCCTCTCACAATCAACCCAAGAAGACAACATTCTTGAATATACCCTCTTGAAGGCCGTTGCTAGTGGCCTACTCCCAAAATCAGATTCTTTCTTAATTAGCCCTCACTCTTTTCCTCTTTAATTGTCAAATTGTGGAATATACCTCTCTTAAAGTTAGTATCCTTCTTCTTCCCATAATAGAATACCTTCTGGTTTCTTTACGAGGTTGATAATGTCACTTTGGTTTTCTATTATTTGCATAGTATCAACAACTTAACCATTCTAAATATTTTTGTCAATTTTGATCAGATCTTGTGCGTGCTCTGTGTAAATATGAGTAATTTGTGTTTAAGTCTTGGTTTGAGTGGAATTGCTATGTTGACATGCATATCTGCACAGAAATTGAGAAAGAGGGTCAAAACATAAAGAGGATTGGTTAGTAATTCCAAACTTTATTTGTTTGTGCCACTAATTTTTGGACCACCACTATGCTTAGTGTCAACACAAAAGAACACACAACATCATCAACCTTAGTTGCTTTAAGCTTTCGGATATACTTACGATTACGCCTAGTTTTACACTATCTTTCCCACCCCCCTTTGTAACAAGCTATACTGCTTTCGCATATACTCACGCTTATGTCTGAATATCATCAATCAAACCCAAACCAATCATTTTAAGAAGAAGTCAGAAACATAAAACACAACAAAAAGTAGGTAGAAACACTTTTTACCCAAAAGAGTAAAATCGAAGAAGAAGAAGAAGAAGATAAACCTGGCTAAGAGCAAGTGGTCTATGTGCCTCCTTTCATCGTCCCTGCAAATTTGACACGGATTCACAACAAATTACTACAGCTATTTAGCTAAAAAGAAAACCCAGAAATAGTTCATGACGAAAGTGCATAATTGAAGAGGTAAAAATCACACCTGAGAAAAAGTTCATGAGGAAAGACAACGTTGGATTTCATCTGAGATTGGACACATTTCACATTGGATTTTACACTTAGAAATAAAAAATTAGGACTGAATCTTAGAGAGAGAAATTAGGTCCTACGTGAATAGTGAAAGTGAAATCTGAGAAATTAGATTTGGAGCTACATTCCAGGAGATTATCTAATACTACGCCGTTTTAATGTTAAAAAAAAAATTAAATTCCTTTATGATAAATAATAAAGAAAAAATGGGAGGGAATTTTGGGAGGGAAATTGGGACTACCCGCGGGGAATTTTTTTTTTTTTTTTACATTTAGTGAGAAATTATTTTTCTCACATTAAGTTAAGTTATTGTGAGGAAAAATAATTCTTTTTGTGAGAAAAAACATATTTTCTCACAATAGCTTATCCCAATTATGAGAAAATTAAAGTTTGTCATAAAAAACACAACTTATTATGACAAATACATAATTAGTCACAATACAATGTGGATATGTGACAAAATTCAATTTTCTCATAAATATTTTGTCATAATAAATGAATTTTTTTGTAATGATCCAAGTAAACACTAGTAACAGGCATACACCAAAGGCTAATCATCTTTTAAACCCCAAGTAAACTTTCTCTAAAGAAAATTCAACAAAATATAATTGTGAATATATATTAATAAAAATCTTACTTTTCACCCGAAAATAAAACAATAAATTAAAAAACCTACCAAAAGCCACCTCCTAAGTAAATAAATATATATATTTTTTGTCAGAATCTTTTTTTCTCTTTACGCATAACACATGGTGGTTGGTGTATATAACTCTTTGATTTTGGTTGAGTGCTTCTAAAATGAGGAGGGACATTTTAGTCAAAACACACCATTCACTTGACCGAATAATGAAAAGGGGCGGTAGACTTAAGTTTTATAACACAGGGTCTTTTAAACTAATTTTTTTTTTTTACAGGAATTTTTTTTACTTTTTTCGAATTACAAAGGGTTTGGGGTGCAAATAGCTCATTATTTTTGTGAAGGCCTTTCTTTCCTGTCAATAAGATAATCATCGATCGATATAACTACAAATAAAATCCAAATAACTCAGCAAAAGTAGGCAAACTACGGCTAACTAAAATTTGAACTTGGTTCGATCAAATTAGTATAACGTAAGGGTACATGTTTTATATTCATTGTGTGATTGATAACAATTTTTAAATAATGATCATAATATGATACACTAACGATTATAATTAATTGAATTTGACTGAATCGATTTTGGATTGAATTTTTTCTCAAAGAAGATATCATAATTCATAAGCCATACATAACAACTCCACCTTTCATCTTATTAATCCATCATGACTGACTCCAATACAAGACTCGACAATAACAGTAAGCAATTAGAACCAACACTGTGCCCACATATGTAGCACCAAGAAACATAGCAAATATTAATAGTGAATATTTGCTACACATTTATTTATATATATAATAGGAGTTCATCATAAAACTCCATTAGTCTAGTAGGGACGTTGGCCTACGTAATTCCCAGGAGGATCATAACTGCAAATAACGAACCAACCCCAATTACTGCCCCGCATGATTTTGCATGATTTTGTAAAATTTTTGGAGATGTGGGGTTTTGATGTCGCCGGAAAACATTTTGTACCAAAATTACAAAATAGCCCGAGTTGGTATACCATTTTTGTAATTTTCCCTTTTTATTTTTTATTATTATTATATAGATATAAAGATATATGTATATGTAATTTTATGAAAATTTTCATCATTGATCCCCTACACTAAAGTTAAAGTTATATTAGTGAGGGTCAATATAGTAAATTATTAATAATTGAGACCACATAAATAATATATATATATATATGTATATATATATGCAGAGAAACATAATATGACCTATCTTAAAGTGAATTTTTAGGTTTTAATTTTAACTGGGTTTTAATTTTCAACCCAAGATCAAACCATTGTTGAATCAAGCTCCTCCAATCAAGTTCTGCTATATTTCAATCTATATTTCATCTCCTCTCCGTTATATATACAACAACATAATCAAGCTCCTCTAATCGCCTACATAGTAATCAGTTTGGTCGCCTCAAGAAATTAAAAAAAAAACAAGAGGATACGAATCGAATTGAGCAAGCTCCCAAGTGATCCGGGATTGAGGAATAAAATATTCGTATATGATCCAAATCAACAAGATGAAATTGGAAGATATTATCTCTAAAGAGAACCTTGTTAACCACGCAAGCATAAGTTTTCACAAAGAAATATCGATAATGAAATGTGTCGCTTTAAGCCCGAGTGGTTTAATATTTAGGGTTAATTACATCTAGACCCCTTCCGAGTTTAGTATATTACAATTGGACCCCTATTAGTCATTTTATTACAGTTTGACCGCTTCTAAAATTTTAAAATTACTAAACGGTGAAGAAAAGGTACGATTCCGTTAAATATTTCATGTTATATTCCAAATAATTGCGTTATATTCCAAATAATTGTGAAATGACCATTATGTTTGGTTATAAGATCATGTTTTATAAAAGTAGGGAAAAAAAATCACGTCTTTTTAGAATAAATAAACGGTTAAACAAACAATTATTTCACAAATATTTTGAATATAATGGTTATTTCACAATTATTTGGAATATTCCGTGAAATATTTAACGAAATTGTATCTTTTCTTCACCGTTTAGTAATTTCGAAATTTTAGAAGGGGTCAAACTGTAATAAAATGACTAACAGGGGTCCAATTGTAATATACTAAACTCGGAAGGGGTCTAGATGTAATTAACCCTTAATATTTATGGTAGTTGTGTAGAGTATAACATAAAAGATAATGTTGCATATTGCTTGTTTTGTTATTTCTTCAAACAAGATATAGGAAAACAAACTGGGGTGAATCTTTTGTTATGCTTAGTTTTTAGAATATGGGTAATCGACATGAACATTCACTACAAAAAAACAGTCGATTTCCGACGAAAATTTCCGACGAAAATTTGGACGTTTTCGTCTGAAATAACTGGTTTCCGACCACTTTCAGACGAATTTCCGACGAACTCAAGTTCGACCGAAGCACCCTCGTCGCAGATAATTTCAGACGAACTTTCCGAGGAAATTTCCGACGAACAATTTTTCCGACGAAACTCAGACGAATTTCAGACGAAAATATTTCTCGCCCAAAATCCAAAAAATTCCGACGAACCAGATTTGCGGCGAGTTTGCGACGAAATTTCCGACGAAGTTTTCCGGACCATTTTTCGTCGTCAAAATTTCAGACGAAAAGTGCGACGAAATTTCCGACCAAAACATGTTGGTCTAATTTTCATTGAATATTTTTCCGACGACTTTGCGACCACAATATGGGGTCTGAATTATTGACCGACGACATTTCCGACGAAATTTCCGACGAAAAGTATTATTTTATTATTTTTTATGTGTTTTTTCAGACGAGTTTCAGACGAAATTTCAGACGAAAATTGATATATTTCAGACGAACTTCAGACCATTTTCAGACGAAAATATATGAAAATTTCCAGGAAAATCGAATAAAATTTCAGACGAACTTCGTCGGAAATTTCACATTTTAATTTAATTTTTTTTTTTTTTTTGTATTTCAAAATTTCATCCTGTATTTTCAATAATTATACACCCCGAAATAAAATGATAAAAAGCCTTAAATTCGAGAATAATGTGCAATACGCCACCAATAAATTCAAAATTCAACCATTGTCCATAAATCCAACAATAATGTAAAACCAAATCCAACTACACGAAATTTGGTAAAATATGCCGAATTACAATATATTCAAGTAATATTACATAAATCCATATGTTGCGAAGCCTACGTAAAATACGCCCACACTAGATATAAAGCGAAAATTTCTCTCCACCATTTGAAAATTTACCTAGTGTTGCTACATTGCCACTTATGCTATTTGAGGCGCTTGATCTGTAAAAAAAAAAACATTAAACCTGCAAAGGTTAGTTGATGAATAAGGATTTAAGCTTTGAAGACACGTAAATGCATGAATATGTAAGACAATGCATGAAAAATCTCAAAACGACCTATACCTTATAGGAAGAAAAACTTTAATGATAAAATACCTCAACTTTAATGAAAAATCTCAAAACGACCTATACCTTATAGGTATTTCTCTAATCAATGCATATATACACCTCAACTTTTAATTTCGAAATCTTGAATCCTAATTAACCCATTATCTCAAAGTTTAACTTCCTCGTTACGAGTTAATTAATTTGCTGCCAGTAAATTAATGATGATTGTGTGGTATTTGATTAAGTGAACAATACATATATATGTTGATTGTTGTTAAGAAGAAACAAGTTAGTGAAAACAAGGGGCAAAGCAAACTCAATTCATTTGATGGTTCAACCACCCTATATCACTCGATCGGCTCTCTTTCACTCTAATGATGATCAAAAACAGTAAAAATTAAAGTGACACATTCAACGCAACATAACTTAAACACAAAGTAGTACTTGCCTAGTCATTTGAGTCGCGTTGGACATCGGGATTCGGATTGCGTTGTTGCTGAAACATAGCAGCCATCTGTGTTATGGCGGATAAAATCTGATCCTGTTGTTGGCGTAGCCCAGCTTCCTGATCCTGCATTTGTTGCCGTAACGCAGCTTGTTCTTCAAGGAGTTGTTGTTGTTGTCTTCTTAATTCATCCAACTCCGACAATGGGGTTGAGCTAGTAGAGCAACCTTGAGAGCTAGTGGGTGTTTTAGTACGTGAGCCTCTACTTTTCAAGTAGGGCATCCCATACACCTCGCCCTTCTTGTTTGGCCCCCCACCAGCTTGAATAAGTAATTCAAAATCGGCAGGCAATTTAACCCTCTCGTCCTCACCAAGTAGAGCTGCTTGATGGTCTCGCTCCTCTTTCAACTTATTGTAAAGCTCCTACAATAATATGTATATATAGATGTGTTGAAGTGGTCCTTATGATTCCGCACGAAGTTTTTAATAAATGAATAATTGCTCATAAATACAATAAAACTAACCCATGTTGAGCGCGAACGCTCATCGACCCACATAGCTCTACCAGCATCATTATTTTGTTCATTTGCTTCAACACCTTCAGCAGTATTTCCAACAGTCTCATTTGATGTTTGTTTTTTATCCAACTTTCTGATTCGAGTCATCTTGAATATCTCTTCATGGCCAACTTCTCTGTCTTCCTTCTCGCTCTGCAAATAATGTTAACTTAATAGGATCTTCGAACACAAACTAAGCTAATTGTTAAATATTGTCAAGGTAATGACTTACCACTCTTTTTCGAATATTAGCAGCTGAAATGCTTCCGCCTGTATGAAGTACGCCTCCTTTAGTGGATGCCCTATTTTTCTTGTTTTTCAAAGATTTAGACGTGAATTCTGCGGACTTCCACCATACAGACAAGTTGTCATAAACCCTCTGTAACATCCATCCTGGCTTCTGACCTTTGTATCTAATCCTATTATAATGATCAGCCAAACGCTTCGCTCCAACAAACTCAAATGCATTTCTCATATGCAGCTCATGTTGTGGATCCCAATATACATATTTCTGTAAATTATAAATCAAACAACAGAAAACATTTAACAGTTTTAATATTTAATTTCTGTTCTAAAGAATTAAGTAAACATATGTAATGATTAATACCTTCCACTCCTCGAACCATTCATCAACAACATGAGGGGGAATGTCTTTCCATGTCCTATACGGCTCAGTCAACCTGGATTTCAAGACATTAGTGATGTTGTTTGTCCCAGCACAGCTATCCATATACCTGCATAAATATATATTATGAAGATGCATAAACTCCAGAAATATTACAAGACATAATAAAGAAAGTAGTTGTTATATATTTACGTATTCCCAGCGGGTTCCAATTTAGCTTTCGTGGTGGATGATGGAGCAGACACGGCAGATGGCCCAATCACTTGCGATATCCTAGTCTGTTCTGTAGAATTCGAACCACTAACCGGTGGAGACTGAGATGGCAATGGTTGCGAAGGAGACTGTGGTGCTTGTGAAGGAGAAAATGGTGGTTGTGGAGCTAATGCTGAAGATGGAGAAGCCAATGGTGATGATACTAATGCCTGATCGCCTGATACAGTGGGCGGGACTAAAGTTGTGGTAGCAACAGATGTTGATGCATTGTTGATGATCATATTACCTCTCCAAATACTCTTGCCCCTAGTGAGGTTTCCACGAGACCGATTCATCTACAAACAATCACATTATCAAATAGTCAAAACATAAAGAGTTTTCATAACATAAACATGTGTCAGAATATGATAGTAGTTCAATTGTTAAACAAATGTAAAGAAGCATACATCTAGCAATTCAAATACCAGACTCCATTAACTTTGAGAAATTACAGAGACACCCCCTTGTCAAAACATTATATTACTCTTGATGATGACCCTGGGTAAATTAGAAAACTATACAATCATCCCCAAAATGGAATACAGATCATTATATCCAAGGTCAACCAAGAATCATCGAGATATCAGCAATTTAGGCACAGTAAATAAAATGCCTGCATGATTCATAAGAAAGTATAAACTACCTTTTGTAATCATAAAGTAAACTTCTAATTAAGAGCTACTAACTGAGTTTACCTCTAGATAATAACAGCTCACGCTAATGGAAAGAAATGCACCAATAATGCAACGAATATCCAGATCTTTCTTATACATCCCCCAAGATCAACAAAAGCAAGAAAATACACATAAATGACACAAATTTCTCAAGATATAATGCATAGTCAAAGAAGCATATATCAAAATAAAATAAGAAATTAAGAACTCTCCCTACGTAAATCAAAGAAAGTTGTATGTAGGTGATGACCCTACGTAAATTAGAAAATTATATTTGTTGATGACAGTGAAGAAATCTTTTTGTTAACAGCTCAAATTAGAAAATTACATTTCTTACCTCACATGACATAATCCGAATCATCATCGGATTGATCAGAGTTAAACTCTTCCTCATCATCACTTTGATCAGAGCAAAACTCTTCCTCACCATCCTCATTTTCAATATTATTAGTATCATTACGTTGTTCGGCTTCGACTTCCTCAAAGGTATTATTATTATGAACCAACTGCCCTACAATATCATCCGAGACTACAGTATTTACCATTACGCCTTCATCACTCTGATAAGCTATTGGCAAAGACTCCTCTATTTCTATCCTCCCTCTCGCTTTAGCTTTAACTACAACAAACCATTGTTGCTTGTCTCGAATTCGACCCGGATATTGAACAAAGTAAACTTGGCGGGCTTGGTGGGCAACTATGAAAGGATCATATTTCCTATATTTACCACTTCGCCGAACTTCTATCGTCCTGCACTCTGCATCTCCAATCCGAGTTCCTTGAATAGGCGTTGGATCAAACCACACACATTTAAATAGAACCACCCTCTTGATTGGTTCTCCAGGATATTCTATTTCAATAATTTCATCCAACATTCCATAATAATCGTCTTCAATAGATTCATCATAACTACCTTTGACCCAGACCCCACAATTCATTGTCTTCTTTCCACTACTCCAAGATTGTGTGTGGAATTTAAAACCATTAACAAAATACTTGTGCCAGGTTTTAACTTTCAGAAGAGGACCGCAAGATAAATGACGAATGTATGGGTTGTTAATTCCATTTATCTTCAGGCATGCGGAGTTGTTTTATCCACTCACATATTATTCTTTTTTGCTCCAATGTTAATGCATACTTAGCCTTTGGTTTTCCCCAACGTCCATTACCCTTAGGCACTAGCTCTAATTCAGGTCGCCGACACAAATCCTTCATATCCATGCGTGCATTCACATTATCTTTGGTTTTTCCAGAGATGTCCATCACCATGTTAAAGATGTTATCAAATATATTCTTCTCTATATGCATCACATCTAAATTATGACGAATTAAATTGTCCTTCCAATAAGGCAATTCCCAGAATATACTTTGTTTCTTCCAATTATGTTGCACACCATTACCTGAAATTCCTAACTCGTTGGGATGTTCTGTAACTTTTGGAAAGTCACGAACTTGTTCCCAAATCTCATGTCCATTCAATTTAGGAGGTGGATGTTGGTGCTCAGTACGATTCTTCTTAAAATTGGTTTTATTCCTGCGGTAAGAATGATTTATATCCAAAAACTGGCGATGACAATCAAACCAGCTATGTTTTCGACCATTTTTCAAATAAAATGCCTGACTATCACCCATGCAATATGGACATGCTAGTCTACTAGCGGTGCCCCAGCCTGATAACATACCATAAGCTGGAAAATCATTAATAGTCCACATCAATGCAGCTTTCATCACAAAATTTTGATTCGTTGATGCATCGTATGTCGTCACGCCAACTTCCCATAACTCTTTCAATTCATCAATCAATGGTTGTAGATATACATCAATCTTTTGCTTTGGATTTTTAGGCCCAGGAATGATACATGTGAGAAACATATACGGCATCGTCATACACATCTCCGGAGGTAAATTGTAAGGAGTTACAATTACTGGCCAACAGGAGTATGAAGTTGCTGATTGTGAATAAGGAGTAAACCCATCCGAACACAAAGCAAGCCTAACATTCCTGGCCTCTTTGGCAAACTCGGGGTAACATTGATCAAAGTGCTTCCAAGCCTTTCCATCTGAAGGATGACACATGACCTCGTCGGGCCGACGATTCTCAGCATGCCATCTCATGTGTGGGGCTGAGCTCATTGACGCATACAACCTCTTTAATCTAGGTATAAGAGGCAAGTAGTGCATTGATTTGACAGGAACTTGTTTTCTTCTACCTTTACTCCCTATGTCTTCACATGTTTCGTATCTAGGGGCACCACAGAACTTACACTCTGTAAGGTTTTCATCGTCTTTGTAATACAACATGCAACCCTTGACACAACAATCAATTCGTATACTAACCAACCCAAGCTTCTTCACCAACTTTTGTGTTTCATAAAAGTTATTAGGAACAGTATTTTCGGGTGGTAGTAATTCTGAAATCAATTGTATGATCTCGTCCATAGCATCATGTGGCACATTGTAATCATTTTGGATACTCATTAATCTGGAGGAAACAGACAATGGTGAGTGAATATCACATCCAGACCACACGGGTTTGTTGAAATCCCTCAGAAGATCAAAAAACCTTTGAGTTTCTGCATTAGGCAACTCATTATAATTTTGTTGCTCCCCCCCAACATCGGAACCCCTACTTGCATCCTGATGTACATCAGTTGTTATGTTTTCTCTAGCCGCATCAATGCACATGTCAACATACCTATTTAAAGGATCTACATGTTCATCATGACTCGTACTCGCGGCTGCATGACTAAAATCTGGCACAGTCTCTTCTCTAGGAGCTACCTCCCCATGGTCGGTCCAATACCAATAATTTGGCTTGAACCCATTTGAATACAAATGTCGTGTAACCGTAGCAGGTGGTAAGAAGTCCCATTTCCTTAAGCATTTAATACATGGACATCGAATAACACCTTCTGTTCTAAATGGTTCCAACCCCTTGGCATATTCTATAAAAGATTCAACCCCGTCTACAAATTCTAGTCTCAGGCCACCACGTGTTGGGTAAGTCCTATTATACATCCATCTCCTATGTAAAGGTATGTTCTCCATCTACATATCAAAGATCAGAAGTTATGTTCTAATATTATACATCATGGGTGATTACTTTTTTTGCTTCAAAATTTCATATTGTTATTTTCAAAACCAGACGATTTATACTAGATTACTATCTAAAATTCTAACATACCAGGCATTAAGCTGAAACATCAATTATCAATTTTCTAAGTGTTGCCTTCTTGTATGATTAATCAATTTAAAAACTGACCAAGTGACATGATTGGCAATTGCTGTCAACTAATATTTGAAAAACACAATATTTGTGCACCAACACTTAAAATAAACACAACAGGCCGGTATGTAACAATCTCAATAAAATTTCAGCCACTGAAACAATATCTATAAAATGTTACAGGCAAAATGTTGAGCTCGTGGGTTTAAAATGAGCTGAATAAATGTTACAGAAACCTCCCTTACATCTTGTTTATTACACTAACACCCCCTAGAGCAGGTTTCTGATCATTGGATGAAAGGGGTTTTAATTGCTTATAGCTTTAATGTTGATGCAAAGGGGAACTATATTTCTTCAAAATCCCAATACATGTGCAACATCAATTATAATAAACGCAACAGGAACGTATGCAAATCTGCGCATATTTCATTAAAGTTCAGCATACGTGTACTCACGGTAGTATGATGCAGCTCCAAATCCAACCAATAACAAAGATCAGTCTAACATAAGCTTCCTGCAAAACAGTACAAGAAGAAAAGGACTACTCTTAGTCAGCTAGAATTCAGACAAACAAATTCACGCAGAAACTCTACACATGCACACATTGTAGAAACTTCGGCATAACTTATTGCTCGGAATGCATTTTAACGAGCTGTGAAATTCCTAGTAAAGTAGACAACCATATATTTAAAATGGAATTAGCCTCAATTCCTAGAGATTTCTGCACGAATACATATTTTAGAGTAAAGTCGGGACAAGACAGCAACTCCGCTACAGCGACACCTTCCAAAGACAAGATTGTTTACCATTTCAAACGAATCCAGAAAATTATGAAATTTCATAGGTATACTCCCAACACATATATGTACTTATTGGTAAAACCGTTTTGTAAAATTCAAAGGTTTACCCCATCTGCTCTGTCCGTAAATTCAGACCAGCAAAAAAGGGTAAAACAGGGGACAACAGTTTCGTTCGGAATTTTTTTTTCGGGTATCAAACGTACTCGAATGAACGCTAAATTTAACATAGATGAACCTTAGTATGATGGGTATATGCCTCTAAAACAGTTTCAAGAAACGAGTTTGTATGAGTTCGGAATTCACATTTCAAATCACTACATACAAGGTGTCAGAATTTAAAATACATTTTAAGTCACTACATACAAGGTTATCTGAAAGTCTGTTCTTTCATGTTTGATAAATCTTGATCCATCCAAGAATCTAGCTAGCACATGTAATGCAATTTAATGCAATTTAGAAATATATGTTTCTAGTAAACAGCCTAACAGATTAACAAATAAACAGATAAAGCCATCAAATGAAAGAATTCACTCTAGCAGTTCATGATGGTGTAAATGATGCTTGTGTAAAATCAGCACAGACACCATAACCTGCTCAATCATTACAGTCAATAGCAAAAACACAGAAAATTGATTCAGTACATAATCAAACATCCAGTAAAATCCAAGTATAATTGATAATTGGTACATTGTTATACCTCAGTACATGTCAGGAAAATAACAATAAAAAGATACAAACAGTTCAATTATTAATATGAGTGCATATCAGTACACATATGCCAGTTCAAGCAGCAAAAATGGCAAGTAGATCATAAATGAGATACAATCAGAACACTTCTTGGGATATAAATTACAGCATAGGTCCACCCATCAATTTATCTTTCAAACAACGTTCAATTACAGCACCCATGTCATGACAACTTTTTAGATACAACATATAGATTCTTTCCCAATAAAAAGTTCTCATAGTATCACGTATCATCCTCACCTGTCAGTCCACCAGTCGCAGCAAGCCTTGTCCCCCAGATTCTTCAAGATATTGCTACCTATTTAGTCAGAAACCACTCAAATTAGCTCAACCGGGGTTGTAATATAGTGGTAACTACATAGCTTAAACTGTCATCAAAGTCGATTAATCACGTAATTGATGCAGCTTGTATATAAAATATTAATTAAACCTAATTACAGACATAGCTTAGTCTGTTAATCAGACCAGCAGATAAGTTCAACATATTTAGATCAGTTCAACATAATTTTACAACAAAATACAAGTTTACCACACACTAGGCAGGAATTGACTATCATTGTTAACAAAGCATAAAATCTAACAAATGACGAAAAATATTCTTCATTGTTGTATTAATTCTTTCAATCATAGGTGATACCAAATCTAATTTATAGAATAAAAACAAATTTACCACCACTCAACTCATAAAGATTCTTGATTAGTTCATTTCCAAGGTACAGCAGTTACATAACCTTATTACATACATATCTTTCCAGTGTTTATTCATTGTGACAAGAGGATGTATTTGGTTGCCACACTATAACTATTCAAAACCAAAGGCCACACTATGCAAAGATAATCCCAGTGGGAATCAAATCTTACATCAAAGTGCTTTCTTTTCCAAAGGCTATCTTTTTCGTATTTTCAACTAATGAAACACTTGCCCACTTCAATCAGATACTCAAACCATCATGAAACACCCTATCCAATGTCACATACGCAGAAAATATGAACCACATACAACCATTCAAGTACATACTATCAGAAACATTATCTTAGCAAACATGTACAACAACAATAACAATGAAATCCATCAAAACACAGCTGAATAACTGAATTAAAAAACAATAACATTCAAAACAGGTCACTGCTCTTCAAGATTATGTGCAGAATTTAAAACACCACTTTGTAGGCTGGAGTAAAAAAAATGAACCATCATGAGAACTACCCAATTAAAGATTAAAGCAGTTAATAATGCAAGTATTATCAGATTAGGAAACCAAAAATGAGGCTAATACGAATGCATTTTTCATAAGCATCATCAAACACATAAATCCCAGAATTATAACAAACACAAGGGCAGACATCACCAGAAGACAAGTATACATTTCTACAAGTTTACCTGAAGCTTTTGCACAAATTATCTTGAATATGACCTAGGCTCTTAAAGAAGTATTTCCAGAGCAGATTTCCTAGCTCCCATGTTCTCTAGCTTGACTGTATAATGATTGATAGGCCTCATCAGTTTAAGAAACTCAGAACAAAGAAATTTGTAATTTTTATCAAGCAAAGATAAGTTCACCGAGATTTTTTGAGCTGACATTTTGACTTAAGAACATAAATTTCCCTTCAAATCTGATTAACTACAAAATTTTCTTTTAATATGTGCTGAGACCTAACATTAATTCAATTTCTGTAAAAATCAAACACTGACTAACATAGGATCTTCATTTCTCCTATCTTGAATACCGACAGTTAAAAACCCCATCTTCAACACTAAAAAGAAATTTTCCCCTATCAGTCATTGTATGCATCGAGATCTTTCAGTACACAATAACCATTTTGCCACAAGAGAAAACTAACAAATTTATACTACACAAAACCAAAAAACATTACCTCTTCTCGGTTTAGACAGCTCCTCGGTGCAAAGATCTCAGCTTGCGCGCCGTCGACTTTGATTATCGCAAATGGTGGCGGCGACGATGGCGATTGTGGCTTTGGGGTGGCCAAAAGCGTGGGCCGGGGTCGATTTTAGAAGCGGTGACTGAGATGTTAGAAGAGGAAAAGCTTTTCAGATATGGCAATTGAGAGGACGAACCAGGGTTGAATTAGGATCTCAATTTGGATCGGCGCGCATGGGAGGGAAAGGTCTGAAATTGAGGTTTGGAGAGGCGGGATGAAGTTAGCCAACAAATTAGGGCTTGCATGTTCCGACGAACCAGCTTGTCGGAGTGGCGTCGCCAAAGTTTGGCTGCTCATTCTCCGGCGTAGGAATTCATCGCAATATCGTCGGACTTTTCACAAGCGCAAGAAATGAAGACTTCTGAATTTTTTTTAAACAACACCAATTATTTTCAAACGAAATATTTCGTCGGTGTTTGGACGCAATCTTGAAATAATTTCAGACGAAACGGCTCGTCTCAATTTCGTCTGTAAATTCCGACCATTTTCAGACCTTTTTTCGTCCGAAAAGTAATAACGAAAATAATTAAAAATTTCAGGCGAAAGTTCGTCGCACATGTTCGTCTGAATTCTAAAAAAAAAAAAAATTATTAATTAAAATTTTATTTTGTCGGAAATTCGTCTGAAATTCGCCGTAAAATTTTAATCATTGATGAAAATTAACATATTATTAATTTCGTCTGAATTTCGTCTGAGATTTTCAGACCCAAAAAGTTCGTCGGAAATGTTCGTCGGAAAATGACTGTTTTTTTGTAGTGATTTGTGATATACAAACTTGTAAGTACTTTAAAAAAAATAGTTGAATTTCACTTGTTATTTTTCTTTCGTATTATGCTTTGGTTGACCCCACTAAATGAAATATCTGGCTCCGCCACTGGTGGGATTGTTCTGGGAAGCCACGGATGAGGTTGTAAGTAATATGATGGCGAGGATGAGGAGGAAGATGGTGGAGGGATTCGCCATATTTGTGGTGGAGGTGTGAGTTGTGAGGTGTGAGAGTGGTGGAGGGTTTTCTTCATTATAAGGAGATATTATAACTTAACTATTTTTATCTCACATCACTTTAATTCTTTTCTTTCAATAAACCTTTTTATATTTTTATTATTTTTTTCCTTTATATTTCTTCTTCTTATTATTTTGACTAATATGACATTACCAAATTTATTGATTATAATTTATTCATTATATTATAAAAAAATATATATTAATATAAAATTTTTAATTTTATTATGTTTAAATAATAATATTTTTTTAGCGCACACATCGAGTGTGTGCCATTACTAGTTATTATATTAGGTGAGAAACCCTCTATACTATTATATTAAGTGAAAAACTCTTACAATGACCACTTTGGTCTCGTGAATTCTAAAATTATTATTTTTTTATTTTTCTTATCACTCTCGTATTTATCTATTAATTTTTTTTTTTCTTTCTCTCACCTTTCTCTCATTCTTTCTATTATATATATATATATATATTTTCGGGACACCACTCCCGTGATCTTATAAATCCACGCCAAAAGTTTACAAAGGAGAGATCCTAAGCAAACAAAATCAACCAGACCCAAAAACATGGTGGGCCAGAAATCAAGCAAATAAAAGCAAACCAGACCCAAAACATGGAGGGCCGGAAATCAACCGAAAAACGACACCAAAATGAAACCCAAATGTAACGCCCCGATTTTCCATTTATGCATTATGTGTTATTATTATAATTTTCATATCATTATATTCATTTTATTTTCATAAACTTATGTGAAATTTCTTTTAACGTGAAATCTACGTGAATTAATTACTAATGTGATTAAATTCAATTATTTCCTTCATTTATTATAAGTTTCATCATATTATATGCATCACATTCTATGCATTTATATGAATTGTCATTTATGTTAATTATATGAGGTAAGTGATCTAATTGTATTACATGACATTTATTGCTTCTTTGTGTAAATTTATGGATTTAATTGCATAATATGGATTGGAGCTAAGGGGTCTTTTGTGTAGAGATGGTACTTAATTGCATGAATTTAAATTAGAGAAGGACTTAGTTGCAAATTGTGGTGATTCATCATAGTTAGTGGAAGAGATATAACATTGTATGTATACATTCATCTCTTATACTTGATCATCACATTTTCATCAAACTTCCACACACTTTCACACACAAGAAATCGGTATTTACACCTCAAGAAAGGAAGGAAGAATTTTACCATCATCCAAGCCATAATTTGAAGGATTTGAGGAGCTAGCATCATCATCTTCATCATCTTGCCATTTCATACCATTTCTAGTCCATCTCAAGGTATAGCATGGACTTGTATAAATCTCTTGATTGGTGTAGAAGTAGGGTTCATGAATTAGATGATGGGTTCTTGCATTATTTGAGTTAGAAGCATGATCTTGATCATTTAGCTTGCCAACTTGCATGAATTCTTGAAGAAATGGGAGGTTGATGGCATGAATTGATAAGGGTTTTGAATGATGAATTCTTGATGATTGATGCATGTTTCATGGTTTATATGCTACCTAAATGATGTCTTTAAGTTATATACATGTTATATGATTATTTTGGAGCATTTTGGTTGAGTTTGCTTTGGGTTTTCATCCCTTTTCTTCCTCCCCCGAAGCTACCCCTGTTTTGTCCCTTTTTCCAACCCTGGAACAGTACCCGGCCGGGTACTTTTTGTGCATAAAAAGTACCCGGGAGGGTAGTTTTATGCCGAAAAGCTTCTGGACAGCTTTACCCGGTCGGGGAACTTTTCCCTTGAATTTTACCCGGCTGGGTACTACCTCATCCGAACTCCAAATGATCTGATTTTTGAACCGTTGGAAAGATCTTGAAGTCTAGAACAACCTATAATTGGAATAATCTCAATATATTTTCTAGTTTGTGAGATATAATCAATTTTTTTTGGTGTCGCTGCTTTCCCGACAAACTGCATTCACCCAACTTCAAGCTTACGCCATTTTCTCCTCACTTTGAACTAGAAAACGAGCCATATATGCTTGGAAAGCCCTTTGTGTCTAGTTTCATTCCCAACAAACAAAACTTAATTCCAACTTCTACAACTCAAAATATTTCCATTTTCCTACAGCATGTGCATTTTCGGAAATGGTTGGTTTTGGCCAAACTTCACCAAAACCCTTCTTATTGCTTTCCTTTCACTTCCTTGGCTCCCGTATGTGACTTGTATGTATTATATACTTGGTTTATTGATCATCATGCTCTTATTTAACATTCCTTATTTGTTATTGCATGACCTACTAATTATGACTTTGCCGTGCGTCTTAAATGGTTTATACGAGTCGTGTCTCACGAACCTTTGTCCTTGTTGCACAGATTTCATTCCTGTTGACGAGGAGGCCGCACCATAGTTGTATTCTTGTTTTGGTCGTCACAGGTGAGGTTTAATTTGTAATGCCCCGGTTTTCCATACAATCATTATCTGATATTATGTTACTTTGTAATTTTATAATATTATATGCATTATGTTTATATAAACTTATATGAATTATCATTAACATGGAATTATGTGAATTAATTGATAATGTACGTAATTGTATGAATTAAGTGATCTAATTGAATTAAATGTCCTTAATTGCTCTCTCGTGTGAATTCTTGGATTTAATTGTATATCATGACTTGGAGCTAAATGAATTAATTGTTAGAGATTATCCTTAAGTGCATTAACTTAAATAAGTGAAGGGACTTTTATGCAAATAAGGATGAGTCACACATTTTCATGCCCAAACTTAGGATATATCTTGAATTTTCTCTCATTTCTTCCATTATGTTCCATATGATCCAAGAGCAAAAACTCACACACATACACCTAGCAAATGTCAGTTTTTACACCATAAGAAGGGGAAAGGAAGATTTTTCCATAATTCAAGCTAGAATTGAAGGAATTGTGAGATAGAAGCATCATTAACCTCATATCATCATCTCATCCACCACCTCTTTAATTCAAGGTAGATATTGAAAATTTTGAGGAATTCTTGAATATTTGATCAAGCATGGATTTATGAATTTGTTTATGAATTCTTGCATGATTAGAGTAGAAAGATTGATATTGATCTTTTGGAGTAAGGATTGCATGAAAATATGGGATTTCATGGAGATTAGAAGCATGATCAAATATGGGGGTTTCAAGCTTGATCTTTACCATTTTAATGTTTATTTCTTGGTTAGCTTGATGAATACTTGAAGTATGATGTTTATTCGATGAGTTTCAACATTTGTTATGGTTGGAATTTGGAGATATATTGATTTGGGTTGGTTTTGCATGAAAATCCCCTGTTTCTGCTGTTACGCATGTGGTCGCGGCAGCTACCCATTTTTGGCCCAGTTTCGAGATTTGAAAAAATTGGACAAAAATTCGGAAAAATACTTGGTCGCGGCCGCGACCATTTTGTGAAGGATCGCGACCACCCTCCAGAAACTGCATTTCATCCAACTTCGAACCTACTCCATTTTCACCTCGCTTTGAATTAGAAAATGTGTCATATAGCGTTGGAAAGGTCTATGTGTCTGCTTTCATACCCAACAAACAAAACTCAAATCCCACTTCTAGAATTTAAGATATTACAGTTTTCCCACAACATGTGCATTTTCCCAAAATTGTCAAGTTTTCCTAAACTTCACCACAATCTTTCATATTGCATTCCTTTCACTTTCTTGGCTCCCATATGTGAATTATATGACTTTTATGCCCTATTTGATCATTGTTATCTTAAAATTGCTAAATTGAACATGTCATGATCGTTATTGATTGAAATTGCATAAGTGACATTATTGGATCATGTCGTTCGTCTTTGTTGGTTCATAAGGGTAGAGTCTTATGTACACTTGTACCTTTGTTACACAGATCACGGTCCGGGAGCCGTGGGACACGCACCATAGTTATATCCTTGTTTTGATCATCACAGGTGAGGTTTAATTTCTAGATATATAGAACCCTAAAACCCTACTTGATGTTTCAGCCAAAATGTATCTATATATTTATAGTTTTCCCAACTTTAATTAACTTAAAATTGATCGATTGTAATTGTTATTGTACTGACTGATTGTTATCGTAATTAATTGGTTAATTGTTTTGGCGAGTAAAGCATGTCACATTGGGCCCGAGGGTAGTGTACTGAGCCAATCGAGGAAGCAAGGGCTGACGGGTAACTCTTGCACTATCCTCACAACTTTGGGATGCCCCCTGAATCCACTAGGAGATTAGTGGAGGAAGGAGTTCCGGGTATAGGGAATCATGAACCCTATACTTAATGAGCATGGATGCCGGGGCCTTGCAATCCCCCATCAACCGGAGGAAGAAGGAGACTGGGGACGGGTCCGGCACCACGGATTGTCCTCGGGTTATTGTCATGATTGCACTTATTGATTGTCTTGCTTGAATACAATATGCACGAATGCACAATAATTGAACTGCATGATCACCTATTGATTAATAAAGCAAGCACGAATTGTACACAGTCGGAGTAAGGTTGGAGAATTGCCCTCACTCGCCGGGCCACTGATTGAAATGAATTGTAATTGATTGTATTGTTAAATTGGATAGTTGTAATCTCGGGCTAAGATTATTTCTTTTATTAATTTATATTGTTTCAACTGTAAAAGACTTTACCCGAGATTATAGCTTGCATGATACGTGCGCTAATATTTATTTAAACCCCTCACTCAGTCTGTGGTAGACTGACACCTCACACTTTTCAGGTACTTTCAGTGGTGTGCTAGGCGGGAGTCCGAGTTGTGTCCAGTTGTCGAGATGAATCTAGCATTGCATTTTTATGTTATGGACATTTATGGATCAATTAGGTTGTTGTTATGGATATGGTGGAGATGATAATGTATTGATATAAAGTTGGAAGTTAACTCTTTTGGGATATTTGATATATGCTAATGAAATTATTATGCTTCCGCTTTAAATTCCTAGACTTGGACTTGAATGGTTTGAGGGTTAGTCCCACCTAGCTAGTGAGTTTTTTTTTATTGTCACCCGTTGGCCATGAGTCCGGTTCATATATGGACTACCCATTTCATGTGTGAGCTAGACTTATGGTGTGGGGGTGTGGTATCTTGGCGTTCCGGGTGCTACATAATTACTAGATATATAGAACTCTTACAACCCTACGTGATGTTTTCAGCCAAAATGTATATATATATATATATATATATATATATATATATATATATATATATCTTTCCCAAAATCTCTACCGATTGCAAATGATTTCATGATCTATTGAATAATCGTGTTATCGTGATTGATCGTGTTTTGGCGAGTAAGCATGTCGTGTTCATATGGGCCCGAGAGTAGTGTATTGAGCCAACCGGGGAAGCAAGGGCTGACGGGTAACTCTTGCACTATCCTCACCAATTTTGGGATCACCTCTGAATCCACCAGGAGCTTTGGTGGAGGAAGAAATCCCATGCGTGGGAGTCATGTTCCCGACGTACACCATTCATTGATGGTTGGGCCTTACAATCCCACCATCACCGGAGGAAGAAGGAGTTCGTGAAATGCTAAGTGTGCACTAATGATCGTATGATAATTATTGAAATAAAACCTAAAGATGGTATTGTTCACTAATTGGAGTAAGGTTAGAGATTGCCCTCACTCGTCGGGCCACTGAGTGAATTGAATTGAATTGATAACGTTTATATCGATTGAATGGATTAGTTGTAATCTCGGGCGAGATCTATTCTAAGATTGAACTTATATTGTTTCCTTTATTAAAAACCTTACCCGAGATTAGAACTTGCATGTTAATTGCGCTAATATTTATTTACACCCCTCGCTCAGTCCGTGTTGGACTGACACCTCAATCTTTCAGTGTTTTGTAGGTTCGTGCTAGGCGGGAGTCAGAGTCCTGTTCTGTTTTCAGTCGAGTCTAGCACTACACGTTCATGTATTGTATCCATTACTTTTGGACATGTTATGCAGTTTGGGAGATGATAAAATTTTGATATATGGAGTTAGAAGATAGTATAACTTGAATACTTAGAATTTAATATTGAAAATTATTATGCTTCCGCTCGTTTTATTGCATTGTGGTTTTCCGGTTAAGGTTAGTCCCGCCTAGCTAGCTTGGTTCTTTTTCTTTGTCACCCGTTCGCTATAGTTTGGTTCATGTACGGATTACCCATTTCGTATGTGGACTAAGCTATAGTGCGGGGGTGTGGTATCTCGGCGTTCCGGGTGCTACGCTAAAATCGGGCCAAAACAAAGCCACCATCTGTCCTCTTAGGACATCACGCAACAGCGCGCGCGGGCCTCCCGCCCGCCCTCCGCGCGCGCGGGCCTCCCGCCCGCCCTCCGCGCGCGCTTAGCACTTGTATTCCCATGGGTGCCGACCACTGAGTCTTCCACCATAGGAGCGACCGCCTCTACCACGGTAAAGGCCTTCTCTAATCGCACTCCGAGTCTTTCTAGGCGAGAACTCCCTAAACCCAGAGTCTTCTTCATCACTAGGAAATGGGATCGACCCACCACCCGTTTTCTTGATTGTTTTCGCAATGATAGTCTTGAGAGAGTCCTCAACACCATGATGGGGTTGGGTTGTTAGGAATAGTGCCCTAGAAAGCCGATTGTATATCCGCTTTGTACTTTTCCTTATTGCAATCACAGACAATCTTTGAATAAAATAACGAATTGAGGCAACACTTCTTTATATGCTCTTGTTTGGTATGCGTTTACTTTAGTTGTGCATGTATGAGAACTCCCCTAATCCTGATGACTTTAGGACTCTACCATTTAGGTGAAATGGTTCATGAAACGAGCCCTATATCACATAAGTCATGATTAGTAAAATACTCCAAGCCGATGAGTCCTACAGACAGTGGGAGTGTCAAACTGACTCCTCTAAGGCTTTCTTGTGGGATCACGCCCTTAAGAAGGACCACCTTGTTTCATGGAGGTGCAAAGTGTATAGTTGATATGTGCGTGATACATAAGGGTGCTTACTTCCATAAGTAAGTTCACTGAGGTACCCCGTGTGAGAAGATTCCTAAATGGGAAAGGAAGTTTCTATTTCAGGAAATGGACACTTCCAGATTAGGAAATATCTCACGAGTCATTGATGTGATTAATTGATCCTTAGACTTGAGGTTGCATGTCACTTTGTGAGTTAACTCTGTAGTCTTAGGTATAAGCTTTAAAGGGTGTCGCCTTAGACAACTGATTCAAGGCTTATGCTGGGGTTGCACAAGTGACTCATGAAAGTGAATGAGAATCAAGAAAGGACCTACACTTGCATTTGCAAGGTGATCTCTTATTGTGTAAGTCATTCATATGCCATATGGAGTCCTTGGCCAAGGCAGTAGATCAAGACATCAAGAAAAAGGTTTCTTGGATTGAGATCAAATGGATATGAAATGCACTTAGCTTTAAGACCAGATTATTAGGGTTCTGATTATTCCCTTACCCTAGATCTTGGTTGAGAGATAGTAAGTAGGAGGATTGCATCTCACATGAATCAATGACTTAAAGGTTCTATCGAATCGAGACATTCCAATTCAGCTAAGGGTTAAACACCTGTTGCTAGACTATGGTCGTTTAATCTGTGGACTGATTAATTAATTAGTGAATTAATTAATGAGGGTCACTGCTAATTGAATTGAGAACCTAGAGGGTCACACACAATAACTTGGTTACATGAGTTAAGGCTTTAAAATGATTAAACGAGTTGATCATGCCGAGAGGGTTCCATACGTGTGAATCACATGTGTGGGTCACGTGAGTGGCACGTGTCCTTGGGACACGTATCTCACACGTGTGTATATATATTGTATGTGTTAAATAATTAATGTGTTAATTATTTAACAGACTTTGATTTAATTTTTGAATTAAAATGAAAGTCTTATTTTGGAGAAATTAATCTATTTAATTAATTATGAATTAATTAATTAGATAAATAAGTTATTTATTTATTAATAAATAAAGTATAATATTATCCAAAAGGAGTTTGGATATTTTAGCTCTCTTAAAAGTTGATTTAAATTAGAATTCAAAGTCAAGGTTTGGAATTACTTGATGATCAAGTAATCAAAGAGAGAGGGACCAAATCCTTAGTCCAATAGGACTAAGTTTCGGCCGCCCCCTCTCTATACTATATATAGGGGAGCTCGAGCTCCCCTTAGAGAGTAATTGATGATTTTTTTTGGTTCATGTGTTGAACGCCATCCTTTCTCCAAGATCAAATAAACCCTAGGTTAAGCCTAAACACTAACTAGAGAACTAGCATCCTTACTAGTTAGATTGTAGTCAAGTTGGTGGACTATCTCTAGAGAGCTTCAAGTTAGAAGTTTTTAAAGATTCGAGTTTTACCAAAGAGAGGGGATCAAGCCGCGAGAAGAGCGTTCTTGGGTGGCTTGAAACACTTCAAGAAAGATTATTGAAAAGTAAGTTTCTTTACCTTACGAATTTGGATTCATGATTACGAGTTTCGATCCTTTTATTGGAAATTTTTTTAAATTTCCGTTGCTTTCTGATTCCTGTTTTCCAACATGGGTATCATTTTCGATTTGTTTAGCCAGTGCAATAGCTGTTTTGGCTTCTGTTATCACATGCTCATAGGACTGCAAATTCACATGTTCGAAGTCCTCCTTATTAGCTTCTTTAGGAACCTCCTCTTCTTCCTTGCTCTCTACTACTGTATCATCATCCGATTCCTCCCCGGATTGATAGGTTTTATTATTTTCAATGTCAGCATTATCAGATTCCTCCTTATCTGTCTCCTCATTCTCACAGTTTTCTTTATCCGGAGGTAACTCCTCATTCTCTTCGTTATTATCATCCTTAACTTCCGACTAACGGTCCTCTTCTTCATCCATGATCTGTATTTTCTTATCGCCCTCATCAGAGTCTCCACCCTCACTCTTAGATTGATTTTCAGAATGCACTTCTTCAGTTTCTTCCTCTAAGCTTAAATCATCTTCCTCACCAGGCTTGCTATTATTAGTCGTATCAAGCGTGCCAATCTCCGCGGTCTTCCCTTCTCCCTCAAATGCCGACTTTTCAGATGTTGTCTCTACTATGTTCTTCAAACCGCTAGGGCCCTCATTCGCCTTATCATCACCCAACTCTTTAATATTATCGTCATGCTCTGTTTCTTGAGCAACTCAGGAGTTGTGGTATTTAAATTGTCCTGAAGATTTTCTTTGCAAAATACTTCCACACTCCCGAAAGTTAATGTCGCATTTTGATTTTTTTTCGTAGTTTTCTTCACCCAAACATTCTTATAGTTCATTTTTTGCTTACCATCATGCTGTTTAGGGACGTGCATATCCCCATTATCACCATCATCATGAGTAGCCTCACCCACAACATCGTTCCTTTCCCCATTCCCACGGTCAACATCACCATCTTGCCTCCCATCTTCTAAATTCCTATCACCGCCATTTCCAACATCTTTAACATCACTCTCATCTAACCCACCGTTACAAGCATGAGTTTTATGTCCCAACCGACGACACTTTAAGCAAAAATCAGGCTGTTTTCATATCGGACCTCCTGTTGGAAGGTTCTACCTTTAAGTCTCACCCAAACCGACTTAGTCAACGGAGCGTATGTGTTTGCCACCTTCGCAGTGAGTTTAATTCAATACACGCGCGCGGAGCGTATGTGTTTTCCACCTTCGTAGTGAGTTCATCAACTCTGATAGGATTACCTAACACTCCAGCAATATTCCACAAACAACGTTTAGGAACAATTTGAGACGGCAATCGTGGGAAAGAAACCCACACCGGCACAACGGGAGAATCCACCTCCGGGTCAAAGTCCGGCATCCACTTCAGCACCTTCATCGGATAATCACGAAAGTGCCACACCTCTTTCATAAAAATTCTAGCATAATAATCCGAATTCTCACATCGAATTAACATGTGGGTTTCATTCAACAGACTAAGACGAATTTTCCCTTTGAAATTAATTTTCGAAAAATAGTAGCATAACTGTGCCATAGTAGGAAAACCGTGAGCAAACTTACCGATCAAGGCGAGTTTAAATTCCGTGTTCATAATTTCACATTCTTCATCTGAGAAAAACACAGCAGGCGAACCTTTGTAGACCGTTTTGGTTCCTAAATATTGGCAGGGATTAGGATCAAAATTTTTCAGGCCGCATGCCTTCTCGTCGGGGAGAAGGAAAGAGTTCTTCAACGCCGCGGCGTACGAGACCGCGCAGTGGTGTGCGCGGACTGGAATGCCGAGCCCTGTTCAACAGCAGCAACTGGCGCACCATCAGGCGGTGTGCCTTGATCCGCCATGGCGGCCAGAAGCCGCCGAGAAAGGTAGCAGGCGACGAAAACTTGGCAAGGAAGAAAAGACGTCGGAAATTGACTCTCCTAGAGAGAAAAAATTCTTCTGATTTATTTCATTACCTTCTTTCTATTATATATCTTTGTTCTTTTCCCATATTTCCTAATTCTTATTTTGTATTATGTTTTAAAATTTTAATTATATTAAAAATAATTATAAAATAGATATTAACATAAATTTTTCAATTTAATATATATTCAAATAATTTTAATTTTATTATTTATACACGCAGAAAGTGTATCGAAATTAGTAATCAGTATAAATTATGTAGATTGTGCATGGTGAGAGACAAAGAATGCTGTGAGAGTATGATGAATTTATTGAGAATCCCAAATTTTTATTTTTAACAAACTGCCACGTTCATGTTTCAAATCAGACATTATTATTCTCCTTTTTTTTTTTTTTTTTTTTTATACACGCACACCCAAGCGGGGATTCGAACCTGGGACCTCGTCCTTAGGAATGAATCCATTTACCGCTTGGACCAACCCCTGTTGGCAGACATTATTATTCTCCTTCATTGATTGTGTATACATCAAATCTAATTTAGAAAAAGATCGATTTCTATATTGAAAAAATAATTATTTGATTTTAATTATAAAATTAAGCCGACTAATTAACCTTATGATGTTAAATTAACATTAAAACCTAGTCCAATTGCATTATTAGCATTTAACGTGAGAATTTACATCTCTAAACTAACCATAGGATTAGCTAACCTAAAACCTAAGTACTCCTATTAATTTTCATGTTCTTGTCAAAGCTTATGCTTATGACTTATCTATATTAAATGGACATTATGAGACATGTGCACAATAAATGCACCAAAAATAAATACAAATCGTTATGAATTACAATACTATAAGGTCAGCCATTGCAATTTTATAAAAAAAATAAATAATAACAATAATCATATTTATTATTATTATTATTATTATTGTTGTTGTTATTTTATTATTATCTGCAACGGATACTTTTAACATAAAAATTGAGGTTTTTTTGGATTCAAATTGAAGAAGTAATAATTGAAGACCAAAAAAAAAAAGGGAAATAATAATAAATAACAATGACGGTTTCCAACTTCCAAGGTGTCAGGGGCGTAAAACACTAAAAGGTTGGCCTAGATAAAATGTTGTAGGCAATGAAAAAGTTGGATTACAGTTTGTTTGTAAGACAAGATAGTACGAAATGTAAATTACTAAAATTTTTATGGTTCCGATGAAAAATAATTGATCTAAAAAAAAAAAAAAAAAACTCGTAAGAGAGCAATAAAATAAAAATTTCCTTTTTTCTTAGGAATTTTTAATTTTCTTAATAAAAATGTAGCAAGTATATAATAAAGTATAGTGGATGGGGATGCTGCTAGGGGTGCGTTTCGAGTCGAGCCGAGTCGAGTTTGGCAAAAAAAATCTAGATTGAGCTTGAGTTTGAAAATTATTTGTTTGACTTGAGATTGAGATTGAGCTTGAGCTTGTCAAACTTATTTTTTGATGGCTTGAGCTTGGCTTGCCCAAAAATCGGTGCACTTCACCCATTTGAACACACTTTGACCGTCGATTTCTCTTTCGTCACGGAGACCCAAGCTTCAAGACCACCGCCATCGTGTTCGTCTCTCCAAGGAGAACAAAACTCATACCCCGCTTGACTCTATTAGCCGCTAAAAGCTTCGTTCATCGTGCGTCATCTTTAACTGATGATTTCTGCTTCATCGGTTGTCGGATTTTGATTTCGAGACCATTGCTGTGTTCCTTGCTTCTAGAGTTTCAGTTTGATATATAATATCAACACATTTGAAATCGGATTTGTACAGATTTACTTTGTTAAAGTTTATTGAAAGGGGTGAAGTGTTCCATTTTGAAAAGGTGAGGGGGCAATGTGCACCGATTTGAAGCATAGGGGGGAAAGTGCAAATGCCCCCAAAGGATGGGTGGTAACTGTATTTATCCCTATTTTTAACAAACTGCCAAGTTCATGTTTAAATTCAAACATTATTATTCTGCTTCATTGATTGTTTATACATCAAATCTAATTCAGAAAAAGCTCGATTTCTGTATTGAAAGAATAATTATTTGATTTTAATTATAAAATTACGCTGACTAACCTTATGATGTTAAATTAACAATAAAACCTAATCCAATTGCATTATTAGCATTCAACATGAGAATTTACATCTCTAAACTAACCATAGGATTAGCTAACCTAAAACCTAATTAATCCTACTAATTTTCATGTTTTTGTCAAACTTATGCTTATCTATATTAAATATACATTATGAGAATGAGTGCTATATAAATGCACCAAATTAAAAAGAAGTAATTCAAGACAGAAAAATAATAATAACTAGTAATTCCGCACCCGTGATGCGTGTGCAAGGAAAACAAATTTTATTATTTAAATATGTTAAATTAAATTGTTCATCTCAATATAAATTTAATAATTATATATTAATTAAAAATAGTTAAAATATAAATTAAAAAAATATGAATAAGAAAAATAAAATGAATACTAAAAAAAGAACAAAAGTAAGGTTAGAGAAAAGTGGGGTTAATAAATAAGTAACTAATTGATACACATTTTCGGTGTGTTAGAAGAAAATAAATAGATTAAATAAAAAAAGAAAAAAAGGGGATTAAGTCCAAGAGAACACAATTAGGTCTCACACTTAATAATAGAGAATAGATAATAACAATGACGGTTTAGGAGGTGTTAGGGGGGTAAAACACTAATTGCATGTTTACTTTGTAGGATGAAGGGGAGATTAGATTAATAATCATACTTAAACTTATGTTCACTAATATTTTTGTGAGTTCGGGATTGATGACATGGCCCGAGATGATATTGGATAAAAGATTGATTGTTCATTCCATATTTCTCATGTAATGAACAATTCACCATCACATCCTACCGCGCATCCCATTACTCACCTATCTCATCTCATTCCAACCAATAAAGTAAACATACAATTTGTAGACAACGAAAAATTTGGATTACAGTTTGTAAGTGAAGATGGTTGAAAATGTAAATTACTAAAATTTTTATGGTTTTGATGACAAAAAAAAGATAAAAGAAATCTTGCGAGAGCAACAACATAAAATTACCTTTTTTCTTAGGATTTTTTTAATTTTTTAATAAAAGTATAGGAAGTATATAATTTAGTATAGTCCATGGGGATGCTGCCGCCAAATACCCCTTTCTAGAAGTCATTGAATTTCATGTAATTACTCACTCACAAATTTACTTATGTAATTGAACCTTTTATTTTACTATCAAGTGTATTGATTGATAAAATTCCATATTAGAGAAAATTTCTCCAAATCTCAAGATCCTAAAAAATTATTTAAGCAATAATATGGTAATCGATCAATATAACTGCCAACGAAACCAAAAATTACTTATGCAAAAGTACACTATCATATATATATAATTCATACATAACAACTTCCACATTCCATATTAATGATCCATCATAACTGACACAATACAAGACTCGACATAATAGAAAGCAAAAACACACTCTGTCCCTGCACGTTTTAGCAGTTTAGCACCAAGAAATATAGCAAAAATTAATAGTCATGAATATTTGCTACACATTATTTGCTAATATGATCTTAATTATAAAACTTCATTAATCATTTAATATTCTAGTAGGGACGTTGGCCTGGGTAATTCCCAGGAGGATCATAACTGCAAATAACGAACCAAGCCCCATCACTGCACTGAACCCTAGCACACCCCACGAGAACTGAATTCCTCCAGACAACCTGCGTGTAATGCCGACACTCTCCGCCCATGCAAGAGTTGGAGCCGTAATCATAATGGGATTTCTCACCCACCCACGACCCCACGGCTGCCGCTTCCGACAATGGCGGCCCTGGCGACTGCCCCGCCAGGTTTTCACCGTACGACCCCCCAGAGTGTTGCAGTCTGCAGTCGCCTGCACGTTGCTGTGCGTACCGCATTGCATAGTTTGCGAGGGTGTCGTTCCACACGAGGGGGCCGACGCCCACCTCCGTGCAGGCGCGGTTGTGGGGGTCGAGGAAATCTTGGGGAGTGGGATTGTTCTGGGAAGCCACGGATGAGATTGTGAACAATATTGTGGCGAGGATGAGGAGGAAGATGGTGTGAGTTGTGAGTGAGGTTGAGGGTTGGGGGTATTTATACGGGTGATGAGTGCCAAAAGTTGGGGATGTTTTAATTGTTGAAAAATTTTAGTTTGAATTTAATTTGGTTGTCGATTAATTAAAGTAACAAGCATAGATTTATATTTTTCTAATTTTTACTGTAAATTACATAATAAGAGATTAATAAAATACTCGCCTTGAGTTATACTGATTTGCTGAACCATATTCAGACCGGATAAATTGAGTGTGTGCATGTGTCCGTTTTTTAGTTTTGGAATGTAAAATGATGTGCATTATATACCACAATTATTTATGGGTTTGAATTTTCATAGATATGTATATATATTAATTAGACTATTAGTTTCGTTTATACCTATTAACTGTTCACAATATTTCCTCAGTAAGCTGTATTTGGACATACAATTATACACTCGCAAGAAAAATTTATCCAAAAATGACTATCTTGTTGGTGGTATTCTTGATTTCTTTTTCCTAATTAATTATAACTATCTTTTGACTCGATCGATTTTCTCAACAAGGGCCAAGCTAGCAGATAGTTTAACAAAAAGAAAAAAAAAGTTTGGTGATAAGTATTTGTATCTATTAACTATAATAGGTTATGAGTTTGAATTATGTTAAAAAAATATATTTACACAACAAATGTAATATAATTATATTATATTATTATTATTTTTTAAAAATTTGTATCAATTATACGATAAATTTAAAGTATTAATTTTCTCTATATTGATTTGAGCAGTGATATTAGAATTAGAATTATCATTATCCAACAAAGATTTTAGCAAAAGCAATAAGGTATAAAATTCTATACAACTCTCTCTTCTTTTTTATTCCGAGAAGACCTAACTTTTTTTCTTCCTTAGTTTTTCTTTTTCCAAAATAGACTAATAACTAGAGTATCTTAATTGGTGGAATTTGACCCCAGCCATAACTGACGTATATATTTTTCACGTATATATTAAATTCAACTAATTATACGATAAATATATTATTAGGGCAATTTACATCTGGATCCCCTGAGGTTTGGCGTAATTACAAATTAATCCCTGCACTTCCAGAAATTACATACAACTACCCTACCGTTTCCTTCCGTTAGAGGTCCCTGGACGCCGTTATAGTTCCGTCCAAAAAATTATCCTGAATATTACAAAAAAGTCCCTGTATTTTACAAAATATTACAAAACGAGCCCTCAAGAATACCCAGATTTGGACGGAAATATAACGGTGTCCAGGGACCTCTAACGGAAGGAAACAGTAGGGTAATTGTATGTAATTTCTGGAAGTGCAGGGATTAATTTGTAATTACGTCAAACCTCAGGAGACCCAAATGTAAATTGCCCTATATTATAATTGTTGTATAGTTTAACTGTTGTTTAAATTTTTTATTAATTATACAACAAAAATAAATACTAATTCTCTCATTGTATAAATTTAATCAAATTAAATTCGAATTAGAATTATTTTTTCTAGACAAAATCCACAACAATCACGATAAAATATAAATTAAAAGATGAAATATGTTAAATTAGATTTGCATTTTTTCTTGGTTTTAATTTCAAGAAGATAGAGGACTGTCACAACCTACCACCGTACCTAAATAAAATAAGAGATAAAATATAAAATTAAAACCAAAAATCCAATTTTAGAGAGAAAACACAAATTTGTTTGTTCAGTTGTGTTATTTAAAAGGGATATAAAAGTGGAAACGTGAGAACTCGCATGCCATTGATTAAGGAGTAACGTGTTGTTATAACCTTTGTCAAAAAGGTGATAACTAACTTTTGAAACCCTACAAAACTCAAGTTTTACGGGTTAAATCATCATCGTGAACCATACTCGAACGTGATTCATAAGTATTTAATAATCAATAGTTATATACTAATTTAGGTTTCAAAATAAGTAGTGCGAAATTTATTAATCATATTTAAAGAAGAAATAATTAACTGATATTATTTTGGTGATATATTCCTTTTACTTTTTGTAGATAATTAAGGTGAAGAGTTCAATTTTCGATCATTTAAAATTGTTTGAATTTTGAAAGTTTTCATGAACGTCCAATTGGCTTAAAAAACTGTTGCTAGGTCTAACCTATAATATATAGACATAGATACATTGACACCGACTTAACATGTATACAACAATACGATTTTTTGTTAAAATTTCCAACTCGTGAAGTATCCAACATGAGAGTCCGATACGAACGACATACGATAAAATGATATTTCAGAAGTGTCGATGCATGCATTAGAGGTATAACGAGATACTTTCAACTTAGTACTGGATTTACCAATTTTAAAAAAATAGAGCGGCTATAACATTTATCGAGCCAAAATTACAACCTTTTTAAATTAAAATCCTAAATTGCAAGTGACAGGGCACTTTTCGAAAAGTGCCACGTGTCGCCACGCGACTCAATGATTTAGAGGTGACACGTGAGCAATGAACTCCAGATGACCTCAATTCCCCCTTGAAGGCGGCCGAGCGTCCTCGATCACCTGTATATCCCAGCTGGTCGATGATCATCCTCGAGATGCCAAATCGACCAGACCAGGCACTCGAGTGCTTTTTTCCATCGCATTGGACTCCCGACCTCAAGGTCATCTCGACCACGCGATCCATCGAACTCCCGAAGCCGTACCGTAGGCTAATGGCGTGGAAAATAGGTCTAGGGACTTACAGGGTACAAAGGAACCAATTCTGACACAAAGGTGTTGTACAGTACTACTGTTCCCCCAACAAATTGGCTGGAGCATGCATTAAATGCACTTCAGTGACACCTACCTTGGGCCTATAAATATCCCTAGCATTTATGGCAGTGGTAAGCATAATTATTGTTCATTCGACCCTCAGTACTACTCTTTCTTTCCTCAGCAAGTACCTGACTTGAGAGTCGGAATGCTAAACTGGGATATAATCCCCCATTCCCCCAGTTGGCCTTCAGCTCACGTTTGATTAATTCTTTGCAGACATACTCAAGAGCCTTCCCCAATTACAAATTCTAAGTGATTCGAGCTCCCGAAATCGACCAGAGCCCCATACCGATTTCGAGCACGATCAACAAGTAATTACCACATTTAATGTGTCAAAACACCAACAGGATCATAGTCACTATCCCAAGTTTGCAATTTTTCTGCATATTATTGGTCTTTATCTACAATTCTTAACAAGACAATATAATTTTTGTGAAGGCCTTTCTTTTCCAAATAAGGTAATCAATCAGTATAACTACAAATAAAATCCAATTAACTCAGCAAAAGTAGCAAATACCGATAACTCTAGTTTGAACTTGGTTCGTTCAAATTAATATAAGGGGAAAATGCAAAATCGGGACACTAAGTGACCCCCACTAGCATTTTCAGGACACAAATAGCTTCGGCAACAAATGTGTCCACTAACTCCAAAAATGTGTCAATTTTGGGACAAAGGTCACCGGAATTCGTTGATGTTAAAAAAATAGCTAATGTGTCTCCGATCACTTTACACATGGCAATGACATATCAAATTTTGCTTATGTGGCATCCATTTCATACACCCACATGTCAATTAAATATAATGTATATATATAAAATGAAATAAAAATCCACCTAATACACTTTAAATATTATAAAAAAATAAAAACAAAAAAAGAATAAATCTAAAAAAATGTATATATTTATATTTTACAATTACATTAAAAAAATATATCAATATATTATATATTTATGCAGATATAATATATGTATATTATATATTATATTACATATATCTATAAGGAAAATTACATCCAATTACCCTGTAGTTGTAACACCCCGCATTTTCATACAAGCAGGTAAGTGTTATGTGCGCTATTTCAATTCCTTATTTGATTTCAATTCCATATATATATTTGAAATTGTTGCGTTTGAAATACTATCTTTAAATTTTGTTCGATGCTATATTTGAACTATGAATACGTGAACGGACTTGGACGAATGTGAATTTCGTGAATTTGGTGTTAATTGAATGAAATTATGTAACTCTTGTAATCTGAGGACTTAATTGCAACTTATTTGAATGTTTTGGACTCAATTGGAAATTGGGTTTGGGCTTAATTGCCACTTTTTGAAAGTTTAGGGACCTATTTGAATAATAGGCAACCTTGAACGGTTTTACGAATATCTTGAGCTCCGGACCTTGAAATCGAGATCCGTCTTCGACGTTGAATTTGTTTCGACGACCCCTAACCTTTGAACTTGACCTTATACCTTTTCGATGTCGTTTGAGCCTTCGACAACGAGCATTCAATTAACTCGTTCCTTGTGACTTGATTTTAACCGTTTCTTAAACAAACCGGACTTGGATCGACCCGAACCCTACCCGAATGCTCTTAAATATCAGAGATTACTTCCTATTCCCTCCTCATCCTTCCACTTGATCGATCAATTCATCTTCTCCAAGGGACAAGGAAGAACTCTAAGGAAAACCCCATTTTTTATCCACCAACTTTGAGCTCAAGGCTAATTTTCATCCAATCTTCTTCCAAGGTAAGGTGTCATTTGTTTTCTCCTCATCTTCCTCTCTCCTTTCTTCCAATTATATCTTAGGTTAAGCAAGAAAAGCATGTGGTATGAAGAAAGGCATGAAAATGAACAATATGATATAAATTCTTGGTTCTATGATTTTTCATGGTTTAAAGTGAGATTTAATGCATGGAATATGTTGCTTGTAACTTCCTTATCATTTCTATATGCTTGAATTTCATGTTGCATGATTATGCTATAAGTTGCCACTGAAGGAGCTTGATGTCTCCATGCTTGAAAGCTTGAGTTTGAGTGATTATATGCCAACTTTATGCATGAATTCTTATGAATTTGAATGAGATACATGATTTACTTGAGTTTGGTGTTGGAATTTCATGTCTAAGTGCTACCTAAGAGCTTCCTTGTCGCTGCCCTGTTTTGAAAAGCTTTTCCCCGCAGAAACAGAGCTTTTGCTCTGTTTTCATTTTGAAGACGAAGGGCTGACACGGCCGTGTCATGATTGAACTGAAAATGGACATGGCCGTGTTGAATGTTCGATTTTTGGAAAATATTTTCTAAAAATCGGACACGGCCGTGTCCAAAACCTTTGAAAACCCAACACAGTCCTGTCAATTGTTCGACTTGGGAATTTTAATTTTCAAAATTCAAACACGGCCGTGTCCAAATCCTTTAGAAACGTAACACGGTCGTGTCACCTTTTATGGAAGCCTTGAGAAATTCTTTCGTTAAGTTTTGTTACCTTTTACCGTCTTGCTTATGATTTATATACAATGTGAGCCTAATAATTTATGGGTATAATTGTTACATGGAAGTATGAATTGCATTGACATGATTATGAAACCATGAACGTGAATGAATAACTTGATTCGTTTATGTGATTATATTACTTAATTACATCATTAATCATCTCCATTGCTTATTAATGCTTCATATGCATTTCATAACACGTTCATTTCATTGCCGAGCATCAAATATGGTCATATTGAGTCTCACCCTACTTTTATCACACAGATCTTAATCCAATGGGAGGCGAGGCCGGTCAGTGAGGTCTTGGTTGTATTCTTTTATCTACCAGGTGGGTTTTTCTTTTATTAGTTAAACTTATGACCCGATATACCCAATGTGCAAGTTTTGGCCAAAATATATATATACGTATATCGAGGCTTTCAAAGTGTCGACGATTTTGAAAGTATAGGCTCTTATTTTATGAACCCTACCAAATGTTTTGGCGAGAATTGATTGAGCACAATGAATGGGGGCCCTTGAACTTAGTGTACTTGGTGATCCGAGGAAGCTTGGGCTGACGGTGTTCCTCTTATACTAGTTCCACCAAACTACGGTGATACCGGACTTCACTAGGAGATTAGTGAAGGATGGGAACCGGGCTTTTGGGGATTCATGTACCCCACTAGCCATAATGAATATGTGGTCGGGCTTTGCAAACCCGTCCACTAACCGGTGGAAAAAAGGATTAGGTGAATGATTATAAACGATCATTGATTATGCACGAAAGATTATGTGTGTGGTAACTAATGATAAAATGATTAAGAATACACAAGGTGAATGTTGGAGACTTAGCCCCTCGCCGGCTCACGAATAACCTCACAAATGAAATTTAGTGTTATAATTCCGCGCGATGTATTTCTTGCCTTGTCCCACTTGGGGAAAATGTTTCAAACCTCGCTCGGAATTATAACTTGCATGTATATGTTTCATTTCTGCCCTATTATTGTATTATACCATTTTTATACCCACCAGTCTGTCTAAGACTGAACCCGGAGTTGTTTCAACGTTTCTTTTGCAGGTGGGAATGCTAGGCGGGATACGAGTCTTGGAGAGTCTTGCATAGTGTCTAGCATTTCTTTCCGTTACACGCACGCTTTATGATCTTTTGATTATTGTATATGAATTTGGAGCGTATATCTTTGTATAAGGTCATGGAGACCCTAAATGACGGAATTTGACTATCTTGTTAGTACATAGAGCATATAGCTCAATATATATATGATGATTGAACTTATGCTTCCGTTCTCGTGTTACTCTGATGGTTTGGTGTTTAATTGTTTGGTTAAGGGTTAGTCCCGCCTAGCTTAGTGAGTGTGTAGTGTCCCCATTTACCACGATTTGGCACGTGTATAGAAATCCATTTCATATACGGGTCGGGTCTTGGTGCGGGGGATGTGATGCCTTGCGTTCGGGTGTTACATCCTTGAGTGGTATCAGAGCCTAGGGTTACAAAACCCAGGCTCTCGTGTCGTGTTGAGTCTGTTTAGGTCGCACGACTCTAGGAAGTACTTGTTAACGTGTTTCATTGCATCTTTTACCTGAATACGTGCTTGATTCTTGATTCTTGGTGATTGATTGAGTTAAATGCTCCATCATGCATGGACTGGACTAAACTAAAGCATGTATTTCAGTGTTTTCTTGATAGAAAGCCTCCGAGAAGAGCTAGAGAGAGATCTCCAGGTCATCATCACCGTCGTGATCACTCTCCTAACCCACAACCTCCACCAATGAATATGGAACATTTTATGAAGGCGGTATTTAATTATGTTGAACATAGAAGAGCCGAGGCTACACCTCCTCAACAACCGCCAGGTGAACAACAAGTACCACCCCCTCTTGTACCACGGGTCCCCCATGGGTTATTCTTGAGTTATAATCCTCCGAGATTTTATGGTTCTATTGATGATGCTATATCTGAGGGATAGCTTACCCGAATTGAAAGAATTTACAGTGTTCGCCAATTCACCTCGCAAGAGAAGGCTCAGTTTGTAATTTTTCAACTTGATGGCGAGGCGTATGATTGGTGGGAAAAGACCCGGGAGAAGCTGGAAGTGGAAGGAGAAGTCATTACTTAAGAGGTCTTTGTGAGGGAATTTCGGGAAGCTTTTATACCCGAGGTAGTCCGCGAAAGAAAATAGCAAGAATTCATGGATCTTAAACAAGAAAACTAGACAGTGGCTCATTATCTCGCAATTTTCAACTTACTTGGTAAATATGCACCTCACATTACCCGGGATGAGAAAAGAAAGGGCCGAAAGTTCATCGCGGGTTTGAGAGAAGATCTTCGACACGGACATGCAGGAAATAATTTTGAATCCTTTGCTGATACGGTTCAAAGAGCTTTATTGCAGGAAGAGGAGTATAAGAAGAAGGATCCTATCCCTCGATCACGAATGGGACAAGGATCAAGTTTGGGAAGTGGAAAGAGACCTATTACATATCCTCCTCAGCAATTTAAGGGTCAAAACAAGAAGTTTCAAGCTACAGGACCAGTACCTCAAGCCCCGTAAGCATCGCAAGCTCCACATGGACCCCGACATGATAAGCCACCTTGTATGCATTGTGGAGGATCTACCCATTCTTACAATAACTGCCGCAAGAGATTGGGTCTATGCTTAATTTGTGGAAAGGGGATTCATATGGCTAATAAATGTCCTGACAAGACTCCGGGATATCAATCAGGAGCTCTGAGGCTGATGATACCGGCTCGTGCTTATGCTCTTGAAGGGGAAGAGCAGGACATGGAAGCTGATCCAGCTGCCTTGGTAGAAGGTACGATTTGCATACATAACACGAACATATATGCATTATTTGATCCAGGAGCCACACATTCGTTTATTTCGTGTGGACTAGTTGATATTCTGTATTTACCTGTTACTTGCTTGGATATTTGTTATCTAGTGAGCTCTCCTCTTGGAGGGAGCCTTGAAACAGGTCAAGTGGTCCGAGATTGTGTGATCATTTTGGAAGGGAAAGAGTATCCAGCAGACTTCATTGTTATGCCGATGTCCAAGTATGGGGTGATTTTGGGAATGAATTGGTTATACCGATATCATGCTACAATTGATTGTTTTGCTTAGAGAGTCAAGTTGGGTGAAGAAGTAACTGTGGGATTTGGATCGAAAACAGTGCCTGTCTTGTCTTTTACCGAAGTTCATAAACTAGTAAGGGATGGCGCCATGGGATATATTGTCTATCTTCTTAATAAACAGAAAGATCAAGCACGATTTGAGGAAACAGAAGTGGTGAAGGACTATCTTGATGTGTTCCCAGAGAATTTGGGTTCATTGCCACCGGACCGAGAGATTGAATTTGTAATAGATCTGTATCCGGGATCGGAACCTTATTCCAAAACTCCTTACCGAAGGACACCAGCAGAATTAAAAGAGCTGAAGGTTCAACTTGAAGAACTTCTAAAGAATGGGTATATTCGACCAAGTTCGTCACCATGGGGAGCACCGGTTCTATTCGTTAAGAAGAAAGACGGGACATTAAGAATGTTCATTGATTACCGGGAACTGAATCGGATGACTATAAAGAATAAATATCCGTTGTCTCACATAGAGGATCTGTTTGATATGTTACAAGGGTCGAAGGTATATTCTAAACTTGATTTAAGGCAAGGATTTTATCAGTTAAAAATTCGGGAATCGGATATTCCTAAGAGAAGATTTAACACGTGGTATGGGCGCTACGAGTTTGTTGTTATGCCATTCGGGTTAACTAATGCTCCAGCAGCCTTCATGGATATGATGCATCGAATTTTTCGACCATATCTCGACAAATTCGTGGTAATCTTCATAGATGATATATTGGTGTACTCGAGATCGGAAGAGGATCACACTAGGCATCTCAGGTTGGTATTGGAGGCTCTAAGAGAGCATCGGTTGTATGTTAAATTCAGTAAATATGAGTTCTGGATCGACAGGGTAACTTTCTTAGGCCACATTGTCTCGAGTAAAGGACTTGAAGTTGATCCTTCAAAAGTTGAGACAGTTTCTCAGTGGCAGAGTCCGAAAACTGTCTCAGAAGTTAGAAGTTTCTTGGGTCTGACCGGGTGCTACCGAAGGTTTGTGAAGGATTTTTCAAAGATTGTTGCCCCCCTAACCCGATTAACTAAGAAAGAGGTAAAGTTCGATTGGAATGAGAAGTGTGAAGCCAGTTTTCAGCTTTTGAAAGAGAAGTTAACTTCTGCACCGGTTTTGGCGCTTCCAGAGGGTACAGAGGGATTCGTTGTGTATACTGATGCTTCTAAAGAAGGATTGGGGTGTGTTCTGATGCAAAACGGGAAAGTAATTGCTTATGCCTCTAGGAAATTGAAAGAGCATGAGAAAAATTATCCCACCCACGATCTCGAGTTAGCAGCCGTGATTTTTGCCTTGATGGGAAGTGGAGGCATTATCTCTATGGTGTTTCATTCGAGATTTATACCGACCACAAAAGTCTTCAGTACTTATTCTCGCAGAAGGAGTTGAATGCGAGACAACGGTATTGGATGGAAACTCTTGAAGATTACGAGTGTACATCAAATACTATCCAGGCAAGGCTAATGTGGTCGTGGATGCGCTAAGCAGGAAAACTAGTGTATCTCAGTTGAAAATAGACGTTAGAGATGGATTAGAGCCGATCAAGATAAAAGCTTGTATCTCTAATATCTCAATTCAACCGAATTTGAGACAAAGAATATTCGAGGCACAAAGAAATGATCCCGAGATTCAGAAGTTAACCAAGAAAGCTCGAGTGGATCCCGAGTGCCCATTTGGATTTGATGATACGGGAATTCCTCGGTTCAAGAACAGAGCTGTGGTTCCATCAGAGTTGAAACGGGTTATCCTTGATGAAGCTCACAAGACTGCTTATTCAGTACATCCTGGAGGAAATAAGATGTCTCGAGATCTTAAGCAATATTATTGGTGGAACGGATTGAAAAGAGATGTGATGAATTATATGAAGCAGTGCTTGACTTGTCAGTTAGTGAAAGCTGAACACCAGAAGCCATCGGGGTTAATACAACCATTGCCTATTCCAGAGTGGATGTGGGAATAGGTTGCAATGGATTTTGTATCAGGATTACCCCGAGTGAAAGGTGGGTTCGATGGGATTTGGGTAATCGTGGACAGATTAACCAAGTCAGTGCATTTTCTTGCTATTCGAATGTCCGATAAGGTTAATAAGCTAGCTAAGAAATATTGCGATGAAGTTATTCGACTTCATGGAGTTCCAGCTAGCGTTGTTTCGGATAGGGATCCCCGATTTACCTCAAGATTTTGGCAAGAGCTTCAGCGTTGTCTGGGGACGCGTTTGCATTTCAGTATAACCTTTCATCCATAGAGAGATGGGCAGTCTGAAAGATTGATTAGACACCTCGAAGATATGTTACGGGCCTGTGTTTTGGATTTTCGAAATTCTTGGAGTGAACAGTTACCGTTGATCGAGTTTGCATATAACAATAGCTATCAGTCTTCGATCAGGATGACACCATATGAAGCCCTTTATGGAAGGAAAGTTGAATCCTCGATATTTGGGACCGTATGAGATTTTGGAAAGAATTGGGAATACAGCTTATAGATTGGACTTGCCTCCGAGTTTAACCGGAATCCATAACGTATTTTATATCTCGCAGCTCCGGAAGTATTATTCAGATGAATTAGTAGTCTTACCGGTAGAAGAAGTGGAGCTCGAACCGAATCTCACTTTTGTTCAGAAGCCAGTTAAGATCTTGGATCGAAAATTTCAAGAGCTTCGAAATAGACGCATTCCACTAGTGAAAGTGTTATGGAGGAGCGATAAAACAGAAGAAGCTACGTGGGAGACTGAGGACAAGATGAAACGGTTTTACCCCGAGCTTTTTTTTATCGAGCAGTGAATCCGAGGATGAATTCTCTTTAAGGGGGAGAGATTGTAACACCCCGCATTTTCATACGAGCAGGTAAGTGTTATGTGCACTATTTCAATTCCTTATTTGATTTAAATTCTATATATATATATTTGAAATTGTTGCGTTTGAAATAATTTCTTTAAATTCTGTTCGATGCTATATTTGAACTATGAACACGTGAACAGACTTGGACGAATGTGAATTTTGTTAATTTTGTGTTAATTGAATGAAATTATGTGACTCTTATAATCCGAGGATTTAATTACATCTTATTTGAATGTTTTGGACTCAATTGGAAATTGGGTTCGGGCTTAATTGCCACTTTTTGAAAGTTTAGGGGCCTATTTGAATAATAGGTAACCCTGAACGGTTTTACAAATATCTTGAGCTCCGAACCTCAAAATCGAGATCCATCTTCAACGTTAAATTTGTTTCGACGACCCCTAACCTTTGAACTTGACCTTATACCTTTTCGATGTCGTTTGAGCCTTCGACGACGAGCATTCAATTAACTCGTTCCTTGTGACTTGATTTTAACCGTTTCTTAAACAAACCGGACTTGGATCGGCCCGAACCCTACCCGAATGCTCGTAAATATCAAAGATTGCCTCCTATTCCTTCCTCATGCTTCCACTTGATCGATCAATTCATCTTCTCCAAGAGACAAGGAAGAAGTCCAATGAAAACCCCATTTTTGATCCACCAACTCTGAGCTCAAAGCAAATTTTCATCCAATCTTCTTCTAAGGTAAAGTGTGATTTGTTTTCTCCTCATTTTCCTCTCTCCTTTCTTCCAATTATATCTTGGGTTAAGCAAGACAAGCATGTGGTATGAAGAAAGGCATGAAAATGAACAATATGGTATAAATTCTTGGTTCTATGATTTTTCATGGTTTAAAGTGAGATTTAATGCATGGAATATGTTGCTTGTAACTTCCTTATCATTTCTATATGCTTGAATTTCATGTTAGATGATTATGCTATAAGTTGCCATTGAAGGAGCTTGATGTCTCATGCTTGAAAGCTTGAGTTTGAGTGATTATATGCCAACTTTATGCATGAATTCTTATGAATATGAATGAGATACATGATTTGCTTGAGTTTGGTATTGTAATTTCACGTCTAAGTGCTACCTAAGAGCTTCCTTGTCGCTGCCCTGTTTTGAAAAGCTTTTCCCCGTAGAAACAGAGCTTTTGCGCTGTTTTCATTTTGAGGACGAAGGGCTGACACGGCCGTGTCATGATTTAACTGAAAATGGAGAAGGCCATGTTGAATGTTCGACTTGTGAAAAATATTTTCTAAAAATCAGACACGGCCGTGTCACCTTTTATGGCAGCCTTGAGAAGTTCTTTCGTTAAGTTTTGTTACCTTTTTTCGTCTTGCTTATGATTTATATGCAATGTGAGCCTAATAATTTATGGGTATAATTGTTGCATGGAAGTATGAATTGCATTGACATGATTATGAAACCATGAACGTGAATGAATAACTTGATTCGTTTATGTGATTATATGACTTAATTGCATCATTAATCATCTCCATTGCTTATTAATGCTTCATAAGCATTTCATAACACGTTCATTTCATTGTCGAGCGTCAAATATGGTCATATTTAGTCTCACCCTACTTTTATCACACAGATCTTGATCCAGTGGGAGGCGAGGCCGGTCAGTGAGGTCTTGGTTGTTTTCTTTTGTCTACCAGGTGGGTTTTTCTTCTATTAGTTAAACTCATGACCCGATATACCCAATGTGCAAGTTTTGGCCAAAAAATATATATACGTATATTGAGTCTTTCAAAGAGTCAACGATTTTGAACGTATAGCCTCTTATTTTATGAACCCTACCAAATGTTTTGGCTAGAATTGATTGAGCACTATGAATGGGGGCCCTGGAACTTAGTGTACTTGGTGATCCGGGGAAGCTTGGGCTGACGGTGATCCTCTTATACTAGTTCCACCAAACTACGGTGATATCGGACTTCACTAGGAGACTAGTGAAGGATGGGAACCGGGCTTTTGGGGATTCATGTACCCCACTAGCCATAATGAATGGGTGGTCGGGCTTTGCAAACTCGTCTAAAAAAAGGATTAGGTGATTGATTATGAACGATCATTGATTATGCACGAAAGGTTATGTGTGTGGCAACTAATGATAAAATGATTAAGAATATACAAGGTGAAGGTTGGAGACTTAGTCCCTCTCCGGCTCACGAATAACCTCACAAATGAAATTGAGTGCGCGATGTATTTCTTGCCTTGTCCCACTTGGGGAAAATGTTTCAACACCTCGCTCGGAATTATAACTTGCATGTGTAAGTTTCATTTCCGCCCTATTATTGTATTATACCATTTTTATACCCACCAGTCTGTCTAAGACTAAACCCGAAGTTGTTTCAGTGTTTCTTTTGCAGGTGGGAATGCTAGGTGGGATACGAGTCTTGGAGAGTCTTGCATAGTGTCTAGCATTTCTTTCCGTTACACACACACTTTATGATCTTTTGATTATTGTATATGAATTTTGAGCGTATATGTTTGTATAAGGTCATGGAGACCCTAAATGACGGAATTTGACTATCTTGTTGGTACATAGAGCATATAGCTCAATATATATATGATGATTGAACTTATGCTTCCACTCTCGTGTTACTCTGATGGTTTGGTGTTTAATTGTTTGGTTAAGGGTTAGTCCCGCCTAGCTTAGTGAGTGTGTAATGTCCCCATTCGCCATGATTTGGCATGTGTATGGAAATCCATTTCATATACGGGTCGGGTCTTGGTGCGGGGGATGTGACGCCTTGCGCTCGGGTGTTACAATAGTCAGGTCTAATTACAATGCACTCCATCATTATCGGAAAATTACAAATAAGTCCTCAACTTTCATGTTTCGTTTGAGGTCTTGTACGCCATTGGGGTTCCGTTAAAATTAGACCTGTAACACCGAGAATACCCCTGAATATTTTATTATTTTTATAATTTTACCAAAATACCCTCAAAGACTGCATTGTTAAAATCATATTAATGAGGGATCGTTTTTTTTAAAAATATGTACAATGAGTATCTTTGTGTTAAATTATATTAATATCATATTTCTTTAAAAATTAAAAAAAAGAGAAATATATATAATTAATAAACCTTACTTTTATTGTGTATATTTGTATTTTTTAATTAGTCATTTTATGTAATTATATTTCTAATAAAAATTAAAAAAAAAAAGAAACATATTGATATTTTTGTATTTTGAGGAAATTTAATATATTTGTAATAATTTTATTCATATAAATTATATTTTTTTTTTACCTTATATATTATTAATAAAACTAGTATTGAACTCGTGCCAAGGCACGAACCACCGTTTTTTAAATATGACATTTTTAAGTAATTTAACCATTTCAGGATCACAATATATAATAAAAATATTATAATATACTTAAAAATAAAAAATATTAATTATTTTAATCAAACTCATAACTCATAATAAGTAATACATGACAATTATTTTCAAAATAGAAAGTCTTCGTTGAAGTTATCGTGTTGAAGCTATCGTGTCGAAATAAATAATGAGAATATTAAAATATGAAAGGATATTAATTATTTTAATCAAAATGAACTTGAGATAGTTCATGTATCATAACTCATAATGACAATTATTTTCAAAATATGAAAGAAAAAAAAAAAATCTTCTTTGAAACCATCATGTTGAAGCTACCGTGTAGGAATAAATAGTGAAAACTTCTTTCATTGCATCTGCATACAAACAAATAAATTAATAATCTACCACAAAAAATAACATAATATTCATATTCAAAATAAAAGAATTATGAACAAATTTATAATATACCAATTTTGCTGGTTTCAATTGTTACCAAAACAAATACATATATGTTGCCATCCTTATGACATCAAGGATGTAGGAATGAATAATCAAAACTCCTTCCACCATATCTGCAACAAAATAAATTAATTAATAATATAATATTACAAATAACACAATAATAATAAAAAAATAGATAAATTAAGAATAAGAACAAATTGTATACCCTAAATGGAAATATTCCTTCAAGGCATCTGCACCTCTAAATAAATTATGATAGGATATAAATGAAGTTCGTTTCAAACTTTGATGAAATAGCAAATAATTATGGAGTTGTTGTCACTTTCCTGCATTTAAAATAATAGGATAGTTAATAAATATATATATATAAAAGATGCATATATTATGAAGTTAATAAAACAATGTTAATAAGATAGCAATTCAAGAAAGGAAATGGGCAATTCAAGAAAGGAATCTCTTTTGCCTGTTTATACTCGAGGAATATAGACCTCATAGAAGACCACATGTCGAATTACTTAAACAATTTAAATATACCTTAAAAGAACAAATAGAAGTCACATAAAATGAAAACTCCATAAGTTGAATAATTTTATCGTAAAACCAAATTAAAACAATTTGATGTACACTTTTTCCATAATCTTGTTTTGGGAGGTGTTGGGTTTCTTTTGAATCAATCATATAGAAAGATGAAGGTTTATATTGATTCATAATGATTATGAAGATTTATAAATATGACAGAGTGGTTTTATAAACTTGATAGATACATGATATAGGATTTCTCCACCCACCTATATATAGCACCATAATAATCTTATCCGATAGATATTTAATATTTTAGTTGATTAAATTAGATTTAATTAATAATTTTATTTTAAATTCAAACATTTCTTACTAACAAATTTATATGATAGAAGATATTGAGATTTTTACTGTAGTTTTAATTTAAAGAGTCATAATATTTTAGATAATCATTAAATATTTAAAAATAGGAAAAATTACAAAATTGGTATACCATCTCCCCCCATTCAGCCGATCTGGTACACTAATTTTCCGGTCAGCAAATAAACCCCATAACTCCCAAAAATAAGCAATTTAGAGCACATTTGACCCGAATAACGCTCAACCCTCCGGAAATCCGACCCATATTGAGCTTGTACGCTAAATTGACCCATGTTGAACTTGTACGCTAAATTGACCCATATTGAAATCCGACCCATATTGTCATATGGGTCAGATTTCCGGAGGGTTGAACGTTATTCGGGTCAAATGTGCTCTAAATTGCTTATTTTTGGGAGTTATGACGTTTATTTGCTGACCGGAAAATTAGTGTACCAGATCGGCTGAATGGGGGGGAGATGGTATACCAATTTTGCAATTTTCCCTTAAAAATATTATTTATTTGCTTAATATATTGAAGTTTAAAGTGATTTCTGCGTTAGATTAGGGATTTATGTGATAACAGAATTTGAGATTTTCATAGTATGGTTAGGTTTAAAATTCAAATTGTTCTAATTAATAGAATTTGAGAAACAAACGTGAGAGTTATACGTTTGGTAGCTTAAAATTTTGAATTTTTTATCAACTTACTAATTTAAATTTGAATTTTTTTAACTAATATAAATCTCTTGATTTTGAATTCAAACATTTCATAGTAACAAATTTTGATATTATATGATAGAAGATTTTGAAAATTTCATGCTAATTTTAATTTAAAGAGTCGTAAAATTTAATGAGATTTTTGTCTAACGATTTTGAGATTTCTTGCACAGTAAAATAAAAATTTATTGGGAGTATCCACATCATCATACACGTGGATAGCCTAAAGGGTTGTGAATTATATATATATAGATTAAATTAAAATCAAGACTCAAAAGAAAAAGAAAAAGAGAAAACCCAACCCAGCCGTCGCTCATCGGAGAAGAAGAATTGCTCATCCACATCAAGAATTGGGCATTTTTTGTTTCTTCGCCGAATTCAACGTACGGGTAGTGCTTTTAGATCACCACGATACAAGGATCGCATTGATACCAATTTTGTGACCCGATTTTTAGCAGCGGTGGCTGAAGGATCAAAGCCTTCACCAAAGTAGCTGCACTGATACGGTTTCGTATCGTAAGAGACTTTAGAGCAGTCTCAGGCTAATTAGAGAAATAGGGGAGGAGAGAAGGATAATCCGGAGGACCGTCCGGTCGGGGGAAATTGGGGAGGGAGAGAGACTTGAGAGATTAGGAGAAAAGATAATTGCGTTACTTGATTGATAATTCCCTCAACAACGACACAGACTAAATAAATAAAAGACAACCTAATTGCCTAGGACTCTTGCAAGGAAGGAAATCACTTATTGAAATACTATTCTAAACTAGGACTCTACATTAATAAGGAAAATCTTAATAGAATACCAATCTATTCTAAACTCTATCACGATCAAATATTCTGCTAGAATTGGCGCTGGATCATGGCCTATCGGAGTCGTATCACTCTTCCACCCTTCGAGAACCACCTTGTCCTTAAGGTGTAAGGTCAAAAATTTTAATGTTGCTCGTCGTTCCCAAGAGGGCTTCGGTGGAATAACAAGCAGCTCATAGCGGGCTGAGATTTTTGCACTTCCCAAATCACAAATCAGAGCGCGGCATGTACTACTGGTGTAGCCACGTATGTCGGAACCCAACATGATACTGTATGGAGTGTCACCACCAAATTTCTTCTGATCGACTTCACCACTGATCAACTTCAGGTATCCACCACCACAGTCTAGTTTCTGCTCGTGCTTGACAGAAAACTGAAACACCAAGGTCTTGTCCTTGTTGTTGACCTTAAGATTGCCATCTCTTGATATATCCACTGTCTTTTGCTTTGCCGGCTTTGGTGACAAAAATGGAAAAAGTGAGGGAGGAATATCAGCAGGCGGATTTTGCTTGGGCGAGAAGTTGTTAGTGTTCAGCGCCGAGACTATTATCTGATCAGTTTCCGTCCCATTACCGCTAACAACAGTTGTAGGACCGACCGGGTTATTAGCAAACGTGGCAGCAGTTTTCCCAACCGTAAGCGCAATTGCCGTTTCAAGCTTTGCACGCGGCTTTTCTGTCTTAGCCACGAAGGGAAATTATTTTGCACGGTCTGTCTCATGGCTTGTATCGAGGTCATTATGATTTCAATTTGGTTCAGAGCTTCCTTCAAATTCGTGTCGATTCGCTGCAAACTGGACACACTAACCGTTTCAGGCATCCTCTCAATGAAAGCACCAATTATACGGTTTCGTATCGTAAGAGACTTTAGAGCAGTCTCAGGCTCGTTAGAGAAATAGGGGAGAAAAGAAGGATAATCCGGAGAACCGTCCGGCCGGGGGAAATTGGGGAGGAGAGAGAGACTTGAGAGATTAGGAGAAAAGATAATTGCTTTACTTGATTGATAATTCCCTCAACAACGACATGGACTAAACAAATAAAAGACAACCTAATTGCCTAGGACTCTTGCAAGGAAGGAAATCACTTAATGAAATACTATTCTAAACTAGGACTCTGCATTAATAAGGAAAACCTTAATAGAATACCAATCTATTCTAAACTCTATCACGATCAAATATTCTGCCAGAATTGGCGCTGGATCATGGCCTATCGAAACCTGCAATGATACGGTCATTGATGAAACGTATTGGGAGAGACCTCGGAGTGGTCTCGGACTCTTAGAATTATGGGGATAAGAAGAGAGTTTCCGGTGACGGACCGACCGGCCGGTAAATTTGGGGAGGGAGAGAGACTTGAGAGATTAGGAGAAAAGATAATTGGTTTACTTGATTGATAATTCCCTCAACAACGACACGGACTAAATAAATAAAAGACAACCTAATAACCTAGGACTCTTGCAAGTAAGGAAATCACTTAATGAAATACTATGACTCTGCATTAATAAGGAAAACCTTAATAGAATACCAATCTATTCTAAACTCTACCACGATCAAATATTCTGCCAGAATTAGCGCTGGATCATGGCCTATCGGAGCCGTATCATGCGCCTTCCCCGGAACCACCACCAATCGCCGCCTTCAACGCCAAGACCACCATCAGCCGTCGTCGTCCATCGCCCACCCTTCCTCTTCCCCGAGTCCATTGCCTTCTTCCCCAAGAATCTGTGCCTCTCTCTCCAACCCTCGCCGCGCCGCTTTCATCGTCCACAAAATTATCCAAATAATCACGACTCTGAGAAGAGGCGACGATGGCGGTGGTGACGAGTGGCGGTCTTTGAGCGTGGGTTGGGGACGGCTTCTACGTGAAGAGATTTTGCAGATAGGTGGGAGAAGATCTGTTTTTTGGGGGGTTGGGGTTGGTGCTGCGTCGGGGTGGCCTCAGTGTGTAGTGGTGGTGAGACGTCGGTGCACATTGGAGTGCTGTGGTGGTGCTGCGACGGGACACCGTTGGGTTACCGTGGTGGTGCATCGATCGGCGTGGCTTGACGTACGGTGGAGGTGCAGCGCTGTTTGGTTGTCGTGGTGGTGGTGCAGCAGGGATATATATATATATATATAATATGTAATATGTTATGTACTTTATTATTTATAATGTATATAGATACAATATATGATGAGACACAAAACCGCGTTTGGATCAGAGCCGTCCACGTGCCGCCATCTATTGGCTTAAGGCTTAGACGCTCGCATCAACGAGCCCGCGTCTCCACACAGCCCCTCCATTTGATGACTAGTCCATGTCCACGAGCCTCGGTCCACTATTCAAGCTGGGGATTCAGGCTGGGGAACCCTGCGCTCGGGATATGGTCCCCTCACGGCCTATCCCCCAGGAAAGCACCCCGTGTGGGCCCCCTTCCTGACGCTCGTGATTTGGACGCTCAAGGGTCATCTGCAGTGAGAGGTCCATCTGTACACTCATCGAGCGTCACCAGCGCTCGGACCTGATCCCCCGCTCCCTGCGAAGGGTCGGAATCCTAGCAAAGGGGACCTTGGGCCTTCCTCTCATGCGACCCTCGCCAACAACCTCTGACACAAAGGTGGTGCGCACCTTGCACCTGACATGTCGCCTCCTTCTCAGAAACGTCACTCTCATACCCTCACGGGCCGCCACGTGTTAGGGCAACACAGGTTTGGGACCACTCGGTCAATTTACCCATTTACCCCCCACCCCTAACATATAAATAGGGGAGAACACCTGCTTTCTCCCCCAAGTCATCTTCTCCGCATAAAAGCACACATTGAACTAAGAGATTCCTCCATTAATCTGCACCATCCCAAGCTTCATACGACCTTCACCACAGTTGCATCACCATCGTATTTTTGCATTCTTGGTGTTATCCTAGCTGGAAGAACCCACGCTCAAAAAGGAAACGCAGTTCCTGAGGCCCCTGCGCCTGTGATGGTCTTTCCCTTTCACTCACAAATTCTAAAGTGATTGGTGTTTAAACCTCTTTATAAGTTTCTGCACCATCATTTTTGGCACCGTCTGTGGGAAACCGTCGTCCTCTTCACCTTCATTAGATTCTTCTCAAGCTAGTTGAAAAGTAACACCGGCGTCACTCACTATGGTAACTGCAACAAGGTCAGGCGCGGTGGACAAGAGGGGGACTCTTCCTCCCATTAACTTGGAAAACATCGAAAACCCTACCCCCGCAGGAGATACGCCCCCACCAATCGCCGGAGATACAGAGGCAGCTGCTGTAACACACCCTCTCGGGGGGGAACGAGGCTGGGGCTGGTTCCATTCCTCCTCCTCCTACCTCCCGGCCCAATGCTCCAACCTCCCATCCCGGCATGTATCCCATGGCCCTGCCTCCACAGGGGTACGCTTATTTGCAGCCTGGGATGGTGCCCGGGATGATGCCTATGGTCCAGCCCAACCAGGTAGGAACATTGAATCACCCATTGTCGCTGCCTAGGGAGATACAAGGGGCAGAAATGCCCCAGATTACTACTCAGCAACTCCAGGCGCTCTACGCGCAATGTGAGGGTCAGGCGGTCCAGAACGCCTGGGAACATTTCACGGAGGCTTATTTCCATTCACAAGCTGGCGCTCGAATGGCCCCACCCCTTGGAGGACTCCCGGCTCACCTACTGACGATGGCGCAAAATGCGCTGAGGGCCCAGCAACCTCCCCCGCCACCTATCCGGGAAAATGAGGTCCCTCCGAGGGCCCAACAAGAGCAGCCGCTCGGCGAAAATGAGAGGGCCAGGGATAATGAAAGCAAGCCGCAGGAACGTCGGTGACCCTCAACTGGCCGCGGTGCAAGATCAGATTAAGGGGCTCCAGAACGTGGTAGAGCAGCTCTCTCGAGCACGGTCTCAAATCCCCCGAGATGGGGGCGAGAGGTCCAGGGCCAGAGACGCTCGCAGACCACGTAGTCCCATTTCTCGCCGTTGAAGGGAAGCCAGCCCCGAAGATCCCTAGGACAGGGATTACTGAATCGTGACGGGCGATTCTTCCCTCAATGAGGAGGTTTTGATGACCCGTGCAGGAAAGGGCAAAATCCCCACGTCCGTTAACAGGTATGATGGGACCACAGATCCAGCCGAACATCTGGATCACTTTGTGCACCTGATGCATTTGTACGATCACCCAATCAACTACTGGGCCAAGGTGTTTGTCACTTCTCTAGTGGGAATGGCCCAGGACTGGTACAAGAAGCTTCCTCCGCGCTCAATCCGAGGATACCATGATCTGACTTACGCCTTCATAAGCCACTTCAACTCCTTGAAGGCACCAGCCCCAGCTGCGACGGCTCTCTACAGCTTAGTCCAGGGGCCGAGTGAGACCCTCAGGTCCTTCATGGGAAGGTTCAACAAGGAAATCTTATTGGTGGAAAAGCCCTCGATGGATTTCTTGAGGCACGTTCTCTTTGGAGCCATCAATATGAAGCACTACGTCAGTAAAGAGTTCGTGGAGGAGGTGGCCAAGAAGAAACCGCGCTCATTGATGGAGATTAGGGAAATAGCGGACTCTTTCTTCACCCTCGAGGATATGTATATCGCGAGGGACCAGAAAATGGTGAATGCCCCTCGCCCCAGCAAAGTCTCCAAGGACAGAGGGGATTCTAACAAGGGTCGCCGTCGCAGCCCTATTCCCGCTCGTCAAAATTCCTCTCCCCCATGAAAGTTTGAGCGCATTCCCCTCAACCATCCAATTGCGGAGGTATGTTCCATGGCGGATAAGAAACTCTTCAAGAGGCCGCCAAGATTAAGAGAAACTGATGCCCAAAAGCGCTTGGGAAAGTACTGCGCTTTCCACAAGCAGAAAGGGTACGACACCAATGAATGTCGTCAACTTGAGGGTGAGATTCAGAGGCTAATCGCTTGGGGGGCCCTCAAGGAGTTCGTAAAGGTGTTGGAGAGGTATGATGAGCATTGCGCTGAGCGAGCGCGTGCCCGAGGAAGAAGCCGTTCACGCTCGTGGAGTCCACGTCACCATCACCCCGAGCCAAGTGCCCGTAGCAAAGGGAAAGCCTCAGACATGGAAAACCAGCCCTTCGCAGTCATCCACATGATTGATGGAGGACCCTCGGGGGGCGACTCTAACGCTTCCCGATGTCGTTACTTTCGGAGTTACGATCAAAGATCTTCTCAGCCCAAGCCAGTGCTCTCCATCGATAGCTCATCACGCTCGGAAAAGGATGAGAGCGTAGGTTTCACAGAGAAAGATTTAGAGCATATTGTAACACCCCATGGGGTCGGTGAAACCTCTGACTGCCCCATGGTGGTTAGCTTAGACGTTCATAACCACATTGTAAAGAGGGTCTTAATTGATAATGGAAGCTCCGTAAATGTTTTGCCTTACTCCACGTTTCAGAAAATGAACATCACAAACATCCCGCTCGAACCCCTCAGAACAGCCCTCGTCGGCTTTGGGGGTTCCCAGATCGTCCCTCGCGGACAAATTCGCTTGGCCACCTCTTTCGGTCGCGCCCCACAGCGAAAAACTTTAAATGTTCTCTATGTAGTGGTCGAAGTGGACCTGCCATACAACATCATCATTGGGCGCCCAGCCCTCGTCGACTTCAAAGCTGTAATTTCCACCTATCACCAGAAAGTCAAGTTTCCCACCCTCGAGGGTACCGGAGAGGTACTGTGTACTGTTAAGGAGGCTTGGGAGTGCTACATACTTTCCCTTCGAAGCCACAAGCCCAAGCAACCTACCCAAGCAAGCTCCACCAAAAAGTCTGTTGACTTCCCCAAATTAGATGAAGATGGCCCCGAGCGCAAGAGGCCCAAACTCTACAGGAAGAAGAATAAAAAGAAGGCCGCAGGCAAACCCGTAGATGCGGGGAATTCACCCCTCGGAGCGGTTGGGGATTCCTCCTCGGAAGATGAGGAACATATACCCTCGGGAGATACCAGCGAGAACATCACAGGCAAGAAACGAGCGCTCGAACAGCCGAGGCCTGAAGTGTGGGCAGAACCTACGGAGAGCTTTCTGACCATCGAGTTGGAGCCTGGGAATCCTGATAAGACTACGCAAATAGGTTCCGGCCTCGACGGTCCCACTCAGATTATGATGATTGAATTCTTGCGAGAAAATATTGATGTCTTTGCTTGGAAAGCTTTCGACCTCACCGGCATAGATCCGAGCATTATTGTCCACAGGCTGAACGTGGATCCGGCCTTCAAACCTGTAAAACAAAAGAAGAGAGATGTTCATGGGTTCCGGAAGCAGGTCATAGAGGAAGAAGTCAATAAACTACTTGACGCTCAGTACATAGAAGAAATTCTATATCCCGAATGGCTTTGCAATGTGGTGCTCGTTCCGAAGAGCGCCAACAAGTGGCGTATGTGCAATGACTTCACGGACCTCAACAAGGCATGTCCTAAGGATCCGTACCCACTACCTAGAATTGATCAGTTGGTGGATTCGACTGTTGGGTGTGAACTTATGAGCATGATAGATGCTTTCCAAGGATATTATCAGATATTTATGGCTCTTGAGGATCGTCCCAAAACTGCATTCGTAGTCCATATGGGTGTTTATTATTTTAAGGTTATGCCCTTTGGGCTCAAAAATGCAGGAGCGACATACCAACGCCTTGTCAACAGAATGTTCGAGTGTGAAATTGAAAAATCCATGGAAGTGTATGTGGACGACATGATCGTTAAAAGCGAACGCCAGTATTCTCATCTGGAAGACCTCAAACGAGCGTTCAACATCCTACGTCGTTACGGTATGAAACTGAATCCTTCCAAATGTACATTTGGCATGCGGGGTGGCAAATTTTTGGGATACATGGTCAGCCAACGGGGCATAGAGGCAAACCCAGAGAAGATTAAAGCAATCCTGGACATACCCTCCCCTCGCAATCTGAGAGAGGTCCAGGTGCTTGTGGGTAAGATCATTCATTAAACAGGTTCATCTCCCGCTCAGCGGATAGGAATCTGCCCTTCTTTAAAATTTTGCGTAACGCTCGCAACTTTACCTGGAGTGAGCACTGTGAGAAAGCCTTACAGGACATGAAGCAGTACCTTTCGAGCGCGCCTTTGTTGACCAAACCTAACCTGGGGGAGGACTTGTTTATCTATCTGTCAGTTTCCTCGGAAGCGACGAGCGCTGTCCTCGTGGCGATTCGCTAGCGTAAGCATATGCCGGTGTATTATTTAAGCAAGACTCTACAGGGAGCGGAGAAAAGATATATGGAAATAGAGAAGTTTGCTTTTGCGCTCGTTAACGCCTCTCGGAGGCTAAGGTCTTATTTTTAAGCACATTCCATCGTGGTGCTTACAGATCAGCCCCTCAAACAGGTGCTTGCAAAGCCGGACGTCTCAGGGAGATTAATTAAATGGTCAATTGAACTTAGTCAATTCGACATCACCTTCGAGCCTCGCACGGCGATACAGGCTCAGGCCGTGGCCGACCTATTGGTGGAACGTTTCAACTTAGATACCGTGCCCTCAGCAGAAGATGGTTTATGGCTTCTGCACATAGATGGCTCCTCAACCTCACAAGGGGGAGGAGCCGGGGTGACCCTCAGGGACCCTCTCGGAGCTGAAGTTGACTATGCAATCAAGCTGGCGTTCCAAGTCACTAACAACGAAGCTGAGTATGAGGCCCTCATCCAGGGGCTCAGGATTGCACTCCAAAACGGCGCCACTTGGGTCACTGCATATGTTGATTCGCAGTTGATTGCGAGTCAAATTGACGGTTCTTATGAGACCCGAGAAACCACCATGGTGCAGTATCTAGCGAGTGCTAAGGAGGTGATAGCCAAGTTCAAGGAATTTCATCTTTTACAGGTCCCAAGGGAAGAAAACGAACGTGCTGACGCCCTCTCAAAGTTCGCATCCGCCCTGGATGGTTTTTGCGAGCTCGGTGTTACATTTCTCAGAACGGAGGAGCCGCTGATAAGTATAGGCAAACCTTCGTAGGAGGTGAATACGATTGACCCCTCCGAGCCTTGTTGGCTCGACGAAATTATCAGATTCCTCCAGGAAGGAACCAGCCCAAGCGACAAAGTTGAGGCTCGGAGAATCAGAAACAAGGCCCCTCGCTTTTCATTGGACGCCGAGGGTCGATTATTCAAGCGGTCCTTCCAGGGCCCACCGTTGAGATGCTTGAGACCCTCACAAGACAAGGAAGTTTTAGAACATGTGCACAGTGGAAGTTGTGGGAACCACTCGGGCGGTCGAATCCTGGCAAAGAAAGTCTTAAGGAGTGGGTTCTACTGGCCCTCGGTGTTGCAGGATGCCATTAGCTACTCCAACAAATACCCTAAGTGCCAGTTTCATTCCAACACCCCTCAATTATCGGCGGCTCAAATGATTCCTATTGATGTTTCATGGCCCTTTAATCAGTGGGGCATTGATATTGTGGGACCCCTCCCAATGGCGGTCGGACAAAAGAAATTCGTAATACTCGCGGTGGATTACTTCACTAAGTGGGCCGAAGCTGAAGCAGTCGCGAAAATAACGTTCAAGGTTGTAAGGGACTTCATTTGGAAGAACATCATTTGCAGATACGGCATCCCGAGGGTAATCATCTCGGATAATGGATCCCAATTCATTGTCGCGGACACACGGGATTGGTGCTACGAACTTGGGATTGAGCAGCGCTTCACTTCCGTGGGCCACCCTCAAGCCAATGGTCAAGCGGAGGTGACCAATCGAACCATACTCCAGCATCTGAAGACGATGCTCGAGAGTAAGAAGGGAGAATGGGCTGAAGAACTTCAAGGAGCCCTGTGGGCATACCGTACTACCCCACGAGCGGCAACAGGAGAAACCCCTTACTCCCTCGTTTATGGCTCCGAGGCTATGATACCTGTGGAAATTACCCAAGAATCCGCACGCGTTGCCTATTTCGAGCCTGCTGTCAATGAGGCCAATCGAGCGTTCGAATTGGATTTGCTGGACGAAAGGAGGAATACTGCTTGGGCTCGTATCCACAAATACAAAGCGACTGTAGCCCACCAGTATAACAAACGAGTTAAAGAGAGGACTTTCCAGCTAGGGGACTTGGTCCTCAAAAAAGTTGAAGTCTCCAAACATGTGGGTAAGTTGGACCCCAATTGGGATGGCCCCTTCAAAGTCATTCAGGTGCGAGCAAACAACACCTACCTACTGGAGACTTTGCAAGGCGAGCGTCTCCCTAGACCATGGAATGCATGTAACCTTAGAAGGTTCTACGTGTAAATGTCAGTTTTGTAATTGCTCGTGCGAGGCATGGGGTACTTTCTTTTGACAGAAAGCGTATTGTATTCATTTTTTAAAATTGCGAGTATAACAGTAAGTATTTGGTTCTTTGATTATGTCATTTATTTGCTTTCCTATTGATTAATGATTCGAGCAACAGAAGGCCTACTCCGTGTCGAGCATCCTCCACGTCGAACGGCCTACGTAATACCCCAATCGTTTCGAAGCAACGCTGTCTAGGTGTTGAGAACCCTCCCCACAAAATAGTCTGACGATTCGTAAGTGTATAAAGTTCTAAGAACAAACGTGTCAAACAGCGGGATGCTAAACGCTTAATTTACGCCAACTGGGTGCTCGCCGCTCCAGTTCGCGCTCGTAAAACCCCGATGACCCTCAACCTCTAGAGTAAGAGCACACTCGTAAAATAATGGATCCTAAATCAATCCTTTCATGGGTCCCTCTAAGTGACGCTAACCCCACGGGCACGCTCGCCTTGATCCCATACTTAGCAAATCCTACTGTTGATTTCTAAGTATATACAACTCACTGGGGCGTTCGAGATGAAGGTGCATATTATTGGGGCCAACACTTAGGCAAATCCTCAGAGGTCTCCTAAGTTCAAATTAGAGCCTCACTACGAGTACGGTCAGTGAACCCCCATTGAAACACCCTCGTGCCCATACTTGCATCCCTCAAATCACTGGACGCTAACAAACCCTAAACTAATGGTGCATGGTGATAAGTGCCAGGGAACCTTCAAAGGAAACACCCTCGTGCACATACACTCCCATCACAGATGAACAAGAAAGACAAGTGTACAATCACCGAGCGCGACGAAACAACAGCAAATCCAATCCATATTTAAGAACAAAAGAAAATGCGCAAACATTCAAGCAGTGAAAGAAGAGTTCGAATATATGGGAAGAAGCATAAAGGAATCCAAAACATTCCGAAAACAGTTGGCGGATTAAATACAGACATTAATTGTTCATGAATAGGAAAAGGAAATTAAACTGGCAAGGATAGGGAATCAACAGCCAAGGGATTATCATTGGGCTTGAGAGTCAGGCTCTGGAGGGGCGGTCGCAAGAGGAACTGGGGCCAATACGTTGGTGTCAGAAGTTTGGGCCTCGCCTGGTTCCTCGATGTCCGCTGCATCCATGACGGTGCCCTCATCCTCTATTTGGATAGGCCCGGGGCCTAGAGAATTGGCAGCTATGAACTCCCGTTGGAGCATTTGCACCAAATCTTGGTACTCCGGCTCTGCCAAGCTTTCAGTGGGATCCTCGTCTTGGACCATGGGCTCGCAGTTCTCATCTAGGTCCATGCGCAAGCGGTCGTCGGTTCGAGCACTATCAGGAGCCAGGCCAAGTTTCACCATTTACCCGATCACTTTACGGAAGAAGCGCCGAGCGTTATCGAAGCACTGGATGTTGGCTGCAAACACAAAAGCTTTGGAACGCACGAACTTCATTACTGCGTCCCAGGAGACCTTCGCCGCCAGTCCTTCCACTTTCCCCTGCAGATCAGCGAGAGCCTTCTTAGTATCTTCATTTTGGCGAGTGCTCTCTGCCAGCTGTGTGCTCAATTCCCTATTCTGGACCCTCAGTAGGTCGCGCTCCATCTTCAACTCCCTATGATGCTCGTCAAGGGTAAGATAGGCTGCGTCCGCCTTCTACAGATTCTCCCTCAGCCTGTCCTTCTCAAGGTTGGCTTCAGTCAGTTGAGCGTGGACATGGTTGTAATCCTCTTGCAATTGGCCGGGGTCGGAGGCTCGCAACAATTTTTTGTACTTGGCCTTATGCTCGGAGTAGGCCTGCGCTCGCCCCTGCAGGTTCTTCAACCTAGGGATTACCTCCTGGAAAGTCAGAAATAAAGGTTAGCGTTAAAATTGGAGTACTGGAAGTTGGAATTCCCCATAGAATATTAAGGACTCACCGTTAGAAGGGCGTGAAAAGTGTCATCAGCAACACGAGCGGCGTCATGCTCGGTCAGCTTATCGTGATCGCCGGAAAATTGGAGTTTTCCGACGATGTCCGAAACGAGGTTTACGGAATAGGCATTCTTCTTCAGAAGTACCGGACCCTTGATCCGCTGACGCTTGTAGCGAGTGTCGCCCTTGCAGCCCATCTTCCAGAAATCCTCATCCTCTGATGAGGAAGTGTCGCTGTCCTCGCCTCTATGCCCCACTACCACTTCTTTTCCCTTTCCAAAAATTGGAATGGAGTCTGGCAGCCTCTTCCTCTTCCTTTGACGGTCAGCCCGGATGGTTTCGTGGATACGGACCAGTTTCCCCGAGCGATTGCGGGAGCCGCTCGAACTCAGTGAAATTGGACCTTCGGGGACCGCCAGCGGAGGAGTAGCCCCGCGGGCGCCATCAAGCGTCAAATCCTCAATAGGGCCCCTAGGGGGAGCTTCGTTCTCCGCACCTCCGCAAGCGCCGTTATGGCCGCGGCCGGCTCCTCGTCTAGTTCCCCTCCCCTTGGAGCGTTGGGAGGGCAGATTTGCTGTTGTCGCGGGGGCTGAGGGTTAGCGGCGGGTCCCTGAGCACCTAGCATACGAGAAAGAGCCTCTGCATTCATACCTTGGGATAATATTCGGACACCTGCAAGTAAGAAGATACGAGCGTCAAAGGTTGGTTGTTTGGATCACAGATACAAGAGTATAACAATCACACCAAGTTAGGAGACTATTCTAAAAGTTAGAGCAATTAGTTCCTAGAATCTAACCGTCGAGGGCCATGATGTCAGCAGGAGGGTTGATTAACATATCTGGGGGGCAAGACAAGTCATAAAGGAACAGCACTCCCTCGTTCTTCATCAAGACCTCAGCTTTAATCCACTTTTCTCACTCCTCATCTCAAGGGCTAATCCCTTTGCCCAATCCTCAAAGGTTTTATTTCTTACCCTTTCCCTAATCAAAGGACCCTCGCCATGTATTAACCACCGTCGGTGAACCCCAAAAATTCCTCCGGGGGCCCCCACGAAGAAGTACTTTTCCTTCCAATGCTCGCCATAAGAGTTGGATGGGGAATCTATCATCTTAAAGCTCGATTTGGCCTGGGCGTAATAAAACCCATCTGTAGGGGACAAGCGTGTGGAGCGGGCTACCTGTATCAAACTATCAAAATTGGCAATCGAGGGTTCGTGGCCTAGGGCTCTCATCATTGTTACGAAGGTGTTGATTAAGGCTATGCCGTTTGGCAGAATTTGTGAAGGGCAAAGCGCTAGGTGATGGTAGATGGTGGCGACGGCGGATGGGATTGGAAACCTCAGGCCCCCGGCCAGGACAGCATCCCAGTAAGCCGTCAACATCCCGGGTGGCGGTCGGTTGGCTCTCTCTCCCTCCACGGGAAGTCGTAAGGGAAATACTGCTTCATCCCAGTACACTTTCGCCCTCAACTCCTCCAAATCGTCGAGCGTCAGAATACTCTCAATTTCATTGGGGGATCTGTAGGTTTGGTGGGGGTTATCTTGCCTCAATCGAGTTGCAGGCTCCTTTCCCCTCTTTCGACGCCTTCTGGAAGGTTCAGCCTCAAATTGACGCCCGGATGGCCCTGCACCACCCTCGGGGCCCGCGGCGGCCACTGTAATCCTGTGATCTTGGGGTCTCACAGTGCTGTTAAGCATAGGGAACACCCTCTCTCCCTGCCTCTGCATCTCCATAACATTACCCATCTCCTCAAACATATTATCTACCCCTCTGGGAGCTCGCTTGTACATCCCTTGAACAGCGGCGTTAACTTCTTCATCCCCAGCTTCAGCCGGAACCCTAGCCACTGGAATGGCGGTTGGAATCTCATCGCCTGGAGAGGCTCTGGCCATGGGGATCGCTGTGGGAACATTACCATGAGGGGAGGAGCTCCCCACGGACATCTCATCTATCTCCCTCACGTAATCGTCTGCTTGGTGTTCTACCATTCCTGCCCTTTGATTTTCTTGGAGGCGCAACCTTTTTGCAGAAAGTTCAATGAAGAAGGAAGTCTATGTAGCGAATTGAACGGCAGAAGGAGATCCTTCACTCAAGAATTGAACTTACTCAACCTAAATCTAAAGTTAGTACAAGGAATGAGGATTTGCGGAATTTTTACCTAAAGCTGGAAGAAAAACCTGCTGGAAATCACAGAAATTGGTAGAGGGTTTTTGCTGTTTGGTTTGCTTGAAGAATGATGAACGCGTGAAAAGAGAGATAAAGCCTTACAAATCCCTATTTATAGAGTTAAGGGCTAGCATTAATTAGGGCTTGGGATTTCAAATTGCAATCATTTCCCGCCTAGGAAATCCCCCCACTTTTGGTAACCGCCTCACGTCTCCCGGAACACACGCGCCCACGCTTCCACTCAGCATTTAATGCGGACAGGGCTTCATTAAATGCGGTGTCAGGACGTGCCCGTTACGGAAGCCAAGAGGTCTCTTCTCTTGAAAGAAGCTTGACTCTCGGATATTCAAAGATTCAAGGCTCGCTTTCCTTAAAATTCTACAGTACGCTCAAGCAATACTACAGAATTTGGGGGGCAAAATGATGAGACACAAAACCGTGCTCGGATCAGAGCCGTCCACGTGTCGCCATCTATTGGCTTAAGGCTTAGACGCTCGCATCAACGAACCCGCGTCTCCACACAGCCCCTCCATTTGATGACTAGTCCAGGTCCACAAGCCTCGGTCCACTATTCAAGCTGGGGATTCAGGCTGGGGAACCCTGCGCTCGGGATATGGTCCCCTCACGGCTTATCCCCCAGGAAAGCACCCCGTGTGGGCCCCCTTCCTGACGCTCGTGATTTTGATGCTCAAGGGTCATCTGCAGTGAGAGGTCCATCTGTGCACTCATCGAGTGTTACCAGCGCTCGGACCTGATCCCCCGCTCCCTGCGAAGGGTCGGAATCCTAGCAAAGGGGACCTTGGGCCTTCCTCTCATGCGACCCTCGCCAACAACCTCTGACACAAAAGTGGTGCGCACCTTGCACCTGACATGCCGCCTCCTTCTCAGAAACGTCACTCTCATACCCTCACGGGCCACCACGTGTTAGGACAACACAAGTTTGGGACCACTTTGTCAATTTACCCATTTACCCCCCACCCCTAACATATAAATAGGGGAGAACACCTGCTTTCTCCCCCAAGTCATCTTCTCCGCATAAAAGCACACATTGAACTGAGAGATTCCTCCATTAATCTGCACCTTCCCAAGCTTCATACGACCTTCACCACAGTTGCATCACCATCGTATTTTTGCATTCTTGGTGTTATCCTAGATGGAAGAACCCACGCTCAAAAAGGAAACGCAGTTCCTGAGGCCCCTGCGCCTGTGATGGTCTTTCCCTTTCACTCACAAATTCTAAAGTGATTGGTGTTTAAACCTCTTTATAAGTTTCTGCACCATCAATATATATACATATGTATATATTAGGTAGATTTTATAATATTTTATAAGAAAATGTTATAAACTAATAAATATTAATAAAGTACATAATATATTTATATGTTATCATATTATTATATATATTTTATTTTATTTTTTTAAATTGCCATATATATGTATATATATTATATTTAATTGACATGTGGGCGTATGAAATGGATGCCACATAAGCAAATTTGACATGTCATTGCCATGTGTAAAGTGATCGGAGACAAATCAGCTATTTTTTCCACGTCAGCGAATTCCGGCGACCTGTGTCCCAAAATTGACACATTTTTGGAGTTAGTGGACACAATTGTTGCCGGAGTTATTTGTGTCCTGAAAATGCTAGTGGGAGTCACTTGGTGTCCCGATTTTGCATTTTTCCCTTAATATAATTAATGAAGGGATGCATATTTTATATTTATCATGTGATTAATAAAAATTTTATAAAAGGTGATCATAATATAATATATTAACCATTATAATTAATTGAATTTGATTGAATCGATATTGGGATTGAACTTTTCACAAAGAAGATTTCATAAATCATACATAACAACTTCACTTTTCATCTTATTAATCCATCGTGACTGACTCCAATACAAGACTCCAATACATAACAACTTCACTTTTCATCTTATTAATTGTAGTTGGCAGTCGCCCGCGCGTTTCTGCGCGTACTGCATAGCATAGTTTGCGAGGGCATCGTTCCACACGAGGGGGCCGACGCCCACCTCCGCACGGGCGCTGTTGTGGGGGTCGAGGAACTCTTGGGGGGTGGGATTGTTCTGGGAAGCCACGGATGAGGAGGAAGATGGTGGAGGGATTCGCCATATTTGTGGTGGTGGTGTGAGTTGTGACTTGTTAGTGTGGTGGAGGGTTTTGATGGGGTATTTATAGACTGATGAGTGTGAGAAAAAGTTGGGTGATGTTCGAGACTATAAAAAATTTTGATGGGTCGCTCTCTAAATTTGTCTTGAATTACATAATATATATATATATATGACAAAGAGGAAGTAGAGAACGATCAAACTTTCTCATAAAGAAATTTTCACTAAATTTGGTGGGGCTTTACTCTAAACCATTAGATCATCCACTAAATTATGATCAAATTTCGCTAAACTATCAACATGCATATTTTCATCCCGTTTGGTAAGCAACGAAAAATATCACAAAGACAAGTGAAATTAATTTCGTTATGTATACTAGTTAATTAATTGTTTACTGTATTCCCGCAGAGTAAATAATATTTGGACATACAATTATACATTCGTCAGAAAATTTTGTCACAAAATGATCATTTTTTTGTCCCATGCTTAAGTTAATGTAACTATTTTTAACTCAATTTACTCGGATAAACTTACTGGATCTATATTAGATATATATGTCATAAATTACAATTAACGGAAATTATTTTGCTCGATCAAGTTTACTCACATTTAATGAATTATAATTATATAATAAGTGTAATATTTTCTTTTGTTGAAATATAACAAGTGTATATATTAATTATTATATAATTATTATTTTTTAAAATTTCTATCAATTATATAATAAATATAAAATACTAATTCTCGTTATGCTCATCGATCAAGTTAGATTAGTGTTAGAATTATTATTATTATGTAGAAAAAAACTGTAGCAAACACAATATAATATTAGATATACACGTCGAAATGTGTTAAAATTCTACACAACTCTCCTGTTCTTTCTTTTTTCCAAGAAGACTATTCCTTTGTCATTTTTCACTTTTCCAAAATAGACTAGCAAGAGTATGATGACTTAGGATTTCACCTCATATTATTCCATAATTGATCACGTGTAAGTTTTGCTTGATCATAATTAATTATACAATAAATGTATTATAATTATTGTATATATACCTAACGTTCATTCTAAAAAATTTCACTAATTATATATATGATAAATATAAAATATAAATTTTTTTATCGAATCAAATTTGTATTAGAATTTTCTTATCCAGCAATTAAAATCCGTAATGATCACAATAAAATATAAAAGATGAAATACGATAAAATTATGTACAACTCTTTCTCTTTTATTCCAAGAGGGGTGAAATTCGAAGATTAGTGTACTTTTCACGCCTATATTTCAAAAATGGTATGAATCCCCAGAGTATTTTAAATCTGAGGTGAAACGCTTTTTAAGAAAGCGTGTTTTGAAGACGTTTTTTTAAAAAACATCTTTACAAAATTTTTAGTTGATCAATTTAAATGGCCGATTGACTAAAAAATGGTAAAGACGATTTCTGGAAAAATGTCTTCATAAGAAGACGTTTAAAAAAAGTTGGTTCTGGGTTCTCTGAATGCTACGACGGTGTTCTTAGAAACATTCGTCGTTTGCCAATCGTTCCAATAGTTGAAGCCACATTAAAACGCACGGCGCAATACTTCGTTGATCGACAGAAAAGTGGCATGCACACAAAGTCACTTAGCCACGCATGGACGGATTATGCTTGAGAAATTTTTGAGATGAATCTCGAGAATTGTGACCTACATGAGGTAAGACTGTTTGACCAACGAGAATACAGGGCTGAAGTTATAACGCAAAATCCGGCTTTGGGTGGACGATTGAGAAAACATATCATCCGTTTGGGGAATAAAACATGATCATGTGGTTTCTGGCAGCGATACGACATCCCTTGTTCACATGTTATTAAGACAGCCATTACATTTGAGATTACACCGTCAAACTACGTTGCCTGGTATTACGAAATCGACCGATACCTGACAACTTATAAGGGAGGTTTCGTCCCAATTTGAGATGAAGAATATTGGCCAGAGGCTTCTTTCATCCTGGTCAATACAACCGAGGAAAGACCACGAAAACTTGGACGAAGGAAGGGGAATGCCGGTAGGGGCCGTACTACTCGGTACCCTTTGGAGATGGATCGTGCACAAACTCGTGCGAGGGCAAGTACTTCAAGACGTGGTGGACGTTGAATGTATTTTTGTGTTATGTATCCCTATGGTTGTACTATTGTATAAAATAAATGATGATCATATTTGAGCCTGTTGTAAATCTATGGGTTAATGTTATATTTTATATCGTACCAATTTTAAATGGACAATCTAAAACACAAAATAAACATGAGGCTGGAATATAAACTGTAACTACAAATAGAAATACAACTCTCAACAGACAATACACTAGGATGATGATCCAACACTGTCATTGCGCTTTGATAACCCAACACCAGCATTGCGCTTTGATGGTCTTGCATATTCCATGAGTGTTGAAAGTCTGTGACGTCGCGACAACAAAGATCTGGGTTTGGTATTTCAGGTTGTTTCGTAACCTTGATATCCTTGAACAAGGAGGTGATGTTCGCCCAATTTGTCTCTTCTTGGCGGGCATAATAACAAGTCTTCGGGCAACCCTACAAAATAATACATGGGACAAAGATTTTAGTAGTTCAATTTACTTCCCCGCACAATGATAGTATGACGAGGTGCTAAAAAAAATCTCGCGTTGGAAATGCCCCCAAATATGGAATGACGCATGGATATGGTTCAGTGTGGGCAAGTATTTACCCCTGGAGTACCCAAAACACGAGCGAAGACTGTTGCCCGCTCCCTCAACTTCACTACCTTATCAAGGTAGTAATCTTCGCCATAGGCGAGTTTTGTTCATACACTCCATTGTTTCTTTCAGCAATTTCTCGTAAGCTTCCCTATTTTCAGGTAAACCATCACCTGATCCCTGAATAAGGAACTCAATCATATCTTACTCCATCTCGGTTGTCCATTTCCGCGAGTACCATGCACCATATTGATCGTACTCATGATGTAGTTCACCCATTGCTCATGCTTAAATGTATTCATTTCTGGAATTAGGTTTATCAAAGTGAAACAATACAAGGTGAGTTTCAATTGCGACAATACTCCGTGGGAAACTGGAACTGCAATATTGAAGGCGCTTTTAAAAAATGCATCTTCAATGAAGACGCTTTTCTAAAAATCGTCTTTACAGGAAAAGACGTTTAAAAAAAAAAAAAAACGTCTTTAACAATTCTGGCAGAAAAAAAACTTGCTGAAGATGTTTTTTAAGAAAACGTTTTTAAAATATTTTGGGGATTCACACTATTTTTGAAATATAGACATGAATAGTACGCCAATCTTAGAATTTCACCTTCCAAGAAGACTTTTTTTTTTCCCTTTTTTAAACCGGCAAGAAGATTTAACTTTCTTCTTGTCATTTTTTCTTTTTTCCAAAATAGACTAGGGAGAGTATATGTCATTTGGGGCGCTGGAAAAATCGATGGAATTTGTCCTCAACCGTAAGTGAAGTATATATTCCTCCAAAAAATCAAATCCATAAAAATATATGTTAAATTCACATTCTTTAATTAAACTTCTAAATTTGTTTCCTGAAAATTAAAAAATAAGTGATAAATTTTGACGTGGCATGTACCCGCTATCGAATTAGGCCAATCACCTTGCTCCACGTGTATGATCGAAGGTTATGTCCCGGTCGCGATTCGATCGGAGCTTACCTCTCGACACTAACGCTCACAGACCCATTTACCCCAGTTAAGTTACCGCGTAGACCGTCGACCCAGATCTCTCGATCGGCCAGCGCACTGTTCCACTTACAGGAAAGAGTGGCCGACCACGCATTTAATGCATGGTCTTAATGGGGCACCTATCAGCTCCCCACGCCGACACGTCGAGGCGGTAACTTCTCTCTCCTCACAGTATAAATAGCCCCTCCTCATTTATTGCACGGTAAGTTTTCCCACCTAATTCTGGTCATTACTCAATTACTTCGACCTTATCCATCGAACCTAACTTGAGCTTCGGAGGACCAACCCGGGTCTCACACCCACCTTCCCCGAGTTGGTCTCGGAGCTCACGTTTCCTTCGATCTGTGCAGATCTCGGGCAGTCAGATGGCCTTTTCCCCTCAACAAATAGAGTGACCGCTTCGAATCTCTCGATCGGACACCGGGCAGAGATTTTGGCTCGATCATTTAGCACCGTCTATGGGAAACGCAATAGTAAGCCATCGAACATGACTGCTCACAATATCACCAGCAATCGCTTATTCGACGAGAATGGTCGGGAAGTCATTCCTCAGATTCCTTTGCAAGTTGCTACACCTGCAGTCATTGCACCACAGCTAGTCTACTCGACGCCCGAGTTAGATAAATACTTAAAAGCTTGTCGTGATGAAGCCGTCACTGCAGCTGCGGAAGGAAGAGAACCCCGGATGCCGGAGTGTCCCCAAACTCGACCGGTGGAGATCATTCAGCCCGTAATGAATCATCCTGGGTATGTACAACCGTTGCCTTATCAACCACCTGTCGGATATTGGGCTGGAATTGGACAAACTTTACACCCTCAACCTCAGCATCAGCAACCACAACCTGCACAAGGAAGTGCCAGAAGGCCAGTTCAAGATCGATTGTCCTTCCGACCGAACGATGAAGTTGACTCTAGGACCCCAACTGACACCAGGATACGTCGAAATGATGGCCATCGAGGACAAAGTGTATCCCGGCAAAGATCTCGACCCTCTCATTCTCGAGGAAGGAATAAGGACCGAAGGGAACGAGGCTCCTTCTGTTTGGAAAACACGAATCAGAAAGCAGCGGAATTTAAAAAATTTTCCCAACAAAAAGGATCTTGGACTCGCAATCGTGTATCCAAATTCGTAGAGATAGAAAAGTTACTTTTCTTTTATTCTTTCTTGAAGCGTTTCAAGCCACCCAAGAACGCTCTTCTCACTGCTTGATCCCCTCTCCTTTGGTAAAGCTCGAATCTTCAAACTTCTAACTTGAAGTCTCTAGAGAAAGTCCACCAACTTGATCACAATCTAACTAGTAAGGATGCTAGTTCTCTAGTTAGTGTTTAGGCTTAACCTAGGGTTTTATTTAATCTTGGAGAAAGGAAGGTGTTCAACACATGAACCAAAAGAATTGTCAATTAGCTCTAAAGGGGAGCATGAGCTCCCCTATATATAGGAAAGGGAGAGGGGCGCCGATCCTATTCCTTGTTGGGCAAGGATTTGGTCCCTCTCTCTCCTATTACTTGATCATCAAGTAATTTCCAACTTTGACTTTGAATTCTAATTCAAATCAACTTTCAAGAGAGCTAAAATATCCAAACTATTTTTGGATAATTTTATACTTTATTTATTTAAAATAAATAACTTATTTTATCTAATTAATTAATTCATAATTAATTAACTAGATTATTTTTCTCCAAAATTAGACTTTCTTTTTAATTTAAAATTAAACCAAAGTCTATTAAATAATTAACACATTTAATTATTTAATATATATATACAATATATATATTCACACGTGTGGGACACGTGTCACAAGGACACGTGTCACTCACGTGACCCACACGTGTGGTTTCACACGTGTGGAACCCTCTAGGCCCGATTAACTCGTTTAATTATTTTTAAGCCTCAACTCATGTAACCAAGTTGTTGTGTGTGACCCTCTAGGTTCTCAATTCAATTAGCAGTGACCCTAATTAATTAATTCACTAATTAATTAATCAGTCCACAGATCAAACGACCATAGTCTAGCAACAGGTGTTTAACCCCTAGCTGAATTGGAATGTTCTGATTCGACAGAACCTTTAAGTCATCGATTCATGTGAGATACAATCCTCCTACTTACTATCTCTCAACCAAGATCTAGGGTAAGGGAATAATCAGAACCCTAATAATCCGGTCTTAAAGCTAAGTGCATTTCATATCCATTTGATCTCAATTCAAGAAACCCTTTTCTTGATGTCTTGATCCACTGCCTTGGCCAAGGACTCCATATGGCATATGAATGACTTACACAATAAGAGATCACCTTGCAAATGCAAGTGTAGGTCCTTTCTTGATTGTCATTCACTTTCATGAATCACTTGTGCAACCCCAGCATAAGCCTTGAATCAGTTGTCTAAGGCGACACCCTTTAAAGCTTATACCTAAGACTACAGAGTTAACTCATAGAGTGACAAGGAACCTCAAGTCTAAGGATCAATTAATCACATCAATGACTCGTGAGATATTTTCTAATCTGGAAGTTTCCATTTCCTGAAATAGAAACTTCCTTTCCCATTTAGGAATGTTCTCACACAGGGCACCTCAGTGAATTTACTTATTAAAGTAAGCACCCTCATGTATCACCCACGTATCAACTATACACTTTGCACCTCCATGAAACAAGGTGGTCCTTCTTAAGGGTGTGATCCCACAAGCAAGCCTTAGAGGAGTCAGGTTGACACTCCCACTGTCTGTAAGACTCATCGGCTTGGAGTAATTTACTAATCATGACTTATGTGATATAGGACTCGTTTCATAAACCATTTCACCTAAATGTTAGAGTCCTAAAGTCATCAGGATTAGGGGAGTTCTCATACATGCACAGATAAAGTAAACGCATACCAAACAAGAGCATATAAAGAAGTATTGCCTCAATTCGTTATTTCATTCAAAGATTGTCTGTGATTACAATAAGAAAAAGCACAAAGCGGATATACAATCGGCTTTCTAGGGCACTATTCCTAACACCTTCCAGCGTGATAACTCCCCTCATAGTTCGAGTGGGATCTTTAGCCGACTCGGGCCCCATGGTCGAGTTAACCAGATCAGGAGATCAAATAGGGGGCACGTCGTGAGGTCAAACGACCTTCGGAATCAAATACCTCCTCATCTCAATCGACATGATAGACATTATCGAAGTGAGAGTCAGGGATCCCATAGCCATTCCTCCAGCCGATCTCGATCTACTCGGCGTCAATGATCCAGATCACCTCGGCGTACGCCATCGATCCCGCGACCAGTCCAACAATGGAGATACCGCAGTGAGAAAGAAGCTCAGTCTCCATTTTGTGATGCGATCATTGAGTCCACCACCGATGAAAAGATCCCCACTGGACTACCTACGTATAACGGGTCGACTGACCCTGAAAAACATGTGTCGCGCCTCGAGATGCAACTCAGCATGTTCGGTCATTCGCCTGATATTTGGGCAAAGATCTTTGTCACAACTCTCGATGGGCCAGCGCTGGAATGGTTCTCAAGACTTCCTCCTCGATCCATACCTATGTACAAGATTTTGGTTGATCGATTCAAGGCTCAGTTCTCTGCCATGAAGGGAAATAAACTGCCTCTGACCTACTTGTACACCATCAAACAAAGTCCAAATGAATCTCTCCGAGACTTCTTCACTCGCTTTTCTCAAGCAGTGGTCAAGACAGAAGAACCGAACATCGATCTCTTGAGACCCATTGCTCACAAGGTTTTGGTTAGCATTGAGGCCGCTCGATACATCTTCTTGCAGAAACCAAAGAATTTAGCAGATATCCAGGCTGCCGCCTGCGATTGGATGCAACTTGAGGAATTGGAAAGTTTCCAAAGGAGCCCGACTCATGGTCGAAAAACAGAGACTAACCGTCCCGTTAGGCAAGATATCCGTCCCAAGAACGAGGTACCGACCGGATCTACCCTTCGGAAACACTTCACTCAGCTAACCCGACCTATCGACGAAATTTACAACGTCATCGATCCCGCTCTTCTCAAAAAACCCAAACCAATGCGAGAGACTCCCAATTCTCGAGAAAGTAACAAATTCTGTAACTTTCACCAACAGAAAGGGCATAACACTTCCGAGTGCAATGCATTAAGAGATGAGATCGAGCGCTTAATCAAGGGAGGTCACCTACTTGAGTTTGTGAAGAAAATGGATGACAATGCTCGGAACCGAGACCATCATGACAGGTCGCCCCCCAGACAACGACAAGCTAAACCTCCGACCGAGCGCGACCCGCATAACCGACCGAGCGCGACCCGCATAACCGACCGTGCCTTGGCCGCATCGACATGATTTCCGGAGGACCATCTGGAGGAGATTCAAAGTCCGCTCGGAAGAAGACACGACGAGCAACTGCCCAAAGTTTCTATGGGCCTCGAGAGGTTATGCAAGTTCGACCGGAAGACGCCTGGATTAATGAAGAAATAGGGTTTAGCGAGAATGATATAATCGATGTACCGGTACCATCGAGTGAGACACCTAGCTGTCGTATGGTTGTCACGCTCGACGTCGCCAACTTTGCTGTATCTCGCACTTTAATAGATAATGGAAGCTCTAGCAACATTATCCTTTACTCGACTCTTGTTCGCATGAATTTACATGATAAATTACTTCTAGATCCTATTCGGACGCCTCATACAGGATTCAGAGGAACAGAGGTCTACACCAAAGGTCGGGTACGTTTGATCACATCCATGGGTATCCTGCCCCGACGGGCGACGCGCGAGATCGAATATCTCGTCGTCGAAATTCCTTCCGCGTACAACATCCTTTTTGGTCGACCGGGTCTCATCGATTTTCGAGCAGTCATATCCACTTACCACCAAATGGTAAAATTTCCCACCCCCTCTGGGGTTGGAGAATTAAGATGCGATATTTCGACTGCGTGGAATTGCTATTCCATCTCCTTGGAAAAGCCCAAGCCATCCACAGGGAAGCATCCGCCTCTGATTGTTGATGACCCCATCATCGAGGATGAGTTCATAGACCCAGAAGCCATCGACCCAGAACACTCTAAGAAAATGAGCTCCTCCCATGCCGCGAAAAGAAAGAAACAAGAGGATAAAAAGCTCGAGCCCATAGAAGAGCTTGAAGAAATCCAATTAATTTCGGGACAAGCCGAGAAAATTACACGCATTGGGGCCGGTCGAAAGGGAAAAGAGCAATGTATGCTCATACAATTCCTCCGAGACAACCTCAATGTGTTTGCTTGGAGCGCTTCCGACCTTGTAGGAGTTGACAGGAAAGTGATCGAACATCATTTGAATGTCGACCCGTCCTACAAACCGATCAAACAAAAGTTAGGCTCTCAAAGAGATTCCCGCAATGCCATCATCTAGGCCGAAGTTAACAAACTCCTCGATGCAAGATATATCATGCCGATCCAGTACGTCGAATGGTTATGCAATGTGGTCCTTGTGCCCAAACCAGGAGGAAAGTGGAGAATGTGCAATGATTTCACCTACCTGAATAAGGCCTGTCCGATGGATCCCTATCCATTGCAGCCGGATGTGAACGATTGAGCATGATGAATGCCTTCCAAGGCTACTATCTAATTTTCATGGCTCTCGAGGATCAACCCAAGACTGCCGTCATAGTTTTCAATGGCATTTACTGCCTTAAAGTTATGCCATTCGGGCTCAAGAATGCAGGGGCAACATACCAACGGATGATGAACAAGGTTTTCGAGTCTGAGATCGGCAACACCATTGAAGTGTATGTCGATGACATGCTTGTTAAGAGCGAAAAGGCCATCGACCATCTCGACCACCTAAAGAGAGCTTTCCACCTCCTCCAAAAATACAATTTGAAACTCAACCCATCCAAGTGTACATTCGGGGTTGACGGTGGGAAGTTTCTTGGTTATATGGTCAGCCAGAAGGGGATCGAGGCCAACCCGGCCAAAATAAAAGCTATACAGCTGCTTCCAACCCCCAATTCGGTCCGCGACGTACAGAGGTTGGTCGGTCGCATCATCTCACTCAACCGATTCATAGCTCGATCTTCCGAAAAAAACTTGCCATTCTTCAGAATCTTGCGAAACATCAAAAATTTTGAATGGACTCCGGAGTGCGACCAAGCCCTTGAAGATCTGAAGAGGTATCTTTCCTCCCCACCTCTGCTTGCCAAGCCGATCGATGGGGAAACATTGTATCTCTATCTGGCCGTGTCCACAGAGGCAATCAGCTCTGTACTCGTCACCGTTCGAGATCGAAAACACCTCCCTGTATACTACGTAAGTAAGATTCTCCATGGACCCGAGGTACGTTATCTCGAGATCGAAAAATTTACTCTTGGGGTGGTCCACACTTCCCGCAAGCTTCAACCGTACTTCCAAGCACATCCTATCATAGTTCTCACCGACCAACCGTTGAAGACCGTCATGGACAAACCAGAGGTTTCTGGTCGACTCACGAAATGGGCGATCGAACTCGGACAATTCAAGGTGACATATCGCCCCCGAATAGCGTACCAGGCACAGATTTTAGCCGATTTTTTGGTCGAAACGGATCCTCATTCGACAACAAGAAGCAATTACACCATTTGGACTTTATCGGTCGACGGCTCTTCAACTGCATCGGGAGGGGGGGGGGGAACAGACGTATCCCTCTCTAACACGAAAGGTCAACAAATCGAATACGCCGTCGCCCTCGAGTATCCTGCAACTAACAACGAAGCGGAATATGAAGCTCTTTTGGCAGGACTGACAATCGCAAAAATGTAAAACATCAAAAAACTCAGAGTCTTAACCGACTCACAACTGGTCGCCGGTCAGGTCACCGGTGAGTACGAAGCCCGAGAGGAATCTATGGTCAAGTATCTCGCCTTAGTCAAGAAGGCTGTATCGAGGTTCGAAAAATTCAAGATCTCTCACGTTCCCCGAGAAGAGAATCTTCGAGCAGACGCTCTCTCTAAGTTCACGAGTGGATCGATTGGCACTCAAGATCGGACGATAACCTTCACGACATCTTCCGCCCGATCCATCGATCCAACAATTTCGGAGGTCAACCCCATCGACGCAGCCGACCCTTGCTGGTTCGATGACATTATCTCGTATCTACGGGATGATGCTTTACCAGGGGAGCCGCTCGAGGCAAGAAGACTCAAACAACGCTCCTTAAGTTATGCGCTAGACCAGGAGGGTCGCCTATACAAACGTTCACACATCGGTCCAACAAAACGATGTCTTCGACCATCTCAGGGTAGAGAAATCTTGGCCGAAGTTCATGAAGGGTCATGCGGAAACCATGCTGGGGGGCGGTCCCTCGCCCTGAAGGTATCTCGATCTGGTTTCTTCTGGCCTACCCTACGCAAGAATGCGCTCGAGTTTGTGAAAAAATGCGATCGTTGTCAGAAACATGCCAATTTGACCCATCAGCACCCCGCGGACATGATTCCAATCGAGTCATGCTGGCCTTTCGAGTAGTGGGGAATCGACATAATTGGGCCTTTTCCGATAGCCACTCGACAAAGGCAGTTCATCATTATTGCGATCGATTATTTTTCTAAGTGGGTCGAGGCCTTGGCAGTTGCAAAAATCACCTTTCATGCGTTGCAAGACTTCCTTTGGAAGCATATCATCACTCGATTCGGTGTACCCCGAGTTATAGTATGCGATAACAGACCCCAGTTTCGAAGCACGAGATTCAGAGCATATTGTTCAGACTTCACGATCAGTCAAAAATTCACCTCGGTCGGACATCCTCAAGCCAATGGACAAGTCGAGGTTACCAATCGAACCATCATACAGAATTTGTGTACGCGACTCGAAGCAAAGAAGAGTCGTTGGGTCGATGAACTTGAAGGTGTCCTTTGGGCATATCGAACCACTCCTCGAATCCCAACTGGTCAAACGCCCTTCGCCATGGTGTATGGATCAAAGGCCATGATTCCCGCCGAAATTATACACCAATCTCCTCGAGTGGCGCGCTTCGAGCTCGATCGAAACAATGAACTAAGGGCCCTCGATCTCGATACAATAAGCGAAACAAGAGAAAAAGGAAATATGAAGATGCAACAATATCGAGCCACAACCGCTCGGGCATACAACAAGAACTTGCGACCCCTCCACTTTCAAGTTGGAGATCTGGTCCTTAAAAAGGTTGAGGTTACCAAGCATGTGGGCAAGCTCGACGCTAACTGGGAAGGACCCTACCGTGTTGTCGAAATAGGCAAGAATGGAGCATATCATCTCGAAGATCTCGATGGACAACCATTACCTCGATCATGGAATGCTCACAACTTGAAGAAGTATTACTTGTAAATAAGTTATGTAAATTTTCTGATCAATGAATTAATAAAGTCTTCTCTTGTCTTTCGACACTCATGTTATTCGATCATATACTTGTGTTATACGACGCCCGTATTAAAGTTGTATGTACTTCAAAAGATTGAGGGCATTTTTGCTTTAACCTCTTCTCGATAGTCGATATCATTCAACGCACAAAAGCCTAAACATCAAGGAATTCGAGAGAATACTTGGAAAACATTCATTAAAACTCAGAAGAGAACTTACATAATATATTTTAGACAAGTGCCTCGGGTACAATCTTTCGATCACACCCTTGATACAAATTTGGATTTTACAAACGGGAGCAGCAAACACTCGGATTCCTACCTATTTATAAATGAATCTTGAGCCAACAACTACGAAAGCCGACCCCAACAGTCGGCACTTCTAAAATTGGATTCTCCACAGCGAAGGTTTCCGAGTACAGAGATAGGGCTAGTCCATTCTCTCTGACTCACTTCTCGGCAGCATACGGCCCGGTTCCCTCCTCGATTGGTACGAGGGCCCCATCCCCAAAGTACTCTGGGCACATATCTTTCGAGTCGAAGGACGCATCAAGGTCGAGCTCGAAGGAAGTTATGTTGTCTGGCTCCCCCGATGCCCTGGACCGGGCCAGCTTCACGGCAAAACCAAACTCATCATCATCCCAGTTTGGCTCCGGGGAAGGAGGTCAAGCGACTGGATTGACAGGGCGAGGGTCATCTTGGAACAAGCCGACCTTTTCTTGGTCATAGTCCATTGGGAGATACTTGGCCGCTTGCACTTGAGCCAGGCACAGGTTGAAGCCCTCCTCGACATCCTTGAAGCTCGCGATCGATACAGCCTTTTCATAGGCTTTGGACTTCATAAACCTGTACACCCCTCGTCGCTCAAAGTCGGAGATGGACTCTTGAAGCCCCCCCTTGCATCGACTCAAGGCCAGCTTTGCACCTTTCCTCTCCCCCTCCGCCAAACCACGAGCCCTTGCGTCGGCCTCCTCCTGGATCGACCTTGCCACCCGGGCCTCGGCAATTTTCAGGTTCTTCTCGATCTCAGAGAGCCTTCTGATAGCTTCCAGGAGGTCATGGTCGAGCTTCTCCTTGTCCTTGTTGGCCTCAGCCAATTTCTTGTCTTTTTCCTCTAGCTCGAGCCTCATCCTTTCGACCTGCTGCTCAGCTCTCGTCCTCAATTGCCGATGGACCCACCCTCTTCGAGCCACCTGAAAGAAGTCTTGCCCCATCTGCAAGAGAATATTGATCATTAGCATTTTTTGAGCCAACAACTCACTCAGATACAAGAAAAACAACTTTATTAGTTACTTACGGCAAAGTACTTCTGGACCCAGGACGCTTCGATTTCGTCATCCGAGAGGGCCCACCTTTCCTTGTGGTCGACCGTCGTCTGGATCGAGCTGTATAGAGCCCCGAGGGTATTGTAGTCCTTGGGAGCAGTCCCGATCTGTCTCTGCTCGCCTCTATCATTGACGCTCGAAAGGCCGCGGGGGAAGTGGGGTTCCTCGAGGACCGGATAGTCGAAGAACAGCTTTTGGTCCTCATCGCTCGGCTTCCACGGCACGGCGGTCGCCACTGAGGACCCGACCGGTGGCCATCGCACCCCCGCCAGAATACTGGCCACATTTCGAGGCACAATGGCACCTCGACCTTGGCTCGGGGGGCTTGAAAAGTCTCCAACCTGGACCTCAACGACCGGACCCAGCGACGGTGGCATCGGGAGTTGGGGGTTCTTCTCTCGACCTTTATTCTTGTCCCCTCCGACCGCAGACTTCGCCTGGCCTTTGGATTTCTGCTTTTTGGGATGGGGGGCCTCTGAGTCCTCGACCCCCGACGGGGCTCTCCCCCTCTTCTCAGGGGCTTCATTTGTCCCCATCGCCAGGACCACAGGGAGTACATCGACCGTTGCGTCGGTTGCTGCCGAAACTTCCGCCTAGGTTGGCGGAGGCATCTTCTTCTTCTCGGCCGCCTTCTTCAGCTCGGCCATCTCTTTCCTTCGCGTATTCAGAGCAGCCGACATGATGTATTGGTCTGCACAGAAAAGATATTCGATCACAAAGTTGAAAAAAAAAAAAAGAAGGGAGCAAGAGAGAGGAAGGGAGAGAAAGTTGCTTCGAGGGATTTGCTCGAGGTACCGGGGTTGAAATGCTTTTTAACTCCTGGCGCGAGCCCAAGCTCGATCAGCGACTGTGGAGCGATCATATCCTCCGACTCCACACTTCCCATCATCCTTAAGGCTGCCATCAAAGTGTTCGACCAGCCCGGTTGCCCCCTCGGAAGGTCCGCTCGAGGGACCCAGCTCCATCCCGGATATCTTAGACCGGGCCAACCTTTCTCGCACTTGATGAAAACAAATCTTTGTTTCCATCCCACACCATTCGATGAGGTTGGCAACCTAACAACCCGATAATTACTCTTCGATTGCAATTGAATATATCCCGGGCCTGACTTCGAGGTCTCGGTCGTTAGCCCCGCCTGGAAGATCTCAGAAAGGTAGTATATGTTGGTTTTCATACCTAGGCATTTCAGCAAAGCCCGCAACCCATTCACCATCGCGTACGAGTTGGGCATTAGCTGCAAAGGGCTAATTCGGAGGGTATTGAAGAAATCGACCATCTCCTCGGGAATGGGCACCCTAAACCCATTCTTTACAACCAAGTAATTTATCGCTATGCAATTCTCTGGCGGGTTGGTCATCCGATCTCCGATCCTGGGCCTTATCACTCGATATCCCCCATACTCCGGAGCCCCTCCAAATAACCAATTCTGGATCTCTCCGAATTTATCCTCCGATATGGAACAAGTAATGCCCCGAGGGTCCTTCACCAGCCGACCCTCTGGTTCGAGGTTTTCCACCTCTTCTTCCTCCTCTTCCTCCTCCTCCTCTTCCTCCTCCGATCGACCGGAAGTGGATGTCACCTCCCCTGATACCCGAGGTACAACTACCTCCCTTGATTCGACCTTAGGCAGAGGTTCTGATACCTCCACGATTTCGACGCTCTCATCCTTACCCTGCGGATTCGTCGACCTAGTTTCCACGGTCGCCCCCGAGTCCGATGCAGAGCTCGATTCTGAGAAATCCGAACTCGATCCCACGCTTGTGGCTGCCACTTCCACCTCCTTAGGGCCCGCCTCCGCTCGATTTGTTGACATCCTACAACGATGATGGATTCATGTTTTACTGTTTTAGTCGGATACGAACAAATCGAGAGAGAGGAAGCCTTCGAAGAGGGAAGTGGTACACCTCTCCCTCGAAGCGATCAAGAATAAAAAGTAAAAAAGCACAGAGAAAGGAGATCGAGCGAAAGATCGAAAATGCTACCTTTAGTCGTCTGGTGGTCCGAAGGCTATCCTCTCCTAAAGCAAACGACCCAGAAATTCGACACAAAAAGAACGCTTAATCGATCGAAAATAGCTCGGAGCTCTCTTCAATTCTCTTTCGCAAAAGTAACAAATGAATTTACAGAGGGAACTATTTATAGGAGTGAAAATGGGCGGGAATCGAGAAGATGAAACGACGCAATGATTACAGCGGGTTCCAATCTTGGGATTTGAAACATCACTGCCACGTCAGCCCTAGCAGATGATGTTTCGAGGGGCTTATGACGTGGCATGTACCCTCTATCGAATTGGGCCAATCACCTTGCTCCACGTGTATGATCGAAGGTCATGTCCCGGTCGCGATTCGATCGGAGCTTACCTCTCGACCCTAACGCTCGCAGACCCATTTACCCCAGTTAAGTTACCGCGTAGACCGTCGACCTAGATCTCTCGACCGGCCAGCGCACTGTTCCACTTACAGGAAAGAGTGGCCGACCACGCATTTAATGCATGGTCTTAATGGGGCACCTGTCAGCTCCCCACGCCGACACGTCGAGGCGGTAACTTCTCTCTCCTCACAGTATAAATAGCCCCTCCTCATTTATTGCACGGTAAGTTTTCCCACCTAATTCTGGTCATTACTCAATTACTTCGACCTTATCCATCGAACCTAACTTGAGCGTCGGAGGACCAACCCGGGTCTCACACCCACCTTCCCCGAGTTGGTCGTGGAGCTCACGTTTCCTTCGATCTGTGCAAATCTCGGGCAGTCAGACGACCTTTTCCCCTCAACAAATAGAGTGACAGCGTCGAATCTCTCGATCGGACACCGGGCAGAGATTTTGGCTCTATCAAATTTAATATAAAATATAATATATATTATTTTTAATTAATTGAGTTCAAGATAACCGAGTTTGGATAAGAATTTTCCGTGAATGGTGGAGATATTTCACAACTCATGACATCTTTCGGAAAGTGTCTAATTTTTATAATATATTTACTAAAATATCATCTTGTTATATAGTATTGTGCCGGATATTAGTATCAAATAATTATTGCGTGCAAAATTTTTTTTATAAAAAAATTATATTGTTAAGCTTATATTGTTAAACTTCTGTCAAATTTATTGGGATAGATTTGAAAAAAAAATAAAAATTATTGGTATATTGTTTTCAGATATTGAAAAGTAAGTATAATTTTTCGTGTTTAGCGTTTCAAGAAAAAGCATTATTGGCTAATACAGACTATTGTTAATTTTTCATTTGGGATAATAGCTATAAAATTCAATAAAATATTAAAAATACAAGATAAACTTTATTTTTTTTCTACATTTTATAAAAATAAACATAAAAAACTCTCACATGTTGTTTGAGTCACACGCGTTGTCCTTTTTTAACGAAAATAAAAGCAAAAACTAGATAACAAAATATTGTAAATAAAAATTTTAAAAAAATATATATATAATGGAATATAAGAGAAAATATTGGAAATGATACATAAAAGAAATAAATGAAGAATATCAATACTACAAAAATTCTTTTTGAAAAGTAAAAGATAAAAGTAAAGACATAAATCAAAAATTGGTAGAATAAATACATTAAATAGAAATTAATCGATAAAAAATCACATATTTAAATAAATTATTTTAGAACCTATTTGAGAATTTCAATAAATATTGGGGTAAAAACTTGAAATTATAGAAACCAAGAGACTATGCACACAAATACAAAAACAATATTTTTTTAAAGAAAATTGGTGCAAATTGAGCATATCATGCAATTGCCGACCATAAAGTTTTTATGCAAAATTTAGAAAACACAAGGTTTTCTCTGAAAAATTTTTATAATACGAAATTTTTTACGCTCATTTCAAATAATACAAAAGAGTTGAGCGCATATAGCTCTTTTCATTTGTAATGAACTGTTTTAACACCACAACTATATGATTGCGAAATATTCAAAGAATCAAAAGTTACAGACTCAAATTTGGTGTCAATAGGTGTCAGTTCAAGTGATTAAAGAATTCTTTCTTCATGACAATGACCGAATTTGAATCCCTCTAAATACCTTGTGGTGTGTATTAAAAAGAAAAATCAAAATTTGGTATATTTGAAGAGTTAGACTGTTAAGAGTTTGGAATTGGGCCCATGACTCTGTTTTAAAAACTAATAATTGGGCCCTTAGTTACATAAAAATGGGCCAAAACAGGCCCGCTAATACTGATTGCTTATCAATTGGCAATTACTATCACGATTGTTTATCGCTCGGCTACGGCATTCCCCATTCCAAATGTAGTTTGATTAAACCAAGGTAATATGAGACGAGCATTTTATACTTGTTATGTGATTTATAAAAAGTTTAGAAAAAGTAAAAAAATTAAATGACCAGTATTTCACCCTAAATGTGAAATGATGGTTTGTGACATGTTATGGAACTAAACCCCTGATACGGATGGATATGGATGTTAGGTGTAGTTTAGCAGAGATATGAGTTGATTTACTTACTGCTCAAGTTGTTAGTTAGTTACAGATACGGATGGATATGGATATTAGGTGTAGTTCAGCAGAGATATGATTTGATTTACTTACTGCTCAAGTTGTTAGTTAGTTACATTTTCCTTATCGTATTCCTTAGTTAAGAGTCCTAGTATTAGGTAATGTCTTTTAATATATATATATTGTCACGTAGTGATAGGATTTTATTCAAGCAATAATAATCATTCAACTGTCTTTTACCTAATCTCTCAAGTCTCTCTCCCTCCCCAAATTCACCGGCCGATCGGTCTTATCGGTAAAACCTCCCTTCTCCCCTATATTTCTTGAGTTCGACACTAATCCGAAGTCTCCTTCGATAAGTTCGCAATATCATTCTTATCACTGGTGCTTTCATTGAGAGGTCTCTCCCGATACGTTCCTTCAACGACCGTATCATTGCAGGTTTCGAATTTGTGAAGATGGCTGAAACGATTAGTGGGCCTAGTTTGCAACTAATCGACACGAATTTGAAGGAAGCTCTGAAACAGATTGAAATCCTAATGATCTTGATACAAGCCATGAGACAGACAGTGCAAAATTTTCGTCCCTTCGTGGCTAAGACAGAAAAGCCGCGTGCAAAGCCTGGAACGGCGATTGCGCCTACGGTTGGGGAAACTGCTACCACGTTTGCTAATAACCCGGTCGGTCCTACAACTATTGTTAGCGGTAATGGGACTAGGGGTGTACATAAACCCGCACAACCCGCATAATCCGCCCGAACCGAATCAAACCGCTGGTTGAAATTTTTAAAAAACTAACCGCGGTAGGAAAATAGTACAACCCGCTACTTTCAGGTCGGGTGGTGGGTCTAATAATTCAAATCCGTCTACCCGCAACCCGACCGCTATATATATATATATATATATATATATATATATTATATTTTATTCGTAATTATAATTATATAAATACATGATACACAATACAATTGTCATGTATATTATACAAATTATACATATATATAATATATATTTTTGTGTTAAACTAATATTATACAAGTTCTTTAACAAAGGATAAAATTATATTACATGATTTATATTTATAATATGATATTATTTATTGAATAATGTATGTATATATATATATTCATCTACTTTGAAATCATTATGTATTAATTGTAATAAGTGATAAACTAGAATAAATTCTCATATTCTTTATATCTTTTTGGTTATTGAGTTAAAATTATGAGTATAAAATATAACTATATATAAAATTCGTCAAACCGACAATCCGCCCGCTATAAAACCGTACCCGCCCAACCCGAACCGCTCGGTTTGAAAAAATAATTATGTATTTACGGTTTATATTTTTATAAACCCGCATACTTTAGGTCGGGTGATATTTTACTTACAAACCGGCCATACCCGACCGCGTACACCCCTAAATGGGACGGAAACTGATCAGATAATAGTCTCGGCGCCGAACACCAACAACTTCTCGCCCAAGCAAAATCCGTCTGCTGATATTCCCCACTCACTTTTGCCGTTTTTGTCACCACAGCCGGCAAAGCAAAAGACATTGGACATATCAAGAGATGGCAATCTTAAGGCCAACAACAAGGAGAAGACCTTGGTGTTTCAGTTTTCTGTCAAGCATGAGCAGAAACTAGACTGTGGTGGTGGATACATGAAGTTGATTAGTGGTGAAGTCGTTCATAAGAAATTTGGTGGTGATACTCCATACAGTAACATGTTTGGTCCCGACATATGTGGATACACTAGTAGTACATGCCCGTTGTGTATGTGCAGCGCCAACCAGTACATGCACGCTCTGTATGCGCAGCTTAATACATATCAAATATGCCGCGCGTTGATTTGTGATTTGGGAATTGCAAAAATTTCAGCCCGCTATGAGCTGCTTGTTATCCCACCGAAGCCGCCTTGGGAACGATGAGCAACGTTAAAATTTTCCACATTACACCTTGAGGACAAGGTGGTTCTCGAAGGGTGGAAGAGTGATACGGATGAATATGGATGTTAGGTGTAGTTTAGCAGAGATATGATTTTATGGATGTTAGGTGTAGTTTAACAGAGATATGATTTGATTTACTTACTGCTCAAGTTGTTAGTTAGTTACATTTTCCTTATCGTATTCCTTAGTTAAGAGTCCTAGTACTAGGTAATGTCTTTTAATATATATATTGTCACGTAGTGATATGATTTTATTCAAGCAATAATAATCATTCAGTTGTCTTTTACCTAATCTCTCAAGTCTCTCTCCCTCCCCAAATTCACCGGTCGATCGGTCTTATCGGTAAAACTTCCCTTCTCCCCTATATTTCTTGAGTTCGAGACTACACCGAAGTCTCCTTCGATAAGTTCGCAGTATCATTCTTATCACTGGTGCTTTCATTGAGAGGTCTCTCCCGATACGTTCCTTCGACGACCGTATCAACCCCTAAAAAGTGAATTTGGATTACATTTTATAAAAGAACAAAAAAATTAAATGACGGTTTGTAAAGTGAAATAGTTTGAAATGTAAAATATACCACATATATAATAGAGTACAGTTGACAGAGGCAACCGTCGACAAATACCCGTTCTAGAGGGCATTGAATTTCATATTTTAATTATGTATTCATCTTCTTTCACTTACTCATTTTTATTTATTTATATATTTTTATACACGCACACCCAAGCGGGGATTCGAATCCAGGACCTTGCAGTGGCGGAGCCAGAAATTTAATTCAGGGGGGTCATATTAGGCTTTTCCACACACACACACACACATATATATATATATATAGAAAACCTTGTCAAATATCGAAAATGCAAGATAAACCCTATGTTTCAAAAATTAGCATAAAAAATTATATGTTTTATAAAAATAAACATAAAAAATTCTTATACGTTGTTTGAGTCATACGTGTTGCCCACGAAAATAAAAGCAAAAATTAGACAAAAAATATTTGTAAATAGAAAATTACAAAGAAATATAATAGAATATAATAGAAAATATTGAAAACGGTATATACAGGAAATAAATGAAGAATATAAATACCACAAAATTTTTTATCGGGAAGTAAAACATGAAAGGAAAGACATAAATCAAAAGTGGGTAGAAAACATAGATTAAAGAAAAATTAATGGGTAAACATTTACACATTAAAATAAATTATTTTACAATCTATTTTAGAAAATTTTTAAATATTGAGCCAAAATTGGTACAAAAACAACATTTTTGTAAAGAAAATTCGTTGAATCGGAATCATAAGGTTTTCTGTACAAAATTAAGAAAAACACAAGGTTTTCTATGATATTTTGTATAACATGAGGTTTTTTTATGTCCATTTCTAAAGTTTGGTGCATATAACTCATATATTATTTGTGTGGTCTCAATTATCAATATTTTACTATATTGACTCTAACTAGTATTAATCTTAACTTTGATGAGGGGGGTCAATAATGAAAAATCGCATAAAATTACATACATATATCTATATATTTATATATATATAATAATAATATATATAAAAAAAAAAAAATTGAAGTTGAGGGCGGTCAATTGCACCCCCTCTTTTGAACGTGGCTCCGCCAGTGGGACCTTGCCTTTGGAGAATGAACCATTCACCACTTGGATTAACCCTGTTGACCTCTTTTACTTACTCATGGCATACTTAATTATATATTTTATTTTTTAATTCACTCACACACATTAAATATATTGATAGAAGTCGAGATTAGAGGCAAATTAATTTCTTTAAATCTAAACAACCTACCACAACACGTGGTGTATATATATGAATGGTCTAAACAAAATAAGAGATAAAATATAAAATTAAAACCAAGAGAAATCATAAATTTGTTTGTGATCAGTTATGTTATTTAAAGCACATATATGCTTATTTAAAAAGTGGACTTGAGAATTCACATGCCATTGAAAAGTAGAAACGTGAGAACTCACATTCCATTGATTAAGGAGTAACGTGTTTTTATAACCTCCCCCCCCCCCCCCCCCCCCCAAAAACTGGTCAAGAAAATAGTAGGGAACCTATAATGTACGGATACTAACACAACACGACACGACACGACGAAATAATATTTTTAAGAATATTTGTGACTCCTAGCATGGAACCTTTGTCAAAACGGTTGCTTAGATAACAAAAATCACGACTATTGAAACCCTACAATAGCTCTCACGTTCTTGCTAGTCTTTCTTCAATACTGTATATTGAACCTGAAAATCCAAGTTTTACCTGTTAAATCATCACGGTGAACCATACTGCAGGAAGTAGTGATTCATAAGTAGTATATAATAAACAATAGCTATATACTAGTTTAGGTTTTGAAAATAAGTTTTGCGAAATTTATTCATCATATTTGAAGAAGAAATAATTAACTAATATTATTTTGCTGATATATTCCTTTACTTTTTATTTACGATGACATGATACTTTTAAAATATATATATATTATTTTGATGTATTATATTGTACCGGATACTCGTGCTAAATATTGTGTTCGACATTCCTTAAATAGAAAATTCGTAAAAAAATTTGTATTATCGTATTTGGGTCATGTCATGTCCCATGTCGACGTATTTATATTAGTATACGTACCATAACTTTTTATATATAAGGTGAAGAGTTCAATTTCGATTGTGTAAAATTGTTTAAAAAATAGAGCGGCTATATAACATTTACTGTGCCAAAATTACAACTTTTTTAATTAAATCCTAAATTACAATTACCACATTTAATGTGTCAAAACATCGAACAGGATCATAGTCACTATCCCAAGTTTGCAAGTATTTCCCTGCATATGATTGGTCTTTATTCACGATTCTCCACATAACGATATCACTTTTGTTAAGGTCTTTTCTTTCCCTTCAATAATCAGGTAATCAATCAATATAAATTCAAACGAATCCCATATTACTTAGCAAAAGTAGGGAAACGGTGTAATTGTAGCTCAGATCTAGTTCGATTAAACCAATGTAATGAGAATGAATATTTTATACTTATTGTGTGATTAGTAAATTTTTTTAAAGAAAATAAATAATTAAATAACAAATGTAATTAAGCTAAGTTGGATGGAATCAAATTTAATTGTGTTAGAAATTGGGCAAGAACATACCATAATTCATACATAACAACTTCCACTTTGCATATTATTAATCCATCATAACTGATTCCAATACAAGACTTGACATAATAGTAAGCAAAAACACACTGTCCCTACACGCATTAGCATTTAGCACCATTCACCAACAAACATAGCAAATATTAACGAATATTTGCTACACATTATTTATTAATATGATCTTAATTATAAAACTTCATTAATCATTTAATCTAGTAGGGACGTTGGCCTTGGTAATTCCCAGGAGGATCATAACTGCAAATAACGAACCAACCACCATTACTGCACTGAACCCTAGCACATCCCAAACGAACCGAATCTTTCCAGACAACCTGCGTGTAATGCAAACACTCTCCGCCGACGCAAGAGTTGGAGCCGTGATCATAATTGGATTTCTCACCCACCCACACCCCGACGGCATCCGCCGCCGACAACGGCGCCCCCGCCGCTAGGTTTTCACCGTAAGGCCCCCCGGAGTGTTGCATTTGGCAGTCGCCTGCGCGTGTCTGCGCGTACTGCATCGCGTAGTTTGCGACGTCGTCGTTCCACACGAGGGGGCCAACGCCCACCTCCGCACGGGCGCTGTTGTGGGGGTCGAGGAACTCTTGGGGGGTGGGATTGTTCTGGGAAGCCACGGATGAGGTTGTGAGTAATATGGTGGCGAGGATGAGGAGGAAGATGGTGGAGGGATTCGCCATATTTGTGGTGGTGGTGTGAGTTGTGAGTTGTGAGTGTGGTGGAGGGTTTTGATGGGGTATTTATAGGCTGATGAGTGTGAAAAAAAGTTGGGTGATGTTCATGACTATAGAAAATTTTGATGGTCATTTTCTAAATTTTTCTTGAATTACATATATATATATATATATATATATATATATATATATATATATATATAGGATAAAGAGGAAGCAGAGAACAATCAAACTTTCTCATAAAGAAATTTCATGAATTCGGTGGAGCTTTACTCCAGACCATTATATCATCCATTAAATTATGATCAAATTTCGCTAAACTATCAACGTACATATTTTCATCCCGTTTGGTATGCAACAGAAAAATATGGCAAGTAAAATTAGTTTCGTTATATATACTAGTTAATTGTTTACTGTATTTCCGCAGTAAATAATATTTAGACATACAATTATACATTCGTCAGAAAAATTTGTCCCAAAATGATATTTTTTTTGTCGTATGATTAAGTTAATGTAATTATTTTTAACTCGATTTACTCAGGTAAACTTACTGGATCCATATTAGATATATATGTCAAAAACTATAATTAACGGAAAATATTTTGCTCCATCAAATTTAGTCACATTTAATAAATTATAATTATATAATAACAGTAATATTTTCTTTTGTTGAAATATAACAAGTGTATTGATGGTGCAGAAAACAAGAAGTGTGCTAAAACACCAACACTTTAAGATTTGTTTGTGAGAGGGAAGACCATCACGGTCTTAGAAACTGGGTTTCCTTAGTAGCGTGGGTTCTTCCACCTAAGATAACACCAAGAGATTGTAAAGCTGAGGAGCTGAGGATGTTGGGTTGTGTGAGCTTGAAGAAGAAGAGAAAAATGGAGGAGAATGCCTAGTTCAGTACAGTGTAATGCAGGTGAAGAAACTGACTTGGGGAATAAGTGTGTGCATTCCCATATTTATATGTTAGGGGCCAGAGCATTTTGGGTAATCTTACCGAGTGGTCTCAAATCCTGTGTTGCCCTAGACACGTGGCGTCATGTGATGGTGTGAAAGTGATGGCTCTAAAAAGCCTGTGGGATGACAGGTACGAGGTGCGCACTACCACTGTGTCAGAGGTGGTTGGCGAGCGGCGAACGTGGGGATACTCAACCATGCTTCCAGTACCTCTAAAACGCCCTCGGGAGGGACTCCTCACGGTGATGGGACCGTCCCTCGGGAAGAGTAGCACCCTTCGGCATTGAACCCGAGCGTTGGTTATGCTCAAGGGCGGTTCTCCGGCAACGGACCATGAGCGCTGACGATCCGAGCGTAGTGCGTGTGTGGGTCCGAGCGTGATTGCTGAGGGGTCCCCGGTGCAGAAGAGGGGGAGTCCGGATACGGAGCATCTCTGGGGACCGTAACATGAGCGTACAAAGGGATTGGTGGATGGACCCTGCGCTCGTGACTTGGGCCAAGGCGCGCAAGTCCGGGTCAGATAAGTGATGAAGGAATGGGTCGGGTCAATTCCGTGGGCCCGTTACTACGAGCGTTAGAGCTCTGGGTCCTCCAGATCGCGACACGTGTGCGGTGCTGATTCGAGCGTAATTTGGTTTCATCATGTATATAATTATATATTTTTTAAAATTTCTATTAATTATATAATAAATATAAAATACTAACCCGGGTTATGTTAACCGATCAAATTAAATTAGGGTTAGAATTATTATTATCTAAGAAAAGACTGTGGCAAACACAATATCTATACACGTCGAAATGTGTGAAAATTCTACACAACTCTCTTCTGTTTTCTCTCCAAGAAGACTATTCCTTTCTCATTTTCCCTTTGCCAAAATAGACTAGCAAGAAAAAAGCACACGAAACTACTCTCGCATGAGAGCTTCTGTACTCTCGCATGAGAGCTGCTCCCAAATTTTTCTGCATCTTCTGAGTTACAGACTATCCTCCAAGAAGAATCCTTCGCCTGGTCATCGGCCTTCAGCTCAGGAGCAATCCTTCCATCTCTCAATTTTCTCAATCATTACTTTTCCCTCACTCTTTCTCTGGGTCCATTAGTTAGTATTTGTTTTCCTTACTTGTTTTTTTGTCCTACAGTGAACGGGACTGTAGCTGGTTTTCATCTCAAGCTCCTTCCATTTCAAACACCGTTAGTGCTCCCTTGCTCAACCATGGAAGACAAACTTTCTTGGGTCAACAAAGCCCTTTCTCTGACAGCTGAAGAGGAAAATGGGTGGGTGGCTCCTGAAGAAGTTTGGGCAGGAGGGACTGTGCGTGATCAATTCTGGATTGTTGGAAAGATATTGTCACACAGGACCTTCAGATTCGAAACGGTTCGAGCCACCTTAATTTCTGCTTTCAACCCCATTAAAGGCATGGAAATTAATAAACTGGATGAGGGGCGTTTCCTTGTCATTTTTCACCATGAAGTGGACAGAAGAAGGTTCCTGAACAATGCCCCCTGGACTTTCGAAAAAATAGACTAGCAAGAGTATGATGACTTAGGATTTCACCTCGTATT